>CM055108.1:11841954-14292960 GCA_029204225.1 Diphasiastrum complanatum
TCTTAACTGTCAAATGTAGTTGCTTGACCAAACCATGTGTATTTGCGATGTTTGATGTAGTGTCATTTGTTATAACTACTTTGCGACACATGGATCCCTCATGTGGTTCGTTTTTCAAAGTCATGATGTTGTTTTGGATCGTTATAAATGCAATAAAAGAGAGTTGCATAGACATAAGACATGGTAACCTTGGAGGATTCAGAAGTTGCTCCATATATTGCAATCACGTAGACCTAGACAAAAAAGAATAACAAGCCAGAGGTCTGTTTGGACATGCCACACATACAAGGGTATGTAGGACAATACTTGCTAGGGTCTTACACAGATAAGATGTTCAAGCAACGAATGCGAGTTTCCCGAGCAACCTTTGGGTTCGTTTGTTCTTGAGTGGCACGTGTGATGTCCAAGATCGACACCAATATAAGAAAGTGTGTTTCATTAGAGACGAGGGCTTGTATTGCACTATGTAGGTTGGCCACTGGCAACTCCTTACAAACAATCTTCGATACTTTCGGAATTGGCGTGTCAACATGTCATGAAATTGTGCTAGATTTTACTAGGGCAATTAGAACGTCTTTCCATTCCATGTGCATACGATGGCCATCAGCTACAAGAATGAAGCAATTTGCATCGCAGTTCAAGCAAATCAAAGGTATCCCTTATGTGGTGGGGGATGTGGATGGAAGCCACATTCCCATCATTGTTCCAACACAACAAGCGCAAGATTACTTCAATAGAAAGGGTTTTTACTCCATTTTATTGCAGGTGGTGGTAAATGCAAATTGTGTTACTTGGGATTACAACGTGGGGTGAGTGGGTAGTATGCACGACTGGAGCTTGTTACAACAATCAAAACCTGGACAAAGGTGTCTTGCTGGATTGCTAGGCAAGTATTGTTTGGTCGGAGATGCAGCATACCCCCCAAGAGCATGGATGCTTAGTCCATTCAAAGGACACAAAGATGGTTTGACGAATGCCGAATATCAATGGAATTATGCCCAATCTAGCACAAGGATGGTGGTGGAGCGTGCTTTTGGTATTTTGAAGTCCCGCTGGAGGATCCTGCTAAAGCGAATTGACACGAGACTTCGGTTTATTCCTGATGTCGTGGTAGCATGTGACAAAATTTCCAGAATTCTCACACGTGTGGGAATGATCCACAATTATGATAGATCTTATTAAGCTTTATGATTAGCACAATAATCTGATTCTAGATTGAATAGCAAGATCTAGTACAAAATTTATGGCTTAACCACAATCTAGCATGCTAAGAATCAGATAATGATAGCTTTTGTGCATGCCTTGCATGTCACTATGGATCACTTACAATAAAGGCATGTGATATGCCACGAGTTTCTACAAGCATATTAATGATATTTCTAAGTCTACAATCTATATGCAAGTTGTATTCAAACAACCAGATATGACAAATTCATATAGCTTGAGTTCTATCTAGGCAAAATTTGGCATTTACATTTATGAAACAACATACTTGCATAGTACAAATTTTGTAGCAAGCCTAAAGTCAAGATAGATTAATTTTCAATTTCAACACTCCTTCTAAAAACAATCTATGTTGACTTGAACATGGATCTTGGTATTATTCCAAGATTGGGTCTATGCTTGATAAAAAAATTCTTGCTCAAAGGTTTGGTGAGCAAATCTGCAATACAAGATGATGTGTCAATGTGCTCCAAGTAGATTTTCCCTCCAATGAGCTTCTCTCTCCCGAAGTGATGTGCAACCTCGATGTGTTTGCTCCTTGCATGAAATATTGGATTGTTGGCAAGGGCTTGTGCCAAAATGTTGTCACACATGATCATAGGTAGATCATCTTCCATGATTATCTTTAGCTCCACTAACAACCTCTTGATCCAAACTACTTCCTTTGTTGTAGTAGCTTCACAAGATGAGAGTGATATAGTATCTTGCTTTTTGGAAAGCCAAGATATCAAGTCTCCTCCAAGATATATGACATAAGCACTTGTAGATTTTCGATCTGCTCTATCACTTGCAAAATCCGAGTTAGAATAGCCAACTATAGAAAGATCTTCACTTTTATACAACAAACCATAATCAAAAGTTGAAGATATGTATCTAAGCACTCTCTTGGCCATTTTCCAATGATGAATAGTAGGATTTTGCTTAGCTTGGCTCAACTTATGAACACTAAAACTTATGTCAGGCCTAGTTATTGTGAGCCAAATTAAGGAGCCTATAAGACTCCATGAAGGATCTTTCATCACCTTTGTTAGGGTCTTGTACAATATGCTCCATAGGAGTTTCTATACTCTTACAATCTAGCATATTAAACTTTTTTAACATTGAAAGAGCTACTTGGATTGACATACAAAAGTTTTATCATTAAGAAAGTCAATCTCTAATCCTAATATGTAGTGAATTTTTCCAAGATCTTGCATCTTGAACTCTTTAAATAAAAATATAGATATATTAATGTAATACCCATCAATATGCATATACATACACACACACACACACACACACACACATATATATATATTACATAACAATACACACACACACATACATACACACACACACACACACACACACACACACACACACACACACACACACACACACACACATATATATATACACTAAATACATATATATTTGAAAATGTATTTCAGATCCTCCCGCCCCGGCGGGAGGTTCTGAAATGTTTTTTTAATTACAAATGTTTATATGCATATATATATATATATATATATATATATATATATATATATATATATATATATATAAAAGATACAATTATATATCTTTTGTTACAAATACAATTATATATATGTGGTATATACATATATATATATATATATATATATATATATATATATATATATATATATATATAATACTTTATGAAACGTGGCCTCAGAACCTCCCACTGCGGCAAGAGGTTCTGAAAAGTTTTTTTTATTACATATGTATATATTAAAACAAAGAGATATATTTATATATATATATAAGATACAATTATATATCTTTTGTTACAGATACAATTATATATATGTGGTATATACAAATATATCACTTATATTTATATATATATACATATATACATATATTGCGGTCCCTGTGCGGTCCAATGCGACCTCTGCGGTCCTCCCGCCACGACAGGAGGTTCTTACGGTCCCTAATGTGGTCCCTTTGCGATCCTCTAAGATTCCTCTAAGGTCCTAGGTTGTCCCTAATGCGGTTCCTCTGTGGTCCTATGCGGTCCCTAATGCGGTCCCTCTGCTGTCCCTAATGCGATTCCTCTGTGGTCTTCTATGGTCCTCCCGCCGCGACGGGAGGTCCACTCCGAATATTTTTTAAACCATAAAATGAAACACTCCGAATTTTTTTTAAACCAGAAATTAATGAGAACCTCCCGTCGCGGCGGGAGGACCGCAGAGGACCACAGAGGGACCGCATTAGGGACCGCGGAGGACCGCAGAAGTCGTAGAGGGTTGCATAGGACCTTACGGTTTCTCAATCATATTAACTATTAAGATGGGGAGGGGGTTTATCTATCTTTGTGGATAGATGTTCATTTGCTTATGGGATTTATGAACTGCCACGTGTCAACAACGTGTTGAACTCATAAATAAGCAAAAGTAATTGATTTTGGCTTTTTTGGCTTGTTGTAATTGTGGCTAAAGAGCCACAATTCTTGGAAATGGACGATTTTAGAATCTATATATACTCATGAGTTCTGTCATGCTGCTAGAAATACTTATGGGATAATTGTTGTCTTTTTCTTGTGCTCTCCTCTCCTTGTTTTTTGAAAGACATATATAATTAAAAATTGCACACAAAACATAAAGACATAAATAACTTTTAAAAACATAAAAGTGAAAATTAGTAGAATTAAATGATGAATAATACTAAACGTCTACTAAACAAAAAAGTGAAAAAATGTCTCACATTATCATAACATTAATAGATTAACTATTCAAAAAAGTGAATAAAATTTAAAATATAAAATAACTTTAATAATACAAAAAAAATTGAATATAATCAAAATAACTATTAAATAAGTAGAAAAAATATCAATAAAAAAAATAATATAACTATTAACAAATCATCAAAAAACTCGAATGTATCTATTAATAAATCATGAAAATTTAATAAATTGATTATTTACTAAAATATTAAAATAAAACTCTAAATAAATAAAATACAAAAAACACAATAAATTAGATATATAAAAATGGAATACAACAAAATAAACTCTCAATATAAATGTATCAATAATATAATTAAAAAATAAAATCACAAAAAAAAATATAAACAAATACAATAAAATAAAAAAAATCAATGAGAATAAAAACGTACAAAACATATTAAAAAATTAATTTAAAAATAGTTACTATTTCAAAAAAATAATCAAAAATAAAATCTATAAAGCTAAGAAAAAAACAAAAACTTTAAAAGAATAATAGTTACAAGAAAAAAAAAGCCTTAAAGGTCAAGGACTAAGGGCCTTGCGCTAAGGACTAATCGCCTACGGTCATGGCATTGGTCCAAGGGCAAAGAGTCAAGGGCTAAGGGCTAATTGCCGACAACCAAGGGCTAAGGGCCAGCAGCTAAGAACTATGCTCCAACGGCTAAGGGTCAAGGTCTAGGGACAAACGGTCAAGGGTCATGGTCTAAGGACCATGGGCCAACTGGCTTAGGATTGAGGGTCGAGATCCAATGGCCAAGAACTAAGGGCCAAGAGGCAAGGGCTAAGGACCAATTGCTGACTACCGAGGGCTAAGTGTCAGCGGCTAAGAACTTAGGGCCACCGGCTAAGGGTAAAGGTCTTAGGACTAAGGGCTAATTAACTAAGGACTGAGGGCCAACTAGCTAAAGACTGATTCGGACCAATTAACTAAGGACTGAGGGCCAACTAGCTAAGGAACAAGGGTCGAGGGCCAATATCTAAGGGCTAAGAGCCAACTGGTTAAGGGCTAAGGGCTAAGGGCCTAGATATTAGGGCCAACAGCTCAGGGTCAAGGTTTAAGGACCGAGGGCCAACTAGTTAAGGACTAAGGGCCAAGGTCTGAGGACTGAGGGCCAACTAGGGAGGACAGAGGGCCAACTAGCCTTAGGACTGAGGGCCAACTAGCCAAGGGTCGAGGGCCAATGTCTATGGGCTAAGACTAACGGCCAATTGGCTAAGGGCCGAGATATAAGGGCTTAGGTTCAATTGCTAAGGGCTAAGTGCCAAGATCTAAGGAGTAAAGGCTAACGACCAAGGACTATAGTCCAATGGTTGAGGACCAAGTGGCAAGGGCTAAGTGCCAAGATCTAAGGAGTAAGGGCTAACTGCCAAGGACTATAGTCCAATGGTTGAGGACCAAGTGGCAAGGGCTAAGGGCCAAACTTTAAGGACCAATGGCGAAAGGCTAAGGAAGATCCACTAATATTCTATAAAGATATTTAAACTACATAAAACTATTTCAAGATAATTTTAAACAATTTCAAAACCTGGGTATATTTATCTAGCTATCTACATTGTGTGTTATAAATCTACATCTATGTATGTATGTATGTTCCAACGTATGTTCACATCATAATTTCTCTATGTGTGTGTAGGGCTTGCAATGGAAAACGATCGTGAGAAAAATGTCCGCGTTGTCTTGCTATATCGAAAAGAAGTCGTGTCGGTCAAATTTTGAGTATTGAACCAAGTCAGATGTGTTTCTTTCGCGAAGTTGGCACAAATAAATGCGTGGTGAGTATATCAAAAGTGTTCAAGATGGATTGTCCATTGCCATACCCATAGATGGATATCACTCATCTTGCAAATATTTATGATAATTTGTTGGACTTAATGGCAAACAGATTATTGTGGGATAACAATGACATGGTGAAGATTGACAATCTTGCAGTCTTGGCATGTCATATTTTTAACAACAATGATATTGTTGATTGTATGGATTTTGATGGAAATATAGTTTGTTCAGCTAGCTTCAAAGGTTACTGCAATTTCGACAAAAATTAGTTGTTTTCCACTGTAAAGTTAATATCGGTAACAAATGAAGGAACCATTCGTGACTATGCTACAAGACCAGCTCTGTACAACTCTGATGTTTTGACAGGCGTGGACGATGTAATTGGTTATGATCTGACACGATCAACATACAACTCAGACATCCTAACTGGGATAGACGATGTGGTTAACAATAATGTATCTCAAGCGAATGCTATCACCGACAGTCACGGTCGTAGACTTTCTCAAATGGCAAGACAATTTGAGAAGACAACATGTGCATCCTCTGCAGCATTACTTTCTACTGCTTCTAGACAACATGATTCAGACTTTTCTATGTTTGATTTTGATGAAGACGATGAGATAGGTAATTGGAATGAAATGTTAAAAGAATCTATATCAAGAGTTGGTCAATCACACGAGAAGAGTTTTGAGAGTCCAATGCAACATGATCCAAGTTTCGAATCTTTTGGAGCTTCTTGAAACTGCAAAAGAAAGCGTGTGCTTGCATTCGTCACTCTAAAGATGGCAGATTCTGTTTTATCGCCAGAACATATAAAAGAGACTTTGATGCAGCCTTGTTGTAAAAAATTATGTATACGCAAAATCACTTACAAAGAATGTGAGGACTTGAGACTAAGTGTATGGAGAAAGTGAGGATCGGCTAGACATAATTACGTTTAACAAATATTCAGGTGTTTTTGGAAGGCACAAGATAATTTGAAGTAAAACCATATGTTCAAAGGCATTTCAAGATCTATTGGGAGTTTCCCATGGATTGTTTTGGCAGATAATCTCAGAGGCATACAACAATATTGTCTATAAACACAGGTACATTAAAACAACGCGCACACTCAAGAAGGGGACTTGCTATTATGCGTGAAATCTTAGAAAAGCATGCTCTACCCCAACCGCATCTTCAACATAAATCAAAAGATGGAAAAGTTCATTGTGAACATCATCTCCCTCTTGGCATGTCTAAAGGTGATGTCTTCAATTCCATCAACAAAGAACTTCAAGAAACTAGCATGTCCAAAATCTCTAGAAATACATTGTATCGGTTGTGGAGACATGAGTTTCGATATGTCAAGACTCCAACAAAACAAAGAATGTCCAAATGCAAGATTTTTGATGAGCTAAAAAATGCAATCGAAACTTCTACTGATATCAAGGTGCGAGATCGCCATATTGCAATGAGAAATCGGCACTTATTGCATGTCTTTTACTCGAGAAAGCTGTACACATATTGGAAAGAAGAATCAAGATCACATCTAGAGCAATCGTTGTGCCTTATTATTGATGGCATGGATCAAAATACAACAACACTGCCCCATTTCAAAAAGACTTCTCCAAGATTGGAGGGTAACCGTTTTTTGAAAATGCATATTTGTGGAGTGCTAGTTCACGGATTCAAATTGCTCTGCAATGTGTGGATAGACACCTTGCATCTGCATGACAGCAATCAGGTGGCCACCTCCATTATGCGAGCAATACGAAAGGTGCAACTTGCACATGACAATCTCCCTCCCATCTTACGTATTCAAGTTGACAACTCTTGGAGGGAAAATAAAGTTCATCTTTGGTCTTTGTTCTATGCTTGTGGCACATAACATATTTCAGACAGTTGAAATGGGGTTTTTGATGGTCGAACACACACATGAAGACGTCGATTAAGTTTTTAGCGTAATTTCAAGGGCATTGAAATGTAAATCCATTCTTACTATGCCTGATATGTTAGGTCGAAATGGCCAGAAGATAGGTGGTGGTCATACTGAAAGAGTTAGAATTAAAGTAGATTCACTGTGCTACTGTACTGTGGGTCCTATCAATTGATAAGGATCAGTTGGCCTCATCACGTGGCAAGTCGACGGGACACGCGTCCTGCCAAAGACAACCTGGGTCATGCATGGGTTGCCTGAACGAACAACTATATGTATAGTGTAATTTCATTTTGAGAAATACAGTTGCTATGTGAGCTTGTTGTGGAGAGTGTTTTCTGTCTGTGTTACTGTGTAGCATGATCTATGTTCTTGTTCGAAGCAAATTCTAAGTTGGCATCAGAGCCGTACAGGGAGTGTACACAATACAACATCGTCGTTGAAGAGAGCTTCGGGAGAACTGTCTTCTGAGAGTTCGGGGTTTACGGTGGGTTGAAGACGGAAGGAGAAGCACTAGTGCAGAGAGTTTGGCACACCGAAGCTTGGTGAGCTTGAGACTGTGTGAGGATTCAGAGACAAGGGTTGTTGGCTGAACCGGAACCTCAACAAACGGAATTTTGAAAGTTCGAAGAAGGCTATTTGGTGTTTGCAGTTAGTGTGCATTCAATCAAACACCGTTTGAGAAACGGATTGAAACATCAGAGTTCTAGAAGTAGGGCGACTTCAGAGCAAGAAGATAGGCCTGTCAGAACACTGTAAATTGGAAGCCAAGAAGAGATTTGTGTGAAAAACCCTGGTCTGGGGTTTGGGAGCACAAAATCAGAGATTTCTCTCCATTTTGAACCGTTTTGCAAGCTGTAAAGACCCAGAGGAGGGCGCCCTAGTAGTGCAAATCAGGTCTGAAGTGGCTGCGGACAGCCGCGCTTCAGTTGTGAAGTAATTAGAATACCTTGAGGGCAGCCATAGCTAGTAAGCTAGAGGCGGAGGAAGCCGTGAGAGAGTAGGCAGCTCGCGCGCGCCCAACACGGCAGATAGCGTAGTGTATTTGAGAGAATTTGCAACTAGAAGAGTCCATTTTAGAGCCCCAAATCGTTGACAGCCGTCTAATCGATGATGAGTTGATTCAACGGTGAGGATTGAGCATGGGGAGACAAATGTAAGCCGCAGGATTAAAAGCCACCATTGGATTCAATTGAAGAGGGCCCTGAAGAATTGAAGTGCATTCTGGCCTTCAACTTCATTAAAAATTTTCATACTGAAATTGGAGTTGCGTCCCTTCACAAGTGGAGTGTGAAGTTTCTTCAAGGTGAAGAAACAGTTCAAAAACAAGGAAAATTCCTATTTTTGGGTCCTTTGCCCGTTTTGACCCAAACGAAAGGCTATAACCTCCAAACGAAGGGCACCTGAACTGTACTTGCAAGTACGGTACAACAAAATAGAGTGATTACAGCGGAGAAAGTGTTCGGAGTGCACCAAAAGCGATTTCACCATTCCACTGGGCACGTAGTTGGGAGTTGATAACTGAGTGCATTTCAGAAGGCGACGCCGATTTGGCTTTCAAATTGGTGAAAAAGTAGCGAGTGGCCTGGTAAGGAAAAAAGTGCAGTTCATTATTTTCAACTTTTGACATCACAGTTGGCCTCGACATACTGCTTTTAGCCTACGACAAAAGTTTCAAGTAGTTTTGTGATGGCAAACATAGGAGAGTCCATTTTGAGTGAAAGTAGCAAATTGGACGGGATTTCCAACTATGCAGTGTGGACATTCAAAATGAAAAATATACTGATGGAGAAAGACGTGTGGGAAGTCATCACAGGTGATGAGAGAAAACTGCCAAATGAAGCGAATATCAAAGTGTTCGACAAAAAGATGAGGAAAGCTTTGACCTTCATTAACTTGTCAGTGAAGAATCACATAATTACTCACATTTGTGATGCTGTTACACCCAAACAGGAATGGAATGTGCTAAAGGAGCAGTTCGAGACATCAAATCCTTCAAGAATCATGTTTATGAAGTCAAAGCTAAATAGTGCCCGAATGGAACAAGGAGAGCACATTCAGACGTATATGACCAAAATCAAAACAATGAGGGATGAACTGCATTCTATTGGTGAGCGCATACGTGATGTGGAGTTGGTGCACAATGCATTGTGTGGCATTACAGAACCCTATCAGCTGTTTGTGAGCGAAATAGCATCAAGGGAAAGATTGCTAGCCTTTGACGAGCTCATAAGAATCTTGATGCAGGAAGAGCAACAACGAGAAATGGTGAAAGCTAGACGTCAAAATACTGACGATCAAGCACTTGCGACACGCCAAAAACAAGGCAAGGGCAAGGGCAAGAAGAAGTCTAAGCAGCAATTTGCCAAGTCTCAGGAGGATGAGGGTTCTTCCAGTAAGACCAAGAAGAAAGACAAGTGCTTCCATTGTGGTAAAAAGGGCCATTGGAAGAGTGAATGTCGCAAATTCCTGGCGAAACAAGACAAGGGGAAACCAAAGCAAGCAGGTAACCTTGTCGATGAGGGTGAGATTGAAGACTCAAGCATCTTCATATCTGCATTGTCATCTAATCAAGATGATCAAGTGTGGTATATTGACTCGGGAGCTACAAGACACATGACAGGTAACAAGAATTGGTTCAGTAGCTTGAAAGTGTTAGATAATAAAACGTCCATTTCACAAGCAAATGACGATGTGTGCAAGATCAAGGGGATAGGCACCGTTTCAATCCAACTACCTGATGGCAAAAGCAGGATGATCAGGGGAGTACTTTAGTACCAGGTTTGAAGAAAAATCTACTTTTTGTTGGAGTCATTATTGATCAAAACTTGAAAGTAGAATTCGCCCATAATCATTGCTTTGTGAAGGATGTGAACCAAAAATTCAAAGTTATTGTGGATGGAGTAAGGGAGCCCAATACAAGCTTAGCTACACAATTGAGAGCAAGAGTATGAGCTTGCGTAAATTGTCTTTCAATCCCACATTGATCACAAAGATCATTGAAGTCATCATACTTGTACTCACCTCCATTATCTGATCTTAGGACTTTGATCTTCCTACTTGTCTGATTTTCAACCAATGCTTTGAAGCTCTTGAAATTGTCAAATGCATCGGATTTCTTCTTGAAGAAATAGATCCACGTCTTACATGACATATTATCAATAGATGTCATGAAATAGAAGGCTTTACCTAAGGACATGGTCCTCATAGAGCTTTCTCTTTATCACTGCTTCCTTATCCTTCGTCCCTCATCAGTCTCTCATCAGCGACAAGATTGATTGCTTTGTCGAATGTCATATCTGGTAGACTCAATATGAGCATTCTCAACGGTTGATAGGATGTAGGTAGAGACTTCATGAAGTAGATCAACTGTTGTGGTGCTGGGACCTAGTGCTCCTGTCCTGATGCCGCGAGTTGAGCGAAGATCGTTTTGATCTTCTCAATGTGCTGGTCTAACTGGTTGCCATCCCATCGTATGGATTGCGGGTGATTGTGAAGATGCATCACTGAAGTTGCAGTCCTCACTTCATACTTCTATTTTAATCTTTCCCATGCTGCATGGTTGCTTTGCAGTCTTCAATCTGCATGAGTAGATTTTCGTTGATGGACGAAACGATGACTGCCATTGCACGCTCATCCTTTCTAATCCATTAAGCTCTCCTCGGGTCTTTCTCTGGAGGTTGTACCTCTGAGAGTTCGGTCACCAATCAGATGCCTTCGCCCTTCAAAAGTGTTTTGATTTTGAATTTCCATATCCTATAGTTTGCGCCATCAAGACTGATTACTACTCTTGTTTGGATCGTTGTAGCCATATTGTGTTGTCTAGAAAATCACTGCTCAGATGTCAATAGTGATAACCTTTCAATTCTGATACCATGTCGCGAACGGGTTTACTTCGTCGCGAACGGGTTTACTTCGTCGCGAACGTATTTGTTTTTTTTGAATTTTCTTATGCGGAAGCTTACAAGATCGTAGACATGCGACCACAGATCACAGAACAAATATCATTGTAGCAATCAAGACAATGGAAGACAAGAAGATACACGAGATAGATGCAACTGTATTATCAGTTTAATTTTTAGAGCGGAATGATCAGTGTCTCGCTCATTAGCTGCCTGATGCTCTACTCTTTTGCTGTGTTTTGCTCATTGGTAGACTTTCATGCACAACTATTTCGTTTTTATTCTTTTTCTTTTTTGCTCTACTGACATACATTTCCTGTGTCTTCTTTTGATCCTGAAAATAGTCTATATATCCACTGTGTGGAGTTTACAAGATAGCTAAATAGAGAATTACAGGAGTAGTTAACGCTAATCAACTAATCAGTTATTCTCCGTTGTTGCTAACTGTTTCAGCTAGGCGTGAAATTTAAGACTCCACGCCCGTTGAGCTGCCAACTGATAGCACAAAAGATTTTCTTTCGTTTCTTTTTGTGTCGTGTCGTGTCGTGTCTTTTTGGTCCTGGAGGCATGTTTGACTTTTGCGAATCATTCGACCTTTGAGTTTTGCTTCGCGTCATGTCTTAGGGTTTTCGGGGTACGTTGACTTTCGTAAATTGTTTACCATTCGACTTTCGCTTCGTGTCGCTTCGCTTCACGCCACGACAAAGTTGCAGGAGTTCACCATTTTTGACAAAAGCGAGGTACTGTTGCCTACAAGCGACCTTGAAAAATGTACAACATAGGCAGACTCCAAGCAATTGGCCTCACAAACAACACAATACCCCAAGACATGTAATTGTGTGTCCCTCGTCAACAATGTGAGACTCTCTCTCTCTCTCTCTCTCTCACACACACACACACACACACACACACACACACACACACACACACACACACACACACACACACACACACACACACACACACACACACAAACTCATCACACTCTCTCTTGTTAAAATTCACAAGCTAGTTTGACCAATTTTGGTCACATGTATTGTAATTGGCATAATGGCCATGTAATTGAATGCCACATGTGACAAATAACATGGGATGCCTTTCCAAAAGTTCAGTCATCATATTACATTGTGGTGGCAACTTTTAAATGAGGCCAAAGAGTGCTTGGATAGGGTAAAGAGAAAATAGGAGCGAAAAATAGCATTGTTTTCACTATTTTTGGATCTCTAGGTCTTGACCCCAAATTAGGGTGGATTATTTGCAGATTCCCTATCGGTCTATCAATGATTCCTCTCTTAAGAATTGTTACAGTTTGGCACGTTGTTGTTTGGGTTCAGTTTCTACTTGTTACTAGGCTTCACGGGTTTCAAATGAGTTATTATCTTGATTCATTACCCAGTCAGGCAGAAGGTTTGGTGTTGTAGTATAGTTTTATCCATCCTGTCAGTGGATACTTGGGCAACGTTCACTCTTGAACTGTACTCACATCAAATGAAAATGCAAGTCATGATACTCAACAAGGATAAAAATGCTACTCGATTTTACACCTATCAGATTCCTACTTCTACTTGATGCAAAATGGGTTGGACAGATTCTTGAAGCTAAAAACTAGTCTAACGTGCAACAAACAGAATCAAGAAACAAGAAACAAGAAGCTAATTCAAAAGCATTTCAAGTGCAAGAATCAATAAACACACATCGCTTGAATGTAACACAAGTATAACATGAAATGCAAAGGAGAAGATGTGTACATTAAAATTGCAGCAACATAACAATACATCACAAGTGTTCCTCTCCATGAGTAGATTGGATTTCCACTTTTACAATATTACAAGTGGCAAAAACCAAAGCCACAAGTGTCACCATCAAAAGGTTGATCCGTTAACGTCTGATGCTGACGCAAACCATCAGACTAGTAACAATGGTTATATGTCTTCTTCAGAATAGAAAGTGGGTAGTGGCAGACGTGTCAGCTTATGGTAGGTTAGGACCTAAAATAAAGAGGGGTCATGTACTACATTCAAGGATATCGAATGCAAGAAGATCTGAGTACTGTTTTGCTTCATTGTATGAATGTGTTCGAAGAGCTTTTCTTTCAGGTTCTTGACGTGTCTTGCAGAGAAACTAGAAGCATAGTTTATGTTTTATTGCACACTGTTTCTGTTCATGGTATCAAAGCCATTGAAATCAACATTCCATCAATCGGAGTGTGGTGTAAATAATACAATGAACCTGAAGGATCAGTTTCTTGAGCTGTAGCGACAAAGCACCAACACATTCATTTGAAAAGGAGAAAAGGAGACTATTCTGAAGCAGATCATGATGATAAAGTTGAGGAGCGGAATGATTCTTGGATTCTAATCCATTGCTTCTTCCTAAAACATTTCTTTGGTTAAGCTCCTGATATCCTCTTTGAGAAGGGTTTTTTCCACTATTATTGCTTGCCATAACTCCTATACTGATACTTCTTTGATTTTTAGAATGAGTTATGAGATCGAGTTGATAGAAAGATTCGATGGAGACAACTTCGTGTCCTGGAAACTCAAAATGAAAATGCTGTTGATCGAGAAAGACCTGTGGGAGGTAGTTTCCGGTGCAGAGACTAAGCCACAGGATGAATTGACTGAAGTCAAGGCTTTCGAAAAAAAGGATGCAAAAGCGTTGGCAAGTATCATTTTGAACCTAAAAGATACACAATTTGCTTATGTCAGTAAGTGCACTACTACCAAAAAGGCTTGGCAGGTCCAGACAACAATCTATGAGACAAAGAACTTGGCTCACCAGGCTTACCTACACCAAAAATTCTTCACAACCAAAATGTCTGAAGGGACATTTGTCAGAAATCATGTCAGTAGTATGAGAATAATGGCTGATCAACTAGCTTCTTTGAGCTCACCCATCTCTGACATAGAATTTATGTCAAGTTTGTTGACCAGTCTACCAGTTTCTTACAAGATATTAAGCATCTATCTGGAAAGTCAGCTTGGCAAGATGAATACTGAAGAAATGATTGGCCAACTATTGCAAGAAGAGATGCATCAAAAGGGGGAGAGCTCAACAATAGAAGAACTTCTGATCAACAAGATGGAAAGTACTTCCATAGAAGAGAATGAGAAAGAGAAAAGTGCAATTAATAAGCAGTGTCTAACACCACATATCAAAGTGAAAGGTAGGTTCAGAGGGAATTGCCACTAATGTAAAAAGTTTGGTCATATGGCAAAGGTTTCCAAGAAGAGACAATATGATTCAAGAAGAAAAGAAAATAACCTAGCTGAGCAAAACGAGCAGCTGCTTGGTGCAGATTCTCTACCTCAAAAGAATCCCTAGTTTAATATATTGATTATGCTGTGTATGTAGATGGCATACTACTTACAGGAAATTCTACATGTCTTGTCTCACAAGTAAAAGAAAGATTTGTAATGAAGGATTTAGGAGACGTGAATTTTTTCCTTGGACTTCATATAGGATGTGATCGAGCAAACAAAATGCCCAACACTAGTACATTCAGCAAAGTCTCAAAGAATATGATATGAGGAATTGTAAACCAATGTACTCCCCATCTGTAGAAGAGTATCAAAACAAAGATAGTCCATATGAAGATATAATTGATTATTAGAGGATAATAGGAAAATTCATGTATGTTGTCACAGGCACATGCCTAGACTTGGCCAGCATAGTAAGATATTTGGCACAACCCTTATAAAGTTCATTGGATTGCAGCAAAAAAGGTACTCAAATATCTTTAAGGAACCAGTAACTGGAGAATCACATACAAGATTCAGGCAGAAAAGGCAAACAATCTTCTCAGATTTTCAGACTCTAACTGGGGAGGAGACAAAAGTGATCGAAAGTCAATTGCAGGGTATATTTTTATACTTACTCATGGTTGCATCAGTTGGAGCAGCAAATAGCAAAGCTCAATTGCATTATCCAGCACTGAGACAGAGTATATGGCACTCTGACAAAGTCAGGGCATTGAGCAGCAATTCATCACTCCTTACAATCCTTAGTCCAATGGCTTAGCTGAGAGAAAGAACCGTACTCTGGTCGAATCTGCTAAGTGTATGCTAGCGCATGCATAGTTGCTCAAGAGACTCTGGACTGAAGCTGTCTCCACTGTAGCTTACATCCAGAACAGATGTTTGACCAAAGCCCTATCAGACAAGACACCCCACGAGGTGTGGACAGGATCCAAGCCTTCTTTGAAGAACCTAAGAGTGTTTGGGTGCATTGCCTACGCGCAGATCCCAAAGGACACAAGGAAGAAATTGGACTTCCAAGGTCTCAAGACCATCCTGATCGGATATACTTCATCTGATAACATCTACAAGTTGTATGATCCTGATACCCAACAAATCTTGTATAGCCGAGATACAGTCTTTATCAAGGATCGTTTCATCGACCTCAAAGGCAAAGACATTGCTCAAGAAGAATCTTCATCACCAACCATTGACACGACAATCCGAGCTTCTGGCTCAAGCATGTCTATTGTCTACCCACTTCGAGACATCGAATCAGACGAAGATGTTGTTGCTACCCAACAACAAGTCCCAGGAGCGGTTCATCAGTCAAATCCTCCCAGAAGATCAAGCCGAGTGCACACACAACCCACAAGGTATACTCATGATTATGCCTGTCTTTTAATGCAGGAACCGAGGACAGTCAAAGAGGTACTTAGCCAAACAGACTCTGATCTCTGGAGAGAAGCTATGGACAGAGAGTATTCCTCTATGATCAAGAATCAGACATGGTCATTGGTCGAAGCTCCTATTGGCTGCAATATTATTGATTGGAAATGGATATTTAAGATCAAATACAATGCCAACGGAGCAATTGATCAAACGAAGGCAAGACTGGTAGCACGAGGATTCAGCCAGACCCCGAATGTCGACTACAGTGCGATTTTTAGTCCAGTCGTCAAACATTCGTCGATCCGAATGCTCCTATCTTATGCTGTAGCTGCCGACTCGAAGTACATCAACTTGATGTACAAACAACCTATCTGAATGGAGTTATACAAGAGGATATCTACATGATCCAGCCTGAAGGATACGTTTTGGAAGGCATGAACAATCATGTCTGTAAACTCCAAAAAACATTGTACGGCTTGAAAGAGTCTGCCAGGGCTTGGTTTCATAGGATCAACACATTTCTCATTGAACAAGTATTTAAACCAAGCACTGTTGATTGCAACATTTATTCGAAGTCAGTTCAACAATCCTTTATTATCATCACCTTGTATGTTGACGATACGTTGCTCTTCAGCAACAATACTGATATGGTCAAGGATTTAAAATAGATGTTCTTCTTAGAATTTGGCATGACTGATCTGGACGAAGCTCACTTCTGTTTTGGAATTCAAATCCACAGAGACAGAGCAAACCGATTGATTTACATCACTCAACAAAGGTATCTTCATAATGTTCTAAACATATACAATTTGATGAATTATAAATTAGCTCACTCACCAATGGATCCAGGCCTGCATTTGTCGAAGGACCAATGTCCCCAGACCAAGCAGGAAGAGGAGTTGATGAGAGAATACCCGTATTGATCGATACTTGGATCTCTCATGTATGCAATGGTTTATACAAGACCAGATATCTCTTTTGCTGTTAGCACACTCAGCCAATACATGGCTAATCCTGGAATTACCCATTGGAAGGCCTTTATACAAGTCACGAGATATATTCGAGCTACCATGGACCATTGCATCTGCTATGGAGATGTCAGCAATGACAATCTTCATCAGCTCAGTGGTTATTCTGATGCCAGCTGGGGAGGAGATGTAGACCATCATAAGTCCACATCTAGATTTACATTCTTCTTCAACGACGGTCCTATTTCATGGAACAGTCATAAGCAAACCTCTATCGCACTTTCTTCTACTGAAGTAGAATACATTGCTGCTTTTCAATATATTAAAAAAGCGTTTTGGTTGAGAAATTTGCTGTCAGACATCAATCTGTATCAGTACAGCCCTACAATTTTGTTTTGTGATAACCAAAGTGCTATTGCCTTATCGGCCATTGAGATAAAATATTACTACATTAGGGGCAAGGTTCTCGACAGAGAGGTGAGCTTAACGTACTACAGAACACAGGACATGGTCGCAGACATTTTCACAAAAGCACTCAATGTTAATGCACACAACATATTTAGTGCATTGCTCAGTCTGAAGATCAAGGCATCCACGGATCCAGATTAAGGGGGGGTATTGGATTTACTCCTTCTACTCTCCTAAATTCCAATTTTAATTTGCCTCCATTCATGTTGCATATTTACTAACGTTGTCATGCAGTCTGCATTTTTACATGCAAATTCGCACAGACGAAGAAAAGGCAAATGAATCGTGACACTGTGTTCTTGCACAGATTATGGTGACAAAAGTAAAGGTGACACTACCTTACTGAATACCAAAAGTACCCTAAAAGCTAAGGCACCCTGTAAATCTAATCCTAAGGCTACACGTAAGAAGTGACGCACTTTTGCATCATCACCAACGTTCACCTCAGTACTGACTGACGTCGCACCCTTTTTGTGCTCACCCCATGCAGTTGCGCTAACAGATTGGACAACAATTGTAGCCACCCACGATCTCCTATAGACAGCACATCCACTTTGTACTTTTTGCACACTTGTAATATTATGTATATATATTGGATACCATTCGTATACTCGAGAGAGAGAGAGAGAGAGAGAGAGAGAGAGAGAGAGAGAGAGAGAGAGAGAGAGAGAGAGAGAGAGTTAGATGAGAAGCGAGACAAGAAGAGACTAAGTGAAGAGGTTTCATTCCTCATTACAAACAAAATAAGCTTTGTAGGACACGCAGTTTTGTCCGCTATTGTATTGTGCTCTGTCGCATTATTAACTTGTATACATGATATACTTAATCTAATACAACTCTTTGTTATGCATTCAGATCTGTGTTAATATTGTTGTGCGTCTGATCTTTCTAGTTGCTCTTTCTAGTAATAGACGGTCAACTTTTAGTCTTGTCTTTTGCAAAAAATTCGGGACTAATTATCAGTCGAGCACAGTCTAGCTCTTTGCGAATCATTTGTGACAGATAATTTGTCTTGCAATTTGCAACAAATTATTCATCTAGCTCTTCATCCATTAAATGTTTGGCTATGTAATATAGAATGATTGTGATTTCTATCACTAAAGTTCTGTTCATTCTGACAGGCATAGTCATGCTTACAAAGAGAGTCAAATAATTCATTCCGCAGCGCATGAACATTTTCTGTTCGAGTTCGTTTCTCATTCGTTTCTTGTTTGAGTTCGTTTCTCGTCCGTGTTTGTCAATTATTCTTCCCCCTCTATTCTCTCCCAACAATCGTTGCCCAAGAGATTCTGGGCCGAAGCTGTCTCCACTGTAACTTACGTCCAGAACAGGTGTTCAACCAAGGCCCTCTCAGGCAAGACACCCCACGAGGTGTGGACATGCTCTAAGTCTTCTGTAAAGAACCTAAGAGTGTTTGGATGCGTTGCCTACGCGCACATCCCAAAAGACATGAGGAAGAAATTGGACTTCCAAGGTCTCAAGACCATCCTGATTGGATATACTTCATCTGCATACAAGTTGTATCATCCTGATACCCAACAAATCTTGTATAGCCGGGATACAGTCTTTATCGAGGATCCGTTCGTCGACATCAAAGGCAAGGATATTGATCTAGGAGAACCTTCATTACTTGCCATTGACACGACTGTCCGAGCTTCTAGCTCAGACATGTCCATTGTCGACCCACTTTTTGACAGTGAATCAGACAAAGACGTTGCTGCTACCCAGCAACAAGTCCTAAGAGTGGTTCATCAGTCGAATCCTCCCAGAAGATCAAGCCGAGTGCGCACACAGCCCACAAGGTATACTCCTGAGTCTACATGTCTTTTGATACAGGAACCGATGACAGTCGAAGAGGCACTCAACCAACCAGACTTTGATCTCTGGAGAGAAGCTATGGACAGAGAGTATTCCTCTCTGATCAAGAACCAGATGTGGTCACTAGTCGAAGCTCCTATTGGCTACAACATCATTGATTGCAAATGGATCTTTAAGATCAAATACAATGCCAAGGGAGCAATTGATCGAAGAAAGACAATATTGGTAGCATGAGGATTCACTCGTTTTCCCAACGTCGACTACAGCGAGACTTTTAGTCCAATAGTCAAGCATTCGTTAATCCGAGCACTCCTGTCTTATGTTGCAGCTGTCGACCTCGAAGTACATCAATTTCATGTGCAAACAGCCTATTTGAATGGAGTTATACAAGAAGACATCTACATGATCCAGCCCGAAGGATACATTCTGGAAGGTATGAAGAATCATGTCTATAAACTCCACATAGCACTTTACGGCTTGAAACAGTCTGCCAGAGCTTGGTTTCAGAGGATCAAGACATTCTTCATCGAACAATGATTCAAACCGAGCACTGCTGATTACAACGTCTATTCCAAGTCAGTGCAACAATCCTTCATTATCATCACCTTATACGTGGATGATACGTTGCTCTTCAGCAACAATACCAATTTGGTTAAGGATTCTAAGCAGATGTTGTTTTCAGAGTTTGACATGACTGATCTGGACGAAGCTCACTTCTGGGCATTTAGATCCACAGAGACAGAACGAGATGACTGATTTACATCACTCAACAAAGGTATTTTCACAATCTAAACAGATACAATCTAATGACACAATTAGCTCACTTACTGATGGATCCAGACCTATATTTGTCAAAGAACCAATGTCCCCAGACCAAACAAGAAGAGGAGCAGATGAGAGAGTATCCTTATCGATCGATACTTGGACCTCTCATGTACGCAATGGTCTGTACAAGACTAGATATCTCTTTTGCAGTAAACTCACTCAGCCAATATATGGCTAATCCTGGCATTACCCATTGGAAGGCTCTCATAAGAATCATGAGGTATATTCGAACTACCATGGACCAATGCATCTGCTGTGGAGAGGTCAGCAACGACAATCTTCATTAGCTTAGTGGTTATTCTGATGCAAGCTGGGGAGGAGATGTAGACAATCGTAAGTCCACATCTGGATTTACATTCTTCTTCAAAGACGGTCCTATCCCTTGAAACAGTCGTAAGCAAACCTCTATCGCACTTTCTTCTACAAAAGTAGAATACATTGCTGCTTCTCAATCTATTAAGAAAGCGTTTTGGTTGAGAAATTTACTGTCAGACATTAATTTGTATCAGTACAATCCCACAATTTTATTTTGTGATAATCAGAAAAGACTCGAGTTAGGCCAGATTTGTACTTTTCTGATTCGCGTCCTGACTCTCCGTTGACTCGCTCTCTGAGACTCGTTGGACTGTATCCCGGCTGAACAAGATGTGTATTTCTCTTATCTACTTTCTTGTAATGATTGCCTTATTGGCCAACCCTAGATTTCACTCTAGGAGTAAGCACATTGAAATCATATATCACTACACCAAGGGCAAAGTTCTCAACAAGGAGGTGAGCTTAACATACTGCAGAACGCAGTACATGGTTGCAGATATATTCATGAAGGCATTAAGTGTTAATGCACACAACCAATTTTGTGAATTGCTTAGTCAAAAGATCAAGGCATTCATGAATCCAGATTAAGGGGGGGCGTTGGATTTATCTCCTCTACTCTCCTAAATCCTATTTTAATCTGCCTCCATTCATGCTGCATTTTTACTCATGTTGTCGCACAGTCTACATATTTACATGTAAAATAAGACAGGCAAAAAACTCGACTGTCTGCATAAATATAAGTAAATTTCCACAGTCGAAAAAGGCGAAAAACGTGACACTATATTTTTACACGTGATTTGTGACAGGGAAAAAGGACGACATTGCCTTACAAAATGCCGAAGGTGCCCTAGAAAAAGCAAAGGCACCCTGTAAATCAAATCCTAAGGCATTTCGTTAGAGTGTCGCATTTTTGCATCTTCACCAACGTTCATTTCAGCAAAGGTTGACGTCGCGGCCTTTTTCACGCTCATCCCACGCAATTGTGCTAACAGATTTGACAACAATAGCAGCCACCCACGATCTCCTACAGACAACACATCCACTTTGTACTTCCTTCATCTGCACACTTGTAAAATTGTGTAGATATTAAATACTACTTGCATATTCAAGTGTGTGTAAAATAATAGCATCATAAGCTTATCAGAGATAGACGAAGTAGATGCCTTGCGCATTGATTCTTTTGTATTGTCAGTAATAGGTTCATCCCCTTTTACATATTGAATTAGCTTTGTAGAGCACGCGGTTTCGTCCGCTATTGTCTTGTGTTCCACAACATTATTGACATGTATATTTTGCTATACTTAATCTGATAACAACTCTGTTGTTCTGCGTTCAGATTTGTGTTGATATTGCTATGCTTTTCTTCATTCTGTCTGACTCTTTTGTTGCTCAATCTGGTAATCTGTTCTTAGCGAATTTTTATTGATGACTAATATTTAGTCTTGTCTTTCGTGACTGATTATCAGTCGAACTCAGTCTAGCTCTTCGCGAATCATTCCCGACTAATAATTTGTCTAGCTGTTCACGACAAATTATTTTTTTGATGTTTTGTTAATGTTTGGCTACGTAATCAGATCGACCGTGATTTTTATCACTAACATTATGTTCTTTTCCGATAGGTGTAGTCATGCTTAAGAAAAGAGTAATATAGCTCATTCCGTTGCGCACGAACACTTTCTGTTCGAGTTTCGAGTGCGTTTATTTTTGTGTTCGTTTTCTTTTGGAGCTATTTTAGTTTCTCACATTCACACACCCTCTTTCTCCAACACCTGAGAGTGTAATGGGTTTCTTTGTCCTCTCTCTACCCATGTGCCACTTTATCTATTCCCATATCCTATCCTATAGCCTTGAATGCCAACTATCTCAGCTTTCTACCATATGGGATTGGACCAAGATATTGGTGCATACCTTTCACACAACCATTTTAGTGCCAAGCCTAGATCATTGACAGGTACCTCCCAGATGTCAATGCTACTAGATAGAACAGTTGGGCATCATGAAATGGTCGTCTTCAGTAACATGAAATGGTCGTCTTCAGTAACCAGGGGCTCGTTGACATTGATTCTGATCGGTGGTATCCCCCTCAGGTAGCCCGTTATTCCAATAGCCCGTCAGGGTCACCAAAAACGCGATGGCTTGGCAATTTGCCGCACACATCCTGACCACTGAATCGGCGCTATCTTTGTGTTTTCCTCCAAAATTCTCATAGGATAGCCGGATATCATCCGCACTGGAGATGGCGGTTATCTTCGGTATCAAGGGCCAGTTATATGATTGGGGCGCCCCTTACGGTTTCTCTTTCAGCCATGGCTTCCTTCTTTTCAGCGGGGAGTAATGTGGATCCGTCCTATTCCATCCAGGTACCCGCATGTACTCTTGCAGTGTATCTGGATCCTTAGCCAACATCACATCTCGCCACCCAGGTTGAGGTCTGAGTGCGTGGAGGATGTCGCTCTTTCTGTTTAACTTAGTGACATCCATGTACCTGTACCCACCCCGGTCCCCTTTCTTACGGAACTCATTTGAGACACGGGATGGCGGCAGTGGTTTCAGAACTTTTGCCCTTGATTTTTCTGTAAGGGGGCGAGCTGGGCTTTCCAAATATTCAAAAACTGTCCTAGTACTCCTTGTTTTCCTTGGCCTCGGCATCCTTTCCTTTATCTTTTCTCCTGGATGACTCACCTGACATGGCTCGTCTCCCAGTTGAGGTTTCCTCAATAGTGTGGATATTAAGGTGGATCTATATCACATGGCCATGAATGCCCGCGCCGTTACGTGGGTATAATGTTCCTATGCTATTCTTGTGTATTTTTTCAAACTTGGCTCCCAAGTTCCAACAAGAAGAGAAAGCCCAATGTAACTAATCAAAAGGGCAAAACAGTATGGACCCATAGTCCTAGAGGCTTGGACAAAGAGCACCAATCGAATAGACAAAGTGTACAAAGTGCTAGGAATCAAATTATATAAACATTAATAACATTTATTAAAAGAGATTTTAATCCTCCAATACTAAAACGGACTAACTTGCACGAAGATTCCGATGTGCAACTCAAGTCTCAAACTATTAAGTATATAGATCACTAGAGATCATCAATTTCCAACGTGGATCGAGCTACCTTACGCTGACCCTTTTAGCTTCAGAATTAGACTCAAGCTTCTACTATATTTTTAAGCTTCCAATCAAATCTCTGCCCAATATTTATATATATAGGTTCTGATTTCCTTACACCGTTGATCACTTTGCGAATGCTAACGTAGACATTGTCTTTAGCAGTTGTTCCATGCCAGATTACCTCCGTAGTTTACGACCCTTCTCTGCACGTTGTACAAGGTGGTGGATCCCAAGCTTCCATCCCTCTTATAGCACTCAGCTGCTATACCTTGATCGGCAAGTATGTGGTACCAACGGTTGTTCTTACAGCTAGCTGCAAAATTACCCCCATCTACGAGGTTGCCATTGTTGTTACTGATGTGCGCATTGAGGTCAAGGCTGGCACGTTGGTAACCTCCTCGACCGTTTTTGCAAATACATTGTAGACCTCCAGCTGGGCTAACTGTTATGCCATCGCAGCTAAGTGCGAAGCCACCACACTGCACAATAATATAAGTTGCAACTATCACAAGCATAACTTAGATATATCAACTACCATTATCATGCTAAAAATTTATCTGATACATTAACTTTCAACAATGAATCTGCATCTACAAAATAACGTAATGAGAAATATCTCATATATCAAGCTGTATTTGCATGGCAGGAGGTTTACGTACGTCTGCTCGCACATAATTCAAGAACAATGTAAAAGTGCACATGAGTGCTGCTGCTGTTCTCAGAACATCCAGTGGTGACCATGCCATGAGGAAGTCTCTACAAATGGGGCGGAAGTAGATAAGTACTCTATGCTGCAATGAAATATATTGGCCCAAATCTTGAAATACAAGAGCAATCTCAGGAGAGTAGACAGTGTGGCAAGGAGAATCTCACCGTTGAATTACCCACACTCTGAATGCCTCTAGGGAGCCACAAGTGTCTCTTCATATAGATCTTCGTAAGATACCATGCAAGATATTTCTGAGAGAGAGAACAGTATTAAAAAAGTAGTGGGATCCTTGTTGTAGACCAAGGGAGGGCGTAATAGTACATGTTTTTTTTGAGGGGGGGCAGGGAAGGTCCTGCTCCGAGGCCCTTCCGCCCCGGAAGACTGTGCGCCCGAGGGCACACGGTCTTCCGCGGGTAGAAGGGCCGAGGAGCCGGCCCTTCCCTGCCGTGAATTCTGTTTTTACATTTTTTTTTCTTTTTTCTTTGACGTAAATTTTTTTTTACACGCACCTTCCGGGAGGAAGGTGCATGTAAAAAACGTAAATTTTTTCACGTGCACTTTCCGGTGTCCGGAAGGTGCCTGTAAAAAAAAATTTGTCAAAAAATTTTTTGCCCCACAGATTACGTTCTGTGAGGCATCACCATTTTCTTTGTAAAAATTTAAAAACTGATTTCACGATTATTCAAAAAGTAGTGGTATCCTTGTTGGACCAAGGGAGGGCGTAATAATACATGTTTTGATTATTAAAAAAGTAGTGGTATCCTTGTTGGACCAAGGGAGGGTGTAATAGTACATTTAAGAAGTAGTATTATCCTAGTTGGAGCGATGGAGGCTGTAATATCACATGTTTCAGCATAAGGATTAAGTTATATCCCATCTTTGTGGGGTCTTTTCTTGTATTTTCATGGTACTTATGGGGTAGAAATTAGAATATTCCAAAAGGTGAAACATTCAACAAACGTGTTGAACTTATCCTTATCATTAAATGATTCACTACATCTTTACCATGAAATATGGATTGTAGATATTTATTAAGGGTTACATCGTTATATCATATGCAAAATATTAATTTTTTTTTTTTGGGTGGAAGTATACCCAATCACACCCACAATCACACCGACACCACCTCAGTACATACAAATAATGAAAAAAAGAAAATTCATACACAAATACAAACACACACACACACACACACACACACACATGACTAAGTGATAAGTATTTTAATTTTCTTTTCCCTAAACTTGTTGTAAAAGTGTATCTTCTTGCTAATATGATAAAGAATACTCTAAAGAACATCGTTTTTACATAAACATCTATTTGTCTATTTATTGAAATTTTTTCATTATGTCCTATTATTTGTTTTCATTTTTAAAGAGAAAATTCAAAAAACTACTTACAAAGTCATGTTGTGTGATGCACAACATTCTATTTCAATTTCCTTTGTCAACATGAGCTAAGGATTGTTTTCATGCATCTTTCGCCATGCCTAACCTTATAGCTTGCACCTAAGCTTGATGAGGTGTCACTTGTGCACCTACTTCATGGATTGTTTCTTATAGGCTTAGTAACTTCAATTTATCTAAATATCATGAAATTTACCATGTATATACCCTTTGGTGTTTTATTGGGGAAGGCAAGTCTAAATTTCTAAAAAAAAAAAAGGTTTGGGGCTTTGGAGACTTTTATAACAAATTAGACTGTCTTTCAAAAAAAAAAAAAGGTTTGTGGCTTTAAGACTTTTATAACAAATTAGATTGTCTTTCAAAACTTCTTGGATGGAACAACATTGTAGAAAGGGCTTTGGAAGCTATGGTATTCTATGATAGTGCATTAGTGATCATAAATCTAGATATCTTTGTATCTCCCTCTTTTGAAATTGCCATATAATTGGCATTGAATTAGGCTATTTTTCTCTCTCTTGCCTTGATTGGGCAACAAATCTATAATGAGCTTCTAAGACATTATCAAAAGTGAAAAACCTTTCAAAAGCAATCTCAAGGACTTTTGGTATACATTGGAAGTAGATTTGGATGAAAATATACCCATTGATTTGCTTTATGAAGATTGGTTTTCCACTATAAGAGCTAAAGACACTAATATGGACACTCTTTTTAATTTTTTTTTAAGATGTGCCTCAAAAGACTTTCTAGAAAATTATGTTAATAGACATTTGTCCAAGTTAGTGTTTGTCTAACAATGTAATTTTACGCTTTTTGTGAGCCGACATTTTTAAAGGTTTAAAAAAAAGATGCCATTTTCTTCTTTTAAAATGTAATGATATTATAGTATGAAGCATGCACCGATGGCGGGCGACCGATGATGATGATGATGATGATGATGATGTGTGTGTGTGTGTGTGTGTGTATGTATGGATTTGTGTGTATGAGTGTGTTTACTGATTCTCGTAGTTGGCTTTTTCTTGTTCTTTCTTCTTGTTTCAACACATTTTCTAGGTTGGTTTTGCCTGTTATCAGGCTTCTTGGGCATTTTCTGGATGTTTTCTTGTTATTACATTGCCCAAGACTAGGCAAAGTGGACTGATTAACGTTTTAGTATTTTTGCTGCCTGTCAGAGGACACTCAGATTGGTCACTCTTGCACTGGAGCACATGCATAAACGACCACAATCAGTCAATCATGCATGCCAAAACGTTCAACCATCAAATCACCATGCAAAACCGTTGAACAATGGCTGAATTCCTACTTAAATGCTGCAAAAAAGAGTTTGAAATTAGATCCTAAACATACTACACTTGCATTAATCCAAAAACAAGAAACAAGAAACTAATTTACAACATTTTAGAAGTCCAAGAATAAAAAAACCAACTAGTCTTTATATTCTTGGACATCCCAGGAACATCAAGAACAGGGTTGTAAGGGGATATGCAAGAATTACATCACAAACCCAGCCTATTTAGTTTACCTGAATGCTGATTCTTACACTAATCCACAAACAAGAAATAAAATCTAATCCACTCTATGAAAGCAGGAAAACTGATCCACTCTACTATCCACAACCACACACATAGGAGGGAAGGGCAAGATCATGAATGCATCACTCAAGAAACAAGCATGATCAAGAAGCTCAATGGATGCACCAAACTCGTGGAGGCTCTTCTCATTTCAGCATGGAGTAGGTACAATACATAAAAAGATCCTCTTCTCAAAGAGGGTCTCTTAAATAAGGCATCCTAGTGGCAATATTTCCACATTACACAAATTACAAGTGGAATAATGCTCTCCACTAGAGGTCACCATCAAAAGGTGTCTACTTTCTTTAAGAGAGGTCTGCTTGAATTTATTACTTTGCCTAGAAATACTAGTTCCTACAAGGTCATTCCATCTACAAATAACAACATCCCCACCAATAGAATTTGGACAGGGGAGAGAGTGGATTTGCTTGGCTCCACTGGAGCAGCCACATCGCCAACAACAACATCAACAGATTGACAGCCAATGTCACAAAACCAAAAATGACAAAGACAAGGCTAAGAAGGCAGATGGGCAATCCAAAACAACTCAATCAGAAGAAGTACCCCAGTCACGATGAAGATCCTTCAAAAAAGGAAAACACAAGCATTGATAAATTAGTCTCCTTCTTCAACCAGCCTCTTGCCATACTTCTATATCCATTATCATGCCTATCGCCCACACTATCTACCGTTGTCACCACCACCACACCCTTCCTTCCATCTGTTTGTTTATCATCAGTTCACTGTTCTTTTGAGAAATTCCCAGTTTTTGATAGCCTTACCAAAGTAGCTAAAAGATCATTGCAAGTGTCTTGCGGAGACCAACTACCACCTACAATGGCTGATCAGCCAGAAAAGATCTAAGAAGCAGACACAGCAACTAGAAGAAATAAAGAGATAGATCCAAGAAGCTAAGGAGGAAAGGACAAAAACTTAGACAACAATTGAGTCAGATCGATCTTGATCAAAAGAAACGCATTGGAGCATTGATAGTTGAATCCCCTTTTATGAAGCCCAAAGAGATCCGAAAGTAATGGATCAAAAGAAAGAGCTGCAGAAAAAGAAAGATGAAGACAACCGTGAACCTGCAAAATAAAATGAGCTCCTCACCTAGCAAGTGGTGGTCAAAGCTCGACATTGCAAGAGTCCAAGGCTGCAACTGTAGAACTATCAGTTCCTTCATCCTTCCACCAAGCCTTCATCATATTTCCTTACCGTTACCAAACCATCCATCCAAATCTGTTCCTACCACCAATTTTTTGATGATGAGTCCATCCCTTGAGACTGATAATCGAAGTTTGTGCAACTTGCAGATCGAAGGTTTTCCTTGAGACTGGAACTTCAACTGAGAGAGGAACTGCAAAAATGCCTAGAAGCAAAATGGAGGATACAGACCTCCTAAAAGGTAGTGCCCATCAAGAAACCAAAGATGAAATCATCAATGACAGATACAAGTGATAAAACAAAAACATGAGAAAAGCACTCAAGCATGCAAGATTGTCAAGCTGTTGGGAGCTCTCCAATTTTGAGAATGTCAACCACTTGCAATAAGACTTTCCGGTTATATTGTGGCAGATTGCAAAAAGCAATTTTTGATAAAGACTAACAACAATAAACAATCGGTTTTACACAAGCGAACTTGACTAAAGCGACTCAAGAGCACCTCTCACCTTAGACTGAGGAGGTCTCTGAGAAGATGAGATGAATGAAGACTGAGAGCTGAGTATGAGAGCCGAGGAATGCTAGTTAGGAATGACAAGCAAGAACTGTGTAAGCCTCATGGTGAATCCTTGCATGCTCCAGATTGGATCTGCATTTGGAACACGCAGTTGAAACACGTTGAACATGCGACTGGACTAAAACTTGAATAATTTTTAACTAAATTTGTTTTGATCTTGCTGTAGTTGACTCAAAAATGAATATGATGATGGGATGCAGGAATCTGACAAAATTTCCAGAATTCACACGTGTGGGGAATGTCCACAAGTATGTTTGATTTTGATTAAGCTTTGTGATTAGCACAATAACCTAATTCTACATTGTTTAGCAAGATCTAGTTCAGAAGAAATGGCTTAACCACAATCTAGCATGCTAAGCATAAGAATATGATAGCAATAAATCAAATAATGAACAAAAGTACAAGATTTTAGTAAATTAGCACTAGCTTCAACATGAGTTAGAGAGAGAAATCTAGAGAGATAACAAGCAAAGTAGTTTAGATCCAAAATGACACGAGGTAGCTACAAAACTTTGGTTCTTCATCATTGATTGTGAGAAGAGATACACATATTTATGGAGTTTGAGATAGCTCAAGGTAGAACCACATCCATCCATTCCAAAATGACAACTAAAGTGACATCTAGAGTCTATGTGACATTTGTCACTTGCCATGCATGAGATTCTACCAACTTTTTACAAGGGCTGGGGATCATGTAGATGTCCTTCTGGATAACTCCATGTACATCCATCTGGTGTACCTCAAAATCTATAACAACAACATAGAAAAGTAGCAGTTGAATAGAGGTGTGCTTGACAACTAGGTTGAAGGTCTCGAAGTAGTTGATATTGAAAATTTGTGAAACATCCCTTGCCACGAGTCGAGCTTTTCTTTTGTCGATACTATCGTTTGCCTTATATTTAATCTTAAAGATCCATTTGTAGTCGATTATCTTTCTGTTTGCTGGTAGCTTGGTGACAGTCTTCACGGTCTTGATCCGATTGGTGTTTATATAGATTCAAAGTCTTACCTTTATTAATTTCTATTTCTACATAATTTGTTTTATCTACCATCCCCTCGGTCAGACTTGCTCTGGTTCCACCCAGAACTTCTCTCGACTTGGATGTTGTCGGTGAATTTTTTTTTTTTGGATTTTTTTTGCGGTCCCTACGGTTTAATGTGGATGCGGTTTGCGGTTTCCGGTGGGGTGCAGGTGATTGCGATCTGATGCGGTTGACGTTAGTTGTGTTTTGTTACATTCAGCTGCTGCTGATTGCAGTTGTGGTGGCTACGGTAGATTGTGGGTGATTATGGAGGGATGTAGACTGGTGCGGTCAGTGGCGGTTATGTGCGGTTTGATTGCAGTCTAATGCGGTTGAGTACGGAGGGCTACAGTTGATTACGGTGGAGACAGGTGAGTGCGGCTTCAGCGAATGTTTGCGGGTAGTGGCGGTGCTATGCGGAGGCAGTCAGTCTGTAGTCGTAATGGAGTGAGGGTGGACTATTGTGGTTGGGACGGGTGAAAACGGTGGCTCGTGGTTTGTGGATGGAATGCAGCCTAAGGTGAGGTACTGTAGTGCAAGGGTGAATGGAGATGGGCCGGTGCGGGTGTGTGCAATGTGTCTATAGCTCATGGTGGATGTAGTTAGAGGATGGGTTGTTTGCAGGTGTAATGTTGTGGGGGTGCTGGCGTGAGGCGATGTGATTGTAAGCGTAAGGTGATGTAAAGGAAATGCAAATGTAAGGTAGAGGGTGGTGGATGCAAAGAAAATGTGGATGCAATGTTAGGTGTGGTATCGGATGGCCGATGGAGGTGGTGTGATGGTGGTGGAATGCCTACGGATCAGTGTGGTTGATGGTGGATGTGGGAGACTGGGTGCGTTCGCATTGTTTGACAACCTCATAGCATTCTATGAAACTGATCCATGATTCAGCAGGTCTAGCTAACTCCTCACCCCATCTCAAAAGGTGACCCCCTATTGGACTGGCTATGAGAATACCTGAAAAAAATATCTGTTTGGTAGACCAATTTATAATAGCATCTACTTGATATAACCATGGTCTCCCAAATAATATCGAATAAGGTGGTGTATCTACTAGATTTATGACAAGGAAATTCATAACAAACGTCTATGTCTCTATAACTACGTTAATACCTTTTAGCTTGCCTATTGGTATACATTTAGTCGCGTCTGCTAAATGGATTTCGTGATAAGTGATAGGCTGTATCTGGTTTTCTAATCCTAATTCTTTCACCATTGTTTCGTTACTAGGTTGATACTAGATCCTGAGTCTATTAGTATTCTATCTATGGTCTGATCTCCTATGATCGCACTAATCTCTAGAATCTCCTCTATCTATACATTCTACTCTATTACTGTATGCAGGTATTCTTAATGTAACTAACCTCTCCCCTTTCTCAGTCCCTACTGACTGAAGCCCTTCTTCCTTTGAAGTATAGCTCAAGGAAGATGTAGGTGTCTCACCTTCATACTTATCTTTTTTCCATGATATGGAAATTCTTTTATGATCTTTTTTTAGTCGGTGTCTCCATCTGGTCTCTGAAGGTAATCTCCTTTTTCTTCCAATGGGTTATAACATTGGCCTGATAGAGCCATGGTCGTCCTAATAACACTTTATATGATTATTTTCTCGTGGTTTTTAATATTATAAAATCCATAAGAAACTTATGGTCTCCAATATAAACTGTAACCTTAGATAGTTCTCCTATTGGTGATCTTCTAGTTGCATCGGCTAACCTTAAATGTCTTAAAGTGGGTGCTATTCTATGATGAATGCCTAATTCATATGTTGTTTCTTCAGTCATTATATTTACACTAGATCCGGAATCTATGGGTACATTATCTAAGATGCAGACATTAATTACTACTTGAATCTCTGGTTGGCCTTCATCACCATAATTAACTAATCCTATGTTGACTACTGGTAACTTTGCTTTTCTTCTCTTTCTATTTTGCAAAAATTGCATAATTTATTTTTTATAATATTGGTTATCGTCTAATAACTATTTAAAAGCTATATTGGGCATTCTAGAAACAAGGTCTTCGACAATATTATAAGAATGGTTTTTAATTGGCGACAGATCTCTAGGTATCTCGCTACTTATAACTGAATCTGAAAATGTCACTTTTTTTAACTTTTTTAGTTTCTTCATCTAAAAGCTTCTTAGCTTTTGAACTAATATCAACATCATAATGCTTTTCATTAGACCGATCAAGCTTTAATTCTTTATTACTGGGAATTTTTACTAACTGTTCTGTGACCTTCGCTTTTTCTGTCACGTTTTTCGCAGTTTTCGCCATTTTCGTCTTAGTTTTCTTCTTATCTATAAGAGTTACAGAATCTTTACTACTTCTTGTAGTTACTTTATTTACTTTTTTCTCTAAATCTGGCCATTGATGATCTTGATCTAATAATTCAGAGTCTACTTCTATCCTCTGAACTATCATGTCAGTGTTGATCTTAGATGATCGAAGGTCGTCTTCCCTAGGCGAGTTTACAAACCTTGGTTTAGACCATGGCTGTTGTGGCTAAGGACATTCAGCAGTGACATGCCCTTCGCCTTTACAGCTAGCACAGAGTGGCACATATCCAGCTGATCTCCTGGGTTCAGGGCAATCAAGCAAATAGTGACCCGGGGCTCCGTTGCTGTTTCGGTATCAGAGTTTTTTTGGTTAGTAGGAGTTGCAGTATAAGCTACCTCCTCATGATTATTAATCATGCAGAGGAATAGTTCCTCTTCTAAATAATTAGTCTGTAAACTGGGACAGTTGGTCTTAGAATGACCTTCCTTCCACATGCGGTACACCAAACATTGGCGTTAGGCTTCGCTTTCTTTCGCTTGGCTTTAACATCAGATATTTGGACCTTTAGATCACTCATTTTTCTTGTTAACAATCAATACTTTTCCTTAATGGATCCATCTTTTCGGATTTCTCCATTCTTTTCTTTCTTTATGAGTCCCTATTCCTAGTTTTTCTATAAGAAGATTTTTCTTTCGATGAAGAAGAATAAGATGAATACTCAGAAGATTCTTCCATTCCACTGAATCAGATTCTGATTCAGACTAGCTCTGATACCATGTTGGGAAAGAGGGGTGTGAAACGAAAAATAGCTCGAAAAGAAATGAACACGAAAAGAAGCGAACTCGAAACTCGAAAAAGAAACGAACTCGAATGGAGAATGTTCGTGCGCAGCAGAATAAGCTATCTCACTCTTTCCTCAAGCATGACTATGCCTATCAGTCTCAAACATAATATTAGTGATAGAAATCACGTTCAAGCTGATTACGTAGCCAAACATTAAGCATAAAAAACATCAGAAAGATAATTTGTCGCGAACAGCTAGACAAATTATCAGTCGCGAAAGGCAAGACTAATTTTTAGTTGCGAACAACTAGACTAATAATAATTCGCGAAAAACAAACTACCAAATTAAGCAATAAGAAAGTCAGACAGAATGTAGAAAAGCATAGCAAATATTGACACAAATTTGAATGCAGAACAAACAGAGCTATAATCAGATTAAGTATAGCAAAATATACAGGTCAATAATGCAGGTGAGCACTAGACAATAGCGGACGAAACCACGTGCTTCACAAAGCTAATCCAATCTGTAAAAGGTGACAAACCTATTATTGACAATACAAAGAAATCGATGCACGAAAGCATCTACTTCGTCTCTCTCTAATAAGCTTCTAATGCTATTATGCTTGTTGCTTGTTTCTCTAATGTGTTATATTCACGCACTGAATACGCAGACGATATTCAATACATATATATATACACAATTTTATAGGTGTGCAAATGAAGAACGTACAAAAGTGGATGTACTCTCTGTGGGAAATCGTGGGTGGCTGTTGTCATTGTCAAATCTGATTGCACAGTGCATGGGATGAGTGTGAGAAGGCGGCCACGTCAGCCTTCACTAAAATTAACATTGATAAAAATGTGAAAAATGCGATACTCTGACAAATGCCTTAAAAATTGATTTATAGGGTACCTTCACTTTTCTATAAGGGCACCATTAGCATTTGTAGGGCAGTGTCACCTTTTTCGCCTATCACAAATCACGTGTAAAAACACAGTGTCATCTTTTTTGTCTTTTTTTTTTGCCTATTTTATTTTACATGTAAACATACAGACTATGCGACAACACAAATAAAAATGCAGCAACATGAATGGAGAGGCATATTAACATAGGATTTAGGAGAAGTTGAAGGAGATAAATCCAACACTAGCACCATTGACAATGTAGAAAACTAACATCAACTACACATAAGTGATTTAATCTGAATAAGATCTTGATCAAACATCAAATGTAACATAAAATGAAGTTGCTAGCCACAACATACAATTGCATTTTACACACCAAATTGACCTTAAGCATTATGAGTGATATAATGAACTTCCAAAAGTTTCATTTCCATCAACAAAACTAGCAAATAACGATAGTACAACTCCATCATCAAAATGATACAAACCAACATATCTAGTTTAACATATCTTGACAATTTGCACACATTCACATGAAATTGCTCAAACATGAGATAGAACAAGTAAAGTAAACATGAACAATACTTCATAGCTGCTCCTTTGACCTTACTTGAGTATTTAAACACCTACAAGAATATATCAAAAAGATCTTTGCGATTTGACCATCCTTTAATGCTCTTGACTAGTTCCAAATTGCCACATGGGAAGCATCAAAGGCAAGGGAAATGGGAAGTTCAGTGCGAACAGTAGCAGGGGGTGGAAGTGCAGCTAATGAGGTATGCTTAGTACGACGTCGTGACGCGGAAGGCGAGTTAGGAATTACGATCTCGCTACGTGGACGATGACGACTATGAGAACTTGAGGCCTGGTGAGATGACTTGGCTGGTGCTTCTTCGTAAACCGAAAGCACAGAATCTAGGTGGAAGCCATGGATTTTGTTTTCTAAGTAAGAAGCGGCTAAGAGGGACAATAGAGAGCCAGCGGTGAACTGTTGCTTTGTATTGGCCTTAATAGCTCGCTTGAGCTCATCAGAAATGGTCTTGAACCAGTTATATGGTTCAAGAGGGGCTTTGGCCAACTTGATGTGGAACTCCACTATCCTGTGAAGGATTTGAGATGTGATGCGGTCTTTCCTGAGGTTGCCAACCATCAGCAAATAGTTCAACAATTGGGCAACGACGTGGATGAAAGGCTTAGTGATGGCTTCCAGAAGGTAACCATCATTAGTCTAATGTAGATCGTTGGTGAGTCAATGCATGGCTTGATGGCCTGTTTGGCGTGCTTGTGATTGGGTGAGGCGTGCGTACCGAATGAGATTCCTATAGCTGCAAGTGCGGCCTCAGTGATGCGCACCTTGTGTGTGGCTCCTTGGAAGGTGATGTAAAACTTGGATTTCTCTTCCTTTCACGTACTGAAGGTAAGAGTGATGAAATCCATATTGATGCGTCCTGAAAAGGCTCTCTTATGAATACCCATTGCAGTAAGTAGAGGCTCCGCAAGGGTCATCCACTGAGTGACCATGCTTGTGCTAGGAAGAATCATGATGTCCATTGCAGATGGGACATCACAATGGACAGTATAGTGCGAAGACTGGGAAGTATCGGTAGAAGACATGATGATCAGAAAGGAATTATAACCGCGTGAGAATGTATCAGAAGACAATGCTGGAAATTTGGAAGGCTTTGGTCGCAAGAAAAATTTGCAAGAGCTTCGCTAGCACAAGTGAGGAATGAATCGAATTCAGCCAACTTATAGGTGGTGAATTTGGTGGGTCCATTACACTGAATAGTAGTTGGGCTGATCAGTTCTGAACAAAAATTTGCAAGCATGTACAGTACTGTAAAAATAGGCTATAAAAATCTTGGCAAAGGTTTCTAGGGATCTGAACCTATCAGGCGAACGTTTTTCAAGGCTGGTGAAGGATGAACCTTCGCCCAAGTACTGTCATAAATGTTTTTTTTCACAATCTGAACCTATGGACACCCTAATTTTGACATTTTAAGATCATCTAGCAGGTCGACGAAGGTTCATAATGACGTTATGATGCTCGACGAAGGTTCCCAAAATGGCATATCACTGAACATTTGCTTGACTTAAAAATTGAATTTTTTCTTGTTAGAAACCTTCGAAATAAAGGGTGGATGTACAGTTTGAGAGCTCAGCAAAGGTTTTTGATATTGTATTGGCCAAATCGGCCCAAAATAGTGGTTTTCTAAGTCATTTTTCATAGAAATATTGTGCTTCTGTTTTCTTATGCTGATGACTTCCTGACTTTTGCTCATCAGTCTTTTCTTATTTTTTTTTTTTCAACTGTCTTTTTCCAAAAAAAGTCAGCAAATTAAATACTGAAAACAAAAAAATTGAAAACAAATAAAATGAATAAAATATATTGAGATCAGGCTTGCTGAACTGGCGGAGCAGGCTGCCAAAACTTGCATAATTGGCTGTCATTTACCGGAGTATCAAATCGTTTTCCATCCAAGTGCTGAAGAATTACTGCGCCATAGTTCAGGATTTCCTTCACTTTATACGAGCCTTCCTTAGTAAACTTCAACTTACCCTTGATCAGCTTGGTTTTGTACATCAATGCAAGATCTCCTGCTTCCAGATCTTTCTTATGCAATCGCCGATCGTGCCATGCCTTGAGGCAGGCTTTCTCTGCTGCTAAGGCATGAACTGCCATCAATCGAGTTTCACATAATTTGTGCAACGCATTGTGGCGAAGTTATAAAGACTGATCATCATTTAATCGTTCCGTTGCTGCTATGCATAAAGATGGGATTAAAAATTCAATTGGCATAACAACATCTTGACCATAAACCAGTTGAAAAGGTGTTTGATTTGTACTATTTTTGTAAGCGGTTCTGAATGCCCATAATGCTGCATACAGTTTATGTTCCCAATCAGACCGACTCGCTTCAACTGTCTTTGTCATAATGGTGCAGAGAACTTTTATTGGAAGATTCAGCTTGGCCATTTCCTCTGGGATAATAGAGAGTACTAAATCTATGTATAACAAAAAAATCTTCCAATAAACACTTCATTGTTTGATCAACAAAGTGTGTACCCCGATCACTGACAATTTCGATCGGACATCCAAATCTGACTATAATATTTTCATATAGAAACTTAGCTGTAGATTTCACATCAGCTACTTTGACAACTTTGGCTTCAACCCACTTGGTCATATAATCAGTTGCGACGATAATGTATCGGGCCTGAGATCCTTGAGAAGCGGGATGAATAGGACCAACATAATCCAGTCCCCATTTTTCAAACGGTGCTTGCGATAAAACTGGATGTAAGGATTTATAATTCTGTCAAGTAGGCCGTCGTGCTCGCTGGCAGACATCACATGTCTGAATAAAATTTTATGTGTCCTTATGAAGTGTAGGCCACCAACAACCGGATTGCAAAAGTTTGCGAACAGTAATATCTATAGAGAAGTGTCCTCCATCCATGCCATCATGTGAAAACATGATTAGATCTGGTACTTCATGTGGTAAAACACATCTTCGTAAAATATTATCTGATCCTCGACGATGTAATTGTCCTGCAATTAATTGGTAAGGTTGAGCCTTATGAATCAATTATCTTTTCTGTACTCTTGTCAAATATTCATTCGGTTGTCCTAGCATCAGGTACTCAACAATATCTACTGCCCACTCAGGTATTGCTTCAACATAGAACAACGCAACATCTGACAGTTCATCATCCACTTCAGTATTAACTGGTGCGGATTCAATTTGTGAAACATGATCGACTAGATAATGTTGCTTCCCCTTTCTGACCACAATTCGAAAGTCAAATTCAGTTAATAATAATAACCATCTTGCAATACGTCCAGTATTACACGTCTTATTTACCAAGTAAAGTAACGGTTGATGAAAGTGCGTTTCCATGAGATAGTGACAAAATTTTTGAACAAAAAAAATTATGGCTAGCGCTTCACGTTCTGTTGTTGAATAATTCTTCTCTGGATCTGTAAGCCGTCTGCTTGCAAATCGTATAGGATAATTCTTCTTATAGTCATCTGGCTACGTCAAAACTAATCCAATGGCGTATTTTGAGGCGTCCGTATGAACATGAAACTCTAATGTCCAATCTGGAGAACGCAATATTGGTGCTGAAGATAATGCTTTTTTTAACTTTTCAAAGGCTTCTAACGCCTCTACTGTCCAAATAGGAACAATAGTTAATTTGGATATAGGTCGTGCTAAATCCGCAAAGAAGATAATAAAAATTTGATAGTAGTTCACATGACCCATAAACACATAAACTCCTCGAATTGTTGCTGGCAGTGGCAATTCCACAATAACTTTGATCTTAGAGTAATCGATGGCAATATCATGTCTTGATATCACATGTCCAAGCACCACTCCGTGAGAAACCCATATCTGGCATTTTTCTGGATTTAGAGAAATCTGATATTTGCGGCATCTTTCAAAGACTTTCTCCAATTGATTGGTATGAGATCATCCTCAATTGGATTTGGTATAGGTTTCGTTGATATCCAGGCTACATTCAGCACATTTAGTGGAAACGTGATTGGCGTATCCAAAGTTCGATCTAACAAGAAAATCTCGCTCATCTCTGATTGACTATCTTGTTGATACATATATCCTGCTATACAATCAATTGTTGCAAGAGCATCGTTCCAATCGTCGATATCCGTTTGAGAATTGTAATGAACTCCCAATTTTTTCTCTGGTCGATCACAAGTGTGATCCGTTGTTCATGAATCGTCATCTGCTTTTTGAACCACTGGCTTGATAGTCCAAGTCGTAGGATCAATTTTAACTGCACGTTCACGATTTTCAAAAGTGATTTTGCCGGTACCCCAGTTATGAATTACTTGCGCAACTCATAACCATGGACATCCTAAGAGAACTCGGTAGACATTTGGTGCTTCTGGTAAGTCCATCACAACGAAAGTAATGACAAACTGTACTCCTGCAATCTTGACAGGTATATCTTCCACCATTCCTCGTGGACGAACCATCGTTTGATCAGCTAGCTTAATAGCAAAAGTAGCAAGCTTAATCTTTGTAAGGCCTCATTTTGTACATAGCTTTGTAGAAATCAAGTTAACTCCTGAACCGCCGTCTATCACGGCTGCTTCTTTAGAAATTTGTCTATGTTGTATTGGCAAAGTGATATTCTTTTGTTCACTTTTCCAAGCTACTCCAACATGTAGTACATCGTTAGATTCTTCAAATCCAGCACAAAAGAGTGGATCCTGATGGTCTTCTGATTCTTCTTGAGCTAACTTTTGCGCTAAGACTTCTTTTGCTTTTGGCACCAACTTTAGGAGCTCTCCCAATAAAATATTGATCTTGCTAGACAAAATATTCATGAGTAATTTTGTATGTGGTGCTTCCAATTCCGTCATCTTGAAGTGTTCTTCGTGATGATGTAATTGATCATTCATATCCGTACGTAAATTTCTTGAAGGCTGCAATGGTGAAGACTGAACTTCAGTTGTTACTTTAGCAGCTTCAAGTTCCTCTTCTTCTTGCAAATGCTTAATCCACTATCTCATATCCTGATATCTTCATTTTTCTGCATCAAAATTTGGATAAACTTCCGATGTTGTTGGTGTATCGTTTAATGGTATAGAATCAGCAGGTACTGAATCCACTACTGGTTCTTTTTGCTTTTGTGCTCTGGTGACCACTATCAAGGGTGCACTTGGTTTTTTATGAGCTACCGATTCTTGCTTGATTGTTATCAAATTTATAGGTGCTGTAGCTGGTGGTGGATTTGGTCTTGCTGGACAGTCTTTATAGCAATGCCCATATCCACAGTCACGATAGAATGGTACAAATTTTTCTTTATATGGGCATTTTGCAGCTTTGTGATTTTCTCCACATGCAAAGCATCCAAGTGGTGCTCTGGCCCAATTTCTCGAGGCTTGTTGTTGAGCGGCAGCATACACCTTCCTGATCATTACCATAGCTCCATTGCTCAGCACTTCTGTAAGGTTCTGGCTCCATCAAATTGGTAGGAGGAGTGGAGTGCTTTGGTGGGGCAGGCAAGGCTAGACGCTCCGGGTATCCAAGAGTAGATTGTCGTAGTCTTGCTGCTGGATTGCCTCCATACTGTGGATCTCGATATCCCATCTAGGCATACCGTTGCTGAATCATCCGAGGGTTGAAGTTGCAAAAGACAGTCTCATGGTCAGATGAATTACACAGATGGCAAACACTGATTTCCATTCGTTTTTTCAATTGAGGACACTCGTTCACTGTGTGATTTCCTATACAAATAGAACACCAGACATTTTTTCTGGTAGGAAAAGTCTTTGCAAACTTTTCAGTTTACTTGTTCGTTTCTCCGTGGAAAATTTCCAATGCTTTGATCTTCTCATCAAATTGCAACTGCAACTTTTCCATCTGTTTTTGCTGGGTCTTCCCAAGTTTCTCGAACTCATTGAGCATCATTTCTACAATAGCATTGGCATTCGTTGATGCAATAGTGGTGGATGTCATAGTAGTCTGCCCTGTTGTATAAGGCAACATACTGACATTCGGCTCATCATCTGAATCTTCATCCTCCTCTCAAATTGCATCGTCCATCGCATTTTGCAAAAGTGTGTACTCATTATGGCGTTTCAGTTCACATCGGATCCGTTTAGGTAGACCTGACAAAAACCACATAATCATGGCATTTTCATTAATCAGCTCAGGCTCACATTCAGATCTAAGACGTTTCACTCTTTCGATGTAATCTCGAACCATTTCCCGCTTTCCCATTTTAATTTTACTTAAAAGTAGGAAAGGGTCTTCCATAAACTTTCGCGGTTTGAACCGTGTGATAAGGGCTCGTTTAACAACCTCCCAATCTGTACGCTCAGTTTCATCTTGGTTATAGTACCAATCTTGTGTTGCGTCTGTTAAGGCCATAGGAAACAACTTAAGTTTATCTTGAGGATAAATCTCACCATAGACCTCACAAGATTCAGCATAGATCTGAAGAAATCGAACTGGATCTGTTAATCCATTATATTTGGGTAGAACCAATTAGGGTGCTCTTCTAACAATAATTGGATTGACCTCCTGTGGAGCACCTCTTGGAGTAGTTCCAGGGGCAGCCATTTAGATCAAATTGATAATGTGATTGGATATAGATTTTTCCAAAAACTATCTCATATTAGATTTGCTAGCTCTATTCCACTTTTCAAGAATCTGATTGTATATGATGAGAAACTAACCAAAATTTGATTAATCAATACTTCTCAAAAATGATAATTCTCTCAGAGTCCAATTCAGAATATATCAGATCTGATCCAAATTTTGACAGAGACTTGATCTGAAAAATCAGAAACTAAAAATAGGACTGGCGAAGGTTATCTAGACGAAGGTTGGCTCGGCGAAGGTTCAACAGTGCTATTTTGGGATAAAAATTCTCTGAACATTTTTTTGGCAATTTCTTGAAAAATAACCTTCGCCGACTTCTCAGATGGAAGATCTGACACAAATAAAACTATGGACAACCGGACGAAGGTTTCTGACACAAGAAAATATAGTTTTTGTGATCTGACAAGGGTAAAAATCAAGATTTTTTGTGATCTGATCAAGATAAATCTTTGCCAAACTCAAAAATAGTATTTTTATATAAATAGAATGTTTTGGAAACTCGGCAAAGGTTCTGGCGAAGGATCAAGAGTAATACTGATAATTTTGCAAAAAAATGACTTTTTTTTTTGGCAAAAATATGACAATATTGCAACTGATCTTTTAGAAGCCTTTCTATTTTTGGTATTATTCTTCGCCGACCTGGCAATAGATAGATCTAAATCACATCTAGGCACATTGAATTGGGCGAAGGTTCTTTTTATGTATTTTTTAGGATTTTGATAATTTTTGGTGTTTTTTGGTGGTTTTTCTGATGTTTCTAGAAATCTGCTAGGAATTAATCTTTGCCCTTCAAACTGAAGCTTTTGTAAACAAAATCAAAGGTGTCTGCAACTCGACAAAGGTTTCCTGAAAGAGGGTAAAAAGTTCTGGACTCTGATGACGCTTTTTGCCTCTTTTTGACCAATTTTGACAGATTTGACCGATTTTTGTTAATTTTTCTAATATCTCAGATCCAAATGGATCTTAAGATTAGTGATCTGAATAGCTTTCCCTATTTAATAGTCAGATTAGATTTCAAACAAGCAAATCCACTCAAAATCCAGCAAAATCAATCCCAAACTATCCCTACAATGCAGTTTTAACACTATTCATGCCACGACAAGATGCATAATGCAAGCTAACCATTAGCCACACATGCTACAAACTGAAAAATTGGCGTAGCTCCCCGGCAACGGCGCCAAAATTGTAGTGGGTTTCTTTCCTTGCCTAACTTGAATCCAAGATCTAGTCAATCTAGCATCAAAGAGACGGAGTTAGTTGTCACGCGGAGGTTCGTTCCCATGAGAGCGATAGTATAGTTCAGATTTCAACATGAATGGAGGATCTAACACTAACATCCATTAACACTAAGCATTAACACTGCATTCATTAACCCTAAATCCACAACAATGATAGAAACTTACTCTTCTCTCCCTCCCTTTCTCTCTCACAAAAAGCATAAGAAATAACAATTCCGATAATGATCAAATCCAACAATTAGCAAAATCTAAAGAAAGCATGAGAAATGGAGGAAAAGAGAGGAAGAGCAAGGACATTCATCAATCCATTTCTAAAGAGAACCAATCTGCTTTATTGAAATGAGAAAATGAACATGAGGAGCAACTCGAGTTGGTCTCTTTTTATAGTAGAGAGGAGGACCCTGACCTCTGAATCCTATTGGTCCAGTCTTGCCTCTCTTTTTATTCAAATTTAAAAAAGTGTGAGAACCATCAGAATTGGAGGGAAACCCAACTTTATTCACTAACTTGACATTTAGGCCCTGCGACATTAAAAGTCCCGTAAAAGGGCCTAAAGTCCTTTTATTAACATTTAACTAATCAATCAAATAGCTATGTGATCATCGGGTTGGACTTACACACACAGGGTGCCAAATCCCTCTCAATTATTAACTAGGGTTAGGGTTGCCTTGGGATCCGCAAACCCTCCAACAAACCCTCCAACAAGGTGACAGAAAATAAAAAAATGACTAGTCGGACCAAGATCAATATGTTGAAAGAGGAATCTCGACAAGCTCCAATTCACGAGATGCTTGATACTTTCAAGAATTATACTTTGGACGACGTGGTAATCATGATGCCGCAAGCCCAACGAGAACCTGATCAAAGTCAGGCACCAGTGGAACAAGTCTTTGAGGGACCTGCGCAAACACAACCGATGAATCTTGCAGAGCCAGGAGAAGAAGAAAAGATAGTGCATGTGGGAGAGCTGTTAACACCCACGTAGTTCAAGAGACTATGATCCTTGTTGGTGGAATATAAAGGTTGTTTTGCCTGGAGCTATAGTGATCTAAAGGACTTTTCGGCAACAGTAGTCCAACATACCATACCCTTGGTGGACGGAGCAGTCCCCAAGGTGAGCCTTACTACCGCTGCAACCCGAATTATACAGAATTGATCAAGTAGGAGTTGCAAAAGCTAATGGACGCAATGGGCATCGCCGATAGTTATAGTACCCAAGAAGAATGGCAAAATGCGGATCTGTGTGAATCTGAAAGCGCTAAATGCAGTCACCAAAAAGGACCATTTTCTTTTACCATTTACGAAAAGTGTCCTCGAAGGGTAGTTGGTGCCAAAGCCTATAGTTTTTTGGACGGCTTCAGTGGCTACAACCAAGTGAAAATAGCCCTCCAAGATCAACACAAGACAACATTTGCCACGGAATGGGGAATCTATGCCTATAAAGTGATGCCATTCGGACTTTGCAATGCCCCAAGCACTTTCCAACGAGTCATGCAGATGGCATTCAAAGATTATTTGCAGAAATTTTTGGAAATTTTCTTGAATGATCTGTGCGTGCATGGACCAGATTCTGAACACTTATCCAATTTGGAGAAGGTGTTACAAAAATGCCGTGAATACCAGATCTCTCTGAATCTAGAAAAATGTCAATTCTAGGTGATACATGGCTTGATTCTCGGCCATATAGTGTCAAGACACGGAATCGCCACAGATCTATCAAAGATCAGGATCATTATTGAGCTACCACCGCCGAGGACGATCCGCGAGGTCTACATTTTCATGGGTCATTCTAACTATTATAGGATCTTCATTCTTGATTTTGCGGAGTTAGCCAGACCAATCTACAAACTCACAACGGATCCACATTGGAATGAGGAGTCCCTAAAGGCTTTCCAAAAGCTTAAGGATGCATTGGTTTTAGCACCAATCTTATGCCCACCCAATTGGTCTATTGAGTTTCACGTGCATACGAACACATCAAAGTATGCAGTTGGAACAGTCTTAACCCATCCAGACGAACACAAAAAGGATTCTCCAATCTGGTTTGCAAGCCGACAACTCAGTGATACCGAAATGAACTATTCAACCACAGAGCGGGAAGCACTGGCAATGATCTATGCGGTTAAGAAATTTTGACATTACTTGATGGCCAAATATTTTGCATTTTATACGAACCATCAACCCTTGCTCTATCTCGTTAATAAAACTTGCAACACCAGAAGAATCACCAGATGGCTATTTCTGTTATTGGAGTTTGATTTTCGGATAGTAGTTCGCAAGGGAAAACAATACTACATGGCAGATCATGTGTCACGAATCAAGGGAAAGGAGATTGCAACTCAACCTGACGATTAGTTAGCAGATGTTGCCTTATTTTACGTGGACACAGTACCAGAATGGGCTGCCAACATTGTTGAATATCTAATGCGAGGCCAACCAAACAAATCACTACCAAAGGCGGAACAACAAATATTGATTTTGAAGGCTAGACCTTGTCAACTGATTGCCGGCCAGTTGTACCGAGGAGGTATTGATGAAATTCTTCGACGGTGTATTCTTCCTCATGAGACCACCACATGAAGGCATGGGTGGGGGTCATTTTGCATCTGACATTATAGTTCGCAAGATTTTGCAATCAGGATGTTGGTGGCCAATGATTCATAAAGATACGGAGGAATACTTGAAAAAGTGCGATGTGTGCCAAAGGCCAGAGAGACCAACGAGATTGAACTATGATCTACTGCACCCAGTCTTAGCCCAAGCACCGTTCGAAAAATGGGGATTGGATTATATTGGTCCAATTCACCCTACAGCAAGGAGTTCCCAGGCTCGATATATAATCGTAGCCACAGACTACCTCACCAAATGGGTCGAAGCCAAGGCAGTAATAGTAGTTGATGCTAGGACCACTGCCAAGTTCCTTTATGAAAATTTCATTGTGCGCTTTGGATGCCCGGTGGAGCTAGTCAGTGGTCGCGGAAGCCATTTCATCAACGAGACCATCAAGGTCCTGTTGGAGGAATTCTTCGTGATCCACAGAACCAGTACGCTTTATTATCCTCGTGGTAATGGGCAAGCAGAATCATTCAATAAGATCTTGTGTAGCATGCCCATGAAAACAGTTGAAGCTAGCAGATCAGATTGGAAACACAAGTTGCATGCTGCACTATGGGCATTCAAGACAGCATATAAAGGAGCACTAATCCTTCCAATTGGTATATGATCAAGATGTTATGATGTTAGTAGAGTTTTTAGTTCCTTCATTAAGGATTGCCACCGTGCAACGTCGTAATGAGTCCAAATCTCTACAGCTACGCCATGAAGCTCTGCATAAACTTTGTGAAACATGCTTACTAGTTGTGCATGCACTGGCAGCTGAAAAGGAAAGACGCAAAGCTTGGCATGATCATAGATTACAAAAGAAGGATCTTAGTTCAAGAGATCTGGTCCTGATGTATAAAACCAAGGCGATCAAGGGAAAGTTAAAATTCACTAGCGAAGGTCCTTATAGGATCAAGAAAATTCTTAATCATGGATCTGTGAACTTAGAAAAGCTAGATGGGACGCCATTCGACACACCCATCAACGGTAGCCAGTTGCACAAGTATTGGCCACCACAATGAGACAGATCCAGATTGGGGGTGGGTGGCATGTTACAAAAAGCTAATCTGCTAAGCCATCACCGCTAGATCTAAGGAGATCAAGCCAAATCAAGTTAGATCCATCAAAATTTGGCCAGATCTGGCAAGATCAGGGAAATCCATCAGAATCCAAGGAGGATCCAAATCCAAATAGGATAAAAAAAGAAGCAGATCGTCAGATTGACTGATGGATCTACTACCAAGAATCCATCAGAACTTCCAGAGAACCACCAATAGTCAGATCAAGCTTGGATGAAGCTGATTACCAGTTTACAAAAGTTAAAAATCAGAAAATCTCAAGATCTCGTCAAAAAACACTCTAAAAGAGCACCTTTTTCATGATTTTTTGAGATCCCCTAGGAGATAGCTCTTGAAAATTAGACAGTCACCAGATCTGACCTAGATGCATCCATGAAAATCTCTGCAAAAGTTCCTGATGGAGGAATCATCATTTTTTAGTGTATGCGAGAGTTTCCAGAAGCTCAATTTTCAGAACCCTCGCAGAGCATCAAGATCATCTTACCAACCCTAACAAGGTGCCTAAATGAAATCAGAGTAGTGAAATTAGCTTGCCTACATGGTCTAACAAGTTGTGCGAGAGATCACTTCCTGCGAGAGTTGAACCCTCGTAGACAGCGTGAACCCTCGCAAAACCTTCGCATAGCAGTCAAATCACCTTTTGAATTGTCACAGACTTCCCTAAGGTCTTAGAATTTTGTGAAGAAGGTGTCTGCCAAAATTTGGGTGGAACTGAACAAGGGAAAGTGGATTTCACCTAATATGCACTCTAAATTCCGCTATATAAGGGCTGAATTTGTGTCATTTGTCACATTTGCTAGCGAAGCTCTACCAAAATTTACTCTGAAATTACCAAGTTCTCCGTTTGCAACCAAACTTCCTACCAACTGTCATCTGATATTACTGAACACTGACCTGCGCTCTGAACTACACTCCTTATCATCCAACACTCGTTATTCACAGTTTTCTGTCGTTTCCACACCCTTTTCCATTTTTCACTATTTTTTCCATTTTTCCGACCACTAATCATCACTACTAACATGGTCTCCTCATCCTCTGAAGACTCTGGTGCCAAACAGGTGATCCAGCGTGACATCCCCGAGGCCACACAGATTTGACCTCTACCCTCTAACGCTCTGATCCAACCATGGCTACAGACAACCGGTCCACTTCTAGCGGCAATGGATTTTTACCCGATGCTCTTCCATTCTGAGATTAACATGGGACTCGTCCTTCATGCTTACGCCACCTGGGACGAGGACAAGGCTCGTTTTTACTTCTTGTACCAAGGTACCACGTACAAGGTGAGGATTAATGTCGACTCAATGGTTACCATTGGCATTATGTCCGGTGATCGTCAACCCATCTCCCATCGCCACGCAAAAGCTCTGATCAAACCATTTGTCACCCAAACCACACCAAAAATCCCCATCTAGACTAACAATGGTTACTTGATAGAAGCTATCATGGAACCCATCATTTAGACGGCTACGCGTCTGCTGAATAACTTTTTGGTTATTTCAACATTTCACAAGGACAGAATCCAGTCTATGCTGCTGAGTCAGATAGTGGAATCCTTTCTAGAATTTCCTGGTCCCTCCATTGTGCCATATGACTGGCATAGCCTCCTTATTCGAGAACTAACCAACTTCATCAAACCCAACAACTGTGAGCAAATTACAATAGGCCCCCTGTTGTGTAACTTTGTCTGCACACTTCTTGAGGTGAAAGTGCGTGGTTTCCAACGCTCATCCCTTTTGTCTACCCTCGTGCCACATACTAATCTTTATCCGCCATCTCAAGCATCCACCTCCTCCCAACCTATAGTTATTAACACAATGGCCAGCAAACGAATGTGTGGTGCTGCCTCTACATCCACATCTCTACTTGCTACCCGAAGACGCACCTCCACTACCACACTAACCACCCCATCAACAACCGTCACTTCTTCTTCCGTGCAACCCCCCACTCCGAAGTCTGTTGTCAATACCTCTCTTCCTGTTCCATCCACATCTGTTTTTGTCTCCATCTCCATTTCTTTTGTTGATACCACTCTTATTTTTCTTCTAGTAGCCACTACTCCATCCATCACCATCACATCTTCCATCACTCATGCCGCCACCGTTGCTTCCATTCCATTCAATCCTTCTGATTCACAACTGTCCTCCGACACTCTGGCATGGATGCAGGTTATCAATTTTTCACCCCCACACCAGACACTTTCTGATCCATCCTCACCTTCTTCCATACTCCACACCACCCTCCAGTTTCCCTCTGTTCCTCCCATCCTCTCATTTGGACAAACCGTCCTCACTCTTGTTTCCACAATTATTTGTCAAACCCAACCCGCTTTGCCAACAAAGGTTGCCAAGGGCAACCAACATTGCTTGAAGACGCATTTGTCCAAATAGTGTTTGTACCATCGCCAAATCGAGCTGATCCTACCGTCCCAGATGGCATCAGGTTCAATGAGAACCTGATATAAGATAATGACGATGGGATTCCACGAGTCGTCGGGGCCAATACAACACAAGCCCCTGCCATTGCCAGTGTACCAGCTACTCCCACAGATCTAACGACGACGTACAAAACTCTAGGAAAATATATCCTGGATGCGATAGCGGCCAAAGCTATTCTGGAAAGTAGGGTACTACTCCTGGCGACAAGTAATACATAGCTGCGAGCAGACCTCACCAAGCTGCAACAAGAGCTGATTTTGGCTCAATAACACGAACAAGCAGGGCACCAGGAGATTGTCAAGCTACAGCAGAAGGAGGAGGGCCTCAACAAATATATCCAAAGCCTCTCCAACACGTTGACTGAGGCCTCCACGAAGGTGCGGGAGCTTCAAGCTGAAGCGTCCCAATGGCTTGCTTCCATCCAGGCGCAACTTACCCTTTTGGAAGCAGAGAATATGTGCCTGGAGACGGAGGTCAAAGCCCTACAAGACGAAAAGTTCGTCTGGTTAGCTCAGCTTGCACTATAACAGATTCCTTGATCTTTGCCTCATCCAAGTTAAACTTCTGATCTTCATGGAAGTCACATTTCTACTTACAACATTCTTGTTAGTAGAGGGAACATATATTTTATATGCTTTCTTATAAGATGCATATCGAACAAAAATACCTTTAATAGCACTAGGATCATTCTTTTTACTAGTCTCTAAAGGAACATGCACATAGCATAAGCAGCCAAAGATCCTAAGATGATCTACCTTAGGCTTTTTCTTGTACAACATTTCAAATGGTGTTCTTCCTTCTATAGCAAGATTAGGATGCCTATTACAAAGATTATTTGCAACTGCTTCTCCCCAAACTTCTTTAGGTAGATATGCTTCTAGCATGATAGCTTTTGCACATTCACACAATGTTCTATTTTTTCATTCAGCAACTGCATTTTGTTGAGGAGTATAAGAACAAGAAAATGCTCCTTGTGTTCCCTCTTGCCCACAATCGTTTTTAAACTTATTAGAGGTGTATTCACCTCCACCGTAAGGAAGACATCATAAACCATGCATTAGGGGAGTTTTGAGCTCCAAAAAGACCCTTTAAGAATTCGTGCAAGATGTAGATTATATTATTAAAATATTATAACACTAATGCTTTTGACTTGCCATAACTTTCTAATCGTAGCTCAAAAGTATGTCATGTAACATATCATTACTTTGAGAAAGGAAAGCAAAGGGAAGACACATCTCCTTCTATCTCTTACTCTTTTTTAACCACAATGCTTGAAGAGCCATCATGTTATGAAGATGCAAGTAGATCACAAGTTTGGAGAGATGCAATGCAAGTAGAGTTTGATGCTCTGATAGATAATCAAACTTGGAATCTTGTACACCATCCATATGGGAAGAAGCCACTTGCATGTAAGTGGATCTATAGATTAAAGTACAATCAAGATGGATCTATAAGTAAGTACAAAGCTAGATTGATTGCTAAGGGGTTTCTTTAAACTAAAGGCATAGATTATGAAGAAACATTTGCTCTTGTAGCAAAACTTGTAACCATTAGACTGATCATTTGTATTGCTACTTTATTCAAGTGGAATCTCTATCAAATGGATGTGACAAATGCTTTTTTGAATGGCTACTTGGAGGAGGAAATATACATGTTGCAACCCGAGGGCTTCATCAAGGATGGTGAGGAGGACAAGGTTTGCCACTTAAGGAAGAGCCTATATGGCTTGAAGCAAGCACCTAGAGCTTGGTACTCTAGGTTGCATGATTTCTTGGCTTTGTGATTAGCTCTTATGACCCTTCTTTGTACATCAAATTAATGATGGAAAGATCATCATTTTAGTACTTTATATTGATGATATCATATTGACAGAAAATGATGGTGAAGGCATAAGAAATGTTAAAGTTTCCTTGTCTAGTGAATTCAAGATGGTAGATCTAGGACTTCTTAAGTTCATACTTGGAATAGAAGTTACTAGAGGTAGTGATTTTACTTTTATAAGTCAATCAAAATATGCTACTTTCATTCTTGAGAGGTTTGGCATGAAAGATTGTAAAGGGATTGACACCCCTATGGAGCAAACTTGTAAAGTTACTAATGATTGTGATGAAGCATCCTTTGAGGACATCACACTCTTTAGGAAGCTAATAGGCTCCTTAATCTATTTGACAATCACTAGACCAGATTTGAGTTATAGTGTAAGCAAGTTAAGTCAATATATGCAAGGTCCCTTGATGCATCATTGGAAAAGTGCCAAGAGAGTGCTTAGATATGTCTCTTCTACTAGATTTTTTGGCATTCTCTATCAAGGATCTAACTTGTACTTGAGAGCATTTTTCGAATTTAGATTTTGCAGGAGATAAGATGGATAGAAGATCCATAAGTGCATTTGTCACTTTTCTTTGTGGAGGAGTGATATCTTGGCTTTCCAAAAAGCAAGATACAATTTCTCTTTCCTCTTGTGAAGCCGAGTACAAGGCATTGACTTCAACAACCAAAGAACTCCTATGGCTAAGAAGACTTTTGATGGAGCTTCAAGTGCTAAAGGCCGAGGAGGTCCCTTGCATCTATTGTGACAATCAAGCTTCTCAACAAATTGCTACCAATCTGATCTCCCATGCTAGAACAAAGCATATTGAGATAGCTCATCACTTTGTGAGGGAGAAGGTGCAATCCAAGGAGGTTCAACTTCATCATATGCCTTCATCCGAGTGCATAGCTGATATCTTAACCAAATCTTTGGCCAAAGATTCACTAGACTTGCCAAGTTAGAAGTGAGGAGGAGTGTTAAAATATCACTTCCAACTTGTTGTATCTTGTAGATCTCAAGTTATTTGAGCTTGATAGGATCTCACACATGTGGAGTCTATTCCCACATGTGAAAGAATGTACATAAGTCATTTTTATTAAGTTAGATTGGATTTAGCTTGATCTACACTAGTGTGAAATTGACCTTTGAGTAGAATCTTGAAAATAAATGGTCAAATTGGTCAAACTTTTTGTAAATAGATTGGACTTCCATGTGAATGAGTTATTACTCACACATGTAAGATACCATTCACATGTGTGGATAAGCTTCTGAAAGATAAGATAGGAAGATCTAGTTAGGTCCTATTTTATAAAAAATATTCCTATAAATGTGGAAGACTAGCTTTGGGAAATGAGCACATATGACTCCCATTGGTGGATCTGGATGACTAGGCACTCTTCACACATGTGAAAGACTGCTGGACAGTACACAGCTTGTGGATGTACTTGATCCATAAAGAGATCAACCAAATCAATAACAAGTCGATGTGACATTGGCAAATTCTAGTTTTGTTGAGATTTTCACATTTGTCTTGAGTTTTGATGAATGAAATGCATTTGTAAGTTAATGTACTTTACTCTCTGTAAACAGGCCGTATAGGTACTTTTCTCCACACATGTGAGGCCGCCCATCCATGTGTTTGATCATTTGATCCATTGCTCTTGCTTAAATCATAGTGTAAAGCATCTAGATCAAGATCTAACATCTAGAACTTGATAGATCTTTGGATTAAGCAATCAATAACTCTTAATGATTGATAGTACAATCAATATTTTTTCTTTTTCTCTGAAAATTGACATTTGTCACCTTCATTTGATATTGGACTTAAAGAACACATCAAAAGAGAATCACCACCACCTAGATCCTCATCATTAGTAGTAAAGTTGATTTGCTTGCTACCTTCATCTCTTTGCTTCTTCAAACATTTATTTGCAAAATGCCCTTTGATTCCACAATAAAAGCATTTCAACTTAGACTTATCTTTTCTTTTGCCAAAAGAAGAAGTCTCACCTTGATCTTTCTCTTTAGACCACTTGCCTTTGCCTTTGTCCTTGAACTTGCCTTTGATGAACATAGCATCCTCTTCATAATGAGACATCGATGTAGATCCACCTCCTCTTGATTGAAGCCTATACTCCTCATTCACCAAGATCTCTTGCAAATCCACTATACTTGGCAAAGTGTTTTGAATAGCAAAACTTTGAACAAGATTCGCATGATCATCCAACAAGCCATTAAGTATAACTTGAACAAGTTCTACCTCCTTAATGCTTTCATCAATACATGCTAACTCATCATTGAATGCCTTAACCCTCAAAAGAAAAGCATGAGTTCTCTCTTCCTTCTTTTGCAAACTTTGAATTTTCCTCCTAAGAGTAAGCACTCTTGATGTAGACTTGGATTCATAAAGTTTCTTCAAAACTTCCCAAGCCTCCAAAGATGATGTGCACTTACCAATCTCCTTGAGAAGTTCATTGGTAAGATTCACCTTAATTATTTGTAGAGCTTTCTTTGCTCTCTTGTCATACCTCACTTGATCTTGAGGTGCTTGAGGTCTCTCCTCCACATCTGCAACAATCTCCATCAACTCATTCATCTCCAATAAGGACTCCATCCTCATCTTCCAAGTAGAATAGTTGATTGAGGTAAGCCTATCATTGCTCTCTAACATAAAGCCTCCACTTGTAGCCATGTTGAAGTGACCTGATCTTCTCTTTCAACCTGTTCTAATGCACAAAGCACTCTCTTGACTTCAACAAATGAACTCAAGAAGAAATCACAAAGATATGGAACCTCTCAAATCTCTTCTAGCACTTATAACTAGAACATCAGCATATATAATAGTGAAATCTTGATCAATGTGAAAGATTTCAGATCCTTAAGATCCAATCTACTTGAATGATCTTTGGTTAGAAAGAGAAATACACTACCAATCTCACCAATGTAGAAAAATCAGCATCTACACACAATTTGAGATGAAAATACTAATAGAACTTGATGAAACTTGAATGAAATGATTATGTACTATTGTTGTCCATAAAAAACCAGCAAGATACTATATTTCACACGTGTGGATCCAAAAATAGCAAATATAGATCATTCTACACATAGAATTGCAACCAATCACCAAGATAGTGCACCAATGGATAGTAGAATCCAAGAGAACCATGTATAAGCATGAAATGAAATAGAGAAGAGAGAATATGACTCTATCTACGAGTTACATCCTTTTATAACAGGTCCAAACCCTATTTGGCCACTTGGCTTTTCCACCAAAATGCTAACCCTACTAATTTTGGGTCTAGATTCAATGTACCCAACTTATTCAAATTGAATCTCCTCAAACTCGCATTCTATCTTTTTCACACTTTCTTTAGACTAAAGAACTTTGAAAAGTCAACCTCTAAGTCTAAAACAAGTTTTGGTCTCAATATGCCAAATATGAAAATATTGCAAAATGTGATGAAACTAGTTGAATCTTTCACACTCCCTCTTCAACTAGTTTTAGCATAGACTTTGATAATACTCCAAGTGAAGTCCTATGCTTCATGAACAAGTCTTTTCCCAATGCTTTGTTGAAGATATCAGCTACACATTCCCTTGAAGACACATGTTGATGCTCCACCTCCTTTGCAATGACTCGCTCTCTCACAAAATGATATTGTCTCTCAATATGCTTGCTCCTAGCATGAAAGATAGGATTGGATGCCATTCTTTGGGCTGATCGATTGTCACAAAAGATGATTGGGCTCTCTGAAAAATCTAGCAAGTGAAGATCCTTGATCATCCTCTTGATCCATACCATCTCCTTTGTGCAATGTGTAAGAGCCTCACTAGATGACAATGAGATAGTGGCTTGTTTATTTGACATCCATGATATAGCTCCATCACCTATGAAAATACAATAAGCACTAATGGATTTTCTATCCATTACATCTCCAACATAGTCTAAATCTGAAAATCCAAAAAGATTAGGTGATGATCCCTCATACAATATGCCAAAATCTCGAGTTCCAATGATGTACCTCAAAACTCACTTTCCTAGCTTCCAATGCTCCTCACCAGGATCTTGCATGAACTGACTCAATCTTCCAACACAATAGCTTAGATCAGGTCTAGTAATGGTTAGATAGATGAGTGAACCAACTAGCTTCCTATAGAGAGTAATGTCCTCAAAGGATCTTTCATTACCTCTTATAGTTAGCTTTACATGAGACTCCATAGGTGTATCAATAGCTTTTGCATCTACCATATGAAATCTTTCTAGAATAGAATTAGCATACTTCTCTTGACAAATGAAAGTAGATTGAGAAGATCTAATGACTTCTATTCCTAAAATGTAATGCAGATTACCAAGATCATGCACTTCAAACTCCTTCTTAAGAGAACTCTTGATATCCTCCACATCTTGATTGTTTCCACCACTCAAGATGATATCATCCACATAGATTAGCAAAATGGTAACATAATTTCCAACAAACCTATAATACAGTGAATGATCATACTCACTCATAACACAACCTTGAGAGAGTAAAAAAGTGTTAAGCTTAGCATACCAACTCCTTGGTGCATGCTTAAGGCCATACAAGCTCTTTTGTAGTAGACACACATAATTTGGCTTTGTAGATGAAATGTAGCTCTCGAGTTGCTCCATGTATACTTCCTCCTCAAGATCACCATTCAAGAATGCATTTGAAATGTCCATTTGCCATAGATCCCATCCATAAAGTGTAGCAAGTGAAATGATGACTCGAATGCTTACCATCTTTGCCATGGGTGCAAAGGTCTCATCATAGTCAATTCCTTGTTGTTGAGCATATCCTTTTGCCACTAACCTTGCCTTGTACTTATTGATAGATTCATCTTGGTTTGTCTTCACCTTGAAGATCCATTTGCATCCAATAGCTTTCTTGTCCTTAGGCAACTCCACCAATCTCCATGTTCCATTCTTCATAAGAGCTTGATACTCGAGATCCATTGCTTGGATCCACTCCACTTCTTTCCTTGCTTGATCTACATTTGTAGGCTCATCCAAAGCGGTTAGGAAAGCAACATAATTTCTAGAAACTACTTGCTTACCCTTTTGATCATATGTGAGCCTTGAAGGTACTTGTCTTTCTCTTCATGTTCTCCTTGGCTTTGACTTGATGAAGGTCCATCATCACCACCATCCAAAGTAAGATCCTTCTCATCAACATCAAGAATGTTAGATCCATCCACTCTACCATAAATCATGCTTGAAGACACCTTTGGAATGTTTCCCTCATAAAAAATGACATCTCTACCAATAATCACTTTGTTAGTAGAAGGAATGTAAACCTTGTAGGCTTTACTCACCTCACTATATCCAACAAAAATATCTCTTCTTGAAAATGGATCCTCCTTGGTCCTATCATCCAGAGTAATGTTGACATAGCATGTATATCCAAAGGTTCTTAGAAAGTTGACACTCGGCCTCTTCTTGAATAGCATCTCAAAAGGTGTCCTTCCATCCAAAATAGCACTCGGCCAACTATTGCACAAGAAATTGGCACACAACAAAGCTTGATCCCAAAATGATTTGTCAAGATTAGCACTTAACCTCATAGCATTAGCACTTTCACATAAAGTCCTATTCTTCCTTTCAGACACTCCATTTTGTTGTGGGGTCCTTGATGTTGTATACTCCCTCTTGATCCCATGCTCATCACAAAAGGCCTTGAACTTGTTAGATATGTACTCACCACCATTGTCACCTCTCAAGCACTTGATCTTTGTGAAAAATTGGTTCTCCCTTGCATTCTTGAACTTGACAAAGACATCATATACTTCATCCTTGCTCTTTAGTAGATAGATCCAACAAAATCTACTAAAATCATCAATGAATGTTACATACATCTTAGCTCCACTATTGCTATTTGTAGTAAATCCATGAATATCCGAATGTACAAGTTGAAAAGGCTTTGTAGATCTAGAAATAGATCTAGTATAAGGTAGTCTATGTGACTTAGACAAAGCACAAGACTCACAAACATGCTTGTCATTACTTAAGAAACTTGGAAGACCAATCACAACCTTCTTCCTTGCCATTACCTCCAATGACTTGAAGTTGAGGTGTCGCATCCTTTTGTCCCAAACCTCTTGAATAGAAATTTGCTCTTTGAAACTATCTCACAAATTCTCTTTTAGCACTTATCCAAGCAAATCAACACATAGAATCATGGAATCTTGATCAACCTATGATCTATCCTCAATCTAATGAATTTTGCCACTTCCTAAAATTGAAACACACTCAAATGAAGTCCAGCAACCTCACTATCTAGAGATCCAATCAAAATTAAGGTTTTGACAAAATCACAAATAATTGACTATTCCAAAATCTACATGTAAATGTTGAAAATTTGATATGCAATCTATAAGCCACCACTTAGGATGAACCAATGATCCAAAAATCGGCCAAATCCAGTATGTGAATTCAAAAATTGGAATTGAACAAGTATATTGACCTATTTATGTTTTGATCTACAAAAGATCCAATCTACAAAAGCAAAAAATCCAATTTTGGTGTAGAATCCTCTCTAGCATGCTCTAGACTTGATATCTTCACCAAATCATTGATAGATCTGATTTTCTCCTTCATAACCTAAAACACAAGCTTTGATACCATGTGAAAGATTTCAGATCCCTAAGATCCAATCTACTTGAATGATCTTTGGTTAGAAAGAGAAATACACTACCAATCTCACCAATGTAGAAAAATCAGCATCTACACACAATTTGAGATGCAAACACTAATAGAACTTGATCAAACTTGAATGAGATGATTATGTACTGTTGCAGTCCGTACAAAACTAGCAAGCTACTGTATTTCACACGTGTGGATCCAAAAATAACAAATATAAATCGTTCTACACATGGAATTGCAAGCAATCACCAAGATAGTGCACCAATGGATAGTAGAACCCAAGAGAACCATGTATAAGCATGAAATGAGATAGAGAAGAGAGAAGATGACTCTCTCCGCGAGTTACATCCCTTTATAACAGGTCCAAACCCTATTTGGCCACTTGGCTTTCCCACCAAAATGCTAACCCTACTAATTTTGGGTCTAGATTCAATGTACCCAACTTATTCAAATTGAATCTACTCAAACTCGCATTCTATCTTTCCCACACTTTCAAAAAGTGTTTTTTCGAATGAAATTTAAACTAATGAACTTTGAAAAGTCAACCTCTAAGTCTAAAACAAATTTTGACCTCAATATGCCAAATATGAAAATATTGCAAAATGTGATGAAACTAGTTGAATCTTTCACAATCAATCTATGATATATCCTCTATCTAATGATTCTTGCCACTTCCTAAGATTGAAACACATTTAAATGAAGTTCAGTAAACTAGAGATCCAATCAAAATAAGGGTTTTGACAAAATCACAAAAAAAGAATATCTCAAATTCTACATGCAATTTCTAAAAACTTGATATATCTTCTTGTAGACTCCAATGAGACCTTCCTAATGCACTAAATATCATATAAATCCATTAAGCCAAGTGTGAAATCTGAATTAATTAAGTATATAACCCTATATTGAGTTTTGACCTACAAAAGATCAATTCTACACATGCAAAAATGCTGATTTTTGAGTAGAGATCAATCTAGCATGCTCTAGCATTGGTAACTCCAAATCCTTGCTAAAGATGATTGTGTGCAAAAAGTACAAAAATGAAAAGGAGTGGATGCTAATCTGATCCTCAAGAGGGATTGGTTGTCAGATTACTTGATCTATCAATCTACTTGAGATTGAGATCAATCTAGATCAATTCTAGACACAAAATCCTAACAAGAACAATCATTAATTAAAGGTAGGTGTACTTTCTGGTTTCACACATGTGAAACACTATCTGAGTACTAACTCCAACCTGAAAATCAAGTACACATTGATAGAACCTCAAAACAATCAAAACAAATGTAGACAAATGGAGAGAATCACTCAAAATTGCTTCCAAAACCAAGATTGGTGTCTCACATTGATTATGGCCAAATGTGGCTCTATATATACAAAAAGTGAGAGCTTGTGGTACTGATCATCCTCTGATCCCACATGTGTGAAGTTGCTTTGTCATATGATGATTCATCATGCAACATTGACACTTGGACAAAACCTTCTATTTGAGCACTTTTGGTCCATTTTCCTTCTATATGGAGATCTACTTGGAAATCTTCTAGAAGTCAAAATTCGCCTACTTCAGATTATTCCACACGTATGAGCTGTCCCCTACACATGGGATATGACACCTAACCAAAGGATGTGGCTCATGCAATCAATAGATTGATGCCATGTGTCATATGTCTAGAAAACTAGTTTTTGGCCATTTTAGCCACTAGAACTTGAATTAAATCATATGTACAACATATATGATTATGGTATATGACAAGTACACTAGTTTCACACGTGGGAACAGGCTCCACACATGTGTGTTTATCTATATACAAGATTTTTGGCCTCTACCAAGCTTATTTTTGCATTTTTCACACTCCTCCTCAAAAATCTTGCTTGGTAAATCTAGCTTGATGGAAAACATAATGATCTTGAATTTGACTCCATGGGTTGAATTGGTTTTTGCTAGTTCAAAAGGTGTGAAGATCAGCCAATGAGCTTGATGTTGATATGAAATCACCATATCCATGATAGTGCTTCTTTGATGTTGACATCTTTGATGAGCTTGAGAGCTTTGCACCATCCTAGCACCTCCAAAATTGGTTCCTTCCAATTTTCATGTAGATGCTTGACCTTGAGGCTTGCTCATTCTTCATGTGCATCCTCCTTCATGAGAAAATAAAAATTTCTTCTTGATTTATTAGGATCACAAAGATCTACCATCATGTTACCACATTCCATAGAATTAGACTCATCCAAATTGGCAAGACTATGCATGCTATAATAACAAAGTGTTTGCATCATATCTTCATGCTTGTTTACCATGCTAATGTCAGATCTAATGAGGCTAAATACTTCATTATGGAGATAAGTGTCTTTAGAAGATGATTCACTTACTCTCATAAAGAATTTACAATTTGCCTCAATACAAATTTTCAAACTATGAGTGAACAAGTCACTTTTGCTCTTACATGACTTAAGAGCATACTTTTGATGAAATAGCCATTTGCTTTCTAATTGATTTAAAATCAATTTCAATCTTTTAAGACCATCATCTATGTTCTCAAGAGAGACTTCATACTCAACTAGTATGGCTTTACTCTAATTTTGAGATGCAATGATCTCACTAAAGCAAATTGATTTATCAAATGACATAAGAGAAGTAAGTATGAGATGTATACCACATGAGATATGCTCCTCTTTCCCTTGAAATGTGAGCCACATGTACTCAACCATATTTTTTGAGTTTTTTTTTGGAATCACAATTTGAGAAGGTCTCTCCTCCTCAATCCTTGGCACACTTGAACCTTGAGAAGGATTCTCCTCCTCAATCCTTGGCACATTTGAACCTTGAGATGACTCCTTAAGATCCTCTTCATGGTGCTCCTTTTTGATGGAAATCTGAGATCTCCATGTCTCATAATGATCACAACAAGTATGACCATTCAATATGCACTTCCTATGATTATCAAGATTACTTATGCTAGAAACATAAGTCCAAAAATCACCACAACTTGGCATGATTTTTTTAATATTGAAATCAAAAGGTATCTCCATCTCAATAAGGCTAACTACTTGCTTATGGATATAAGTGTCCACTTTGGATGCTTCACTTATTCTCATAAGAAGTTTACAACTTGCCTTTAGGATTGAAAACATATAATTTTCATCTTTATGAATGACCACATCATTCACAATCTTATTGAAACTAAAAGATCCTACATTATGAAGATATTTCCATTTTCTTTACTTCATAACTAATGTAAGCTTACAAGGAAAACATATTTTGCTATCTTTTAAGGCATTACACTCAACTAGTATTTCCTTAATCCACCTTTGAGATACAAAAATCTCTTCAAAGCAAAATGGTTCTTCATAAGTTGACATGATAGCATAAATGAAACTATTTTCATTTTGTGATTGTTGCTCCTTATTCTTGATTGATTTCTCTTGGATCATAACAATAAGTTTAAACTCATCTAAAGTTCCAAGCAAAATACTTTCCAACGACATAAAATAAATCCAAGTTACTTTCATGAAAGTGACATCTATCTTTGCATCTTGAACCAAACAATGCACTTCCAAATGAAAAATTTCAAAATATTTGACATGTGTTGTGATGGACTCTTGAAGACAAATCTTGCAAGTCCTTATGAGACTCCAAGCCTCATTCACCTTTCCACAAAGGAAACACCTTTCCTTGGACTTGTCCTTCTTGTATTTGCATTTCGAACTTGAAGCTCCATCCTTCACCTCGGCCCCCTTGCTTTGGTTCTCCTTGGATGGATTGGTCTTCTTTTTGTAGAATCTTGAGAAAATATATCCTCCCTTGCCACAAATGTTGCACTTAGGATCCTTTCTTTCCTTCAAAAGGATGCCACCTATTGATGCCATGTGAATAAAGACCTGTGATATGATTCTACAAATGTAATTTTTGACTTTCAAGAGACTAGATTTGAACATCTTCAATAATCTAGAATGATCTACAAAAGATCTAGCTCACAAACCTAAGAATCAATCTTTACACTAATGACTTGTCATTTGGAAACTTTGCTTTGATCACTAAGACAAAAGCACACAATCTTTGAATCAAATCACAAAAGAAATCAGATCCAATCTCCTATTGGACTCATCAAATAGCAATGACTCTTTTTTTTGAAAGTTGAAATGGATATGAAAAGATTTGACACCTAGATTTTCCTTTTCACTTGACTAGTTCTCTCAACACTTGAGATTCTTGAACAAAAGATGGGTTTTGTTTCAAACACATGAAAATCAAACTTAATCACTTCTTTTGGACTCACTCTTGACCCAAATAATCTCACTCTTGAGATTTAGAATGAATTTGATTTGAATTGAAAACAAACTATACCACCAATTTTTCACAAAGCTTTAAAATTTAGACAACTAGAGATTCACAAAGATCTCAACCATGCATGAATACTCAAATATGGACTCCTCCTCATTCTAGACATCCAATGAGATCACAAATTGACCCTCACACTCTCACAAAGAAAGTTGAATAGAACTAATCTGACTTTCATACATACTATGTCAATTTTTGCCCAACAAATTGAATTCAATCAGTCCTATTGGATTCCACCAATTACTCTACCTTTTAAGACTTGGAATGAAATTCAAAATCAAAAGTTGTGATTTTCCTCACTAAGATATTGTGCTTCAAAGAGCTAATGCCACTTAGAAAGATTTGCTCTTAATATGGTAGACTGGCCCTTTAGTGTTCGAGATTATTGGTCACGCTGAAATTTAATTCCAAGTCTAGGCCTGTTTGTGATTAATTACCTTGAGAAGACCCATACACTCTAATTGAGACATATGGAGTATTGCATGTACGTGTGGCTAATATAGGCAGGAGGACTGCATGAAGAGATGTGACCTATTTATAGTTGACTTGCATGGGGATTGCATGGGTTGATGCACAGGAATATACTCTCTATATATTGATGTAGAATTTCTCTCGTCGACATATTGGGTTTAGATTACTACCAATTTTTCTCCTCCTCTTGCTTCACATGGCATGGCTTGGGGGCTAGATGGCTAAAAGCATGTTTTGGTGGTACAAAAAAAGAACCCATTTTCTATAGTACCTTTTGGTAGTATATGTCAATTTCTATGGATTTTATTAGTCATAATTTATATTTCTAATACAATACTTATGGTAGTACAGTTCCCACTTTTTGGAGCAAGTGATAGGTCCCACGAGTTAATGCAATGAAGGCATCCTTGACAATCATCAAAATACTAATCACATGGGCCTACTAATCATGGGCCTAATTTATGTGAAAGTAATGTACTTTAGGACCATAAATGGATCTACAAAAGATCCACAAGAGCGATTGGATGCTTGCTTAACAATTTATCAAAAAGCTAGACACACAAAAGTTCATCTAGATTGGCAATTTGACAAACAACAAGCATTAACAATCAAAAGCATTGATCAACATTGAAATCCGAGCCAACACGTGTGTACTACAGGATGTAGTACGGACTTCAACCTGAGAAACAAGTAGAAATTGATTTGGTTTTATTTGGATCACAAAAACTCAATGTACATAGTGAACTAGCTTGAGATTGCCAATGAGCTCCAAAATTTTTCTATCTTCTCACTATGGAGAGAGGGAATACATAGCAAATTCGACTTCCTTCTTGAAGTTAGGTGGATTTTTAGCATGTAATAAGGAAGTTAACTCACTCTGCTTGACCTAAAATGAAACCCTAGTCTATTTCCTAGAGTCATGCTTGGTAGATAGTTAGTTGGTCAAATTTTCACCTTAAATCTAGGACTTAGGTTTTATAAACTAGGAATCACTACCAAAATGACATGACCAACCCTATGGACTTGACCTAACCTACATTAGGAGTGGATTTCCACATAGCATATTTGCCTCAGATGTGTGGAATCCACTTATGTACAAAATTTACATTATACTACATGGTTTTTTATCAGGCTAGATTTGCCAAATTTTGACAATTCTTCACACTCCTCCTCAGATTTAGCTTGATCTATTTACAACTCTCTTGATAGATTAATGAAATCTTTTATAAGTGTCTACAAACAAGGAACTTTTGAGACTCCAATAGAGAATGATGTCCATGAAGGATCTTTCACCAGCTCTTAAAGGATCCCTTACAAGATGTTCCATAAATGTGTCTATATACATGTAGCACACTTCAAAACTAAACATCATGCCAAGCCATGGATTCCAAGGCATTTTGTGCACTTGAAGATACATCAATAAAACTATTAAGTGCATACATAATGTTGCCAAAGACAACTTGCCTTGCTTGGTCCATATGATTGAGCCTTAATGGCTCCATCTTGATACTCAAGGTTCTTCTTGGAGTCCTTGGGTCTTGAGCTTGCTCCTCCACTTGACTTGACTCCAAACCATCAATGAATTGAATAAGGTGTTGATCCAAAGGTGCTTCTTCAAATTTACAAATCTTCCATTTTTGAAAGATCACATTTCCACCATTGACAACTTCTTTGATGGAAAACAAGTAGATTCTACAATCTCTATTTGAAGAGTAAAACACTACCATTATTCCTATCATTGAAATAGGATAATCTTTGGTCCTTACATTGGAATGATCATGCTCAAAGCATGTGGAGCCAAAGATTTCCAATACAAATGATGTTTCATCTTTTATGACACTATTCAAACTATTACAAAAATAGTTATCCAATGAAATTGCCTTATCAACAACAAATGGAGATTTGAAAGCATCTAATTTCATTGTCTTGTCATAAAGAGTACTAAACACCATAGATCTTAAAGATAAGCAACAATTCACTCCATGTCTACTAATACTATCTAACAAGTACTCAAAGATAGTAGACTCTCCAATGCTCACCACCCTTGCAAGATGCACACTTGAATGGACAATTTGCATGCAATTTGATGACTCGGCCATTGTCATTGAGGACTCCCTTGGAACTCTCAAGCTTTGAGGCTGATCTTCAAGATCTTCCTCCTTTTGATGCTCCTCATGCAAGCAAGATTACACTTTGCCAAGATCTCCTCTTGAGTGATCTACTCATTTGCCAAGCTCATTCTTTCAAAAGCAACACTAGCTTCCAACTTAAACAATCTTCCATGTTTAAATCCCTTTGCAATGCAAACATCATTCTTCAAGGTGAAGCAAACACCATGCTTAAAGTGGACATCCAAATCACTTTCTAAGAGTCGACCAACACTAAGCATATTCTTGGTGATTGATGGTACATAAAGGACATTTTCTAGATCCATGCATTTTGAGGATTCTAGACACAAAGAGATGGTGCCATCACCATCTATCCTACACTCTTCATCATTTTCAGTAAAGACAAACTTTTTAGCATCATTGAATGAGTGTAAGGTTGAGAAAAAGTCCTTTCCACAAGACATGTGGGAGCTAGCCCCACTTTCGATCCACCAATTGTCTCTTGAATTGCTATGGCTTGTTGGTGAGGATGTAGATGCCATCAAGAATACATCTACTTTATCCTCCTCCTCCTCCTTTGCAAGGTTTCCTTGTTTGTCCTCCTCCAGTTGTGCTCTTAGCCTCTTGTAGCATTCAGATGCATAATGCCCCTTCTTTCCACAAAAGAAGCATTTCTGCTTTGGCTTGTCCTTTGAGCTTGATGCATCATCCTCTTCTTTGGCCTCCTTTGGATGCTTCTTCTTTCCATTGGTCTTCTTTTTGCCCTTTAATGAGAAATTGGCCTTCTCATCACCATCCTGCAATGACAAGGAGCTCATCCTAGATTTTGCATGGAGCATCCTACACTCTTCAGACACTAATACACTGTGAAGTTTTTCTATAGTTGGCAAAGTGTCTTGGATGGCAAAACTTTGGACCAAATTTGCAAAGTCATCTCCTAGACCATTAAGGACAATTTGTAAAAGCTCTCCATCATGAATCTTCTATCCAATGGAAGTCAACTCCCTATTTAGAGACTTGATTCTAAGTACATAATCTGTGCACTCTCCTCACTTCTCCTCATGCTTTGAAAATTTTGATTTCTAAGCATAAGAGCTCTAGAAGTGTTGCTAGACTCATAGATTGATTTTAAAGACTCCCAAGCCTCTTTAGCACTAGTACAAGCTGATATTTCTCTCAACAAATCATTGCTCACATTCATCTTCACACAATGAAGTGCAAGCCTAGATCTCTTCTTGTATCTAGCTAACTCCTGTGCACCTAGAGGTTCATCTTCATCTTCAATCAAGAAATCATAAAGGTCTTGGAGCACCAAGAGTGACTCCATCCTAACCTTCCAAATAGCATAATTTGTAGAATTCAATCTCTCACTAGCTTCTAAAAGGTATGCTCCAGCAGATCTCATCTTACTAGTGACTTCTACAAACAAGAAATAGATTTAATTGACTCGAAACTCACAAAGGTCTCACACTTGCAGTGTTTCACTAAAATTTGATTTCTAATGCAACAAATGGACTTATAATAACAGTTCTATCACTCCCTCACAAAGCTGAAATGAAGATAAGATGAAGTGAAAACTACATTCAAACAAATCTTGTCAAGAAATGAATTTGATTGTCTCTAGAAACTCACTAAGGTCTCTCTCTTGTAGTTTTTCACTCAAATTAGATCTCTAATCCAACAAATGGACTTATAATCTCAGTTCTAGCACTCCCTCACAAAGCTGGAATGAAGATAAAATGATGTGAAAACTACTTACAATCAAATCTTGTCAAATTTGGCTATTTTTGGACAAAAAAATGACTTAATCTCTTTCACACTTTTTGATGTACATTCAAGACCTATAAAACAAGTTTAGAGGACCTGATTTCAGCCTAGATTAATTAGATCTCATGACCCTAAGTCAAATCTAATCAATGGCACTCAATCTTGTAGTTTATTCTAAGATTTCCACCAAAAATTACATCAAAAGCTCACAAATTGAATTTCTTTGGATCAAATGAATACCATGCATCAAATGCAGGTTCAGAGGTGCCCACACATGTGTATAGTACCGATTTGGACCCCTACCAAGTTTGGGATCAAACCTCCTCACGAAAATCAAGATTCTAGCTTGCCCTCTCAATACTAGTTTTTAGCACCAAAACTTGCTAAAAATGGATCTGCATTGTTTCAATGGCTTATGCTCTTGTACTTGTCTCTGATACCATGTGAAAGTACTGTACTTTAGGACCATAAATGGATCTACAAAAGATCCACAAGAGCGATTGGATGCTTGCTTAACAATCTATCAAAAAACTAGACACACAAAAGTTCATCTAGATTGGCAATTTGACAAACAACAAGCATTAACAGTCAAAAGCATTGATAAACATTGAAATACGAGCCCACACGTGTGTAATACAGGCTATAGTACGGCCTTCAATCTGAGAAACAAGTAGAAATTGATTTGGTTTCATTTGGATCACAAAAACTCAATGTACATAGTGAACTAGCTTGAGATTGCCAATGAGCTCCAAAATTTTTCTATCTTCTCACTATGGAGAGAGGGAATACATAGCAAATTCGACTTCCTTATTGAAGTTAGGTGGATTTCCAGCATGTAATAAGGAAATTAACTCACTCTCCTTGACCTAAAATGAAACCCTAGTCTATTTCCTAGAGTCATGCTTGGTAGATAGCTAGTTGGTCAAATTTTCACCTTAAATCTAGGATTTAGGTCCTATAAACTAGGAATCACTACCAAAATGACATGACCAACCCTATGGACTTGACCTAACCTACATTAGGAGTGGATTGCCACGTGGCATATTGGCCTCACATGTGTGGAATCCACTTATGTACAAAATTTACATTATACTACATGGTTTTTGATCAGGCTAGATTTGCCAATTTTTGGCAATTCTTCACACTTTATCTAGTTTGAATTTGAATAAATGCTTTGCCCTCCAAATGATCAATTCAGTGCTATCCTTTCACATTGCTATCTTGCTTTCTGCTATCAATTCATCTGCTATCTTGCTTTCTGATATCTTGCTTTCTATTACGATTGCTTTCTTGTATTAGTTCATTCCAATTTGCTTTCTTGCTTTTTATTTATTTTTTTGGTTCATTTCTATTGTTCCTTTCTGTTCTCACAACATTTCTATTGTTGCTTTCTGTTGTTGTTGCTTTCTCGATCATCTGTTGTAAAAGACGAGAACACCTACAAGGAAGTGCAAATCGCCTCTAAGGCCACCATTGAAAATCCTGAGACATCGAGCGCACCTCCCAACATACACAAACAGCCATGGACTAGCTACCACGATAGATCACCAACTGGGATGGGTGTCATGGATCCGAGACCACACATTCACAGCTTGACGAATCGTTTGAGAGGATGGCTGTTGCGGTTGACGATCAAGCCACAAGAGAAAGGGTAAATTACATCGTAGGATTGTCTGTAATGAATTTTTTTACTTTTAGAATTTTTGGTATTATGGTAGTAATTAGCTACTTTTGGTTTTTGAATTTGCAACTATAGCTGGTTTTAGATCTTAATCGGCTACTTTAGCTAATTTTGGTGCTTAACTTGGTACTTAATTTCGTACTTTAACTGTTTGTGATACTTAACTTCATACTTTAGTTGCTTTTGGTACTTTTGGTATTGTGATAGAAATAAACTGCTTTTGGTTCTTTATTTGGTACTTTATCTGATTTTGGTACTTAACTGGTACTTTGTTGCTTTAGGTACATAATTTGGTACTTTAGCTGATTTTGGTACTTAAGTAGTACTTTAGTTACTTTTGGTACATAATTTGGTAGTAACTGAAGAAACATTAAGATTCTACTTTAAAGCCTTAGTATTTTTCCTTGTCCTTTTTTACTACTACATATTCTAACTAATTTCTGCATAGTCTGCATATTTGAATTGCTTGTCACACAGTTTGTGTTTTTTACATTTTTATAAAAAATGACGGTAGGTCTAAACTGACCCAGGATTTTGTTTTAGCCAACCTTCGGCTTTTTTGACTTTTTTGCCGCATACTCAAAAGGTTCACACTTTAGAGTATCCATATGCAAGCCAGGGTGAGGACGAACTATCAGGCATGACCGGACTATCGGACCTCAGCCACTAGGGCGTGAATTTCCAATATGCTTGACTCGTTGAGGACACTCTCGTTTAGAAATGCCATTACTGAATAGATGAGTCCAGATCAAGTAATTTATTACACCACAAAACTGTATATTTTTCTGGTTATACACCTGATATCGAAATGGAGCGCGGAAGTATGGCTGCTTAGGATCCTCTTCAACTTGTGCGCTTGGATCCGATATTGGAGCATGCGATATCGGACTAGAGCGGATGTACAACTGCTCAGAATTTTTTTTAGCTCGTGCGCTTGGATCCGATATCGGTACAGACTTGCGATATCGGATTGGAGTGCAGATGTACGATTGCTTAGGTGTCTCTTCAGCTAGTGCGCTTGGATTCGATATTGGTACGAAAGAGAGAGAATATAAGAACTTTAAGAGGAAATATTCCAAATTTTTCGACTTTGGCGCTATGGCTACGCTGCCTCCTCTTTGCAAAGATTTCGAAACGAGTAATCGTTCAAACAGACAGATATCAGTAATGTGGAAAGTATGAAACTTCCTAACTCTAAATGACAGTACTCGATACTATCTAGTGTGATTTGTAGTACTCCAAACAGACAAATGAGAGTTTTCTTGGGAAACCTCTCACACAAATAGCACTTTCCACAACCACGAGGAAATATTGTAAGAATCTCTCCCACTCAACAAATTTTCAATCTGTCTAATGTTGCCCTGGCCTTTTGGAAGCCTCCGTGACTATGCTTTTCACAACAACTAGGAAGTATTGTAAAACTCCCCACTCAACAAATTTTCAACTTGTTTGATGTTGTCCTGGCCTTTTTGATGCTCCGGGACTATGTCTTCCTTTCCCACTGATGATTATGAGCTCCAAACCTGCAAAATACACCAAAGAAGGATTTCTTCCAGCCGTTTTTATCTCTCCAAGCTTTCACCTCCCGTGAAGGACTTTCTCACCTCATTGTGGAGCCTGTGACAAGCTGTATCCATTGATCAGGCACACATGACTATTGCCGCTCTGATACCATGTCAACAATCAGAAATGCAACATCAAGCATTCATCATAAACAATCACCAAGTAGGGAGACGGAAGAAGAACATGCAATATCACTCTATCACACTAACGTACTGAATGTAAAATGTACATATAAACCCTGAACCCTGATAGAGAGGGAGACCTAGGAGTAGACTACTAGATTAGTCAACGGCTAGTTATAGCTAGTAATAAAGTACATCGTAAACAGTACCTAAGAAGTGTAACAATGAAGTTTATCATTGATTTCTCACACGACCGCCTTAGGCCGTTGCGACTGCATCCCATTCAGCCGTCATCATGACCGCATGCCATCCCATCACGACCATTTACAATGATATCCCTCTTCCTCTCCGCCAGACCTTCACGCTCCTTACGTCCCCTCTGTTCAGATCTTGATCGATGCCCATCAGTCACATCTCGACCTATGCGCTCCACTCTGATCTCAACCAAAGGGTTCTTCGAATCTCAACTGACGAGTGCTCGTTCAAAATTCAACCGATGCATTGACTCCCATCTCAACCAGAGCAATCTGTCAGATCTCAACCGACGCAATGCATCAGATCTCAACCGACGCACTGCATCAGATATCATCCGGAACCCATCAATTTCATCTTGACTGACGACAACGATTCCATCTGTACCGACGATATTCTATCCATTCTAACCAGCTCACCATCTGACCGCCTTACCATCGTTGCAACCACATTCCATCGCTTCTATCACACCTCCCACAACCACCGCATTACATCACAAACACAACATACTGTTGCACATGCCCAAACACACCACCTACACCTCCATCCGCATCCACCCGTCGTCGCTGCATACAACCGCACTCATTTGCCTTACAACTACCATCGGCAACCTTCACCTCAACACACGGACTCCACCTCCATCTGCATCCACCCATCGAAACCACATACAACCGCACTCATTCGCCCTGCGACTACCATCGGCAACCTTCACCGCAACACACGGACTCCACCTCCATCCGCATCCACCCATCGTAGCCACATACAACCGCACTCATTAGCCCTGCGCCTACCATCGGCAACCTTCACCGCAACACATGGACTCCACATTCCACCGCATTTGCCTTGCAACGCACTGCCTTACCATTGCAGCTGACTGTATTCCCACCGCAACAGCCGCATCCCACTCATTCACCGTAGAAACCGCAATCCACTGCCACTCACCCTTGAACGATCACCCCGTTTTCAACCGCAATTCACCTTGAACCGTCGTGACTGCTCTGAGCCGTTGCAATCACATTCCATTCCATCAAACCACATTTAGCCGTCCTTACGACTTCCTCCAAGATAGCCCTTTCCACACCTCCAGTCCCATCACGCTTCAAATCTCAACCGAAACTGGAGCCAATCCTTCATATGTCAACCGGAGCTAGAGCCATCTCTCAGATCTTGACCGATACCCATCAGTCAGATCTCGTACGATGCACTACAGTCTAATCTCAACCGACGACCATCAGTTAGATCTCAACCAAAGCCAATCTATCAGATCTCAACCGACGGCCTGCTATCACATCTTGACCAACGGCCCTCAGTTAAATCTCAACCGACGGCCAATGTCAAATCTCAATCGACGACCCTGTGAAATCTCAACCGATGGCCGATAGTATCAGATCTCAACCGACGGCCACTGTCAAATATCAACCGACGGATAGTATCAAATCTCAACTGATGGCCACTATCAAATCTCAACCGACGAATAGTATCACATCTTAGCCAGCACCTACCTGTTAGATCTCAATCGATGGCCATTCCGTCAGATCTCAGCTGACGGCCATTCAGCCCAATCTCAACCGACGGTCTGCTTCAACCGGCCCAGATCCACGCTAGACGACAAACCTTTCCAACAACGATCCGGACTGACGAGCATGATGTACCTCAAATACACAACTTGCATCGACAATTTCTCTGACAATCTATCAATCTATTTGCAATGCTATAATGAATACATGAGAACAACTATATGAGCCTGCATATGCATTGGGCCGTAACGACCGCATCCAGCTATAACAATCGCCTTGAGCCGTAACAAGCGTGACAACCGCTCCCCGTTTATCGTCATCACCACATCCACCATAACCCACCACACATAACTCACCTCACTACCTCCGCATAGACTGCAAACAATTGCACCCCATCTGCATTCCTCCTTGAATCGCATTCCAAACACACACCGCCTTCCTCCACCATTCAATCGTGACCAATGCATTTCCCCGTATACAATGACCACCACCATCACCAGCTCACATTCACCGCACACACCACCATAACACCACATCCACCCTTAACCAAATCACATCCACTTCTCAACCCATCACACTCGCACTCAACAAGCAAACAAGCACCTGCATTAACCATTCACTCGCACCAACCCACAATCAAACTATACACCTCCACCTAAGCCACACTGAACTGCCTGACTAACTTGAACCATTACCACTGCATTAACCGTCCCAACCGCCCTTCAACAGCCAACAAACCACCCTCTACCCACATCTGCAATACATCGTTGAGTCCGCAATCCATCGTTGACACCGCAATCAGCCGCTGCCATCGCAATCGCCCACTGCAACCACAATCGACCGCTGACACTGCCATCACCCAGCATAACCAGAGTAACCGTAGACACTGCATATACCCGTAGAACCCACTAAAACCGCATTCATCGTCGAAACCATACTGCATTGTCACAGACTGCATTCACCAAAATCCGCATTTGATCGCAACTCAATTCCAACCTGCCTGCAAACCACATTAAACACACTCTCTCCATGGCCCTCTCAACAAAACACTCTACCCATGACCTGATCGGAACTCTTGACATCCTTTTTTCTGACAAACATTGCCTCTCCACAAGCCTGGCCCTCCATGAACCTCACCCTGCCTAAGATATTGCAAGACAATGTAGCTAGTTTGTCCATATCTTGACAACTTGCACACATTCACATGAAATAGCTCAAACATGAGATAGAACAAGTAAAGTAAACTTGAAAAACACTTCCTTTCTGCTCCTTTGACCTTACTTGAGTCTTCAATAAGCTGCAAAAACAGATCCATAACATCTTTGCCAAATAACCTTCCTTTGATGCTCTTGACTAGCTCCAAATTGCCACCTTTCCTTTTGTGTCGTTGAAGCCCTTTGAGACCAACCTCTTAATCTTCCTCTTGACCATCAAAGTCATTGAACAAACTTTGTTTTCCAAATCCATTACTTGCTTTTCCAGTATGAGAACCACGAGAACCAATATCCACTTGCATAGCATCATCTACACAAGAAAATTCTCCAAAACATGTGAGTAAAGCAAAGTGAGTCGCTTCCACTTGCTTGCCTTTCTCTTGATCATCAAAGATATCAAAGATATGAATATCTTCAGACTTGAACCTCTGGAAATACTCCCTCTTAAACATATTATCTAGATCCAACAAGATCTCATCAATGTTTGATCTCGAATTTTTACAAAGGTTAGTGAAAACAATGTCACCAATGTTACCATCGTAAATCAAAAGATAGATTCCAAACTTTCCATCCAACATGAAGTAGAATAGGTGAAGATGAGTATCAAACCTAATAAATCCAGCCTTCTTGAGTCCATAACAAACCTCAATAAGCTCACCAATAAGGTCTCCCTTGCCTTGAAGAAATTGCCTCTCGATTTGCTCCATGTAGTCTTCTCTAACCAACCTTTTGCCATCTCGATCATGAGTGATCCATGATGTGAGATCCATGCCTTGGATCTTCCCAAGAACCAATCTTCCATTGCTCTTTCCTTCATAAGACTCCCTCTTAATGATTGCATCATAAGAAGTAGAAACCTCAAAGACATTAGAAGCCATGAAAAAAATGATTAGTACCTTCAACATAAGGATGACTGAAGTACTCTCTTTCTTCAAACAAGAACTTCTATTCAATATTTTAGGTAATGAATCATATGATAATGATTCCTCCTCACTATCATTCACAATGACATCATTCAAAGTACATCCTACTTTGAACTCTTCACATACTTCTCTTCTTCTTGACTTGTGACTATCTCCCTCACCAAGTCTCTTGATAGAACCATTTGATCTACTCTCTTTATGAAGACATGTGACTCCACTTGCTGGAAAAATGACTTTCTTGGAATCATAACAAAAGAATGTAGAAGAACCATCTCCTTCATGAATGCACCTAGCAACATCTTTTTCTATATGATCAAAGAAATCATTAACAACAATCTTTTCCAAGGAAGAACCTTCACCTCCATTGATGAAGTTAGCTCTTTCCTTACCTTTTGCATGCTTGCACTTGCCATGAAGAACCTTTGAAACACCATCATTATCCTCAAGACTAGCCAAGTTAGCACAAAGATGAACATCTCCAAGAAGCATATTAGATCTTGACCTAGATCTAGCATAAGGAAGCTTGTTAGACTTTGCATAAGATCCACCAATCTTATTGATGCTAAAAGGTAACTTTGAAAAGTTGAGACCAATCTTCTTTTCCATTCCATCCTTTTTGTTAGCCATAACAAAAGCATCAAGCTTGAAAAGTCTACCTTGTCTATTGCCCCTAGCAACCAAGATTTCTTCCTTTGTAATGAAACAAGCATCACCACCAAACTTTACCATGTATCCTTTATTTATCATTTGTGATAAATTTTACAGTTTTTAGGACAATAATGATTGTACTTTACAATCATAGAGAGTTATTGGTTGCTTAATCAATGAATCTATCAAGTTCTACACATTAGATCTTGATCTAGATTCACTACACTTGGATTTAAGCAAGAGCAATGGATCAACACATCATTTTTTAGTGAGAGCGGCTTCACACGTGTGGAGTACTGTCCACTGTACGGCCTGCACCTGAAACAACAAGTACAATGATACTAGATAGCAATCATGCATAAAAATCACAAGACAAATGACTAGAAATCTCACAAAAGTGTAGAGTGCAAAAGTCTCATCAATTTTCTTAGCAAAATGATGATCCTTTTATGGATCAAGTACATCCATGAGTCTGGTACAGTCCAGCAGGCCTTCACACGTGTGAAGAGTGCCACATCACTCATATCTATCCATTTGATCCATCCTTGATCCTTATCCAATAGTTGACCTTCTAGAATATGACTAAAATCCAAAAAGCTAGTCTCCTAGAATATAGGAATATTCCCTACAAAATAGGATCTAAGGAAAATGGTCAACTCTTATCTTCTAGTACTCTATACACACATGTGAACATCCACTTGCCATGTGGGAGCATTTACTCATGCACATGCAAGGAAAAGCTAATTTGTAGGTGACTAGTCAACTTGACCAAAAACTAGTCATTTCATGTTCACACTAACTAGAATGATACAAAATCAATTTGGATATATACAAACATGAAAAGTACATCCTTTCACACATGGGAACATGCTCCACACGTGTGAAATCATATCATCAACATATTCTAATGTTTGATCAATATTTACATGAACCAATGTCAAGTGAGAAGTGACAATTTTCAACACTCCTCCTCACTTCTAACTTGGCAAATCTAGTGTACATCTATCTACAATTCCAAGAGCATATCTTAACTTAAAAAATGGATCTTTGGACAATGGTTTGGTTAAGATATCAGCTATGCATTCGGATGATGGTACATGATGTAGTTGCACTTCCTTGGATTGTACCTTCTCCCTCACAAAGTGGTGAGCTATCTCAATATGCTTTGTTCTAGCATGGAAGATAGGATTTGAAGCAATTTGTTGAGAAGCTTGATTGTCACAAAATATGTAAGGGATCTCCTCGGCCTCTAGCACATGTAGTTCCATCAAGAGTCTTCTTAGCCATAAGAGCTCTTTGGTTGTTGAAGTCAATGCCTTGTACTCGGCTTCACAAGAAGATAGTGAGATTGTATCTTGCTTTTTGGAAAGCCAAGATATCACTCCTCCACAAAGAAATGTTGCAAATGCACTAATGGACTTCCTATCCATCTTGTCACCTGCAAAATCTGAATCCGAGTAGGCTCTCAAGTGCAAGTTAGATCCTTCATAAAGTATACCAAAAAATCTAGTACTAGAAACATATCTAAGTACTCTCTTGGCACTTTTCCAATGATGAATTAAAGGAGCTTGCATACTTTGACTCAACTTGCTTACACAAAAACTTAAGTCAGGTCTAGTGATGGTTAAATAGATTAGAGAGCCTATAAGCTTCCTAAAGAGAGTGATGTCCTCAAAGGATGCTTCATCACCTTCATTAGTTGCTTTCACAACATGCTCCATAGGGGTGTCAATCCCCTTACAATCTTTCATACCAAATCTTTCAAGAATGGAAGTAGCATACTTAGATTGACTTATGAAAGTACAATTGCTACTTCTAGACACTTCTATCCCAAGTATAAACTTTAGGAAGCCTAGATCTACCATCTTGAACTCACTAGATAAGTCAACTTTTACTTTGCCTATGCCATCATCATCATTTCCTGTCATAATGATGTCATCAACATAAAGAACCAAAATGATGATCTTTCCTTCATTACATTTGAAATATAAAGAAGGTTCATAAGCACTTAGTACAAAGCCAAGGGAATAGAGAAAATCATGCAACCTAGAGTACCAAGCTCTAGGTGCTTGCTTCAAGCCATATAGGCTCTTCCTTAAGTAGCACACCTTTTGCTCCTCACCAATCTTGATGAAGCCCTCGGGTTGCATCATGTAGATTTCCTCTTCTAAGAAGCCATTCAAGAAGGCATTTGTCACATCCATTTGGTAGAGATCCCATTTGAACAAAGTAGCAATGCAAATGATTAATCTAATAGTTACAAGCTTAGCTACAGGTGCAAATGTTTCTTCATAATCCAATCCTTTTATTTGAAGAAATCCCTTAGCAACAAGCCTAGCTTTGTATTTACTAATAGATCCATCTTGATTGTACTTAATTCTATAAATCCACTTACATGCAAGTGGTTTCTTTCCTCTTGGAAGATTTACAAGATTCCAAGTATGATTTTCTTCTAATGCATCATACTCTACTTGCATTGCATCTCTCCAAACTTTAGATTTACATGCTTCTTCAAAAGATGATGGTTCTTCAATCAATGTAGCTAAAAAAAAGAGTAAGAGGTAGAAGATGTAGAGCCTTCCTTTTGCTTTCCCTTGTCCACATAGGTAAGCCTTGAGGGCTCGGCCTTGCTCCTTGATGATCTTCTTGGCCCCTTTTGACTTGGATCCAAATCTCCATCCTCGGGTTTGTCATGATCCTCCTCGGGTTTGTCAAGATCCTCCTCGGATTTGTCAAGATCTTCAATGCACAATGGGTTAGATCCATTTGACAAGCTCTTAGCAAATTGTGACTCATCAAAAAGTACATCCTTGCTTACCTTTACTTTCTTGGATGTAGGATCATATATCCTATATCCCTTGCTATTTTCTCCATAGCCAACAAAGATTCCTTTGAAGGAGGTAGCATCTTCTTTCCTTCTAGTCTCCAAAGGAATGTGTACATAACAAGTACATCCAAAGATCTTAAAATATTTTACATTGGGTTTCTTATCAAACAAGGCTTGATAAGGTGAGATCCCATCTATAGCACTACTAGGAAGTCTATTACACAAATAATTAGCACATGTTATGGCTTCTCCCCAAAATGAGATGGGAAGTGATGCATCAAGCCTCAAGGACTTTGCACACTCACATAGACTCCTATTTTTCCTCTCGGCCACCCCATTTTGTTGAGGGGTGTAGGAACAAGTGTATTATAACTTAATACCATTGATCTCACAAAAGTCTTTCATTTTATTGGAGGTGTACTCTCCTCCATTATCACATCTTAGTGCTTTGATAGAAGTACTAAGTTGTTTCTCTACTAGAGACTTGAACTTAATGAAAGCTTCATAAACAAGATTTTTCTTTGATAGTAACTCAATCCATGTGAATCTAGTACAATCATCTATAAAAGTTACATACATCAAGGCACCTCCATTACTTGCATGTGAAAAACTATGTACATCAGAATGTATGAGATCCAAGGGAGAGAGAGATCTTGATGAAGATTTCTTGTAAGAAGATTTGTGTGACTTTGCAAGGCCACATGCCTCACACATTTTTCCACACTTCTTGAAAGCTCTTGGTAGGCCGAGAGCTAGTTCCTTGCTTGCCATTGACTCCATAGATTGAAGATTAGGATGGCCTAATCTCTTATGCCAAAGCTCCACTTGAGTTAGCTCCTCCCTAGCCAAGTTCACACTTTCACTTGCAACATTAGCATCCAACTTGAAAAGTCTACCTTGCTTAATGCCACTAGCTATGCACTTATCATTTTTCAAGATGGAACAAACTCCATTCTTGAAATGTACATCTAGTCCATTGTCCATTAATTGTCCTACACTAAGCAAGTTTCTTGAAATGGTAGGAACATACAAAACATTATCTAGATCTATCCTTTTAGATGTGCCTAAACAAAGAGGTATAGATCCTATGCCATCTATCTTGCATGCTTGATCACTAGCAGTGTATATTGACTTCTTAGAGTCATTACAAGATAGAAGAGTAGAAAAATAATGCTTGTTAAAGGACATGTGGGAACTAGCCCCACTATCTATCCACCATGTGTCTTGACTTGAAGTTGGTGTAGATGCAACCATTAAGGATGTGTTGAATCCATCCTCATATTCTTCCTCTTGAGCAATGTTCCCTTGATCTCCTTTGGCTTGTTGATTCTTCTTCAAGTAGCATTCTGAGGCAAAGTGTCCTTTCTTTCCACAAAAGAAACACTTTAGTTTTGCCTTGTTCTTCACTTTGCCTTTGGAGGTAGATCCTCCATTCTTCATCTCGGCCTCCTTGCCTTGATTTTTCTTGAATGGATTTTGCTTTTTCTTGCCTTTAGATGTAAAGTTAGCTTTCTCCTCTCCTCCATTAAGTGACATGCTATCCATTCTTGTCTTGAGGTGTAGAAGCCTACTCTCCTCGGCCACAAGAACATTGTGCAACTTTTCAATGGATGGAAGAGAGTCTTGAATGGCAAATGATTGGACTAAGTTGGTAAACTCATCACTTAGACCATTCAAAATGATTTGTACTAGTTCTTGATCTTGGATCTTCTCTCCTATTGCACTTAACTCCTTGTTAAGAGATTTGATCCTAAGAACATACTCTTGTCCACTCTCTCCACTTCCTTTCATGCTTTGGAAAACTTGATTTCTTAGCATGAGGATTCTTGAAGTATTGTTGGATTCATAAATGCTCTTTAATGAATCCCAAGCCTCTTTGGATGAGGTACAAGAAGACACCTCTTTCAAGAGGTCATTGCATACATTTAACTTTATGCAATGTAGAGCTAATCTTGCTCTCTTCTTGTATTTGGCTTGTTCTTGGGGAGTTTGAGGCTCTTCCTCTACTCCTTGAACTATGTCATATAGATCATGGATCACTAGGAGTGATTCCATTCTCACTTTCCAAATGGAATAATTTGTGGAAGTGAGTCTCTCACTTGGTTCCATCAAATATCCACCCATGGATGACATTTTAGAATGAATGCTCTTTTAAAAATCACAAAGATTTTTGAATTTTAAAAGATCTATGAAGTGGCCTAAAGCTTACTAGAATGCCTATAGGCTTGTCTCTATCAAACTAACACACAAGCTTGAATGATACTCAAAGATCTTACCAAAAATTTCTAGCTTTCACTCTCACAAAAAAAATTGCTTTACACTTTTCTTAGAGATTTCACTTCAACTAAGGATCTGAACAAATCAGCCTCTTAGATCTGATCTTAGACTCTAAAAAGAAATGCTTCAATGATCCAAAACACTATTTGGTCATAGGCATTAGTTAGAATGAATCTAGATCAATACTATGCTTCAAAAAGCACCAAAAATGAACTAGTATTGTGATTTTGGGACCAAAAAACACAAAGTAACTTGAATTGAAAGTTGCTGTACGGTTTCACACGTGTGAAAAGTACATACACAGCCTCCAAGTCGTTTTGATCCAAATGATTACAAGCTATCACTCTAGAAGAACTCGCCCTCACTAGTATTGGCCAAAAAACAAATTTTGCCAATGATCTTTACAAGATTTATGATTCAATGATCACTCTCTTACTTAGCTCTGATACCATGATAAATTTTACAGTTTTTAGGACAATAATGATTGTACTTTACAATCATAGAGAGTTATTGGTTGCTTAATCAATGAATCTATCAAGTTCTACACATTAGATCTTGATCTAGATTCACTACACTTGGATTTAAGCAAGAGCAATGGATCAACACATCATTTTTTAGTGAGAGCGGCTTCACACGTGTGGAGTACTGTCCACTGTACGGCCTGCACCTGAAACAACAAGTACAATGATACTAGATAGCAATCATGCATAAAAATCACAAGACAAATGACTAGAAATCTCACAAAAGTGTAGAGTGCAAAAGTCTCATCAATTTTCTTAGCAAAATGATGATCCTTTTATGGATCAAGTACATCCATGAGTCTGGTACAGTCCAGCAGGCCTTCACACGTGTGAAGAGTGCCACATCACTCATATCTATCCATTTGATCCATCCTTGATCCTTATCCAATAGTTGACCTTCTAGAATATGACTAAAATCCAAAAAGCTAGTCTCCTAGAATATAGGAATATTCCCTACAAAATAGGATCTAAGGAAAATGGTCAACTCTTATCTTCTAGTACTCTATACACACATGTGAACATCCACTTGCCATGTGGGAGCATTTACTCATGCACATGCAAGGAAAAGCTAATTTGTAGGTGACTAGTCAACTTGACCAAAAACTAGTCATTTCATGTTCACACTAACTAGAATGATACAAAATCAATTTGGATATATACAAACATGAAAAGTACATCCTTTCACACATGGGAACATGCTCCACACGTGTGAAATCATATCATCAACATATTCTAATGTTTGATCAATATTTACATGAACCAATGTCAAGTGAGAAGTGACAATTTTCAACAATTTGACCAACACTTAGCAAATTCTTTGAAAGTGAAGGAATGTAAAGAACACCATCAAGTCTTGCTTTCCTATAAGTAGAGAGACAAATAGGAATTGAACCAATACCTTCAATCACACACTCACTACCATTGGCCATGTGAACTGCTTTCTTGGCTCCATCATAAGTGACCAAAGAAGTAAAGAACTCCTTGTGACTAGTCATGTGTGAGCTAGCTCCACTATCAATCCACCATGAATCTTTGTCACCTTCACTTGATATTGGACTTGAAAAACACATCAAAATAGAATCACCACCACCTAGACCCTCATCATTAGTAGTAAAGTTGATTTGCTTGCTACCTTCATCTCTTTGCTTCTTCAAACATTCATTTGCAAAATGCCCTTTGATTCCACAATAAAAGCATTTCAACTTAGACTTATCTTTCTTTTTGCCAAAATAAGAAGTCTCACCTTGATCTTGCCCTTTAGACCACTTGCCTTTTCCTTTGCCCTTGAACTTGCCTTTGATGTACATAGCATCTTCATAATGAGATGTCGATGTAGATCCACCTCCTCTTGATTGAAGCCTATAATCCTCATTCACCAAGATCTCTTGCAAATCCACAATACTTGGGAAAGTCTTTTGAATAGCAAAACTTTGAACAAGATTAGCATGATCATCCAACAAGCCATTAAGTATAACTTGAACAAGCTCTACCTCCTTAATGCTTTCATCAATACATGCTAACTCATCATTGAATGCCTTAACCCTCAAAACAAAAGCATGAGTACTCTCTTCCTTCTTTTGAAAACTTTGAAAGATTTGTCTCCTAAGAGTAAGCACTCTTGATGTAGACTTGGATTCATAAAGCTTCTTCAAAGCTTCCCAAGCCTCCAAAGATGATGTGCACTTACCAACTTCCCTGAGAAGTTCATTGGTAACATTCATCTTGATCATGTGTAGAGATTTCTTTGCTCTCTTGTCATACCTCATTTGATCTTGTTGAGTTGTCGGTCTCTCCTCCAAACCTACAACAATCTCCATCAACTCATTCATCTCCAATAAGGACTCCATCTTCACCTTCCAAGTAGAATAGTTGATTGAGGTAAGTCTACCATTGCTCTCCAACATAGATCCACCACTTGTAGCCATGTTGAAGTGACCTGATCTTCTCTTTCAACCTGTTACAATGCACAAAGCACTCTCTTGAATGTCAAAAAATGAACTCAAGAAGAAATCACAAAGATATGGAACCTCTCAAATCTCTTCTAGCACTTCTAACTAGAAAATCAACACATAGAATAGTGAAATCTTGATCAACCTATGATCTATCCTCAATCTAATGATTCTTGCCACTTACTAAGATTGAAACACACTCAAATAAAGTTCAATAACCTCACAAACTAGAGATCCAATCAAAATTAGGGTTTTGACAAAATCACAAAAAATTTGAATATCTCAAATTCTACATGCAATTTCTATAAACTTGGTATATCTTCTTGTAGACTCCAATAAGATCTTCCTAATGCACCAAAAATCATCTAGTTCCAGTAAGCCAAGTGTGAAATCGGAATTGATCAAGTACATAACCCTATATTGAGTTTTGACCTACAAAAGATCAATTCTACAGATGCAAAAATGCTGATTTTTTAGTAGAGATCAATCTAGCATGCTCTAGCATTGGTAACTCCTCCAAATCTTTGATAAATGTGGCTGATCCTTTCATAACCTGAAACACAAGAGCTCTGATACCATGTGAAGGATTTCAGATCATTCAAGATCCAATCCATGTCCCAAATCTTTGGTTACAATAAGGAGTAGACCAACAATCATGCCAATGTAGAAAAATCAGCATCGACACACAAAATGAGATGCAAAATCTAAGAGATATTGATCAAACATGAACCAAAACATAAAATATGTTTGTTTTCTGTACAATTATAGTACCCTACTGTATTTCACACGTGTGAAACCGAAAATAGCAATAAATGAGCATTCTACACACAAGATTGCAACATAACACCAAGATAGTGCACCAATGAGTAGTAGAACCCAAAGAGAACCATGTATAATGATGAATTGAGAGATAGAAGAGAGAATATGTGTCTCTCCATGAGTTACATCCTTTTATAGAGTTTTCAAACCCTATTTGGCCCCTTGGCTTTTCCTCCAAAATGTAAACCCTACTATCTTTGGGTCTAGATTCAATGTACCCAAAGTTCAAATTTGAATCTCTCTCAAACTCGACTACCAACTTTTCCACACTTTCCAAAAGTGTTTATTGAATGTATTTTAAACTAATATAACTTCAAAAACTTTGTCTCTAAGTCTAAAATGAGTTTTGGCCTCTTATTGACAATTAACCATAATATGAATAAACTAGACTGAACTAGTTGAAATCTCTCACAGTATCCCAATTGCCTCCAACATCATCTGCAACTACACTACTGTAGAATTCACACATGTGGGATGCCCTACACATGTACTTTTGATCTCCTGAGCCAATAATACCATAAAGATCAAACTAGCATTGATTGACAGTAGGAAAGCTGATCATACAAGAAATATTATTGTGTTACAAGCAAGATCTATCAACAAAATATGAAACTAAGTACAATAAATGCCTCAACTCGGCTAGAGACATAATATGAATGTACAAACTCGAGTAGAGAGAGAGGTCACAAAGAGCTTAGTCTTCAAATTTGCATTACACACAAAAATCATCATCTTCTCAATGAGAGTACATCACATATATATAGATCCATGGACTCTCCTCCTACTTTGAGTTGAATTGGAGTTATGAATCCACCTCTCAAGCTATCTAGACTTATTCAAGCCACCTCAATATGTCTAATTGTGCCACCTAGTATTTTCATGCATTAAATGTGGCATGCAAAGTACAAATGGCAATTCCTATGGTAGCTCGAGTTTCTACTTCTACCTACCTTGAATATTTTATTCTAAGATGAGTCTTTACTAAGCCAAAGAGCTCAATTCATCTTTGGCATTTTTAGGACCCCTACTTACAACATTAGATAGATTTTTCCAATATTTCAACACTCCTCCTAAAAATGTATCTAATGTGGATCAAGCATTGATCTTGAGATAAGACCAAGATTAGATCTATACTTTGAGAAGACACTTTTGCAAAGTGGCTTTGTGAGAAGATCAGCAATACATGAAGATGTGTTGACATGTTCCAAGTTGATTTCACCTCTAATGAGTTTGTCCCTTACAAAATGGTGTGCCACTTCTATATGCTTGCTTCTTGCATGAAAAATAGGATTGTTTGCAAGAGCTTGGGCCGATATGTTGTCACACTTGATCAAGGGAAGATCATCCTCTTTGATGCACTTTAGTTCCATGATTAACCTCTTGATCCAAAGCATCTCTTTAGTTGTTGTAGTGAGTGTTTTGTACTCGGCCTCACAAGAAGATAGAGATATGGTATCTTGCTTCTTTGAAAGCCAAGACACAAGATTGCCTCCAAGAAAAGTAGTTTATACATTAATGGACTTTCGATCCATTTTATCACTTGCAAAATCGGAATCCGAATAGCCAACAATGGTTAGATCTTAATTCTTGTACAATAAACTATAATCTTGAGTAGAAGATACGTATCTTAGAACTCTCTTGGCCATCTTCTAATGTTGGATCTTAGGATCTTGCATAAATTGACTCAATTTGTGCACACAATAGCTCAAATCGGGTCTAGTGATAATAAGCCAAATTAAGGAGCCTATAAGACTCCTATAAAGTGTGATGTCCTCTAAGGATTTTTCATCACCTTTAATTGGGTCTTTTACATGTCGCTCCATGGGAGTATCTATGCCTTTACAATTTTGCATATTGAACTTTCTCAACATAGAAAAGACATATCTAGATTGACAAATAAAAGCATACTCTTCATGAAAATCAATCTCATGGCCTAAAATGTTTAATGGATCTCTCCTAGATCTTGTATTTTAAATTCTCCTCCTAATGCATCCTTAGTTTCTTGAACTCGCATCAAACAACTTCCACTATAAGCATAAAGTTGTCTTGAATACCATGATCTAGGTGCTTGCTTCAAGCCATAAAGACTTCTAAATAGCAAACACACCTTAGATTTATCCTTGAGGTTGTTCCATGTATATCTCCTCCTCAAGATAGCCATTCAAAAAAGCGTTGGAGACATCTAGTTGATACAATTTCCACTTAAAAAATAAGACACGAGAGATTATGATTCTTATTGTCACCATCTTTGCTACAGGAGCAAAAGTTAATTCATAGCCAAGGCCATATATTTGTGCAAAGCCTTTAGCACATAATCTTGCCTTGTACTTGTTGATAGAGCCATCATGATTGTGCTTGATCTTGAACACCCACTTTCATCCAATGATGTGCATGTTAGGTGGTGGATCCAGTAGCTCCCATGTGTGGTTGGTGATCAAGGCATCATGTTCAATCTTCATGGCCTCATACCACTCCTTGGTATTGAGGGCTTCTTGGACATCTTTGGGCTCCTCATGAGAAACAAAATAAGCATAAGTGGAATCAAGATCCACTTGTTTTCCTTTGTCATCATAAGTGAGCCTCTTAGGCTCGGATCTCTCCCTCATGGATCTTCTAGGAGTGAAAATTCGAGGACTTTCAACTTCAAATATCGACCTCTCCATATGTTGATTGTCTTCAATAACAAAAGGTGATAGATTTTGAGGTTTCTTGATCTCGGCCCTTCCAAGATTGGACTTTTCTTCTTCATGAAAAAATACATCTCTACTTTCAATCACTTTAGAAGTAGAGAGCATGTAGATTCAATAGGCTTTCTTGTTGGATGAATATCCAACTATTACTCCTTTGCTTGCACAAGGATCATCCTTCTTTCTCGTTTCCAAGGGAATATGGACAAAGCATATGCATCCAAATACTCTAAGGTGATCAACCTTAGGTTTCTTCAAATAAAGTGCTTCATATGGTGACTTTCCTCCAAGTGCAACATGAGGGAGTCGATTGCAAAGATAGTTTGAACAATTGATGGCCTCACCCCAAAAGTCTTTTGTCAAGGATGCCTCAATTCTAATGGTTTTGGCACATTCACACAAGGTTCTATTCTTCCTTTCAGCCACCCCATTTTGAGATGGTGTATATGCACAAGAAAACTCCATTTTAATGCCTTCAAGCTCACAATAATCATGAAAATTATTGGAAGTGTACTCACCACCTCCATCACTTCTAAGAATCTTGATTTTGTATGAAAATTGCTTTTCAACTAGAGCTTTGAACTTTAGGAAATAGTCAAAAACCATAGACTTTGAAGCTAGAAGATATAGCCAAGTAAATCTTGTGAAATCATCAATGAAAGTTACAAAGCAAGTAGCATGACCCTTGCTCTTTGAAGATGAGAAGTGCACATCCAAGTGTATGAGCTCCAATGGATGTGTAGTCTTAATAGATGACTTTGAAAAAGGCTTCTTATGATATTTAGATATGGCACAAGCCTCACATGGCTTGAAATTCTTGGAGATAAGCTTAAGCAAGCCAATAGCTTTGGCTTTCTTGACCATGGACACCATAGAACTATAGTTAGGATGCCCCAACCTTCTATGCCATAGTTCCTCCAAAGAAATATGAGAAGCAAAAGCACCATCACAAGAGTTAGCATACTCTTTGGGATCAGGCTTGTAGATTCCACCATATCTAGACCCAAATGCAAGGATCTCATCATGCTTCTTGATTGTACATGTATCAACATTGAAATTCACATCTAGTCCACTATCAAGCAATTGCCCAACACTAATAAGATTTTTTGTTAACTTAGGAACAGAAAGTACTTTAGACAGAGAAAGAACTTTTGATGATGAAAGCTTTAAGGGAATGGTTCCTATGCCTTCAATAGCACCCATTGAAGCCATAAAGAATGTTGGAAATCAAAAAAAATGGATGAAAAAATTGCTTATCTTCTCACTATAGGAACCAATCAAGGGCAAAAGACCAAATCCTATGTAAGACTAAGCAAAAAACTATGAGATAGGTCTCACTAGTTTTGACAATCTCTCTAAAACAAGATTTGAATCATCAAAAAAGATGAAGTATGGCAAAAGTTATGGTTCTCTGAATTTCACACGTGTGAAATACTCCAAAAATGTCAAATTGACTCAAATACAATCTATTTTTATGAAACAATTTGCCTAGATCCTCTAAATTTTGCCTAAATCACATATAGATGAGATTGGTCAACTTCTGGGTGATTTTTGTGATCATTCAAGCAATAAATGACATGTACTCAAGATTTGCCACAGGTCTAGGCACCCTACCTACACCTATTCAAAAGCTTATAACTTGTGATTGGCTTATCCAACTGTCATGATTCAAATTGCATCAAATTCTACAATTTCTAGCTTTCTAGTGGGCCAAATTGCATGAAATTTGGATCTAAGGTGAGAGAGAACCACCAAACTGAAAATGGGTGGATTTCACACGTGCCCGCACTTGAAATTCCGTACAGTACCTGATCTGGACTGATTAAAGTGGTTTGAGACTCAAAATCACTAGAAAACTGCAAATTAGCTAGAAAGTAGAATCTAGACAATTCCTAGCTTGAAATTTGATCAAATTTGCAAACTTTTTGATTAGATTTGTTTGTAAATCTTAGGTAGGCTCTGATACCATGTTGAATTCACACGTGTGGGATGCCCTACACATGTTCTTTTGATCTCCTAAGCCCAATAATACCATAAAGATCAAAGTAGCATTGATTGACAATAGGAAAGCTGATCATACAAGAAATATTATTGTGTTACAAGCAAGATCTATCAACAAAATGTGAAACTAAGTACAATAAATGCCTCAACTCGGCTAGAGAGAGAATATGAATGTACAAACTCGAGTAGAGAGATAGGGAACAACGAGCTTAGTCTCCAAATTTGCATTACACAGAAGAATCATCATCTTCTCAATGAGAGTACATCACATATATATAGATCCATGGGCTCTCCTCCTACTTTGAGTTGAATTGGAGTTATAAATCCACCTCTCAAACTATCTAGACTTATTCAAGCTACCTCAATATGTCTAATTGTGCCACCTAGTATTTTCATGCATTAAATGTGGCATGCAAAGTACAAATGGCAATTCCTATGGTAGCTCGAGTTTCTACTTCTACCTACATTGAATATTTTATTCTAAGATGGGTCTTTACTAAGCCAAAAGAGCTTAATTCATCTTTGGCATTTTTAGGTTCCCTACTTACAACATTAGATAGATATTTTCAATATTTTGACAACTACCTCGTTTGCCACCTTTGAAGCTATGATGTATTCAGCTTCACAAGAAGATTGAGCTACCAAGGTTTGCTTTTTGCATATTTTTTGATGTGTGTCGCTCTACAAATGCCAAGAACTTCTTGAAAGAATGAAACACTTCAGATTGTTTCTTTAGGTAGTAGATCATAGTCATCCGGCTGTAGTCATCTATGAACGATAGGAAATGCCTCGATCCTGAGAGCAAATCCATCTATATCAATCCACAGACATATGAGTGGATGAGCTCAAGAACTTCTTTGGCTCTTCTTCTCTCATTTGTGAATGGATTTCGATGTTGTTTGCCTTTCTGACAAGCTTCCCAGGACTTAGTATCGGGTCTTGATATCTTTAGATTTGTGACTATGTCTTTCTTACACATGTCAAACAGACTCCTCATATTCAGATGATACATTCTCTTATGCCAGATCTGATCTTCATTCTCTGATGTATTTAATATGCTATCAGAGTTGTTGATTATCTTGGCTTGGTAGAGATTTCCTTTTCTGCATCCAACCATCAGCAATTTTTTTGTTGTTTTCTCGATCATGCGGCATGTATTGCCATCGAGCAAAACTCGAATTCCAAGATCTGTCATCTTGGAGACTGATAGCTAATTTTTTTTTTCTTTTTAGGTTGAATCTACAATCGTATGCAGAGTCCCTTTCTTCTTGTAGTGCATGCAAGATATTGCTGGATTGAACTAGCATTTGTTGGCCATATGGCCTGGTTTGTGACAGTGATCACATGAAAAAGATTGTTAATTCGAGGACTTCGTCTTCTCAAATCTGGATTTGTTCTTGTTTTTCTTCTTTCCTTTCATGAAGAGGGCCTTCTCTTGATCACTGCTTCCTTCTCCTTCATCCCTCATCAGTCTCTCATCAACGACAAGATTGACTGCTTTGTCGAATGTCATATCTCGTAGACTCAGTATGAGCATTCTCAATGGTTGATAGGATATCAGTAGAGACTTCATGAAGTACATTAGTTGTTGTGGTGCTGGGACCTGGTGCTCCTGTCCTGATGCAGTGAGTTGAGCAAAGATCGTTTTGATCTTCTCAATGTGCTAGTCTAGCTGGTTGCCATCCCATCGTATAGATTGTAGCTGATTGTGAAGATGCATCATTGAAGCTGCAGTCCTCACTTCATACTTCTGTTTTAATCTTTCCCATGCTGCATGGCTGCTTTCGTAGTCTTCAATCTGCATGAGTAGATTTTTGTTAACGGACGAAATGATGATCGCCATTGCACGCTCATCCTTTCTGATCCATTCAGCTCTCCTCGGGTCTCCCTCTGGAGGCTGCACCTCTGAAAATTTGGTCACCGACCGGATGCCCTCACCCTTCAGAAGTGTCTTGATTTTGAATTTTCATATCTTGTAGTTTGCGCCATCAAGATTGATTGCTACTCTTGTTTGGATCGTTGTAGCCATATTGTGTTGTCTAGAAAATCACTGCTCAGATATCAATAGTGATAACCTGTAGGCTCTGATACCATGTCGCGAACAGGTTTGGATTGTATCACGAACGTATTTGTTTCTTTGTATTTTCTTTTGTGGAAGCTTACAGGAGCCTAGACACTTGACTACAGATCACAGTACAGATGTCATTCTAGCAATCACGACAATGGAAGACAAGGAGATGCACGAGATGGAGCAACTATATTATCAGTTTAATTTTTAGAACGAGATGGTCAGTGTCTCGCTCGTTGGCGGCCTGACACTCTACTCTTTCGTTGTGTTCTGCTCATTGGCAGACTTTCATGCATAGCTATTTCGTTTCTATTCTTTTTCTTTTCTACTCTACTCACGCACATTCTCTGTATATATTATGATCCAAAAAAATAGTTTATATCTCCACTGTGTGGAGTTTACAAGATAGCTAAATAGAGAATTACAAGAGTAGTTAACGCTAATCAACTAATTAGTTACTCTCCGTTAGTGCTAGTCGTTTCAGTTGGGTGTGAAGTTTAAGACTCCATGCCCGTTGAGCTGCTAGCTGGCAGCACAAAAGATTTTCTTTCATTTCGTATCGTGTTGTGTCTTTTTGGTCTTGGAGGCATGTTTGGCTTTTGTGAATCATTTGACCTTTGAGTTTCGTTTCGCTTTGTGTCTTAGGGTTTTCGAGGTACATTGACTTTCGCGAATTGTTTGTCATTTGACCTTCGCTTGGTTTTGCTTCACGATAAAGTTGCAAGAGTTCACCATTTTTGAGAAGAATCATTGTTCAGATATCAGTAGTGATAACTAGGCTCTGATAGCATGTCACGAACATGTTTTGTATCGCGAACGGATTTGTTTCCTTTGAATTTTCTTATGTGAAAGCTAGCAGGATCCTAGACACGCGACTACAGATCACAGAACATAAATCATTCTAGCAATCAAGACAGCGAAAAGAAAGGAAATGGACAAGAGAGAGCAATTGTATTATTATCAGTTTGATTTCTAGAGCAAGATGATCAGTGTCTTGTTCGTTGGCGACCTGACACTCTAATCTTTCACTATGTTTTGCTCATTGGCAGACTTTCATGCACAACTATTTCGTTTCTCTATTTTTTCTATTTTTTTCTTTTTTTGCTCTACTCTCACACTCTTTTCTGTGTACTCTATTGATCTAGAAAATTGTTCATATCTCCACTGTGTGGAGTTTACAAGATAGCTAAATAGAGAATTACAAGAGTAGTTAACGCTAATGAGACCTAGAACACACTAAATGGAGTTTAGACAAGGTTTGGGATAGGTGCATGTCAATAGCAATTCTATGAAGAGAGAATCAATGCTTAGAGACTCTATTCTGGAGGAATTTAAGTATAGGAGAGTTAGGACCTTGCATGTCTGAGTGCACAAGTGATTCACAGCTCTATAAGAAAAGGCCAAACTCGCCCTACTCCTCATATCTATATTTGATTCATTGGCAGGCTCTCACTCTACTCTCATGCTTCCTAATCCTTGGCTTGGGGGTGAAGCTTCTAGAGTTTGATTGGATGCTTCTACTTAGTTGGGTGGTTTCTCCATAGTGTGTTATCAATTATGTTGGTGAATTGTAAGCAGGATCTAAGGAGCTTCCCTTATAGTAGTATCAGAACAAGGTTTACAAGTCTGGAGAGGTGGTGCTTTTCATTTAAAGCTTGGTGGAGATCAACTAGTATTCTCATCCAAGAAGTGGAGCAAGGTTGCAAGTTGGTGGATCTTCCCAATTGCAATTTGCATGATCCATGTCTCTCTCTAGTTTATGGAGAATTGTGCTAGGAAATCAATTTTAGTGTCTTTTTTTGGAGATTTAGCATGTGTAACTCAAAACTAGTTGTGGATCTGAATTTTCCATCAAGTGTACTTACATTATAGAGTTGAAATTCATGTTGGATGTTGGATCTTTCCATGATTTTGGATTCTAGGCTATATTGTGGTCAAATTGGCTTGTTTTTTGTGTTTTTTTGGCACAAAAATTGTAGTAAGAACCAAAGTCCAGCAAGTTCAGATTAATTAGATGGTTATAATCCTGTAAATAGGATTGCATGTATTAGAGAAAAACTTTCTTTCCATAAATTTCCACTTTGTAATGTTGAAAAAACTTTGAAAAAGCCAAAATTCATGATTTTTGCTTGTTTTTTTTTTTTTTCATTAAATTGGATGGTAGGAGGTTTTAGACCACCAATTAAAACTGGGAATAGATGAATCATAGTCTTTAGAATCTTTCCTTGAAGCTAGAGCCAAGAATTTCAACAATTGAGATTGTAGAAAGTCAAAAAATTGGCAAAAATTGACCAATTTTGGTGAATTTTGGGAGGGTGGATTCCTCTAAATCCATAAGGGGATCATTCTAAAAATGTAAAAAAAAAATTGAAAAAAAAAAAATTAAAAGTGCGAAAACTCAAAATTTTTAGTTTTTTTTTAGTTTTTTAAAATATGTATGAAATTGGCTAAAAATAGTGATTTAACTATGCTGGAGTCAATTTTAGTCAGATTTGATCAACTATGGTTCACTATGAATTAATCAAATATTAACGAATTTTAGTAATTTTCAAGATATATATATCAAGATGGCCAAAGAAACTTCAAATCAAGTTACAAATCCAGGTGCACCATCTTATATGGTGATTTGTCAACAGTTGGGTATGGTGCTCAATGATATGAATAATCGTAATCAAATGAGAGATCAATAAACGGAGGTTCTATTGAATCAAGTCAAATTGATGTCTTCACCCAATCTCGGTTTTCAACCGGAGGTTTAAGCGGGGGAGAAAGAGAAGAAACAGTGTTCATCCAAATTCAGGAGCTCATGATGAAGCGGTTGTTCGAGTTGGGCTGAAGTGCAACAAAACTACCCTACAACCAGCTCAACCAAAGCTTTATCAAAAAATTTTCTGGCTTTTTAAAATTATAAGATAAGAATGTAATTTTAAAATATTTATGTTATGCTTTAAAATGTTTATGTTTTAACATGTTATGTAACTATCAAATTTAAATATCTATTGTTGTGTTTTTGCAGTTCAAAAAAGCCAAGGCTGGAGAGGAGTTGGATTGCCCTCTGAATTTTTTTGTCACATATACAGAGGGCTAAAGAAGAAATAATGAGAATTTAATTGAGAGATTCTCTCCTGCCATTGTTTGAGAATTATAAGACCTTCACATGTCTTTCTAATCCGATGAAGACATTTACTTATTGTGTTGTTTGTTGTGGTATTGCCTGATGATGTCCCAAAGCATGAGTATACTCTTGCTATTGTAGGTATTCCTTATGAATTCAGAATGTCTGGCTCCATTAATGACGACAAACTGTTTTTGTACCCTCAAATAACAAAGATGGTTACTGATATTGCTACCTTGACAACAACTTCTTTATGGAGATTTGTGATTTTTTTGATGGCAACGAATCTCAATCAGACTTCGATGTGGAACAAAATGAAACGAAACGAAACAAGACGAAACGAAACAAAACAAAACAAGACGAAACTTGAATGAGCTCTGATTTTGACATTGCTGAAGCGAAAAACAAATTAATCGTGAACGAAAAACACTTTGGATGGATTTCAGATATGATTGCTGGTCATTACCAGCTATTATATCATTCCTACAATCCTACTGAATGTAGACAGATACTACTGACCTACGTTTTAGATTAACACAACATTCAACAAAACTGAACCAGTGTGCAGAATAGAGAAAACAAGTTTTAGATCCTTCGAGCCATTTCGTGTCGTCTGACTTTCTCCTACTGTATCACAAATAATTTTCTTTCACAAACTTTTCATGTGCGTGTCTCTTCGTCAGGGTGTTCGCAAACATTTTTGCTTCGTGTCTTTTCGAGATGTTCGCGAACATTTTCGCTTCGTGTCTTTTTGTCAGACTGAGCGTTGAAAGCTAACAAAGCTTTGATAATAGAAACATTTTGTTTCTTCAGCTCCCTCTCAAAGCGTGGTAGCTTGATGACTCCAAGGCTGCTCCTCTGTTTCTCTAATAGAACTTTGTCGAAGGCCATTGTGAAAATGTCAGCCACCATCTCCTTTATTCCAATGAAGATAGTCTGCAACATCTTCTTCCTGATCAGATCTCTTATCAAGTGATACTTGATTGCAATGTGTTTTGTCCTTGAGTGAAACACATGATCCTTTGTCAGATGTATTGCAGATGTATTGTCCATCTGCAAAATCAGAGACTCATTTCTTGTTTCGCCTAGTTCATCGAGGAACTGTTTGAGCCAATCTTCCAATGAGTTGATCCTAGATTTGTACATAATTGGCTCATCTTGAACACGACATAAGCGATGCCAGGATGTGTGTTATCTACAAGGTACGTCAATGATCCGATCAACTTCTTGTATGGTGTAAGCTGCATCAACTCTCTTTCTTCTTTAGTCTTGAACAGTCTTCGTTCGTCAGAACTGTTCCTACAAACATTGGAGTATTTGCTCCTTTGCAACTCAGCATCCCGAAATCTTCTAGAATTTTTTGGGTATATCTGGACTGATGAAGGTACAACTTACCTCCCTTATAGTCCCTGTCAATCTGTAAGCCAAGGTAACATATGACTTCTCCCAGGTCTACGATCTCGAAATATTTTGAGATATCATACTTCACCTCAGCAATAAGCTCCTCACTCTTGCACAGTATCAGAGTGTCGTCCACATACACAGTTACAATGATGATCTTCTCATCTGTAATTCTTACATAAATATTAGAATCAACAACTAGTGGCTTGAATCCTAAAGACTTGAGGACTTGATTTTTCTTTTTATACCATTGTCGTGCTGATTGCTTCAGACCATAGATATTCCTATGCATTCTGCATGCAAAAGTAGGAAGTGAGCTTGAAACGTAGCCTGGAGATTGATCCGTATAGACTTTCTCGTCTAGCTTGCCATGCAAGAACGCTGCCTTTTTGTCCACGATGTGAATCTTGAGATCATAAGCAGTTGCATATGCAAATAGTAAACATAGGGACGAATGCTTCAGGATAGGAGAGAAGGTCTCAGCATAGTCAATACCATATCTATGAGAAAACCCCTTTGCTACAAGTCTTGCTTTATATTTAGATATATCTTCATTTGGTCTGTACTTCATCTTGTATACCCACTTGCATTTTACGGTCTTTCGCTTATCTAGTAATGGTTGTAATGTTCATACCTGATTCTTCCTCATGGATTCCATCTCCTCGTTCATGGATTGGATCCATTTGTCCTTCTCTAGAAATTCAATCGCTTCCTCGAATGTTTGTGGTTCTCCACTGAATCCACGATCCTTCAGAAACTGCAATGCCTTTGCCTTTGTCTGCTCTGCTAGGTCCAAAACTATTTCGGTTTACAAGTATTGTAGCAGTAGGCTGGCTTTCGAATCTTTCTTCGTCTGATTCATCAATCGAATGAGACGTGACTCGAACATCTTCGTCTGAGTGTTTGTCCTCTGCTCCCTCTATCGTAGTTGGTAGATCATAGTACTGTCTTCTAGGAGCTTCATAACTGACAGGATCATCGTTGGCCATCGTTATGCTCTCATCAAATTTGACATCTCTGACTGTCTTCACTGTGTTTGTCTCTAGCATATAGACTCTGTAGTATGATGAATGATTGTCATATCCTACAAGAGATCCCTGTTCTACTTTCTCAACAAGCTTCTTTTGAAGCTTATCAGGAACATGTGCATAAGCTGCACATCCAAAGATACGGATGTGAGTCAAATTGGGTTTTCTACCCCACCATAATTCGTGTGGTGTCGTGTGAGGAACACCAAACTTTCCTGTCCTGTTCTAAATGTAAGCAGCTGTAGCTACTACTTCAGCCCACAACACTCTTGGAGCTTTTGAATAGGCCATCATGCACCTAGCAGCTTTCATTAGAGTCCTGTTCTTTCTTTCTGCAACACTGTTGTGTTGCAATGTGTAAGATGTAGTTCTTCTGCAAATATTACCGCGATCATTGCAGAAGTTAGTGAATCGATTCGAGATGTATTTTCCACCTCGATGTGTTTTAATTTGCTTCACTTTATTACCAGTGCGACTTTTTGCCCAATTCACATACTTTGTGAATTTATCAAATGCTTCTGATTTATTGTGAATAAAGTAGACTCTGGCAAACTTACTGTAATCATCAATAAAGTTTATATAATACTTTGAGCCTCCCACTGAGATCATGTTGAACAGTCCACGATGTCAGAATGTACAAGCTCCAAAATCTTTGTAGTTTTGTAGGAGTCTTTGACAAAAGGAGTACGTGACATCTTACCGGTCATGCATCACAGGTCATCGAACTAATTGCATTCGAGATGCTCACCCTTGTGATTGCTCTATGATGGCTTGCTTGATATAGTGTCATTGAATTCATATGGCATAGTCTCCTGTGCCATAGAGTATCTGGCGAATCATCATGAGTTTGATGTACTTGATCTATAGATAGGCGTACCTTCAAGTGATACAGGTTGCCTTTTCTTCTTCCTTGAGTGATGAGCATACTGGTGCTTGCATCAACAACGTTGCATGTTGCGTTTGAGAATATCACACGCATCCCTGCATCAGCTATTTTTGCCACTGACAGCAAGTCCGACTGCAGCGTAGGCACAAATAGAACATCTCCGAGTCGTCTGTCTCTGCCGTTTGTGTTGATCCATAGTGAACCAATACCATTCACTTGATGCTTTGATCCATCTCCAAGAACGATAAATCTTGATGGATCTGCACTTTGAAAATCAGACATTATCCATGTTGATGTAACGAAGTGCGAGGTAGCTACCGAATCAAGAATTACCTCTTGTGTGTCAGGTGTTGATACTGCACACATGTCTGCATAGATGTAGGCGGTCGAATTTCCGTGATTCAATCTTTCTTCGCCCATCTTTGAGCTCTCTAGCTCCTCAACATGGGATGAATTATTGTTGTTCTCCTGTCTGCTTTGAGCTGATTTGTTTCTTGGGTTCTGGCGGCAGTCCATGGCTGCATGACCCTTCTTATGACAGTGGATACACAAGCTTCTCAACAAATTGCTTCCAATCCTATCTTCCATGCTAGAACAAAGCATATTGAGATAGCTCACCACTTTGTGAGGAAGAAGGTACAATCCAAGGAGGTGCAACTACATCATGTACCATCATCCGAATGCATAGCTAATATCTTAACCAAGCCATTGTCAAAAGATCCATTTTTTAAGTTAAGATATGCTCTTGGAATTGTAAAAATGCACACAAAAGTGTGCATTTCAAGCACTTATTCAAAAAATCATATCTCATAAACTATGATGAATCACATCAAATCCTTTCACATATATGTTCTTCACATATACATTTTCTAATTAGAAATTTTGAGACCTTCATTTTGAGCAACTTATATGTAAGCTATGGTGTGTCAAACATGTGAGGGTACAATATTTTCATATATGGGACTACATTATTGTGAATTTTACATACAATCTTTTGCTTGTCTGCTCTTAAAAATCCTATATGATTGTAGAAACATGCTTATAAATTTTTTTTGAATTGTGACGTCTATAGAGATAGATACGTGCATTCAAAATTACCCTTTTAAGTGTTGATAAAAATCACCAAAACTGGAAGTATCATATGTGAGTGTATAACACCATGATTTTGACAATATTTTTTTGGGTTGTCTACTTAAAAAAAAAATTATATGACCATAGAAATATGTCTCTCAATTTCTTTTCAATTTGGAGTTATGTGGATATAGATATGTGCATCTAAAGCTACCCATGTCAAGTGCTAAAAAGTGTTGAAAATTATTGAAATGTACTAACAACAGTTGCAGCTCTTCTGGAGGTGCTTTTTAAAACCTTTTCTTTTGCTATCTACCTTCAAAAATCTTATATGACCATAAAAACATGTCTATTTAAGAAAATTAAATTTGGAGTCCTATAGAGATATATATGTGCACTGTGAAGTGCTGAAAAGTGCTGTAAATAGAAGTTTTTTTAGGGTAAATTGCCATCAATTGAGAGAAAACAATTTTAAGTCTTCCGACAACACAATGAAGAATCAAGTCTAGTTTGCATTTTTGTGCGCACACACACAATTGTGCTGAAAACACTAGAGTTGTTTTCAGCACACAATAGTGTGCTGAAAGCAACTCTAGTGTTAATAAGCAATTATATTTAGTTATGAGTCTTGAATTCAGCAACAAGGTCCATTGCTATTGTGTGAGGAGTTGTAGCGATGCAGTATCATGTTTTCTTGTATCATTTTCGTGGACTTTTATTGGGAGGTGGAAGAGTTGTATGCCATGAAAAGCTAGTTTGATGTTTCTACTCTATTCCTTTCATGTACACTTTGTTTCTTGTTTTAGGATTGTTAGAGCATAGAAGCATTTGCATGTTGGACTTGGACATTGATACGATATGACTCTACCTAGGGGATTGCCTCAAGAAGTTGATTGATATATTATTTACATTTTCTAAATATTAAATGTTGTTGGTATTTCCTTGTATTGAGGACTAGAAATACTCACAAATGGACAATTGCAAAAGTGTTTTAGTTATTTAATTAGAGTTGTCAAAATTCTTGAGGTCTATCATCATCCTATGTATAACGGACATCTAATATGGAAAAGAAGTCCTCGCTAAACCTAGTTGTCTCTAGACTTCCAAACAACATAGTGAAATTTATCCTAGCAATATGCTATGATGTTTCTTACTAGCACAAAGCCAACAACAATAATCACCAAAAAGGATATCAAGTTTTGACAATGGAGAGTGAGTATATGTACTTTTCATCCATTGTCACGAAGAGCTACCAATAGTCAAAATAACAACAAAGTACATATATCTTCTACAACAAAGTGGAAACATAGACAAGCATCAACATTGTCAAAATTTGAGGCCAATTCTACTCACGTACGTAACATAGAATTTCCATTTACAAGTGTCCGACAATTTTCCACAAATGAATTTATTCTTCATGGCAAATATAAAGCTTGAAACCAAACAACCAAAGGGAGAATGCTACAAATCAACACAAAGGATGTCCCACAATCTAATAACTAGCAAGTAGGTGAAAATCGCCTTGCCTCTCTTGAAAGTCGGGGGTTTGACTCCAAACAATTGCTTTAAGGGGCATACCCGAAGTAAACAAAATCGATACAAAGCACAAATCATGCAAGGAGGTGAAACCAGATAATATAAACCACCTAAAACACAATATTCACAATATGAAAACTAAACAGTATCCAAGGCCTTTGAAAATATCATAATACATGAGGAAAAGCAAAAGAGCCTAGCCACTAACAACTTTTGAGGGCTTCATCCTGAATAATTAATGAAAAACGATTATTATTTAAAACTCTTACATAAACCGGGACTTGTTCTCAATCAAAAGCCTTGGCCCGATGGAGCATCCATTTATGAAAATAGCTTCAATGAATACTTGGTTTTGTACTATCAACACTCTGTTCAAAACTAAGTAATAAAATGTAAATCTTTGGCCTCTTTCAATTTGTATATTTTTAGAGAGCAATGATGTGTCACCAAGGATGATGGAATCTACTCTTGTAAGGGTAATATCCACCTCTCTTTGACCGGGAGGTAATGGAGTTCACCGTTGGATATTTCCAGCTTTTGACACGTTTCCCACGTGGCGCTTTTTAACGAGTGGTAGCATTAGGGCCCTAATTGTCTCATTCCTCGAAGATCCAACCCTAGCTCTTATGACATTTTAGGGCGCGCACCCATTTTGTTACTCCCAGTTTCACCTCCCAAACCCTAACTCCTATGTGAGGACCTCAGCACAGCCTAATACACACTTTAGGGTTGTTGTTAAGGTTTATCTGTGGATGTACACTGCTTACGTGTCGATATGTGTTTGGCTATCTCACTACTGTCGGTTATCTGAGATTAGGGCTTTTGAACCCTAAACCGGGATACACATGAATCTTTTTTAAGGTTTCAAGTATCCTTAGCGATTGCGATCATCTCTCTCTCTCTCTCTCTCTCTCTCTCTCTCTCTCTCTCTCGCTCTCAATACATGATTTGTATAATTTGAATCCGTATTCTAAGAGTACTCTTCCTTGTAGCTTGGATTAATTGGTGATTCTTTCGGTCTCGGTTTGCATGTCATTGCAAAGCTTTTGCTGGCATCGCTTGGTGTCATATTTGGGTTGCTTTTTATTTGTTTGCTGATTACCTTCTGCTTCTTCTTCTCATTCATGCCTTTATTAGCTCAAATTGCCATGCATAGTTTAGACTAATTTAGTCAGAAAATCACTATCTGGAAAGCATTGCGTGCACTGGAGTTACGAGCATTAATAGCATCAGTGAGAGCAAGGGTTGTGTCATACTATCCCGATATGGATCAGCAAGACTCTGACCGAGCAACAATTGCTAGAAGAGATTCTGTTTTTGAATTTTTCAAGCTTGAGGAAACAATCCTCCTGCGGGTTCATCAACTCCATTCTCGTTCATCATTATAAGACATGATCGTATATCTCCATTGCTTGTCTCATTTTTGGTAGCAATTTGAGCCGAATTCTTTCCTTTCCATGGCTAGAGGTAGCGTGAAATAGATATCTTGAAATTCTACTATGGAATGGACCACGTACCACCGTTCTTGAGAGCCACAACCGCTCCTTATGATCAGAGCAGAAATTAGTGATGCAGATTCTTAATTAGGGATTGTAGATTCGCTTGCATTGATTGGGTTATGGAGGGCACTTTATTGGGTTTTCGCCGAAAAGTCCAGCCACTGGCGTCTGTTTTTATCTTATACCAAATACACTACTTTCCAGTGTAGGGGACGGAAAGTCCGCTATGGTTGATGTTGTATTATAATGCTTTATTTTTGTGTCACAATTGCAGATTTCTTGAGAATATCGTAGAATCGGTTGTATAGATGGGTTGATATTGATGCATGCATCACCAGTGCTGCCTTGGTTAGAATGAAATAGGTTTTGGCTTGCATCTTCAAAGAGCTGGCAATGTTTAAAGGCATGACGTAGAATTGCCGCTACATCGTGTCAATTTGATGGGAGCATGGACACAGAATCATGGTCAGTGGAGAAAAAGAGCCTGCAACTGCGATATTTGGTGCACCTACAGGTAGCAGCAATTTCACATACAACTTGCCGAAGACATTTTTTGATCTAATCGTTCCATCTGTTTATTCTAAAGAGAAGCTTATTGTAATTGAATAGCCTTCACACTGAAAAAGAGAGATGATTCTAATTATTCAAGCTTTCAAAGTGTATCAGGATATGCTAAGATAGGAATTTTTAAACCTGCAGATGGTTTCGGTGTGCCTTCTCCAAGGGCTGCTACTCCGTCTTTGAGGTCATTTGAATCTTCGGAACCGCTTGCTAATAGCAAAGAAGCAGAAGTTAGTCATGCATCAAGGGGCGTAGCTACGAGTAGTCAATTCATTGGAAGGAGCAACGTTTTTATGAAAGAAACAACTCAAGTAGTCGCTAATATGACTGCTCCACCAATTGTAGATGAACCAGATTTAACGCGTGGCCTGCCATCTTCAAAGGTAGACTAGAATTTTAGGATCATACTAGTTTTAGTTATCTCCTTCTTTTGCAGCTGTATGATCATCATTTTTTAATTATGGTGACTGCTTGACAGCTTGCAGAAGGTGGTCAGCGCTTGGAAGAGCTTGAGACAATCAAAACAACTTATATCCATGAAAGTTACTTCTATTAAGAACATGGTAGTTCTGTAAGCCAATCAATGTCTCAGCTTTTTTGAATCGTAATTTATTAGAATATCGCTCTTGTGTCAACTATATTTATCTTTATCTTTATGTAAGGATTTCTGGATCATAACGCTCATTCAAACTTTAATTTTTTCCTAAGTCTGTGTCAAGCCCAGCCCGATCTTGCTCGCAATCCTAATTATATGCTACAGATCATATCTGAGAATTTTCAGTTGTATTATCGACTCACATTTTCAGTTCCGTCAAGTGTTACCCTTTGAAATTTGGAGACAATATAGGTTGGCGTAGTTGGATCCATCTATCTTCACAATGTTCCATCTCAAAGTACTCACTTACGAACCTTCTCTTTTGTTCTTCCTGTAATGTGCTGCAATCTCCCATCCAATTTTAGTTCCTCATTTGAGATCGTCCTACTTTGTAATGTGATTTCTTAGGGTCTGCTGAAACTTTCGGTTATTCATGTCGTTTTATGCCTAGGACATTAGGCAACCATGTTCGACAAAAGTGATGGATTCTTTAGGTTCCATGAAATTCTGAGCTTGAACTGAGGACTTCTTTATTTATTCTAATTCGTTTTTAACAAGACCTTGCTTTGTTTTATTTTTTGGTTCTTCTGCAGGTGGTCGATTCCAGGGAAAAATCATCTCCTAAGGTTTCACGATCTGTTGAAATGGGACCATTCGTTGCGCCTAACGATACGCAGGCCCTTGTTGCACATCGGCCACTGCCAGTTCGACATGAGTATTCTAAGCGAACCCAGAATAAACTGATAGTTCGTAACAGTAACAAAAAAGTCATTGCACCAATGGCTCCGTCAAAACTTGATGGCAGGAGCTTTGTTCCACTGCTGGGCATCTTCGGTAGTAGTGAGGCCATGGATCAGGTACAGATCTCACAAACAAGTGGTCCCAATGCACTTGGCAATTGTCGACGGAATCTCAAACAGTTATATGACATGAGGACAGTACCCATTACGTCGATGCCTCTTAATTTTGGGACTGATGGTGGAGCTACTCCGCAAACTAGAAAACCAGGTGCTGCAGGAGCTGAGGAGAAGCGATCTTCTGTTCGAAATCGCACCGAGTTTTTCAATAGTTTAAGAAGGAAAGCAGCTGAAAGTGGAGCTAGTCAAAGCAATTTTGTCCGGTCAGATTCTGTTTTACAGGAAAAAACTGCAGAGGTTCGTAATAAAGGTGAGCTGGAGGCCAGTCTTAAAATCTCCGGTAATTATGCACATGATGATGCTACAGAGCTGCAGGACAATAGAACCAGAATTAGCGCAGCTCAGGATAGTCACAGAAATACCATCTGTTCGAATAATTCACATGACACTATTATAGATCCGCATATGAAGGATGGCAAGAAAGTACCCCCGCCTGTTAATGGCCTGATTGCGGATGAAGTAGGGTTTGTTGCAACAAGATCCTCCGTAGACATTTCTGTTGAGGTACCAGATGGCCCTACCTGTTCTGAGGAGGAAGAAGAGGAAGCATTTTTGGAATCCCTTGGCTGGGAAGATAATGCTGGAGAAGGTGAAGCTTTAACGAAAGAGGAGATAAATGCCTTTTACCAACAGGTAGTGCCATAAAGTTTGCTGAGTTTAAATTTAGTGCACAGACATGTTTGTTAATGAAAGTAGTACGTTTGTGCAATTTGGTGCTAATTATGCTACTCTTCTGACTCTGTGCAGCACGGAAAATTTTTAGCTACATCGAGATCCAGTCTGCACAAGCAAAGATCGAAGGATTCTGTTATGCACTCTGATATAGATAGCCCAATCCCAGGCAGTATGTCATCTGGTTTAGGTTCATCAGAAACAGACTCAGATGATGAGCTGCAAATACAACAGTAAGACCCTTTTGAAGTTCAAAGGGAGAGGAAGATGTTGGTACTTGCTTTATGTCACTAGTGGGTGTTTTGCAGATTTTACTCTATATCTAATTGGAAAGAACATTTAACAGAGCCTAATGGTACATTTGTGCCTAGTATTACCATCTTCTTATCCAGTTTACCTTTCAACAACCAGCCTTTCATACGGTGAGCTTAGTCAGATAAATCAATCACACACCATGATGGAGATAATTTCGTGGGTGGTTTCAACAGCTTACACTCCTACGCTGCTTAGTCATTTCTGATAGCTATGCCTATAGGTAAATAAGGTTGTGCTGTCATCACTTCTCGTGTTAGCCAGCTTGTCCCAAGGCATGCTCACGTTTTAGGCATTTGGTGAATCAAAAGTTCCTTTGGCATGATCATGCAAAGATAGCACTTCTCCTTGAGGCCTTTTGCTGCAGCTTGTACATAAATGACATTGCTCAAAAGTGCAGCCTGGCTTTATGCTATATGCATACATGGTGCATTGCTCTTATGCAAGGCTAACAGCCATTTTGGTACTCAAATGACCAAGATTTCACCTGAGAGTCTTGTGCACGCTTCAGCAATAGTACATACTATGCTAAATTCAGTGCCTTCTGGTCTTATCTTTGGCTTAGTGCTGGATTTGATTCATCAACATTAGACAGAGAAGCATTACTTTGATGTTTAGTTGGACAACTTGAACATATAAGCTCAAGTGCAAGGTAGTTTGCTTTCTTCAAGAGAGAAGTAGGTTTGTACATAATTGAGTTGGATGTCTTGCAAAAGGAGGTATCTTCTACTCTTGTAATTCTGCAGTAGTACTTCTACCATTGTAGTTTGTCATCTTGTGATACGAGCTTACATTATTGATATTTTCAAGGTAAGTGAGAATTGGATCTTCCATGTGCATGCTATAATTTATCATAGTTTGGCATGTAATTACATCTTTAAGTAGCCGTTGAAAGGAGTGCTGATAGTACAAAACCAAGTATTCATTGAAGCTATTTTAATAAATGGGAGCATATAATGACAAGTTTCAATAGCCCATTTTCTACATGTTTTTTTTGCGCACTTAGGCAATCATGTTAACAACTTGGGATTATGTGTAGCCTGTTAATATTTTCGCAGTCCATTGGGCCAAGGCTATTGATTGAGAACAATCCCCAGTTTCAAATAAGAGTTTTAAATAATAATCATTTTTTATTAACTATTCAAGATGAAGCCCTCAAAAGTTGCTCATGACTAGGCTCTTTTGCTTTTCCTCGTGTATTATGATCATATTTTTGAAGGCTTTGGATATTGTTTAGTCTTCATATTGTGGGTAACGTGTTTTAGGTTGTTTATTTTATCTGGTTTCACCTGTTTGCATGATTTGTGCTTTGTATCAATTTTGTTTACTTCGGCAATGCGCCTTTAAGCAACTATCTAGAGTGAAACCCTCGACTTTCAAGAGAGGCAAGGTGATTTTCACCAACTTGCTAGTTATTAGATTGAGGGACATCCTTTGTGTTGATTTGTAGCATTCTCCCTTTGTTTGTTTGCCATGAAGAACTGATTCATTAATGGAAAATTGCCTTGGACACTTGTAAATGGAGGTTCTATGTTATTTACATGAGTAGAATTGGCCTCAAAGTTTGACAATGTTGATGCATGTCTATGTTTCCACTTTGTAGAAGGTATATGTACTTTCTTGTTATTTTGACTATTGGTAGCTCTTCGTTACAATGGACGAAAAGTACATATACTCACTCTCCATTGTCAAAACTTGATCTCCTTTTTGGTGATTATTGCTATTGGCTTTGTCCTACTAAGAAGCATCACATCATATTGCTAGGACAAATTTCGCTATGTTGTTTGGAAGTCTAGAGACATACTAGGTTTTGCGAGGACTTCTTTTCCATATTAAATGTCCATTATACATAGGATGATGATAGACCTCAAAAATTTTGGCAACTCTGATTAAATAACAGAAACTTTTGCAATTGTCCATTCGTGAGTATTTCTAGTCCTCAATACAAGGAAAAACCAACACCATTTAACATTTAGGAAATGAGAATAATATATCAATCAACTTCTTGAGGCAATCCCCTAGGTAGTCATATCGCATCAATGTCCAAGTCCAACATGCAAATGCTTCTATGCTGTAACAATCCTAAAACAAGAAACAAAGTGTACATGAAGGATACAAGAAAACATGATCCTGCATCGGTACAACTCCCCACACAAGCGATGGACCTTGCTGGTGAATTCAAGACTCATAACTAAATATAATTGTTTATTAAATTCAATACAATCAGTAATATTTTCTCCCAAAACATTTCTTAAGGTATTATAGTTAGCAAAGAAGACACACCGAACATCCGAAAGGTCGTGCAAAAGTTCCTCCAACAAAAGCTCAAATTGGAAATAAACGAACTGAGGAGTTCTCTACTAAATGCAAAGTCCTGGATGAGAATCGGAAAAATGAGGAACAAGTTTACGAAGAACCGGCTCCCAGACAATCGATGAATCTATTTTTTATGAGATTATGTTCAGTATTATGAATCATTTGATTCATAGAGATGAAATAGTGCTCATTGATGTTGCGTATGATCATATTGAGAGCTTATCTTGAACAATATTTAATTGCTTGATTTGTTGGTTGTGAAGACAATCAGATCACTAAGATCTAATTAAGTCCTTTGATCTTTGGTTACAAAAGATAGCACATTAAGCATCATTAACAATGTAAAAATCTAACATCTACTACACAGGAACAAACACAATAAGATATTGACAAAAATATGATAAGTTGTTGTTGTTGTCCGTACAATGGCTATACCACAACACATTTCACACATGTGGATCCAATACATAAGTCACAAAAGCATTCTATAGACATAAATTCAAGATATGACCAAAACAAGGCAAAAATGGATATGGAAACCCAAAGAGATCACTTCCATAAGCATGAATGAGAGAAGAGAGAGAAAGATGAACTCTTCCCACACTTGTACGCTATATATAACAAGTCCTTGACCTATTTGGATGTGCTTGCCCAAGTTCAGGTTCTAGATCTATTCAAAACAATAGACTAGATTTAATGCACCTAAATCAACCAATAACAATAGGTCTATATGCAACCTCATCAGCCTGCATAACTTGCTAGAAATAATAAATCAAATATTCTTAGTCCTTATTGACAATATAAAGTTTATCTCTAAGTTTAAAATGCATATTGGCCAAAATTGCCATTTTAAACTAGACATGATAAATCTGAACTAGTTGACAATTTCTCCCACTCCCTCTTCAACTAGTTTTAGCATAGACTTAGATAGAACTCCGAGTGATAGTTTGAGTAGTTCTAAATATTTCTATTCTGAAGATGTAGTGCAAATGGCCAAGATCATGCACATCAAACTCTTTCTTGAGTGCAATCTTGATGTCATCTACATCTTGAGTGTTACGTCCATTCAAAATAATATCATCCACATAGATTACAAGAACAATAACATCATTTCCAACAAATCTATAATAAAGTGAATGATCATGTTCACTCATACTGAAGTTTTGTGAAAGTAGAAATGTGTTGAGCTTAGCATACCAACTCCTTGGTGCTTGCTTAAGCCATACAAACTCTTTTGCAGAAAACAAACATGATTAGGCTTGGCATGTGAAATGTAGCCCTCAGGTTGCTCCATGTACACTTCCTCCTAAAGATCACCATTCAAGAATGCATTAGTGATGTCCATTTGCCATAGATCCCAACCAAAAAGGGATGCAAGAGAGATGATGACCCGAATGCTTACCATCTTTGCCATGGGCGCAAAGGTCTCATCATAGTCAATTCCATGTTCTTGTGCATATCCTTTAGCCACCAACCTTGCCTTGTGTTTCTTGATTGATCCATGTTGGTTTGTCTTCACCTTGAAGATCCACTTGCATCCAATAGCCTTCTTGTCCTTAGGAAGTTCCACCAACCTCCATGGATTGTTCAAAATTGTAAAACATCTATATCTTATGTTTATTGATGTGGGGGTCCTACCCATGTAAATACATTGTACATATCCAAGGTATGTGAATTGAGCACATATCCTTGTAGAATAGGGCGAGTTTGGGTTAGGTAGATCAAATTCCAATGACATGCATAAAGTCTATTGGTCTAGTATGACGTGTAATGATGTTGACAATGTCTAGTTTGACATGCATATAGAAATTCACATGGAATTGGTCAATTATGACCTTGTAGAAACTCGAGCCACAATAAATGCATTATGTCCTAAGTTTCCATTATGACATGCAAAGCATGCAAACACTCTAATGGACACAAGCATGTAGTTTTGTACATGGCTAGTTGAGAAATTGCCATTTGGAGAAAGTAGGTGGAAGTTAGGTGCAATATGTGCATGCAAGCAGTTAGGTGTCAAGATAATAGTAGTTTGCACTTGAATAGGTGTAGGATATGCATTGAATGCAAGGAGTACCACGAATTTTGGCTCTCCTATATATGTACATATCATTCTCATTCATTTTAAATGAAGAATCAAGCATTTGTAATGTCATAATGTCAATTTTGGATCTCATTCTATGTTGCTTGTAATTGCTCTCTCTCTCTAACTCGGATTTTGTGTCTTCTTCATACATGATCAAGCTTGTGTAATTTCTCTATTTGTGAGGAATTAATGTAGCTTTGATTTGTAGCATTCTAGATTGTGCTCTAGCCATAAATCTGTTGGTAGATTGCAGGATTGCTCTACAGGTGATCTGTGTGCCACCACAAAGCATGGTAAAGATCATTCACACATTTCTTGTGGTTCTCCACACATATGAATTTGCGGGATTTTCATCACGGTATCAAAGCCATACCATGCTTTGAATGCTACTAACATCAGGTGTTTGAAGAATTCTGTGACAATTCAAGCTAGGAAGTTGTTTAGCACTTTTCACACCAATTTGAAAGCCAAATCGGCGTCGCCTTCTGAAATGCACTCAGTTATCAACTCCCAACTACGTGCCCAGTGGAATGGTGAAATCGCTTTTGGTGCACTCCGAACACTTTCTCCGCTGTAATCACTCTATTTTGTTGTACCGTACTTGCAAGTACAGTTCAGGTGCCCTTCGTTTGGAGGTTATAGCCTTTCGTTTGGGTCAAAACGGGCAAAGGACCCAAAAATAGGAATTTTCCTTGTTTTTGAACTGTTTCTTCACCTTGAAGAAACTTCACACTCCACTTGTGAAGGGACGCAACTCCAATTTCAGTATGAAAATTTTTAATGAAATTGAAGGCCAGAATGCACTTCAATTCTTCAGGGCCCTCTTCAATTGAATCCAATGGTGGCTTTTAATCCTGCGGCTTACATTTGTCTCCCCATGCTCAATCCTCACCGTTGAATCAACTCATCATCGATTAGACGGCTGTCAACGATTTGGGGCTCTAAAATGGACTCTTCTAGTTGCAAATTCTCTCAAATACACTACGCTATCTGCCGTGTTGGGCGCGCGCGAGCTGCCTACTCTCTCACGGCTTCCTCCGCCTCTAGCTTACTAGCTATGGCTGCCCTCAAGGTATTCTAATTACTTCACAACTGAAGCGCGGCTGTCCGCAGCCACTTCAGACCTGATTTGCACTGCTAGGGCGCCCTCCTCTGGGTCTTTACAGCTTGCAAAACGGTTCAAAATGGAGAGAAATCTCTGATTTTGTGCTCCCAAACCCCAGACCAGGGTTTTTCACACAAATCTCTTCTTGGCTTCCAATTTACAGTGTTCTGACAGGCCTATCTTCTTGCTCTGAAGTCGCCCTACTTCTAGAACTCTGATGTTTCAATCCGTTTCTCAAACGGTGTTTGATTGAATGCACACTAACTGCAAACACCAAATAGCCTTCTTCGAACTTTCAAAATTCCGTTTGTTGAGGTTCCGGTTCAGCCAACAACCCTTGTCTCTGAATCCTCACACAGTCTCAAGCTCACCAAGCTTCGGTGTGCCAAACTCTCTGCACTAGTGCTTCTCCTTCCGTCTTCAACCCACCGTAAACCCCGAACTCTCAGAAGACAGTTCTCCCGAAGCTCTCTTCAACGACGATGTTGTATTGTGTACACTCCCTGTACGGCTCTGATGCCAAATTAGAATTTGCTTCGAACAAGAACATAGATCATGCTACACAGTAACACAGACAGAAAACACTCTCCACAACAAGCTCACATAGCAACTGTATTTCTCAAAATGAAATTACACTATACATATAGTTGTTCGTTCAGGCAACCCATGCATGACCCAGGTTGTCTTTGGCAGGACGCGTGTCCCGTCGACTTGCCACGTGATGAGGCCAACTGATCCTTATCAATTGATAGGACCCACAGTACAGTAGCACAGTGAATCTACTTTAATTCTAACTCTTTCAGTATGACCACCACCTATCTTCTGGCCATTTCGACCTAACATATCAGGCATAGTAAGAATGGATTTACATTTCAATGCCCTTGAAATTACGCTAAAAACTTAATCGACGTCTTCATGTGTGTGTTCGACCATCAAAAACCCCATTTCAACTGTCTGAAATATGTTATGTGCCACAAGCATAGAACAAAGACCAAAGATGAACTTTATTTTCCCTCCAAGAGTTGTCAACTTGAATACGTAAGATGGGAGGGAGATTGTCATGTGCAAGTTGCACCTTTCGTATTGCTCGCATAATGGAGGTGGCCACCTGATTGCTGTCATGCAGATGCAAGGTGTCTATCCACACATTGCAGAGCAATTTGAATCCGTGAACTAGCACTCCACAAATATGCATTTTCAAAAAACGGTTACCCTCCAATCTTGGAGAAGTCTTTTTGAAATGGGGCAGTGTTGTTGTATTTTGATCCATGCCATCAATAATAAGGCACAACGATTGCTCTAGATGTGATCTTGATTCTTCTTTCCAATATGTGTACAGCTTTCTCGAGTAAAAGACATGCAATAAGTGCCGATTTCTCATTGCAATATGGCGATCTCGCACCTTGATATCAGTAGAAGTTTCGATTGCATTTTTTAGCTCATCAAAAATCTTGCATTTGGACATTCTTTGTTTTGTTGGAGTCTTGACATATCGAAACTCATGTCTCCACAACCGATACAATGTATTTCTAGAGATTGTGGACATGCTAGTTTCTTGAAGTTCTTTGTTGATGGAATTGAAGACATCACCTTTAGACATGCCAAGAGGGAGATGATGTTCACAATGAACTTTTCCATCTTTTGATTTATGTTGAAGATGCGGTTGGGGTAGAGCATGCTTTTCTAAGATTTCACGCATAATAGCAAGTCCCCTTCTTGAGTGTGCGCGTTGTTTTAATGTACCTGTGTTTATAGACAATATTGTTGTATGCCTCTGAGATTATCTGCCAAAACAATCCATGGGAAACTCCCAATAGATCTTGAAATGCCTTTGAACATATGGTTTTACTTCAAATTATCTTGTGCCTTCCAAAAACACCTGAATATTTGTTAAACGTAATTATGTCTAGCCGATCCTCACTTTCTCCATACACTTAGTCTCAAGTCCTCACATTCTTTGTAAGTGATTTTGCGTATACATAATTTTTTACAACAAGGCTGCATCAAAGTCTCTTTTATATGTTCTGGCGATAAAACAGAATCTGCCATCTTTAGAGTGACGAATGCAAGCACACGCTTTCTTTTGCAGTTTCAAGAAGCTCCAAAAGATTCGAAACTTGGATCATGTTGCATTGGACTCTCAAAACTCTTCTCGTGTGATTGACCAACTCTTGATATAGATTCTTTTAACATTTCATTCCAATTACCTATCTCATCGTCTTCATCAAAATCAAACATAGAAAAGTCTGAATCATGTTGTCTAGAAGCAGTAGAAAGTAATGCTGCAGAGGATGCACATGTTGTCTTCTCGGATTGTCTTGCCATTTGAGAAAGTCTACGACCGTGACTGTCGGTGATAGCATTCGCTTGAGATACATTATTGTTAACCACATCGTCTATCCCAGTTAGGATGTCTGAGTTGTATGTTGATCGTGTCAGATCATAACCAATTACATCGTCCACGCCTGTCAAAACATCAGAGTTGTACAGAGCTGGTCTTGTAGCATAGTCACGAATGGTTCCTTCATTTGTTACCGATATTAACTTTACAGTGGAAAACAACTAATTTTTGTCGAAATTGCAGTAACCTTTGAAGCTAGCTGAACAAACTATATTTCCATCAAAATCCATACAATCAACAATATCATTGTTGTTAAAAATATGACATGCCAAGACTGCAAGATTGTCAATCTTCACCATGTCATTGTTATCCCACAATAATCTGTTTGCCATTAAGTCCAACAAATTATCATAAATATTTGCAAGATGAGTGATATCCATCTATGGGTATGGCAATGGACAATCCATCTTGAACACTTTTGATATACTCACCACGCATTTATTTGTGCCAACTTCGCGAAAGAAACACATCTGACTTGGTTCAATACTCAAAATTTGACCGACACGACTTCTTTTCGATATAGCAAGACAACGCGGACATTTTTCTCACGATCGTTTTCCATTGCAAGCCCTACACACACATAGAGAAATTATGATGTGAACATACGTTGGAACATACATACATACATAGATGTAGATTTATAACACACAATGTAGATAGCTAGATAAATATACCCAGGTTTTGAAATTGTTTAAAATTATCTTGAAATAGTTTTATGTAGTTTAAATATCTTTATAGAATATTAGTGGATCTTCCTTAGCCTTTCGCCATTGGTCCTTAAAGTTTGGCCCTTAGCCCTTGCCACTTGGTCCTCAACCATTGGACTATAGTCCTTGGCAGTTAGCCCTTACTCCTTAGATCTTGGCACTTAGCCCTTGCCACTTGGTCCTCAACCATTGGACTATAGTCCTTGGTCGTTAGCCTTTACTCCTTAGATCTTGGCACTTAGCCCTTAGCAATTGAACCTAAGCCCTTATATCTCGGCCCTTAGCCAATTGGCCGTTAGTCTTAGCCCATAGACATTGGCCCTCGACCCTTGGCTAGTTGGCCCTCAGTCCTAAGGCTAGTTGGCCCTCTGTCCTCCCTAGTTGGCCCTTAGTCCTTAACTAGTTGGCCCTCGGACCTTAGTCCTTAACTAGTTGGCCCTCGGTCCTTAAACCTTGACCCTGAGCTGTTGGCCCTAATATCTAGGCCCTTAGCCCTTAGCCCTTAACCAGTTGGCTCTTAGCCCTTAGATATTGGCCCTCGACCCTTGTTCCTTAGCTAGTTGGCCCTCAGTCCTTAGTTAATTGGTCCGAATCAGTCTTTAGCTAGTTGGCCCTCAGTCCTTAGTTAATTAGCCCTTAGTCCTAAGACCTTTACCCTTAGCCGGTGGCCCTAAGTTCTTAGCCGCTGACACTTAGCCCTCGGTAGTCAGCAATTGGTCCTTAGCCCTTGCCTCTTGGCCCTTAGTTCTTGGCCATTGGATCTCGACCCTCAATCCTAAGCCAGTTGGCCCATGGTCCTTAGACCATGACCCTTGACCGTTTGTCCCTAGACCTTGACCCTTAGCCGTTGGAGCATAGTTCTTAGCTGCTGGCCCTTAGCCCTTGGTTGTCGGCAATTAGCCCTTAGCCCTTGACTCTTTGCCCTTGGACCAATGCCATGACCGTAGGCGATTAGTCCTTAGCGCAAGGCCCTTAGTCCTTGACCTTTAAGGCTTTTTTTTTCTTGTAACTATTATTCTTTTAAAGTTTTTGTTTTTTTCTTAGCTTTATAGATTTTATTTTTGATTATTTTTTTGAAATAGTAACTATTTTTAAATTAATTTTTTAATATGTTTTGTACGTTTTTATTCTCATTGATTTTTTTTATTTTATTGTATTTGTTTATATTTTTTTTTGTGATTTTATTTTTTAATTATATTATTGATACATTTATATTGAGAGTTTATTTTGTTGTATTCCATTTTTATATATCTAATTTATTGTGTTTTTTGTATTTTATTTATTTAGAGTTTTATTTTAATATTTTAGTAAATAATCAATTTATTAAATTTTCATGATTTATTAATAGATACATTCGAGTTTTTTGATGATTTGTTAATAGTTATATTATTTTTTTTATTGATATTTTTTCTACTTATTTAATAGTTATTTTGATTATATTCAATTTTTTTTGTATTATTAAAGTTATTTTATATTTTAAATTTTATTCACTTTTTTGAATAGTTAATCTATTAATGTTATGATAATGTGAGACATTTTTTCACTTTTTTGTTTAGTAGACGTTTAGTATTATTCATCATTTAATTCTACTAATTTTCACTTTTATGTTTTTAAAAGTTATTTATGTCTTTATGTTTTGTGTGCAATTTTTAATTATATATGTCTTTCAAAAAACAAGGAGAGGAGAGCACAAGAAAAAGACAACAATTATCCCATAAGTATTTCTAGCAGCATGACAGAACTCATGAGTATATATAGATTCTGAAATCGTCCATTTCCAAGAATTGTGGCTCTTTAGCCACAATTACAACAAGCCAAAAAAGCCAAAATCAATTACTTTTGCTTATTTATGAGTTCAACACGTTGTTGACACGTGGCAGTTCATAAATCCCATAAGCAAATGAACATCTATCCACAAAGATAGATAAACCCCCTCCCCATCTTAATAGTTAATATGATTGAGAAACCGTAAGGTCCTATGCAACCCTCTACGACTTCTGCGGTCCTCCGCGGTCCCTAATGCGGTCCCTCTGTGGTCCTCTGCGGTCCTCCCGCCGCGACGGGAGGTTCTCATTAATTTCTGGTTTAAAAAAAATTCGGAGTGTTTCATTTTATGGTTTAAAAAATATTCGGAGTGGACCTCCCGTCGCGGCGGGAGGACCATAGAAGACCACAGAGGAATCGCATTAGGGACAGCAGAGGGACCGCATTAGGGACCGCATAGGACCACAGAGGAACCGCATTAGGGACAACCTAGGACCTTAGAGGAATCTTAGAGGATCGCAAAGGGACCACATTAGGGACCGTAAGAACCTCCTGTCGTGGCGGGAGGACCGCAGAGGTCGCATTGGACCGCACAGGGACCGCAATATATGTATATATGTATATATATATAAATATAAGTGATGTATTTGTATATACCACATATATATAATTGTATCTGTAACAAAAGATATATAATTGTATCTTATATATATATATAAATATATCTCTTTGTTTTAATATATACATATGTAATAAAAAAAACTTTTCAGAACCTCTTGCCGCAGTGGGAGGTTCTGAGGCCACGTTTCATAAAGTATTATATATATATATATATATATATATATATATATATGTATATACCACATATATATAATTGTATTTGTAACAAAAGATATATAATTGTATCTTTTATATATATATATATATATATATATATATATATATATATATATATATATATATGCATATAGATATGCATATAAACATTTGTAATTAAAAAAACATTTCAGAACCTCCCGCCCCGGCGGGAGGTTCTGAAATACATTTTCAAATATATATGTATTTAGTGTATATATATATGTGTGTGTGTGTGTGTTTGTGTGTGTGTGTGTGTGTGTGTGTGTGTGTGTATATGTATGTGTGTGTGTGTATTGTTATGTAATATATATATATGTGTGTGTGTGTGTGTGTGTGTGTGTGTATGTATATGCATATTGATGGGTATTACATTAATATATCTATATTTTTATTTAAAGAGTTCAAGATGCAAGATCTTGGAAAAATTCACTACATATTAGGATTAGAGATTGACTTTCTTAATGATAAAACTTTTGTATGTCAATCCAAGTAGCTCTTTCAATGTTAAAAAAGTTTAATATGCTAGATTGTAAGAGTATAGAAACTCCTATGGAGCATATTGTAAAAGACCCTAACAAAGGTGATGAAAGATCCTTCATGGAGTCTTATAGGCTCCTTAATTTGGCTCACAATAACTAGGCCTGACATAAGTTTTAGTGTTCATAAGTTGAGCCAAGCTAAGCAAAATCCTACTATTCATCATTGGAAAATGGCCAAGAGAGTGCTTAGATACATATCTTCAACTTTTGATTATGGTTTGTTGTATAAAAGTGAAGATCTTTCTATAGTTGGCTATTCTAACTCGGATTTTGCAAGTGATAGAGCAGATCGAAAATCTACAAGTGCTTATGTCATATATCTTGGAGGAGACTTGATATCTTGGCTTTCCAAAAAGCAAGATACTATATCACTCTCATCTTGTGAAGCTACTACAACAAAGGAAGTAGTTTGGATCAAGAGGTTGTTAGTGGAGCTAAAGATAATCATGGAAGATGATCTACCTATGATCATGTGTGACAACATTTTGGCACAAGCCCTTGCCAACAATCCAATATTTCATGCAAGGAGCAAACACATCGAGGTTGCACATCACTTCGGGAGAGAGAAGCTCATTGGAGGGAAAATCTACTTGGAGCACATTGACACATCATCTTGTATTGCAGATTTGCTCACCAAACCTTTGAGCAAGAATTTTTTTATCAAGCATAGACCCAATCTTGGAATAATACCAAGATCCATGTTCAAGTCAACATAGATTGTTTTTAGAAGGAGTGTTGAAATTGAAAATTAATCTATCTTGACTTTAGGCTTGCTACAAAATTTGTACTATGCAAGTATGTTGTTTCATAAATGTAAATGCCAAATTTTGCCTAGATAGAACTCAAGCTATATGAATTTGTCATATCTGGTTGTTTGAATACAACTTGCATATAGATTGTAGACTTAGAAATATCATTAATATGCTTGTAGAAACTCGTGGCATATCACATGCCTTTATTGTAAGTGATCCATAGTGACATGCAAGGCATGCACAAAAGCTATCATTATCTGATTCTTAGCATGCTAGATTGTGGTTAAGCCATAAATTTTGTACTAGATCTTGCTATTCAATCTAGAATCAGATTATTGTGCTAATCATAAAGCTTAATAAGATCTATCATAATTGTGGATCATTCCCACACGTGTGAGAATTCTGGAAATTTTGTCACATGCTACCACGACATCAGGAATAAACCGAAGTCTCGTGTCAATTCGCTTTAGCAGGATCCTCCAGCGGGACTTCAAAATACCAAAAGCACGCTCCACCACCATCCTTGTGCTAGATTGGGCATAATTCCATTGATATTCGGCATTCGTCAAACCATCTTTGTGTCCTTTGAATGGACTAAGCATCCATGCTCTTGGGGGGTATGCTGCATCTCCGACCAAACAATACTTGCCTAGCAATCCAGCAAGACACCTTTGTCCAGGTTTTGATTGTTGTAACAAGCTCCAGTCGTGCATACTACCCACTCACCCCACGTTGTAATCCCAAGTAACACAATTTGCATTTACCACCACCTGCAATAAAATGGAGTAAAAACCCTTTCTATTGAAGTAATCTTGCGCTTGTTGTGTTGGAACAATGATGGGAATGTGGCTTCCATCCACATCCCCCACCACATAAGGGATACCTTTGATTTGCTTGAACTGCGATGCAAATTGCTTCATTCTTGTAGCTGATGGCCATCGTATGCACATGGAATGGAAAGACGTTCTAATTGCCCTAGTAAAATCTAGCACAATTTCATGACATGTTGACACGCCAATTCCGAAAGTATCGAAGATTGTTTGTAAGGAGTTGCCAGTGGCCAACCTACATAGTGCAATACAAGCCCTCGTCTCTAATGAAACACACTTTCTTATATTGGTGTCGATCTTGGACATCACACGTGCCACTCAAGAACAAACGAACCCAAAGGTTGCTCGGGAAACTCGCATTCGTTGCTTGAACATCTTATCTGTGTAAGACCCTAGCAAGTATTGTCCTACATACCCTTGTATGTGTGGCATGTCCAAACAGACCTCTGGCTTGTTATTCTTTTTTGTCTAGGTCTACGTGATTGCAATATATGGAGCAACTTCTGAATCCTCCAAGGTTACCATGTCTTATGTCTATGCAACTCTCTTTTATTGCATTTATAACGATCCAAAACAACATCATGACTTTGAAAAACGAACCACATGAGGGATCCATGTGTCGCAAAGTAGTTATAACAAATGACACTACATCAAACATCGCAAATACACATGGTTTGGTCAAGCAACTACATTTGACAGTTAAGATTTATGGCATTTACTCTTGGATCCTACAATTTATTACAGGAGCCACTGGAAGGAATAGAAAAATTGCACAAATCAATGGTGCAACACAAAACATGTACTTTCGATCTACTACCAACAAGAGAATGATGAGATGTAGAATTTACAATAGAAAGAAAAGCACTTCATATTCACATTTCATAGCCAAAACAATTAAGAAAACGAGGACATGAACATCACTTTAGTGCTCCACACAAATTTGCTACCAAATTGCATATCCTAGTCAAAGGGCTCTGTGAAATAAATGAAAAACAAAAAACTTTGGATTGCACGTTGTTGCTCGCAGAAGATCATTGCCATACTTTCATTTGACATTAGCACATGGAAAATACAATGAAGAAACAAACTATAGATTGTTGCTGATAGAAGCTACTTACCACAATTGCATTGTTGCTAGTCTTATCAAAACAAAACAACATTTGCAATAATTGAGTTGCAACTAGGCACTCTAAAACCAAAAACTGTTGCATGCAAAACAAACTATGCTCTACTTTGTAAAAACGTGCAATAGCCTCATAGTTTGTTGATGTACGAAACCATTAAGTCCCTCATGTCCCCTAAAATTTCCAATCTTTTTTTCTCAAATTCACGTTGGTGTTCTCCATTGCTCTCTTCAAAATTTGCCAAATTAATTATGGCATTCTCCAATTTGTCAAATGATAGTTGATTTTTCTTCTTTGAACGGACTTCATTCTTTTTGGGGTTGCTTGCAATTGTTTCGATATGCTGGTCAATGTTGTCTTTTGTGATTGTCTTTGTGTCGGCTCCATCGGCTCCATCCATAGCGATTTCTTCCTCTACACCTTGCATGTGCACGATCATGCATGTACTTATCAACTATGTCAAAATATTTATACTTATAAGATCTCCCATTGCCTGATACTTTATTAGCTAGTTTGTCTACTTTGTACTCGTAAATAGTCCTCCACTTTTTCCTACATGCCTCCACGTCTTTGTCAAAGTCCGAACATGCGGCAGACAATCTTACATATACTTTGTGCCAAATGTCGATGCCTTGCTTTGGTGGTTTTGTAAATTCGTCATGCATGTCACCACGTACATGAATTAAGTTTACTATCCAATGTTCCTTCCATTTTTTCCCCTTTGACACAACATGATTTTGCTCGACATCCTGTGAAGCAACTAATTTTTCCTTCTTGGTAGGTTGATGAATTTGATTTGTGGGCTCCGACGGCACTGTAGAATGTACTCCCAAACAAGGTTCAGGAAAGGTTCATTTCGTAGTGGGTTTACGAATAGGGATTTTCTGGACTATTGGGGTTTGTGTGGATGGAACTATTTCCACCTCATCCCAATTTGGTTGCGACCACCCCTGGTTCTGACTCACATCTTCAGACTCTTCCACATATGCTCGAACATAATGACTATTAAACGGGACAAACCCTGATGCCATGACCTATTGGTATATCCTACATTGTACACAAACACAAATGCATTTGGAGAAACGGGGCCGTCGAACGGAAAGCTGCAAAACTAGTCCATTTTGCATGACCTAATTGTGTTTCTCTCCCATCGAAGAGCCGTTTTGACCGAACGATACCCGAATCGAACAAGGCCAAGTCCGTTAGGTCCGTATTGGATCGGGTTCACGAACCTGTGGAATATATTCCTGGACCATTTTGGTTCAGGAAACGTGATTTCTACACAAGTTTAAATGTATGCTACACAAGCGCTGCTTTGATATTGAACCTGCCGATTGTATCGTGCAATGCCTATCACACAATGAGGAAATACACTCTCGATCATGATGTTTTTGTGTTCTACTCTAGCTATGGTTCGTTATTTTTATGGTTATGGTTGTGGATCTTAGCTCTACCGGCCATTAAATCATCTGCTCACGCTCTCTTCATTGTGAAAGGAAGTCATGCCCTTAAATTGTTTTGCTTTGAGTTGTTCATGATATTGTTCTTCTTAATTGGTATTATGTTAATTGTGCCATTTGTTGGGGTTTAGGGTGTGGGGTCGATGCCATTTCGTTAGGGTTTAGGTATAGGGTTTTAGGGTAGAGTTAAGGGTTTAGGGTTGATGCCATTCTGTGACAGGGTTTAGGGTTTGGAGTCAGGGTTTAGGGTGTAGGGTTGATTTCCTGCAACTACAAACTAAATTTGACACAAAAAAAAGATGTTCAATGGTTAGACATGAACCAAATAATATGAGAGACATGAAGACGTGCTAGCGTAAAAAAATAAGTGCAACATATATAATTTCCATACTACGTCCGCTCTCGCTCTCTCTCTTTCATCTTGCACAGAGCAAACCATTTCTAACTAACCATTCATCTTGCACAGAGCAAACCATTTCTAACTAACCATTCAAATTGCACAAAGCAAACCATTTGTAACCAACATGATAAATTAGCCATAACACCAATAAACTGTAAAATATATATACACATCATCTGCTGCCAATGTACATGATGTTGTATGTGTGAAAAAAATGGATCTTGAATGAATCTAAGATCCCAAATGATTTGGCTAAGATCTTTGCACAACAAGCTACATAAGCTAGAAATGGCAAAGCATCCTAATGCTACCTTTAATGCACAAGAACTTGAACAAGTATTCTAAGAACTCAAGAAACTAATGTAAGGTACTGATGGCGGCCAAAAATAGCAGCATACAGATCGTACAACAACAGCCTATCACTTTTGGAAAGCACCTAAGATCATACACACAAGCTTGAACTCAATCACTACACATTGCCAACAATGGAAAGAGAAATCAATAGAAAAATCTCTCATTAAGCAAATGAATACAGTGGATCTGCTCCAACCTGTTTCTCTACGAAATTCAGCCTAATATAGGTGAGTAAGATGACTCTCTCTCCTCTCTCTAGAACTTAGGACCCAATTTTAGGGCGCCACTAGCCTAAATAGCCAATTTTGGCCTATATGTCCAAATGACATGATTTTGGTGTCATTTCGAGACCACTTCCACGTGTGTGAAAGGTTAGATCCAAAACTATGTGCCAAAATTACCAAATTTGGCCTAAAACTAGTCAAGGAAACGTTGACAATTTTCACACTCCCTCTTCAGCTTTGCTTGCTAGTTTTACAACACTACCTTTATCTAACTCAAGAATGATTTCTATCTTGAGGATAGATCTCCTCTCAATGATCCTAATATGTACAAAACAATAAACTTCATAATTGATATAGATAATAATGTCCATATTGGATGTTTCACTATTTCTTACGTCAATTTTACATTTCAAGATGAAACTAGTACATAACGAATAACATAGAATGGGAATAGAATGATTCCTCCATCTTTCCACCTTTGAAATCTCTGTAAAACAGCAGCAAACATGTAACAAATCAGAGTGATGAATGCTTGCTTGCATGTCTTCTCCATATTTCACTTCTTGTGAAGTGTATGTATTGAAATCCACTATGAATGAGCCTCCATTGCCTTCTTGCCATGAAGAACCATCAAGCTTTGGAAATCCATGAGTAAAAGAGTATAACAATAATGCTAAGCCAGCTCCATATGACTCCTCATAACTAGTAGGTAGCAATAGTCCTTCTTCAAGATCCATTGGATACAAAAAGATGATCATAGATTCACCAAATTTTGACAATTTCCACACATTGACATAACATAGCTCAAACATAAAATGAGTAAAGTAGGTTTGAACAAGACTTCCTTGCTGCTCCTTTGCCTTTACTTAAATCTTCAATAACTTTGCAAAAACATATCCTTAGTGCCTTGGCCATTTGATTCTTCTTTGATGCTCTTGACTAGCTACAAATTGCCAATTTCCAATTGGTGTTGATGAAGCACATTAAGATCAACCTCTTGATCTTCCTTTTGACCATCAAAACCATTGACCAAAACTTGTTTTCCACAACCATAAATGACATCCATTTCATGAAGACAACCATCCATTTGCATAACATCATCTACACAAGAAGTTTGTACCAAAACATGTGGCTCTTGGAAAGGCATCTCCACCATCATCATCCATAGGTCCATCACTATCAAGAAAGTTAGGAGAAACAACATGAAGATTGTTAGTTTCATCAACATCAACTTTCCTTGATACATTGCCTTCTTCAAAGATGACATCTCTAGAAATGAGAAGTTTTCTTGTTGAAGGAACGTAAACCTTGTAAGCCTTGCTTACTTCACTATAGCCAACAAATATACCCTTCCTTTCTGAAGGACCTTCTTTGGTTTTATCATCCAAAGTGATGTTGACATAACATGTGCATCCAAAGATCCTACAATGTTTGACACTTGGCCTTCTACCATGAAGGCCCTCAAAAGGAGTCTTACCATCCAAGTAAGTACTTGTCCGCCTGTTACAAAGATAGTTAGCAGATGCTAAAGCTTCCCCCCAAAAAGACTTAGCAAGATTAGCATGTAGTCTCATTGCCTTGGCACATTCACAAAGGGTTCTATTCTTCCTCTCAGCCACTCCATTCTGTTGTGGAGTCCTAGGACTAAAAAACTCCCTCTTAATCCCATGTGCTATGCAAAAATCTTTGAACTTAGTTGAAATGTATTCTCCTCCATTATCTGATCTTAAGCATTTGATCTTTGTATTGAATTGGTTTTCCATTTCATTCTTGCACTTGACAAATGCAGCAAACCCTTCATCCTTGCTTTTAAGAAGATAGACCCAAGTATACCTACTAAAGTCATCAATGAAAGTTGCATACATCTTTGCCCCACCATTGCTAGTTGTATTAAAAGAATGAATATCTGAATGCACAAGTTGAAAAACTTCTTTAGATCTAAAAGTAGATCTAGAATAGTCTATGAGATTTGGACAAGGCACGGTGTTCACAAACACTATTATTTGCAACAAGACTTTTAGGGAGACCAAGAACATGCTCTTTCTTTGCCATTACCTCCAAAGATTTGAAGTTGAGATGGCCCAATCTCTTGTGCCAAACTTCTTGGTTTGTCAATTGTTCCCTAGCCATACATCCTTCATGATTAGAGATCACACATGCATCAAGCTTGAAAAGATTACCATGCCTCTTTCCTTGAGCAATCAAGGATCCACATTTACTTGTCAAAAAAGCATCTCCAATGAACTCAACATCAAGCCCCTTGTCAATCATTTGACAAACACTAAGCAAGTTCTTAGTGATTGAAGGAATGTAGATACATTTTCAAGATTAGCTTTCCTATTTGTTGAAAGAGAAATAGGAATTGTGCCTATGCCTTTGATGTCACATTGACCATCATTTGCAATATAGATGATATTGCTTTCTCCCTCATAAGACAATAAGGATGAAAAGTATTCCTTATGTCTTGTCATGTGAGATGAGGCTCCACTATCAATCCACCAAGGATCATTCCCATCTATATTTGCCAGCAAACTTGAAGTCATAACAAGAGATTCACAAATGCTATGCTCTTTTTCATCTATTTTTTTATTTCTTTGCCTCTCACTTTGCTCTCTTTTCATCTTATGACATTCATTAGCAAATGACCTTTTATCCCACAATAAAAGCGCATGAACTTTGACTTATCATTCTTTCGAAAAGAAGTAGAAAAGGAAGAGGAAGAGTGATCATCATGATCCGAGTTACCACCTTTGGACCATTTCCCTTTGCCTTTGAATTTGCCTTTTGTGAAAAAAGCCTTTTCACCTCCACCTTGCAAGGATGCACCATCAAGCTTTGATTGCAACCTATGTTCTTTAGCCAATAAAATTTCTTGCAAGTCAGCCACACTTGGCAAGACTCTTTGAATGGCAAAACTTTGCACAAGGTTAGCATGTTCATCTAGCAAACCATTCAACATAACTTGGACTGTTTCACCATCTTTTATCCTTTCATCAATGCATGCTAGGTCATCACTTAAGAACTTAACCCTCAAGATAAATGCATGGGCACTTTCACCCTCTCTTTGCCTACTAAAAATATTTGCCTCCTTAGGGTCAATACCCTAGATGTAGACTTTGATTCAAAGAGCTTCTTCAAGGCATTCCATGCCTCATTTGCACTTTGACTCTTACCAACTTCCTTGAGAAGCTCATTGGTAACATTCATTTTAATGATATGAAGAGCCCTTTTTGCCTTCTTATCAAACCTTTGTTGCTCTTGAAGTGTGAGGGGTTTCTCTTCAATTCTTGCAACTATGTCCATGAGTTCGTTCAACTCAAGTAAGGACTCCATCCTCACTTTCCAAGTAGAGTAGTTTGATGAACTCAACTTATCATTAGATTCTAACATGATCCCACCATTGAAAGCCATGAATCTTATGATTCTTCAACTTTTAGGTTTTGTCCTAATTCACCTAGCACTCACTTTTCTCTCAACAAATGATGGACAAGGAGATCTATGCAAATCTAGGACCCTAAAACACTTCTATCTTGAACCTAGATAGTTTCCAAGCATAGAAAGGAAGATTGAGACACATGCAACACTTTGCACACACTAAGAATATATTACAAACTCAAACCAACTTGAACACACTCTTGCTTAAGCTTAATTGCATTCTTAGAAAATACAAAAAACTAGGATGCCAAGATTACCTAGTATTGAACAAACTTGATCAACATATGATCAACACACTAAGATATTGATTCAACCTGTAAAACCACATGTAAACCACACTTCTAAAAATTTATAAACTCCAACAAGTGATAATTATAAGCTTTAGAGGTGAATGTATAAGCACACTAAGTGAATCACAAGACTAGCTTCATTATCTTGTCAAATCTTGATGTTTAAATGTAGATCAAAGATCACTTCACATGAGAATGTTTCTCAACCTGTTTAGAACCTGAAAACACATTTGCATAATGGTTAAAACCTTCCAGCAAATACTCCAATCAAATTACATAAGAAGAGTTACATGCTCATCAAAGTACACCAAAATTTATGCCAAAATTGATGACAATTTTTACAATATGCTCTTCACAATGGAGCTTACAATATGTTCACCCAAAAAGGGGATCTTTCATCCAAATGGGAGCTTTGCTCAGCCTTTAAGAGAATTACAAACTCACTTAAAGAGCATTTGTCATCCACTTAAGGAGAAAGTTCATCCACTTAAGGAGTGTTCATCCAAAAAATGGAGATTGTCAACAATAGAATGAAAAGAACATTGTTAGTATTGAATATGCAATAACCTCACAATCAACAAATGATTAGATGTGATGATCTGATCCAAAATAGCTTCTTCTTAGCCTCTGATCTTCAATAGACCTGAAATATGCTTTTGATCCACAAGTTCAACTCACAAAACAAAGGTTAGTAAGATTTGATCAACAATGCAATGCATTATCATGCTAGAGCTTGATCAAACATCCAAATATGACCAAAAATGAAAACCTTACTAAAAATAGTGGCCAACCAGCTCTGATACCATGTGAAAAAAACTGGACCTTGAATGGATCTAAGATCCCAAATAATTTGGCTCAGATCTTTGCACAACGAGCTACATAAGCTAGAAATGGCAAAGCATCCTAATGCTACCTTTAATGCACAAGAACTTGAACAAGCATTCTAAGAACTCAAGAAACTAATGTAAGGTACTAATGGCGGCCAAAAATAGCAGCATACAGGCCGTACGACAGCAGCCTACCACTTTTGGAAAGCACCTAAGATCATACACACAAGCTTGAACTCAATCACTACACATTGCCAACAATGGAAGGAGAAACCAATAGAAAAATCTCTCATTAAGCAAATGAATACAATGGATCCGCTCCAACCTATTTCTCTACAAAATTCAGCCTAATGTAGGTGAGAGAGATGACTCTCTCTCCTCTCTCTAGAACTTAAAACCCAATTTTAGGGCACCACTGGCCTAAAATAGCCAATTTTGGCCCATATGTCCAAATGACATGATTTTGGTATCATTTCGAAGGTCCTGAAGTTTGACACTTTGCGAGCCATCAAAGGTCAAGGTGTGTCTCTGTGCAGCAGCCTCTGCCTCCCTCGCAGGCTCTACCTAGCCATCATCATCAAGGGTCTTTGTAGCAACAGTAGTGGGTGGGGCACGGTAACCATCCCCTGCGATGTCGACTGTCTTGTCTGATATGTGTGGTCATCAGAGGAGGAGGGCAAAGTCAGTAGGGAGGGGGGTAGTCTCCTCAGCATCAGGATCATCCTCAGGATCACCCCGCAGTGCACGGCGAGCAACCTCATCTGCATCAACCTCTGGCTCTGCTTTGGCTCTGGATCAGCCACGGCAACCATGTAGTCATCCGGATTGACCTACACAAGTCAATCATGCGTGAGAATAGGTGAAGCAACCTGAGGGCATTCAACTGATTGCATGCCATAGCACAAAAGCAAAACGACAGAGCATAGAAATATACCTGCAACAGTAGGGCGTGTGCGCCTCCTACACTCATGTCGTCTACGATGCATCGAACCACCTGGTGTTGGTGTTGCAGTACACCAAGTCATTGCCACTCCTGCATGAGGTGGTTCCGCCTGTTCGTGTGAATAAGGCTGAACGCTGACCAGTTCCGCTCACACACGCAGGCACATCCTGCATTAATTGGCAGCCACTTAAGTGAGTTGCAGCCTTAAAGAGACAATGCGAAAACTGTTTGGATGAATGGAACTGGCGGATTAGAAAACATACCTATGACAGGACTAGAAATGCGAGCCTCTGCAGCTGTGTCTTGTGTCTGTGCAGCATCGTAGCTCTCCCACCATGATACAGGCCTAAGCCTGTTAGCTCGCATGCGAGCAAGGTCCTCGCCGAACAGCCCTAGGACGTGCCTGAATTCGGCAACGGTGTGCGTGAGTTCAATCGAGCAAGCAAAGGGAAGTTGTCAACCATGCAAAGGTTGGCAGGGGTAGAGCAAGAGTGTACCTGAACCTCAACCTCTGATCCTCGAGCTCCTTGCAATAAACATGGTCGTTGTCCAGGAGGTGGATGTATGAGAACCAGTCCGTTGTCAGTCGCTCTGCCACAACGGATGAAGTATGTGGGCTATGCTGTGAATTGACTGGTGGAACTTCTGCCATCACCGCGCCCACAATCGCTTAATAGGCACCAATCTGTGGAACATACCATGTGGAGGCAACAATTACATAATTGCGTGTTGCGGCACCAACACAAAATAGAGTGCAAATGGAAAGAAAGTTCGTGAGACGGAAAGAGGTATACCTGGCCGCATCCAGATCGGCGGAACGCGCAAGGGACTCGCCTATGCGAGTCCATGAACTCGTATATGAGGCTCATCGTGCACCCCTCGCGATCAGCAAGCCTCAAAACAGAATACATGGGGTGCATGACATCCATGAGCTCCTGCATATCAAACCAGAAGGGCTCCATGAAGAGGATGTTGTGGAATGCCAAGCCCTTTGGGGTCTGGGACAGGTCCATGGCCGTGAACTATGCCGAAGTGGCCATGCGCCACAACTCCCCCTTCAGCCGGTGTAGCCGCTTGAGCATGATGAACTGGTAGGCGAAGCACGTGGGAGCAGGCTTCTTCAAATCCAGCCTGCATTGCAAAACGAGATAAGAACCACACACCAAAACGCATTCACAACCCTAAACCCTAAACCTGGAATTATTGTCATGTGCAACAGAACTGTAAATGAGCTTAAAAATAAGTAATCTCTTGCCTGCTGAATGTGCGGAAAAGGGCAGTGGTGTGGCGCTTGCGTGTGATGAAGTCCACAACTGCAAGTGCCCTCCTGAGAAGCTCACAGGAGGAGGTACAGTGAGTGTGCAGCACATGGAGTCCACACAATGGAGGGATACTCTGCCATAAGAAGATCCCCCACACCGCAACAGTTGGACACATTGTCCGTCACAACCTTTTGCCAACAGTTGATTCAATTAATGTCCAGCTTGAAAACACATTGCAATCAATTGAAAACTAATGAAACCTTTGTTAACACATTGCGTAGTAAATAATCAAGCAATCAATGTAAGAACTAGTACTTGGACAACGCGTTGTGGCCCAACCTCCTGTATCGCCTAGCGGATGATGTCGTAGATGTACTCCGCCGTGTGCACTCTCCCGCAAATCCTCTCTCACTCACCCACACACACACACAAAATCCTCACACACACACACACACATGCACACACAAACCATCACACACACACCCATCACCATCTTTCACACACACAAATCACAACACACACAGACACCCACATGCATATACACACACCCTCTCACTCACCATATCTCTCCCTCTCTCTCACTCACCATCTCTCTCTCTCTCTCTCTCTCTCTCTCTCTCTCTCTCTCTCTCTCTCTCTCTCACGTGGGCGCCGGGTAGCGCGGTCTGCTGCCCCGCGGCCTGTTTTCCTGTTTGTTTTTTTATGTGTCCGGGTCCCAAACGCATCTACGTCTGGACGCGTCCAGCTTAAAAAATAAAATTAAATTAAAAAAAAAAATGGACGCGTCCGACCCCGTGTCCGAGGGTCGGACGCAGACGTGAAATGGTCGCGCCCGGCCCGGACGCGCATGTCTGATATAATATATCTGAGAAGCGTCCCATTCCAGAACGCAGCGTTTGGGGAGCGTTCCGGATCGAAACGCTGCAAAAGAAAAATTTGTTGTTTCTTTTGGAAATTATTTTGGAAACATGTGTGGAGTGGGGAAAAACAACATATAGCCATGTAAACAAAAAATTCAAAGACATTGTAAATTTGCAAAGCAGATTAACTACTTACTAACCTGCATAAAGTCAAAGCAAAACAAAAACCACATTACTTCAAGAGGGCTATCCATAATCACATTGACAATCTTAGAATCCACATTTCTGTGAACAAAAGAAAAACAAAACTTTAGCATGGCCTTTCTGACACCTTATTTCTAGTGAGGCCTCCCAAGGAAAATGCCCCCACCGCATCTAATGCAGCCAAAACAGATACCTGAAGAAAAAATGTGAAACAGGAGGTGACACACTCCATCAAGCAAAGTAAGCAACTAGATGCTCATGGAAAGTAGATTAAAACTTACAATATTCACTACTTTCTAGCACAGCAAATTCCCTAACTATTGCTTTCACATGTGCATGTTAAGTATTACCTCACTCTCGTCATCCAGTACTTTGGCAAAAATGTACATGTCACAAGCCCCTGTAAGTTCCAATAGGACTTCAACAACATGAGGTCGCACCACCGCATGCTTCTGATAAATAGCCAAAATGTTTGTGCATTCATGTCAATTTCTGCTGGTTTTAGACATGAAGTGATTGAGGACAAATATAAAAAATTCAAGAATACCCAATTTGCAGAGATCAGCACTGTATACCTGGAGTTCTTCCGCAGAAGTTTCTTCGAGAATTATACCAAGTAATTGACAGGTCACCTGGTCAGCATATCAGATGGTCAACTTTCAAACTAATGGTCTAGTATCATAAGAGTGACTTCTCACTAAAAATGCTTGCAAAGGCATTTGATTCCTTAGGCCCCGTTTATACACAACAAACTAACGACAAATTCGATGCTCATGGTTCTTACAAAACTGATATGGCAGATTTTTGTTGCAATACAACTATCTTGTCCCCTCAACATCAATTACGAATCTCACTAGGCATACCTTCCTACCACCCAGTAATTGTTGCCGGACTAGTTGAGCTAGTGACACCTGCCACAAAAAGTTGGACATGATTATTCCTTTCTAATAGTACAAAAATCAAGGAGCAGCAGAATTGGCATAATTTCTCAATGTCAGATAAAGCAAAAAATGACACTTCATGAAGCCCTTTACAAAAAGGTAACGAAGTTGTAAACAAAACCACCAAAAATAGTTAGGAAATGAAGCCACTGGATAGAGATCTGCAATTTACACCATCCCAAACGAAGGAAATTGAAAGCTCTGAGGAACCAGGACAACCGCTGACTAGATCTAAATCTCCTTATTTCTTTCTATTTTGCAAGAGATCCATAAATAAGCAAGAGATACAAGAAATGTCTTCTTATGAAAATGAAAATATACGCCAAGAATCCGACAGGGAAATACTAATTTAAAGCATAAAATTTATATATATTCCAGCCATAGTGGCACGTGGTACCACCATTATGGTACCGCGGTACCATAATGGTGGTACCGCGGTTATGGTGCCACCCTCAGACCAGCGGTACCAGGGCGGCACCACAATAACAATATTTTTTATTTTTATTTTTTTTCTAATAAAAACCCCTTTTAATAGGCTAATTCAGGGTAAAAAATTCAGAAAAAAAAAGGGTTTAGGATTTAGAAAAAAGGGGTTACTGTACAGGGGATTGTACAGGGGACTGTACAGGGGGCACTGTGGGAGAGCAAACCTTGGGGTCAATGGGAGTGCAGCATGTGGGGGAGCAACAAATCCGGACTTGGTACACCGTCACATGGACACTGTGGGGGAACAGACCACGGACCCAATCGGAGTGCAGCATGTGGGGGAGCAATACATGGGGCAGGTATAGTAGCACATGGGATCATCAACAACTGCAAATGGGGAAACAGGTTGTGGGGTTAAATAGGCACTCACGAGGCTGTGAGAGGCATTGTGAGAGGCTGTGAGAGAGAGCCAGTGAGAGGCTGTGAGAGAGAGGCATTGTGAGAGGCATTGTGAGAGGCTGTGTCACAAACCCAGTAAGAGGCTGTGAGAGGGAGGCTGTGAAAGAGCCAGTGAGAGCCATTGAGAGGTTTGGATGAGCAGATCGAAATGAATTTCGCGCGACGGTAGCTCATCATGGTTAGGAAAGGGCTGCCCGTCGTCGGGCTAACCAGGAGGCAGCTCGGGCTAACCGGGAGGCAGAGCGAGAGCGACAGAACTATGCACCTGACGAGGGCGAGGAGTCTGTGGAGGATCCGTAGGAATGTTTAGAATGGATAGGATCCAGCAGTATGTGGCTGGCTGTTGTTATGTAATTTTCGGCATAAGATGAGGCAACCTTTAGTGTTTAACACAGTGTAAAGAACAGCCCCAGCCGTATGTGGCGGGATACGTATTGTTATTTTGATACCACTGTTGAATTAATGTTCAATGTGTTTTTGTGCAACGCATGCCTGGTGTAATGCAGTGTAATATGTGTGTTTATGAAATGCTATACAACCCGAATGGGCTCATCCTCATGCTGATCATCCTCTGACACTGGCTCATCTGCCTCGTACAATGGAGGCTCTGTGTGTTCAAGCCCAAGCTCTCTCTCTCTCTCATCTCGACAAGCTCCCTCTCTCTCTCTCTGCTATAAGCTGTGTGCCCAGGTCATCTGCAGGCATGGGATGGGTGCTGTCCGTAGGCAAGTCAACCTGGCGCTCCAAATCAGATATCTTCGTCTGCAAGGTTAAAAATTTGCATGTCAGAGAGACAATTTGATCAAGAAACGAAACCAACGTACAACTCGTCAACCAACATGCTCTAGGAGAATAGCTAATCACCTGCAATGCGCTCGTAATGGTCGAAAGTCTCCTGGCGAGGCGTGCGTTGGTGCTACAGAACAACCGCTCCAACTGACTCACTGATAGCCTATTTCTTCTCCTCGTGTGAATGAGTGCCCATGTGCTCCAGTTGCGCTCACACACGGAAGCAGCGCAGTCCTCTGGTACGTGCATTGGAATGCTTCGGCACATATGCACGGGTGGAACGTCAACGAAACACGGCAATGGAGGATAAAATGAGATGCATACCTGAGAAAGGACACGCAGTGCAAGACGCTGTATAGATGGATAGGTGCTACCGAACATGGTCCACCAGGTAAGAAGCTGCCTCCTCTCTGGATCCTGAGCAGCGAGGTGGCCGAACGTGCCCATGCTGAAACAAAATGCAGCGAGCTCCTCCATGAGCCTGATAGGATCCAAACCTATGTGCGGACCCACTTTGTGAATGTACTGAGCCTCGAGCTCCCTGTCTGCGATCTGTGTCGGAGAGAGGAAGAGGGGATGCAGTATGTGTGCAACGTTGTGGATACTCCTGTGGAAGTAGTTCCACCGCATCTCCCAGATGACCTTCAGCTCCGTCATCCTGCAGGTGAGAGGCATGTTAAAACCCGAGCATTACGAAAAAACGTAACATTGACAGAAAAACAAGCTAGCAACCACTGAAAAGATAAAGACCAATTACATTATTGTTCCGCTTACCTCTCTGGCTGCAGGATGGGCAGCTGCAGGAACTGTCCGATCCGGTCCATGAGCTCATATACCAGTCCAAGTGTCAACCCCTCATTGTCAGCCATGCGGAGCACAATGTAGAGTGGTCGAAGGAGTCCTGACAATGTCTGTGCATGCCTCCAAAACTGGTCTCCCCTCACCGTGGAAGAAAAGTGCTCCCCATCCTCAGTGTGCTGAAACGTACTGGCACACCAAAGATCACTGGCAACCATCTATAGAAGCTGTGCCTTGCACTTGATCAAACGGTCGATGACCACCAAGTCGAATGCAAAGCGTGTGGGGGCTGGCTTCTTGAGGTCCAATTGGCTGAACACCCGGAACATGGCAAGAACACACCTCTTCCTGGTGACAAAAGTCACTAGGAAGAGGGCCTCACGGACGATGGCTCTAACCCAGGGAAGTGCACCTATGTCCCCCATCAGAAGGTCTATGTCGTGCGCTGCACAGGGGGTATGAACAATGTGAGGGAAACTCGGCCTCTAGCAATACACCCATCTGAATGCAATTCGTGGCATTGTCTGTCACCACCGTGACGACATGTTGTGGGCCTATGGACAGGATGGAAGACCTGATGACATCAACCATGAACTTTGCAGATATAACTCTCCCCCCCCTGCTGCAATCCACAGCCCTCAAAAATTGTGTGCCCATGTAGCTGGAGACCAATATGTTGAGGATCGGCCTCCTCCTGACATCAGTCCAGCCATCGGACATAATGCTGCAACCGTAAGTGGCCCAGTGGCGACGTAGAGGCTCCATCTCTCTAGACAATGACTCGACCCTATCCCTCAGCATGTGTGTACGGACAACCTCTGAACTAGGGACTCTCCAAGTAGGGCTGACAGACTGTGCAAGGCGGAAGGCCCTTCTGAAGGGCTCAGAGTCGGTGATGGCAAATGGAAGGTTCAGCTCATAAATCAGACTGGCCACGGCCTGTGTGGCCTCTCTATCCATGTGCGGTTGATGCGCGCCGCAAATGCTCTGTTGCCTAAGAACTCTCCCAGCTGGGCGACGGGTAGCGGACCTCCAGCACGGTGCACCAAACGTGATGGGAATGGATGATGACACGACAGGCTGGGCACTAGCGGATGCATCAGCTGTAGACGTGGAATGGGGAGAGTGGGATGCACTGGCCGGGATGGGTGCAGCAGCATAAGTGGGGTACACTGGTGGAGGGGGGACATCTGGCATGGGATACGAAAACTGCTGGCTAGGGAGGTCATCCGGATGGGAAGGGAGGGAGGAAGGGATCTCCTCAACATCCTGGAAGGCCTCGTCACTGGCATCCTGGGTCTGCTCCTGCTCGAGCTGTGGAGAGTCCATGAGAAAGTCGTAAACTGGGGGAGTGCGAGCAACAGTAGGTGGTGGTGGAACCACCCTGGCACCTGGCGGACACGATAGGACGGGATCCACCGGAATGGGTGCAGATGGGGGTGCGTGTGGCGGAACTGTCTGAGGGGGGTGAGGGGCAAAGGGACTGGACGAGGATGCACTCCCTCTCCTCGTGCGTGCCAACCAAGCAGGCAGCAACTCGGGGTCAACCACATAAGGCGCGGTGCAAAACCGAAGAACACCCTCCGAAATGGTGTTCTCCCCCGCCACAAGACGTGGCCCGTAGGTGTCCAGAAGTTGCTGCCTAACGGGAACGGACATGCTGGCACAGGGGGCAGCATTCAGTGTGCCACCATCTTTGGCGCGTGCACCGAGTAGGTGGCCTTTAAGGCGAGTGAGGGTGGCAACGAACTCGGCCAGGCAATATCGACAGCGCACGATCTTTGCACCGGACTTGTTGGACATGTCGGGAACCCGCCTGACAATGTCCACCTCGTCCCACAGATCGGCATGGTTTGAATGCACCATTTCTGTAGAGGGAATCGTGAGTGCGATGGGAGGCGGGAGGCTGGAAAAACCACAACAAAGGCCGAAATAGCAATAGCAGGGGAGGAAGCGATCAGTGCAACGCGAAGACAGGAGAGAGATGAAGCGAGGGGGGGGATTAGGTTAAAAATATATATATTAATATATTAAATATTAAAAAATATTAAATATTGTGGTACCGCGGATCAGTATGGATCCGCGGTACTACAGTGGATCTGCGGTACCGGGATCCGCGGATCCTGGTACCGCTGGATCTATGATTCCAGCAAATACATTGCCTAAAGAAGACTCTACCAACGAACAAATTGAGAAAAAAATTGGAGTGAACCTCAAAAGGAGCAGATGCCTCTGGAATCGTGCCACTTCGTTGAGTTGGTTGCATAATACCCTTCGTCACTGCTGTTGAAGTTCCAATAGCAGCACCTTCTGGAGCAGAAAACGTTGAAGAGATATGCTCAGGCTTTTGTATTTTCTTTCTGCGACGAGCTAGTACCTTGACATATTTCCATGTGCAAAGCAACGCAATAGCCAAACCCGCAATAGCTCCCAAGGAGCTTGTATTCTATCATAACAAGCGATTTTTCATCAAATTAACATCCACAAAATAATTAATACTAGTCCCTGTGCATACTAGTCCCATCGTGTCTCCATCAAATGCCTTAGCACTTATTCTCTTTTAAAATCTTTCACATGCTAATATTTTCATCAAAATTCTTCTTCAAAGGTAGCAAGCTATAATTGCAAAAGTGAAATCGTTTCTACCACATAGCAGAAAATAATCTATTTTCAAGCTCGAAAATCCAGCTTTTTAAAAATGAACTACTGATCTGGCACACACGCTTTACCTTTTCATTGGAGTAAACATATTAAAGCAGAAAACTGTAAACTGTTAGCAGAATAATGTGAAACTATAGACACATTAAAGACCATCAAACAAGGAGGGCCACAGCTATTACAAGAACGATCTGAGGGATGTCATGAAACAGGCACTCAACATTTATTCCCTTAACAAAAAATTTCAGGTCCTTTCATGCATATTGTGTTCCCATCATTTGATCTTGCTGATAATCATAATACTTTTTCTCTCACAGAAATACAGGTGAAGGAAAGTACAGGCATCCATTGCTACTATGGTTACTGGTATCCTCTAGACCAAAAGTCTAATCTAAGGTCCTCACTTCAACTTCATGTCAACAGCACAGTATTAACTATCTATTTCGATTATTATCAAAGAGGTAAATTAAAACCTCATTACGTATGTCTCCACCAGCGCTTGATGGATTCAATTCTCCATTTCCTGGATAATTTGTCAAACTTGACTTGATGTACCTCTTACATCTTTTACTTTTTCAAAATTGAACTCCTGCACAATTACCCACCCTAAAGCTTTACACTGCCAATACCGTACACTTAGATAGCCTGTCCAAATCTGATGCGTGAAAACTATCTATTTGCAAAACTTTAGTGCCACTAACTTTTGAACCTTCAAAGGCAGAATCCTCCATTCGACAAAGGTGGGTTCACTTTACTCTTACTACTACTTTTTCTCATCATCTTGAGTAGAGCAAACAAAAGAGATGCCAATCAGCTATGATCACAATACGATTATAGCATAAAACAAGAACAAATATTGTAATTTGTAAATCATGAGCAGCTGGCAAATCTCCAACTAAGAATACTCAATGAGCATCAATGACAATCATTGGCTGATCCCCAATCTAGGATTAGCTATGAGTCTCCTACAAATAACTCACCAAATCATAGGCTAATAATGAATGAATGTATCTATCTCCTGTATATACTCTACTTCAAAATGCTAATATGGAAATATACATAATGGCAAAAGCACCAGAAGTAGTGCGCCCTCTTCTAATGGGCCCACGTTGTCCTGTGACTAAAAAGTAATAACTGGAGCAGCTGACTAAAGCAATATGTCTTGGAATTAAAGGATTGGGTCTTCAGCCCAAATTATCAAGAAAAGCATAAATGTGTTGAAACTTGAGTCTCTAATAGGCACTGCAAAATTTGAATCCAAAACTTGATCCTTTTGGGGTACTGTCTTGGTTGCTTATTATAGTTCGAATGAATCTTGATTCTTTGGCTTTCAAATCTATTCGAATCTCCATTCCAATATGTCTAGATTTTTTTTTAAACCTTACCCCTTTTTTCCTTTTTTTTATTTTTATTTTTTTACTTTGAGATTTTTTTAGGGATCTTTTATATCTTTTGGCAAGAGTTCACTCACTTCAGCCTTCTGAAGAACTTACAATTCAAATCAAATCTCAATTCAAATAACCTGGAAAATATGATGTTTATATTTGTTGAACTTTAACAGAGGCTTTTCATTATCACTAAGTGCTAGTAGTGTAGAGCATGAAAAACTCATGCTACGGCTTCTACAAAAAATAGCATTCCCTCTCACATGCATAGAAAAGTTTCATTGGAGTCCCTCAAAGATAATTTCATCAGCTAATTGTTATTTAGCTTGCTTAGTTACACATTTTTTTTAATTCATAGCATTCTATTGTGGTTTTGTATAGTTTTATTTGGTCCCATAGCCTGTTGGCCTCAAAGGACATTAATGATTAATTAAGATTCTTAGCCCATTGTATAAGTGTCACATGTGTATTGTCCAATGTGTCAACTTGGATAACCAAAGTAGCGTTATCTTTTTTCATACTCCAACCATTCTCGATTTATGTACTCTTGTGACTCAGCATCTACTCACTATTGTACATCTTCGAGGACATAGCCATGGTTTGGAGAGTGATGTGTTCATGGTAGCTTGCAATTTCTCCTAAAACGTCCTCATACGGAACGTGTATAGTGCTTTCTCCATAAAATTTCATTTTCAAAGCAAGGACAGGTCCTACTTTTGACAATTTCAATGATAGGACAGCAAATACGAGATTGCCATTCAAGATGTATAGACAGATCCTTTACATATCCATGCATGCGTCACGTAGGAGATTCATATTCAAAGAGCATCTAGAGATGATCATGTTACATCTTATAATAGTACTTGGGTGAGTCTCATGAGCAGTCATCTACAATGGCGTTTCCAAATAGGTTGTCCTTGGGAGATTTCATGTGCCATCCACATAGTGGAGGACATAGCATAACTGACTATCTTATGGGGTCATCGTCTTTCATTTTGCACATATCAAATATCATTGTTTCCCATACGACCTTGGCACCACCATCAATCCCCTACCCCATGCATCCCATACCTGCCATGCTCCACATTACTCTTTATGTATATCCCAGGTTCTGCTTGACAAAAACTCACGACATTCCCTATTGCTTCATATGCCACATGATAAGCCATTGGATGTCCCAGCCAAGTTTCTCATCTCCGTCCTCAACACAGCTGCCTCCATGTCCTTCCCTACTAAGCTATATAAAGAGAAATCTTGCCATACATTCCCACGTAACACATGCTATGATGAGGAGAGTCATCACTTACACCTCCAAGTTATCCAAACGCAAATATCCTCTCCCCATCTCCATCGTCAAGATCCTTCTGGCATGAGGCAAATGTTAGAGTTAATGTTCACATTAGTACCCCTAATGTTATCATCTAGGTTAATTAGGATTATTGGGTCATGCCTACGTGCTGATTCTGGGGGCCCTTACCTATATTAAGTAAAAATCTAGTTAGACTATAGTTAGACAACTTCGAGATTCTAGTGCTTGATTTGGAGCACAAGATATTGCTATAGATAGGTGTTCGTGCTTTTACCATATGTAGACATTAATTAGGCTATTGCTTTTGCTTTTGACATAGACCAAAGTCTATAAGGTAGTGCGCCCTACCTCATTTGCAATGGGACATAGTTGGAGTTTCCATCACTTGTGTTCTCTTTCATGTGTTTGGCTATTGTTTCATCACAATAGGAATCTTGTCTTGGGTTACTTGTATGAGCAAGTCGGTTTTCTAACAGCAAAGGCATATCGGTTGCATGCCATTACTCAGGTTGGATTTAGAGTACCTTGCTTCACTTTTGATCATATATTCAAATGATCAAGTATGTTGAGCCTCCCATAAAAGTAGAGGCTATCTTCAAATTGGTGGTGTACTTCTAGAATTTTTTGTCTCTTGGAGCAATACATTGGCACAAGCAGATGACTGTGGCTTGCACTTGCAACTTCCCAAAAACGAGCATGGGAACCATTTGTCTTGGTACTCATAGGCTTCTCATCTATTCAACACAATTCGTATCTCCACATCACATCTTCCTGAGGGATCTCAAAAATATCTTTGGCCTTTCACATAACTTGCAAGTCACCTTGAGATAGCTTCGTGTTTCCTCACATCCACTACACATAGATACATGATGCTTCCGAAGGACATCTCAAGAAGACATGATATGTAGGTTGAGTCAAAGGAGCACTTCATCTTCCAATGCCCGCTATACTATGAAATCATGGGGAGATACTACTCCCTCTTTTGAGATGAAATCAACCGGTCACACTACATTCCCCGATATCATACATACACGAGATGCATTCCCTTCATGCTCAGAGAGATGTCACACCTGAGGAGCGAGGTATGTTGTACCACCAATATTGGAGACCATCCGCAATTTTAAATCACCTCTTATTTCTTGAGACACCATAAAGTGAGAATGCTAGTGCAAAGTCAAATGTATTGTCAGAGGACGAGGCAAAAATTCCGCCTCGTTCTCAAGAAATAGAGATATTAGTCTACACATCCAACTACATTGCGCCCTACTCATGGTCATGTATCTACTCAAGCACATCATACTTGTTTACCACAACGTTTGCACCATAGACATTCACCATGAAATATAGCACCATCATCAACCACTTCAACAACCATCATGACATTCTTCAAACCTCTATCCCAATTTCCCAAAACTCTACGAGATAATGTATTTCTAATCTAGTCAGTTGCGTAGATGTGGACTAATCTATTGATGCAATTCTGGAGCCGAAAGAGGAAAAATGGTTGTTATCCCAAAAATTCTTGCTTTGATAAAGAATACAAAAAAGATAAAAGGAAGTCAAAGTAGGAGGGCAATGTTGGAGATCCTTTTTAGGCCCACAAGTTGTTGCTTGCAAGGAGAAAGTTAGTCTTCTTTTGAAGCCAGTAAGACTTGTTATTGAGAATGCGGAAAAAAGATCTTGAGAGCTTTTGACCGAGGTAACTTGGGAGCACAAAACACTTACTAATGGTGATCAACCAGACACATTTTTACCTACACCAAAGAGTAATATGTGTTACATTTCTAAATTCTGTTCTTGATTGAATCAAAGGTAATGCGGACCTGCTATTAATACTTGTACATACTTGTGAATAAGTTAGTTTGCCGAAATCCAACAGTCCGCGGTCGAAATAAAATCTGGTTCTCAGAATCAAAATATGATTTCGATTCTTAGGATCAAAATATAATTTCGATCCACAAGCTCAAAATGCAAAATGCGAAAATTGACATGCAACCACTGAAGCAAAGGATCAAAATACATAATCGAAATAGATTTCAATCTTCAAGGTCGAAATACAAGCTGTGGGACATTGTAGCAGAGTGGAAGATATCATCTAACTATAGGACAATTATGAATAGAAAACTTTCGGGCAAAACTTTGAGGGAGCTTAGCATTTGGCCACAAATTAATAGGCTGTGTGCAAGAGAGCAAGCTAGATTTTGCAAATTGCATTCCACTACTGATCACCTGGTTACTTTGAGATCCATAATTAGATCACACCAACATCTTGATGTTCTCAGGATATTTTGTGAAGCTTCAAGTCTTTCAGTTAATTTGAGCAATACAGAAGTCATAACTATCCAATCAAAGGGAGTAGGCAACCCTCATCTACTCTATGATGGGGCTAAAATTGAAGTCACACAAGCATTCGGGCCCTTTGCTCTAGTCATATTCACCACTAAATCACAAAAATGGACCCAATAGGAACTTGACAACTTGGAAGCCATGGACCACATGCCCGTCGTTGCACAAGCAAGTGCAACCCACCCCTAGTGTTGGCCCAGATCAAGGCACAGCACGGTGCACCTCATTGTGCTACTGACTACACGGACCAACGCAAGGATTTAATCCATACTAAACCCAAGGACTACTGTTGACTCAATTAATCTTGATTATCAAATCTATCTAGGTGAAAAAGGGGCCCTTTTTAGTCCAAAAACGGGCCGAGTAAATATGAATATTTGGGAGTGGGTCTATCAAACAATCTTTATTGAAACTCTTGTATGGATGAGCGACTCATTAGTGAAAATCTTTCTTTGGTATGGACTATATGGTTGTCAAGTATGGGAAATCGGGGCCTATGGGAATCGATGGACAGGTAGCTGGCCAGTGGCCACCTCCAATTTTTTGCATGTATGTTGTTGTTCCTTCTTCATAGCTATTTGGTAATTACGGTTTCTAGACCAATGAGTCTTGATTTAGAACTTCCCTGTAATACCTTCAAAACATTTTTGCTAATATATTGACTTTGACTTATGTATGCATCATCTTATGTCTTGTCAATTGTATAATTAAGGTTGTTATGTTTTCCATGCTCAATGAATGGCCCAAAACCTCTCCCAACATGAATTCTTTTTTGTAATAAAAGTTCATTGAATGCATTTGGAAGAAATTATTGAAGAAGAAAATGCAATACTATGAAGATTCGCTCGATTCTAAATTTTGTGGGCCTACACAAGCATGCTAAATTGGACATTTCCATGAAGAAAAAGTAGGGCCCTTCTCGACTTTGTATGAACTCACATGAGCCTTGATAGGAAATGGATGGAATAGAGAGAATCAATACTCACCGCTATGAGAATGACACTAACACTATCAAATCCTTCCCTTGAATTTCTAGCCATGGTGACTCATACCACCATAGCCCACCTCCTCAATGAAGATGCCAAACCTCAAGTACAAAATGGTCTCTAGACCTCTCTCCCATATTATCAATAAAACATTAATGTAGCATAGTGCCACAACCCCCTAATTTTATAACCCCAGTCCACAAAATACCTCCTACATGTATTTGGGTGATTTTCACCTATGATGTCCAAAACGTAATTTTTTCATTTACTAATAGCTAACTTTAACTATAAGGCCTCATGCAATCACTGGATTAACTAAAACCTTGATCATGGTAAACTAGGCGTTAGATCGATAAATCTATAGCTAAATTTGGTCCTCTAGCCTCATCTAGGTCACCATTGAGTGGGCAATTAACCAAAGTAAATCAGGGACATAACAAGGTGTTTGCTCTCTTGCACATTATTTGTCTCTGTATTGACGTGCTCAAGATGACTATTTATTTCGACAAAGGTCAAGGTTGCAAGTTGATTGATATATTGATATATATTTCAACGTCTAAGTTGCACAGGGACGACGTTCCGTTGGCAAACCATTCCGAAACACTATAAGGAGGAAAAAAACGATAATTTTATTTTTTTTATAGCCCATAGAACCCGACTACGAGACATGCAAACTAGGAGTATAGTATGTTTCAAAATCTAGGGAACTCAATTGTGTGTAGTGCATTTTATGTCAAATTAGTAACTCCTTGTCAGTGATATCAAAGCCAGAGCTTGCATGCTAAAAATCTAGAGTGTTGAGGAAGGAGTGCTACCAAGAGAGGAAATCAAACCTCATCCGGATTAAGTTTTGTCATTTTTGGATTAACCTTGCTTCAATAATTGCTCGTTCCGTATATGTTAAAAAACGCAATACCTTGCATGATGTGCAACAAGGTATGACTCAATAGAATAATTCTAAATAAGACTTAAAGATCTATCAAAACCTCTTCCAAGTGCATGGATACTTGTGTGCTAGTCAATTTCTGCGATCTAAAAATGTAGCAAAGCAAACTTCCAACGTGTATAATTTAGTATTTCGAATAACTACTACCTCTCACTATTTTGCTAGACTTTCTAGGCATTATTTTTCTCTAACACACCTAATTTTTTTTTTAAGAAAACCCAGAAACTAAAAAAACAACGTCTAGCTCCAAAACGACTATGGAATGCAGTAGCATCTATGTCTTAGTATAGTTGCACTAACAAATTGTTGTCCGCAATTCGGACATTGATCCGAATCGAGAGACTAGATAGACATATAGGTGAAAGATGGGTGACACGGAGAGTTATGGACTCGGCTCATTACATTCACCGCGTTACATTTACTTTACTTTATGCATAAGCAGGCCTTGGGCCCTTTTTTATTCATTAGTGACACTTAGACTATATGGTTGGCCTTTGGCCTTATTATTCATTATTAGGCCATTTGGACATATTATTGGAGAGTGGGGGCCTTCTTGGAGGGTGCACTATTTTCCCTCCCAGTTGGGCACTAGCCACCGGAAGCTTCCTTTTAGGGCTTCCTCTTGGCTATAAGTAGGGAAACTGTGTCATCTGTTATTTAGCTGATGAAATTGATCTCTCTCTTTAGCCTCCTTAATCTCTCTCTTTCTTGCTTTCTAGGGTTAAGTCTTGCTTATGTGCTGCTTTCATAGCTTAAGTCTTGCTTATGTGATGCTTTCATAGCTTAGCTCTAGATCAACAGTGGCTCTATTCGTAACTTGGTATCAGAGCACTTTCCTGATTGCTGAATTTCAGATCTGATTTTTTGATTGGGTGCAGTTTGGAGGAGGACCAGCTCTGAGATGGAGGATGGTACAAGTGAATTTGTGCCAATACTTGATGACCCACATCCATATATTGGGGAGTCTCAGGATGATCATATGAGTGATCAAGAGGAAGAATCCGAGGAGGCTAGGAAGCGGAAGGAAAGGGGCAAATCTGTTGAGTCCTATTCACCGTCTTCATCACCAACTGCAAGGAAGAAGTTTCCCAAGTGGTATTGGCAAACTGTGCAAGATGGTTTGATATTGGATGAGGGAGAAAGCAGCAATCCAGGGGCTAGGAGGTCTCAAAGGCAAGCCCAGCAGCATGAACACCAGGAGACAAACTATGCACTTATGACTAGCATTTTGGATTCACAAGATCCGCATACATTCGTTGAGGCAGCAGATGAGAAGGTATGGCAACATGCTATGCAAGAGGAGTACGACTCCATTCTCAAGAATGATACATGGGATTTGGTGAAGTTACCAAAAGGGAAGCGTCCTATTGGCTGTAAGTGGGTCTACAGGACCAAATACAAATCGGATGGGAGTATCGAAAAGCATAAGGCAAGGCTGGTTGCTAAAGGCTATGCACAGAAGGAGGGCTTGGACTATGATGAGACGTTTGCACCGGTAGCTAAGATGAAGATTGGTTTTAGCACTGGCTGCATTTTTTGGTTGGGAGGTCCATCAAATGGACGTGAAGAGTGCTTTTCTTAATGGATAGTTAGCTGAAGAAGTCTACATGGAACAGCCACAAGGTTTTGAGGCTAAGGGCAAGGAAAGCATGGTATGCAGGCTTAAGAAGGCCTTATATGGTTTGAAGCAAGCACCCAGGGCCTGGTATAGTCGTATTGACGACTATTTTGCACGGAGCAATTCATAAAGAGTCAGTCGGATTGCAACCCGTTCGTGAAGGAGGAAGATGGAAACATTGTTTTGATAGTTCTCTATGTGGATGACTTGGTCATCACGGGTAACAATGGGCAGCTTATTGAAAAGGTGAAGGCTCATTTATCAAATAAGTTCGAGATGAAGGATTTGGGCTTAATCCACTATTGTCTTGGCTTGGAGGTTTGGAAAAAGGAAAACTGTGTGTTTATTTCCCAAGCTAACTATGCATGTGAAGTCTTGAACAGGTTCAACATGCAGGATTGCAAACCCGTTTCCACGCCCATTGATACCAGCAGTAAGCCATCCAGAGATGATGGCACTCCTTTTGTGGATGAGACTCTTTATAGGCAGCTTGTGGGTAGCCTGATTTATCTCACCACTACGAGACCGGACATTTCCTATGCGGTTGGTGTAGCAAGCCAGTTCATGAGTTCTCCAACTGAAGCACATTGGAAAGCAGCAAAGAGGGTTTTGAGGTATGTCAAAGGGACAACCTTCTATGGGATTAAGTACACAAATGATGAAAATCCTCTCTCTCTTGCTTTTGTGTTCTACTCCATAGCTGGTTTTCTGAAGCTTTCATAGTGTGCTTACTATGCTGTTATGATACTCCATAGCTAGGCCTTGGAATTTGTCACTTAGTTGTGATAATAGTGGTTTAAATAGACTAATTTGGGGTGACGACAAGAGTCCGCTCTCTCAAGTTTTCGTCTATTCCTTCCACTATCATTATGGCACATTCACCTACCCCGAGTGAGACTACTCAAGAAACCTTATCCGATCAGTTTCGTCGCATGGATGAGACCCTTTCTAGCCTCGTTCTTCGCTTCGATACCGTTATGACGGGCTTTGCTACTATGCAGTCACAGATTGATTCTTTACAACCTCATGGTCCTAGTAAAGCTACTGTTTTTCCTTCATTTGGGACTCCCCCTCCATTTGGATTTCCATCTTCCTCTGCTAGTCAGCCTAGTGGTGGACCGTTCATTCCACCTAACCCACCTCCTGGTTTCTTTTCACGTCCCCCACTTCCTGAGCCACACTTTGCTCGAGACTTTCGTGATAGGGTACAGCTTGCTACCTATTCCGGTTCCTCTAACGGGAACTTATTAGAGAATTGGTTTGCTAAGCTTGACACATATTTTCAGATCTACCCTAAGACTGAAAATCAGAAGATCCAGTTGGCTGCTTTACATTTAGATGGACACGCCGCCACGTGGTGGCGAGTCTATAGAGCTGATCCTGATCGGGAAGGGCTCCGTGTATGGCATACTTTTCGCCGTGACCTTCGTCATGCTATGATTGATCCTCAGTGGCTCGATCGCCAACGTGATACATTCCGTAGTCTCACTCAGACCAGTGATCTTGCTTCTTATACAAATCAGTTTATGGAGCTTTCTTATCTTTTCACAAATCTACAGCCCACTGAGCTTATTTCTCGTTACATTGTTGGGCTTCGTGGTGCTTTACGTATGATGTTTCTTCCTTCCGTCCTCCCACACTTGTTGAGGCGATGTCTCTTGCCAGTACTTTACAGCATAAGTACTCTGACACCCTTCCTTCCCGCTTCTCCCGACCCCGTCTTTTTGCTTCATCTTGTCCCGCTACGTCCACCCCTACACCTGCCCCTTCTGTTCCAGCTCTCTCCATTGTCCCTTCGTCTCCTCGTCCTCCGACTCCTCGACCTGCTTTTGTCCGACGTTACACGTCTGCAGAGTTCGCTGACCTTCAGCAGAAGCGTCTTTGCTTTCGTTGTAAGCGTCTTGACCATTTTGCCCGTGATTGCCGTCAGCCTCTCCCTACTACTACTACTGTTTTTTACCATGAGGGCACTACTCCAGATGATTCCGATATCTACATTCATATTTCTGATGAGCCTAACCTATCCTCTGAGCCTTCCACTGATTTACTTCTTGCTACTTGACATGCTCAGCTTGCCTATGCTACTTGGATAGGGAGTCCTGGTCCTCGCTCCATTCGATTACGTGTACGTATTACAAGTCGTGAGTATATTGCTTTAGTTGATACTGGCAGCACTCATTCTTTTATTAGCAGTTATATCACTAGTCGGATCCGTGCTTCACCTGTTCCTGCTTCACAGCCTCTCACAGTTGAGGTTGCCAGTTCCCATTCTTTTCCTAGTTCTCAGATGTTTCAGCGTTTACCATACCGCATTGGAGACTTTTTTGGACAGGCAGATCTTTACATTATTCCTATGGAGCGTTATGATCTTATCCTTGGTGCTGATTGGTTTGCATCTCTTGGAGCCGTTACACTGGACTTGACACAGCAGACATTGACATTTGTACATGATGCAGTTACACACTCACTTGTTGGCATTGATTCTCAGGGAGACTTCCAGTTGATTACTAGAAAGCAGTTTATTCGCAGCCTGCCGAAGGCTCATTGTGCAGCCTTATGTGTTCAACGGGTAGTACCAGTTCCTCCAGTTTCTACTCCAGCAGTTGTTCCTCAGGTGATCTCTGACTTATTACATCAGTATGCTTTTGTCTTTTCAGAACCTACGACGCTACCACCATTACGTGACGTGAACCATCATATTGACTTGCGTCCTGGTTCTGCTCCTCCTTCCCGTCCCTCTTATTGTATGTCTCGATCTGAGCGTGATGAGCTTGAGCTCCATATTACTGCCTTGTTAGATGAAGGTCTCATTGTTCCTAGTCACAGCCCTTTGGTGCCCCTGTTCTCCTTGTTAGTAAGAAAGATGGTACCAAACGCCTTTGTATTGATTACCGTGCTTTAAATAAGTTGACTATTCGTAATCAGTACCCTATTCCACACATGGATGACCTCTTTGACCAGCTCGGTACCTCTAAAATCTTTTCCAAGATAGACCTTCGTTCAGGATATTACCAAATCAGGATGCACCCTTCTGACGAACATAAGACTGCTTTTCGTACTCATCTTGGTTTATATGAATTTCGTGTGCTTCCTTTTGGTGTTACTATGGGCCCTCCTACGTTCCAGAATGTGATGAATAACGTCATGTGTCCGCTTCTTGGTCATTGTGACTTGGTTTATTTTGATGATATTCTTATGTTTAGTCAGTCTCTTGCTGAGCATGTTTCCCATCTTTCCTCTGTATTTCAGTTACTTGTACATCACCAGTTATTTGCTAAGTTGTCTAAATGTTGTTTTGTTGTTTCTGAGATCGAGTTTCTTGGTTTTCTTGTTTGTAATGGAGACATTCGTCTGGACCCTCATAAGGTTCAAGCCATCCAAAATTGGCCTATACCAACTGATATTCATCATGTTCGTATGTTCCTTGGGTTAGCCACTCACCTTCGTCGTCCAGTTCCTCATTTTGCCACTATTGCAGCTCCTCTTCATGCACTTTTGAAGAAGTCTAGTACTTTTCTTTGGACTTCTGATTGTCAGTCAGCGTTTGATACTCTTCGTCGTGCTGTTGTTGATGCTGCCGTTATGTGTTTACCACAGTTTGATCAGAAGTTTCTTGTTGAGACTGATGCTAGTAATGTTGGTTTGGGTGCTTTACTTTGCCAGTCACAATGTATTATTGCTAATGAGTCGCGTCGTCTTCGCTCTTATGAGCAACGTTATTCTGTGCATGAGAAAGAGCTTCTTGCTATTATCTATGCTCTTAAGAAGTGGCGTCATTATCTGTATCGAGTTCCATTTGACATTATTACTGATCACCAGTCTTTACGTTATCTGTTTTCTCAACGTGACCTTCGTGATCGTCAATTTCGTTGGTTGCAGTTTTTACAGTCTTTTAATTTTTCCATATTGTATCGTCCTGGTCGTGCTAACACTGCTGCTGATGCATTATCTCGTCTTCCAGCTTTGTTGAATACACTCGTTTCTACTATTCCTCCATGGTTTGATGATCTACCTGCAACATACCTTACATGTTCTGATTTTCGTGATGTTTATAGTTCTGCCCCACCTGTTTCGTCTCGTCCTCATCAGGTTTACTCCATTGTTGACAACCGTAGTCTTATGCTCGTCTCAAAGATCATTTCTATTGGCCCTCTCTTCGATCTGAGCTTGTTGTACTTATTCGTACCTGCCCTTTTTGTTTTCGTAATAAGTACTCCCGTGCTGAATCTGTTGGTTTGCTCCAAAGTTGGCCTATTCCTCATCGCCAGTGGACTGATATATCTATGGACTTTATCCTTGGCCTTCCCCATACCCAGCGTGGTCACGATTCATGTATGATGGTAGTTGACAGGTTCTCGAAACAAGCACATTTTATACCAGTTCGTACTACTATCACAGTAGAGCAGTGTGCACGTTTGTTCCTATCAGAGATTTTCCGCCTGATGGATTTCCTCGTACTATCCTTTCTGATCGGGATAGTAAGTTTACATCTATATTCTGGATAGAGCTTATGCGTATATTGGATGTACAGCTTTTTATGGGTTCTGCTTATCATTCTACTTCTGATGGGCAGTCTGAGGTCCTTAACAGGATCCTTGAGGATTATTTACGCCATTTTGTTACTCCTTCAGGAAAGGATTGGGATCAGCATTTATGTTTAGCAGAGTATAGCTATAATAGCTCTGTTAGTACCAGCACAGGTGTCTCACCATTTTTATTATCTCATGGCTATGCACCTCTTTTACCTGGCATTCCTCTCCCTCCTGAGGATACACCTGTCACACTTGCATCTTTTCTATCAAGTGCTCGAGAGCTTATTACCCGGGCCAGTTCTCATTTACATCATGTTCAGCAACGTTATCAGACCTCAGTTGATCGTCACCGCTGCCATGTTGAGTTTCAACTTGGAGATATGGTTTATCTACGCCTACGGTTTGCACGTCATCATTTTGTCCAGGGCCATGCTTCTACTGAGAAGCTTGCACCACGTTATTATGGGCCTTATCGCATTTTGGAGGTTCTTAGTCCAATTACATATCGCTTACAGCTTTCTACTTCCACACGCCCATGTGATGTATTCCATGTCAGTTTATTACGTGCTGCTATTGAGGTTGACGCTCCTTGTGATGCTGAGTTTCCTACTGCTCCAAAGTTATTTCCATTTTTACCTGCTGCTATATTACAGGTTCGTCTATACCATAGTCAACGCCGCCGGCAGATTCAGTTTTTGGTCCAGTGGGATGGTTGTCCAATTGAGGAGGCCACATGGGAGCCTATTGATGGCTTTTATCATACAGCTTGTGGATCAGGCTCGTGCTCTTGTTGCACTTGTTGATTCCTCTACATCAGATGTTGTTCTAGCTGTTGATGCACCAGGGCTTGCTGCTACTTGATCCAGTTTCTTTTCGACAGTTGGGTCTTTTTCTTTTGTGCCAGGGAGAGTTATGGACTCGGCTCATTACATTCGCCGCGTCCATTTACATTTACTTTACTTTACTTATAAGCAGGCCTTGGGCCCTTTTTTCTTCATTAGTGACACTTAGACTATATGGTTGGCCTTTGGCCTTATTATTCATTATTAGGCCATTTGGACATATTACTGGAGAGTGGGGGCCTTCTTGGAGGGCGCACTATTTTCCCTCCCAGTTGGGCCCTAGCCACCGGAAGCTTCCTTTTAGGGCTTCCTCTTGGCTATAAGTAGGGAAATTGTGTCATTTATTATTTAGCTGATGAAATTGATCTCTCTCTTTAGCCTCCTTAATCTCTCTCTTTCCTGCTTTCTAGGGTTAAGTCTTGCTTATGTGCTGCTTTCATAGCTTAAGTCTTGCTTATGTGATGCTTTCATAGCTTAGCTCTAGATCATCTGTGGCTCTATTCGTAACTCGGAGTCTCATCATACCCTAAGCCTGTGAAGATTCTAATCACCTACAAATTTCTTGCAACTTATCATTACACAAAGTTTCAGCGATCCTATTCATGTGCAAAAATATTCACGAACCTAAAGACATTTGGGAACTCAAATTTCACAAAAAAAAAAAAAAAATGTTCGAATACAAAATCAATTCAAAAGGGTTTTTGCAATTCTTTCTAACCACGCTTATTGTAGAGCAAGGAGACTGGAGGTTAATGTAAAGAAGACCAGAATTATGGTCTTCAATAGATCAATTTTAATAACTATAATGCTTTCAAAACTTCCCAAGTAGAAATTTATTTTAGAACGATAAGGTATGTGCTAAAATGCTATTTTCTTCCATGGTACAATTTGCAATCACTTTCAATGCATAATGATGTCATGTAGATAACATACCTTAATACAAAATTTGTGATAAGTTATGCTTTTGATTGGACCTTTTCAAAGAAGCTTAAATCTGCTCAAACCTCTTATTAATTGAATACAATGTATCTAACTTGGAAGTATCAAAAGGGTTACCATCCTACTTCTTGCCAACGAAACCTCTTAACATCTTCACCATTAATAGGACATGTACAAGGAGAGCCATACAAAAGTTGGCACTCTGATTTCTTCTTGTCCAAGGAAAGGACAAGACATCCGCAAGATTATAGTAATGCTAAGTAAACAGCAAATAATTATAAGTAATACAAACGTGAAGCTCACCTCTGAGAGTAACCCTAGCCCTAGTAGGACTCTGCTCTATGCTAACTCACAGCTATAACTACCTTAGGGATCAATCATCTAAACATAGATAAACATTCCTCCTCATATGGCCCAATATAAGCCATCAAATCCTTTAATGCTCATAAGGAGCCTGAAACTTGTTATAAGTGTAGGTGAAACATACGGAAAATACAAATTTGAGACAGACACTCAAAAGGTTTAAAAATTCGAATTGAATCTTCATATTCAAATAATTGCCAGTAGACTGAGCTATTAGACTGTCCAACAAGCAAAAAGGTCGCTAGATTGTAAACCAGAACACGGGCACAATATACTAGGATTTTGCAAACCTTGTGATGGAAAATAAGTGTTACGAGATGCGAGATCTTGACAGTGAACGTGGCGCTGAGTCCCTTAAGTAGTTGAACCAGCTCAGCTGCCAACGATTGCGCCATCGAACTTACTAGCTGCTACAAGCAAACAGCCTAGAGCCACCCCTAAAAATTCCCGCACACCTTTACGATACTTATTACTATAATTTCAGATAATAATGTCAATGTAACTCAGATATCGTTCATTGGAAACAGTAGCGCGGCAGCGGATTGACAGCATCACTGAACAGTGGGTCTACTGTCGCAATATAACACTATGCTGCCAAAACAGATTCCCTGACAGTCATAGCTCATCTGCCCATTATTCAAAGATTTGCTATGAAATTTTGATAGGAACACTAAGCCTTAGAGAGCAGAAGATATGCATGGAAGCCGATCATTACGATGATGAGCGCTAGCACCGAGGAAACGAGGAAAATGAGAAACAAAATGGCAGAGACGACGAGAGCAGGCAGACACAGAAATCTTCCGAGAACAAATTTACTCGAAACATAGAATAGGGCTGAAGGTACTGCGCAAGGGCCACGACATCTTTTAGGCTCGCACACTTGGATGTTAGCCACGTGTCATATCCTCCACGTGTGGCGCTCTTGATGGTTGATCTATGAAACGTGGCAAAATCTGAGTGCTTTTGTAAGATATCCAATGGTGGCGGGCCTAGAATCCCGGTGTGCTATTAGGTAGGTACTTGTTTAAATATGATGAATATTTGAGCAGATTGCACTGGAGGGACCATTGGATTGGTGGGAGCATAGGACTCATTCCTCAAGCATAATGTTGTTTGTGTGGGTACTTTGGATGGGTAATGAGTATGCTATTTTTTTTTGGTGGCAATAGTGTGTGTTTGTGTGTTGAGGTTGGTGAATGGAGTTTGAAAAAAAAACTACCGTTAAAGAATAAATGATGATAATGGTCTTAGATTTTAAGTTTTGGACCTTGGTGGAGAGCTTAATTAATTACTCACATTGGTGAGCGGCATGCGTGCATGCAATTTTGGGGTTGCTTTTTCATGTGGCATCTGCATGCATGGATGTATGTCAAATTAAGCATGCATTGAGTGTCTGTTCTACCAAGAACGCCGCACACAATTGCTTGGACATTATTTATCATCAGCACTGCAAATTTAGGTGCATCTGTACCTCTAATTCCCTTTGGTGGAGCAAGATTCTACATCAAGCAAGCGTTGTAGTTTTACATGTGTCTATGTATTTTTCTTGTTCGAGCTTTGTCATTGAGCATTGTAGTTTCAGTCGAATGGATATATCTTCTATCGTGAGCATATTTATCATCGACACTTCAATTTCAGACAACCGCACATCCTCCCTTTTTTTTTGGCATGACTTGTATTTCTAATTCTTACATCAAGGTTTTTCAAAGGATGATTACTTGTGCTAAAATTATTTTGTAGATTTGAATGAAGACAATGATTTGGCAAACGACAACAAGAAATTTTTTAACACCACAATTAATAAGAACTTGAAGAGGGCTTCTTCCTTCAACAAGTTCAAAGCCAAAAAATAAGTTTCCAAAAAGATGTGATGAACCAATTGGTTATTGCTACCCCAAAAACTAGCAAAATAGCCTCTAAAGAAGATGATGGTATTGCAAAAAGATCCTAGAAGCAACAAAAGAAAGTGTGCAAAAGTATGTTAATATTACCTCCTAGTAGGGCACTAGAAATAAGTGGGTATATTGTCACTAAAAATTAGCACGGTAGCTCAAACTGCGCAGTAAAGAGGGTGATGCAATGGTAGTGTAAATGACTATAATAGACACAGCCAAGCAATCTCCAACGAAAAATGACTAAGAGCATCTAATATAGTCAATGGCTAAAGCCCTACAAGTAGTAGTAAAGGGTTCTTCCACAAAGAACCCAAGCAATACCTGTCAACTTTACTACAGGTTTTGACAATCTACGAGTAAATTATTTTCGAGTTTTGCGAGTTTCATTCGACCCTTGGTTCATCGACTATGTAGCACATGGCGTGCCATGTAATATTAATTGCATTCTATCTCTAACTACAAGAAGATATTGACTAAATAAAAAAATTTCATCGGATTTTAACATGAACAAATATGTTGATTGTGAGGACCTCAATGTGAGACAACTTTGGAAATGACATTGGTTGTCTCCACTCTATACTACTAATAATCTTCTCCATGCCTCTTGATAGGTGTCATTGTTAGAGAGTTAGCGGATCCCAAGGCAACCCTAACCCTAGTTAATAAGCGAGAGGGATTTGGCACCCTGCGTGTGTAAGTCCAACCCGATGATCACATAATTATTTGATTAGTCACAAGTTAATAAAAGGACTTTAGGCCTTTTTGCGGGACTTTTAATGTCGCAGGCCTAAATGTCAAGTAGTGAATAAAGTTGGGACTCCCACCTGTTCTAAATTCAAATTTGAATTGGTTCCCTCCAATATTAAATAAGTTCTCACTCTTTTTTAAGTTTGAATAGTTAGGGAGGTAGAAATTGACCAATACGATTTTGAGGCCAAGGTCCTCCTGTCTACTATAAATAGTGCCAAACTTGAGTTTGGAAATCATGTTCATTTTCTCATTTTCATACAAGCAGATTGGTTCTCTTATGGAATGGATTTGTGAATGTCCTCGCTTTCCATCTCTTTTCCTCCATCTCTCATACTTTTGTTGTATTTGCTAATTGTTGGATCTGAATGTTATTGGTTATTATACTTTTTGTGAGAGAGAAAGAATAAGCTATCTTCATTGTGGATCGTAATGTTAATGGATGCATAGTGTTAATGCTTAGGGTTAATGGATGTTAGAGTTAGACGTGGATCTTCCATTCATGTTGAAATCTGAGATATGTTATCGCTCTCATGGGAACGAACCTACGCGTGACAGCTAACTTCATCTCTTGATGCTAGATTGCTTAGATCTTGGATTGAGGATAGGCTAGGAAGGAAACCCACTACAATTTTGGCGTCGTTGCCGGGGAGCTACGTCCAATCTTCAGTTTGCAGCATGTTTGTTGAATGGTTAGCTTGCATTAGGCATCTTGTCGTGGCATGAATAGTGTTAAAACTGCATTGTCTGATTTGAGTGGATTTGCTTGTTTGAAATCTAATCTGATTATTGAATAGGGAAAGCTATTTAGATCACCATTCTTAAGATCCATCTGGATCTAAGAAATCAGAGAAAACAACAAAAGTCGGCCAAATCTGTCAGATCTTGGTCAAAAGGAGGCAAAATTGTCATCAGAGCTGATAACTTTTTACCCTCTTCCAAGAAACGTTCGCCGAGTTGCAAGCACCTTTTGATCACAAAATCTTCAGTTTGAAGGGCGAACATTCCTTCCCAACATATTTCCAGAAACATCAGAAAACACCATCAGAAAACACCAAAAAAACACCCAACACCCTAAAAAATACAACAAAAAAAACTTCGTCCGATTCACTGTGCATAAGTGTGATTCAGATCTATCTACTACCAAGTCGACGAACGTTTATTCTAAAAATAGCACAACAACAAGCATCTAGAAATTGGACCAAAGCGCCACTTGGATGCTTTGCATGTGGAGAAAATCACAGAGTTGCAGAATGTCCAAACAAAGACAAATTTGTACCATTTTGTCGTGACTGTGGTTATGGGCATTGCTATAAGGAGTGTCCAACAAGACCGAAGCCACCACCGGCCACAGCTCCTGTCAATTGGATAAAAATCAAGCAAAGACCAGCAGTACAACCTAAACCAAGTATACCCTTGATGGTGGTTACCAAAGCTCGGTAGCAGATCCAGTACCTGCTGATTCTATACCATCTCCTCAGTTTCTGATCAGACGAGGGCCATCTTTGACGCCTGAGGAACTTGCGTTATCACACTGCTCTTCCATTTACTTCAGAACTATACTTCACGATAAATCTGATTTCAGTAGTACTACATACAAACCATCTCTAATCTCTTCGGTGGATTGTACTCTAGTTTCAGAATATGGATTAATTTTTAAGATCCTGTTGGACAATTAGAACTCTTAACGCTATGATTACTTTAAGCATAAGCTGTCTTTTAGACTGTTTTTGCATCTAGTTAGAACGGGAGAGCTATTCCGCAATATTCCTGCTCTCTTCTCCATTCGTGTTCTTCTATCTCCATTGTCCCATCACGATCTCCTACAAACATCACATACACCTTGTACTTTCTTCATCTACACACCTGTAAAATTGTGTATATATTGAATATCACTTGCGTATTCAGAGTGTGTATGAAAATAATAGCATCAGAAGCTTATCAGAGATAGACGAAGTAGATGCCTCGTGCATTGATTCTTTTGTATTGTCATTAACAGGTTCATTCCTTTTACAGATTGAATTAGCTTTGTAGAGCACGCGGTTCCGTCCGCTATTGTCTTGTGCTCCACAGCATTATTGACATGTATATTTTGCTATACTTAATCTGATAACATCTATGTCTCGTTTTGCGTTCAAATTTGTGTCAATATTGCTATGCATTTCTACATTATGTCTGACTCTCTTATTGCTCAATCTAGTAATCTATTCTTAGCGAATTATTATTAGACTAGTTGTTGGCGACTAATATTTTGTCTTGCCTTTTGCGACTGACTATCAGTGGAGCTCAGTCTAGCTCTTTGCAAATCATTTGTGACTAATAATTTGTCTAGCTGTTCACGATAAATCATTCTTCTGATGTTTTGTTGCTTAATATTTGGCTACGTAATCTGATCGACCGTGATTTCTATCACCAACGTTCTGTTCATTTCTGATAGGCGTAGTCATGCTTGGGAAAAGAGTAATATAGCTCATTCCGCTGCACACGAACACTTTCTTTTCGAGTTTGTTTCTCATTCGAGTTTTGAGTTCGCTTCTTTTCGTGTTCGTTTCTTTTCGAGCTATTTTTTTTTGTTTCTCACACTCACACACCCTCTTTCTCCAGCACCATCTCCTCTTGATTGAAGCCTATACTCCTCATTTACCAAGATCTCTTGCAAATTCACAATACTTGGCAAAGTCTTTCGAATAGCAAAACTTTGAACAAGATTAGCATGATCATCCAACAAGCCATTAAGTATAACTTCAATAAGTTCTACCTCCTTAATGCTTTCATCAATACATGCTAACTCATCATTGAATTCTTTCACCCTCAAAACAAAAGCATGAGTACTCTTTTCCTTCTTTTGCAAACTTTGAAAGATTTGCCTCCTGAGGGTAAGCACTCTTGATGTAGACTTGCATTCGTAAACCAACTTCCTTGAGAAGCTCATTGATAACATTCATCTTTATCATGTGTAGAGTGATTTTGGCCCTCTTATCATACGTCATTTGATCTTGTTGGATTGATGGTCTCTCCTCCAAATCTACAACAATATCCAAAACATCATTCATCTCAAGAAGTGATTCGATCCTCACTTCTCACAATGAATAGTTACTTGAGGTAAGCCTATCATTGCCTTCCAACATGAATCCACCACTTGTAGCCATGTTGCAATGACCTGATCTTCTTCTTTCAACTTGTTCCAATGCACAAAGCACTCTCTTGAATGTCAAGAAATCGCAAAGATATGGAACCTCTCAAATCTCTTCTAGCACTTCTAACTAGAAAATCAACACATAGAATAGTAAAACCTTGATCAACCTATGATCTATCCTCAATCTAATGATTCATGCCACTTCCTAAGATTGAAACACACTCAAATAAAGTTCAGTAACCTCACAAACTAGAGATCCAGTCAAAAATAGGGTTTTGACAAAATTATAATTTTGAATCTGATTCATCAATATACATCTCTTGTTGTCTTATCTCATTGTTGTGTCTCTGATTGAGTGAGTTACAACGAGTAGTGCACATGTATTTATATTGTTACAGGACAGGTCCTTTGGCCTTTTATTTATAGGTTCTTTGGCCTTTTAATGCTGTAACAGTAGATATCTAACCGTTTAGGACAGTTGATATTCAAAAACTGTTCGAGATAGTTTTGCGACAGGTGAGCTTGAAGAACAGTCCAGAAGATTTCGCGAATTGTTTGCGACAATTTTGCAACATCTGACGCTTGAACAAGAAACAAAATATTTCGCTACAAGATTCTATTTGTGAATCTTTCGAGCTTTAACAAGAAAGCCACAAGCTTCTACAAGAAACTGTTTCACGAATCTTTTGGGTTGACTGCAAGACAAATTTCACAAATCATTTGCGAATCTTTTCGAGTTGGTCACGAATAGAAATATTTCGAGTTCGCATTTGTTTCTTTCTCATCATTTGTCAAGTAAACTGCGCACATTGTTGGTAGAATCAAAATATGTCTGATCAGTTGTCCTACAGCTCCCTCTCAAAGTGGGCAGTTGGATTAACCCCAATCTTTTTTGCTGCTTCTCGAACAAAGCTTTACTGAGTGGCTTTGTAAAGATATCAGCTGTCATTTCCTCTGTGGATATGAAGACTGTCTTCAGTATATTCTTCTCAACTAAGTCCCGAATTACATGATACTTGATAGCAATGTGCTTCGTTTTCGAGTGAAATACAGGATCTTTCGTAAGATAGATTGCTGAAGTGTTATCCATTAACAAGACATAAGGTTCAGAACTAGATTCATCAAGTCCTTCCAATATCTATTTAATCTAGATCAGCTCGTTTGCCATCTTGATTGTTGCTACATATTCCGCTTCACAAGAAGATTGAGCTACTATTGTTTGCTTCTTGCTAATCCAGAGTATTGCTACACCAGATGCTAGAGTACAACCTCCTGAAATACTTTTGCTAGCATCCTTCATGGATGCCCAGCTTGCATCACTGTAAGATTCGATGTGAAATCCAAGTTCCTTCGAATAACACAGTCCATAGTCTTTCGTTTCCTAGAGATATTGTAGTTCTCTCTTTGCCAACTTCCAATGTAACGATTTTGGGTTCTGATTATATTGGCTCAGCCTGTATACTGCAAACGCTATATCGGGTCTGGTGTTGTCTGCTAGATATAACAATGATTTAATCAGCCTATGATAGGGATTTTGGCCATTCGTTTCTCTTCCTTGAGAGTCTACGGACAATCTCCCTTGCTTAGTATTGTTCCAGATATCATGGGAGTATGCACACCCTTGCATTCGATCATGTTGAAGTCTTCAATGATCTTTTGAGTGTACTTTTGTTGGTGAAGATACAACTTACCACCTTCAAAGTCTCGCATGATCTGCAAGCCTAGATAGATTTTAGCTTCTCCTAGGTCAGCGATCTCAAATTTTTCAGAAATATCTCTTTTGACATCTGAAATTAACTTATCTCTTCTTGAGAGGATAAGTATGTCATCAACATAAACAGCTAGAATTATTTCATTTTGGACATGCTTGATATAGACATCTGATTCAGCAAATAGAGGTTTGAAGCCTATGGAATGTCGTGCTTCATCCTTCTTTCTATACCATTGTCTCGTTGTTTGTTTGAGACCATAAATGCTTTTATTCATGTCACATTCGTATTCTGGATATTCTTGGCTTACAAAACCAAGTGGTTGGTCCATGAATAAGTCTTCTTCTAATTTTGCATGTAGAAAAGTAGTTTTCTCATCCACAATATGGATTTTCATATCATAAGCCACTGCATACGCGAATAACAAGCAAATTGATATATGTTTGACTACCGGTGAAAAAGTATTAGTGTAGTCGATCCCATACTTCTGTGAAAATCCTTTAGCAACTAACCTTGTCTTGTATCTGATGTTTTCTCCATCCGGACCTATTTTGATCTTATAGATCTACTTGCATTTGACTGATTTTCTACCATCAGGTATAGGTGCGAGTGTCCATACATTGTTCTTGTACATGGATGACATTTCGCCATCCATTTCCTAAATCCAGTGATCTTTACCTGGTCCATCTATAGTTTCCTCGAATGTTTGAGGTTCGTCAGAGAATCCACAAAATTCGATGTTTGTATTAAAAACATCTTAACCATGTCTTTCTGGTGGTTTTCGTTGTGTGTCTAATCTTCTCACAAGTGGTTTCAAGTTCGATTCTGCAAGTTTCAAGTTCGATTCTGATTCGAGCTTTTCTGCTGGAATTTGAACTGGAGATTCGAGTCTGTCAGGCACTCGATCTTGACCTCCCTCTGAATCTGGTAGCTTTCTTTCATCTTTTGCTTGTTTTTCTTCTGTTGTCATTGGTAGCTCATAATAATTTTTTAGAATTCCATAGCCAACTAGATCATTGTCTGCTATGTATTTCGTCTCATCAAATTTAACATCTCAAACATTTTTTATCTTGTCAGTTTCGAGTATATAAACACAATAATATGACGAATGTAACTTGATTCCTACCAGAAAACCTTGTTCTGTCTTTTCATCGAGTTTCTTTCTCAGCTTATCTGGTACATGCATATACACTACACATCCAAATGTTCGAATATGTGCAAGATTTGGCTTCGACTTCCACCATATCTCATGAGGAGTTTTATCTGGTATTCAAAATTTCAGAATACGATTCTAAAGATAATTTGATGTAGCCACTTCTTCTGCCCACAACTGTTTTGGTGCTTTCGCATGAGCCATCATACACCTTGCAGGTTCCATTAGTGTACGATTTCTTCGTTCAGCTATTCCATTGTGCTGAGGTGTGTAAGATGCAGTCTTCGTGTGCATAATACCTCGATCAGTACAGTAAGCTTTGAATTTGTTGAGAATGTACTCACCTCCACGATCTCTGCGAATTTGTTTCAGCTTATTGCCTGTCTGCTTTTCAGCCCAATTCGTATACTCAACCAATTTCTCGAAAGCTTCAGATTTGGTACAAATAAAGTACACTACAACAAACTTGCTGAAGTCATCAATAAATGTTATGAAGTACTTTGCATTACCCAATGACAATAGTCCGAATGGTCCACAAATATCTGAATGCACAATTTCAAGTACCTTAGTTGCTTTATAAACATCCTTACTGAAAGGTATTCTAGTCATCTTGCCTTTAAGACAGGATTGTCGTCATAGCATTCACGAGCTTCTACTTCCTCCTTAACTCTGTCTATTGCCTTTTGAAGTGTCATTGTCGCATCTTTCGCCAGTAAGGTTCGAGTTGTGTGGAATGACATTGGTAGGGCTTAAAAAAATAACTAAGTTGTTTTTTCTTAGATATTGTATTCTTAGCACCAGAATTATGCAAGGAAATAAACAGATCTTTAATCTTTTGCACGAATGTGTTCAGGTCTTTGTCGTCCCACTGTAGGTAAGTTAATTGGTCTTCCAAGAACATGATCTGATTACGAGATCGAGTCTCGTTCTTGGTTTGCGATTCTTCCCATAAATCCTTTGCATTTGAAATTGATCTAAGATCTAGCATTATATTGTCATGCACTGAAGTCACAATAATTGCTATAGCTTTGTCATTTTTTAAACTCCATTTTTGAAGTTCTTTGCCAGGAGTAGCTTTTGGCTTCTCGTCAATTGGTTCTACCCATTGCCATAGACCTTCGCCCTTCAACAAGAGTGAAGTCTTTAATTTCCAAATCAAGTAGTTTGAACCTTCTGGGTCCAAGATTGTAGTGATCTTAGCTTGAATATTGGTGATTAATGACATCTTTTAATTTTGAATAGGCTCTAGATAGCAGCTTACTGATAGATGTATGAAGAATGCTGAGAGGGATGCGAAGATACCACTGTATCAACTTTAATTCCGTATGATCTGATACCACTATAGTAAAAATAGTATTTATTCTTCCACAGAGAACACAATGCAAGTTTGAATAAATCAAACTAATATCAATGTCTTCAATCGCAATTTTATCTGATCTATGTACTAATAGAGCAATATTTGTTCTGATTGAATATGCATGTGAAAATTATATGCGGAAGTAAGAGACAACTTAAGACAATTTAGACAATAAAAAACTATTGATCAAAAACGAACTTTTATAATTCTGAATATGATTCATCAATATACATCTCTTGTTGTCTTATCTCGCTATTTTGTCTCTGATTGAGTGAGTTACAACGAGTAGTGCACATGTATTTATATTGTTACAGGACAAGTCCTTTTGCCTTTTATTTACAGGTCTTTTGGCCTTTTAATGTTGTAATAGTGACAATTCTTGAGCTTGAAGAAGAAATCTAGAATATTTTGTGAACTGTTCAAGACATGTGTTGTGTAGCTCCAAAATCGAGGAACCATTCCTTTGACTGTTTGACATAGCGATGGCTCACCATGAAGACTTTCTGCTTATCATCATCTTCGATCTTTTGCTTGGTGTCGGTTGCATGAGCTTATTGATCGGGCTTCTTCTTCTTCTTGTCATTGTTGAACTTCAAGGCTCGACAGTTCTAGATCTCATGATGGTCTCTTGCAGTACCTGCAGAAGAGTCTTTTCTTGTTGTTCTGAACAGGGCTGATTCTGGGACTTCTATGACTACTTTTGACTGTTGTTAGTTTGTCGAACAACTTTCTTCTTCTGTTGCTTTCTTGAGCCCTTCTTTGAGAATAATGCTTGTGAGTCGTTGATGGAGGATGAAGATGCTCCACCTCTACTTGTTTCCTCTTGTAGCAGCATAATCATGACTCTGGATAATGTGATGTTTAAGTGTATGAAAACTATCATCACCCAATTTTCACAAGAAGATGGCAAGCTTGACAATAAGGTCGTTATAGCATCAAAGGGTGATCAAGATGAAAGCCTTGCCATCCTTGAGCTTCCATTTGGAAATGGCTTGCTCATCGACACCGGGTTGTAGTTCGATTCCAGCGACTATTTCCCACAATTCTTTGGTCATCAGTACTACTCTCATTTTGAAGTTCCATAAATGGTAGTTCAAACCATTCAGTTTCTCTACCATTAGAGCAGACTGTGATTGTGAATCCATTTGAAATCTCAATATGAGTATATGCAGATAGTAGATTAATATGACTGAAAATAATAGTAGCAACTGCCTAAACTATATCAAAACAACTATTATGATATTATATGCTCTAGATCTGCCTTTAGGAATCAGAGAAAGTGATATGATACCATGTTGGGATTCGACAGGTGGATCAACCTTCCAATCTTGTTGCAACAAAATGTAGCAGCAGGGAATCCTCAATGCATGAAACTAAGTCTATCGATTTAGTAATCAGACTGACTTCGAAGTCTTCGAAGTCTGTCCTACTTGATTGATCACAACTTCTAAGTTGCTGGATCGACTAAGTTGGTTCTCTCTCCATGCACAAATTACTTTGATTATAAAATTTAGCTTTGCGAAAGCGTTGTATCAAATGCAGTTATCAGAGCAAGAAATCGAGCAAGTTTTTTTAAGATTGTTGGAATTGGGATGTGTTTCACTAACAGCTTCCCTATCCCCTCTTACATTGTAAACCTTTTTTCTGCTCATTAGGCTATTGACCCCTAGGTGGTTAGGTATGTCATCAAAGTATTTTTCAGCCCTAATAGCATCTTCTAGGGCTTTTGGATGGTTCCTACGAACATCCCCTTGATAATCTTTTGGTAACCCATCAATAAACATTAACATTTGTACCTTAGGTGGAATGTCACTATAAAGTGGATTCAGGTAGGAGTTGAAAATCTCACGTTGATTGGTCATGTGTTGAGTTGCTCTAGAATAAAAAAACCATGAATCATCCAAAAATGCACTTTGGTCTTTGACCATAAATGCGCCTTCGTCCACTTTGACCTGGGGAGATGATGAAACTGTGTTTGCTTGTTGATCAAGTTGCTTGGTTGCATTCTTCGCATGGAGAATTCGGCAATCCTTGATCTCATGGTTATTGCGCTTGCAATACTTGCAAAACATCGTCTACTTCGACTATGGATTTGATGATTGTCCTTGACTTTGAGTCGGCTTCTGATTTGTTGCAGCCTTCTTGGAGCTTTTCTGCTTCTATCGCTTAGAGCCTTTGTTGACATATAGAGCCTGAGAGGAGGAAGTAGACAAAGTGTCTTGACTTCTTCTATTGTCTTCTTGCAGCAACATAGTGATAACTCTAGTAAGAGTTAAATCTGAATGTGTCGATATGATCATCACCCAATTTTCATATGTAGAGGGCAAGCTTGAAAGCAATGTCATAATTGCATCTTGATCGTCTATGACTGATCCGACAGCGGCCATCTGTTGCAAGAGATTCTTAAACTGCTGAAAAGTTCCTGGATATATACACATGGCTAATTTATTAAAAGAATAGTTAATCTGTATTTTACAATTAGGATTAAGTCACTACGTGATGTTGGCAGTCGCCTTCGAACAATATCTTAGTATGTTAGAGATTCTGTCCGGTCGTGAAGAAGGTACTGATGAGCCTCCGATTGTTCGAGTCGACTTTTGAAGTTGATATTGACATACGAGATGAAGTCGAATTGTCAATGTCGGGTGTCCGACGAATAGTCGATGTCGGTTGAGTAGATGTGACCGACGAATAGCTGGGATAGGCCGAATAGTCGAAGGGTGGCCGAATAGTCTGTGTCAGCTGAGTCATCATGACACTGTCATTTATTCCTTTGTCTGCAGGCTGTCAGGAAACGAGTGTATTTCTATAGGGTATGCGACTTTACAAGTATTTACAATAGCTAGTGAATGGATCTAGATTAGCAGAGAGATAGAGATGGAGAGGAGAGAAATCCAACAGCAAATATTTCCAACATGATCCACCAACAATTGTACGTCGATATCTTTCATAGTAAATTTGTCATTTACAATTGTGCAACCAGATACATAAAGTTCTATATCCATATTTAAAGCCACATAAGAGCAGCATCAAATAACCTTTGCCACAAGGCATCAATTAGTAAGTGGTCAATATACTCAATTCTAGACCACTTTGTAGCATACCTAATCTTTTAGAATGCCTTTTACCTTTCGGTGAATGAGAATGGAGGGGATGGGCTGTTGATCCATGACCTCATGTTTGAAAGTCGTGTAGAGAATAGTATCACACAAAAGCAAATACATTCATAGATACCAAAGCGCGTAAGCCTCATAATCTTTATCTTTCTGCGAAGGAGTGACTGATCATACTCTCACGAAAGGATCAAAGTCCCACACGTCTTATCAAAGATCTATGTGGGCGCTGCATGCGTAAAGGACTAACATATTCGACAGACAAAAAAAATCCACCAGTAGGTACGAATGCATTTTTTGCATCCTTCTACAGAAGTTTGTTACGTGTTATATGCAAATTCCTTGAAATCTAGTTGCCGTGTGATCTTCAGTTGGTTCAGATGCCTTCAAACCGCCAAATTCTAGCTTCTCATGCACCTTCTCATTGCATGCTACAGGCTAACATTACGCACAAAGTTTCAGCTTTAGGAAATAATATGCAAAGCAGAACATTAGTGCCTGCACGTACAATTTCCATCCTCTTTGCAGTCATGGTGCATTATACAGGCTGGATTTGCACCAGTGGGCCATCTAGGGACTCCCTAAGATTTCCTTTATGGGATTCCTATCTGATATTATCAAAAAATTGTCACGAGTCACCAACCATTTCCCTATATAACTCAGGCTTGTGCTCTTATTAGTCCACAGCGGCACTACTGATAGTCTTACATTTTCAGTTGCAGTAGTGATAGTCTTACTAGTTTTAGTGCTTCTAGTGATGGCTCAAGAACAAGTATGCGAGCAACGGGATGACAATCTCTTTGTATTAGGCTTCCGAGAAGATAAGGTAGCTTCGGCTCATATTGAGAGCGTCAAGTTAACTGCTACTGAAGTTGGGTCTGGACGCAAAGAAACCGTAGCGATCTATAAACCAGGAGAAAATGTTAAGGAAGAAGTTTTCGTGGAGAAGCGTCATCAAGTGCTTCGGAGAAGTGGGAGCTCAGTAAGCACTCTTTGCTTTATTCCAAAAAGAAATGTAGTTTACGCCTTGACTTTGCTATGTACGTGATGATTAAATCACTAAGAACCATGTTTGGGCGACCTATTTATTCTGCTGCTTTGTAGTAGATTTGGGTTGTGAACTGTGATAAGAGATTGAGGCTACTATACTCAAGAATCAAGATACGTGCTTGTTCTCCTAATATGAGAGTAGAATTTCCTGTACACCGCCAGTATGGCTATGTGTTTTAGCTACGTACATAATACAACCCTATTTACTTATTCAGTGCCTTAAAGATTATGAGGTGATCTCTTATGGAAGCAAAGCGTTTGTTAAGTGACAGTATTTCTTTGTTGGACAGTCAAGTAGCAGTAGCAGCAGTGACGAAGAAGAGTTTTGCGAAAAGAAGGAATACCGCCGTCACAAGAAGGAAAGCATAAAAGATAAGTTGAAGCATCTCTTGCCAGGTCACAAAAAGGAAAACTGCGAATCAGTACAAATTGAGAAGGTGCATGTCGAGAAAAAGCACGGCGGTTGGTTTGGCAAGAAAGAAGATTGTTCTGAGTCTGTGACTGTAAAACGCTTCGAGGAGATTAAGAAACACAGGGGAAATCATTGCTAGCATCTTCTTACGTCGAATAGCTCATATAAGAAGTTCAGAGTCTTTACTATCCTTCTCTGGATTAAGTACGCACTCGTATAGAAGCTAATTCAGCTGTATACAGCGACATGATGAAGTTGCAATCTATCATACTGAGCTGGCATATAGCAGCAATACTTGTCTGTAATTTCTAGCTATGAAGCTTTAGCTCTAATTAATAGCTTCAATCCATGCGAATTTACTATTTCAGGTTTTAAGTTTTAAGTTTTAGATTCTGCATACATAATGCTGCCATGCTTGAAACTGTTGCAAAGGACAAGCTCCTGGTTAAAGTATCGTATCCCAACATCGAAGTTTCAACTAGAATTTCTTTGACATATTTGGATACTGTCATCAAGGATTGAACAATAATTTCCAGGAGAAAGTCATTATAAGGCCGTACCCAGCAAATACTCCAGCCGTCAGTCCCCAGCTTTATACTGCTCAGTGCACAAGGTCCCTAGTCCCTAACCCTCTCTATCCTACTTCATCCATGGAAATTGTATCATAAGCTAATAATTTACTCATGCACATCTCATTCTAGTGCAAAATCCAGATGAGGTTAAGCTACGTGATCCTCGTGCAGAATCCAGATGAGATTAAGCTACGTGATCCTCATTTGTGTTACAGATAAGAGATGACAACAAACCAAAATAACCCACAGTAACAGGAAAAGTAAACATCTCGTGCATATGTACTATGCGAGAGAGAGAGAGAGAGAGAGAGAGAGAGAGAGAGAGAAAGAGAGAGAGAGAGAGAGAGAGAGAGAGAGAGAGAGAGAGAGAGAGAGAGAGAGAGAGAGAGAGAGAGAGAGAGAAGCCTATATATAATGAATCGTGTGGCAAAAGCTTGCAGCATTGATATAAAATTGCATAGTGTAAAAATGAATGCTCCCAACACTCCTTAAACCAACATTCTCTCTACACGTTCTACAACAACATTTGCCCAATGTTTTGTCTGATGTTTCATTCATTGTCGTCTTGTCTTCAAGTTTCTTCAAAAAATCTGCTGCACGATTCCTACAATCAAATGCACTATGGCCCTTTTTGTTGCAGTAGAAATATTTGAAACTTCTCTTCTTGATATGAGATTGTTTCACTTGATGAAAAACCAGAATTTTCAAAATTTATAGCACCTTGTTTGTTGCTCCACCATGCACCTTTCTTTCTTGTGGCATTGCTTTAGTTGGAATTTAGGAAACTTTCTTTTGTATTTTGGTAGCTTGACTTGTTTGACCACATGACCTCATCATTTGTCATGTGTACTCTATTTTGAATGTACTTGTCAGCCCAAAACTAGAGGCTAAAAGGGTAACCAATTCTGTCATTTTTATATTCAAATGTTAGGTTCAATTATTTGAAGATCATTGAAGACTTGGCCATCTTCAAGGACTTCCACGAATTAGCATTTAGGACAAGTCTACAGAAATACACTATGTTTTCAACAGTCTGCAAAAAAAAATCCAAGTGTCACACAGTTCACATTTTTCACAATTGTTTCCCAAAAAATTCAACAATTTCCCAATAGTAACTTCTTTTCAAGTATTTCAAAGAAGTAAATTATTTGTCGGCTTTTTCACATTTTCCCAAAAATGTGACATAACACACACTATCTACAAGTGATCAATATGCATCACACCAAGTAAAAAAGAGAATGCATTACAATTATTACTATGTGACAGAAATCAATATCTCTTGGAAATATATTCAATTAGAACACAAGAGTGTGTACATCATAGCTGAATTCAAGAGTGCAATCTCAAAAGAATTTGTGATCCCACTGTATCAATTGCTATCATATCGGATTTGATTCCATTAAAATTTTGCGCATTGGGTCAAAATGGTATATTGACCTTGTATCGAACTAATTTTGGATCGATGGATCAATATTGATAATTTCATTATTTGTTTATCATTTTGACCCTTTGTAAAAAAATTGATTCTTCATGTATTTTAGCAGATACAAGTCTCGACATTCAAACTAAATGGATCTAAAAAAGCACTACCGAAATCTATCAAAAATAGAGGGGGATCTTGCATGTGATCTAGCTCAATGATAAATTTTCTTTCTTGAGAAAAATTAATCATGGCACAAAGGCCTGCAATAAAACAAAGGGGAAAGGGGGAGGGGGGGCTTACAAAAATGTCACAAAAGTAGCCAAAGTGCTTTACTTATACAAAACTAGTAAAGACAGCTTAAACACAAATATTTTTGTTATCTTCTGAGTGATATAATACACAAGAAAGGGGATAGGAGAGAGAGAGAGAGAGAGAGAGAGAGAGAGAGAGAGAGAGAGAGAGAGAGAGAGAGAGAGAGAGAGAGAGAGAGAGAGAGAGAGAAAGAGAGAGAGAGAGAGAGAGAGAGAGAGAGAGAGAGAGAGAGAGAGAGAGAGAGAGAGAGAGAGAGAGAGATGAAAATGGCAAAAAAATGATAAGAAAAAATCAATCTAATGAGACAATAAAAAATTAAAGAGAGGTTACCATGTCTAGAGCAATGGAGAACTTTAACATGATGTTGGATTGCTTTTTCAGAATGAGAAACTCTGTTTTGGCCCCTTGTAGCTATTGTTCATCTTCTTGGAGCATGGCACAAAGTGTGGCCGCCTCCATGTCTCGTAGTGCAAGGGTGGCCTCTTGGCAGGTCTAGAGATTTTTTGCTAGCTAGATGGATTGTATCGACAAGCTCCTATAGTGCCTTGTCCACTTGCACTGAAGCATTTGTGCAGTGAAGATGTCTTCTTCTTCCATTGTGATCGTCTAATCAAGGAGTACCATGCCAGCTGGAGATTTGGGTTCATCCTTGTTGTATCTTCAAATCCGAGGCAGCTTCCGCGGCTCTAAATACTCTCTCTCTCTCTCTCTCTCTCTCTCTCTCTCTCTCTCTCTCTCTCTCTCTCTCTCTCTCTCTCTCTCTCTCTCTCTCTCTCTCTCTCTCTCTCTCTCTGGTAGTATCTAGTTTCATATCACCCCCTCTTGCTTTGAAAACTATCTAAATATTTGGTAATATACCATTAAGAGGCACACCGCTTGAAGGATTATAAAACGACCCCCAAATAGACTGCCAACCTAAGGAAATGCTAACAGAAGTCGGTCTATACCACAATTACAGCTCAAGCTCCATTGGGAGTCTAAAGCGTTCATGACCACCGGCACTTTCAATGGCAATCAGTAAGGCAAGTTTCTAACGGTCAACAGGCAATTTTCTGATATAGCCTAGGGAACTTTGAAATGGAAAAGAGATCACGCGTGTAAGCCCTGGCTTTTGAGATACCGATAGAATATACAAGTATGACTTGTGAATGAGCTAAAATTCACTTAACGAGTGAGGTGAAATAGGGTTAGATGTTGAATGAACGCCTAATCTTCATCTGACCCATTTGCATAGACTTCGAGAATATTTGTTACTAATGGTAGTATGGTCTGCAATTGGACCATAAAGATGGTATAAAACTTCACAAGTTCAGAGTCATGAAGATCTCCAAAACCATGAGCTGGAGTCTTTCTCAAATACCGTGGAGCCAAAATGTGATGAGGCACAATTCGAGCAATGATAGACAAGCAAGATAGAAGATACTATAGACTCTACACTCCCCTTCGGATGCAGCAAACAATCAAACCGACTCCTCTCCTCAATTGGGCTATGGAGTCAATATAAGAAACGCACCCTAGAATCTCACCATTTATGACTTAGGGTTTGTTAAAGAATGGCAATTACAAGCCAACACTGCATATGGGCAACAAAGGACATTTTGTTTGGTGCAAATGTCACTAGTCACACTACGACTTATGTCGTTTTAGGGAATCAGTGATATCAATGTTATGCATACAAGAAAGATACATGCAATCTTCAACTCCATATTGTCCACTCACACTGTCTTGGACCGTCAACTCCATATAAAAAAAACAAACAATATGCATAAACGTCTTCAATGCATGAATGTCAGAAATGGGACACTCGTTTTGCTTTTGGCACTTTTTAGACAACAAGGTTAACCCAATACTTTTATCTTCAAATAACTTTGAGATAACAAGACCACGCTATGATGGCCAGAAAGCACAGGGCAAATTGGGCCAATGACAGGTTCCTCCATGCAGGTAGGAAAGGTGGGAAATGGAGTGCACGAGCATTGAATCGATTTCCCATCTCCCAATATTGGCAACAAATCTCACACAATGATTTATTTTTAGAACAGTGATTTCGCAGGTCTTAAGGCCTTTCCAGTCAATGATTTGAGACAATTGTTTGGCCTCCCTGACCTGCGACTGATAGGGTTTTTGAATGACTGTAGTGAGCACGTCAGGTCCTTTGGCGGCTGCCGATTGGAAGAAGGCAAAGTTGCCACAGGCAAGGCTACCAAATAGGCCTCAGGCCTGAGGTCAGGGTTAAATCGCAGGAAAAGGGAGAGCGAGCCGTTGGTAGAGAGGTCAAGGCATGAAGGGAGCCGCAGATTGGAAGAAGGCCACAGGCCAGCGATCCACGATGGGAGGTTGCTGGAATAGCTTGTGAGATTGGCGATGACACGACTTTTGGACAGGTAGGCCTCTTTTTCTTCCACGTAGGCAGGGAAGAGCGGGCCACATTTACCACACAGGGATGAAGGAGTCGCAGGCAGCAAGAGAAGCACAATTCTATGGTTTCCTTCACTTAAGCAGGATCGTGGATAGGTGAAGGAGAAAAGTGGGGCAGATTGGCCTCAACAACAGCTTGGCAGCAACGAGCTAACAGCAGGGAGCATGGCTAGGCAGGGCTAGGCAGCCGTTGGGTAGAAGAGTGAGCGCAGACAGATCTGTAGGAAGGCAGATCCACGGGCAGGCAAAGTCAGGGTAGCAAGGAAACGTAGATAGGAGAATGTAGGAGGGAAAAGCCCACAGTGGATCCTAAAATCAGGGAGGTAGAGAGCCACAACAAGGATAGCAGAGAAACGTAGATAGGAGAATGCAGGACAAGCAGGAGAGGGCCGTGGGCTATCTTCCAAGGACATCCAACAACACCCTTATAAACAAAGCAATGCTTTCAATGCATTCACCATTGGCAGAAAGGAAGGAAGCAGCTCTGTAGATGAATAGATCAGAAAGGTAACCAACAATGGAAAAGCTTTCATATGGGCAGAGCAGAACACTGATTTGCAGTTCAAGAGTTTCTATTATAGAGCAATAATCTTCAAGCTGCAAATCAAAAGCACTATTTCACACTAAACAGGACACTCTCAAGAAAGTAATCTTTGAGCAAAAAACAATCACAACTGATGCACAAACTTCTCACACTTAAAAACACCATTAATCACAAATAGAGATCATGAGGGGTTGGCTCAGTTGGTTAGCTTGACATCCAAAATTTCTTTGGTCTCAGGTTCGAGCCTTCCCTTGGAAACCAAGAAGCATTAATCACAAATAGAGTCACAAGAAAGTGATTCAAACAACCCTAAGATAGGGAGACAACAATCTTCCAAGCCTCAGATCTTTCTAATTAAGGTGGCAAAGCTTTTCACAATTCCACAACCTGCAACCACAGAGTTAGAGACAACAAGAGATGACACAAATCTGATCCAACTGTCGCTGAAGCTTTTTCTTCCTTGTTTTTTGTGTTCGTCCTCTCCTTCTAATTCGCAAACAATTTTTTGTCTTTGAATTTTCTTTTCGTGCGGAAGCTCTTACGAGATCCCAGACACTCAACTACGCATTACAGAACATATTTTATTCTAGCAATTAAGAGACACAGCACAAGGCCAAGAGATACACGAAATAGAATGACTATATTGTCAGTTTGGTTTTAGAGCGAGATCGTCAATGTCTCGCTCGTTGGCGGATTGTCTCTACTCTTTTGTTGTGTTCTGCTCGTTGGCAAACTTTCATGCACAACTATGGTATTTTTGTTTTCTTACTCTATTCGCTACGTCTCTCTCTGTTTCTTACAGATCTCTATATTCATTATCTCTCTTCTTTCTTCTCTTTTGGTTATGATCCAGAGAGGATCGTTTATACCTCCGCTGTGGAGTTTACAAGATAGCTAAACGTAGAATCACAAGACTAGTTAACGCTAATCAACTAGTTAGTTAGTCTCCGTCGTTGCTATTCGTTTCAGCTGGGCATGAAGCTCGTTGAACTGCCAACTGGCAGCGCGAAGGATTTCTCTTCGTTTGTTTTGTTCTTTTCGTTTTGCGGTCCTGGAGGTGTGTTTACAATTTGCGATTGATTCACGAATCGTTCATACTTTGAGTCAAAGACACGTTGATTGTCGCAAATTGTTCTCGTTCGACCTTCGTGTCTTGTTCGTGCTGCGACAAAGTTGCAGGAGTTCACCATTTCTGACAATCCCTCTTGAACCTTGTAGCTTTGTTCGTTCAATCCAGTTGCCTCTCTTTGCTTGGTAAAGAGTGGCTTGTCGAGCGATTTCATGAGGAGATCTGCAATCATACTTTCTGATTTTATGAACTGGACTTGGAGCTCTCCTTTCAAGATCAAATCTCGAATGTGATGGTACTTTAGAGGAATGTGCTTCGTCTTTGAATGGAAGACAGGATCCTGGGACAGATAGATGTCACTCTGGGAGTCCATCATCATCGTGCTTGGCCCCTCTTGTGGTATTCTGATTGCCTCCAATATCATCCGTAGCCACACTACCTCATTTGCCACTTTCGAGGCTGTGACATACTCAGCTTCGCAAGAGGATTGAGCTACCAGGGTTTGCTTTTTGCATATCCAGCTGACTGTAGCTCCGCACGCTATTGTACATCCTCTAGTAATGGACTTGATGTCATCCTTGCAGCTCGCCCAGCTCGCATCACTGTAGTAATGCAGCTCAAATCCTTTCTCCTCGTTTCTAGCTCTGTAGGTTAATCCAATATTTTGGGTACCCTTCAGATACTGTAGGATTCGTTTGGCCATTTGCCAATGTGCTAGACCAGAATTGGCTTAATGCGTAAATAGAGAAGGCTAGATCCGGTCTGGTACAAATTGTCAAGTACATCAGACTCCCGATTAAGTTCTAGTAGAGTATACCTGCCATCTTCTATTCTTCTTCTTCTATTTTTGGGCAATCATGTTTCGTGAGCTTGGCTCCAACTATCATTGGTGTGGCTTTTTCTTTGCAGTCCGTCATGTGGTACTACTTCAGCACTTTTTTGGCGTATTCTGACTGACTCAAGTGCATTTCGCCATTTGTTCGATCTCTTCTGATCTCCAGCCCTAGGCATTTTGTTGCTTCTCCAAGATATGTGATTTCGTAGCTTTCAGAAATCTGACTCTTCGTGTCTTTGATCAACATCAAGAAATTTTCTATCATCAGCGAATCATCAACGAAAATGGTCAGTATCACAAAATCCTTTCCTACTCTTTTGATGTAGACATTACAGTCTGGTTGAGTAGGGTTGAAATCTAGAGACTTCAGAAGACCATCAAGCTTTTTGTACTAGGCCCGTGATGCCTATTTTAGACCGTAGATGCATCTCTGCAATCGGCACACATATTGTCTATTGTCGGGGTCTTCATAACCTTCAGGTTGCCTCATGAAGATTTTCTCCTCTAGATCTCCGTGGAGAAAGGTTGTTCTCACGTCAATCTGGTGAATTTCCAGATTGTACTATGTGGCGTATGCAAGGAGTAGCCTTATGCTTGTCATCTTCACCATGGGCGAATATGTGTCGAAATAGTCGACACCATATCTCTGTGTGTAGCCCTTTGCGACAAGCCTTGCCTTGTAGCGGCCATTTTAGTTTTTTCTTGTACACCCACTTGCAGTCGACTATTTTCCTGTTTTTTGGCAGTGGCTTTAATGTCCATGCCTCATTTTGCCTCATCGACTCGATCTTCTCTGACATTGTCTACTTCCAAAATTCTCCCTCTGGACTCTAGATAGATTTTTGGTATGTTGTTGGCTCTTCTATGAAGCTGCAGTACTCGAACTACATGTCTTCACTCCATTGAAGATTGTTAGAATAGAGGTCTTGAGGTCTTCTTTGTCTTGTTGACCTTTGAGATTCATTTCGTCGCTGCTCAAACATTTCTTGTTTGTGGGGTCGATCGTCTGCTTCATGTTGCTCTAGAGTCTGGGACTCTGCATTCTGATTTGATGTATGTCGTCAATCTCCTTCTTGAATAGGTAGCAGTGTGAACATCTCATGTCCTCTTTCGTCTTTCAGTCCAGGGAATTTGGACTCGTTGAACTTCACATCTCTACTCGAAACAACCTTCTTCGTGGTTGGATCGTAAAGTTTGTACACATGTGTTCCATTCAAGTAGCCGACCATGATTGTTTGTTCGGATTTGTCATCGAGCTTGCTTCTCTTTTCTTTTGGAATGTGCTTGTAAGCTGCACATCCAAACACTCGTATGTATGACAGATCAGGCTTTCTGCATGTCTACATTTCATATGGTGTTTTGTTCTCCAGCGCTATCATTGTAGATCTGTTTTGTAGGTGTACAGCTGCAGCTATTGCCTCGGCCCAGAATTGACCTAGCAATTGAGCCTGTGCCATCATGCATCTGGCTCTTTCAACTAGCATTTTGTTTCTTTTTTCTACCACACCATTGTATTCTGGTGTGTATGCAGGAGTGAATTGGTGTTCAATCCCACGTTCTTCGTAGAATCTTGAGAATTCTGTACTTTTGTATTCACCTCCATTATCAGATCTAAGCATCTGTATCTTTTTTGAGGTGTGTCGCTCTGCGAATGCCACAAACTTCTTGAAAGAATTAAATACTTCGGATTTCTTATTCAAGTAGTAGATCATGGTCATTCAGTTGTAATCATCTATGAACGTTATAAAATATCTTGAACCTAAGAGCAAATCTGTTTTCATCGGTCCACGCACATAAGAGTGGACGAGCTCAAGAACTTCTTTGGCTCTTCCGATGTTGCTTGCCTTTCTAACAAGCTTCGCAAAACTCAGCCTCTGGCCTTGAAATCTTGAGACCTGTGACAATGTCCTTTCTGCTCATGTCATACAGGCTCCGCATGTTCAAATAATACATTCTTCTATGCCAGAGCTGATCTTCATTTTCTGAAGCATTTAATATGCTTTTAGAGTTTTTGATTAGTTTGGCCTGGTAAAGATTTCCTTCTCTGCATCCGACCGTCAGCAACTTGTTTGTTGTCTTCTCGATCATACGGCAAGTGGTGTCGTCGAACAAAACTCGAATGCCTAGATCTGCCATCTTGGAGATAGATAGCAGATCCTTTCTGAGTGAGGACACATAGAGTGCTCCTGGCAGCTCTACTTGGCCTGACAATGTTCATAGCTGTAGAGAGCCGATGCCTTTGACATTGTGTCTGCTTCCATCGCCTAGAATCACTGCTCTGTCGTTTTCGTGTTCGCAAAAGTTGATCAAGATCTTCTTGTTGCAGATTATGTGAGATGTTGCTCTTGAATCGATGACTACATCGTAGTCGTGTTCAGAGTAGCTTGTCAAAGCTTCGTCGAGTATCGTGAAAGCTTCGTCACCTCTTTTAGCATCCTTTGATGACTCTGCAACATTTGTCTTTTCAACTTTGTTTTTCTTTTTTGGGTTGATTCTGTAGTTGTATGCAGAATGCCCTTTCTTCTTGCAGTGCATGCAAGGTATTTTTGGAATGAACCAACATTTGTTGGTCGTATGGCCTAGTTTGTGACAGTGATCGCAAGAACAAGATTGCTGATTCGAGGACTTCATCTTCTCAAATCTTGGCTTGTTTTTGTTCTTTTTCCTTCCTTTTGTGAAGAGAGCCTTCTCTTGATCACTGCTTCCCTCTCCTTCGTCTCTCATCAGTCTCTCATCAACGACAAGACTGACTGCTTTGTCGAATGTCATATCTGGTAGACTCAGAATAAGCATTCTCAGCGGCTGATAGGACGTCGGTAGATTTCATGAAATACATCAGCTGCTATGGTGTTGGGACCTGGTGCTCCTGTCCTGATGCAACGAGTTGAGCGAAAATTGTTCTGATCTTCTCAACGTGCTGATCTAACTGGCTGTCATCCCACCATATGGATTGTAGCTGATTGTGAAGGTGCATGACTGAAGCTGCAGCCCTCACTTCATACTTCTGCTTTAATCTTTCCCACACTGCATGGCTGCTTTCGTAGTCTTCAATCTGCATGAGTATATCTTTATTTATGGACGAAACGATGATCACCATTGTGCGCTCATCCTTTCTGATCCATTCAGCTCTCCTCGGATCTCCCTCTGGAGGCTGCACCTCTGAGAGCTCGGTCACTAACCAGATGCCTTCGCCCTTCAGAAGTGTTTTGATTTTGAATTTCCAGATTCTGTAATTTGCACCATCAAGCCTAATTGCTATTCTAGTCTGGATTGTCGTAGCTATATTGTATTGTCTGGAAGAATCACAACTAAGATATCAGTAGTGATAACCTGTAGGCTCTAATACCATGTCACGGAAGTTTTTTTTCTTTCTTGTTTTTCGTGTTCGTCCTCTCCTTCTGATTCACGAATAATTTTTTGTATTTGAATTTTCTTTTCGTGTGGAAGCTCTTACGGGATCCCAGACACTCGACTACGCATCACAGAACATATTTTATTCTAGCAATCAAGAGACACAGCACAAGGCCAAGAGATATACGAAATAGAGCGACTATATTGTCAGTTTGGTTTTAGAGCGAGATCGTCAGTGTCTCGCTCGTTGGCGGATTGACTCTCTGCTCTTTCGCTGTGTTCTAATCATTGGCAAACTTTCATGCACAGCTATGGTATTTTGGCTTTCTTACTCTATTCACTACGTCTCTCTCTGTTTCTTACAGATCTCTGTATTCACTATCTCTATTCTTTCTTCTCTTTTGTTTATGATCTAGAGAGGATCGTTTATACCTCCACTGTGTGGAGTTTACAAGATAGCTAAACATAGAATCACAAGACTAGGTAACGCTAATCAAATAGTTAGTTAGTCTCCGTCGTTGCTATTCGTTTCAGTTGGGCATGAAGTCCGTTGGGGGCTAGAGGTGCACCCCTTTAAGAAATGGGGCACCTCCTTATGACTTTTCAAAAAACTGCCTCAAAAAATAGGGCACTAGCCCAAATTTGTTTTCAACACCTAACTTGGTCTCAACTTGCAATTTCAAAGTCAAGTTGGGCCCTATTTACGGTTTCAATTTTTATGGGATCACGGCCAAGTTTTAATTACTAAAATTGTATTACGAAAATACTTGGCACCTCCTAGTCCCGACAAACCCAGAAACTAGGGGCATAGGCCGCATAAATGGAATTTTCCTATAACGTAAATTAGCAAATGAACAGTATTTTGATAGCAGTGCAACTGGCCATTATGGGCCATTTACGCATCATTTTTTAACAGTTTTGCATCAGCGTCATAGCGCGCGGCGACAATTTTTCATCGAAAATAGCTTGAAAAAGAGGTCTTACTCCCTAGCACACACCCCTAAATGGTCTAAACTTTTTTAGCGGGAATTTGTTTTTTAAAAAAGGCTCTTCACTAAACAGTCATGATTTACCTTGTCTCATCTGATGGTTATTATGATTTGCTTCATACACAAGGCAATGTTTGGTTCTTTCAACGAAGTTTCATGAGAAAGTTATGTTTTAGCTATTTATACACTACCATTCTTTGTTATTTCTCCACCTCTTCTCTATTCTCCTCTTCTTCTTCCTCGCTATGCTTTCAGAGTGCTCATGAATGCTTGACAGCGCTCATCTACCACAAAATCGATTGCATTACTCAAACACTCTTGTATGAATGTTGCTTGATGTACGGTTTCATGCACACATTGCAAATTGAGTAGTTCACAAGTATGAATGTGGTAGTGCGCTGGAAAACCAACGATGGTCACAATAAAATAATGTGGGAATTTTACTGCTTCACATTGGTAGCTTAATGCCTACACCACAAACACTTTGAGTTAAATTACATTGCATTCCATTTTATGAAGCTTTTTGTTGTAGTTACATGATGTTGACAGCCACCTATAATTCTGCTCTTCAGTTGTTATCCATGTCCAAAAGAAGCTATACCACTTAATAACAAAATTGCATTTAAATCATAGTCATGTCTTCCCAAACAATAGAAAAGTTTTTAGTGATAGGCCAAGCCCTAATATTACGATATCAGGGCTTGTGCCATGTTGATCAGTTTACGGGCAATTGGTCCATATCGATTAGTATTTATTTTTACGTAGAGAGTATGAATAGTTTTAACAGTTGACATTCTTCTTAGCTAAAAAAATTGGTGTGGACACATGTGCTGGTTAGGGCAAATCCATGTCGTTCTAACCCAATTGAGCCTTGTAGAACAAGGTATGTCACGCACTACTATCCAAACTTTTGAGCATATCCATGCTTTCCAGTCGTATCTCACCAAAAGCCTAATGTGGCATTTATTCGGGTAGGGTTAAGTGTTTCCATGGTTGATTGTTACGAATACGTAGGTATTAGGCTACATCTACACCATACTAATCCAAACGACCTGTACTGCATATGCAATGACAGGTTCCATATTGTTAAGTTTGATTCTGAACAAATCCATGTTATACTTCTATCAACCATGGTATTAGGACTTTACTAAGGATAGGTATGGTTTATTACTAATGAGGGATTACCAGTGTTTTTACTAGGTATTAGGGCATATCTGTGCCATTCTAACCCTTATGTAAAAACTTCATATCTTACGCATATCCATGTTGTCTAAGACCATTATATTGGAGACCTTACTATTAGGTTTTGGGCATGGATTATTCAAGACTAGTTAGGTTGGTTTGTAAATATGATTAGAAGATATCTCTTTTTTTTTACTTATGTTATTATTCAAGCATAGTGAAGAGAGGTAGATATTTAAGTCTAACGGGAACAACCATCTCAAGAGTGTTCATGATGTGTGTGGTTTGTATAGCACCCAAAAATTGTAAGAAGAAGTCATACCTGATGCCATGTTGTTTCCGAGAGTAGTTTGTTTTTCTTTAGATCACAACAAAAAGAATAGTCTTTATCCCATAGCTTCATCTAAGAATCAAATAAGCGCCTAAGTAACTTACCAAGAGTATTCAAGCTTGCTTGTTTTAATGTGTTTCATAAATGACGTACCTTTTTAGAGACTTAGTAATGCACGGTGTGAATTTAAACCAAAACGTAAGTGGTAGTAGGCCGTAGTAACAAACGATGCTACATCACCACAAAGCATCGATGGTAAATTAGTATCAAATGATGAGACTCTTTAAGAGATAAACCAAGTGCTTGAAAAGACATATAGAGGTGTCATTTAAGTACTGATTCAAATGGTGGATCGCTGTCTACACAACATTAGATCTCTTAAGCCTTGTTATAAACAAACTCTTTGTGAAATAAATGATGAACATAAAGCTTTCTATTGTCCATCGCTGGAACATTAGAGTGTATGCTGGAAAATCTTTATTTAAAAAGCATTTTAGGACCTACTGTCCATCGCTGGGGACATTAGAGTGTATGCTAGAAAATCTTTATCTAAAAAGCATTCTAGGACCTACTGTCCATTGCTGGAGACAAAATGTGTATCAACCAGATGATAATCACTACCGCACCAACCGTGGATTCTAGTGATGCTATGGGTTTAGTAACTAACCTTGCGCGCGTGATACAAACCATGTTAGATGAAAAGAAAGACATGGACAAACACATATCATAGTTGGGTACTAAGAATACCTTGATCAATCATAAGGTTATTCAATTGAATCGCGAGCTCAAGATTACGAAGCAACATGAGGCAAAATCTGAAGTTGAACTGAAGAAAGCCACACAAACTGCTGAGCGCTTCAAAGAATATGTGGCAACTCTTCAAAATTCATTGACGACAGTGCAAGACCAAGTGGACAAAGCCGTCCAAGATGCCAAACAACAAATGTAGCTACTGGTGGGTCAATTGGATATGGATATGGTCGAGCTTAAACGCGAATGTCTGCAAGGTGAATTGGATGCGACCAGAGAGAGAGAGAGAGAGAGAGAGAGAGAGAGAGAGAGAGAGAGAGAGAGAGAGAGAGAGAGAGAGAGAGAGAGAGAGAGAGAGAGAGAGAGAGAGAGAGAGAGAGAGAGAGAGAGAGAGAGAGAGAGAGAGAGAGAGAGAGAGAGAGAGCTCCTCCTATTTCCATTATTTTCAAAGGCCTCCTATTGGGCATGAATGTGCTTGTATATGGATGTTGAATGCTTATTTGGTTTTGAATCCTATTACCCTAGCACTTCCTAATATTAGCATAATCATTTTCCATTTCTAGTTTTTATAACTAAAGATCTATAACCTCCACATCCATGCATAATAGGTGTTACATCCATTGACACTCAAGATATGATCATTAAGATCCATAGGTAGGATTTGCCTTATGATATTCACCTTCCTTGGGTAGATCAACCTCAAGAAGACAAGATCTAGAGTGAACAAAGCCTAGAGTAAGGCGAAAAGTAGATCAACCTCGAGAAGACAAGATCTAGAGTGAACAAAGCCTAGAGTAAAGTGAAAAGTAAAACAAAAGACTTTTAAAAGGAATCTCATCACCACACAAAAAGCAACCAACCAAAGCATCAAATTTTAGCTATTATTTTACCTTTAGATCCTACACTAAGGCATGTGACACCCTTTGTTGCCTAAATATCCTCACTTTTGCAGCCATTCTACTTTCTCCTCCATGGATCAAAACTTGTACTACAACTAATCAATCACCAAGAAACAAATCCATAACCCATTGTAAATGCAAGATACAAGAGGGTGTAGAAATGGGCCTACATTTTTTGGCACCATTTTCAAGAAAATGTTGCTAGAATCAACCAAAAGCAATCTCTTATGGATTTTTTGGTTCTTTTTGTGATTTCCTATTTTAGTTGTATTGGTTTTTGGAGAGTGTCCAAGCTTCTTGGAATTTTTTTTACTCAAATCCTAATCCACATACAAAAAAATCCTAAAAAAGGGACACGTTTTGCATTTCTCCACAAAAATAGTTTTCTACTTGTCGACTTCATTTTTTGTATATTCCATGAATCACTATAGTTGGCCTCTTGCTAGTAACAAGTCTAAAGTTCATACTATTTCCTAATAGTTGGCGAATAAAACCATTCTATTTCTGCTTTTACTTGCCTATTAGAATATTTGTAAATATTTTCTAATTTTACTCGTTATCTTCATTATACATTCCCACACTTTGGACCTACTTCCTGATATACATGAGAGTTAAATTGTGTTTCGATTGCCTATTTGAAATAATGTTTGAACATTTGGTATCTTTACTCATTAAGAAAGCCCAATAAGTTCATTAGGCTCCGCTTGATCTTTGTGTAAGTCAGCATATAAATTTGTTGTACTCACACCTTCTACTCGCCAATAGAGATATCTTTGAAACTATCTCAAAAATTTACTCATAGGTAATTATGGTACTTCCATTCATTGTTATGGACCTTTGGCCTTGACAAAAAGTAAAAAATATTTTTACTCACCCACCATAATCTCTACTCAACCAATTTTCGATTCTACTCGCCTATTACTATAACCTAAAAATCTTGCCTACTTTTCTAAGATATTGCTTACAGTCAAAAGGATAATGATCAATCCCATCTATTAATGTACTTAATTATATTCGCCCTCTTTGCAATAAAACACAATTTGCATCAAGCGCCACAAGAATCTAGATTAATATCACCTTATCATTGTATTAAATATAGATTCGATTTGTTGTAATACTATAAGCCTATTATATGTATTCAACTTTAGTTAACTTGAGCCTATTGAGATGAGAAGAGTCACAACCACAACTTGCACTCTTTCTTATCACGCATGTCATTAATTTTCATTTTCTAGACACTAGTTTCATTGGATTTGGAGATCTAGAATAGTGAGAAATGTGAAAATTTTGGTTTCTTTAAATACAAATGAAATTGGATTGGGATCTTTATGTAAACCTTAGCTTGGATTTAGTTAATTTTAGTATACATAAAGATTTGGTTTTCATTTTTGCTTTGGGTTAAGGCAAAGGTAGCTTGTTATTGTTGTTCTCTTAAGCTTGGATTGAGCTTGCAAATAATAGGCTTGGATTGAGCTTACAAACAATGAGATTGAATGAGTAGAAATAAAATGCTTTTATTTTGCATTGGATGTAAGAATTAAAACATTTCTATCATTTTTGAGCCCTTGTTGTTATATTTGCATAATAGGAAAACACACAAGCAACACCAATGGATCAAACCAATGATAACCCAACTTTCGATTTATCAAACCCATCCAATGTGGCACAAGCTCTTGAACTTTTATATTAACAAATTCAAGCCGCTAATAAATGGCTTCTTGAAACTAATCAAAAGAACCAAGACTTGGAGTCCAGGTTAGCCAACCAAAAGAAGCATGTAGTTCCACCTCCCGTGGAATTGTTTAAGGGAGAGAAGAAAGATAGGAACTTGCAAGTGGTAAGTTCATGGCTTAATGTTTGGAGCAAATACCTTGGCATGAACCAATTCCCTGAATGTGAGAATTTATACATTGTTACTATGTTCCTTGAGGGAAGAGCCTTAGTATGGTGGGATGACCTAGTTGCAAAAGGCAATCAACCTTGTACATGGGAAGATTTTTGCATAGTATTTAGGGAATACATTCTACCACTGTTAGATGACTATGAAGACTTTATTAAGTTGTCTCATATAACAATGAATAAAGGTTTGGAACAGTTTATTCAGGATTTTCATGAGTACTTGAATTCACTTTCTAGTGACATTCCACCCAAAGTACAAATGTTAATGTTTATTGATGGGTTACCAAAAGATTATCAAGTGGATGTTCGTAGGAACCATCCAAAAACCCTTGAGGATGCTGTTAGGGCTGCAAAGTTTTTTGATGACATACCTAAGCCACGTAGGGGTCAACAACCTAATGAGCAGAAAAAAGTTTTTCAATCTAAGAGGAAGGATAGGGAAATTGTTAGTGAAACACATCCCAATTCCAATAATCCTAAGAAAGCAAAAAAAAACTCTAAGAACTATCAGGGTGGCATTGACAAGGTTGTAACTCGTAAGAAGAACATGTGCTTCAAGTGCAATGGCGAGGGTCACCTTGCACGAGATTGCATCAAAAAACCAGCTTCTACCTCAGGTAATGTTTACAAATCCTCTGATCCAGAGGATCTGTTGGTTTTAAAATTAATTCTTTCTTACTTCTGCCTATCAGCAGAGATAGTGGATTCTTCTTGAGATTGTCATTCTTGTTTTAAACCCAAGATCAGGCAGAAGGGAACAGAGTGTTGTAGTATATTTTTTCTCCTGCCTGTTAGAGGACTACTCGGGGACGAACTCTCTTGAACTCACTTACATTCATACATAGATGCAAGCCAAGAACGCTCATTCACAGATCAGAGTGCAGCCCAAATGAACATTCTGTAGATTCTACAGCTACCTACTCTAAAAACAAATTGAATCAGAAGTCCAAGAATCAAGAAACCAACCAATCTTTTGATTCTTGGACATCCCAAGAACATCAAGAACTGGATTGTAAAGAGATATGCAAGAACTACACCACAGATCTAGCCTATTTAGTTTACCTGAATGCTGGTTTCTACATTAATCCACAAACAAGAAAAGAAACTAATCCACTCTAGGAAAGCAGCAAATCTAATCCACTCTATAGTCCACAACCACACACAAAAGGAGGGAAGGGCAAGATCATAAATGCATCACTCAAGAAACAAGCATGATCAAGGAGCTCAATGGATGCACCAAACTCGTGAAGGCTCTTCTCATTTCAGCATGGAGTTGATACAATTCACAAAAAGCTCCTCTTCACAAAGAGGGAGTCTCTTAAATAAGCAAGAGAGCTACTTAGGTGACATCCTAGTGGAATTTTCACATTTCACAAATTACAAGTGGATAATGCTCTCCACTAGAGGTCACCATCAAAAGGTGGCTCACTCTATTTTCTTTGGGAGGGGTCTACTTGCATTTATTACATTTGCCTAGAAATACTAGTTCCTACGTGGTCATTCCATCTTTGAATGTCTTATTGCTGCAATTGGTTGACATTCTCAACATTGGAGAGCTCTCAACAGCTTCACAACTTGTCTGTTCGAGTGCTTTCCATGTGTCTCTTTGTTTTGTCACTTGTATCTGCCATTGACAGTTTCATCTGGTTTCTTGGCAGATTCTATCTTCTGGGAGGTCTATATCCTCCATTCGCTTCTGGGTGTTTCCGTGATTTTTCTCTCAGTTGAAGTATTAGTCTCAAGGAAAACCTTCGATCTACAAGTTGCACAAACTTTGACTATCAATCTCAAGGGTATGGACTCATCAAAAATTGGTGGTAGGAATAGATTTGGATGGACGGTTTGATAAAGGTAAGAAAACATGATGAAGGCTTGGTGGAAGAATGAAGGAACTGATAGTTCTACAGTTGCAGCCTTGGACCCTTTCAATGTCGAGCTTTGACCACCACTTGCTAGGTGAGGAGCTTGCTTTATTTTGCAGGTTCACGGTTGTCTTCATCTTTCTTTTCTGCAGCTCTTTCTTTTGATCCATTACTTTTGGATCTCTTTGGGCTTCGTAGGAGGGGATTCAAATATCATTGCTCCAAAGAGTTTCTTTTGATCAAAATTGATCTGACTCATCTGTTGCTTAAGTTTTTGTCCTTTTCTCCTCAGCTTCTTTGCTTAATTTCTGATGTCTTCTAGCTGCTTCGCCTGCTTTTGTGGGTCTTCTTTTGGCTGATCATCCATTGTAGGTGGCAGTTAGTCTCTGCAAGAAACTTGCAATGATCTTTCAACTGCTTCGGTAGGACTATAAAAACCTAGGGATTTCTCAGAAGAACAGTAAATTGATGATAAACAAACATATGGAAGGAAGGGTCGTAGTGACAACGGTAGATGGTGTGGGTGATATGCATGAGAATGGATGCAGATGTATGACGAGAGGTTGGTTGAAGAAGAAGACTGATATCCCAATGCTTGTATTTCCCTTTCTGAAGGATCTTCGTCGTGACTGGGGTACTTCTTCTGATTGAGTCTCTTTGGATTAGCCATCTATCTTCTTTAGCCTTGTGTCTTTTCATATTTGACTTGTGACCTTGGCTGTCGATCTTGTTGATGTTGTTGTTGGCAGCATAACTGCTCCAATGGATCCAAGAAAATCCACTCCCCCCCCCCCCCCCCCCCCCCCCCCCCCCCCCCAAAATATGTTGGTGGGGATGTGGTTATTGGTAGCTGTTCATGCTCAAGATTGGATCGGCGTGTGGAACACATAGTTGAAAACACGTTGAATATGTGACTGGACTAAAGATCGAACAAATTTATTGAAATTTATTTCGATCTTGCTGTAGTTGACTCGAAGATGAATATGGCAATGAAATACAGGAATCAGCTCAGACGTGATATGGAGCAGATTTGGTGGATGCACAAAAATCTGAAACTCTGTATAAGGTGACTGGAAAATTGATAGATGAATGACAAGTTATTCTTGAGATATGCTACATGATGTCTCCTGTGCGATGGCTATCCTTGATTAACTAAAAACAAATGTAGAAAAAGATATGCAATTAGAATAAAGTATGAAATCAAAAAATGACAAAAAAATAAACAAGGAAGATACCAATGTGATAGAGAGTGAAAGCCGTAGAGCATTTGTCAAACAAGAAGTCATTCATCAACATGTATAATTCACCTAGACAATTTCATGTGTCTATTGATCTGTTAGAGTAATGAAAAAAACTCTCAATAGCTGTTGTCAGAAACAAGGCAGGTAGTGACACTTGAATCTACCATCGTTGATAGTAGATGTTGTAAGATATAGCTTGAGATGTAGGTATGGTTGAGGTACTATTGTGCTAAGGACCTCTCTAAGCACGAGATTCATAACCGAATCTCGATCTGGATTTTCGAATCCTAGATTTATTGTGTATTGGCACATTGGAAATCTTATCAGCATGTGGAAAGACAAATATATGTGAGGTTGCAGAAGTGGACAAAAAATGTCAATTCTTTATGGAGGTTGCTCTTGGTTGGACATTGTAGCAGATGACAGAATATCGGTTTCACTTTCTTTTGACAAGGAATCATTTCATATTGTCTTTTTTTATTATGGAGCTGGTGTATTGTGCGGTATTGTAGAAGTTTGCTAGAAACTTCTCGATTGAGCAACAGGTTTAACGGTTGGTCGCTATGGTGCTCGTGTTGTTGTCGTGAGGACCTATTGTGAATCAGAACTGATGTGATGGGCAGGTAGGATCGTAGTTGGTTGTTTCGGACAGTCTTTAAAACTGTGTTTTCTGATACAGTCAGGACACTTAGCATGGGACAATCAACCATGAAGTGGCCAGTTTCACCACAGATGAAACATCTGGTGTGCAATGGCCCTTGTATAACAGCATAGCCATCTTGTATGGCTAGTGGTTCTGGACTTTCTGGTGGATATTCGGGATAAGTCAAGGAATGTCGAGAATGTGATGGTTGTGCTTCATATTGTTGGACTGTATGTGCTTGGATAGGCGGTTATGAAGGACAAGCATCAACAGGATGCGTAGCCCGGCAGTGTGGGCACCATATTGTTTTTCATCTATAAGGTAGTTGTGCAGGGTTTGGCTGACCAGGCACACTGCTTTGGATAGACTTCAAGGTAATTTGAAACTCATTGGTGAGTTTCTCCATCTGTAGCTGATGTTGCTTATTAAGCAACTCAAACTGGGATTTCCAAAGCTGATCTCGGGTGTCCTCGATCGGCTTTGACTCATGGATAGGAGCATGTGGTGCTCGTCTTTTCCTGAATTCGTCAACATCAGATCCCTCGTCTTCTTCTTTGATGGCGTCAGACATAGCTAATTTGAGGCTCATATATTCGTCATTGGATTTAAGCTTGCGTCTAATCCATCTTGGAAGGCCGACTAAGAGCCAGATGATGAGCATCTATTCAGAGGGTTGTTCCTATACTTGACTTTTGAGGCATTTAAAATGCTCGATATAGTCTTGTACACATCCTTTGCCATCTTGATGTTACTCAATTTTACAAATGAACTCTCTAAGGACTCTTTCAAAATTGACCAGTCTGTCTTATCTTCACGATCCAGGTTGAAAAACCAATCACGTGCTTTAGCGATCATGGTCATCGAAAACAGTTGGACCATAGCATCAGGAGATGTTTCGCCATACACATCACACGCATTCTCAAAGATTTGCAAAAATCTTTGAGGGTCCGAACTACCATCAAACTTTGGTAGGTCTAGTTTGGGTGTATGTCTCTCATGATGAGCACTGTGGATAGCAGAAACGCCATGAATGTTGGTTCTGACTTGGGAGGGTTCAGCACCATAAAAATGGACTTTGGCTCGTGAGGACTTGGTTCTATCAGATTTGTGTTCTTAGAATGGGTTTGTAGATGAGTCAGGTATTTGGGTCCGCATTCGATAGAACCGATGACGTCTGATTTGCTCAGCTATAGGGGACCTGACCTCGCATGGATAATTGTCTGGAAATTCAAGGTCTTTGTGTTGGTCCATTGGGTACTGGTGTTTTTGAATTTGTTTTTTTTTCTTTTTGGGTTTTTGCGGTCACTACGGTTTACGGTGGATGCGGTTTGCGGTTTGTGGTGGGGTGCATGTGATTGTGATCTGATGCGGTTGATGGATGGTTGCAATTAGTTGCGTTCAGTTACATTCAGCTGCGGTTGATTGCGGTTGCGGTGGCTATAGTAGATTGCAGTTGATTATGGAGGGATGTGGACTGGTGCAGTCAATGGCGGTTATGTGCGGTTTGATTGCGATCTAATGCGATTGAGACAGAGGGTTGCGGTAAATTACATTGGAGACGTGTGAGTACGGTTTCAGCGAATGTTTGCGGGCAGTGGCGATGCTATGCGGAGGTAGTCGGTGTGTAGTCGTAATGGGGCGAGGGTGGACTATTGCGGTTGGGACGGGTGAAAACGGTGGTTCACGGTGGTAATGTGGATGCGGTTAGAGAGTGGCTATTTGTGGATGGAATGTGGCCTAAGGTGAGGTACTGTAGTGCGAGGGTGAATGGAGATGGGGTGTGTGTGCATGTGGTTGTAGTAGTTAGTGTGCATGTGAACAATTGGATGGAGGTGTAAGGGGGTTGCAATGGAGTGCGGGGTGACCGGTGGAAGGGTATGTGGGCCATCGTAAAGTGGTGAGAGGGTGGTCAGTTGTGGTGGACCTGATTGCTTCGGTTGAGATCTGATCGAATTCCTTCAGTCGAGATCTGACAGGAACTCGTCGGTCGAGATCTGTTCGAAAACCGTCGGTCAAGATCTGATCAAAACCCGTCGGTCGAGATTTGATTGGAATCCTCAGTCGAGATTTGATCGGAATCCGTCAGTTGAGATTTGATTGGGAGGCGTCGGTCAAGATCTGACTGATGGCGTTAGTTGAGATCTAACAGGAGGCGTAGGTCGAGATCTGACAGGAGTGGAACGTGAAGCGTGGCAAAAGCAGTGTGGTGTAGTTATGGATTATGGTTGAATGCGGTCTCAAGGGAATGGAGTGTGATCGCAACGGGTGGATGCGTGCGGGTGTAATGGAATGCGGTTGCAATGATGGAATGCGGTCTATTGCGGTTGAGTGCAGGGGAATGTGGGAGTTTGCGATGGGAGTGCAATCAGTGGTGGAGGTGAGGGAGGTGGTGTAATGCGATGTATGCAGTCAGTGGCGGTTGTGAGGGACCTCTACGGTCGAGATGGGAGAGGATCTCATCAGGTGAGATTTAACAAGTTGGATCTGGATGAGATGGGAGGCAGTGCGTCGGTTGAGATCTGAATGAGCACTCCGGTTGAGATTTCACTTTGGCCATCGGTTGAGATTTAATGCAGGGCCGTCGGTTGAGATCTGACTGATGGACGTCGGTTGAGATCTGACTGATGGTGTCAGTTGAGATCTAACGCAGGGCCATCGGTCGAGATTGGAACGAGGCCGTTGGTCGAGATCTGATGGAATACTGTCGATTGAGAGCTGAGTGAAAACCGTCGGTCGAGATTTCAATAGATTACCGTCGGTCGAGATGTAACGGATGGCCGTCGGTTGAGATCAATGCATCGGTTGAGATTGGACACGAGCTCTCCGGTTGAGATTTCAACACAGGAGAGGCTCCGGTTGAGATGTGATCATGAGGGGATGGGCGGAGCATGGAGGAGGTTGCGGGTTTCTGATATAGAAGGTGTTGGAGTTCAATGGGCAACGACACCAAATGTTTATAGATCCTTTGATCCAAAGGATCTGTTGGTTTTTAAAATTAATTCTTTCTTACTTTTGCCTATCAGCAGAGATGGTGGGTTCTTCTTGAGATTGTCATTCTTGTTTTAAACCCAAGATCAGGCAGAAGGGAACAATGTTGTACTATATTTTTTGTCCTGCCTATCGTAGGACTACTCAGGGACGAACTCTCTTGAATACACTTACATTCATACATAGATGCAAGCCAAGAACGCTCATTCACATATCAGAGTACAGCCGAAATGAAATTCTGTAGATTCTACAGCAACCTACTCTAAAAATGAATAGAATCAGAGCCTAAGCATTACTAACACTGAGCTACACTTGCATTACTAACACTGAGCTACACTTGCATAAATTGACAAAACAAGAAACAAAACTAATCTACAACATGTTAGAAGTCCAAGAATCAAGAAACCAACCAGTCTTTTTATTCTTGGACATCCCAAGAACATCAAGAACTAGATTGTAAAGAGATATTCAAGAACTACACACAGATCCAATCTATTAAGTTTACCTAAATGCTGGTTCCTACATTAATCCACAAACAAGAAAAATCTACTAATCCACTCTAGGAAAACAGCAAATCTAATCCACTCTACAGTCCACAACCACACACAAAAGGAGGGAAGGGCAAGATCATAAATGCATCACTCAAGAAACAAGCAAGATCAAGGAGCTCAATGGATGCACCAAACTCGTGAAGGCTCTTCTCATTTCAGCATGGAGTTGATACAATTCACAAAAAGCTCCTCTTCACAAAGAGGGAGTCTCTTAAAAAAGCAAGAGAGCTCCTTAGGTGGCATCCTCCAAAACATTTAGTGACCGGATTCAGTCCTTTCATGCTTATGTATGGTTTTCAACCTCGATCACCAATTAGTGTTGACATGAAAAACCTATGAGTGCAAGCCACAACTGATTTTCTTGCGGATATGCAAGAAATTTACAGCTGGCTGAAGATAACATAAGAAGTGCCCAAGATAGGGCAAGGCACTATGTTGATCTATCTCGGAAGCACAAGGTATTCATGGTTAACGACTAGGTATTTTTTAGAGTCCCTCACTCTAGGGGCTTGAAAACTGGTAAGTGTGCAAAGTTGGCGCCTAGGTATTGCGGTCCTTTTAAGGTTATCCAAGTGATAAACAAGGTCACATACAAACTAGACCTTCTAGCTAATGTTGGAACTCATTCTGTTTTCCACATTAGTAAGTTAAAACCCTCGTCAGGGGTTGGGGAGACCCTGCTCCTTGTGGAACATCTAGTGGAACTTCTTTGTGATGAGTCTGTGAGTGGACCACCTGAACTCGAGGCGATTGTTAAGCCGGCAGAGGACTCTACGGAATAGAGTGCTTCGGGAATTTTTAGTCAGGTGGAAGGGCAAATCAGAAGAGGAGGATACATGGGAAAAGGAGGGTGATGTTCAGAAGAATTTTCCAAATTTTTTCCTACAAGAAAAAATTTAAGTTTAGAGGAAAGGAATGTTACATACCTATGTAACTAGCAATACTTCGGACCCTTACAGGTCCATTTAGCGTTGGGGGCTAAATGGCAAGTGAAATTTGGATAAGGGATACCCTTAGGATAAAGGGTAGGTGTCTTAGATTCAGGTACTAGTGTCCTTGGATAAGGGCATGTAGGTGTCTATACCTGGGATGGAGGTATGGAACCTAGAGAGGTATTAGAAAGTCATTGGATGACTATATTTCTAAACCTTGGGCCTCAACCTTGAACCATATTACTTTATTGGTCTTGGACCAAAGTATACATGCACAACTTGGGCAATGGGTCCTAGTAGGAGGGCCCCCTCCTAAAAGGTCCATTGAGTTTCAAGTTCCACAAGAATAGTAATCAAAGAGTCATAAGTTATGGAAGATGTCTGATAACCTTCCATAAGCCTATGAAGGCTCTTGAACTCCTCTAGGTCTTTCTCTTTCTCATTGGATGTGCATGGAACTCCATAGTGTATTGGAGAGAACTAAATGCTATCTATATAAGAGGAGTAGGGTGCCCATTGGGAGGTAGGGAGATCTCTTTTGCTTACCTTGCTTATGCTCTGGTGTGGCTACTAGTGTGTAGAGTAATTCTTGTGTGTAGTATGCTAAGGATTTGGATCTTGCTTATGGTATGGGACATACGTAGGGTTTGGATCTTGAGTAAGCTATGGATTGTTGTGTTATGCTTGTGATTTGTTTGTGGTTAGCAAGGGGGTGCTAGATAGGTCTTGCTTGGAGCTTGGATCTAGCTATGGTTGGGTGGTGAATACTTGAGGCCAGCTTGTTATCTTCCGCTGTGTTTAAGAGTAGGGACACAGGTGGAGGAGAGATTCTTGGAGGCTTGCAGATCCTTACTTGCAGGTGGAGGCATCCTAGCTTGGAGTTGGAGAAGGATCTTGGATCTTGCAGGTTGCTTGGAGGACATTTGGAGGCTCTACCTTGGATTTGGAGGACTTTCTTTCTACTTGTTAAAACATGGAAATCGCAAACAAGTATCAGCTCGACAATCTTCAAATTTATTTTGATCGAACCCATTAAAGACACTCGACTCGACAATTGTCAAAGCTGCTAGGGTCGATCATCATCGTTGATTGTCGAGTCAACCATCTATCTTCATGCTCTCGTGATTTCCGCAGATTTTCTAACGGAATAGATTTTGCCCAATAATGACTGCTAACATGTAGTGCCTTAATCCAAATTGTAAATCTATCTATTAAGCATTATTGTAGTTGTACTGCTACCATGTATAAATATTCAATAGCACGTCAGTGTAAAACGTTGATCCATGAATCAGATGATGAATCGATCAGATATTGAATCAAAGCGCAATTATCCGATCCTCCTCTCTATTTCTAGATTTTTGTCTCAAGAAGATTGCTCATTTGTATACATTCATATTGTACACATATTTTCGACTCAATTAAATCGTTTCTAGTAAACAGAGTCGTGTCAGTGTCAAATCAATTGCTTTATTTCCTATTTTGTCTAATTCGTTACATGCAAATTACATAATTTGTAGATTGAATCGTTCTTGTGACTGACAGTTAGTGTTGATTATGATGTTCTAGTTCTGCTTGCTTGCTTGATTCATTCACGCTTCCGCATCACATCTTATTGAATTTGTGCATGTGTATAAAATCAATTATAACTTGCGACTTCAAAGCTTGGATCAAGTAGAACCACTGTTGATAACAACAGTTTGAATCCGGTAGACGTAGATTTATGCACCAAGCAGTTGTCGCGTTCAACAGCCATTTCCCGACAGATAGGCCTATTTTTTTTTTTCCGTGTTTTGTTTTGCAAAAAAAAAATTTGCATTTCTCTTTTAAATTTTCATTTGATTTGTTCTTTTAAATTTTTAATTTTTTTTTTAGAACATTTTTTTAAATTCTTTTTTGTGCGAAATGTGCATGCATTATGCGGCAGCCCGTCATTGGTTGTCCACATGCCATTATAACTCTGGCTGTCCACATGCACATGCCATTATAACTCTGTCCACTTAAAAATTATGACATAAGTGCCTACAAACTTTTTTGGTTCTAAATTTACATGAAGATTACATTTTAGAGGTGCCTCCAAGATACAAAGAAAATCTAAGTACTTGGCATTAGGAGGAGTAATGATATAAGCGATGCCCACATGAAGAAGCCAGTTCCTGGCAGCCAGGAACTAATGCCGGAAACTAGCTTTTCCTCACATGGGGCAAATTTGTGTGCCAGTTCTTGGTCGTGGCTACACAACCAGGAATTGGCTCAAAATGACCTCATGTGGACACGCTATTATAGTGTGGAGAGAGAGAGAGATGCACTGGCCACATGCATTCGTAGCCAGCCACTAGAGCAGGGGGTGCAATGCTGTATTATGTGCCCCTCCTACATGATGCAGATGTGCTTTTGGCCACACGCACTGAAAACACCTGCATCCATTGCAGCATCTATCTGAAAGCCTCTCAAAACTGTCAACTAGCATCAATGTGGCCCACCACCAATACACTCTTGCATGTTAATCATGGTCAGGCTAATATATAATCGGGGTTAGATCTCATGGTCAGGCTGATATATAACCGGGGTTAGATCTCAGCTTCAACATAAGCGGGTAGCAAATGCAACTTTACAACAACCTGCGGCTCCATCACATCCCCAGGTTGGTGCAGAGCATTACTTTTAGTGCATGTGGCCTGCATAAGGAAGAAAATAGTGCATGTGGCTAGCACGAGGGAGAGAGAGTGAGTGTGTGTGTGTGTGTGTGTGTGTGTGTGTGAGAGAGAGAGAGAGAGAGAGAGAGAGAGAGTGTGTGTGTGAGCATGCGGAGAGTTTTGTTCGAAGGAGTTGGGCGGCAGCTAAGGCGTTTGCTCAATCCCTGCGCCACTTCTGGACTTCGTAGCCCCATCCTGTCAACTGTTTCAGGAACCAAATATGTGCATGTGCAATATTTGCATGCAGGTAAAGATGGGCAAGACAAAAGACGTGGCGATCCGTTGCGGCACAAGAAAATTTCTGCTCAAATTCTCGACTTCATCAGTTTGGCTTTTCAGCAGGGGCCTTACAATAGTGATCTCCTTCTCAGATGCGGCTTGGAGATCAACAGAGTGAGATTTTTTTTATTCATAACATTTGTCCTTCCGGTTTCTTTTTTTTCCTCATTTTGTTAATTCCCGAATTATTCTGTTTATCTATCTTTTAGGTCAAATATTCTTATAGGTCTCCACACTTATTAGTTAATGCAACCTTATAAATATTCTATTAGTAATGTTAAAATTGGAAGGTAATTGATGGGTTGCATAATTTTGTAAATTCTATGTAATGAATAGGGAAAGCTGAGTTCAGATTTAGGTTAGCGTGCATTCTTTGAAGTTCCTTCTTGGGCATGCAGAGAACAATCGATTATGAAGATTATGTTGGTAATGTTAATTGTTTGGAAGCTGATTCATGTACCTTATGAAAATAATATAGTTTCTGTGTTTGCGTAAATTCTTTATATTTATGTTTGGAATAGGTGAAGATGAGTTCAGATTTAAGGGTGGCTTACATTCTTTGGAGTTCCTCCCCGGGTATGCAAAGGACAATCGAAAAGGAGCTGAAAGTTCATGTTGCAAGACTAAGATCTATGCTGTTTTCGGAGCTTTCGATGCCTTTCTCCCCGAAAATCATTTTTATTGAGGATAAACCAAACAAGCATGCTCAGGAACTTGAAGAAGCCCTTGCAGCTTTGAAAGAAAGTGATTAACTAGCCAAGACAAGGTCTGATATAGCTATCCAAGCTTTTGCATCCATTTGTTAGTAAATGGTATACTCCAACTCGAAGACCTTAGATAAGGATGTTGCTGATATTTTTCAGAGAGAGCTCATTTGTTTGACTTTCCTAACTATCCATTGAAAATGGTAGTATTTTTAAAAGGGTTTACACTTTCTTCAGAGAAAATTGGGAGCATGAGGTGAGCACAACGCTTCACTTTTGACAGATAGTGGCTCACAGTTTGTGGTCGCATATAGCAATAGATGCAAATTTATGTCAATGGATTTCTTACCTTTTGCAGGTTGCAGTTTGTTGCTTTTTGCTAGCAAGATTGTGTGTGATCATTGGGATTTTATAAACTAACGTGGTCAGAGGGATTTTAACATTTCTTCACATTTTTATCTCAAAGAAGTATATCTGAGCTAGAATTTAGATAAGAATCTATAAATGATTCCAAATGGAAATTGATGCAAGCTTGATTCAGAATTACAAGTGATTGACACTAAAAGCCTTCTATGCTCTAGATATTGAGCACATTTAGACACTTCCTCGACTTGAAAGGGCAAATCAAGGAATGCTTGAGTCAGAATTACTATTGACAAAATATTTGATAGAGTACCGTTTGGCTTTAACTTGTCCAGCTTATCTATGCTTGGCAAATGCGGATGAATGAACGAGAAAGTATTGATTGATGCATAAGAGGCAGATTAATACCAAATCAACGTAGCCAGTTTTCTTGTAGAATTAGAAAAGTTCAGTATACGTTCTCAGATGTGACTTAAAAATAAATGGATTAGAGTTTCAATGCTCTATTTGATTTTGTGTGCAGATATTTCCCCCATGCACAGTAGCATTCAAATGCATTGTTTTACCAGATTCATTTGAAAGGTATATGCTTCAAATGCATTTGGAATGTCAAATTGAAACTTTTTTTTGTAGGGGTGGCCTAAGGCCCCAAGTGGGTCCAGTATGGATCCCCAAAAAATATGAATGAGGTTGTGATGTAGAAAAGAAAAAGGGGTTCTGAAGTTAATGAAATGTAAAGTTGATTGTGTGATAGTGTGAAGAATAGTAAAAAATATCTTTCTATGTTCACTTTGGGGGGCTATGCTCATGTAAATTTCATTGTACATATTTGAGGTATGTGAATTGAGCACATTACTTTGTAGAATAGGTCGAGTTTGTGTTTGGTAGAATTAGATGTGTTCACATGCACAATGTTAGGTGACATGCAAAGTTAGTAACTAAGAAAATTCTACACATGTCTAGGAAGTAGATATGCAATTCTTGCCACATCATGCATGTACTTTGAGATGTGGATCTATGATAGTAGAGTTAACTAATACATGTGGATCAACCTTTGGACACTTGGAAATCCACCTAGGAACTCGAGCCTCATGATGTAGGAAATTTTTGACTAGTTTGCCATATTGTGAATATTGAGATTTTGATGAGTATTGGACATTCTCTTTCTATCCGAGTTATTTTGGTACAGGCTGTTTTTGCCATAGTGAGCTCTTAGAATTATTTCTGATATCTATCTCTCATAGTAAGGACTTAGTTTTTTGAGTCTGTGGTATGCCATTGTGCTCTTGCCTTGGAATTTTCAAGTAATCTGTTTTTTTTATCATTCATGTGCAATTACAGCACCTCATAAAGATCCTGGAAGGTGTGTGGTGAAGTTCACACGTGCTAAAAGCTTCACAATAGGGTTTTGAATGAGGCTATAAAAGACTATAGACCCTTTTTTCGCATTAAAGATACACTGCCCAAAACTTAAATTAGTCACTCGAAAACATTCAAATTGTTGAGGAGGAAGAAAAATTTCAGAAGGAAAGCACCAAGAATATTACATTCTCCTCGTGACATGGCAAGCTTCTCAATAATTGTATGGCATTGGCTTGGTCATCGCAAACCAAGAAAAAGTTGGTAAAAGACTTGTAATTATAAAAAAAAAGGTGATGTTGCATGGCAATTCATTTAAGAGTGCTTTCATCACTATAAATTAATAAATAATCTTGTTATGAAGAGTAAGGTAATACATATCTGCAAAAAGTATGCAAGTACATGCAACTAGATGCTCAATACATGTGGATGGAGAACATGGTCATGTTTATTATATTCACCAATTCTAGTTAAATAATGATATTAAATATTTTTTAAAAATCAGCAATAGAGCACAAAGCATAGATTGCAATAGTGCATAAAGGATAAGGCAAGCAATAGCTCTAAATTGAGACAACTAGAAATGTAGATATTTGTATCTTATGTCATAGACATGGGCAGACATTGTGATCCAGTTTTTAATTCGATGAACATGATCAAAGCAACATCAAGATCTTGCTAGAATATTCCCTTGATCACAAAGACGCCTCTGACCAAGCTTTCTACAACAACAAAGAGAAGCCAAAGAAGACACTAGATCCACAATGAAGATAGCTTACTCTTTCTCTCTCTCTTTCTAACTGTATATCCTATGCACATAATTTTTACTAATGAATCTCGAAGATTTGCAAATCTTGCATGTTACAAGCAATATAAAACAAAATAAATATTTTCTAGTGAATTATCTTCACACCGTTCATCTAACCGATTAACTTCATCCGTAGATAAACATAACAAAATAAATATTGTTGTATCGCAATATTTGATACTTCAGACAAAACAATAAGAGAATATAATCAAATCACAATAGAATAGAGAAGCATTAATTCATTTTGACATAATACTAAATGCAATAAAATTATACGATCGTTTTAGTGAGGAGCATGTACAAGTAACGAGCACAAAACAATTCCAGATGCAACCGCGTACTCAAAACTAACTCTGAGTATCCCATCGACTATGTCTGATCATGCACTTCACTAATTACCAATAGACACTAATAACAATACACTTAGAAGTTTAGCAATTTTTTTAAGGGTAACTCTTAATGAGAACCGATCAACTGTTTATACTAGTGAGGAATGTTGTTTAGACTTATCTAGAATGACAATAAAAGACAACTGTATGGTCGTAGATTGTAATTGGCATTTAGCCATAATGTGGTGTCACTTATCCAATTAGGTTACATGGTAATGACTTGCTAACAATGGTTAGCACAAATCGTTAGCTTCAAAACAAGTGGTAACAAGTTCTTTTAACATTCAATAGTTCGAGCACCTTTAATAATCTCTGTCATTGTCGAACCCCGACTGTTAGCCATTCCCGTGTATTTATGTATTATGTGCGATAACATGAGTAAAAATGCATAAATCGGATAAATGAATGAATGTAGATTAAAGATTGATTATGAGAATAATAATCCAACCCCACCCGATTTCCAACAAATATCCATCAAGACTCTGTTCATTTGTAGTGCAACTAGACTCTAACTAGATCTAACTAACTAACTACATCTTGTTTATCAAAGAATAATGGATAAGAACATACCAGTGATGCCAAAAAACTAGAGATCATTAGCCATGCATATCGTTGGATTTATCCTCATAACCTATCTTTAATCTACATCCATTTATCTATCCAGGGTCTGTAGTTTTACTCGTATTTTTACGCAATTTACTGAAGTACACAGGAATGGCTAACAGTCGGGTTCGACAATGACAAAGAGTATCGAAGGTGTTCGAACTATCGAATTTTAATAGAACATGTTTTCACTTGTTGTGCAACTAACGACTTTCTTTAACTGTTTTCAACAAGTAACTTCCGGGAAGCTCAACTAGATAAGTGACACAATTTGGCGCTCCAATTGCGATCTGTAACTAAATAATTGTCTTCAGCTGTCATTTGGATAAGCCTAAACGACATTCATAACTAGTATGAATAGTTGATCATTTTGTAGGTTAAGATTTGGTTAGTGAATAGAAGCTATTGATCTTGGAGATTAATATAGTGCATTGCTAAAAATGGTTATTGCTCATTAGCGAAAGTGCATTAGATAGATTCAATAATCAAAGATAGTTTTAAGTACATGGTTGTATCTGCTATCGTTTTGTGCTTATGATTCCTCTGATTTGTACATGCTACTTACTGAATTGATTATACAGTTTTATCGCATTCAATATTATGTCAAAATGATCAGGTAAGTCCATTACTACAAAAGTAATGACAAACTGTACTCCAGCAATTTGGACAGGTATGTCTTCAACCATTCTTCGTAGACGGACTGTAGTTTGATCAGCTAGCTTAATGGCAAAAGTCGCAAGCTTAAACCTTGAAAGGCCCCACTTTGCACATAGCTTTATTAAAATAAAGTTAACTCCCGAACCTCCATCTATCACGGCTGCTTCTTTGGAAAATTGTCTATGTTGTATTGGCAGAGTGATGTTTTGTTATTAACTTTCCCAGGCTACTCCGACATTAGATTTTTCAAATCCAGCACAAAAAATTGGTTTTTGATGGGCTTCTGGTTCAGTTTGAGTTAACTTTTGCACTAATACTTCCTTCGCTTTTAGCACCAACTTCAAAAATTCTCCTAATGTATTATTTTTCTGACTAGATAAAATATTCATGAGTAATTTTGTTGCAGTGCTTCCGGTTTAGTCATCTTGAAGGGTTCTTCATGATGAGAAAACTGAGTATTCATATCGGTTTGTGGATTATTCAAAGGCTGCACAGGTGAAGAATGGACTTCGGCTACAGCTTTAGCGGCTTCAACCTCTTCTTCTTCTTGCAAATGTTTAATCCACTGCCTCATATCCTGATATCTCCTCTTTTCTGCATGGAGATTTGGATAGACTCCAGATGACGTGCGCCTTCTGATCAAAGTGAGTAAACAAGCGCGATCAAATAGCAATGAAAGTGCATTAAATCACAACAAGCATTCACCTACGTTGTACACAGATAAAAACAAGCCGCTGCTATATTACACTGAAGCACAATACAAAATAATCTGACTCCTTGAATTCCACCGTGTTGGAGGAGTCTGGATGCTACTACTGTTGTTGCTTCTTTGTCTCGTTGTAGATCATGATGCAACACTCCTTGATGTCGTGATTAGCTCTTTTGCAATATCTGCAGAGAAGCTTTTTGCATGATCCACCATGCTCACCTTGAGTGTGAGGCTTCTACTATTGTTGCTGCACTTGATTCTTGCTCTTGGAATATGTCTTTCTCCTTGGTGTACAAGGCCATGGATTTGTCTTTGATGGACAGGCCGCTGGTCTTTCTCCGCATTTCTTCTTGAAGAAGATGACCGATCACCTTTTGAAGAGTGAGGTCCAGTTATGTGGAGATCATCATCACAAACTGCTCATAGGACTTTGGAAGAGAAGAAAGCAAGGTCATTACGACATCATCATCTTGAATACAACATCCTACAACTGACAACTGACCTAACAGGAATTTGAAGCTGTTGATGTGAGAAGTGATGGCAGTAGAATCAGACATGCTAAGAGTAAAGAACTTCCTTCTAAGATGTCTTGTGGTTACATCGCGAGTCTCATAAAGACTTGATAACAAGTCCAGTGCTTCCTTAGATGTCTTGCACGTGGTAACATGAGATATTTGGGAGTCGGCCAGATTGAGTGTGATACATGCTAGGGCCTTCTGATCTTTGATCCTCCAGGCCTTTGCTTGATCACCATCTTCTGGTTTCAGGACTGCACCTTCTACTACATCTCAAAGATCTCTATCTATCAACATCATTCTAAGTTTTAACTTCCAAATGTAGAAGTTAGAACCATTAAACTTGTCAATGATTCTAACTTCACTGAGTGATGAAGATGAAGAGCTACCTATATGAGACATGATAACAGTATACAAATAGAACAAATTTCATTACTCGGTTTATTTGAGCAAAGCTCTAATACCAATCTGATGGGACAAGGAAGATAGAAGAACGCAAATGGAGAAGAGAGCAAGAATATTGCGGAACAGCTCTCCTGTTCTAACCAGCTGCTAGATGCAAAAACAGTCTAAAAGATAGCTTATGCTAAAAGTAATCACAGCCTTAGGATCTTAAAAATTTATTCATACTCTGAAACTAGAGTACAGTCCACCGAAGAGATTAGAGATGATTTGTATGTGGTACTACTGAAATCAGATTTATCGTGAAGTATAGTTCTGAAGTAAATGGAAGAGCAGTTATGTGAAGCGGTTTTCTCTCACTTCGCAAATTTCGGGAAGTGACTGGTAATGTTCCTCGTTCAAAATAGACGACCTTCGACATTTCTCTCTCTTCGAGATTTTGTGAAAAAGACGAAGGTGCCCTTGAAATAGTTTAACTTATGAAAATAGATGACCTTCGACATTTTCTCTCTCTTCGGTATTTTGTGAAAAAGACGAAGGTGCCTTCAAAACAATTAAACTTTTGAACTATGAAAGTGTCACGTTTTGGGGAAATGCGAAAAAGCTGAAGTTGTAGAAAACATAGTTCATTTCTGCAGACTGTCGCGACACTTAGTGTAATTCTGCAGACTGTTGTGACACTTAGTGTATTTCTGCAGATTGTTGCGACACTTAGTGTAATTCTGCAGAGTTTTTCTAAATGCTAGTTCTTGGAAGTCCTTGAAGATGGCCAAGTCTTCAATGACTTCAAGTAATTGAACTTAACATCTAAAACTTGAAATTATAACAGGATTGATTACCCTTTGTTGGAGATCAACCAGAAGCCCATTGTAGACGTTCTTTAAATAAATTGGTTGTCTAAGTTTTGTGATTTTTGCAGGTATCAGATAAGCAGACGTAGAACCAAAGTTGGTTTCACCTGACCCTAGATCAATGATCAATAAATATGCAGGAAGAATCATAAAATAGAATTAGTCATTCACCAAGGAGAAAACTAAGGGCTTGATTTCCAGCAGATCGTGGGTGGCTGCTGTCGTTGTCAAATTTGTTAGCACAGTTGCATGGGATGAGCATGGAAAGGCCACGACGTCAGCCTTTGCTGAAATGAATGTTGGTGAAGATGCAACACTCTGACGAAATGCCTTAGGATTTGATTATACATAGTGCCTTCGCTTTTCCTAGGGCACCTTCGGCATTTTTGTAAGGCAGTGTTGTCTTTTTCACTTGTCACAAATCACATGTAAAAACACAAGTATCGCATTTTTTGTCTTTTTTGCCTGTGAAAATTTACTTGTATATATGCAGACAGTCGAGTTTTTCGCCTGTCTTATTTTACGTGTAAATATGCAGATTGTGCGACAACATGAGTAAAAATGCAGTATGAATCGAGGCAGATTAAAATAAGATTTAGGAGAGTGGAGGGGATAAATCCAACACTCCTCCTTAATCTGGATCCGTGAATGCCTTGATCTTCAGACTAAGCAATGCACAAATTTTCTTGTGTGCATTAACACTTAATGCCTTCATGAATATATATGCAACCATGTCCTACGTTCTACAGTACGTTAAGCTCATCTCCTACCTTGCCCTTGATGTAAGGATATCTGATTTCAATGTGCTTACTCCTAGAGTGAAATCTAGGGTTGGCCGATAAGGCAATAGCACTCTGATTATCACAGAATAAAATTGTGGGGTTGTACTGATACAAATTAATGTTTGACAATAAATTTCTCAACCAAAACGTTTCCTTAATAGATTGAGAAGCAGCAATGTATTCTGCTTCTGTAGAAGAAAGTGCGATAAAGGTTTGCTTACGACTGTTCCATGAAATAGGACCGCCGTTAAAGAAGAATGTAAATCCAGATGTGGACTTACGACTTTGGAATCCAGAAACCAAGAACTGTCGTCAGATGCTCCTTGATGGCTGGTCATGAAGGCATTATAATCCGCTTCTTGAATAGGCTGTGGAGCTTCCGTAGCTACATTTGCCACTTGATTCGACTACCCCTTGCTGTTGTTCTTTGCTTGTACTATCCGGCAGTCTGAATTTCGTGGTTGTTTTGCTTGTAGTATCTGTAGAATAGTTTTTTTTCTGTCTACGAATTTGACTATTCTTTGTGTTGTGCTGGTTTCAATTATGGCTTTGATTGCTTTGGGCCTTTCTTCTTCTTCTACTTAGTCGTACTCTTGTTGGTGTATAAAGCATGAGAATCAGCTGAGGAACTTGAGGCTTCGTTCCTCCGCATGTCTTCCTGCAACAACATAGTAATGACTCTCGAAAGAGTTAGTCCTGGATGTGTCGTGATGATCATCACCCAACTGTCGTATGAGCTCGACAAACTTGTAAGGAGTTGCATCACTGCATCTGGATCGTCTATGGCAGATCTGACAGCGGCCATTTGCCTTAGCAGGTTCTTGAGTTGATTGATGTGATTCTACAGGAAATCACCATTTGCCATTTTGAGGGAGTAAAATTTCTTCTTGAGATGTAGCTTGGAAGCTATGTCTTGCACTTCATATAGTGTGCTCAAGGTGTTCCAGACTTCTTTCGATGTCTTGGCCGATCTGGGTAAGCAGCTGGTTAGAATGAAAGAGCTGTTCCGCAATATTCTTGCTCTCTTCTCCGAAATGCCTTAGGATTTGATTTTACAGGGTGCCTTCACTTTTTCTAGGGCACCTTCGACATTTTTGTAGGGCAGTGTCGTCTTTTTTGCATGTGACAAATCACGTGTAAAAACACAATGTTGCATTTTTCGTCTTTTTTGCCTATGAAAATTTACTTGTATTTATGTAGACAGTCAAGTTTTTCGCCTGTCTTATTTTACATATAAATATGCAAACTGTATGACAACATGAGAAAAAATGTAGCATGAATGGAGGCAGATTAAAATAGGATTTAGAAGAGTAGAGGAGATAAATCCAATAGGTAGATCTACATCAACATCTCAGTATGAAGAGGGGGCTATGTTCATCAAAGGCAAGTTCAAGGGCAAAGGCAAAGACAAGTGTTCTAAAGGGCAAGATCAAGATGAGACTTCCTCTTTTGGCAAAAAGAAAGATAAGTCAAAGTTGAAATGCTTCTATTGTGAAATCAAAGGGCATTTTGCTAATGAATGCTTGAAGAAGCAAAGAGATGAAGGTAGCAAGCAAAGCAACTTTACTACTAATAATGAGCATTTAGGTGGTGGTGATTCTCTTTTGATGTGTTCTTCATGTCCATTATCAAGTGAAGGTGACAAAGATTCATGGTGGATTGATAGTAGAGCTAGTTCACACATGACTAGTAACAAGGAGTTCTTTACTTCTTTGGTCACTTATGATGGAGCCAAGAAAGCAATTCACATGGCCAATGGTGGTGAGTGTGTGATTGAAGGTATTGGTTCAATTCCTATTTGTCTCTCTACTAATAGGAAAGCAAGACTTGATGGTGTTCTTTACATTCCTTCACTTTCAAAGAATTTGCTAAGTGTTAGTCAAATGATGGAGAAAGGATACATGATAAAGTTTGGTGGTGATGCTTGTTTCATTACAAAGGAAGAAATCTTGGTTGCTAGGGGCAATAGACAAGGTATATTTTTCAAGCTTGATGCTTTTGTTATGGCTAACAAAAAGTATGGAATGGAAAAGGAGATTGGTCTCAACTTTCCAAAGTTCTCTTTTAGCACCAATAAGATTGGTGGATCTTATGCAAAGTCTAAAATGCTTCCTTATGCTAGATCTAGATCAAGATCTAATATGCTTCTTGGAGATGTTCATCTTTGTGCTAACTTGGCTAGTTATGAGAATAAAAAGCATGCAAAAGGTAAGGAAAGAGCTAACTTCATCAATGGAGGTGAAGGTTCTTCCTTGGAAAAGATTGTTGTTAATGATTTTTTTGATCATATGGAAAAAGATGTTGCTTGGTGCATGCATGAAGGAGATGGTTCTTCTACATTCTTTTGTGATGAGTCCAAGAAAGTCAGTTTTCTAGCAAGTGGAGTCTCATGTCTTCATAAAGAGAGTAGATCAAATGGTCCTATTAAGAGACTTGGTGAGGGAGATAGTCACAAGTCAAGAGGAAGAGAAGTATGTGAAGAATTCAAAGTAGGATGGATGTCATTGTGAATGATAGTGAGGAAGAATCATTATCATATGAGTCATTACCTAAAACATTGAGTAGAAGTTCTTGTTTAAAAAAAAAAAAAGTACTTCAATCATCTTTATGTTAAAGATACTAATCATTTTTTTCATGGCTTCTAATGTTTTTGAGGTTTCTACTTCTTATGATGCAATCATTAAGAGGGAGTCTTATGAAGGAAAGAGAAACAAAAGATTGGTTCTTGGGAAGATCCAAGGCATGGATCTCACATTTTTTCATGAACTCAAAGGATTCTATGATTGTGAATTGATCGCTCATGATCAAGATGGCAAAAGGTTGGTGGGAGAAGACTACATTGAGCAAATCGAGAGGCAATTTCTTCAAGGCAAGGGCGATATCATTGGTGAGCTTATTGAGGTTTTTTATGGATTCAAAAAGGCTGGATTTATTAGGTTTGATACTCATCTTCACTTACTCTACTTGATGTTGGATGGAAAGTTTGGAATCTATTTTTTGATTTATGATGGTGCCACCAATGGCATTGTTTTCACTAACCTTTGTGGAAATTCGAGATCAAGCATTGATGAGATCTTGTTGGATCTAGATCATATGTTTGAGAGGGAGTATTTCCAGAGGTTCAAGTCTAAAGATATTCATATCTTTGATGATCAAGAGAAAGGTAAGCAAGTGGAAGCGACTCACTTTGCTATACTCACATGTTTTGTTGTGTAGATGATGTTATGCAAGTGGATATTGGTTCTTATGGTTTTCATGCAGGAAAATCAAGAAATGGATTTGAAAAACAAAGTTTGTTATGTTGGGTACTTTGAATCTAGACCCAAAAATAGTAGGGTTTAGCATTTTGGAGAGAAAGCCAAGGGCCAAATACGGTTTGAACTTGCTATAAAAGGAAGAAACTCATGGAAAGACACATCTTCTCTTTTCTCTCTCTCATTTTACTCATTGGTGTACTCTCATGATGTTATCTTGCAATTCTGTGTGTAGAATGATCATTTATTGCTATTTTTGGTTCCACATCTTCTCTCTTCTCTCTCTCATTTCATCATTGTACATGGTTCTCTTTGGGTTCTACTACTCATTGGTGCACTCTCTTGATGATATCTTGCAATCTTGTGTGTAGAATGCTCATATTTTGTTATTTTCGTGAAATACACGTGTGAAATACAGTAGGGTACTGTAATTGTATGGACATCAACTATATTTTATGTTTTGGTTCATGTTTGATCAGTATCTCTTAGAGTTTGCTTCTCATTTTATATGTAGATGCTGATTTTTCTACATTGGTAGGATTGTTGGTTTGCTCCTTTTTGTAACCAAAGATCAGGGACATGGATTTGGATCTTGAATGATCTGAAATCTTTCACAGTCATTACCTGTCAACGACGGTGAGCACACGTTACTAGTATATACATAAACATATACATACACATACGCATACACATATATATAGACATACACACATCGGCCGCCTGCCATCGGCGGACACACTATGCTAATATATATATATATATATATATATCTATTTAGTTGCTTGTGTCTGTCGATGACAGGCAATGGGCACTTACCCACAAAAAGTGTTTACATATTTTTGGAAGCTGTGTTTTTTTTTACCATTTTTTTAAAACCTATTTAGTGTTTCCTTTTGCAAATGGTTGACATATTTTGCCGACAAAGCGTGACATTTTTTATGGCACCTCACACATTCTCTCTCTAACCATTAGGGTGTCATTTTTTGCCGGCAAATCGTGACATTTTTTATGGCAAACACACATTCTCTCTTTAAAATAGTTAACATTTTTGCCGGCAAAAGCGTGACTTTTTTTTTACGAAACCTCACACATTCTCTCTCCAAAATAATTTTATATTATATAGATATGAGAGTTGCCTAGATTTTTTTTTTTACATACATAGTTACGCAATTGATAGGTTATACACAATGTATACATCTTGACAACGCCAAGTGAGAAAAAAGCTCCATGTCACTATGCAGCAGTTGGATTTAAGATTGCGCCTTGCTGGTATCATTCTAACAACTCTCCAAGGGAGTTGGCTCAATTGGTTAGCTTGACATCCAAAGTTTCTTTGGTCTCAAGTTCGAGCCTTCCCTTGGAAACCAAGAAGCATTCTAACAACTCTACCCATCCACTACCTTGGACCTAAGATTATTTATTACACATGGATAAGAGATAGAAGGAACATTTTTGTCCCATACTTGTAGGCAGGATATATATATGATAGGCTCCGCTTATTTTCAGCACCCTAACGGGTGCTGGCACGCGTCAGGGTGCTCCAGTTTTTTTTTTTTTTGTCTTTTTTTTTCAAAAAACTGGTTGCCCAACTGCCACGTGTTGGGCAACCAGTATTTATCCCACAAGGTTTTCTCTAAGATTACTCAAAGTTAATATATAACCACCAAACTTCTACATTACCTTTACTTCCCCATTACTTGTGTCTCTGTGTGCGCGCACGTGTGCCTCGCCACAAAGGTTCAATTTTTTACGGGCACCAACAGCGCGGCACCCTGTGGGCCAGCACCCTAACGCTGAAAATATATGATAAAGTAAAAAGGGGTGTGCCTAAGGCTAAGATTATCGCATACAGCTGAGAATAGTGGCAACGATAAATTGTTCCGTACCTGTAGCATCGATTCCGTTAGCCAATATATGTATGTACGGTTAACAGGAATCCATAATTTCTGTTTCTGCGAGATGTAAGAAAACAAACGGGAACGCGACTAATTCAGCGAAAACAATGTTATGCAGATCGAGTTTAGGTCAAAACGCCTCCATATCACCCTCGCTTTTGCTTCATGGATCGGAAAATAAAGATGCATCTACAAATTCTAGGAGCTTTAGAGCTTCAGGAATTCTTTCAATACATCTGGCTGTTGCAGCTTCTCTTCATACTCCCACAACCCATCACTCGCTTTCAAGGCTCTGTTTACACCAAAAGATCTTGAAACCTTATGAGAAAACGCCTTGCAGAGGTGTTGGTAGCTGTGGAGCCAAGGCGGTACTGGGATCAGGCTTCCAAAATGAATATTCGCAAAAGCAAGATGCCACAGCAAGCTCAAAATTGCTTCCTATACTGACGTCCGAAAGGATCAAAGTAGCAGCAATGGTGGCTTTAGGAATGGCTCTCTGCAATGCGGATAGAGTCGTGATGTCGGTAGCAATTCTGCCTTTATCTGCTAAGTACAAATGGACCACCAGTTTTGCAGGCATTGTCCAGGTTCTTCCCTTCCTATCTTTTTTTGTCATAATCCATTACTGCTTTGTTTCACTGTTTACTCTCTTCGCTGCTTTATATTAATACTGGATGATCGTCCTGGTTGTTAAATATAGCTTTCTGTTTTACCATCTCGTATGCATGTTTCTGCGTTATAATAGTATATGATGACACAGTCAAGATAATAACCACTTTCATACGCTTCAGGCTTGTATCTAACATACGGCATGAAGTTTTCTGGTCTCTCTGGAAGGTTGCTGGTTAGCTGAATGTTTAGCTTCACCGCCATGTCGATCTATGTCCAGATAGTTCCTGGCTGCATTGTTCAATATTGTATGTGAGTTTACTGTCGAGTTCTTACTTGATTTACAATTGTGGATTATTGACTGGTTATTTGCATTGTTTCAAATCTTGTAAATGCAGTCATCCTTCTTATGGGGATACTTGATGTCCCCTATAGCTGGAGGAACATTGACAGATCGATATGGAGGAAAGTCAGTCATGGCTTGGGGTGTATGCATTTGGTCAGCAGCAACTCTGGCTACCCCTTTTGCTGCAAATAAATCATGGCAGCTGCTGGTGGCTGTTCGAGCTTTGATGGGCCTTGCAGAAGGTGTTGCAATGCCCTGCATGAATAATATGATTTCCAGGTAGGAACCATTATCTTAAAAAAATCAGTGCATGATTTCATAGAGTTGAAGTTTCTAAGCACATTGTTTTCCAGTTTAAAGTGAATATGTACTATGCTGTTTTTGTGAAGCGGGCAAATTCTGGAACTTCGATTTTTTTTGTGTGTTTGCTAGAACAATTTGAGCAGTAAGTGAGCTTATTCCTGATAGCTTACAAACCTACAGTTTGATGACAGGTGGTTTCCTCGCTCCGAGAGAGCGAGAGCAATAGGTGTTTCAATGGCAGGGTTCCATTTGGGTAGTGTGCTTGGATTGATGCTTACTCCCATTCTATTGACAAGTTTTGGGATATCTGGCGCTTTTATTTCATTTGGATTGCTAGGGTTTGTTTGGGTTCTGGTGTGGGTCTCAACCATCTATAAAAACCCACAAAGTCACCCTTGTATAAAAAGAAACGAGCTTTTGTACATTCAGCAGGGAAGTGAGATTGTGAAGAATGATATGCCATCCAAAACATCTGGTGTTCAGTTGCCACCTTTTGGTTTGCTTCTTTCAAAGCCACCTACATGGGCTATCATTGTAGCCCATGCAATGAATAATTGGGTCTGTGCAACAACTTGAAAATTTAGGACATGCATAATGCAGTAGTAAAGCATGCCATGTGCTCGTGTGTGTTTCTTAATGGAACGAGTCTATAGCCAAGTCAAAGTAATAACCATCGAATTCTGCTTACACAGGGGTACTTCATCCTTTTGTCATGGATGCCTTCTTATTTCAAGACTGTAAGTTTTTATTGCAAGCATATGCTACTTACCTTTTATTCTAAACAAAATTATGGAACTTGCAGCAAACACATTTGTTCTAAGCATGTAAAAGAGTACCTCTGGGGATGGCACACTTCAGGACATTTTGTTTCTTCTTTTGTGATTTTCTGAGCCTAATACTGACCATTTAATGAATGGAGATTAGGTCCTGGGGGTAAACTTGAAGCAGGCAGCATGGTTTAGTGCACTTCCATGGGCAATGATGGCTACTATTGGCTTGGTGGCTGGTGCAGCTTCCGATTTCCTTGTTCAGACTGGTGTGAGTGTGACTGCCATTCGCAAAATTATGCAGGTAGAAGTGCATCCTAAATTTTGAGCTTTGTCGACTTCATTGATTTTTAACGTGATCTATTGATTATTTGAGGCTCATTAAACCATAAAAGGGAGTGATCTTCAACTGAATGCTTGTTAATCTTGATGGTCTGAGACTTTTTGGAAGAATTCTGACGGCCATGATCAAAGTCACTGATGGTCCAGTGACGTAGAATGGAGGGTACAACACATAATAGAGGTCTAACGTGGTGGAGGAGCTTCATTGACATCGTGGCTAGTTTTGGAGAAACACTCTTTGAGTTTCAGAAGCTTGTAGCACCTTTCACTTCTACCCTCCAATCCACTTGCTCTAGCCTCTCTATACCATTTCTTTTTGCTATTGCTACATTGATTGATGCCTACACAAAATAACACGAATATTCTTGCAAAGGTAGCTAGAGATGAAGGTAATGAAGACAATTTTGTGCTGTTTCACTTGTGATATTTAAGTGCACGTATGAGTGCCTCAGCAAAGGAGAAGCATCTGGGGAGTGAGAGACATTGGAGAGTTTGGAAGCAGCCAACTGGAGAGGAAAAGGAGATAGCTAGAGATGAAGGCAGCCAAGACAGTTTTGTGTTGTTTCACCTTTTTAAGTTTAAATTCCAGTGTTATGAATGCTGAAAGCTATCACAAAGAAACTAAGATTTACTTTTCACTGGACCTGAAGTCAAACAATGAAAAAGCTTAGATCAAACATTGAACAAGTTTTAGATTTGCTTGTCAAGTATTCTGAGCACGATATTGACTGGCCTAAATGGAAGAAAGGTTTCAAAATTCACTTATTTTAGGCTGGCAATCTTATTAGAGTAGATTTATGGAGAATGGTTTCTCGACACCTAGCACCTGTGAAAAGTATGCTTACTTGTAGCCAGGAAGGTCAAGCTCTACTGTAAAGTTGGAAAGAAGCAAATAGACTCCAAACATGGTCATTCTTGCAAAAAGGGGGTGCATGGAGCTAAATTTAATTCTCGATCTAGATGAGCTAACATGACTTCAAAAGTTAGGAAATCCTAGCAAGGATAATTTTTGCAGCTAGAAAGCTGATGCTTAGTTTGAAGTACCACGTCAGCATATTTGATCATAGAAAACAATAACTCTGCTGTACATGGGACAAAAGATGGCTTGTCAACCTACTAGGTTGGATGTTTGAATGATATTGAATGAAGGGAAAGCCTATAGCAATCTGTTGTAAATAGTGGTGTGAAGTCTTGTAGGATAGTAGCAGACCGTGATTCGTAGGCGAACGAATCTCGATTCGTCAATAAATCGTTCAGAAGCAATTCGAATTGGAAACCCTTTAAAAAATCAGTTCTGAACAGTTCTTTGATTGTGCTAATTATCAACGTTTGTTCAAATTTGAACAGTTCTTTTACTGTGCTAATCATCAATGGTTCTTTGATTCTGCTTTTCAATGTCTTAATTTGTATTAAAATGCTTAACCCAGTGTACTGTGTGATGGATGTTTGATGATTCATCACGGATAAATCATAAATCACAATGTTAGGTGGAAGCTGGAACATGGAATCTAGTTTGTGAAGTTCAAATTGTGTCCATTCAACATTTTCATGTGCACTCGTGATTCTGTGAACACTAATTTGGTTCCAGGCTTCAGCTTTTTACAAGCAACAGTCAACTTTCAAATGTACGTATTCATTAGCAATCTAATATCTATAAGATTTTAGAGACATTATAGACATTAAACATATTAAATTAGATATTTTTTACCATTATATCTGGAAAGTTTGCAAAATAATCCTTGTCAATTCTTTCCAACCTTTTCTGCCCGGTTGACCCAGTTCTGAACCGCAATTCATGCTGATTCGTACAGTTATGAAGAAAAGGCCGATTCTGGAAAGGGTGGAAACACTAATAGCACCATTGAGCATGTTGTTGTGCTTGGGTTGATTCAATTTATCTTTTAGAAGATCGAGGTCCTCGAATAACAGTTGACATCTCCTGGCCTTCTTGTACAACTGTATGTGGTAGTTACCAATCATAAGTTTACCCCCCTTATTATTAATGTGATCCTAGCTTAAAGGCTCTTACAAATATCAAACCTTCTTGAACACAACTTATAGATACCTACACTGTGTTTCAAATCAAAAGTAGCATTTTCAAGCTTAGATGCCCGTTCCGACCAAACTGGGACGTTCCTGGTCGGAACGATATTTTTTGAGTAATAAAAAAAAATGTAAAAACCCTGCTGCTGGCCTTCGCATTCTCCATTTCACAGTTAGCGAGCAGGGAAAGTGCGCCTACAGTCATTTTCGGGATGAGCTGAGTGGTGAATGTGCTGTGCTTTTTCTGTCATCATTGTTTGGGTATGTTAGTGTGATCAGCTGCAGGATTGTGTGGTGATCTTAGTTTGTTTTGTTTTTCAGATCCCATTTCGTAAGTTTTTTGAACATCTTTTTTTCTTAAGTTTTCTGATTTGATGGGCATAGAATGGGCTGTAGGCATCAGATTAGGATACTTGTTTGTGCGTTTAGTTTCTTTCAGTATGTATACAAGTGTGTGAACCCGTTCGTTGTTTCTTTTCTCAAGTTCTTGTAGTTTTTTGGGAATCCCACTACATAGGCTAGAGTTAGGGTTTTTTTAGACATTTTTTTTAGGATTCCGGAAAATCTGCAGGGTTCAGAGTTTGTTGTTTGGTGTTTGGTGTTTTTTGTTTTGTTTTTCGAGTTTAGTGGTCAAGTCGCTTGTAATCGTCGGTTTGCGGGTTTTTTTTTTGGTGATTTTTTTAGTTTTTGGTTTAGGGTTCATCATGCATAGGCCGTCATATTGGGATGAGGTGTAGCTTTTACAGGATGAGGATGGTAGGTATGGTGGGACTGGTGCTAAGCGCTGGAAATGTCCGTTCTGCCAGTCTGATTACTCCAGCACACTCACCAGAGAGAGGGCTCACCTTGTCGGTTCATCAGAGGGGGCCATAGTTGGCATACGAGGTTGCCCCATGGTTCCAAAGGCGGAGCGGCATCGTATGATTGAGACTTACACACGGTCAGGCACCACAGTTCCTATGGCTCCCACACTTGTTGTTGCACCCGTTGTTAGTTGGGGCCCCTCCTCTAGTCATGAGCCAGTAGTCGCTCCCGCGGGCATTCTTGAGAGGATGAGGCTGGCAGGTGTTGTTGCCTTTGCTTCCACTAGCCGACCATCCACATCTACGACACCTCCTGTCACATCCACCACACCTCCCACTAGATCGGGGCATCCTGAGAGACCTTCCACTTCTGCAACACTTGATAGACCTTCCACATCTTCTGCAATTGACAAGCCTAGCACATCAAGGCCACCTCCAGCCATGCCCTCATCTACTGGTAGTGTCCCACTTTCGTCAGACGCAGAGCCTATTCCCGATGACCGAGCACCACCTCGGGCACCTCGTCCACCTCGAGGCAGATCCACCTCACGCTCCACCCCTCATAGCACCATTCGTCAGTCCTTTCAACGAGGCAATGATGAGATAGCTGAGAGGGCATTGGCAAACATGTTCTATGGCATGAACCTACCATTTGCTATAGGGGATACCCACCTATTTAGAGATATCGTTGCTGTTGTAGCTGCATGCACCCCTGCCTTTAGGCCCCCGACCACTGAGGCCCTTCACACCACACACCTTAGGGCAGCATACGACCGTGTTGATACACAGTTGCAGCAACTTAGGTCAGGCTGGGAGGTTTTTGGTTGCTCCATCATGGCAGATGGATGGACTGACATGCAAAGTAGGTCAGTCCATGTTCTGGAAGGTAGTTGACTCCTCTCGTGGGGGTGCCATCCAGGACACTCGCTATATATCTGAGCAGATTGATGGAGCCATACAGCATGTTGGCCCCGCTCATGTGGTGCAAGTTGTCACAGACAATGCATCGAACTACTTTGAGATGGGGAGGAGTGTGACAGCTACTTACCCCCACATTGTATGGTCGTTTTGTGCAGCCCACTCCATTGACTTGATGTTCAAGGAGATTTCGCGTCTAGATTGGGTCACTGCTATCACATCTAGAGCCATGACTGTAGTGAACTTTGTCAGACGGAAGCGTCGAGCCTTGGCCCTGTTTCGCATGCACGACAGTTTGGACCTGCGGAAGCCTGCTTCCACCAGATTTGGATACCATGTATTGGTGCTTGAGCACTTGCTCAAGTGTCGAGAGCCACTAGGCAGGATGACCACATCTATGGATTTCATTGCTTGGGACCAGAGCCAGGGACCAGATGGCGTGGCCTTCATTGCTACAGTTTTTGCCACGGACTTCTAGCGTGATGTGGAGCAGCTCGTCACTACTTTGAGATGCGTGTATGCAGTTCTTCAACTAGTGGATTGAGAGGGCAGTACCATGGGGCTATTGTACGAGTTCATGGACCACATCAGCGAGGCTTTGCAGCGGCCACTTCTTCCACAAGCCAGGTATGTATGTCACTTCGATTCAACATTATGTTCAAGCATTTTCATTTCATTGTATGACCTCATGGCTGTTGGTGATTGTTCATGGTTTATTGCTTGCACGTTTTTGGCTTGTAGAATGGCGCAGCTCAAATCCATATGGCTACGACGATGGAATAAGTTCCATCGACCCATTCACGCAGTGGCTCACCTACTACACCCATTGTGGCAGTCACCTAGCCAGCTACAGGACGAGGAGCAATCAGGTGATTGGGACACATATGTGTCACAGATCTACACAAGACAGGGGCAGCTATACGAGTTGGAGGTTCAGTACAGCAGGTACAAGAGCCAGTTGGGAGCGTTCTCGAGGGAGTTGGCGAAGGAGAGCGATAGCCGAGTTCGTGCAGTCACATGGTGGGGTGTTTTTGGGGACCTCACCCCGGCTTTGATGAGGCTTGCGCTACGTGTCCTCTCACAGGTATTTACCATACTTTTTTTCTTGATGTTCATCGTTGTCTTCTCTTCAGTCGTAGGTGGTGTTTTCGAGAAATGTTCTTACTTGCTTGTATTGTGCATATTGTTTCTAGGATTGCTCCGCATCGGCATGTGAGAGAAACTGGAGCACCTAGGCGCTTGTTTACACGAAAAAGCACAACAGGCTGTCAGTGTAGCAGTGCGAGAGATTGGTGTTTTGCAACACCAACGACAAGTTACTTCGTCGCATCGGGGGGAGTTCTCCTTCTATCTTGGAGGTGAACCCAGATCATTGTATCATGTTTCCTGAGGATGGGACAGAGCCAACTGCACCAGAGGAGGATATCATGGCCCAAATTTACGAGGATATCTAGGGCGAGGAGGTCCGGCACAGACGAGTTACTAGACAGGCCCCCAGGGCCCCCAGTAGCATAGTTGCAGCCTACCACGATGCTCTCGACGACACACCCCTGACAGAGTCTACTATCCCTACTCAAGTAATGAAAATCTTTGGTTCAAGTTGTAATTACAAATCAAGTTCTTGTTTTGCTTATGTGTTTTCTGAATGTGTTGGCTTTGTGGATGTACTGACATTGTGTCAGCATGCGCGCACATCGAAGGATGTAGACCATGGGCAGGAGGAGGTAGCAGCGGGCTTTGGCTTCACACACATTTCCCCTACCCCTCCTAGGCCCCGGTATGTCGATCCAGATGCAAAGACCCAGGCAGAGCCAGATGACGAGACATTGGACTGCCTACTGGAGACCTTGTTGAGCACGGAGGGATTTTTTGATGGCAGGTCCACTTGCAGTGTACGAGCCAGTGGTACTGGCAGATCTAGCAGTAGGCCCAGCCTAGCCGATCTGTATGTGTGGTTTGATCAGCCAGGAGCATGTGCCCCCAGTACCTCTACCGCCCCACCGATACCTAGGGGTAGGGGTAGAGGCAGACCTCGAGGATCAGGCGTTGGATCTAGCCAGGGCATGAGTCAGTCTGCTAGAGCTAGAGGCAGAGGCAGAGGCAAAGGCAGAGGCAGATCTGGGCGGCTCGTGGCCCCCTCACCAGACATTATAGAGAGTCCTGTCTTAACCTCAGATGACGTGTCCCATAGGATTTATTTTCATAGTACTATTTTATCGAACATGACATGTTTTTTTTTGTATCGGATGTACGGCGAACGCTCAACTATTTTATACTCCATTCTTAACACTCCTAGTTAATATTAAATTATGGTAGTTAATTGTCTGTTCATTAGTAAATCTGTTTAATGTATTTAATTTTCTGTTTTTCAGTTAATTAGCTGCATTTTATATGAATTAAATCCTTTGTAAAAAAACGTATTTTCTTAGGGCATCGTTCCGGAACGAAATGCGTTCTGGAATGCGTTTTGGTTTCGTTTCGGAACGCGTTCCATTCCGGAACGGGCAACTAAGCTTTGAAGCAAGCCTTCTTTTTTTAAAGATGCAAAGTATTCGCCTCGCATTGATCGGGGTCCCACCCACATAAGTTCTGAAACCTTTTGTTGGTCTTGCCTGCTATTCTTCTTCAATGAAAGTTCTGAAGCCTTTTGGCGGTCTTGCCTGCTATTCTTCTTCAATGAAAGTTCTTGATATTAGACTTAAAGATGTAGGAAATGCATTACAGAAGGCTTATGTATTATCAAACTGTGCTCCAGTTCCAGTCTTTGGGTTCAACTAAAATCTTCAAATTAATAACCTTTGCTCTGTCTGTGCAGTCAGTTGCTTTTATAGGTCCTTCAGTGGCACTTCTTGGCCTAAATGTTGCACAAAGTCCAAAGCTGGCTACGACTTGGCTCACTGCAGCTGTTGGTTTGACTGCTTTTGGCCAGGCTGGATTTCTTGTCAATCATCAGGTGGGTAATAAATAGAACTTGTTGATTAAGCTTTTCTAGTCTGAATGGAAAACTACCTCATCTTGAGAAAGTATATTACAAATTCACCAACTTCCAATCTTTGATGCAGGACATTGGACCTCAGCATGCAGGAGTTCTTCTGGGTATGGTCATTTTTTTTGCTGGTGGATACCAGTATTCTTGTTTGTTTTATGTATGTGCATTGTATATCTTATTTTATCTTGCTTAGCTTTATAGAGAGAGGTGTTTGTACTCTCTGCTCTGAAATGCTAAATGTGAACTCGTACTGCTTTTGCCTTGGATGCTTGCAACATGGAGAGAATGACCCAAGGGCAAAATTGCACTTTTGTAGCAACACTTTCTTCATTAGTTAATAGAAATTGAAGACCAAGATGAAAGAATGTCTAAGCTTAATGTTATTACTAATTTCTGAAACACACTACCTTTTAATGATAAAAATGGAATGTTTTTTTTGAGAAGTAACAGTAATTCTATCTAAACTTTCAAAAAAACTTGAGAACTAAAGATTTAAAAGATATTGTTATTTTTTGTAGGTATGTCAAACACAGCAGGGACGCTCGCAGCTATCTTAAGCACAGTTGGTACAGGTTTCTTTGTTGAGTGGCTGGGTTCTTTTCAGGCGGTTTTGATGGTGACATCATTCCTTTATGTTCTTAGCGCTCTTGTTTGGAACATATATGCTACAGGAGAAAGAGTATTTGAGCCATGAGTGAAACCTATAGGATGTCTTCTATCTTTCTCAATTGAACAAACACATTGGTAAGGTTATTACTTTTACTCAATTGAGCAAATCTGTTTAATGTTTAGCTGGGACTCTTGTCCTGGTGCAAGACATGATCCTTAAAGTCAGACACCTGGAATTGAATAGAACAACTGAAAACAATAAAAAGACCCTAAAAAATAAAATATGTAAAATGTAATGTTTTACCCAAAAAAATATACATATATGGCAGAAAACTTTTGAATTCCTGATAATTTGGTACTCGCAAAATAATCATAAATTATGAGGACCAAGAAATAACATGAAAGACTGGGGGATTCTAATCAGAAGGATCAATACATCAAACTAGTAGATGGCAGAAAAATCCATTCCCAAAGCACTTGACAACTCTACATAATGGCCAGTACAGTAAAGATGTCTTTGCCTTAGCTTGGTATCTTTGTCTGGCCACCCTTGAGCTCAAGATTTCCCTAGCAAATATCAAATCTTCTGAGAAACTTCATTCTTGTACTGTTTCAATCAAAGGCTAATAAAGTTAACTTTTGTCTCTTAGACCGAAAGTTGCTGAAATGCCAAGGATGTTGTAAGATCCTTAGACGTCAATCATTACTTTGTTGAGGACATCAGGTTCTCTCGCAAAGAATCTTGTGAAGTGATCATTGGACTAGTATCCATATCATTGTAGAGTTCCAAAGGTTAAGAGTTAACATATATTGGCATATCTAGACAATATGGCTGATCCTTCGAAATTTGTGGATTACCTAGCATGTTAGCTATTTATGTTTGAGCTTCCAGCTTGTGGATTATCCAATCGTTAGGGTCCTAAAGGTAGATGGATGCATGTACTCAAGTACAATCCAACTTATGAGGAAAAAAATCTAGTGACTCTTAGTGAAATTTCTTTTGACTTTATGTCATTATTATGTTTGGATAAAATAATGATTGTTGACTCTTATTCACCTAAAATTTAATGCCCACCATTAAAGTACTAGATCTTTATTTCAAGTCCAACTTAGAGCCTAGCTCTAAAAAGTTATGTTCGAAAATAAGTGTATTATATGTTCTCACTTGCAATATCACTAAGTGACTTATGTTGAGCTTTTCGTTAACAGAAAGGTTTATACCCTCACCCAGTTAAAAAATTTATAGTGCATGTTGGTGTCATATCTAGTAATGGATCAAAATTTGAAGGATAAAAGCCAATGCCATAGTTCAATTGGATTGAGCATTTGCTAGTACTTTCCAAGTTTCAACGAGAGGACAACTAATGTAAGAGGTGTTTTTTTTGGCAATTCCTCTTGTAGAGAGATTGTACAATGTAATATTGTGCATATTTTCTAATAGAGTTGTCACTACAGAAGAAAAAGAAGATAGGAGCCATGTGCTCCATGTTAGGCTTCGCCAAATACTTGTACAATAGTACAAAAATATCAAATAGTATGTGGTTACCAAAAACAATCAGGATAATGCTATAAAAGAATCAGATTCATTTGTATTGTACTTTATTATTTGTGACTTATCATGCTTGAAGTTGCTTGCCCACCCAGGTTTGATTCTCTATGATCCCACTAATATACAAAGAGGCATTATTTGTGGCTTAGAAAACTTGTGATTATGTGTACAATGTGAATGTTAAAAACCCTAACACTCTTCATACCGAAATTCAATGTAATGGAATGAACTCCTCTAAGCTCATCAAGATTGATCCTAGAACACGATGCTAAAATTATGTGTAAAAAAACACTTAAAACATTTAACATTGTATATGCCTTTTAGAAAACATTGATAGTACAAATAAAATTCTTGAATTATATGACTTGCGAAAAGATATTACCATGTCATACTAATTGTTGAAAATATATGCCACAACTCAAACATAAACATTTCATTACCTATTGAGGTTACCCTTACAAGTGGATCACATCATAAAATCAAATCAAATTTATAAACGAAAAATACAATGCTAATTGAACTATGTGCGAAGAACTACAACATTCAAGATGGTCTTGTCAATGGGGCTGAAGAAGTAATACAAGAAATTGACCTTCAACATACAATGCATGTCTTATGTATACAATTCATGAATAAGACAATTGGACATCAAACTCCACAAAAGTATCAATATCTTTACACAACAAACATCGATATTGCACGGATACCAATACATCAAATAGTGAAAGAGATTTAAATAGAAGCAAATGTAAGCAACACTATACATGAAACACAAGCATGGATTCTACACTTGATATAATGGCAAATGATTCTATTGGAAAAAATCAACATGGACTAGTAACATACATTGCACTATCACAAGTAAAGCAAATACAAATATTGTACTGGCTACAATTGCTCGAAAGATTTTCAAATTCATTACAGAATACAATTTGAGATACAACGATTACGATCATTAGATCAACATCAAGAATATATTCTGCTTGACAAAATCCTTTTGGCATCTCATATATTATATATTTAGAAGAGACCCATCATCATGGAAATCTTGAGATATAAATACTTCATACAATAATTGGCAACGACAATCATGGTTCTTGTTTGCTATACAAACCATGTATGTCACTTACTACACGTCAACACTTGATCATAAAAGATTGCAAACTCACAACAACAACACTCAATGTGACCACAAATCACGTAATACACAATAGCAATAAATCGACCACCAAATATAAAAATGCCAAAAAAAATTCATAACTTCCAAATTTCTACAATGCTTACTGACACGCATTACATCCATCATCTTAGGAGACTTTAAGATCTAACCATTTATAGCACATCTTCTCAAGCACTTGTTTCCTTATACGAAATGCAACTCTCATGCAAAGAACTCACGACTACTTATGGAAATCAATTGGACCAAATTTGAACAAACACTCCATTGATTAATATCAATCCCAAACAATAAAAACGTATTGGTGTGATCACCACCCTACATACCTCGCCTTCAAATTTCCTAACAATATTTTCCAAGTTACAGACCGTGCTCACAAAACACCACCTCTTAAAAGTTCAAATCTTGAGTTTATAAAATTCTCTATAAAGGTGAAATCTTGAGTTAATAAAATTCTCTATAAAGGTGAAATCTTGAGTTAAGAAATGTCGATACCAGCCTTTTTGGGCAGTGCAATTCATCTACTGAATTTTATCTTAATGTGCCAGATAAAATTATTTCTATGATGTTTACTGACATCTCCAAATGCTATGAAAATATTCCTCGTGATGGCCCAGATGGGTTAAAAATGGTTATATGTAAAATGATTTTATATGCATTCAAATTTTGCAAGAACGAAAATCTAGCTGAGACTAGGTAATAGGGCTTGGAAACAAGTATGTGGTATTCCTATGGGCTTTGCTTGTTCCCCTACTTGGTGTAATTGGTATCTGTCATTTTATGAGCTATGTTTTATGAAAAGACTTGCCAAACTCGGCATATAGAATACTTACGTGCTTTCAAGTATACCTTTCGGTACATTGATGATATTTGCTTAATTAACAATTCGGATGCACTCTTATGGAAAAAAATCAGCCGCGTACCAGTGATAATGTTAAATGGATCTACCCTTTGGAATATTTGACCATAAAAAATGAGGATACTTGTGCAATATTGTCAACTTTTTGAGTATTACTACTACTTTTGATCTTGTTTCAAGTAATTTCCATATGAAAAAGTTTGATAAAAGAAAGGAGTAATTTCCATATGAAGAAGTTTGATAAAAGAAAGGAACTTCCTTTTTCTTTTTTCCAATACATCCACTTGGCATCCAATAGACCAATTAACTCGTATAAAATTATTCAATGAGGATACTTTTATTAATGAATCAAAAACATCGTTGTGGCATTCCGAAGGAATGGGTTTATGGTAAATAAGTTGTACGAGATCACCACAGAGGTCTATGCATCATATGCTATTTCTTACTGAAATGATACTTGAAAATCATGACAAAACTTGAAAAAACAACACGTGCAAAGGTGCTCCATCGCTGCTAGGATAGCGGCCAGTCATCATGTATGTAAAGTATCTTCAAGAAGCGAATGCAAACGCATCCAAACACACACAAAAGGTGTGTGTAGGTGCGATCTACAGAGCGCTGGCCAGTAGCATATAGCTCATCGCAGATCACTACTAATCAATAGCATAAAGTGCGCTCATCCAACAGATGTATCAAGCTGTCTTTTGATAAAATAAAAGTAAGTATAGGTATCATACCTGTAGTTTGCTATGGATTGTTATTTGAGGTAGCGCCCAAACGTAGTAGCTTCAAAAGCTTTCTCAGAAGCACGAATACTACAACCTTCACAATTATCATAATCTGAATGAGCCATTTACCAAAAGCATAGCTAGCAAGTGCAACCTTTCACAAGTATTGTGATCATTACGCCAAGAGTTAAATAGCAACCATACCTTTTATGTAGTATCCTTTCACACGAACACTCTTCCACTAAGCAATCACTGTGTAAGAATAAATTTAACAAATAGTCACAATAACTTGTAGGTGTAAGAATAACTTGTAGCAACATCGGCAATACTACTACAAACAATAATAAGGATCATATGGGGTACACAATATACTCTCTAAGCCTCAAGTTAGGAAGATAAAAGATGGTGCACAGGAATAATAATATAACGAAGGAGGTGACTTCTCACCAAAGAGCATATGCGAGGGTTTGTATTCTGGAGAAGCATGTGGCTTCGTCTCTGAAGAGCGTCGCAGCTATGGCGAACGAGGAAGCAGCTGCAACGGCCGCTGTAGCTCTGCGCGACACAGAAGCGCCTACAATGTATACAATGGTTTTGCTGATTTTCGTTTTTGACTTTGTGGTGTTAAAAAATGCAGAGGCACATCGTGGTTTTGTGGTTGTTGATGTTGTCAGAATTTCGTTTGGCATTCTCAGTCAAGCATAAAGGCATGCTGACCGGTGACATGTCACTAAAGCAACCTGACTAATAGCAAAATGTGCATTAGGATCATCACACTGCGAGTTTTTATACAGCTTAGTAGTTTCACTGTCAAAATCTTAGAGATTTCCTATAACGCGACTCCTGTGGTTTGTTGTTATTCACGTTCTCAATGAGTGAAACCATCTTCGAGAATAAGTATGCTTTTGAACTAGTCATCTGTGAAGAAAATCAATTCATGCTTTTGAACTAGTCATTCCACCTCGGAGTTGCAAATTTAGTCAGTCCGTGTGCAGCTTTTGGGAGCATTAGGGCAAGCTAGCCTGAAATAGGCATCTATTGGCTGCATATGGACAAACTCCCTTTTTGACATTGAGTCTGGCGTATGAATACATAAAAGGTTAGATCCTGTTAGGTCAATGGGAGCAACTAAATGTTTTGAAAAACATTGTAAACAATTGGAAATATGTTTTTTTTTTTTTTCATTTTTAAATGGTCTGTAGATGCAAACTTACAGCATGATTGGAATGTAGAGAATAAGAAAATTGTTGTTTAAGAGCCTATTGCGATAGTAGAATTGTATATCATTAAAAGCTAGATGTTAGAGCCCAGTCCAGCTCTTATATGACCTTGCCATGACTGGTCACTAGAGGGCTTGAGGCCAAGGATTGGCAAATGCCGGTAACTGAAGTGGACATCTGGCCCAAGTTGGGTCAAGTGCGACACAATTGTGACCTGGTGTTACTGCTTGACAAGTTGTCAAAAAAGTGATGAATTTGTGACTGTCAAAGTCATAGCCATTCGTGATGACATATGAGCCTTTGTGACCTTGTGGTCACAAGTCTGGCGGAGCATGGGGGTGGTACCTTATGCGCATAGGAACAATTGGTATCCGTCATGAAATAATAACACTGTGGTAGAAGGGGATGCTAAAGTTTAGCTTGTGACAATTGGTATCAGTTATGAAATAATAACACTGTGGTACGAGGGGATGCTAAAGTTTAGCATATTTTTAAGGACTTGAAGGAGGTGGTGGCCATGACTGCAATCCTCAATATTCTTGACACACAGAATTCATTTGACAAAGAGATTAATGCAAGCGACATTGCTGTAGGTTCATTTTTTAGCCAAGAGGGTAGACCAATAGCCTTTGAAAGAGGTAACCCACACGTTTGCCCTCTAAGCTTTACCTTATGACATCACTGACTTCTCTATATAAATTTGTGAAATTGGATATATTCTAATTTCACAAATTGATATTATTTATCCAGGAATTGAAGGAAGAAGGAAAATGTGGTCACTAATACATCATGCACTATCATGAATATTGCATCATATGAGCTTTACTATAGTTAACAACAATCTCATGGAGGATATCAAGAGAGTTCAACAAATGAAACCTCACTGTCAGTGTGTGTGGCCTAGGCACACAGAGTACTTATCTTACATGCATCGTTAAGGGAGAATGTTGTTGAGAAATGGAAAATTGTTTGTGCCAGACGTGAAGGACCTTTGTCGTAAGATATTCCATGAATGCTATGATAGTCCTTGTGTAGGGAACCTTGGTATCGATAAGATTAGTGAGCTTGTAACATGACATTATTTCTGGCCATGACTACAATGAGATGCAAAGCAGTATGTCTTACTTTTGCTTTAGTTTTTCCCGTGCTTCATGGCTGCTTTGGCATTCTTCAATCTGCATGAGAATTTTTTCGTTTATGGAGGATACGATGATCGCCATTGCGCGTTCATCCTTCCTTATCCATTCTGCCCTCCTTGGATCTCCCTTGGTCACTGACCATATCCCCTTGCCTTTTAGAAGTGTCTTTATCTTGAACTTCCATATGCGATAGTTTGCACCATCAAGATTGATCGTAATCCTTGCCTGAATTGTAGTAGCCATATTGTATCTAATGAATTGGCTCTGATACCATGCTACAAAAGTGCGCTATCTATTGCGGAAGTATGCTACACAATGCGCGAGACTGGATCTAGATACGCTAATACGAATCATAGGCAATGCAACAATCAATCAAAAAATGATGGATACAATGCAAAAACACTATTGGAAGAACATAATATCTTTTTATTTTCTTCTATTAGAGTGAGTTGGTAGTGCAACGTAAATAGCGGCCTGACGCTCCTCTTACAATTTTGTTGTTGTTCATTGACAACGTTTCTCCCAACCGAGATAGAGCTTCATAGAACACCAAGGGAGGATTGCAGTAGACGAAACCGTCCCAACCAAACCTAGACCCAATACCGGTCTAGCCCCCGAGCAATCCAGGAGATAGGCAAACCACAGGCAGAGCGCTTCACAGTCTGACAGCATAACGACCACAAACTCTTCAGTGATCCTCATAGACACTGGTGAGGGTATATATAGAGATATAGCCAACCCCACCTGCCCATGCACTGAATCCACATGGAAGCACTCTAACTGATCATACCAATCCCCCATGCATGTCCACTGCATGTAGGTACCCCTAACCCATAATAGTCAAGACCCATGCATAAGCATAGTGCATGTACACCCTATCCCATACTAGGATGCAACACACATGCCTATACCGCATGTGGGTGTGACCCCATGGTCCTACTCGACTATTATCTAGATTAGGCCTGGCCCCTACGTCCAAGACAACTCCTAATGGTCCAAACTCCCATTAGGGCCGTAACATACTTCCCCCTTATTTAAGTTCTGTCCTCAGAACGTAAAGTCCGAGAAACTCTTCTTTAGATTACCTTCTAGTTCCCATGAATCCTCATCCTCAGAATATCCTTTCAAACGAACCAAATGCTCAATAACATCCCGATTATGCAATCGCTTGGATCTTGTATCAAGAATCTTTTCAGGCTCTAAAGGAATCCTTTCAGATAAGTCTTGAAATGAATCTAGACTTTTACCAGAACCATGGTAATCCCTCACATGTAGACTCATCTCTAGACGACTAACATGGAACATCGGATGAGTCTTGATTCCCTCTGGTAACTCTAACTGGTAAACTAAAGATCCAATCTTTTTCAAGATTTTCTATGGTCCACTATAACGAGCAGACAAATTTTAATGCTTCCCAATGTGCATTACCTTAGAATTCTTCGGAATTCTAAGATACATCCAATCCCCAACTTGAAATTCTCGAGGCGATCTTTTCAGATTAGCAAAATCTCTTACCCGATCCTGGGTACTTAGAACATTTTCATGTGCTAACTGTAGCATTTCCTGCATTTCTCGCAAGAAATCTGCCACTTCCTGAACTTTAATGGACTCAATTTCAACCGTTACTGGAGATCCAGGTTGAAATACCCAGTAATGCTTACTACTGTTACAAGCAAACTCAATCAATGGAAGGTACCTCATCCAATTAGATTGCCATCAGGAGAGCCTATGCACAAAGCATCCAATATTTTCACCACTTGGAAGTAAGAGATTGTGAATGCTACTGTTCTTAAAAGACATATGAGTTGCTCCACAAAAATCCTTTTCACTAGGAAAGCTCTAGATTACTCACCTTACGATGCCAATAAAGAATTGTAATCTCCTAATTCTTCACTCTAGACATGGCTCAACATGTCACCTGAGTCATAAAATAACTCATAATGGCTGTGACTTACAATCAATACAACTTATCTACAATATCAACAGATAATGATTTATGGTAGACTCACCCAACAACTCAAACGCTTACACTATAGTCTTTACCGGAATAAACATAACCAATTTAGTTAACCGGTCAACTATGACCCAAATTGACCATTCTTATTTATTCGTGCACGGGTAAACCGACTACAAAATCCATCGAGATACTATCCCACCACTTAGGAGGATTATCTAATGGATGCAACAACCCACCAGCCTTCGCGCATTTCGCATTACTCCGTTGGCACTGTTATCAATTCAACACATAAGATTCTACGAAAGGCATTAACTTTGGCCAAAATAAAATCCTCCATACCAAATCTATACACCATGTCATAATTTGTCATAAGACACTTCTCAACAATGTCTATGTTTCCTTACTAGTTTATGCATGCAAATAAACTTAGTCCAATGAACTCATAGTGGATCCACAGAATTAAGAACTTGCGCAAAGAAAACATGATCCCACTATGATTCAGTACATAGCATAAGTCTACAGATCACACCCCATCTGTATATAATAGATGCCTAACTGAGAATCCTGTAACCTAGTTATCCTAAGAGAGAATATCTCTCAAAGAGTGCTTTTCCATAGAATGAGAAACCAAAATCTCAATCAGAGATTTTTCCAAAAACAATATATCATTAGCCAAAAATTTCTTTCTTTGCATCAACTCTTAGTTCTCACTAACTCAAGTTGATATCCAACAAGGAACCACCAAACAACCGTTTCTTGTAATAGGATCACCTAATACCAACCTGTCTGGTTCATAATTAGTGACTTCCTATTCACACAAGAATTGCTTCTAAAAAATTTCCCATACATCTTGTAACTGGATTTTTTAACAATCCTTAGAAGATCCCAATAGTATCCAAAATATCCTATCTTATCATCTGCCGAAAAAACTTTTGGTTGAAAATCGAGTGATTACATGATGCCGCATCCAGTCAAATCTAGAAACTTTATTTGCTCAGCCCCTTTGTTGATATTCGGATGGATTTCGAGCAGTGCCTAGCTCAATTCCATCATCGACGGCGGGAATTTTTAAGGCTTTTCATACTTCTATCAAGCAACGGTGCGTTGTCACTAAACAATCTCGGGTTCATATCAGCTAAAAAGGCCAATAAATCCCAATAGAAGTCACAGAGTGAACACAATAAAACGGTTTCTTATTTACCGGATTTTACTAGCAAAGCATTAAAACCACTCCCAAACCAAAATGGTTCTTTCCAGATCTTTGAACACCGTAAAATGAGGCACACAGTAAAAACTCGTAAAAACCTGGCTCTAATACCATATTACAAAACTTGGCCCACTGGCCACATGCACGCATGCGGGTCGCTTGTTGGGATCCCACCCCCAACCGCCTAGCCATGCTTGTTCTTGACCCCAAAAGGGCTGGTACCAGGGGACAAGAGACAATGTGCAACTTACTTCTTATATGGAGACTTATGGGACAATGAGGAGAACAACGTGCACTCAGGCACCTTCACGCAGGTAGGCGCACAAGCCTGTGCGTGGCTTGACCAACAGTCCCTCAACACCCCCACTTAAGCAAGCACAGGCAAAGGAACCCCCCACTGGCTTTGATACCAATAAAACGTCCCTCAGGACTCCTAACCGAGATAGAGCTTCATAGAACACCAATGGAGGATTGCAGTAGACAAAACCGTCCCAACCAAACCTAGACCCAATACCGGTCTAGTCCCCGAGCAATCCAGGAGATAGGCAAACCACAGGCAGAGTGCTTCACAGTCTGACAGCATAACGACCACAAACTCTTCAGTGATCCTCATAGACACTGGTGAGGGTATATATAGAGATATAGCCAACCCCACCTGCCCATGCACTGAATCCACATGGAAGCACTCTAACTGATCATACCAATTCCCCATCCATGTCCACTGCATGTAGGTACTCCTAACCCATAATAGTCAAGACCCATGCATAAGCACAGTGCATGTACACCCTATCCCATACTAGGATGCAACACACATGCCTATACCGCATGCGGGTGTGACCCCATGGTCCTACTCGACTATTATCTAGATTAGACCTGGCCCCTACGTCCAAGACAACTCCTAATGGTCCGAACCCCCATTAGGGCCGTAACAACGTTCTTCACTTCTTCATCATATCTTCCTTTGATTTTTGGTCTAGACTTATGTTCTACCAGATGGATAGTTTAACTAATCATTACAAGAGAGGTTTACGCTACGTGTCTCCTCTTGTGATGTTCCTTACAGTTGAGCGTGATAGTTTTGTGTCTTAGATTGCCTAGCTTCGAATTCGATAATTCAAATCGCTCAACAGTTTGTTTGTCTATAGTTCATCTAAGCACTTGTAGGCATTCGATAGTTCGGAAGTTGTCCGAACTATCGGATCTTTAGATGTCAGTGTTGATCGTGTGCCGAACTATCGGCTGTAGGGGATGTGTCGGAAAAGGTTGGTTGGGTTCACCATCTCCAACAAAAATGCTCCTTAGACTCCGCCTCATCCAAAGAGCATAAATGGCACAACCGCTCCCCTCCGTGGTGTTGAAATATAAACCTACTTAAATAAATAAAACATAGCACATGGTTTTATTTGGGGGGCCAAAGTTTTTAAGACCCAAGTAAACTTAGGCAAAGTTTTTTAGCACCAAACTCGTGGAAGGCCTTCTTGCATGATGATGCCACATACCCACTTGAGTTTGGTAGCCCCCCATGCACATCTGCATGGGGGAGAACAAGTTAGTTTGCCACCTAGCATAGCATGCATGAATATTCTGACACTTGGCAATTGCATGCCAGTAATTGTACATACTCAAATTCTATTTAATAGAGTCTCCACGAGTTGGAGAGTGTGTTGAATGGAATCATCTTCCATCTTCATCATTTTTCATTGTCTCCTTGATTTGAATATTTGTAGGAGGTCGCAGTTGGATCTGATCTGTTTTACATGTTTCTCCCTCTCCTCTCATCAGATTTCGATGAGGACAGTTGCATATTGATCCTTGGAGGAGGGTGCTACTTTGTTCCTTCATTTCTCCTCAGTGGATTGTCAGAATTGAATGAAATCAATTGCACAAGGTTTCTATTGCATAGGCTATGTCATTCCTTATGAGTAGAAGCAATTAGAAGTCAATCTGAATCTGATTTTTCCGGTGCATGGTCAGTGCATGCTCTTGCATGTTGTTGCATGAGCTTGCATGTTGCTTAAACGTTCTTGCATGTCAATGCATGTTAATTGCATGCGGTCTCTTAAGCCTCGAGGCAACTTGTGGGCTTATTAGATCCAAGATCCTCAAGCTTCCGCTAAACTTTGGTGTCTAGAATTGTGTTTTTTCATGCTCTAGGCCACCCCGATTTGCAGCAGTGGTATCAGAGCTTTAGGCTCTATACTTTTCTCGCTTGGTTACTTGTGTCAATTCATTATTCTCATCATGGCTCAAACTGTTTATCTAGAATCCTCTTCAAACTATCATGCATGGGTTAGAGAGATAGAATATCAACTCCGGCAACATCCAGGGTGTTGGGAAATAGCTACTAAGTTATATCCTGAACCAACTCTAATGGATGGTAATAAAGTTGAGTGTGATCATTGGAGGATTGCTAATAGCAAGGCTATTGGCATAATAGGTTTATCTCTATCCTTGAAGATAAGACTTGCATATCCAAGTATGAATAAAGCTTCTGATCTTATTGATGCTATCAGGACAGATTTTGAGCATCTTTCTCTTCAAGACGTCTGTTTTTTCACTGATCAACTTTATGCTCATAGATGGACAGGAGAAGATCCTGAAAGTGATCACATTGAGTCTTTGGAAAAGTTGTTTCTTCATTTAGAATTTGCAGGATCTGAGCATGTAATTCCGGGGAAGAAAAAGCTAATTACCCTGTTGAGAGGTCTTCCAGTCTCTTACATGAATTTCAAGACATCCATCACCATGCAGGCAGATATGACTTATGAAAAAGCTAAAGTAGCTTTACTTCGAGAGGAGTTGATGAGAGAAGAGGAGTTCCATGATGACACAGCTAAAGCTAAAGGATCTAAGCAAAAAGAAGATTCTCTACACCAGGCGTTTTATGCGGGCCAGAAGCAGAACAACAAACTGAAAGGCAAGGGCAAGGACAACAAATGTCAACACTGTGGTAAAGTTGGACATTCTAAAAATTCCTGATTCTTCAATCCCTATATCTCTTGTAAATTTTGTAAGAAGACAGGACATGCAGCAGCATTTTGTGAGAAGAGGCCACAAGATAGCTTCAAAAATGCTTTCAAAGGTAAACAACAAGAAACAGAAACACATGCAGTTACAGATGCTGATAGAAGCAGACAACCAGGAAAGAGCTTTTTAGATGAGAAGCCCGAGTGTTCTTATCATCAAGAATCTGAATACAATTGTGCCTATGTTGCACAAACCTCCACCAAGTGCATGCAGAATGATACTGAGAAATCAGTGTCTATGTATTTGCCTATGAATTTGTCTCCCATTGTGGAGAAATATTGCATGCAGGTTCCTGAAGACTTGCAACTACCTTCTATAATGAAGGAAATGATTCCAGCAGCTCACCTTGAGGGAGAGTTTCAACAAACTATTGATGATTTTTTGTCTTGTCTAGAGCAGGATGAAAACCGCTTCAGAATAGCCGATGTCGACAAGCCAAGTTACCATGAACAAGTAATCTTGGACTTAGAAAATGCCTTGCTAGAATATGATCCTTTCTTGTAGGTGCAAACAGATGCTAGTGTAATTCAACTAGTGATGCAGCCAAGTAAGGATGTAGATTGCCAAGAACTAGTGTCAGAGCCAGAGAGAGTTCCTGAGATGACAATTCCTAAGCCAGTACTTGAGTTGCATGTGGCAGCATCCGAAAGTGCTGAGGTCCGAATGTTGGAGCCTTTGCATCAACAATCATTTATGGAAGATGCCTCATTTACTTTGGTTGGGCGCTGTCCCGACACTACTTTCGATTTGCTATATCTACAGATGGTCCATACAGATCCTTTCGACACATGGTAGGATGCAGATGAAGAGCAGTCCAGTTTGCCAGCCACATTGTTACCTGGTTCTATGTTTCAGAATGCCAGTTTGTTGCAGCTTGCAACAGTCCACCTACATCAGCAATATACAGAGACATTTTGGAACGTCTCAAGTAAGCCAGCAAGGACAATGGATGACTTACAACCATTTCCAAGGATGGGTTTTGGCTAAATATTCTTACCATGCATATAATCCAAGCCCAGAGAGGAAATTATTGTACTCTCGAAACATGTGAAGTTCAGCATGGAAATAAATTTCTTTGAGAATACTTTGTGTTAATGAATAGTCTTGATTCTGGATTCCTACAGAGATTGCAACATTTCATTATTAATGTTGAAGTCAGGACATATGCTGATTTAAATCTTAATGTTTGTAGTTCTTTTGCCATTCAATTTGAAAGTTCTAAATAATGATTTCTTATTTCATTGACCTAAGTTTGAGTCTTCTATTGCAGATTTGACAAGATTTTATCAAAGCAAATACCCTCAACTGTTGTCTATGAGGATGAAAAGGTAAGTGTCAAAGTTCCATAGAATGTGAAGAATTTAAGCAAGATTCATCGAGTGGTAACCAAAAATGAAAATGTGACCTTTTTCTATTTGTCAGTTAAAAAATTGCTCAAACTCAGCTTGATGATATATCCACTCATCATGGCTTAACTTACACATCTTTTTAGAGCTTCCCTCCAGCTCACAACACTAGGTGTCTCGGTACCTACTTTTTTTAGATCTTGATGTTGGTATATAGAAAATTTTTCACTTCATGTGTATTGAGGTGTGATAAACTTGCAAATTTGACTACTCGACACTACCTTTATAGTTATAGAGATTAATGTGAAAAATGAATTTTTCCCAAAAGTAGATGAAGTTTTTATAGAAGATCTCTAATGTGTCAAATTTGAGATTGAATTTCTCAATCCTTGATTACTTAGAGTTTAAATATACAAGCACATTTCAAAAATCTTCTCAAAAGGTTGTACATCAAAAGTACACAATGAACGTTTTGAAAGCTAAATTTCTAGCCCCCTATTTTTGTAGTCTGAAACTCCAAAATTATAGATCTTTAGCAGGCCACTTCTTGAGGCTTGATATGTGATGAAAATGCCAAATGTTATGAAAGCATCTAATCTTGACTTGTCAACTTAGGCTTTCTACCTCTCGAAACTTGATCAAATAAAGCCTAGTGCCATAACAAAAGGATGCCATGATGACTCCCATAATTATAAGCTTTCATTTCCGAACAAGTAAAGTGTGTAGATACTAAGGCACAAAGCAAGATCAACATTTTGCAATAAGAGATGAAAGAGGATAGAGGAAAAGGCCAACCTAATTGATTGAAGGAGCTCCCAAATATTTTGTAGAATAATGGTAGTGAAGGTTCTCCTTTGGAAAAACCTGAACTATAGCTTAAGTTGCTTGTCTATGCTAGACTGAGCTATCTTAACCATGCTAGGTATGCTAAGCTTCTAGTTGAGGCTATCTCAAGGGATGCTCACAACTCTACTTATAGTTTGCAAAGACCATATTTAGGGCCTTTTGTTTTGCTTTATTTAGGTGTGTTTGTAAGTCCGTGGCATGTTATCAAAAGGACCTTGGAGATTTTTTACAAAACAACAAGTGGTGTTTTCGCAATTAAAGAAATCGGCAAGTTATTTACTTGTTGACTACTCAAAGGGCACTACTTTGTGCAAAAAAAAAAAAAAAAAGAAAAGAAATGGGGAAGGGCGATCGTTCAAGCCTCTATTCCAAGCAGTCCTTCATGGAGCTCTCAACGGTACAATTAAGCTACAATGCGACAATCATAGTTCTGCCAGCATTATGTTTTCAAGAGACAACTATGAGCAACAAACCTTTGATCTATTCGTTCACCTCCATCAACCCCCATATCCGACTCACATCTTGCCACTTACCCTCACTTTCATCTCATTACCGTTCATTCTCACCTTGTGTTGTTCAACAACCCAAGCTCTTGTACATCATCCGTTGGATCATCAGCGTGGGCAATTGGAAATACAAGCCATCAAAGAGCCAAATCTCTGCAGATGCACATCCTTCTTCAAAGCTTCATCTCCTACAGAGCAGCACTTCACAAAAAGTTCCATATCTACAAGTGGCACCGACTTTGATCCTCCCACACCATAAGGAGCGGGGTTCTTTCTATTACCATTGGCGTGCGATCGCCAATCAAATAAGGAGGAGGAGAATGTTAGCAACAAAGTAAAATCAAAGTAAAATAAAATAAAACACCGTGGCATGTGTATTGTAAGTCCACTGTGAGTACTTGTTAATAAACTCCTACCATGGCATGTGTGCTATAAGTCCATGGGTAGAAACTTAATTAAATTCTAAACTTCTAAATTAGAAAACTTAACTTAGAGAACTTAAACTTAGAAACTTAAGCTTAGAAAATAAAAGATTCTAAGTTCTACGTTTAGAGTCTTAGGCTTTCTAAGTTAGAAGTTGAGAAGTTTAGAAGTCTTAGAATTGCAAGTTTTAGAAATTAATCCCATAAGTTAGTAGAAGCTTATGGAAGGCCCTTCTTGCTATAAGAAGAGATGCATTTCCCTTGTAAAATAACACTCTAAGATTATGCTAAATTGCTCTCTCTTTGAGATGATCATTCTATTTCTTTGTGTTCCCATTGGAAGGTGCATAGCTTGAGGGAAGGTGCTCGGGCCTCCTCTTTCCTCCTTTCATTGGATTATTGTGGCATGCTTTAATCCAAGGAAGGCCAAGATCAAGGATCCAAAAAGAAGGGTAAGTGCCATTATTGTAAAAAGTTTGGGCATCACATAAAGGAATGTAGGAAGAAGCTTACTAAGGATAAAGAGAAAGGTATTGATACAAATACAGCCATGATTTCATTAGAACATCAAAAGGAGGATGATTCTTTCAATGGTGATTTTGCTTTTGTCACTAACAATCTCATTTCTAATCAAAATGAGATTTCTACCACTTCTCGACTTGCTGGTTTTTCAGCAGAAAACAGCACTACTTCAGCTTTGCAGGTTGCTGTTTTTTCTTCCATTGATTGGGTGATTGATAGCGAAGCTACACGCCATATGACTCACCATAGAGACGTCTTCACAAAGCTTATGAAAATCAAAGATGGAAGCAAGGTTCAAGGTGTTGACAACACCTCCTATCCAATTGAAGGCATTGGATCTATACCACTCATTCTTCCCAATGGAGAAGAAAAGTACATCCGAAATGTACTTTATGCTCCTAAGATCAAGAAAAATCTCATTTCGGTCAATCATGAATCAAGGATTGATTGTAGAATTTAAAGAAGACAAATGTCTTAGAAAAGACCCAAAGAGATCACTTTTAATTGCTGCTTCGGGAACATTGCGAGGAGGTTTGTTTTTGTTGGATATTTATGAACCTAAAGCTTTGACATCCTTTGGTCTTGTTGCTACTAATTCACATGGATTGGAGTTGGCTAAACTATGGCATGTGAGGTACGGGCACCTCAATTTTGGAAGTTTGAATATTTTGAAGAAATTCAACATGGTGGAAGGCATTCCAAATATGGAGCATCCCGAAGGACATGTATGCGAAGGATGCATACTTGGTAAGTTTCAATGGAAGCCTTGTCCTATTGATGGGACTATCAAAGTTGGTGATAAGTTTGCCTTAATCCATAGTGATGTATGTGGCCCAATGAGGACCGAATCCATTGGTAAATGCAAGTACTTCGTTACTTTTATTGATGATTTTTCAAGGTTTACATGGATCTTTCCTATGAAGGCAAAATCTGAAGTTTTTCAACGCTTCAAAGATTTTCTAGCTATGATAGAAAATCAATTTGGGCATACTTTGAAGATATTACATACCGACCGAGGAGGGGAATACATTAAAAGTACGTTCGGCACTTTTCTTCAAAGCAAAGGCATTCTACATCAAATGACCACACCTTACACACCGCAACAAAATGGTGTTGCCGAGAGGAAAAATCGCACAATCATGGAGATGGCTCGTTGCATGCTTAAGGCAAAGGGCGTTCCCCACAAGTTTTGGGCTGAAGCGGTTATTACGGCGACATACATTAGTAATCGGTGTCCGACTAAAGCCTTGAAGATTTCGACTCCTTACGAAGTTTGGTATGGTAAGAAGCCATCGGTTTCTCACTTTTGCACTTTTGGTTGCACGGCTTATGCGTTTATTCCCGATAAGCTAAGATCCAAACTAGATGATAAAGGAGAAAAATGCATTTTTATGGGCTATAGTAGTGAAAGTAAAGGCTATAGATTGTTTAATGTGGATACTAACAAAATCATAGTGAGTCGTGATGTTCATTTTGATGAGAAGAACTCCTATGATCTTGCGCCCATTCATGTCATGAAAGGGGACATCCTCCAAGATGCCTATGTTGAAGTGTTTCCAGATTTGGTATCACCACTAATGTTGAAAAGGAGGGACTGCCATCATCCTCAAATGGACAGCCCACTAGTTCTTCAAGCGAACAACCCATAATTCATCAAGAAGAGCAGATTTATGAAGAGGAACGGCCCGTTGAAAACTTTGGGCAGCATAGTCCAATTTCAGAGCACTTTGGACAGCAAAGTGTTGACAGTTCAGATCACTTTGGACAGCAAAGCGTTGATCAAAGTAAGGCTGTTGGACAGCCTAAACCAGTCCCTAAATGGCTATTGCAGACTTTGTAGGACAGCAAAGTGAACCGCTTCTATGAAGGGAAGACGCCTCATCTAAATCAATAGAATTTGCTGATTTTTCTGATTTTGCTCTTACATCTATTGAGGATGGTGCAATAGAACCTGTTTTTTATGAGCAGGCTAGAGGAGTAAAATGTTGGGAGGACGCGATGAAAGAGGAGTATGACTCACTCATAAAGAACTAAACATGGGTTCTTGTTGATCTTCCACATGGAAAGAAAGCAATTGGCTGTATATGGGTTTATAAGATCAAGTACAAATCCGATGGTACTGTTGAAAGGTACAAGGCAAGACTTGTTGCCAAAGGTTATGCGCAAAAGGAGGGCATTGATTATGAGGAAACTTTTGCACCTACCGCACGAATAACTACCGTAAGGATAGTCACTGCTTTGGCTGCCCATCATGGTTGGCGTCAGCCTTGGAGTTTGACGGTCAAGGCTGCCTGTCGTGCATTTTTCTCATGACGGTTTTGATACGTGGGTGCCCGTCATGTGACAGTTTAATAAAACATTTGACTTTCAAAACCACAACATAGTGTGGAAATTTAGTAAAAGGTCGGAGTTTCAAATTAAAAACATATTGTATAGCTTCATATACTTAGCATTGGTCACGCTATGACAAAAAAACATTAAGCCCATGACAAAGAACATTCACACATAATAGCATTCGCATGTTTCATAACTACTATTTTTATTGTAAGATACCCTAAGCCCTAACTATTGAGAACATCGTGCATTGATCATAGAAATCGTAAGATCATCTTCTTACAGAAAATGCATTGTGAACATAAACCCTCAAATTGATGGCATAGTTTTCCACACGAGTCTAGGTTTTTGAAGGCACATTGAATTCTCATGGAAAGACATAAATATCAAAGACTTGTTTTAAAAAGCTCAATTCACAACACTACACTATCAAAGACATAAATATCAGAGTTGTCTTAAAAAGCTCAATTCACTACACTACACTACTTATACGCCTGTCTTTGCCTTCTGTCCATATCTCGAACACTCGTTGCCACTCCACATCCATTAGCTTTGGTCCATTTATGGAAACTCTCATCAATGAATCTAGAGTTTCTATAGGCTCGCCCAGCTCGCATCACTGTAGTGATGCAGCTCAAATCCTTTTTTTTCGTTCTCAACTCTGTAGGTTAATCCCATATTCTGGGTACCCTTTAGATACTGTAGGACCATTTGCCAATGTGCTAGACCAGGATTGGAACAGAATTGGCTCAATGCGTAAACAGAGAAGGCTAGATCCGGTTTGGTACAAATTGTCAAGTACATCAGACTCCCGATTAAATTTTGGTAGGGTATACCTGCCATCATCTGTTCTTCCTCTTCTGTTTTTGGGCAATCCTGTTTCGTGAGCTTGGCTCCAGCTATCATTGGTGTGTTTTTCTCTTTGCAGTCCATCATGTGGTACTGCTTCAGCACTTTCTGGCATATTCTAGGAGTAGCCTTATGCTTGTCATCTTGACCATGGGCGAATATGTGTCAAAATAGTCGACACCATATCTCTGCGTGTAGCCCTTCGCGACAAGCCTTGCTTTGTAGCGGCCAATAGTGCCATCTGATTTTAGCTTTTTCTTGTACACCCACTTGCAGTCGACTACTTTTCTGTTTTCTGGCAGTGGCTCTAATGTCCATGCCTCGTTTTGCCTCATCGACTCGATCTCCTCTGACATTGCCTGCTTCCAGGATTCTCCCTCTGGACTCTGGATAGCTTCTTGGTATGTTGCTGGCTCTCTGATGCAGTGAGTTGAGCGAAGATCGTTCTGATCTTCTCAATGTGCTGATCTAACTGGTTGCCATCCCACCGTATGGATTGCAGCTGATTGTGAAGGTGCATGACTGAAGCTGCAGTCCTCACTTCATACTTCTGCTTCAATCTTTTCCATGCTGCATGGCTGCTTTCGCAGTCTTCAATCTGCATGAGTAGATCTTTATTTATGGACGAAACGATGATCGCCATTGCGCGCTCATCCTTTCTGATCCATTCAGCTCTCCTTGGGTCTCCCTCTGGAGGCTGCACCTCTGAGAGCTCGGTCACCGACCAGATGCCTTCGCCCTTCAGGAGTGTTTTGATTTTGAATTTCTAGATTCTGTAATTTGCACCATCAAGACTGATTGCTACTCTGGTTTGGATTGTCGTAGCCATATTGTGTTGTCTGGAGGAATCACTGCTGGGATATCAGTAGTGATAACCTGTAGGCTCTGATACCATGTTGCGGAAGCTTTTTCGTTTCGTGTTCGTCTTCTCTCTTTCGATTCACGAACAATTTTTTGTCTTTGGATTTTCTTTTCGTGCGGAAGCTCTTACAGAATCCCAGACATGCGACTACGCATCACAGAACACATTCTAATCAAGACACACAGCACATGACAGAGAGATACACGAAAATAAAGCGACTATATTATCAATTTAGTTTTGGAGCGAGATCGTCAGTATCTCGCTCGTTGGCGGATTGACACTCTGCTCTTACGCTGTGTTCTGCTCGTTGGCAGACTTTCATGCACAACTATGGTATTTTTACCTTCTTGCTCTCTTCGCTACGTCTCTCTCTGTCTCTTACAGATCTCTATCAAATTCTCATCTCTTTTTCTCTTATCGTTATAATCTAGAGAGGATCGTTTATACCTCCACTGTGTGGAGTTTACAAGATAGCTAAACGTAGAATCACAAGACTAGTTAACGCTAATCAACTAGTTAGTTAGTCTCCGTCGTTGCTATTCGTTTCAGCTGGGCGTGAAGCCTGTTGAGCTGCCAGCTGGCAGCGCGAAAGATTTCTCTTCGTTTGTTTCGTTCTTTTCGTTTCTTTTCGTAGTCTTCGTTTTGCTCCCCTTTTGCAGTTTGCAGTCCTGGAGGTGTGTTTACGATTCGCGAATCGTTCGTGCTTCGAGTCAAAGACACGTTGACTGTCGCGAATTGTTGTCGTTCGACCTTCGTGTCTTGTTCGTGCCGCGACAAAGTTGCAGGAGTTCACCATTTCTGACAACAGTTCATGGTGTCAAAGCCATGGTTAGGTGGCCCAAGTCGTAGGGCAGGTGACAGCTAGGACCCCAACCAAGTGTGGCTTGAGGGGGGGTGTTCGAATATCAATCCACACTCTAGAGAGAACTATCAAACAGGGCGGATAGCTCAGTGGTAGAGCATCCCATCCGGTATGGAAGAGGTCCTGGGTTTGAATCCTAGTCTGTGCATCCATATTATGATTTATGGATTTCTAACATTCCGGTTCAAATTGTTTTATTTTTCTTCTCTTTTTAATTTTTCTTTTAGTGCTAAGCCTTATATGCTTATAGAAACAAGTTCTAAACTACTATTTACGACGCTTTATATACTATTACTAGTAACTATTGTGTTTGTGATATGTGCTACATGTTTGTGCATTGAAAATTGAGAGTCGAGACTGGTAGTCTGGTTACCTCTAGTAGCATTGAGCTGTGAGCAAAAGCGTATGCAATCGAACAAACATGAATGATGATGGTAGATACTAGTAACTAGCAACTACATAGCCTCTCTCTCTCTCTCTCTCTGGAAAATGCCAAAGTCCAACTTCATGAACCATTAGCAGAGCAAAAGTGATTAAACTTCTAACACAAATTACAATACTCACAATTCGAAAATCAATGACGAACCCCCCCCCTCTCCCTTTTTCCCACTAGTGCGGTTTGAAACGATGTTCATTTGTTTTGAACTGCCTGTGAGGGAGGCCAAATGAAAAGGGAGATCTTATGTAAATGCTATGAACTTGGCAAGGATCAAGGCTGGGAGGATGTAGGGAGGATTTGCTGAGGTGTAGCGTGATAAATATGATATGTTAGTTGGCAATAGGGAGACTGGTGAGGCACAATCTATGATGGAGGAATGTGTAGTAGAGCACAAAGCTTATCAAATTAGGAATTTTCTCTGTCTTTTAAGTGAACATGGTTTCTATTTTTGTTCATTTATGAGCAAACAAACGTAATCATTTTTTATTTCTTGTACATTCTATATGGAAATATGAACTTATAATTTTTTGGTTTGTTGGTGATATAAAGTCTTCATCATGGCCTTCATCTTTGGATAGCTTGGCACACTGGTCTTATTACAAATGTTTAGAAGCTAATAAAATTGCATTTTTTTGCACATGATATGCACCTATTTTTTGGAAGCTTGTGACGTGGTCAGGGATGTTGTGGCATATAGTGTGTGCTATGCTGATGCAGTTGATGGTTTTAGCTTTGTGGTTGAACTCCAGAGAATCAAAGATTCCCCTGCTTTTTTTTCATTTCTTTTCTCAGGCATTGTCCTAGATTTGACATGTTCAAAGGGCGTATGCTTGTACATGTTTTAATCTACATTATTGCACCTCTATGCTCACTGACATGTGTGTTTGTGTCCAATTAGATGGGTATACTATGTGTATACAACTATTCATTCAAATGTTCTTCACTTTTTGAGCTGAAGGTCAACCATCTTTGAATAGGTCTATGGACATGTGATATGAACAAATTCTGAGTAGTATCTTGTTGCAATTATTTATCCGTTGAATATTCAAGACAGCCGTATACAAATGTTTATGTTTGTACAATATATGCCAAACATAGTAATCTTCTTGCCTGTTGTCTTGCATCATGTTCCTGGACACGGTTTGCTATTGGTTAATATTAGCATGCTATTAAGGACTGTTTGGACTTCCAGATGGGGCATTATCCAAGTGATTATTTATGAATAATTCGCAGTAGTAGTAATCTGAATTGTTGCAGGTTCTTGCTTTCCGAGACATTTCTCCGCAAGCTCCTACTCATATAATTCTTATTCCAAAAGAAAGAGATGGACTAACTCAATTGTCAAAGGTATTGCATCTGGATCTCTTTTGTAACTGTCTTTGCTTTGTCTTGGGCTTAAGTGCATACAGGGTAAGAGCTTGATAACTGCATCTGATTATTTTTTACATCATGTTATTGGTGATAGAACTTCGTTAAGGTGTATTTCTGGGTGATGTCTAATGAAATAGTCCTAGCAATTGACTTTCTAAGAGGATCATTTTTTGTGCATACTAATGGAAGGCAGTTGCTGGATGCTTTCTCATCATGAGATCTTTTTAGTGAAATCTATCCTAGGGCCAACATCGATCGTCTTCTTGTTGTGGATCGGTTTTCAAGAAAAGTTCAATGTCTTCCCATTTCCACCGTTAATTTTGAAAAGTTCACTTGACTATTTTTGTGTTCATGGTCTTCCTTACTTGATTCTTACTAATCCTGACACACGCATTACTTTCACTTTTTGGACTAAGTAGCTGCATACTTTAGACACTGAAGTTTTACTGGGGATAACTTATTATTCTTCTGTAGATGGTCAGTCTAAGGTCTTGAATCACATTCTTGAGGATTATTTGCATAAGTTTGTCTATTCTTCTAGCAAAGATTGGGATCAACATTTCTGCTTTGCAGAATATGGTTACAATAGTTCAGCTATCAGCAATACTAGCATTCCATGTGCAAAGAAAAGCTTGAGCTTAGTTCTCCTTCTTGGGGAGTACAAGGATGGGAATGCTAAGAGCCAAGAGGCATGCGTTACTTAAGTACACAAGAGGTGGGAGTTACATGGGAGTTACACAAGGGTTAGGAGTCCAAAATTCTGCTCCTAGGTACAATTTGAGATAGAGAGTAAGAATGAACTTCAGATCCACCAACCTGGCCTACTCAACTTAAACCAATCTACATGAAAGGGGCCCCGATAGAATATTAATGTGGGAGGCCTGTATAGAGAAACAATTATTACAAGGTACTTAGAATGGGTACATCTTTAATACTTCCCCTTAATCATAAGTTTGTTTTAATTTACCCCTTACATAGTTCGGAACTTCTAAAGTTTGTCTTCGGTAAGTTCTCCATTGAATATGTCAACAACTTGATTATTTGTAGAACAATGAATAAGTTCTACTCCTCTAGTTTGATTTTTTTTCCTCTAACAAAGTCCATACCTTCTCTTTGCACTTACCCTTTTTGCCACCAATCTTGCTTTGCATTTGTCCTATTCACCATGGGTATTGTACTCGATTCAGTACACCCATTTGGTGCCAATCGGCTTCTTGACATTACTCCTCTTTATGAGCTCCCAAGTGACATTACTCCTCTTTAACGGGGTTGGCTCAACTGGTTAGCTTGGCATCCAAAGTTTCTTTGGTCCCAGGTTCGAGCCTCCCCTTGGAAACCAAGAAGCATTCTTGAAGATAGAAGATTGTTCTTCCTTCATTGCGTCCATTGATTGCTTAGATCGAGATGCTTCAACAAATGAGTGAGGTTCAACATCATCAAAAACTCTAGTCGTTAAAGCAAAATTCAAACGGGTTTGAGGGTTTTTCCTTTCTCTCAATGCTCTTTGAATGCTTGCCTCATTGTGCTCCAAAAAGTAGTCATCCTGAATGGTCTTGACAAACCGTTTTGGAAGTCTTTTGGCTGCCTTTCATAACAAGGCATCTTGTTCTTCATGTATTTGTTGCTGTCGACCATCTTCGAGATCAATGTTATTATCTTTCAAAAAGGAATCATCAATGTCACTAGAAAAATGCATGTTGTCCACTGAAATCTGCAAAAAATTCAGCAAGCTTATTCTCTTTAAAAATGACATTTCTACTAACCATAATCTTTTTAGCATTTACTATGAAAGAATCTAGTGATTTTGTGCCACAAGAGTTTTCTTTATTTGTGAGATATTTGTGATGATGCTAGTGGCCAGTAGCTGGTGTTTGATAAAAGTATCTTGCTATATAGTAAGTCTATGAATCTATGAATCAAACCGCATGATCTTGTATGATATACATTGCTACCTAGAGTTGTTCCTAATAATGAATTACCTTTTAGAAAGAGTATTCTGATATCAATTGCTTGGACAGAAGCAGCGCTACTGAATATTTTGGTTCCTTATGAGAAATCATGAACTTGGTGGTATCTTTTTTGCTTTGATCATCCGTATGGAAGAAATGCACATGGTTGCTACTCTTAGAAGTTTGGTTCTTATAAGATTAGTCCTACTTCTGGGCAGGCCGAGGAAAGACACGAAGAAATTCTTGGGCATCTCCTCTATGTTGCAAAAGTTGTTGCCCAGCAGGAAGGTCTAGATGATGGCTTTAGAATTGTAATCAATGATGGGCCTAACGGCTGTAAGTTCTGGCTACAAACTCTCAAAAAATCTGTGCAAGCTTTTTTTGACACTATTTTCAAGTTTGAATCTTGAGGAATGTTAACACCTGAGTATTGAAGCAGCTTGTTGCTTGTTGACTCTCTTTTCACGAAGGAATTTAACAAAAAAGGTCCAAGAAAACCTTCTACTTGATGCTGTGGTGTTTTGCAGAGGTTGTTTGTGATTATTTTCCGTTTTTATGAGACTTTTTGAATTTACTCAGAATAAGCCTTGTGTTGTATGTCTGCAGGCCAGTCGGTATATCATCTGCATCTACATCTGCTTGGTGGGAGAAAATTAGGATGGCCTCCAGGCTAAAAACCTTAGTTTCAGTTGGAATTGCAAGCTCAGAGCATGCTGGAAAGAATTCGTATAAATTAGTCTGATGCCTTATACTCAAACAATTATTAAGAAGTAAAGGATTAATTAAAGATTTGGCTTTTCAGCTTGTTCATGCTTCAAAAAGTTTCTGAAGCAAATGATTTGTGTGTTTGGAAGTGAGCCCGATTGATCAGTATTTGAAGTATCTGGTTCTTATTTTAAGATCTAGAAGTTAACCTGTTAGAGATATATATAATGTGATACACCGAGAATAGTGTGGAACTCGATATATATTATGTACTCTTTCAATCTATGTGTATTTGTTGAGATGGTTGGTTTACTTCTTGATTCTGGATGCAACTGTTATCCATTTTCCACAGACTTTGAAGTACTTGCTATTAGGATTTTACTAGTTGCGGACGTCTGAATGCTTTCTTGGCACATAATAAACTGTGCACAGCCTTGGGCCCTATAAAGGAGGCGTGTGAGGCTTCCCATTAATACCATAAGTAAACAAGCACCTTGAAACTACCCATATATAAGAAGCATAGTTCTGGAAAATGCAAAATGCAAAAGCAAGATTTCTATGAGGCTTCTTGCTGGCTGCTCATTGCACTTCAGGAGAAAGATTCATAGCTCTATCAGTGAGCATTCAAGAAGCAGGTCACAGTCCTAGTTTTGGTCAGTTGGCAAGTTCTTCTAACCAGTATTTACCACAATTCATATTATGTTGCAGCGTACTTTTACGAGTGTTTTGTTGAAGAAAACATTCATCACGTCTCAAAATGCGTCCCGTGTCATTTTTGCTACTGTAAAGCGCTCATCCATTCCTTTATTATCAAAGGAATTAAATTGTCAGAAGGATTTTTTCTTTGCAGCCTCAGGAACGAGCATTTGAATCATCTCATACTGTGATTTTCAGGTAGCAAAACTAAAGAGTTTTTACAAAAATTGTTCGGACTGATGGAGTAATCTTTGTTCCTATAACTTCTTCGGCAGTTCCCTTGGTATGTGAGCTACCTAATGTGAGCAGAGCATGTAGTGTGGATGAACTGTGTATATTCTCAAGTTCATGGCGTCATGATTCTTTTAAAAGTTTAATAATTGAGTTGCCTAAGATGATTGCTAGAGTCTAGGTTTCTAAACTTTGAGTATATGAAAGTTTTTGGAAACTGCATTGTACAAGAAATACAAGGTCATACATATCACGAGAGGCCCTGCCTTGCAAGATATGTATAGTTTTCTAGGAAGTTTGAAGATGCTTTTGGTTTGCAAGGGGAGCCTTGCACATGGGTGACCAAAGAAACTTTGGATGTCAAAGTAGCAAACTCTGCCAACTTCGCTGTGATAAAAAATATTGAAAGAATGAAATAGAAAAAGAATAAGAGAAAAACATGTAGCGTATCAAACAAATTTGAATTTGTTAGGGTTTTATGATCTTCTTGTAATAGGCGTTTATTAACTCGAGATTTCACCTTTATAGAGAATTTTATTAACTCAAGATTTCACCTTTATAGAGAATTTTATAAACTCAAGATTTGAACTTTTAAGAGGTAATCTTTTGTGAGCAGGGTCTAGGGAAATATTGTTAGGAAATGTGATCAAACCAATACGCTTTTTGTTGTTTGGGATTGATATTAATCAATGGAGTGTTTGTTCAAATTTGTTCCAATTGATTTCCATAAGTAGTCGTGAGTTCTTTGCATGAGTTGCATTTTGTACAAGGAAAAAAGTGCTTGAGAAGATGTGCTATAAATGGTTGGATCTTAAAGTCTCCTAAGATGATGGATGTAATGCGTGTCAATAAGCATTGTAGAAATTTGGAAGTTATGAACTTTTTTTGGCATGTTTATATTTGGTGGTCGATTTATTGCTATTGTGTATTACGTGATTTGTGGTCACATTGAGTGTTGTTGTGAGTTTGCAATCTTTTATGATCAAGTGTTGATGTGTAGCAAGTGACATACATGGTTTGTATAGCAAACAAGAACCATGATTGTCGTTGCCAGTTATTGTATGAAGTATTTATATCTCAGGATTTCCATGATGATGGGTCTCTTCTAAACATATAATGTATGAGATGCCAAAAGGATTTTGTCAAGCAGAATATATTCTTGATGTTGATCTAATGATCGTAATTGTTGTATCTCAAATTGTATTCTGTAATGAATTTGAAAATCTTTCGAGCAATTGTAGCCAGTACGATATTTGTATTTGCTTTACTTGTGATAGTGCAATGTATGTTACTAGTCCATGTTGATTTTTTCCAATAGAATCATTTGCCATTATATCAAGTGTAGAATCCATGCTTGTGTTTCATGTATAGTGTTGCTTACATTTGCTTCTATTTAAATCTCTTTCACTATTTGATGTATTGGTATTCGTGCAATATCGATGTTTGTTGTGTAAAGATATTGATACTTTTGTGGAGTTTGATGTCCAATTGTCTTATTCATGAATTGTATACATAAGACATGCATTGTATGTTGAAGGTCAATTTCTTGTATTACTTCTTCAGCCCCATTGACAAGACCATCTTGAATGTTGTAGTTCTTCGCACATAGTTCAATTAGCATTGTATTTTTCGTTTATAAATTTGATTTGATTTTATGATGTGATCCACTTGTAAGGGTAACCTCAATAGGTAATGAAATGTTTATGTTTGAGTTGTGGCGTATATTTTCAACAATTAGTATGACATGGTCATATCTTTTCCAAGTCATATAATTCAAGAATTTTATTTGTACTATCAATGTTTTTAAAAAGGCATATACAATGTTAAATGTTTTAAGTGTTTGTTTACACATCTAATTTTAGCATCGTGTTCTAGGATCAATCTTGATGAGCTTAGAGGAGTTCATTCCATTACATTGAATTTTGGTATGAAAAGTGTTAGGGTTTTTAACATTCACGTTGTACACATTATCACAAGTTTTCTAAGCCACAAATAATGCCTCTTTGTATATTAGTGGGATCATAGCGAATCAAACTTGGGTGGGCAAGCGACTTCAAGCATGATAAGTCACAAATAATGAAGTACAATACAAATAGATCTGATTCTTTTATAGCATTATCCTGATTTTTTTTGGTAACCACATACTATTTGATATTTTTGTATTACTGTACAAGTATTTGGCGAAGCCTAACATGGAGCACATGGCTCCTATTTTCTTTTTCTTTTGTAGTGACAACTCTATTTGAAAATATGCACAATATTACATTGTACAATCTCTCTACAAGAGGAATTGCCAAAAAAATACCTCTTACATTAGTTGTCCTCTCGTTGAAACTTGGAAAGTACTAGCAAATGCTGAATCCAATTGAACTATGGCATTGGCTCTTATGCTTCAAATTTTGATCCATTACTAGACATGACACCAACATGCACTATACATTTTTTAGCTACAAAAACCTATATGAAGATATTGAGGTTACTGAGTAAAGATTGGAAATATGGTCAAATTTACCTTTGACTCAATAGTGTGTCAATTTTTCCTTTGGGTGAGGGTATAAACCTTTCCGTTAACGAAAAGCTCAACATAAGTTACTTGGTGACATTGCAAGTGAGAACATATGATACACTTATTTTCGAACATAACTTTTTAGAGCTAGGCTCTAAGTTGGACTTGAAATAAAGATCTAGTACTTTAATGGTGGGCATCAAAGTTTAGGTGAATAAGAGTCAACAATCATTATTTTATCGTAACATAATTATGACATATAGTCATAAGAAATTTCACTAAGAGTCACTAAATTTTTTTCCTCATAAGTTGGATTAGTACTTGAGTACGTGCATCCATCTACCTTTAGGACCCTAACAATTGGATAATCCACAAGCTGGAAGCTCAAACATAGATAGCTAACATGCTAGGTAATCCACAAATTTCGAAGGATCAACCATATTGTCTAGATATGCCAATATATGTTAACTCTTAACTTTGGAACTCTACAATGATATGGATACTAGTCCAATGAACATTTCACAAGACACTTTGCGAGAGAACCTGATATCCTCAACAAAGTAATGATTGACGTCTAAGGATCTTACAACATCCTTGGCATTTTAGCAACTTTTGGTCTAAGAGACAAAAGTTAACTTTATTAGCCTTTGACTGAAACAGTACAAGAATGAAGTTTCTCAGAAGATTTGATATTTGCTAGGGAAATCTTGAGCTCAAGGGTGGCCAGATGAAGTTACCAAGCTAAGGCAAAGAGACCTTTACTGTACTGGCCATTATGTAGAGTTGTCAAGTGCTTTGGGAATGGATTTTTCTGCCATCTACTAGTTTGATGTATTGATCCTTCTGATTAGAATCCCCCAGTCTTTCATGTTATTTCTTGGTCCTCATAATTTATGATTATTTTGCGAGTACCAAATTATTAGGAATTCAAAGGTTTTCTGCCATATATGTATATTTTTTTGGGTAAAACATTACATTTTACATATTTTATGTTTTAGGGTCTTTTTATTGTTTTCAGTTGTTCTATTCAATTCCAGGTGTCTGACTTTAAGGATCATGTCTTGCACCAGGACAAGAGTCCTAGCTAAACATTAAACAGATTTGCTCAATTGAGTAAAAGTAATAACCTTACCAATGTGTTTGTTCAATTGAGAAAGATAGAAGACATCCTATAGGTTTCACTCATGGCTCAAATACTCTTTCTCCTGTAGCATATATGTTCCAAACAAGAGCGCTAAAAACATAAAGGAATGATGTCACCATCAAAACCGCCTGAAAAGAACCCAGCCACTCAACAAAGAAACCTGTACCAACTGTGCTTAAGATAGCTGCGAGCGTCCCTGCTGTGTTTGACATACCTACAAAAAATAAGAATCTCTTTTAAATCTTTAGTTCTCAATTTTTTTTGAAAGTTTAGATAGAATTACTGTTACTTCTCGAAAAAAGCATTCCATTTTTATCATTAAAAGGTAGTGTGTTTCAGTAATTAGTAATAACATTAAGCTTAGACATTCTTTCATCTTGGTCTTCAATTTCTATTAACTAATGAAGAAAGTATTGCTACAAAAGTGCAATTTTGCCCTTGGGTCATTCTCTCCATGTTGCAAGCATCCAAGGCAAAAGCAGTAGGAGTTAACATTTAGCATTTCAGAGCAGAGAGTACAAACATCCCTCTCTATAAAGCTAAGCAAGATAAAATAAGATATACAATGCACATACATAAAACAAACAAGAATACTAGTATCCACCAGCAAAAAAAATGACCATACCCAAAAGAACTCCTGCATGCTGAGGTCCAATGTCCTGCATCAAAGATTGGAAGTTGGTGAATTTGTAATATACTTTCTCAAGATGAGCTAGTTTTCCATTCAGACTAGAAAAGCTTAATCAACAAGTTCTATTTATTACCCACCTGATGATTGACAAGAAATCCAGCCTGGCCAAAAGCAGTCAAACCAACAGCTGCAGCGAGCCAAGCCGTAGCCAGCTTTGGACTTTGTGCAACATTTAGGCCAAGAAGTGCCACTGACGGACCTATAAAAGCAACTGACTGCACAGACAGAGCAAAGGTTATTAATTTGAAGATTTTAGTTGAACCCAAAGACTGGAACTGAAGCACAGTTTGATAATACATTCTGTAATGCATTTCCTACATCTTTAAGTCTAATATCAAGAACTTTCATTGAAGGAGAATAGCAGGCAAGACCGCCAAAAGGCTTCAGAACTTTCATTGAAGAAGAATAGCAGGCAAGACCAACAAAAGGTTTCAGAACTTATGTGGGTGGGACCCCGATCAATGCGAGGCGAATACTTTGCATCTCCAAAAAAAACAAGGCTTGCTTCAAAACTTAGTTGCTCGTTCCGGAATGGAACGCATTCCAAAACAAAACCAGAACGCGTTCCAGAACGCGTTTTGTTCCGGAACGATGCCCTAAAAAAAAAATACGTTTTTTAACAAAGGATTAAATTCATATAAAATGCAGCTAATTACTAAAAAACAGAAAATTAACTACATTAAACAGATTTACTAATGAACAGACAATTAATTACAATTATTTGATATTAACTAGGAGTGTTAAGAATGGAGTATAATATAGTTATGCGTTCGCCGTACATCCGATACAAAAAAAAACATGTCATGTTCGATAAAATAGTACTATGAAAATAAATCCTATGGGACACGTCATCTGAGGTTAAGACAGGACTCTCTATAATGTCTGGTGAGGGGGCCACGAGCCGCCCAGATCTGCCTCTGCCTTTGCCTCTGCCTCTGCCTCTAGCTCTAGCAGACTGACTCATGCCCTGGCTAGATCCAACGCCTGATCCTCGAGGTCTGCCTCTACCCCTACCCCTAGGTATCGGTGGGGCGGTAGAGGTACTGGGGGCACATGCTCCTGGCTGATCAAACCACACATACAGATCGGCTAGGCTGGGCCTACTGCTAGATCTGCCAGTACCACTGGCTTGTACACTGCAAGTGGACCTGCCATCAAAAAATCCCTCCGTGCTCAACAAGGTCTCCAGTAGGCAGTCCAATGTCTCGTCATCAGGCTCTGCCTGGGTCTTTGCATCTGGATCGACATACCGGGGCCTAGGAGGGGTAGGGGAAATGTGTGTGAAGCCAAAGCCCGCTGCTGCCTCCTCTTGCCCATGGTCTACATCCTCCGATGTGCGCGCATGCTGACACAATGTCAGTACATCCACAAAGCCAACACATTCAGAAAACACATAAGCAAAACAAGAACTTGATTTGTAATTACAACTTGAACCAAAGATTTTCATTACTTGAGTAGGGATAGTAGACTCTGTCAGGGGTGTGTCGTCGAGAGCATCGTGGTAGGCTGCAACTATGCTACTGGGGGCCCTGGGGGCCTGTCTAGTAACTCGTCTGTGCCGGACCTCCTCGCCCTAGATATCCTCGTAAATCTGGGCCATGATATCTTCCTCTGGTGCAGTTGGCTCTGTCCCATCCTCAGGAAACATGATACAATGATCTGGGTTCACCTCCAAGATAGAAGGATAACTCCCCCCGATGCGACGAAGTAACCTGCCGTTGGTGTTGCAAAACACCAATCTCTCGCACTGCTCCACTCACAGCCTGTTGTGCTTTTTCGTGTAAACAAGCGCCTAGGTGCTCCAGTTTCTCTCACATGCCGATGCGGAGCAATCCTAGAAACAATATGCACAATACAAGCAAGTAAGAACATTTCTCGAAAACACCACCTACGACTGAAGAGAAGACAACGATGAACATCAAGAAAAAAAGTATGGTAAATACCTGTGAGAGGACACGTAGCGCAAGCCTCATCAAAGCCGGGGTGAGGTCCCCAAAAACACCCCACCATGTGACTGCACGAACTCGGCTATCGCTCTCCTTTGCCAACTCCCTCGAGAACGCTCCCAACTGGCTCTTGTACCTGTTGTACTGAACCTCCAACTCGTATAGCTGCCCCTGTCTTGTGTAGATCTGTGACACATATGTGTCCCAATCACCTGATTGCTCCTCGTCCTGTAGCTGGCTAGGTGACTGCCACAACGGGTGTAGTAGGTGAGCCACTGCGTGAATGGGTCGATGGAACTTATTCCATCGTCGTAGCCATATGGATTTGAGCTGCGCCATTCTACAAGCCAAAAACGTGCAAGCAATAAACCATGAACAATCACCAACAGCCATGAGGTCATACAATGAAATGAAAATGCTTGAACATAATGTTGAATCGAAGTGACATACATACCTGGCTTGTGGAAGAAGTGGCCGCTGCAAAGCCTCGCTGATGTGGTCCATGAACTCGTACAATAGCCCCATGGTACTGCCCTCTCAATCCACTAGTTGAAGAACTGCATACACGCATCTCAAAGTAGTGACGAGCTGCTCCACATCACGCTAGAAGTCCGTGGCAAAAACTGTAGCAATGAAGGCCACGCCATCTGGTCCCTGGCTCTGGTCCCAAGCAATGAAATCCATAGATGTGGTCATCCTGCCTAGTGGCTCTCGACACTTGAGCAAGTGCTCAAGCACCAATACATGGTATCCAAATCTGGTGGAAGCAGGCTTCCGCAGGTCCAATCTGTCGTGCATGCGAAACAGGGCCAAGGCTCGACGCTTCCGTCTGACAAAGTTCACTACAGTCATGGCTCTAGATGTGATAGCAGTGACCCAATCTAGACGCGAAATCTCCTTGAACATCAAGTCAATGGAGTGGGCTGCACAAAACGACCATACAATGTGGGGGTAAGTAGCTGTCACACTCCTCCCCATCTCAAAGTAGTTCGATGCATTGTCTGTGACAACTTGCACCACATGAGCGGGGCCAACATGCTGTATGGCTCCATCAATCTGCTCAGATATATAGCGAGTGTCCTGGATGGCACCCCCACGAGAGGAGTCAACTACCTTCCAGAACATGGACTGACCTACTTTGCATGTCAGTCCATCCATCTGCCATGATGGAGCAACCAAAAACCTCCCAGCCTGACCTAAGTTGCTGCAACTGTGTATCAACACGGTCGTATGCTGCCCTAAGGTGTGTGGTGTGAAGGGCCTCAGTGGTCGGGGGCCTAAAGGCAGGGGTGCATGCAGCTACAACAGCAACGATATCTCTAAATAGGTGGGTATCCCCTATAGCAAATGGTAGGTTCATGCCATAGAACATGTTTGCCAATGCCCTCTCAGCTATCTCATCATTGCCTCGTTGAAAGGACTGACGAATGGTGCTATGAGGGGTGGAGCGTGAGGTGGATCTGCCTCGAGGTGGACGAGGTGCCCGAGGTGGTGCTCGGTCATCGGGAATAGGCTCTGCGTCTGACGAAAGTGGGACACTACCAGTAGATGAGGGCATGGCTGGAGGTGGCCTTGATGTGCTAGGCTTGTCAGTTGCAGAAGATGTGGAAGGTCTATCAAGTGTTGCAGAAGTGGAAGGTCTCTCAGGATGCCCCGATCTAGTGGGAGGTGTGGTGGATGTGACAGGAGGTGTCGTAGATGTGGATGGTCGGCTAGTGGAAGCAAAGGCAACAACACCTGCCAGCCTCATCCTCTCAAGAATGCCCGCGGGAGTGACTACTGGCTCATGACTAGAGGAGGGGCCCCAACTAACAACGGGTGCAACAACAAGTGTGGGAGCCATAGGAACTGTGGTGCCTGACCGTGTGTAAGTCTCAATCATACGATGCCGCTCCGCCTTTGGAACCATGGGGCAACCTCGTATGCCAACTATGGCCCCCTCTGATGAACCGACAAGGTGAGCCCTCTCTCTGGTGAGTGTGCTGGAGTAATCAGACTGGCAGAACGGACATTTCCAGCGCTTAGCACCAGTCCCACCATACCTACCATCCTCATCCTGTAAAAGCTACACCTCATCCCAATATGACGGCCTATGCATGATGAACCCTAAACCAAAAACTAAAAAAATCACCAAAAAAAAAACCCGCAAACCGACGATTACAAGCGACTTGACCACTAAACTCGAAAAACAAAACAAAAAACACCAAACACCAAACAACAAACTCTGAACCCTGCAGATTTTCCGGAATCCTAAAAAAAATGTCTAAAAAAACCCTAACTCTAGCCTATGTAGTGGGATTCCCAAAAAACTACAAGAACTTGAGAAAAGAAACAACGAACGGGTTCACACACTTGTATACATACTGAAAGAAACTAAACGCACAAACAAGTATCCTAATCTGATGCCTACAGCCCATTCTATGCCCATCAAATCAGAAAACTTAAGAAAAAAAGATGTTCAAAAAACTTACGAAATGGGATCTGAAAAACAAAACAAACTAAGATCACCACACAATCCTGCAGCTGATCACACTAACATACCCAAACAATGATGACAGAAAAAGCACAGCACATTCACCACTCAGCTCATCCCGAAAATGACTGTAGGCGCACTTTCCCTGCTCGCTAACTGTGAAATGGAGAATGCGAAGGCCAGCAGCAGGGTTTTTACATTTTTTTTTATTACTCAAAAAATATCGTTCCGACCAGGAACGTCCCAGTTTGGTCGGAACGGGCATCTAAGCTTGAAAATGCTACTTTTGATTTGAAACACAGTGTAGGTATCTATAAGTTGTGTTCAAGAAGGTTTGATATTTGTAAGAGCCTTTAAGCTAGGATCACATTAATAATAAGGGGGGTAAACTTATGATTGGTAACTACCACATACAGTTGTACAAGAAGGCCAGGAGATGTCAACTGTTATTCGAGGACCTCGATCTTCTAAAAGATAAATTGAATCAACCCAAGCACAACAACATGCTCAATGGTGCTATTAGTGTTTCCACCCTTTCCAGAATCGGCCTTTTCTTCATAACTGTACGAATCAGCATGAATTGCGGTTCAGAACTGGGTCAACCGGGCAGAAAAGGTTGGAAAGAATTGACAAGGATTATTTTGCAAACTTTCCAGATATAATGGTAAAAAATATCTAATTTAATATGTTTAATGTCTATAATGTCTCTAAAATCTTATAGATATTAGATTGCTAATGAATACGTACATTTGAAAGTTGACTGTTGCTTGTAAAAAGCTGAAGCCTGGAACCAAATTAGTGTTCACAGAATCACGAGTGCACATGAAAATGTTGAATGGACACAATTTGAACTTCACAAACTAGATTCCATGTTCCAGCTTCCACCTAACATTGTGATTTATGATTTATCCGTGATGAATCATCAAACATCCATCACACAGTACACTGGGTTAAGCATTTTAATACAAATTAAGACATTGAAAAGCAGAATCAAAGAACCATTGATGATTAGCACACTAAAAGAACTGTTCAAATTTGAACAAACGTTGATAATTAGCACAATCAAAGAACTGTTCAGAACTGATTTTTTAAAGGGTTTCCAATTCGAATTGCTTCTGAACGATTTATTGACGAATCGAGATTCGTTCGCCTACGAATCACGGTCTGCTACTATCCTACAAGACTTCACACCACTATTTACAACAGATTGCTATAGGCTTTCCCTTCATTCAATATCATTCAAACATCCAACCTAGTAGGTTGACAAGCCATCTTTTGTCCCATGTACAGCAGAGTTATTGTTTTCTATGATCAAATATGCTGACGTGGTACTTCAAACTAAGCATCAGCTTTCTAGCTGCAAAAATTATCCTTGCTAGGATTTCCTAACTTTTGAAGTCATGTTAGCTCATCTAGATCGAGAATTAAATTTAGCTCCATGCACCCCGTTTTTGCAAGAATGACCATGTTTGGAGTCTATTTGCTTCTTTCCAACTTTACAGTAGAGCTTGACCTTCCTGGCTACAAGTAAGCATACTTTTCACAGGTGCTAGGTGTCGAGAAACCATTCTCCATAAATCTACTCTAATAAGATTGCCAGCCTAAAATAAGTGAATTTTGAAACCTTTCTTCCATTTAGGCCAGTCAATATCGTGCTCAGAATACTTGACAAGCAAATCTAAAACTTGTTCAATGTTTGATCTAAGCTTTTTCATTGTTTGACTTCAGGTCCAGTGAAAAGTAAATCTTAGTTTCTTTGTAATAGCTTTCAGCATTCATAACACTGGAATTTAAACTTAAAAAGGTGAAACAACACAAAACTGTCTTGGCTGCCTTCATCTCTAGCTATCTCCTTTTCCTCTCCAGTTGGCTGCTTCCAAACTCTCCAATGTCTCTCACTCCCCAGATGCTTCTCCTTTGCTGAGGCACTCATACGTGCACTTAAATATCACAAGTGAAACAGCACAAAATTGTCTTCATTACCTTCATCTCTAGCTACCTTTGCAAGAATATTCGTGTTATTTTGTGTAGGCATCAATCAATGTAGCAATAGGAAAAAGAAATGGTATAGAGAGGCTAGAGCAAGTGGATTGGAGGGTAGAAGTGAAAGGTGCTACAAGCTTCTGAAACTCAAAGAGTGTTTCTCCAAAACTAGCCACGATGTCAATGAAGCTCCTCCACCACGTTAGACCTCTATTATGTGTTGTACCCTCCATTCTACGTCACTGGACCATCAGTGACTTTGATCATGGCCGTCAGAATTCTTCCAAAAAGTCTCAGACCATCAAAATTAACAAGCATTCAGTTGAAGATCACTCCCTTTTATGGTTTAATGAGCCTCAAATAATCAATAGATCACGTTAAAAATCAATGAAGTCGACAAAGCTCAAAATTTAGGATGCACTTCTACCTGCATAATTTTGCGAATGGCAGTCACACTCACACCAGTCTGAACAAGGAAATCGGAAGCTGCACCAGCCACCAAGCCAATAGTAGCCATCATTGCCCATGGAAGTGCACTAAACCATGCTGCCTGCTTCAAGTTTACCCCCAGGACCTAATCTCCATTCATTAAATGGTCAGTATTAGGCTCAGAAAATCACAAAAGAAGAAACAAAATGTCCTGAAGTGTGCCATCCCCAGAGGTACTCTTTTACATGCTTAGAACAAATGTGTTTGCTGCAAGTTCCATAATTTTGTTTAGAATAAAAGGTAAGTAGCATATGCTTGCAATAAAAACTTACAGTCTTGAAATAAGAAGGCATCCATGACAAAAGGATGAAGTACCCCTGTGTAAGCAGAATTCGATGGTTATTACTTTGACTTGGCTATAGACTCGTTCCATTAAGAAACACACACGAGCACATGGCATGCTTTACTACTGCATTATGCATGTCCTAAATTTTCAAGTTGTTGCACAGACCCAATTATTCATTGCATGGGCTACAATGATAGCCCATGTAGGTGGCTTTGAAAGAAGCAAACCAAAAGGTGGCAACTGAACACCAGATGTTTTGGATGGCATATCATTCTTCACAATCTCACTTCCCTGCTGAATGTACAAAAGCTCGTTTCTTTTTATACAAGGGTGACTTTGTGGGTTTTTATAGATGGTTGAGACCCACACCAGAACCCAAACAAACCCTAGCAATCCAAATGAAATAAAAGCGCCAGATATCCCAAAACTTGTCAATAGAATGGGAGTAAGCATCAATCCAAGCACACTACCCAAATGGAACCCTGCCATTGAAACACCTATTGCTCTCGCTCTCTCGGAGCGAGGAAACCACCTGTCATCAAACTGTAGGTTTGTAAGCTATCAGGAATAAGCTCACTTACTGCTCAAATTGTTCTAGCAAACACACAAAAAAAATCGAAGTTCCAGAATTTGCCCGCCTCACAAAAACAGCATAGTACATATTCACTTTAAACTGGAAAACAATGTGCTTAGAAACTTCAACTCTATGAAATCATGCACTGATTTTTTTAAGATAATGGTTCCTACCTGGAAATCATATTATTCATGCAGGGCATTGCAACACCTTCTGCAAGGCCCATCAAAGCTCGAACAGCCACCAGCAGCTGCCATGATTTATTTGCAGCAAAAGGGGTAGCCAGAGTTGCTGCTGACCAAATGCATACACCCCAAGCCATGACTGACTTTCCTCCATATCGATCTGTCAATGTTCCTCCAGCTATAGGGGACATCAAGTATCCCCATAAGAAGGATGACTGCATTTACAAGATTTGAAACAATGCAAATAACCAGTCAATAATCCACAATTGTAAATCAAGTAAGAACTCGACAGTAAACTCACATACAATATTGAACAATGCAGCCAGGAACTATCTGGACATAGATCGACATGGCGGTGAAGCTAAACATTCAGCTAACCAGCAACCTTCCAGAGAGACCAGAAAACTTCATGCCGTATGTTAGATACAAGCCTGAAGCGTATGAAAGTGGTTATTATCTTGACTGTGTCATCATATACTATTATAACGCAGAAACATGCATACGAGATGGTAAAACAGAAAGCTATATTTAACAACCAGGACGATCATCCAGTATTAATATAAAGCAGCGAAGAGAGTAAACAGTGAAACAAAGCAGTAATGGATTATGACAAAAAAAGATAGGAAGGGAAGAACCTGGACAATGCCTGCAAAACTGGTGGTCCATTTGTACTTAGCAGATAAAGGCAGAATTGCTACCGACATCACGACTCTATCCGCATTGCAGAGAGCCATTCCTAAAGCCACCATTGCTGCTACTTTGATCCTTTCGGACGTCAGTATAGGAAGCAATTTTGAGCTTGCTGTGGCATCTTGCTTTTGCGAATATTCATTTTGGAAGCCTGATCCCAGTACCGCCTTGGCTCCACAGCTACCAACACCTCTGCAAGGCGTTTTCTCATAAGGTTTCAAGATCTTTTGGTGTAAACAGAGCCTTGAAAGCGAGTGATGGGTTGTGGGAGTATGAAGAGAAGCTGCAACAGCCAGATGTATTGAAAGAATTCCTGAAGCTCTAAAGCTCCTAGAATTTGTAGATGCATCTTTATTTTCCGATCCATGAAGCAAAAGCGAGGGTGATATGGAGGCGTTTTGACCTAAACTCGATCTGCATAACATTGTTTTCGCTGAATTAGTCGCGTTCCCGTTTGTTTTCTTACATCTCGCAGAAACAGAAATTATGGATTCCTGTTAACCGTACATACATATATTGGCTAACGGAATCGATGCTACAGGTACGGAACAATTTATCGTTGCCACTATTCTCAGCTGTATGCGATAATCTTAGCCTTAGGCACACCCCTTTTTACTTTATCATATATTTTCAGCGTTAGGGTGCTGGCCCACAGGGTGCCGCGCTGTTGGTGCCCGTAAAAAATTGAACCTTTGTGGCGAGGCACACGTGCGCGCACACAGAGACACAAGTAATGGGGAAGTAAAGGTAATGTAGAAGTTTGGTGGTTATATATTAACTTTGAGTAATCTTAGAGAAAACCTTGTGGGATAAATACTGGTTGCCCAACACGTGGCAGTTGGGCAACCAGTTTTTTGAAAAAAAAAGACAAAAAAAAAAAAAAACTGGAGCACCCTGACGCGTGCCAGCACCCGTTAGGGTGCTGAAAATAAGCGGAGCCTATCATATATATATCCTGCCTACAAGTATGGGACAAAAATGTTCCTTCTATCTCTTATCCATGTGTAATAAATAATCTTAGGTCCAAGGTAGTGGATGGGTAGAGTTGTTAGAATGCTTCTTGGTTTCCAAGGGAAGGCTCGAACTTGAGACCAAAGAAACTTTGGATGTCAAGCTAACCAATTGAGCCAACTCCCTTGGAGAGTTGTTAGAATGATACCGGCAAGGCGCAATCTTAAATCCAACTGCTGCATAGTGACATGGAGCTTTTTTCTCACTTGGCGTTGCCAAGATGTATACATTGTGTATAACCTATCAATTGCGTAACTATGTATGTAAAAAAAAAAATCTAGGCAACTCTCATATCTATATAATATAAGATTATTTTGGAGAGAGAATGTGTGAGGTTTCGTAAAAAAAAAGTCACGCTTTTGCCGGCAAAAATGTTAACTATTTTAAAGAGAGAATGTGTGTTTGCCGTAAAAAATGTCACGATTTGCCGGCAAAAAAATGACACCCTAATGGTTAGAGAGAGAATGTGTGAGGTGCCATAAAAAATGTCACGCTTTGTCGGCAAAATATGTCAACCATTTGCAAAAGGAAACACTAAATAGGTTTTAAAAAAATGGTAAAAAAAAACACAGCTTCCAAAAATATGTAAACACTTTTTGTGGGTAAGTGCCCATTGCCCATCATCGACAGACACAAGCAACTAATATATATATATATATATATATATATATATATATATATATATATTAGCATAGTGTGTCCGCCGATGGCAGGCGGCCGATGTGTGTATGTCTATATATATGTGTATGCGTATGTGTATGTATATGTTTATGTATATACTAGTAACGTGTGCTCACCGTCGTTGACAGGTAATGACTGTGAAAGATTTCAGATCATTCAAGATCCAAATCCATGTCCCTGATCTTTGGTTACAAAAAGGAGCAAACCAACAATCCTGCCAATGTAGAAAAATCAGCATCTACATATAAAATGAGAAGCAAACTCTAAGAGATACTGATCAAACATGAACCAAAACATAAAATATAGTTGATGTCCATACAATTACAGTACCCTACTGTATTTCACACGTGTATTTCACGAAAATAACAAAATATGAGCATTCTACACACAAGATTGCAAGATATCATCAAGAGAGTGCACCAATGAGTGGTAGAACCCAAAGAGAACCATGTACAATGATGAAATGAGAGAGAGAAGAGAGAAGATGTGGAACCAAAAATAGCAATAAATGATCATTCTACACACAGAATTGCAAGATAACATCATGAGAGTACACCAATGAGTAAAATGAGAGAGAGAAAAGAGAAGATGTGTCTTTCCATGAGTTTCTTCCTTTTATAGCAAGTTCAAACCGTATTTGGCCCTTGGCTTTCTCTCCAAAATGCTAAACCCTACTATTTTTGGGTCTAGATTCAAAGTACCCAACATAACAAACTTTGTTTTTCAAATCCATTTCTTGATTTTCCTGCATGAAAACCATAAGAACCAATATCCACTTGCATAACATCATCTACACAACAAAACATGTGAGTATAGCAAAGTGAGTCGTTTCCACTTGCTTACCTTTCTCTTGATCATCAAAGATATGAATATCTTTAGACTTGAACCTCTGGAAATACTCCCTCTCAAACATATGATCTAGATCCAACAAGATCTCATCAATGCTTGATCTCGAATTTCCACAAAGGTTAGTGAAAACAATGCCATTGGTGGCACCATCATAAATCAAAAAATAGATTCCAAACTTTCCATCCAACATCAAGTAGAGTAAGTGAAGATGAGTATCAAACCTAATAAATCCAGCCTTTTTGAATCCATAAAAAACCTCAATAAGCTCACCAATGATATCGCCCTTGCCTTGAAGAAATTGTCTCTCGATTTGCTCAATGTAGTCTTCTCCCACCAACCTTTTGCCATCTTGATCATGAGCGATCAATTCACAATCATAGAATCCTTTGAGTTCATGAAAAAATGTGAGATCCATGCCTTGGATCTTCCCAAGAACCAATCTTTTGTTTCTCTTTCCTTCATAAGACTCCCTCTTAATGATTGCATCATAAGAAGTAGAAACCTCAAAAACATTAGAAGCCATGAAAAAAATGATTAGTATCTTCAACATAAAGATGATTGAAGTACTTTTTTTTTTTTAAACAAGAACTTCTACTCAATGTTTTAGGTAATGACTCATATGATAATGATTCTTCCTCACTATCATTCACAATGACATCCATCCTACTTTGAATTCTTCACATACTTCTCTTCTTCTTGACTTGTGACTATCTCCCTCACCAAGTCTCTTGATAGGACCATTTGATCTACTCTCTTTATGAAGACATGAGACTCCACTTGCTAGAAAACTGACTTTCTTGGACTCATCACAAAAGAATGTAGAAGAACCATCTCCTTCATGCATGCACCAAGCAACATCTTTTTCCATATGATCAAAAAAATCATTAACAACAATCTTTTCCAAGGAAGAACCTTCACCTCCATTGATGAAGTTAGCTCTTTCCTTACCTTTTGCATGCTTTTTATTCTCATAACTAGCCAAGTTAGCACAAAGATGAACATCTCCAAGAAGCATATTAGATCTTGATCTAGATCTAGCATAAGGAAGCATTTTAGACTTTGCATAAGATCCACCAATCTTATTGATGCTAAAAGAGAACTTTGGAAAGTTGAGACCAATCTCCTTTTCCATTCCATACTTTTTGTTAGCCATAACAAAAGCATCAAGCTTGAAAAATATACCTTGTCTATTGCCCCTAGCAACCAAGATTTCTTCCTTTGTAATGAAACAAGCATCACCACCAAACTTTATCATGTATCCTTTCTCCATCATTTGACTAACACTTAGCAAATTCTTTGAAAGTGAAGGAATGTAAAGAACACCATCAAGTCTTGCTTTCCTATTAGTAGAGAGACAAATAGGAATTGAACCAATACCTTCAATCACACACTCACCACCATTGGCCATGTGAATTGCTTTCTTGGCTCCATCATAAGTGACCAAAGAAGTAAAGAACTCCTTGTTACTAGTCATGTGTGAACTAGCTCTACTATCAATCCACCATGAATCTTTGTCACCTTCACTTGATATTGGACATGAAGAACACATCAAAAGAGAATCACCACCACCTAAATGCTCATTATTAGTAGTAAAGTTGCTTTGCTTGCTACCTTCATCTCTTTGCTTCTTCAAGCATTCATTAGCAAAATGCCCTTTGATTTCACAATAGAAGCATTTCAACTTTGACTTATCTTTCTTTTTGCCAAAAGAGGAAGTCTCATCTTGATCTTGCCCTTTAGACCACTTGTCTTTGCCTTTGCCCTTGAACTTGCCTTTGATGAACATAGTCTCCTCTTCATACTGAGATGTTCATGTAGATCCACCTCTTGGATTTATCTCCTCTACTCTTCTAAATCCTATTTTAATCTACCTCCATTCATGCTGCATTTTTTCTCATGTTGTCGTACAGTTTGCATATTTTTATGTAAAATAAGACAGGTGAAAAACTTGACTGTCTACATAAATACAAGTAAATTTTCACAGGCAAAAAAGACAAAAAAACGCGACATTGTGTTTTTACACGTGATTTGTCACATCCAATAAAGACGATACTGCCCTACAAAAATGTCGAAGGTGCCCTAGAAAAAGCGAAGGCACCATGTAAAATCAAATCCTAAGGCATTTCGTAAGAGCGTTGCATTTTTCACATCTTCATCAACGTCAATTTCCGCAAAGGCTGACGTCACGGCCTTTTCATGCTCATCCCATGCAACTGTGCTAACAGATTTGACAACGACAACAGCCACCCATGATCTCCCACAAACAACACATCCACTTTGTACTTTCTTCATCTACACACCTGTAAAATTGTGTATATATTGAATACCACTTGCGTATTCAGTGTGTGTGAAAATAATAGCATTAGAAGTTTATCAGAGATAGACGAAGTAGATGCCTTGCGTATTGATTCTTTTGTATTGTCAGTAACAGGTTCATTTTTTTTACAGATTGAATTAGCTTTGTAGAGCACGCGGTTTCGTCTGCTATTGTCTTGTGCTCCACAACATTATTGACATGTATATTTTGCTATACTTAATCTGATAACAGTTCTGTTTCGTTTTGCGTTCAGATTTGTGTCAATATTCCTATGTTTTTCTACATTCTGTTTGACTCTCTTATTGCTCACTCTGGTAATCTGTTCTTAGCGAATTATTATTAGTCTAGCTATTGGCGACTAATATTTAGTCTTGACTTTCACGACTAATTCGCGACCGATTATCATTGGAGCTCAGTCCAGCTCTTCGCGAATCTTTCGCGACTAATAGTTTGTCTAGCTGTTCGCGACAAATTATTCTTCGTGTCTCTCCATGAGTTTCTTCCTTTTATAGCAAGTTCAAATTCTATTTGGCCACTTGGCTTTCTCTCCAAAATGCTAAACCCTACTATTTTTGGGTCTAGACTCAAAGTACCCAACATTTAAATTTGAATCTCTCTCAAACTCGACTATCAACTTTCCCACACTTTCAAAAAGTATTTATTGAATGTACTTTAAACTAATATGATTTCAAAAAATTTATCTCTTCCAAATTGTGCTTCCTCAAATAAGATCCCGAAAGGAGTAAATCCTTTCTTGCAGCATAAAATCAAAGGCTACGTAGCTCCTGATTATTGCAATGCAATTTTTTGAATCCATTTCTCAATAGAATCCAGAAGATTCTTGCTTGCAGCAAAGAAATATCAACCTGTCAATTCTTCGCAGAGTAGTAGCGGTGTGTTACAGCTATTAGCGGATTTGGGCTCCACAACGTGTGTAGAGTATTTCATGATGGCTGCTGCAGTAGACAGGGATGAAGCAAAAGCGGCCCATTATAAATCAAAAGATAGATTCCAAATTTGTTCTAAATGCTAGTTCTTGGAAGTCCTTGAAGATGGCCAAGTCTTCAATGACTTCAAGTAATTGAACTTAACATCTAAAACTTGAAATTATAACAGGATTGATTACCCTTTGTTGGAGATCAACCAGAAGCCCATTGTAGACGTTCTTCAAATAAATTGGTTGTCTAAGTTTTGTGATTCCTGCAGGTATCAGATAAGCAGACGTAGAACCAAAGTTGGTTTCACCTGACCCTAGATCAATGATCAATACATATGCAGGAAGAATCATGAAATAGAATTAGTCATTCACCAAGGAGAAAACTATGGACTTAATTTTCAATAGATCGTGGGTGGCTGCTGTCGTTGTCAAATTTGTTAGCACAGTTGCATTTACTTCAGAACTATACTTCACGATAAATCTGATTTCAGTAATACCACATACAAAGCATCTCTAATCTCTTCGGTGGACTGTACTCTAGTTTCAGAGTATGAATTAATTTTTAAGATCCTGTTGGGCAATTGGAACTCTTAAGGCTGTGATTACTTTTAGCATAAGCTATTTTTTAGACTGTTTTTGCATCTAGTAGCTGGTTAGAATGGGAGAGCTGTTCCGCAATATTCTTGCTCTCTTCTCCGTTCGCGTTCTTCTATCTCCCTTGCCCCATCAGATTGGTATCAAAGCTTTGCTTAAATAAACCGAGTAATTAAGTTTGTTCTATTTGTATACTGTTATCATGTCTCATATAGGTAGCTCTTCATCTTCATCACTAAGTGAAGTTAGAATCATTGACAAGTTCAATGGTTCTAACTTTTACAATTGGAAGTTAAAACTTAGAATGATGTTGATAGATAGAGATATTTGGGATGTAGTAGAAGGTGCAGTCCTGAAACCAGAAGATGGTGATCAAGCAAAGTCCTGGAGGATCAAAGATCAGAAGGCCCTAGCATGTATCACACTCAATCTGGCCGACTCCCAAATATCTCACGTTACCACTTGCAAGACATCTAAGGAATCACTGGACTTGTTATCAAGTCTTTATGAGACTCACGATGTAACCACGAGACATCTTAGAAGGAAGTTCTTTACTCTTAGTTGATGGTTTGGATTTCTCGTCTTCATTAGATAGGAAATCTTTCTTTTGTGAATCATGCATCTATGGGAAGCACTCTAGAAGCAAGTTTCCAAAATCACACTCCATCAAAAGAAAGCATATATTAGATCTTATACATAGTGATCTTTGTGGTCCAATGCCAGCTCCATCATTAGGAGATGCAATCTATTTTATCACTTTCATAGATGATTATTCTAGATGGTCTACAACCATGTTCATTAAGCACAAATCTGAAGCCTTTGAATGCTTCAAGAGGCCATGGTTGAGACACAAATGTCTAAGAAAGTGAAAGCACTCTGAACTGATGGTGGCTGCGAATACATCTCTAACAAGATGTCCGACTACATGGCTGAACATGGTATTAGAAGACAGTTCACCACTTCCTATTCACCTCAACAGAATGGGATTGCAGAAAGGAAGAATCAAACTCAGCCAGATCTATGCTACATCAAGCATAACCAACGAAGTTCTGAGCAGAAGCTACTACCACAACCTGTTACATGCAGTAGCTGCAGGTTCTGTAGAAGGAACATCAACGTTGGAAGAATCCATGCTACATAAAATAGGATGAAATGACATAGCATCGTTTATCGATGGTTGTTTAAAATCATAATATGTATGTTCTTGAAAATCAGCATCCCTAGAGACAAATACTACATTGGTGGATTGATCATAAACTTTATAAGCTTTACGTTCATTAGGATAGCCAATGAAAATACATTTATTTATCCTATGATCCAACTCTTCCTAAGCTATTTAAGAATGTGAACAAAACATATACAACCAAAGATTTTTAAATGGTTGACACTAGGCTTGTGCCTATGCCAAACTTCATGAGGAGTCTTGTTGTTGACGACTTTGGTGCTGGATCTGTTTCAGAAGCCGAGCAGCCGACAATACCTGTCATCAGACCAGACCAAGCTCGCTCGAACAAATATGAAGAAATTCAAGAAGAAGAATCATCGCATCCTGGTCAATCCAACGTCCACAGATCCTCACGTCAAATTGTTTCAAGGGCACCTTCGTCTTTTCCAAGGGCACCTTCGGCTTCTTAAGGACACCTTCGGCTTTTTCGCAAAATTTCAAAGAGAGAAAAAAATGCCGAAGGTTGTCTAATTTGAACGAGGAACATTCCTAGTCACTTCCCAAAATTTGCAAAGTGAGAGAAAACCACTTCACGCAAAATGAGAAGTGAGAGAATCAGCGACGTTCTCATTAGTGTCAACGATGCTAAATTGTTGACCGTATACATTATGTATAGTCGTCACAAAAGCCATATACTTCCAAGTACAATGACTTTCCTAATTAGGTGACAAGCAGTGATTGTAATTAATACATAGATGAAATCTATAAGTAGATCGTCCGAGGATAGATTATGGGTTGCTCCGTCCATGAGACACATTGTTTGAACATCCCAATTATGCCGTCATTTTTTGTTGTAATTGCTATTCTATATTGTGCTTCAGTGTAATATAGCAGCAGCTTGCTTTTATCTGTGTACAACGTAGGTGAATGCTTGTTGTGATTGAATGTACTTTCATTGCTGTTTGATCGCGCTTGTTTACTCGCTATGAATACTCAATTTTCTCATCATGAAGAACCCTTCAAGATGACTGAACCGGAAGCGCTGCAATTAGAGATACTCATGAATATTTTATCTAGTCGGAAAAATATTACATTAGGAGAATTTTTGAAGTTGGTGCCAAAAGCAAAGGAAGTATTAGCGCAAAACTTAACTCAAACTGAACAAGAAGCCCATCAAGAACCACTTTTTTGTGCTGGATTTGTCGGAGCAGCCTGGGAAAGTGAGCAAAAACATATCACTCTACCAATATAACATAGACAATTTTCCAAAGAAGCCGCCGTGATAGATGGAGGTTTGGGAGTTAACTTTATTTCAATAAAGCTATGTGCAAAGTGGGGCCTTTCAAGGTTTAAGCTTGCTACTTTTGCCATTAAGCTAGCTAATCAAACTACAGTCCGTCTACAAAGAATGGTTGAAGACATACCTGTCAGAATTGCTGGAGTACAGTTTGTCTTTACTTTTGTAGTAATGGACTTATCTGACGCACCAAATGTCTACTGAGTCCTATTGGGACGCCCATGGTTACGAGCTATTCATAACTGTAGTAACGAAAAAATCACTTTTGAAAATTATGAACGTGCATTCAAAGTTGATCCAATCACTTGGACTATCAAACCAGTGGTCCAAAAGGAGGAGGATGATTCATCAACAATGGACCATACCTGTGACTGACCAGTCAAAAATTGGGGAGTTCATGATGACTCTCAAACTGATACTGTCAGCTGGAATCAAGCTCTTGCAACAATTGATTGTACAGCAGGGTATATGTGTCAACAAGATAATTAGTCCAACTTGAGCGAGATTTCATTATTGGGTCGAACTTTAGATACACTGACCACTTTTTCTTTAAATGTGCTAAATGTAACTTGGATATCAATGGAACCCATACCAGATCCAATTGAAGATAAACTTATTCATGTGAGTCATGCCTTGACTTATGATGACAATGCAGAACTTACTGATGAACAGGTTCTAAACCACATGAATCCTACCAGATTTGGAGTATGTGATATTCCCGATGAACCAACAATAATATCGTCAAAAGCAGTTATATTGAAGGAAGACAAGATTACAGAATCAATGACGAAAAAGAAAACTAAGCAACATTACAATACGGTCCTGAAATGAGAAAGTCCACCTCAAAAGGTTGATTCGAAGAATGTGCCACCTTTATTGGATAAAGGCAAAGGGAAAGTCAAGGATGGTTCTTCAAGTCAGAGCTCTCGCGAGACATCACCGTCCAGGAAGTCATCACCTTCAAAGAAGAATCCATCTTCTTGGAAGTCATCGCCTCCACGATCGATATATGTTAAGAGAGCTAAATGAAGATCCAAGACTAATCCTTTTGACAAAGAACAATCAGATGAAGTCTAGCATGATATGCCAGAGCATTTCAAACGCTATACTCTGGATGATGTGGTTATCATGTTACCAAAAGCACATCGTGAACATGAAGAACAAGTGTCAGAATCGAAAGATGTTACGATGGTCCTGCTAGGACGCAGCCTATGAATCTTGTGGAACCAGGAGGACCAGAAAAGATTGTACAAGTTGGAGCACAACTTAATCTTGAACAGTTTCAAGTGCTACGGACATTGCTTATTAAGTATCAAGATTTCTTTGCTTGGACTTATAAAGATCTCAAAGGGATTCCGACATCAGTTATTGAGCATACCATACCCTTAATACCTGATGTAGTTCCAAAGGTCACAAAGTTCTATCGTTGTAATCCTTATGTTACGGATTTGAAAAAGAAAGAGTTATAGAGATTGCTTGAAGTCGATTTCATTTATGAGATCGAGCACACTGACTAGGTTTCACCAATTGTCATTGATCCTAAGAAGAATGGGAAATTGAGAATTTGTGTGAATCTCAAGGCCTTGAACAAATTGACGCGAAAGGCTCACTTTCCGTTACCTTTTACAGAAAGCATTTTGGATCGTCTTGGTGGAATAAAAGCTTACAATTTTTTAGATGGATTCAGTGGATGCAACCAGGTCAAGATTGCACCTATAGATCATCATAAAACAGCCTTTGGAACAGAATGGGACATTTATGCTTATAAAGTAAGGCCTTTTGGACTCTATAATACATCTACTTCATTCCAAAGAGTGATGTAGTTTGCTTTCAAAGATTATCTACAATTTTTTTTTGAAATTTACTTGGATGACCTCGGAGTGCATAGCACAGATACAGACCACGTGGATTGTTTGGAAAGAGTATTTGAATGTTGTCGCAAGTACCAAATTTTCCTAAATCCAGAAAAGTGTCAGATATGGGTTTCTCATGGAGTTGTTCTTTGGCATGTGGTATCAAGGCATGGCATTGCGATGGATTATAATTTCAGTGTGAACATGAAATTCAATCGTCCAATCTGGAGAACGTAGTATCGGTGCCGAAGCTAATGCTTTTTTTCAATTTTTCAAAGGCTTCTAATGCCTCAACTGTCCAAATAGGAGAAATGGTCAGTTTGCCTATAGGTCTCACCAGATCAAAGAATATAATAAAAATTCGATAATAATTCACATGACCCATAAAAACACAAACTCTACAAATTGTTCATGGTAGTGGTAATTTCACAATGACTTTGATTTTGGAGATATGTTATCACTCTCATGGGAATGAACCTACGCGTGACAACTAACTTCATCTCCTTGATGCTAGATTGCTTGGATCTTGGGTTGAGGATAGGCTAGGAAGGAAACTCACTACAGTCATGACAATCTCTAACACATCTTTCTTCTATGGTATTGTGTCCATTTTTCTTTTTTTTCTTTTTGGTGACATATTAAAATTAGCTTTTCATTTTCTAGTACTACAAAAGGCTTGGATGCCATAGCATGGGCCACTGTATCATGTGAATCATTCACAACCATTCAACTTTATCATGTAAAACAAATTGTATAGTCTATTTGATAATGCAAGTACCAACTTGTGTAGTCTATACAAACAAGAGGGAAGAGCTTGGATGCAAAATCATAGAATTCTCTTGGTAGTGGGGCACATTTCCACTTAATATAGAGAGTGGAGAGTCATTCCAAAGTGAGTGAGATGTCAAGTTCAAGTGCATGAGGTGTGGGGAAGACTCCAATTGGACTTAAGGTGAAGTGGAATGCATGAATGAGGTGTATTAGTTAGAGAGGGTGAATTGGTGAGGTGTACAACTTTGGGAGAGCGATTAGGATGAGTTGGATGGAGAACTAGGAGTGTAGGAGGGCGCCCCATTCTAGGTGTCAAAGAGCCTAGAATGCATGTGGCAGGTAGGTGGTACAAGGTTTAATCTTGACTTTTATTTACGTATAGTTTTTCATTGTCACAACTTGGGAATTCACCCAAGTGCAATCTTTCTAGGGAAAAGGCCAAAGTTTATGCCCATCTTGTTTTGGATAATAGTCATTGATTCATTGGCACTTTTTTTTTCTAGAGGTTGTCCATCCTCAATCATGGTCATTGGCACTTTTTCTAGAGGTTGCCCATCCTCAATCATGGTGGATAGGGTGATCACTCCCTTGGCCTTGTCCTATTCTTTATAGACTCTTTTGAGCCTTCATTATAGACTTAGAAATAAGCTTTCTGTATAGACTCCTCTGAGCCTTCTTTATAAACTCCTCTGAGCCTTCATTATAGACTTAGAAATAAGCCTTCTTCTTGTAAATAATCTTAAGCTTTAAAAGCTTCTTGCTCTTGTTCTGGTCCTTCAAGCACTTTCATGAGTACCTACATATATCTGGACATCCCTTCAAAGAAAGGTCAGTCCTTAAGCCTAGAAGGTTTCTTATTCTTGTTATTGTTCTTCAAGCACTTTCATGAGTACCTATGCATACCCTCAAAGAAAGGTCAGTCCTTAAGCCTAGAAGGCTTCTTAGTTCTACATGTATCAATGCCTGTTACTCAAATCATTAAAGCAATAAATTCATAAAATATCCAAAAATAATAATGTTCATTGATAGTTTCATGTCATCAAAGTCTATATGGAGTTTGAAGCTGGGAAAGTCTTTATTACTTTGGGGCAATTTGTCTCTACAAATTACAAGAAGCCACATCCATAGCCTGTTATCTATAGAATAGATCCAACACAAAAGTAGTCAATAGAAGAATTCCTTATCAAGTGTGGCATGGACACAAACCTAGTGTCAACAGCCATCTAATAGTTGTATATGCTTTGTTCATGTTCCTAAGCAGCTTAGGAAGAAATTAGACCAAAGGCCAAGTAAATGCATTTTCATTGGCTATCTTGATGAACATAAAGCTTATAAAGTTTATGATCCATCCCCCAATGTAGCATTTGTTTCTAGGAATGTAATCTTCAAAGAAGATGCATTCTACAACAACCATCAACAAATGATGTTGTGTCATTTCATCCTATCTTACACAACATCGAATCTTCCACTCATGATGTCCCTTCTACACAACAACCTACAACCGAAGAAATTCAAGTTACAAAAGACGAGCAACCAACAATACTTGTCGAGAGACCAAATCAAGCTAGCTCCAACAAATTTGGAGAAATTCAAGAAGCGGCACCAATTGAATCTGGTCAACCAGTTGTTCGAAGATCTTCGATAACTCGAACAATACTAGAGAGGTATACACCTCAATCTTTCTGGACTTCATTTGGAGATCCAGAGACCCTAGCTGAAGCAATCAACTCTAAGTATGTTGTGAAGTGGTTCGAAACAAAACTCACTTTTGTCGAACCAAACCTGGACCTTGGTCGAATTCTCCACTCACAAGAGAGTTATCGACAACAAGTGGATCTTCAAGAAGAATATCAACTCTGATGGCTCCATTGCAAAATGGAAAGCAAGGTTGGTGGCTGTTAGTGGATTCTAAAGAATCCCCAGATGCCGAGCCAAGTTGAAGACACAGAGTATCTCTCACCCATGACTGAAAAGGTCTCAGAAGGAGGAGAGCAAAAGAAACTGAGAGCCGAGGATTACTAGCTAGGATGACAATTATTATCTATGTGAACCTACATAGTGTATCCCAGTGAAGGAACAACCATGTAGGAGCTAGTAATGTTTCCTAGGCAAAGTAAATAAGTGTAGACACCCTTAAGTAATTTAGAGTGAACCACTTTTTGATGGTGACCTCTAGTGGAAGGGCTTTTTCCACTTGTAATTTCTAAATTAGTGGAATTGCCACTTGGGCTCCACATGGACAGCCCTCTTGCTTATTTAAGGACCCCCCTCTCTTGTGAGGGAGCTTTTGATTGTATTGTCATTCCTCTTGATTGAATAAAGAAGATCTTCCATGAGTTTTTGGCAATTATGAAGCTCTTTGTTCATGACAATCTTCTTGAGTGAAATTTCTATGAGCATGTTCTGATTTCTTTTTGTGAATGTGGATTAGTTAGATCTCTTGCTTACTTTCTTTCTTTGTGGAATGTAGATGTGGATGCAAGAAGACTTAACCATAAAGAACTGGCTGCTGGAAACGGGCAGAAACACTCGGTTTCTAGAGCGGTAACCACCTGAAGTAACAAAGAAGTAAGAAGAAGAAGAACAGTATTTATAGATTCGGCTGGAATCTGTGAACATTTGGTGCCATTTCCACAGCTACACAAACACTTATCAATGTCAAACCTTTCCGATCTGTGTTGCCAAACCATCATTTTGAAGTCTTCCACACGCATCATTACCGAGCTCGTCACTTTGGTTTCGATCGACGTACAACTCCGTTTTCGATCGAGGCTTCATGCTCCTTACCTAGTCGAGCTCCACGACTCTCGTCTGGACCAGACAGAACCTTGTTTCATTCACCTATTAAAACTACACACCAAATCTCAACTGACTCGCTATTAGGAATATCTTGCCAAGTCCTGAGTTAGCACTCAACCGATGCTCATCGATCATCTCACCCGAGCCTTTCAGTTGACATCTCGACCACAGACCTTCTATCGCATTTCAACTGGTGCCTTTCAGTTACATCTCGACCGAAGACATCCTGTAAGATCTCAACCGGAAATTTTCTATCCAGTCTCAACCGAATCAACCTGTCAAATCTCGACCGAAGACATCCTGTCAGATCTCGATTGGAGACATCCTGTCAGATCTTGACCGGAGGCTTCTCTCAAATCTTGACCAAAGCTTTCTATCAGATCTCAACTGAAGCAACGTGTCAAATCTGGACCGGAGACATCCTGTCAGGTCTTGACCGGAGGCTTCTCTCAAATCTCGACCGAAGCTTTCTATCAGATCTCAACCAGAGGCTTTCTATTAGATCTCGACCAGAGCCTTCCGTCCTGATCTCGACCTAAGCGTTCTGTTAGATCTCAACCGAAGCGGTCTGTTGGATCTCGACTGAAGCGTCCTGTTGGATCTCGACCGAAGCGTTCTGTTGGATCTCAACCGAAGTACTCTATTAGATCTCAACTGATGTATTCTATTAGATCTCAACAGAAGTACTTTATTTGATCTCGATCGAAGCCATTCCCTCAGCTCTCAACTGGACCTTTCTATCAATTCTCAACCAAAGAGAGTACTTCAATCATCCTTATGTTGAAGGTGCTAATCATTTTTTTCATGGCTTCTAATGTTTTTGAGGTTTCTTCTTCTTATGATGCAATCATAAAGAGGGAGTCTTATGAGGGAAAGACCAATGGAAGATTGGTTCTTGGGAAGATCCAAGGCATGGATCTCACATCTCTTCATCAACTTAAAAGATTCTATGATTGTGAATTGATCACTCATGATCAAGATGGCAAAAGGTTGGTTGGAGTAGACTACAGAGAGCAAATTGAGAGGCAATTTCTTCAAGGCAAGGGAGATCTCATTGGTGAGCTTATTGACATTTTTCATGGACTCAAGTTGGCTGGATTTATTAGGTTTGATACTAATCTTCACCTACTCTACTTCATGTTGGATGGAAAGTTTGGAATCTATCTTTTGATATATGATGGTGAACGTTGGTGGCATTGTTTTCACTAACCTTTGTGGAAATTCGAGATCAAGCATTGATGAGATCTTGTTGGATCAAGATCATATGTTTGAGAGGGAGTATTTCCAGAGGGTCAAGTCTGAAGATATTCATATCTTTGATATATTTGATGATCAAGAGAAAGGTAAGCAAGTGGAAGTGACTCACTTTGGTTTACTTGTTAGAAATCAATGATAAACTTCATTGTTACTGTTTACGATGCACATTAATGCTGACAGTTGTGACCAGCTGTCAATAGCCGTAGGCTAGTCTATTAGTCTACTCGTAGGTCTTCTCTCTCTATCAGGGTTCAGGGTTTATTTGTACATTTTACATTCTGTATGAGTTAGTGTGATAGAGTGACAATACATGTTCTTCTTCCGCCTTCTTGTGGTGATTGCTTATGGTGAATGCTTGATGTTGCATATCTAATTATTGACATGGTATCAGAGCAGCGATAGTCCTGCGTGCATGATCAGTGGATACAACTTATCACATGCTCCGCAACAAAGTGAGAAAGTCCTTCACGGGAGGTGAAAGCTTGGAGAGACAAAAACGGCTGGAAGAAATTCTTCTTTGGTGTATTTTGTAGGGTTGGAGCTCAAAATCATCAGTGGGGAATAAAAGCACAGTCCCGGAGGCATCAGAAAGGCCAGGGCAGCATCAGACAGATTGAAAATCTGTTGAGTGGGGGAGATTTTTACAATACTTCCTAGTTATTGTGGAAAGTGCTATTTGTGTGAGAGGTTTGCCAAGAAATCTCTCATTTGTCTGTTTGGAGTACCATAAATCACACTAGACAGTGTCTAGTACTACCATTCAGAGTTAGAAGGCTTCATACTTTTCACATTACTGATCTCTGTCTTTTGAACGATCACACATTTCAAAATCTTTGCAAAGAGGAGGCGGCGTAGCCTCCGCGCCGAAGTGGGAAATCTAGAATATTCCCTCTGAAAGTTCTTATATTTCCTCTATTTTTAATCTTTTTTGTACCAATATTGGATCAACGCGCCAGAGGTAGGAAAAATCTTGAGCAGTCGTACATCCGCACGTCATACAGATATAGCATATCCGTACCAATATCGGATCGACGCGCCAGAGATAAATAAAACCAAGAGCAGTCGTACATCCACGCGTCATACCAATATTACATATCAGTACCAATATCAGAGCGACGTGCCAGAGGTAAAGAGAATCCCGAGCAGTCGTGCACTCGCGTGTCGTACCGATATCAGGTGTACAACAAAAAATTTACAGTTTTGTAGTGTGAATAAATTTTGTGATCCAGACTCATCTATCCAGTAATGGCAACTCTAAGCGAGAGTGTTCTTAATGAGTTAAGCAAATTGGAAGGTGTCGGCAACTATGCAGTTTGGAAATTCAAACTGTTTTTGATGGAAAAGGAGCTATGGAAGATCGTGACAGGTGAAGAGACAAGGCCAGTGATTGAAAAAGATCAGCGAGACTTTGATAGGAGAAGACGGAAAGCCCAAAATGTCATCAACTTATCAGTTAGAGATGCAATTATTTCCTATATTTCAGATTTAGAAGGACCAAAAGAAGCGTGAGATACATTGAAGGCATTGTTTGAAACGACAAATACATCTCAAATACTATTTTTAAAGACAAAGTTGCATACATTGCGGATGGATGATGGTGCAACTATTGTTGATCACATATTGAAGATCAAAGAGATCCGTGATCAATTAGCAACAGTTGGAGAGCGAGTACAAGATCGTGAGATCGTGCAATTGACATTGAATAATCTGAGTGAGTCACATCAGATGTTTGTCACGAGTATAGCCACAAGAGAAAATCTTCCAACCTATGAAGAACTAGGTGGATTGCTTTTGCAAGAAGAGAAACGTCAAGAAAACTTGAATCATCGTAATAGGAGCTATGATCAAGCTCTTGCAGTTAGAGGACGAGGTGGAAGATTTGGCCGTGGAAAGTATCAATCGAGAGGAGGAAACTCAAGCCGAGGATCATTTCAACAATTTCATGAGCAAGTCAATGATAGTCTGAATCGAGGTAATTGGAATCAAGACCGAGATCAAGGACACGACTATTCAAGACAAAATAAACCTGGAAATTGTAGGTACTGCAACAAACCTGGTCACTGGGAGCGTGAATGCTTCAAGAAACAGAAGGAGATGGAACAAAGAAAAGACAAATGGTAAGCGGGAAATTATGCTGATCAACATCAATTTGATGACTATTATTATGAAGACAATTATACTGATCAACATCAATACCATGATGATCAATATGAAGATGACATAGGTGAGAGTTCAAAATTGTTCATTACAACATTAATGACAAGTGATGAAGCCAAGGATACTTGGTACATTGATAGTGGTGCATCCAAGCACATGACTTCAAGGAAAGAGTGGTTTTCAGAACTCAAGAAAACTGACAATGGTGATGAAGTTGGACAAGCTGATGGCAAATTACTATCTGTTAAAGGAGTTGGAGTGGTACCAGTGAAGTTAGCCAATGGGAAGATAAAGCATATAAGCAATGTGCAATATGTACTTGGCTTAGCTAACAATCTACTATATGTTGGGACAATGGCTGATCAACAACTCAAGGTTGAGTTTGACAGTGACAAATGTCTTGTCAAAGACATCAAGAATCACTACAAAGTGATTGCTACAGGAGCTAGAGTCAACGAGAATTGACTCTACAAATTGAATGCGAGATCTTTTAATCAAGCTATGGTAAGCACTGTTGATAGTCGAAGTGATCTTTGGCATCAAAGGTTTGGTCATATTAGTGCTCAAAGCTTGCAAATCCTTAAAAGAGGTAATCTAGCTGTTGGATTGCCTGATATCTCTTTTGAAGGAAAAATTTGTGAGGGTTGCATTTTGGGAAAACATCATAGAGAGAGATTTCCCAAAGATGGAGCAAGAAGAGCCAATGACATTTTTGATCTTGTTCATAGTGATCTGTGTGGACCAATACAAACTAGGTCCATTAGTGGTTGTTACTATCTCATCACATTCATTGATGACTATAGTAGACATATCTGGATTTATTTCATAAGCAAGAAATCTGATGCTTTTGCCAAGTTTAGAGAGTTCAAGGCTCTAGTTGAAAAACAAACAGGTTGTTATATGAAGACCCTAAGATCAGATGGTGGCGGTGAGTATGTGTCAACAGAGTTTATAAATTTCTGCAAGAATTAGGGGATCAAGAGACAAATCACTACACCCTATTCACCACAACAGAACAGAGTTGCAGAATGGAAAAACAGATACATTATGGAGATGGCTAGGGCAATGCTTAAGAGCAAGGATTTGCCAAATACTTTTTGGGCAGAAGCATGCAACACAACTACTCATATCTTGAATCGGTGTCCTACGAAGTCCGTGGAGGGTAAGACACCTTACTAAGCTTTTACTGGAAAGAAACCTAATGTTTCTCATTTACGAATATTTGGTTGTGATGCTTACGCTCATGTACCTGATGAAAAACGAAAGAAGCTGGATACAAAAGCTGTTAAGTGTATTTTCCTTGGAGATGATGAAAGAGCCAAGGCATACAGGATGTATGACACAGATGCACAAAAGATTGTGATTTCTAGAGATGCTACTTTTGATGAGATGGGTCAAAATGACCAAATAAAATTGACAATTGATCCCTTTGATGATAAAGCTAAAATGCAAGTGAAGAAAGAAGTTGGTGTCAATATGGAAGAGCCAACGGAAAAAGACAGGGTCAATAATGAGATTCCTAGGAGAGTGCCTAAGTGGTACTTGTTAGTAATAAGTGATGCTAATAAGGGAGATACTCTCGAATCAAGTGAGCAGGGAGAGCTTAGAAGATCAAGTAGAAATCGAAAACCTCTTACAAGATTAGAGATGAATCTAGCCCTAATGAGTTCTGTGCTCAAGGCTCAGGAACCAAAAACTTCTGATAAAGCAAAGGAGCATAAGGAGTGGCGTGAAGCTATGGAAACAGAAATGGAAGCTATATTGAAAAATAGGACGTGGAACTTGGTTGAGCTACCTGATGGTAAGATGCCTATCACTTGCAAATGGATATACAAGATCAAATATGGAGCTGATGGGCAACTCAATCTTGCATTGATGATCCCTTCAAGCGAAGGGGAATGATAAAGAGTGATGCTGATCCTAATCTTTACATTCTAAGACAAGATTCAGATATAGTGTTCATTGTGTTGTACGTGGATGATTTGATTATTACAGGAAGTAATGAGAGCTTAATTGATGAAATAAAATCAGATCTTTCCAAAGCTTTTGACATAAGTGATCTAGGATTGATGCACTACTGTCTTGGCATTGAAGTATGGAAAAAGGAAGACATGGTCTTTCTTACACAAAGCAAATATGCACGAGATTCACTTTATAAGTTCAATATGCAAGATTGTAAGCCTTTGAGTACACCTATGGATGTCAACATGAAGCTTACTGCATATGATGAATCTGAGAAAGTATAGGTAGCTGGTGGGTAGTTTGATTTATTTGACACACACACGCCCTGATATTTCTTATGCTGTTGGTGTTGTTAGTCAATTTATGCAAGATCCTAGTCAAGCACACTGGAAGTCTACTAAACGTATTCTCAGATACATTCGAGGGACATTGAATTTTGGTTTGAAGTATGATCAGTCTGAAACGCCAATGTTGGTAGGCTATACAAATGTCGATTGGGCAGGTAATATTGATGATAGAAGATCTACAAGTGGTCATACATTCAGTTATGGTACAGCTGCAATTTCATGGAGCAGCAAAAAGCAACCTACAGTAGCCTTATCATCGACGAAAGCTGAATATCGAGCACTCAGCAATGCTACACAAGAAGCGGTATGGTTACGAAGATTGCTTGTGGATTTAGGTCAACCACAGGTGGATGCGACTACTATATCTTGCGATAATCAAAGTTGCATTCACCTTGCCAAAAATCCAGCTTTACATGTTTGAACCAAGCACATCGAAATACACTACCATTTTGTTTGAGAGAAAATTCTTGATGGAACCATTGATCTTGTTTTTTGTAAATCTGAAGATCAAAAGACAGATATTTTTACTAAGTCATTAGGTAGATGTAAATTTGAGAGGTTTCGTACTCTATTAGGGATAGAAAAATGTAATTTTATCATTGAGGGAGAGTGTTAGAAATCAATAATAAACTTCATTGTTACTATTTACGATGCACAGTAATGTGACAGCTGTGACCAGCTGTCAATAGCCATAGGCTAGTCTATTAGTCTACTCGTAGGTTTTCTCTCTCTATCAGGGTTCAAGGTTTATTTGTACATTTTACATTCTGTATGAGTTAGTGTGATAGAGTGACAGTACATGTTCTTCTTCCGCCTTCTTGTGGTGATTGCTGATGGTGAATGCTTGATGTTGCATATCTAATTATTAACATTACTCACATGTTTTGGAGAATCTTCTTGTGTAGATGATGATATGCAAGTAGATGGATGTCTTCATGATTTTGTTGGAAATTAAGCCCATAGTTGTCTCCTTGGTGAATGACTTTTTTCTATTTCAAGATTCTTCCTGCACGTTTATTGATCTTTGATCTAGGGTCAGGTGAAACCTATTTTGGATTCAAAGTATGCTCATCTGATACCTGCAAGAATCATAACTTAGACAATCGAACTATTTGAAGAACGACTACAATGGGCTTCCAGCTGATATCCAACAAAGGGTAACCAATCCTATTATTCTCCATGTTCAAATGTTAAGTTTTACTATTTGAAGATTTGGCCATCTTCAAGGACTTCCACAAACTAGCATTAAGAACAAGTATGCAGAAACACTTTACTTTTTCAATAGTCTGCAAAAATACACTAAGTGTCGCACAACTCGTATCTTTTGCATTTTTCGAAAAATGCAACACTTCAACAGTTTGATTGAAAAAAAATACACTAAGTGTTGCACATTTCGCATTTGTCGCATTTTTCCAAAATTGTGACACTTGCCTTCGATTTCTTCCATTCAATTATTTTGAAGAAATCAACTTATGCAAAAATGTAAAGAGAGAAATTTTTTGAAGTCATCTACTTTCAAGATTTGAATTGTTTTAGGGCACCTTCGGTTTTTTCGCAAAATCCTGAAGAGAGAGAAAATGTCGAAGGACATCTATTTGGAACGAGAAATGTTCCCGGCCACTTCCCAGAATCTGCAAAGTGAGAGACAGCCACTTCCTCCAAAATGCAAAGTGAGAAAATTTGCGACGTTCTCATCCACGTCAACATTCCCTACGGGTTGACTGTGTACACAATGTACAATTGTTATCACAAGCCAAATACTTCCAAGTACAATGACTTGCCTAATTAGATGATAGACATTTATTGTAATTAATACATGGATGCAATCTGTAAAGGATCATCCCAACACACTCTACGTGATGCTCCGTTCATGAGATGAATGATTTTGAGCCTCCCAGTTACGCCGTCATTCTGGTTGAAACTGTCATTGTTGTGCTTTAGTGTAATATAGCAGCAACACGTTTTTCTATTTGTGTATAATGTAGATAAATGCTTGTTGTGATTTGAATGCACTTCATTTCTGTTTGATCATGCTTGTTTACTCACTCTGATTAGAACACAGACATCTACGATGCGATGCCTAAAGGGTGCCTTCACAAGGGACAACAAGCTAAGTGGACTAAAGTCTCGTGACTGGCATAAATTTTTACAGGTTGACATGGCATGTTATTTGCTTTTCTTCCACCTCAAGATTGTCGATTAGATTTTATAGCATGTCTTGTGATTTCATGATGATCTTATTGCGCATATATGTATCTCAATGATCATGACCAAATTGTTTTTGTGCATGCAGTTTGTGCTTCCTTTGGTGTTGAGAGGGTTCTTGACAGAGGAGTTAAGGAGTGGAATCAACAAAATTAGTGGTTTGGTGAGGTATGGTGAATGTGCTTGCGATTCACATCATTTTTTATTGGGGTGATTCAAGATGATGATCTTATTAATGCGTATGTCATTGTTGTTTCTCTTTCTTATGAAGATACATTTCATCCAAAGAGATACTGCTAGCATCCATTGAGGTGGCAAGACAAAGCTCCATCAAGGCAACATGTTTGATCGAGATGCACTTTTCCACATCCATTCTCACCATTCAAATGCATCTCATTGTGCATTTGGTAGAGGAGGTGGCCATTGCAGGTACATCATATACTTGCATCAATTACCTATTCTTAGTCCATCCTAGACTATTGCTATTGTGGTAATTCCCATGTTCCCTCACAAAAATTGATTCATTTTTTTAATTCAGGCACTATCCATAGCTGTTGGATGTTTTTCTTGGAACGATTCATGCAAACATTGAAAGGATTCATAAGACAAAGATCAAGGCCTGAGGGTAGCATGGCAGAAAAATGGCTAGTGCAAGAGTCCATGGTTTATATCAAAGAGTTCCTTGCTCATAGCGATCCTTCTATTCCTCGTCTTTGGGATAAGAAGGATGACGACTGTGTTGTTGGAGAGGTTCCTCAAGGAAAAGGAGCGATCATGAGAATGAGTGAGTCCTTTAGAAAGAAGATAAATAAGTTTTGCATTCTTAATAGCGAGCAAACGCAAAAGTGGATTTTGCTATACAAAGAGACCAAGGCTCATAGACAAACCGCTCGAGCCACTTTCAAGAGAGGGGCATAGAAGACAACCATACCCACCTGACCTCACCCTTCTACCCAAGGACATGACACTTGATTGTTGGCTGCATGAATGCACTTAGAGAAGCCTTGACAAACAACTAGAAAGTAACAGAGAGAGAGAGCGGGAATATGCAAGGGGGTGTGATTTACATGTAAGCTATGATGATCAACATTCACATGTTTATTAATACGTGCAATTTTGTACATGTTTGTTGCATCCCTAGCACATTTAGTTCCATTTTGTTCAGTACAAAAAATACAATGCACCATGGACTCATGGATGACAATTACGTACGGAGCACATTGACAAAAATAGAAACATGTACGAATGTGGAGTCATGGCAAATTTTATCCAAGAGAGTCGAGCAAGCACGACGAACACCAATTTACTCTCTTTTTAATTATTGTGGGACAACCAATGACATCCTCGAAGTTGGATTTAGGCAATTCAACTTTTTCATATTTGATGTCAAATGGTTCAAAGTTATTTGCAATGGTCCCAATGCAACTGTCAGGAAAGATGAGAGTGGTTATTTTGCCATTGAATCCACCAAGCTTTGGATAGATCAAAGCGACACATTTGTTTTTCTGCAACAATGTGAGCAGGTACATTTCTTCTATGTCTTCAAGATGTCTATGCTCTTTTGTTGCCAATCAATAGATTTTCAGTGTACTGCAAAAAATGTATATTGTGTATAGTAATACGCAAGCAACTGTAACATAGCTATGGATACTAACTACGAGTCAACGTTTATGTTAACATCGATCAATTGCAGGTGGTCTTTCACCCCGATCATTCAGATCCCAAATGGTGGTACGTGATTCAAGTCGCTCCTCAAAGTAAAAGAATTTTTGAAGATAGAGATGTCGTGGAGGACATGGCGCTACCAACTGATGCACCTCATGAACAAGATCATGATGATGGATTCAATGACACAATTTTGGAGGATGATCATGTCCAAGCTTTACAAGCTAATAATGATGTTGAGCATAATGCATCATCCTCGGATGGTTCGATGACACGACACACTTTCACGATCTCACTCGTTATCACCGTCGCCATTAGCTTTTGAAGATGAGCTTATTAATGATGAAGCTATAGGAGATATTTGGGTAGAATTAGAGATAGACTCATTTGGTTTGGCAGATTTGTCGCATGATGATGCGACGAATGATAACGATGAACCACCAAATGAATGAGTGAGACAATGTGATGTATTTCAATTCAATGTAATATTAATCATATTTCTCACAAATGCAATTACACTTTATTAATTGACTAGTTGACATCAAACAAGAAGTCGATGCATGCGAGTACACAATTTGTGATCATCATTTTTTTGTGATACATAAATTTCTTTATCCACTTGTGCATATGGCAACCAAAGTTGATAGAAAATGGAATTCAATGTGTTGATAGGTAACAAATTCCAAAAGTGAGATCCATTTACATTCTCTTTTATACCATGGTTTATATCGAGGGGCCTTTTTTCATCAGTCTTGGTATTCCCCTCGGTTAGCAGAGTGTCTAGAATGCCTCTGGCCACCTGGACTCTCTTTATAACCCTCTCTATAAATGTCCCAAAAACAAGTGTAAATTTGGTAGGCTTATACCAACGTCAACCTTGGTATACCCCTCAAATTAGCTTAAGTATTCCGATGTATGTTCCGAGGTCGTGGGGTTATTCTATGACCCTCTCTACAAATGTTTCAGACCAAGTTCAAATTTGGTAGGCTTATTCCGAGGCCAAATACCGAACTCAAGGATCGAGCATTCCGCTCCCCCCGTGACTCATTTTAAAAACTACCTCTCAAAGAAACGCTCAAAAAAAGCCTTGGAAATTGCCCATCCTCTTGTAGTGTAGTTTCATCACAGGTCCATGAACTAAGATGGACATCTCGGAGGCGACGGAGGAAGATTGCACTTGTAGCTCCACATTAAGTGGATCTTACTGGTATCGAGATTGTTGATATCACAGGTGACGTAGAGATGAGTCAAGCTGTGCAGGACTCTTTGCCTGCCGCTTCTGATGCTGCTGCGGATGCTGATATGGTAGATGCAAAGAAGGTTGATGATGGCAGATGTAGAGAAGGTTGATGATGACAACCATGACGCTGCTAACTTCAGAATCTAGCAAGTTCAGGTTGAAGTTGTTCAAGCTTCTGATGCTGAGATGGATACCACCACCACCATTGTTGTTGACGACCATGAAGATACAGCTGATCAAGCAGAAGCAGAAGTAGAACAGAAGGACCAAACATTGGAACCAGAGACACCTGGCTGGTTGGCGGATGTAAACCCCGAGACAAGGTAGATGATTTTGTATAATTATCAAAAACACCTACCAATTGATCACCCTTTATAAACAAGCCAAAAGGAGAGCTTGGGAAAGATCAGAAGATGGCCCTTTAATCATGCCTCCACCCATCCGAATGGGAGTAAAAGTTTGGTACAATGAGTGGATCAAACACCATGATGTAGATGATTCTTGGGATAAGTCAATTGAAAACATGAAGAGATTGTCGATATTCCAACGATTACTCTATTGGAACAATCTCTTAATCAATCACCTCTCGGATCCTATATACATATAATTGGTGAGAAGGACACTGTTGCATCATGTCAAGACTTGGAGGTGGCTAAGGTCAAGAGATTCAAAATGATGAAAGCGGAATGACAAGTATTCCTACTACATCGTGGATTCTAAAAAAGAGAGAGCTCTCACATGTCAAGAATGTCATAAGACAAATAAGAGCTCCAACTTGCTATGGACATTCCTTGTGCAACTCTTTCACCAAAGATGACAAATTAAGTGGATTAAAATCTCACAATTTGCTAAAGATACTGCAATTCATTTTTTCAATCGCTATTCGAGGTTGTTTAGGAGACAATCTCTGAAGTACTTTTTATACGAATTAGCATCAATGGTCAAGTAATTAAAAAATTCATTTCTGATTAGGGACATTTAAAAAAAATGGCAATATATTTTGAAGAATTGACAAGTTTACTTTTAGAAGAAGAGAAGTATGCAGACCAAGAACTCAGGCAATAATTCATTACTAAAAGCAAAAGATAAGGGAAGAAACAATCAAAGGAGGTACAAAGCATTTGATGAGGAGCAACTTCAAGGTATACTATGTGAGAAATTTTGGGTCATTTTGAGAAGGATTGTAGGAAGAACAAGTATCATATTTATGGAATGTCTAAGAAGCACTTTGATAATCTAGTAGAAGATGTTCATGAGCATGATGTGGAAAGTGAGATTCATGAGTTGTCTCTATCTATTCCCATGAAAAATACACACTGTAATTTAGATGTTACTAAACATGACTCCCATGGTGCAAAGACATGACAATATGATTTTTGTTATTATCAATTTGTGGGTGGGATTACAGAGAGTCAAACTTGGGTGGTGAGCCGAACTCAAGCACAATACACCAACTCATGTGGGAAGATGACACCAAAAGAATATTGAGCATTAAAATGCCACATGCTTATTGTTAAAGAAATTTGTAGGCTATTGTTTTTTCTCATACTTTTAAAGAATAAAAACATGATATGGATGATAATAGAATCAAAGGGTATATTCCTATGTTCATATAGATTGTTTGATTGGCCAAGTAGACAAAACTTGCTATTAGTCGAGACATCAATCTTGACAAATGTGATTCTCATAAACAAATAATGAGGAAGAAAGTGGCACTATCCGTGTTTATATTTAGAATGATTTTAAACCTTGAAATTGATGTATAAATTTCATGGTTACCTTTCAAAAGGGATTTTGCCTAGAATATGTTTAAGTTTGTGAATGAGAATTTGGTGTCCTCTTTTAAAATAAAGTGTTGAAAATTTTTGTCCCCTTAAAATTTGACTTCTCTTTGTAACTCTAGTCTTCAAAATTTTCTTCCTATTTTAGATTCTCATTAATGGTAGCAAGGCATTTTGCTTATAAAGCCCATGGTTTTGATGGGCACTATGTATGCCCTCAATTAAGTCTTACTGTAAGTTTTAGTGAACACAAATCTAATGACTACGATAAGTAACTTTAGTAAACCATTTGAACTCTCTTTCTTTGATAGAGAACTTTTGATGTTGAAAATTAGTTTTTGCCACTTAAATATAACATTGGACAAGAAGTGCATCAAAGGTGCTAAGGAATGCTATCTTGAGTCTCTTGGGGGCAATGTATTTGGTAACCGAGCTCCTATAGGGTTTGTGGGCCACATTCATTCAAGAGTCCTTTCATACTTTGACATAAGAATTAAAAGTTCTATGGAGGATATGTTGTTACACCTCATTTAGTTATGAGTTTGTACCTATACAATGCGGCCTCATACAAAAGAAGATGTCTTTCTAGTCCTACATAAGCTACCAACCTATTTAGATGTTCTATTTTTGAAGAAGTTTTAAAATTTTGATCATGATACGGAATAGACCTCTTGTTGATTGAACATGATTGAATCTCTTTAGATTTTCCTTTGTATTTCCAATTTCAATCATTAATGGCAACTAGGCACTAAGCTTGTAAGGCCCATGGTTTTTTATGGGTGTAAATGTCCTTCATTAAGTTATCACGTAAATTTTAGCAAATTCATATCTCATGACTATAGTAAGTTACTACAAACTATCTTAACCCTCTTTATGGAGGGATAATTTTTTATGTCAGGACTATTGGTTGTCTCATCCAATAACATTGGAGCCCACGTATGTCATAGGTGCTAGTAGCGAAGATCATCGTGAGTCCCGTCCTGACCTTTGGGACCAATGTATCTGTTATCGCAACTTTTGAAATATTCGTGGGCTGGTTCCTCCACCAAGATTAGAGACATGGGCCGGCGGGTGATTGAAGATGCACAATGGGCCCATTCATAATTGACATGAGAGCTGGATATGTTGTCCATAGGTGCAATGGAGGATATGTTGTTTGCACTTATTTTTTTGGTTACAATTTCGTACATATAAAATGTGGGTAGTCACAAACGCCTACCAGCTGGGGCAACAACTGCAACCCAAATAAATCATCACCAATCAATGTCTACTACTATTCTCTTCGTGTTAATGGTGGCTCTTCCGATGGTGATCGAGGGCGGGGTGGCAGCAGCCCGACCAGCATCACCGTCATCAAGTTCTAAATCACATGAAGAAGTAGCAGCACAAGCAGCAGCAACAGTTGCTGTGCATGGCTTAGCAGCTACTGCTAATTCCTTCAACTCCAGTATCCTGAATGTCAAAGTCCCTACTGATCGGAAGCTGAATAACAGCAATTTTGCATATGTCTATTACACAAAAACTGTCTATTACACCGACTATAAAGGTCTCTCTATCTCCCTCTCTTTCTCTGATCTCTCCACATAGCAGTCTTACTAATGCTTGGGTTTCCCTGCTTCAAGTAATGTGGGCTGATGAATCTCACTATCACAGCCTACCAAAAGCGACCATACTAATTCTTGGGTTCCTTGCTTTTGAAATTTAGTAATGTGGGCTGTGATGATGCCTCTCACCTGACACCATCATAGCCCTCTTTCTCTAATTCTCTCTCTTTCTCTGCATAGGTTTCCATTTCTTTTGTAAATATTGCTTGCTGTCTCGTTTTCTAACTCTCTCGGCCTCCTACTTTTCTGTTTGATCGAGAAAACAAAAACAGACACCTCATGCTACGGCACAGACCATTCAGAGTTCCCCCCAGGAAACCTCGTTGTCTCACTGGAGAAGAGTATCTTTGATCTCTCCAATGTCTGTGGCAAATGTCTTCTAGTATCGTGCCTCGACAATCCGGCTTGCAACACACAGGATCCGGGGGTTTTTGTAACGATTGTAGACAAATGCGATTCGGACAGTTGCGATGGTGGCAAATTGGCTCTTTCGTATGAAGCTTTCAAGCAAATTGCAAATCCAGATGTAGGCATTATCGAAGTTTCTTTCGCAAGGTAGCGTCTCACACACCCGTCAACCTTTTCATTGTGAATTTTCTGTGCTTTCTTTCTCAAGGAATTTAGAAAGAAAGTCCAATCAGATTTTCCATAGCCGATTTCATTCACTTATTCAAACTCTAGACATACATTCAACACTAAGCTGAGGCCGCAGCGATTGACTTGCTTCTTTATCTTGTATCTTCCACAGCGTACCTTGTCCATAAATTTCATAAGTTTTCTAGTCTCATCTTGTCAGCGTGAGACTCCGACGACATGGCATACCTCGTCCCTAAACAAGCGGGCGTTTCCCCAATATGGAAATGGAAGCAAAAAGATTGGATTCCATCACAGCCGAACTTACCTCTCTCGTAGCTGCAGCTCGTGGAATAATACCAATGAGGTACATTTGCCAAGTTTGCAAGATAGAATCAAGGGATTAGCATGCTCCGCGGGAAATCTAGAGCAGAAACTTAAATCGTAGACTCTTGTCATGTCAGTAACTTAGGAGAAGCTCAGTCTCGAGCAAGCAGCAAAATGTAAGACTTTGTATCAATCACATAATTTATGCTCAACACAGGAAGTCACCACTTTCGCATTCACAACGTTTTTAAGTTCAAAAATTCTACGTGCATGTTCAAAATGGTTGATGAGCTCGGTTCCGCTACACTGATTGTGATCAGCGGGGAGCTTTCTGCAGTTCCGCTTACCCTCATCAAACTCTACTTTACTTGTTTTGTTTTTATCAATGAACATGCCAATATAGCAAAGTAGCATTGATCTCTAAGCACTAATAAGAACATACCCATATATTGCTAATGAGTGTTGAATCCGTATGAGATGTTTTATACTCAGCCTGGAGTAAGAATTAGTTCACGAAGGATATCGCCTTTCACAACTACCTGTCCTGAGTCTTCAAACGAATACTAATAGTTGAAGATCAACACTAACTTTTAAGCTATCAGGAATGGACTCCTCATGAAATATAGGAAATTCACAATAAAAAGGAGGAAATACTAAAATTGGTTTGATTTCGTGTTATTTATGTTTTAGTTTTATTTATATTGAGGGAGATAGGAACTTGCACTACATCCAAAGAAGGTTGGGATTGTCTCAAGACTATCTATGAGGCTAAGAAAACCTCTAGGCTCCTCACTCTTACAAATCAAATTTTTCAAAGTAGTCAAAAGAGTGATGAGAGTGCATCTAATTATGTTTTGAGAGTCAAGGATATTCATAAGGAGCTTGCATGCACTGGTGATTCTATCAATCAAAGTGAGCTAGTCCAAGTCATTCTCAATGGCTTGAGAAATGAATTTGACAGCCTTGTCCAATCCTATGCCATTAAGGAGGAGCTACCAAGCTTGGAGACTCTCCAAAGTGTGCTTATTTTTAAAGAATCAAGACAAGAGTACAAAATCTTGAGGATGGACAAGCTTTCTCTCAATCATAATGATGGCAAAGCTTTATTTGTCAAGGACAAGCACAAAGGGAGGAGCAAGAACTAATATCAACAATCCTCAAACAAGGACAAAGCCACAGCCAAAGACAAAGATGAGGAGGAGGATGACTTCTCAAGTTCTTATATATTTAAGCTCAAGAAGAAGAAGATCAAGTGCTTTTACTGTGGCAAGAAGGGCCATTATGGCACCAATTGCTTCAAGAGAAGAATCAACCTAAGCAAGCCAACATCACCAATGAGAAGGAAGATACTATTGCAAGTGATGGAGAGGGATCTCTTATGGTCTCTAGCTTCTCATCCTCTCCTTTCAAGAAGGATGGATTATGGTATATTGATAGTGGAGCCTCTTCACATATGTGTAGCTCCAAGGACTCTTTCTCTTCTATTGCACCTTATGATGGAGCCAAGAAATCAATATACATTGCAATGATTATGAATGTCCTATTGAAGGAATTGGGAATATTCCCTTACAGCAGCTTGCATCCTCCAAAGTTGTTTCTCTTACTAAAGTTCTTTTTGTACCTAAGCTTACAAAGAATCTTATTAGTGTTGGCCAATTGCTTGATAATGGCCTTGATGTGAAATTCAATATTGGTACTTGTACTATCAAAAAGAATGATGAGATACTTGCACTAGGATCTAGATTTGGAGGCATCTATAAACTAGATCCAAGAGAATGCGTAAATGCTAGTAATGTTGCTCTTGTGAAAAAGCTATCCATGGAGGAGTTATGGCATAGGAGGTTGGGACATCCCAACTACAAATCCATGCTCTCTATGATCAAAGAAGCCAAAGCTATTGGCATGCCAAAGTCTTTTTCCAAGGAGATTAAGCCATGTGAGGCTTGTGCTATTGCTAAATCTTACAAAAAGCCATTTACAAGATCTTCTATCAAGATTACGCATCCTTTGGATTATCTAATCTTGGAGTTATATCAAGATCAATGCTTAGTCTTTAATAGGTAACTTTTTAGGAGGAGTGTGAGAAATGCAAAAAAGGTTATCTATGTTAGTTGTAGGGGTCTTACACTTTTTTTTATGTCAAGCATCTCGGTGTAGGATGTTGATAGGGTCAAATTTGGCATAGAGGGCAAATTGTCCAATTCCACATGTAATGCCACTATTGAGCCAAAGTAGTGTAGGAGATAAAACTCGAGCTAAATGGATAGTAGACAAGTGTAATGATTTTGTTCAATGAAGTCAAGAGGTCCAATAGGATTTACAGGTGGAACAATAAATGGTCCAATAGAATCAAGATGTGAATGGATCAATGGTCCAATAAGATTAAAAGGTTGAAAATGTGTGGTCCAATCATGTGTGAGCTTGGATTAGCTTGTGGATCTACTAGTGTCATTGTACATCCCATTCTATGTAATGAAATTTGGAGATCAAGTGAGATTTTGAGTCTATGTTTTTACTAGCATTCTCTCTCTACCCGAGAGCTATTGGTTGGATTCTCTCTCTACCCAAGAGCAAGCTGATTTTGTACTTAGTTTTTATTTTGGAACACTTCCCACACATGTGTATGTACTTTGGAAGTGAGTTAATGCATGTAGTAGTGTGTTTTTGCCATTAAGTTCAAGATTGATCTTGAATCTCAATCTAGTCTTGATCATTGTGCATCCACACATATTAGGAGATCATAATCACATGTGGTGGACACTCCACACGCGTGAAATTCACACGGAGCAGCCAAAACTGCTATCAAACAATCGAAAATCTATAGGATGAGCCTTGCCATTTGTATTTGGGGTCGGCGATGGATGGTGTGAATCCATTAGTATTGCGCTCCACATCATGGTCCACTTGGCCGGTTGTTTTTGTCATTTATAACATTCCCCCTTGACTAAGTATCAAGAAGGGGCACCTAATGCTTTCCCTTCTTATCCAAAAAAATACAAGGCCAAAAATATGGACGTGTATATGGTTCCCTTGATAAATGAGCTAAAGATTCTATGGCAAGGAGTGTGAGTGATCGATATATCAAGATCACGCAAACAAAGAGATTTTGTGTTAAAGGGGATCTTGATGTGGACGATGCACGACTTCCTGGATATGGGGAATGTTCTGGTGAGATATTGTTGCTATTGGTTCTATTCATGGTATTAAATCTGATGTGTATTCACAAATTTTCTTTTGATTCAAACATTACACTCACAATTAAGGCGGTTGTTTTGTCTCAATCCAGGGCTCTCAACGAGTGGCTACAATACTCCTATAATTTGTGGAGTATTTGCAAGCATGTCACTCACAACATCTATGAAAGATGGTTTATGAGGGCCACACTCGATACCTTCCACCTGATCACCCTATGTGTGATGGGCTTGTTGATCAACATCCCCACGCCATGAAGGTACAATACATATTTGGGCCAATTAATGTCATTTATTTTTTTAGCATTTACTCTCTCTAGAGCGATCTAAAGATAATCTCAATTAAATGTGTGTATTTGTTTGTTAATATTGTAGGCAAGTGATTGGCTTCAAATTTGGAGATCCAATCAAGATCTAGGATGACTCCCTCCTGCATGCGGTTATCAATTTGGTGAGATATCATCACCTATATATACATGATCCATCATGGTTTTGGGCAGGTATGAGTAGCCTTAAACCTATCCCTAATGCTAATTTTGGTGGATCTTTCATCTCTACCAAGTTAGGGTTGGAATCTTGGAGCTAACACTTAGGTCTACCTGAGAACATCCTTATGAATGGAATCCTATGCTATTTGGCACGTGTGACAAGCCACATCATGACCATCTAACTATTTACAAGTCATATGACCAAAACTAGTCAAGCTAGAATTGTGAATTTTTAACACTCCTCCTCACTATCTAGCTTGGTTCAATCATTGCTGTACTAATCACTCCAAGTGATGATCTGAACTTCATAAAAGGTGTCTTTTGAAGTGGTTTAGTAAGTAGATCAGCTACACATTCATTGCTTAGAACATGCTCCAAAGCAATCTCCTTGGCTTGCACCATTTCTCTCACAAAGTGATGGCATATCTCAATGTGCTTAGATCTTGCATGGAAGATTGGGTTAGATGCAAGGTGTTGGGTTGATATATTGTCATTGTAGATGATTGGTGCCTCCTCTGAATCCATGATCTTTAGCTCCACCAATAATCTCTTGATCCAAAGTACCTCCTTTGTAGTGGTTGTCAAAGCTTTGTACTCGGCCTCGGTTGAAGATAGAGATATAGTTTCTTGCTTTTTTGAAAGCCATGAAACCACACCTTCTCCTATGAAAGTTGAATAGGCACTTGTTGATTTCCTATCCCTCTTGTCCCCTGCCAAATCTTAATCACTAAATGCATGAAGGTTAATCACATCTCCTCTATATAGAATCCCAAAATCCAATGTACCCGAGATGTATCTTAGAATCCTCTTAGTCTTTTTCCAATGGATATTTAATGGCTTTTGCATGGATTGGCTCAACCTACATACACTAAAGCTAAGATCTGGTCTAGTTATAGTGATCCACATTAAGGAGCCTATAAGTTGCCTAAACAAAGTGATGTCCATGAAGGATCTTTCATCATCTTCATTTGTCACTTTTACATCTTGCTCCAATCCTATAATCATTATAATCACAAGAACTCAAACAATTTATGAACATAGAGAGCAATTGCACCATTATGAGAGAAAAATCATGAAATGACTTGATTGATTTTGGTGAGATATCATCACCTATATATACATGATCCATCATGATTTTGGGCAGGTATGAGTAGCCCTAAACCTATCCCTAATGCTAATTTTGGTGGATCTTTCATCTCTACCAAGTTAGGGTTGGAATCTTGGAGATCCCTCAACAATGCAAAAATTACCAAAAATAGCTCCTATTTTCTCTCTCTTGTATCTAAGCATAATTTGGACTCATTCCAAAGGTTCTAACACTTAGGTCTACTTGAGAACATCCTTATGAATGGAATCCTATGCTATTTGGCACGTGTGACAAGCCACATCATGACCATCTAACTATTTACAAGTCATATGACCAAAATTAGTCAAGCTAGAATTGTGAATTTTTAACAGAGATGACTTAAAAGAAATGGAAAAGATGGCCGATTTATGGCCACAAACAATGGGAAATTTAATTGTTCTCCCAAAGGCTCCATGGATCTTCTCGAGGAGAGAAGAGACGATTGTAAAGAAGGCAATAGCCTCATTTTGATTTTGATTAGAAATGAACTTATACAAAGTGCCAATATTTATAGTGGATTTTAGGGCCTTAGCCTCAACTACTATTGGCCAGTTTCTACCTCCCTTATTATTTGAATTTTGAAAATTGGGAGAACACTCTTTTATTCACTAACTTGATTAGTAGGCCCCACGACATTTCATTCTCGCAATTTGGCCTAAAGTCCCTTTTTTTACTTCTATTTAAACAAATAACTATCTGATCATCAGGTTGGACTTACACACGTAGGGTGCCAAATCCCTCTCACTTATTAACTGCTAATAAATAAATAGCCTAATTAGGGTTGCCTCGATATTCAAAAGTCCTCCAACAATCATCCTGGGACGAAATATATCAAGATACAATATTATTTCATTTGAAAAAGAGTGCAAAACATTAAGATCTATGTCATTAATTATAGTACAGATGAGCAACTAGCAGACATTTTTATGAAGCCACTTGTGAGAAAAAAGTTAGATTAAATATTTCATGTTTAAAGTTGCTTAATTAGGATGCTTTATAAGTGTTTGAAAAGTAGGTATATTTTAGGGAGAATATTAGATTAAAAGTAGATTTATTGTACTTGAGGTCTAGTGAGGATCAATTGTGTATAGTGACTACTAGTCAATGGGACATGCATCCCGAGTCACGTGGGGGACGTTGCCCCCAAAAAATGAGGCCTAATTGACACAAAGGTTCTCACACTCATTTGCACATAATTTAGAATTATTGTACATATGTTCGAATGTCCAATTTCTTCTTTAGCTTAGTGGGGGTTGGAGTTTGTATGGTACTTCTCAATTCTCATGTGAGTTTATGAATATCTCTTTAGGAATGCATTTCAAAGCTCTAGCCAAGTATCAGAATCATTGTACATACCATTGAATAACATGATTTAAAAGAATAGTTTGAAAATACTCATGAATTTTCTTTCAAGGATTGATTTCACTTTTTGCTTGACACATTACTCTAATCAATTAATTTTGAGGTTTGTATCTTCTTTTTTCTTTGTAAAATTAGTGGAAAAGTTGAGTTGAGTTTATCTTGCCTTTACAAATGTGAGCATTGGCCATGACAATGGAAATTCCCCTATAAATTAGGGAGCACTTTGAAGATCTATGATTGTGTAGATCGTGAAAATCATTCAAGTGATATTGTATATCCCATTGAATAACATTATTTTAGAGAGTAGTAGGAAAAATGCTCTAGTTTCCTTTGAGGCTTGCAAATGAGTCTACTTTTGGCTTGACACATGAGCTCTAATTGATAAATGCTGAAGTTTGTTTTTTTTGTTTTTTTTTCCAAAATCACCTCGAAAACATGATTTCATTTTATAATGCCTTTACAAATTTCAATAATTTTTCTAGCTCGCCGTGTGTTCGTGTGCCAAGTATTTAGTTGTAGATATGTCACAAAAGAAACAAGTCACAAATTGATGGGTACTCCTTTCACGCTACTAATTGAAACATAGTTTGCTCCTCTCAAATGACAAATGGTCCTTTAATATACCTACATATTATTTTGCATTATTTTGATCCAACTCCATTCTAAAGTAGTCTTGCACCAATCCTTAATTCCCATATATAAACAAGACATATTGCCTTAAACATCATTTCTATGACTAGAGGAAAAACTTATGGTTGCAAAAACCGTTGAGACTTATGTGAGCATATATAGCATATTCACATTTCATGGCATAAAACAAATCAGATTTAAATAAAAATTACACATGAAACATGACACAACAAGGGAATGTGGCCTGGCTAGAGCTTTGATTTGCATTCTAAAAGAGATAGTTGTGTACAATAGTTGTGTGAATAGTGTGATACACTTGGATGTTGCAAATCACATCAATATTGATTCTAATTTAAGGCTACTAAAAAGGATTGATTCTACCATCCTCATCATCTGCATGATGCCCTATAAAATGATCTGATTGTGCAAATATTTTTCACCCCTCAGTTTTCATGATCAATTGGTCAATCCTTATTTCATGATCAATTGATGTAGTGGAGAGCCATCCTAGCTCTTTCCTTGTCTTCTTAACACTAAGAAACCAAATTTGACTCAAATACAGTGATATTGCATGAAACAAAATGGCTAAGATCACAAAACAATGACTAGATCACATACAAATATGATTGATAAGCATTCAACTATGATTTGGGATCAAACAAGCAATCTCTTGACCAAACCAAATGTGTCCACCCAGGTCTAGGTGCCCTACCTAACCTTCTTCAAAAGCTTATAACTTTTGTTGGCTCAACCAAATGGAATGAAACTGATTGCATCAAAAACTAGATAACACTAGCTTCAAAACAAGCTATGCTCTCGGCTAGAGAGATAATGTTAGTAAACACTTAGACTCAAAATCTCACTTGATCTCCAACACCATATTGCTTTTTGACAATCAAATCGCAATATACTCGTTTGTTTGCTTCTTCGACATCGTTAAAAATTGGATGATCTATCCAATTCCTTTAGAATCATATTTTAGCATTGCATCTGGCTGTGCTGGTCTGAAGATTTTGTCATGTTGTTGGATAGTCACTTTGTTGTTCAATCCAAATGCTTCAATGATAACCATAAGCCTTGCGTCTGAATTGTGAAGGTCCTGCATGAAGAAAATTTTGGCATGATCAATTTCCAATATAGGAACCAATACATTTTGATTGATCATCTTTGGAAATGACAAATGATATTCTGAATGGACATTCATTTCCAAGAATATTGAGTGAATGAGATGCTTGCAAAGAGTGATAATATCTCGTTCACTCAAAGTCTCTATGAAAAATCTTTTGTAGATTACATCATCATGTTCGAAAATATTGATGTCTCCTTTGAACCACAAACTAGAAATTGTGATATAATGGATTTTGATTGTTTGTCCCATCTCATAGTTAGGACAATTTCCAGCTTATATAATACAATTTTCATCACATTCCGTTGTGCACTCTATACAGAATGTGAAACATTCATATAGATCAGTTGTAACCTTGTCTATTAATCCCATTTCACAAGACGTTCTAGACAAGTCTTCTGGTTGAATGTGATGTGATAGTTCTTGTGATCTTAAGGAAGATGGGGCCCTTGAGTGATTTACCTCATTGACAACTTCATTGCCTGAATTGGCCCTGGTACTGTTCAATTGAAGATCAATATTAAAAACAACAATATTGTCCTTATAATCCTCCGCACCGTCTTCGTTATCCTTAGCTGATTTTCTGTGTCCTTGCATTGACATTGTGCTATTGCAATTTTCTTGCTTGATTGGGAATTACATTTATGTTGTCGATTATGTAAAAACTCCATAGCATTACAAAAACGTTGATTGGCCCTTTCTTGTGAATTCAATGGGGAATCAAGAGTCATTGATGAAGTTGGTTGATCTATTTGCTGAACAAGCTTTCCCATTGTTGATAGTTCTTCTTCTTCTTCATGTTGCACTCGTTGTTCCAACGTTTTCCTGTCATTTTCAAGTCTAACTGGATATTCAATATGACGCTGTAATACTTGTTTTCCCTTGTCCATGTCAATTCTCTAGACATTTTGAGAAGATGTTACATTTTGTGATGGGGATTGTAATTGGAACGATGTATATGGTTCATTACATCTTTGATCAACTCCCGCAATTTTGTCTTGCCCACCAGCTAGGCTAGTAAACAAGTTTGTCCATTTCACCTCAACATCTTGCCAATTTTGTTTCATTTCTTGCTGATCTTGTTGATCTGAATTACTGTCATTCTGCTCCTAATACTGATAATCACAATATGATTGGTCATCACATTCAGATTGACTATCAAATTCCACCCCATAATCAGAATCAGAATCCATTTTGACAAATCAAGGGAGAATATGAGTTTGAAAATTTATAAGGAACTTTATAGAAACATTGCGAAGTTTAATTTTTGCAAGGAAATAAGCTCTTGATAGTTTCTCCATCCATTTAAAACTCAAAGTTCTATGATGAGTGAAACTGAGAATGCAAAATCTTGTAGGTCATATAAAATTGAGCACTTTTGCTTTTTACAGTATTCAATTTCAAGCTTAGACGGAGATGATATGAGGATTTGAAAATAAGCAAATAATATACAAGGAAATTTGACTGAGGGAAAAAGAAGGGGTCTTAAAAAAAATAGATTGAAAAGTAATAATTACAACATTTTGAGTGTCAAACTCGTCGTTATGATCACTTTCCGTTTTTACTGCACTAGAATCCGAGCTAGAACAAGAAAGTTATGAAAGTTTTAAGAAATTAAAGTAAACTGAAATAACAACTTAGAAAAAAGGGGGTTAAAGAAAATTAAAAATTGAATTCTACAAATTTTTGAAATTAAAAATTAACCACAAATTATTTTTCAACGGGTGCTTCTATGGTGCATTCAGGTGCTTGTAGAAGATATTGGTAACCGTAAAAATGTTTGGAAAAAACCGGCAAATATTTTTTTGCGGGCACGGAGGAGAGTGAATGGGAATAGAATATTCTGAAAAATATTCTCCGGAAATATTCTGCGGAATATCTTTCAAGGAAGAGGCGCAGGAGGCTGGGGGCGCTGGAAGGCAGGGAGGGATGAGGGATGGCGCCGCAGGAGAGAGGAGAGAGAGAAAGGAAAGGGTAGGCGCGTAGGGAGCCGGAGTAGGGAAGGGGCAGGGAGTCCGCGGCAGTGAACCGTAAGAGAGTAGGCAGGCCCGGACAGAAAGCTGGGCGCAGAGAAGTGGAAACGCGTGGACGGGGGCCGTGAGAGAGAGAGAGAGAGAGAGAGAGAGAGAGAGAGAAAGCGAGCTAAGTTAGGGGTGGGAACAGCTAGAGAGAGAGCGAGGATATAGGAGGGGGCCTAGGTTAGGAGGCTGTAGGGAGAGGGTTAGGTTAAGCTAGGGTTTTCAGGTTCTGTTTTTTTTTTTATTTTTTAGCCTAGAACATTAGGGTTTTGATTTCTGGTCATTATATCTCTCTTTGCACTTCTCATTTTCTTAAACCTAACGGGCACATAAGATTAGGGCTGGTTTTTTTTGGTTTTTTTAGGTTCAAATTGGTTGAACTTCAAAATGAAAAGCTGAAAAAATCTTACAAAAGAAATAAAACTTCAAAATTGAAAAAATGAAGTGCTTCTCTCACTTGAGAAAATCCACAAGAAAATTTTCAAAATTCTGGCTAGTTTGACCCATCTCCACTAATTTGATCATCACTTCCTCAATATTGATCCAAATTGCAAAAACTCAGTTTCTGTGAAAAGCTAAACAAGCTCTATCAGCCCATAGGATCAGATCAATGATTGAATGTGATTTGATAGGTCAAATTAACAATAGCACATGGCTGAAATTTTTGAAAGAAGAAAAGTTGCAAAACTAGAGCTAGGAATCAAGATTTGTCATAACTTTTTGTATACTAATCCAAATGACCTGCCATATGGATCGGATCAAAGCTAAGATAATGCTCTAAAATCTTATGTAAAGAAACTTTATATAAAAAGTCAAATCAAAACTGAAAAATTGAAACAAAGTGAAGTGAAAATTGTAATCACCTATTTTGATAGCTTTTGGAAAAATTGCAATAAGTTTTGCATCTCATACCAAAATTGCTTGCAAATCAGTGCAAATGAAAGCTAAACAAAGCTCTACAAGCCTATGGAGTCAAATTAGAAATAAAAAATGAAATTGAATGTCGAAAATTGGTCTGAGCAGACCTAAAAAATTCAAAGTTAGAAATTAGCAAAAAGAAAGCTACAAAAACAATAAACTTATTAAATTTAATGAAATTCACATTGAATGATCATGAATTTAGGATCTATGTTTTGATACTAAGCAATGTCATGTGCCAAACCTAAGCAAATAGCAATTATAATGGAAGTAAAGCTAAGAGCAAGAAAAGTACAAAGCATTCAAGATAGCATATCCATAGAAAGCTAGAAACACAAAGATCTCCATAGAATCACAATAGAAATGCCGTACAATGCTTTGTGGAGTTTACAGACATGATTTTTCATACCTTCCAGAACGTATCCTTCGGGCTGGATCATGTAGATATCTTCTTGTATCACTCCATTCACATAGGCTGTTTGCACATCGAGTTGATGCACTTCGAGGTCAGCAGCTGTAGCATAAGAAAGGAGCATTCGGATCGACAAATGTTTGACGACTGGACTAAAAGTCTCATTGTAGTCGACATTTGGGATCTAGGTGAAACCTCGTGCTACCAGTCTTGCCTTCCTTCGGTCAATTGCTTCGTTAGCATTGTATTTGATCTTAAAGATCCATTTGCAATCAATGATATTGCAGCCAATAGGAGTTTCGACCAAGGACCATGTCTGGTTCTTGATCAGAGAGGAATATTCTCTTTCCTTAGATTCTCTCCAGAGATTAAAGTCTGGTTGGATGAGTGCCTCTTCGACTGTCGTCGGTTCCTGTATCAAGAGACAGACAGACTCATGAGTATACCTTGTGGGCTGTGTGCGCACTCGGCTTGATCTTCTGGGAGGATTCGACTAAAGAATCGCTCCTGGGATTTGTTGCTGACTGTAAAACGCAAGACATGGTTGCAGACATATTCACGAAAGCACTCAGTGTTAATGCACACAACAAATTTTGTGCATTACTTAGTCTGAAGATCAAGGTATTCACGGATCTAGATTAAGAGGGGGTGTTGGATTTATTTTCTCTAGCACCTAAGTTCCATTTTTAATCTGCCTCCATTCATGCTGCATATTTACTTGCGTTGTCACGCAGTTTGCATATTCACATGTAAATTCTCATAGGCGATGATGAGACAAAAAGCAAAGGCTGACGTCACACCCTCTTCACGCTCATGCAACTGCGCTAAAAAACTGGACGACGACTGCAACCACCCACGATCTCCTACAGACAGCACATCCACCCTGTACTTTCTTCATCTGCACACCTGTAACATTATGTATATATATTGAATACTATTTGCGTATTCATTAACGAAGATCGGATGAAGCGCTAGATGAATAATTTGTCACGAATCGCAAGACAAATTACCTGTCGTGAATGATTTGCAAAGAGTTAGACTGTGCTCGAGTGATAATCAGTCGCGAATTGTTCATGAAAGACAAGACTAAAAGTTGATCGCCTATTACCAGAAAAAGCAGCTAGAAAGATCAGACAAAATGAAGAACAAACGTAACAATATTAACACAAATCTGAATGCAGAACAAAGAGCTGTATCAGATTAAGTATATTATGTATACAAGTTAATAATGTGGCAGAGCACAATACAATAGCGGACGAAACCGCGTGCCCTACGAAGCTTATTTTTGTCTATAATGAGGAATGAAACCTCTTCTCTTAGTCTCTTCTTCACTCACTTGATCATTTGATCATCATCATCTGAATGGTGTCCTGAATATGTTGTAGTGGGTTTCTTTCCTTACCTAACCTGAATCCAAGATCTAGTCAATCTAGCATCAAAGAGACGGAGTTAGTTGTCACGCGTAGGTTCATTCCCATGAGAGCGATAGTTTAGTTCAGATTTCAACATGAATGGAAGATTCACATCTAACTCTACATCCATTAACCCTATTCATTAACACACACATCCCTTAACACTACAATCCCTTAACACTACACATCCACAATAGAGATAGCTTACTCTTTCTCTCTCCTCTCTCATAAAAAGTATAATAACATACAATCCCAATAACACTCAGATCCAGCAATTAGCAAAATCCAAAGAAAGCATGAGAGATGGAGAAGGGAAGAAGAAGACCAAGGACATTCATCAATCCATTTCTGAAGAGAACCAATCTGCTTTATTGAAATGAGAAAATGAACATGAGGAGCAACTCGAGTTGGTCCCTTCTTATAGATTGGAAGGAAACCCAACTTTATTCACTAACTTGACATTTAGGCCCTACGACATTAAAAGTCCCACAAAAAGGCCTAAAGTTCTTTTATTGTCTTTCTAATTATCCAAATAACTATGTGATCATTGGGTTGGACTTAGACATGCAGGGTGCCAAATCCCTCTCACTTATTAACTAGGGTTAGGGTTGCCTTGGAATCCGCAAACCCTCCAATGGTATCCCCCACCAAAACTAGTGGCGGTCCATGACACCTGCAATATGCAGTTATTGGGGACTTTTATTGGCTTCACACCGAATCTTGATTAAATGGTACTGCACCTTCTCCATAAATTCGAGGCGTGCAGTATATTAAAATCCAAATTGTGTGGCGGAAAACAACGGTGGGCTCCGACAATCCACTTGGAGGTTGTCCATGATGTGAAGCGTGATTCCTAGGAGCCTCCCATCATTGCCGCATGAAAATATAAATGAGCAACCATTCACTGATCTTTGATTTGCTCTGAGGCCATCGGCTTATTTGGATCAAATGCCAGAGGAGAGAGACAATCGTCCCATCTAGTTGCCACTGATGCCAACAGAATTAGATCTTTAGCAAACATTGCCGATTGTCGCACCATTGGATCTGGAGAGTGGACATATTCTCTCTGATAGGCTTGTAAGACATGGTGGAAATCCACTGAGATTGTCCAACTGTAGGGCTGATGGATGATTGGCCAATTGGGCGTATGGATGGTGATCTTGTCCATAGCCAATCCCAAATCTTTCCATTCATTTCTTCGCGGCATTGGCATGTAATAAGGATCTACCCGCAACTGGCGAGGGCTGGCGACGTAACTCCTAATTGATTCTGAAGTTTTTGCGAAAATAGTGATTCTCTATGTCGGTTGCTCTCCCAATGCAGGTATTTTGTCCAAATCTTTGCCGGCCTCGATCTCGGAGGTCTTAAACTTCACCACCCATCCACCACGCGAGGACTCATGCGGATGTTGCTTTAAGAAGGTCTAAATTTGGTCCTCGACGCTGATGGGCCTTCTGAATAGAGGTGTTGTCCTTGATGAAGATGGACCCGCTTGTACTGCCGGTATGGTTGGCAATTGGTCTGCTATATTTGGAGCTCCCCCCTGGTCCATGCTCGAATCAACCCCTATATCCATTGGTACGACTTCTTGGCGCGGAGGGGAGAACTCCAGCACGACCGGTAGGGGGATTTGTGGTCTGGCTTCCAACACTCGAGCGGCTGCTTTTTCATAGACGGTGATGGTCTCCTTAGCCTTTACCAACTCGGTTGAAGCTGCTCCTTTGAACCTGTCAAAGCGGCCTTGAAATCCCTGAAGGGCCACTTTGTATTCTCCACTTTATTGAACAAATACACAATCTCCGTCAGTGTGACCGGATGATCAGGTATTTGCGTTTGAAGATACGCATCACGTTCAAGGGTGGTCGCATCCAATTCACCTTGAAGCCGCGTGCGATCTTGTTCAGCCATCTGTAATTGACCCTTCAACAGCTGCACCTGTTGCTTTGCATCCTGCACAGCCTTATCCACCTGATCCTGTGCTGTTGTCAGGGCGTTTTTCAGGGAGCTGATGTATTCTTCCAAGCGATCAACTTGTTGCTGGGCCAACTTCTTTTCGGCTTTAGCCTTGTCTTTGTGTTGTTTGGCAATCTTCAATTCTCGATCCAACTGGACAATTTTCTGGCTGATCAGAGTGTTTTTGGACCCTATATCAGAGATTCTCTACTCCATTTCCTTCTTCTTATCCAGCATAGATTGGATCACTTGCGCAAGGCTTGAGACCAAACCTAGAGCATCACCAGAATCAACGGTCGTGGAGGCGGCAACAACATGAGGACCTGATGGAGTTGTCCTTGGTTGGCGTGGAATAGGTGCCAGTACTTTTATTCAAAAATGTCTTCTTCTTCAAATCCCTCAGACACTGTGGCATCGAGTTGTTTCGGTGATTTCACAGCTTTGTCGACTCGAAGTGCGGCTGGGCTATCTTCCGTCTGAGGTGGCTGGCTGACATCTTCAACACCAATAGTAGATTCATGGATATGTCCGAATCCTCTTCTAGGAGATTGGAGTTCAAAGGGCGCAGGGTTCTTGGGCATTTCAAAAATTTCAGTGGCCCCAAGGGGGTCGGAATCATTGAATATATCCATAAAGAACTGTGTGTTTGGTGAGGTGGCTTCGGTGTCTGGGGGTGAGGTAGCCTGGGCAGCTGTGATGGGAATGGTAGGCCCAATGGTCACAAACTGTCCTTGAATGGAAGCAGAGGCGAGGGAAGCATCAAAGACTAAGGGAATGGGAAGTTCAATGCGATCAACAGCAGGGGGTGGAAGCGCAGCTGACGAGGTATGCCTAGTGTGACGTCGTGATGCGGAAGGCGAGTCAGGAATAACAATCTCGCTGCGTGGACGACGATGACTATGAGAACTTGAGGCCTGGTGAGATGACTCGGTCGGTGCTTCTTCGTAGACCGAAAGCACAAAATCTAGGTGGAAGCCATGGATTCTGTTTTGAAAGTGAGAAGCAGCTAAAAGGGACAATAAAGAGTCGGCAGTGAACTGCTGCTTAGTATTGGCCTTAATAGCTTGTTTGAGCTCACCAGAAATAGTCTTGAACCAATTATATGGTTCAAGAAGGGCTTTGGCCAACTTGGTGTAGGACTCCACTATCCTATGGAGGATCTGTGATGTGATGCGGTCTTTTCTGAGGTTGCCAACCATCAGGAAGTTGTTCAATAGCTGGGCAGCAGCGTGGATTGAAGGCTCAATGATGGCTTCCAGAAGGTATCCATCATTGGTCCAGTGCAGATCGTTGGTGATGTCAGTATATGGCTTGATGGCCTATTTGGCGTGCTTGTGATTGGGTGAGGCCTGCGTGCTAGATGCTATACCTATAGCTGCAAGGGCGGCCTCAATGACGCGCACCTTGTGTGTGGCTCCTTGGAAAGTGATATAAGATTTAGAGTTCTCTTCCTTCCACGTACTGAAGGCAAGAGTAATGAATTCCAATTGATTCCACCAGAAAAGACTCTCTCATGAATACCCATTGTAATGAGCAAAGGCTCTGCAAGGGTCATCCACTGAGTGACCATGCTTGTGCTAGGAAGGATCACGATGTCCGTTGCAGGTAGGAAATCATGATGAATAGTATAGCGCGGAGATTGGAAAGTATCGGTAGAAGATATGATGATCAAAAAGAAAATATAAAATGCGTAAAAGTGTCTCAAAAAGCAGTGCAGGAATTTTGGAACGCTTTGGTCGTAGTTAAAATTTACAAGAGCTTCGCTAGCACAAGTGAGGAATGAATCGAATTCAGCCAACTTATTGGTGAATTTGGTGGGTCCATTACACTGAATACTAGTTTGATTTATCAAATCTGAACAAAATTTTGCACGCATGTACAATACTATGATAAAAGGCTATAAAAATCTCAACGAAGGTTTATGGGGATCTGAACCTATCAGGCGAATGTTTTCCAGGTCTGACGAAGGATGAACCTTCGCCCAGGAGGGTCCTTCACTTAGGTACTGTCATAAATGCATTTTTTCACAATCTAAACCTATGGACAACCTAATTTTAACATTTTAAGATCATCTAGTAGGTCGGCGAAGGTTCATAATGAGGTAGGTTAAGATGCTCGGCGAAGGTTCCCAAAATAGCATATTAGTATACTTCACCTAACTCAAAATCTGGGTTTTCTCTTGACAAGAACCTTCGCCCACCTCAAATTAGATAAATCTAGAGTGGATGTATAGTTTGAGAGCTCAGCGAAGGTTTTTGGTACTGAACGCTAAATCTGACCAAAATAGTGATTTTCTAAGTCTTTTTTCATTAAAAAATTATTGTGCTTTCTTTTCCTATGCTGATGACGTTCTGACTTTTGCTCATCAGTCTTTTCTCATTTTTTTGCTTTACTTTACTTTTTTTTTTTTGACTATCTTTTTCCAAAAATCTCAACAAATTAAGTATTGAAAACAAAAAAATTGAAAAACAATTAAAATTTAAAAAAGTATTGAGATCAGGCTTGTTGAACTGGCAGAGCAGGCTGCCAAAACTTGCATAATCGGCTGCCATTCACCGGAGTATCAAATCGTTTTCCATCCAAGTGCTCAAGAATTACTGCGCCATAGTTCAAGATTTTCTTCACTTTATATGAGCCTTCCCCGATAAACTTCAACTTTCCCTTGATTAGCTTGGTTTTGTACATCAATGTCAGATCTCCTGCTTTCAGATCTTTTTTGTGCAATTGACGATCGTGCCATGCCTTGCGACGAGATTTCTCTGCTGCTAAGGCATGAACTGCCATCAATCGGGTTTCACATAATTTGTGCAATGCTTCATGACGGAGTTGTAAAGACTTATCATCATTTAATCGTTCCGTTGCTGCTATGCGTAAGGATGGGATCAAAAATTCAATCGGCATGACAACATCTTGACCATAAACCAGTTGAAAAGGTGTTTGATTTGTACAATTTTTGTAAGTAGTTCTGAATGTGCTGCATACAGTTTATGTTTCCAATCAAACCGACTCGCTTCAACTGTCTTTGTCATAACGGTGCAGAGAATCTTATTGGAAGATTCAGCTTGGCCATTCTCTCTAAGATAGTAGGGAGTACTAAATTTGTGTATAACGAAAAAATCTTCCAGTAAACACTTTATTGTTTGATTAACAAAGTGTGTACCCCGGTCACTGACAATCTCAATCGGACATCCAAATCTGATTATAGTATTTTCATATAGAAACTTGTTTGTAGATTTCACATCAGCAACTTTGACAGCTTTGGCTTCAACCCACTTGGTCATATAATCAGTTGCGACGATAATGTATCGGACTTGAGATCCTTGCGCGGCAGGGTGAATAGGTCTATAATATGAGTACCACCGACGACGGTCAAACAGAAAGAGTAAATCAGGTACTGGAGGATATGCTTCGTGCATGCGTCAGCAAAAAAGCAAACTAATTGGGAGGAGTATCTCTCGATATTAGAGTTTGCTTATAACAGTACCAAACATTTAGTTACTAGATACAGCCCATTTTTGGAACCGTAAGGTGTATAGGACTCAAAATAGATAATTAGGCTAGTCATGTGCTGAGTGGCTCCAAAATCTACGAACCAAGAACTGTCGCCAGATGCTCCTTGATGGTTGGTCATGAAGGCATCATGATTCGCTTCTTGAATAGGCTGTGGAGCTTTTACAACTGCATTTGCCACTTGATTCGACTGCCCTTTGCTGTTATTCTTTGCTTGAAGTATGAGACAGTCTTGTATTTTGTGGTTGTTTTGTTTGCAGTATCTGCAGAATAGCTTCTTTTTTGTCTGCGGATTCGATTGTTCCTTGTGTTGAGCTAGTTTCTAGTCTGGCTTTGATTGCTTTAGGCCTTTCTTCTTCTTTTGCTTTGTCGTGCTCTTGTGGTGTACAAGGCATGAGAATCAGCTGAGGAACTCGAGGCTTCGTTCCTTCGCGTGTCTTCCTGCAACAACATAGTAATGACTCTCGAAAGAGTCAATTCTAGATGATTCGTGATGATCATTACCTAGCTGTCGTAAGAACTTGGCAAGCTTGTAAGCAATTGCATCACTGCGTCTTGATTGTCTATGACAGATCCGACAACGACAATTTGTCTAAGCAGGTTCTTGAATTGATTAATGTGATTCTGCAGAGAATCACCATTCATCATCTGGAGGGAGTGGAATTTCTCCTGAGATGTAGCTTGGAAGCTATATCTTGCACTTCGTATAGTATACTCAAGATGTCCCAAACTTCTTTCAATGTTTGGGCCTCGGATACACGGCCGATCTGGGTATCCGTGATGATCAGCGCGAAAGCTTTTCCATCCTTCAGCTTCCATCTGGCGATTGCCACGTCGTCCGTTTCGGGTTTCCCTTCTGTATCTGTAACAACGTCGTACAATTCTTTTGCCATTAGTACAGTTTTCATCTTAAATTTTTACAGATGGTAATTGGCTCCATCAAGGTTGTCCATGATAGGACTAAATTTCCCTTGGGAATCCACGTGGAAGAATTAGTCTAAGTGATAGGAGAAATTATCAGTGACTTAAGTATGAAAATTTGATATTTACAGAACAAGAAAACAATTACTCTATCGGCTAGTAGAGTCTTGTACTGTGGAAGCTTATCAAGCTATAAAAATTGCTCTGATACCATGTTGGAGAGAAAGGAGGAGAATAAATGACGACCATGAACGAGAAACGAACTCGAACAAAAATGTTCGTGCGTAGTGGAATGAACGATACGACTCTCTCCGAAGGCATGACTACGCCTATCAGAATGACAGAACTTTAGTGATAGAAATCACGGGCATTCTAGATTACGTAGCCAAACATTAATAGATGAAGCGCCAAAAGAATAATTTGTCACGAATAGCAAGACAAATTATATGTCGCGAATGATTTGCGGAGAGCTAGACTAAGCTCGACTGATAATTAGACTAAATGTTAATCATCTATTACCAGTAAGAATAACTAGAAAGGTCACACAGAATGAAAGATAAGCATAGCAATATTAACATAGATCTGAACGTAGAACAATGAACTGTATCAAATTAAGTATATCGTGTATACATGTCAATAATGTGGTAGAGTACAATACAATAGCGGACAAAATCGCGTGCCCTACAAGTCTTATTTCAATCTGTAAAAGGAATTAAACCTTAATTCTGACAAAGTGAAGAATCAATGTTTAGGGCATCTACTTCGTTTATGTTTTCTTCTTCTGCTCTCTTCGTTATCTTTTACACGAATGGTGTCCAGTATATATATGTAGAAGTCATTTCATCAATGAGACCATCAAGGTCCTGTTGGAGGAATTCTTCGTGATCCATAGAACCAGTACGCCTTATTATCCTCATGGTAATGGGCAAGCAGAATCATCCGATAAGAACCTGTGTAGCATGCTCATGAAAACAATTGAAGCTAGTAGATCAGATTGGGAATATAAGTTGCATGCTATTCTATGGGCATTCAGGACAGCATATAAAAGAAGCACTGATCAAACACCTTTCCAATTGGTATATGGTCAGGATGTTGTAATGCTAGTAGAGTTTCTAGTTCCTTCATTAAGGATTGCTACAACGCAATGCCTGAATGAATCCAAATCTCTGCAACTATGCCACAAAGCTCTGCATAAGTCTGTGAAACACGCTTACTAGTTGTGCATGCACTGGCAACTGAAAAGGAAAGACGCAAAGCATGGAAAAATCGTAGGTTACAAAAGAAGGATCTTTGCTCCTAAGATTTGGTCCTGATGTATAAAACCAAGGTGATCAAGGGAAAATTAAATTCACAGGCAAAGGTCCTTATCGGATCAAGGAAATTCTTAATCATGGAGCTGTGAATTTAGAGAAGCTAGATGGGACATCGTTCGATACACCCATCAATGGTAGCCGGTTGCACAAGTACTAGCCACCATAGTGAGATAGATCCAGATGAGTGGTGGCACATTACGAAAAGCTATTTGGATAGACCATCATCACTAGATCTAGGAAGATCAAGCCAAATCAAGCTAGATCCATCATGATTCGGCCAGATCTGGCAAGATTGAGGAAATCCATCAGGATCCAAGAAGGATCTAGATCCAGTTGGGATCAAGAAGGAAGCAGATCATTAGATTATGCCAATAAGTCCCCTAAAATTGTATATCAGAGACCTCGATTCAGTAACTATGGCAAATTAAGGGACAAACTTCAACCAAAACTAATAGAACTGCTACCGATTGTCCATCAAAACCTCCAAAAAACTACCAACAGTCAGATCAAGCATGTATGAAATTGATTATCAGTTTACAAAAGTTAAAGATCAGAGAATCTCAAGATCTCATCAACAAACACTCTAAAAGAGCACTTTTTTCATGATTTTTGGAGATCTCCTGGGAGATAGCTCTTGAAACTTGGACACTCACTAGATTTGACCCAGATTCACTCCTAAGAATCTCTGCGAGATTTCTTGATGTATGAATCATCATTTTTTAGTGTGTGCGAGAGTTCTCAGAAGTTAGATCTTTAGAACCCTTGTAGAGCATCAAGATCATCTTACCAACCCTCACAAGGTGCCTAAATGAAATCAGAACAGTGAAATTAGCCTGCTTACATGGTCAGATCTTGAAAATCCAATCACAAGAAGAAGTTGTGCGAGAGATCATCTCCTACGAGAGTTGAACCCTCGCAGACAGTCTGAACCCTCACAGAACCTTCGCATGGCAGTCAAATCACCTTCTAAACTCTTGCAGACTTTCTTGAGGTCTTAGAATTGTGTGAAGAAGGTTCCTGCCAAAATTGGGGTGGAACTGAACAAGGTAAAGTGGATTTCACCTAATACGCACTCTAAATTCTGCTATATAAGGGCTGAATTCGAGTCATTTGTCACCCTGGCGAAGCCCTGTTCAAATTTACACTGAAATTTCCAAGTTCTCTGTTTGCAACCAAAATTTCTACAAGCTATCATCTGCTCATACTAAACACAGATCTGCGATCTGAACTACAATTCTTGCCATCCAATACTCATTATTCAAAATTTTTAGTCGTTTCCACACCTTTTTACCTTTTTCACAGTTTTTCCTACCTTTTCGCCCTTTAACATGGCCTCCTCATCCTTTGAAGACTCTGGTACCAAGCAGGTGATCCAGTGTGAAATCCCCGAGGCCACACAGATTTGGCCCTTACCCTCTAACGCTCTGATCCAACCATGGCTACAGACAACTGGCCCACTTCTTGAGGCAATGGGATTTTTTCCGGCGCTTTTCCATTTTGAGATTAACATGGACCTTGCCCTTCACGCTTATGCCACCTGAGATGCGTCGAAGACACACTTCCACTTCCTGTACCAAGGTACCATGTACAAGGTCAGGATTAACACAAACTCGATGGTCATCGTTGGCATTATGTTCGGCGACCGTCAGTCCATCTCCCACCTGATATCAGGCAAAAGCCCTAATTAATCCTTTCATTGCCAAAACCGCACCAGAGATTCCCATCCAGACTAACAACGGTTACCTGATAGATGCTATCACGGAACCAGTCATAACAGACAGCTACGCATCTTTTGAATAGCTTTAATAAATGAATCATGCATATTAAAAAAGGGGGTTGGGCAAATTCTATCTCATGTGGTTGTGAGACAAATTTTCTAAAAAGAATGACTTTTGTGGTTTTCACAGAAAAAGACTGATTGTATGTCTGATATGATGATATCTTAATGTTCTGAAACAAGAAAACACAGCAAAAAACTGTTGAAATGGCAAGCAGACAATAACAGAATTGAAGAAGAAAAATTAGAAAATACAGCAACTAATACATATCAAGATAAAATCAGGGCTCATTGTACTTTCTAAGTCTACTCCGATTGACCGCAATGTCCAAAAGATCGCCTTGTAGGATTTGGAGTTGTACATATCCAGAGGCAAATATCTTTTGAATGACATAAGGTCCTTGGCTAGAAAATTTGAGTTTTTCTTTAAAGGCTCTGGCTTGGTATAGTAGGACCTTATCTCCAACCTAGAACTCTTTGAGTTTTAAGAATCGATCATGCCATGTCTTTTGTCGACGTTTTTCGAGTTGTTGAGCATGATGCTGATCCAACGTGTTTCACACAGTTGCTCCAAATGAAATAATCTATTTGCTAAGATCTGTCAATTATCTTGCTCAAGATTATAGGCTACTTGAAGGGATGGAATATGGAATTCTACAGGCATAACGGCTTCTTGGCCAGATACTAGTTGGAAAGGGGTTAAGCTTGTAGCTCGCTTCGAGGTAGTGTAGTAGGCCCATAGAGTAGCATGAAGTTTAAGTTCCCAATCGGAGCGGCTGGACTCGACGGTTTTGGTGAGAACCCCACATAAGATTTTGTTTGTGGATTTTGCCTGGCCATTGCATCATGGATAATATGGGGAACTTTTGCGATGTACGACAAAAGAGTAGATCTGCTATGACAAAGTTAAGAAAATGTGTACCCCTATCGCTGATAAGTCTAGAGGACATCCGAAATGAACAATAACCTGTTCATAGAGAAATTTTGCAGTAGAACGAGTGCAGCATTACGAACAGCTCTTACTTCAGCCCATTTCGTACAATAGTCTGTAGCTACTACAATATAGTGGAATCGGGTGTGTCTAGCAGCTGGACTAATGGATCCAACATAATCAATTCCTTGTTTCTAGAAATCTTGGTCAGTTGTGACAGGGTGTAAAGGCATGTAGTCAGTTTTTGAAATCATTGTATTCATTGACAGACATCATAGGCCTTAGTGTAGGTATGTGTATCCTTAAAGAGAGTTGGTCACCAAAATCCGGCCAAGAGGATTTTCTTAGTAGTCAATTTGAAAGAGAAATGACCTGCTCCAACACCTTCATGAGTGAGGGAAATAATTGATGATTAGGATCTTGTCTGGGTCAGTTGCGATGCCATTTTTGAAAATGATATGTCCTAACACAATACCATGTGTTACCCAGATCTGGCATTTTTCAGGGTTCAAAGAGATGTCGAAGCGTTGACATTGATTAAAAAAATTTCAAGCACAGATAGATGACATGTTTCTTCTGAATGTGCACCTAAATCATCCAAGTAAACTTCTAGGGTATCTCCCATCTACTGAGAAAAGGCAATTTGCATAATGCGTTGGAACATGCTAGGAGCATTATAGAGACCAAAAGTCATGACTTTCCAATAGCAGGTTCTCCATTCTATGGCAAAAGCGGTTTTATGTTGATCTTCTTCAGCAATTTGAATCATATTGTATCCGCTAAAGCCATCTAAGAAGGAGTAGGCCTCATCTCCAGCAAGATTTTCTAAGATATATTCTCTGAAGGGTAATGAAAAATGATCACGTTCTGTGACGACATTAAGTTTCTTAAAATCGACACAGATCTGGACTTTCTCATTTTTCTTAGGAACAATGACTATTGGGGAGACCCACTCAGTATGTTCGATTTCATAGATGAATCATGCATCTAACAAGTGTTGTAATTCTTCTTTGATTGTGGCCTTGTAGATCGAATTACATATGTAGGGATAACTAGCAGCTGGTTTCACACTCGATTTAAGGGGATTACAATGCATAGCTACCTGGGGTAAGACTCCTTTCATGTCTTTAAAGGACCAAGCAAAGACATGGTGATATTTGCGCAAAAGCTTTTCAAGCCTTCTACGTTGTTCCCAATTGAGGTGAGCCCCGATGTGGACGATGTATTCATTACTTTCATTTGGCTCACTCAAGAGTGATGGTTCGAGTAGGGCCTTCGTAGGGTGAATTACCATTTGGCTCATGTTGAGCTTGGGGTAATTGGATGGTTACATCCTCGATCATATAGTCCTTAAAATATGCAGGCACATCATGGGTTGGTGATTTGAGGGGGGCCTTGCCTTTCAACTATCTGGATGGTGATTTGGGAGGTCCGGGGATTGATGTATGAGCGGATGTGATCTCAGGAACTTTGCTAGTAGTGGTAAGGTCTCCAGGTGGCTGAATTTGAAGGGATTTCTTCATCTTTTCCTTCATGGTATGGCCACGAGGTTGTGGCTTCAGAGGACGTGAGGTGTGTGGATGAGGAAGTGGTGGCACATCATGGAGGATTTCGTCATTGATTCGAAAAATTGTTTCCTCCTCACAGAGGTCCCATGGATAGTTTGGTCATTTGACCCGATATAGCTTGGTATCATGTTTTTGGCCCGTAACTTTGGCAACTGGTTCCACTTTGGATGACTATTCCGGAAAGGCTTTGAGTGGAAGGGCCTCCATGTAGTTGAGGATCTAAATGTCAAAAATGTCCAAATCATCTGGGCAATTCTGAATTGGTAAGACATGTGAAGGATTTCAGATCATTATGATCTAATCCACTTGAAAAAACTTTGGTTAGAAAGAGAAATACAGTACCAATCTCACCAATGTAGAAAAATCAGCATCTACACACAACAAAAAATGCAAACTCAAATAGAACTTGATCAAACTTGAATGAAATGATAAAGTATTGTTGTTGTCCATACAAAACTAGCAAGCTACTGTATTTCACACGTGTGGATCCAAAAATAACAATTATAGATCATTCTACACATAAAATTGCATGCAATCACAAGCATAGTGCACCAATGGATAGTAGAACCCAAGAGAACCATGTATAAGCATGAAATGAGATAGAGAAGAGAGAAGATCACTCTCTCCATGAGTTACATCCTTTTATAACAGGTCCAAAACCTATTTGGCCACTTGGCTTTCCCTCCAAAATGCTAAGCCTACTATTTTTGGGTCTAAATTCATAGTACCCAACATTCAAATTTGAATCTACTCAAACTCGCCTTCTAACTTTCCCACACTTTCAAAAAAGGTTTATTCAAATGTCATTTAGATTAATGAACTTTGAAAAGTCAATCTCTAAGTCTAAAAACAAAGTTGGCCTCAATCTGCCAAATATGGAAATATAGCAAATATAATCAATCTAGTTGAATCTTTCACACTCCCTCTTCAACTAGTTTTAGCATGGACTTTGATAACACTCCAAGTGAAGTCCTATGGTTCATGAAAAAGTCCTTTCCCAATGCTTTGGTGAAGATATCAGCTACACATTCCCTTGAGGACACATGTTGAAGCTCCACCTCCTTTGCAATAACTTGCTCCCTCACAAAATGATATTGCACCTCAATATGCTTACTCCTAGAATGAAAGATAGGATTGGTTGCCAATCTTTGGGCTGATTGATTGTCACAAAATATGATTGGGCTCTCTGAAAAATCCAGCAAGTGAAGATCCTTGATCATCCTCTTGATCCATACCATCTCCTTTGTGCAATGTGTAAGAGCTTTGTACTTGGCCTCACTAGATGACAATGAGATAGTGGCTTGTTTCTTCGACATCCATGATATAGCTCCATCACCTATGAAAATACAACAAGCACTAATGGATTTTCTATCCATTACATTTCCAGCATAGTCCAAATCTGAAAATCCAAAAAGATTAGGTGATGATCCCTCATACAATATGCCAAAATCTCAAGTTCCAATGATGTACCTCAAAACTCGCTTTCCTAGCTCACTAGGATCTTGCATAAATTGACTCAATCTTCCAACACAATAGCTTAGATCTGGTCTAGTAATGGTTAGATAGATGAATGAACCAACTAGCTTCCTATAGAGAGTAATGTCCTCGAAGGATCTTTCATTACCTCTTATAGTTAGCTTTACATGAAACTCCATAGGTGTATCACTAGCTTTTGCATCTATCATACGAAATCTTTCTAGAATAGAATTAGCATACTTCTCTTGACAAATGAAAGTAGATTGAGAAGATCTAATGACTTCTATTCCCAAAATGTAATGCAAATTACCAAGATCATGCCAAGACTCACAAATATGTTTGATGCCACTTAAGGAACTTGGAAGATCTATTACAATCTTCTTCCTAGTCATTACCTCCAATGACTTGAAGTTGCGGTGTCCCATCCTTTTATGCCAAACCTCTTGGATAGGTATTTGCTCCCTTGCAACACATCCAAATTGGTTAGCAATAACACAAGCATCTAGTTTGAACAACTTCCCTTGCCTTTTACCTTTTCCAACCAGAACATCCTTCCTTTTGATTATGCAAGCATCTCCATCAAACTACACCTTGAGGCCTTTACTTAGCATTTGACTTACACTAAGCAAATTCTTGGTAATAGATGGAATAAACAAGACATCCTCCAAATGAACATTCCTATTTGTAGAGAGAGAATTAGGAATTGTGCCAATCCCTTTGATTGCACACTCACCATCATTGGCCGTGTAGATCACCCTCTTTTCATCTCCATATGCCAACAAAGAAGTGAAGTACTCTTTGTGAAAGGTCATGCTTGAGAGAGCGCTAACTATCTAATACTTGATCTAATCATCTAATATAGAAATATGAACATCTATTTATACTTAAGCAAATGCAGCAACATCCAATAGTAGGACAACTAATTAGGTTGTTAATCATAATGGCCAGTGATCCATTGAAAACTGGCATCCATCTAGTTAGGACTTCTCAGAAATTACTTGCTGATGAATTAATGCAAGACGGTATTTGATCGTTCCGAAAACTGCAAAAAATGCGAAGGTCTCTGCCAAAATTATTTTCTTAGCATTTGAGGCATCTAGCATTCTAAAAAACAAGAAATGGATTAATAGGAATACTATCCTACTACATAAGAAACAAGATGTCAATAATGAACAAAAATGGATTATCAAGCATTTATATGTCAATGGAATTGATAAAGCTCAACATAATCCCTGTTTTATTTGCATATATCTCATACGCAAGCTTGCTATGGAGAGACTTGATAGCCCGGATTTCACACCTTTTCCTGATCATGCAAATAACTTTGTCTCTAGTTCTCTGGAGTACTGTGTTTGATTTATTACCTAAAGTATTCCTACATTCTAGAGAGATGTCTTACTTATTATGCACATACAAAGCACTCAAAGATACTTTCAGATGGATCACAAATGCACATGATTGTTGTTTTACCAGACTTGCCAAATTCCTAACAGGTGCTTTAAGTATGTTGTATACTTTCATTATGAAAGATGCAAGCCTTAAGGCAAACACATACAAGAGTGTCCTAAATGGGGATAGTTCTTTATTATGGCAATTTGATTCATATGTTGATTTCTATCTTAACTTACCAAAGCGCATATATACTATGAAGGCTACTGATATTTCTGAATGTTATGAAAATATACCTTCAGATGGGATTGACGGTCTTAAAACTATGATGACAAAAATGATCAATTTGGAAGTTTAAAATTGCCAAAACTGAGGTACTCAAATATAGACATATACCTGGGTCCAATGATTTCAAATGGTCTTTCAACTTTTTGCACACTTATCTGGTAATGGCTACAACGTCCATACCTGGTTCTTCCTCATAGATTCCATCTCCTCATTCATGGCTTGAATCCATTTGTCCTTCTCTGGACATTCAATTGCCTCCTCGAATGTTTGTGGTTCGCCATTGAATCCACAGAACTCTTCTGATGTAGAAGCTGAGTTGCCTGGCACAAATCTTGATGGCGCTCTTCGTTGTCTTGTCAACCTTCTAGGAGATCCTCTTGGAACTACAATGCCTTTGCCTTTGTCTACTCTGCTAGGTCCAAAATCATTTCGGTTTACAAAACTTGTAGCAATAGGCTGCCTCTCGAAACGTTCTTCATCTGATTCGTCACTCGAATGCGAAGCAACTTGAACATCTTCGTCTTCCTGTTCATCCTTGTGAAGTTTTTAGCATGTGTGAACTTCACCACACACCCTATAGGATCTTACTGAGGTGTTGTGATTGCACGAGATTGATCAAAGAACAGTATGCTTGAAAAATCTAAGGCAAGAGCATAATGGCATACATCTGATGAAAAAATCTAACTCTTCACTATGAGAAATGAATGTCAGAAATAATTTTAATTGTTCAGTATGGGAAAAAGAGGCTGCTCTTGGGTAGAGAGAGAAAATCATACATAGAAAACTCGGGTAGAGAGAGAATGAGTCCAAAACACCAAAATCTCAATATTCACAATATAGCAAAACATGCCCAACTTTCCCTACATGAGAGAGACGCGAATTCCTACAGTGGAGTTGCATGGAAAGTCCACTTAACTGAACTAATTCACCTACCAAAAATTCACATGTATAACTACATGCATGTATGTGTCAACTCATAAAATTGCCTAGACATGTGTAGATCACAGAAACTACTTTGCATGTTGCATGCACTGATTGCATGTGGCTTGCATGCATACAATAAGACTTTGCATGCTATCTAAACATCTGCGTGTCATCATAATTGAACCTATCTAACTCAAATCCGAGCTACACTAGAAGGATATGTGCTCAATTCACACTCCTTATATGTACAACATGAAATCTAGTGGAAACTATCATGGACATGATCCCAAACTCAGGAAGATAATATTTTAATAATCTTCACACTCCTCCTTAGAATTTATGTTCCTATCAACATAGATTTCGAAACTAGGCCAAGGTTAGACCTCATCTTCATAAAAACGTTCTTGAGTAGAGGCTTGGTGAGAAGATCTACAACACAATCTGGAGATGAAACATGAGAGTAGCGAGAGTTGAGAAAGGTGTTGAAAAAAAAAAATTAGCTCAGAGGGAGTAAGACGAACACGAACGAGACACGAAACACGAACGAGAAACAAACTCGAACAAAAATTGTTCGTGTTGGATTTACTCCTTCTACTCTCCTAAATCCCATTTTTAATTTGCCTCCATTCTTGCTGCATATTCACTAATGTTGTCATGCAGCCTGCATATTTACATGCAAATTCGCACAGACGAATAAAGGACGAAAGAATCGCAAACACTGTGTTTTTACACAGGTTATGGCGATAGGGGAAAAGGGGCACTATCCTACAGAATGCCGAAGGTGCCCTAAAAGCTAAAGCACCCTGTAAATCTTATCCTAAGGCCATTCGTAAGAGTGACCCACTTTTTGCATCATCACCAACGTTCGCTTCAGCACTGACTCTCTGTTGTGGATGTGTAGTGCTAAGGGATGTGTAGTGTTAATGAATAGGGTTAATGGATGTAGAGTTAGATGTGAATCCTCCATTCATGTTGAAATCTGAACTAAACTATCGCTCTCATGGGAACGAACCTACGCGTGACAACTAACTCCGTCTCTTTGATGCTAGATTGACTAGATCTTGGATTCAGGTTAGGCAAGGAAAGAAACCCACTACAATTTTGGTGCCGTTGTCGGGGAGCTACGCCAATTTTTCAGTTTGCAGCATGATTGTTGGATGGTTAGCTTGCATTAAGCATCTTGTCATGGCATGAATAGTTGTAGATCTGCATTCTAGGGTTAGCTTGGGATTGATTTTGCTTGATTTGAGTGGATGGGCTTGTTTGAAATCTAATCTGATTGTTAAACAGGGAAAGCTATTCAGATCACCAATCTTAAATCCATTTGGATTTGAGATATCAGAGAAAATAACAAAAATCGGTCAAATCAACTAGATTTGGCCAAAAAAGAGACAAAAAGCATCATCAGAGCTGATAACTTTTTATCCTCTCCTTCGTTGAGTTGTAGAAACCTTCGATTTTGTTTACAGAACCTTCAGTTTGAAGGGCAAAGATTAATTCCTAGTAGATTTCTAGAAACATCAGAAAAACCATCAAAAAACACCAAAAAATCATCAAAACCCTAAAAATATAGAAAAAGAACCTTCACCCGATTCACTGTGCTTAGGTGTGATTCAGATCTATCTACTGCCAGGTCGGCGAAGAATAATACCAAATATAAAAAGGTTTTCAGAGGATCAGTTGTCATATTGCCATATTTTTGCCAAAAAAGTTTGCAAAAATACCAGTATTACTCTTGATACTTCGTCAGAACCTTCGCCGAGATTCCAGAACATGCTATTTATAGTAAAATACTATTTTTGAGTTTGACAAAGATTCTTCTTGATCAGATCATAGAAATTCTTGAATTTTATCCTCGCCAGACTACAAAAACTATAATTTCTTGTGTCAAAAACCTTCGTTCGATTTTCCATAGTTGTATTTGTGTCAGGTCCTTCACCTGAGAGGTTGGCGAAGGTTATTTTCCTAGAAATTGCCAGAAAAGTTTCAAAGAGTTTTTTTTCCCAAAATAGCACTATTGAATCTTCAATCTAACTGGATCTGTTAATCCATTATATTTGGGTAGATCCAATCGGGGTGCTCTTTTAGCAATAATTGGATTGACTTCCGGTGGAGCACCTCCAGGAGCAGCTCCAGAGGTAGCCATTTTTACAAATTTAGATCAAATCGATAATGAGATTGGATCTAGATTTCTCAAAAAACTATCTCAGATTATTTCTGCTAGATCTATTCCACTTTTCAAGAATCTGATTCTATATGATGAAAAACTTTTCGAAATTCGATCAATCGATACTTCTCAAAAATGATAAATCTCTCAGAATCCAAATCAGAATATATCAGATTTGATCCAAATTTTGACAGAGACTTGATCTGGAAAATCAGAAACTAAAAATAGGACTGGCGAAGGCTCACTAGGCGAAGGAAACTATGCTGAATCCTGTGAGAGTCTATGGCGAGATTTATCCTCAAGATAAACTTAAGCTGTTTCCTATGGCCTTAACAGGTGCAGCACAAGATTGGTACTATAATCAAGATGAAACTGAGCATACAGATCGAGAGGTTGTTAAGCGAGCTCTTATCACTCGGTTCAAACCGCGAAAGTTTATAGAAGACCCTTTCCTACTTTTAAGTAAAGTTAAAATGGGAAAGCGGAAAATGGTTCGAGATTACATTGAACAGGTGAAACATCTCAGATCGGAATGCAAACCTGAGCTGATTAACGAGAATGCCATGATTATGTGGCTTTTGTCAGGTCTACCTAACGGATCAAACGTGAGCTGAAACGCCATAATGAGTATGCACTCTTGCAAAATGCTATGGATGATGCAATTTGGGAGGAGGATGAAGATTCAGATGATGAGCCGAATGTCAGTATGTTGCTTATACAATAGGACAGACTACTACAACATCCACCACTATTGCATCAACGAATGCCAATGCTACTGCAGAAATGATGCTCAATGAGTTCGCTTGGGAAGAACCAGTAGAAACAGATGGAAAAGTTGTAGTCGCAATTTGATGAGAAGATCAAAGCATTGAAAATTTTTCACGGACAAGCAAACAAGGAACCTAAGAAGTTTGCAAAGACTTTTCCTACCAGGAAAAATGTTTGGTGTTCTATTTGTACAAGAAATCACACAGTGAACGAGTGTCCTCAATTGAAAAAATGAATGGAAATCAATGTTTGCCATCTGTGTAATTCACCTGACCATGAGACTGCTTTTTGCAACTTCAACCCTCGGATAATCCAGCAACGATATGCACAAACCATAATATGGAGGTAATCTAGCAGTAAGACCGTGACAATCTGCTCTTGGATACCCGGAATGTTTAGCTTTACCTGTCCCAACAAAGCACTTCGCTCTTCCTGCGAATTTGATGGAACCAGAATCTTACGGGAATGCTGAGCAATGGAACTATGAAAATGATCAAGCAAGTGGATCTTCAGGTGGATCTTCAAAACAATATGCCATTTATGCTGCCGCTCAACAACAAGCCTCCAAAAATTGGACCAGAGCACCACTCGGATGCTTTGCATGTGGAGAAAATCATAGAGTTGCAGAATGTCCAAATAAAAAAAAATTTGTACCATTCTGTCGTGACTGTGGTTATGGGCATTACTATAAAGACTGTCCAACAAGACCGAAGCCACCACCAGCTACAGCACCGGTAAATTTGATAACAATCAAGCAAAGACCAGTAGCTCAGAATAAACCAAGTGCACCCTTGATCGTGGTCGCTAGAGCACAAAAACAGAAAGAACCAATAATGGATCCAGTTCCTGCTGATTCTATACCATTGAATGATATACCAACAGCATTGGGAGTCTATCCAAATCTTAATATAAAAAAACAAAGATATCAGGATATGAGATAGTGGATCAAACATCTGCAAGAAGAAGAGGAGCTTGAAGCTGCTAAAGCAATAGTTGAAGTTCAGTCTTCACCATTGCAGCCGCCCAGAAATTTACGTACGGATATGAATGATCAGTTACATCATCATGAAGAGCCCTTCAAGATGACTGAACTAGAAGCACCACATACAGAACTACTCATGAACATTTTGTCTAGCAAGATCAATATTTCATTGGGAGAGTTCCTGAAGTTGGTGCCAAAAGCAAGGGAAGTCTTAGCGCAAAAGTTAGCTCAAGAAGAACCAGAAGTCCATCAGGAGCCACTTTTTTGTGCTGGATTTGAAGTATCTAACGAAGTACTCCATGTTGGAGCTATTTGGAAAAGTGAACAAAAGAATATCACTCTAGCGATACAGCATAGACAATTTCCTAAAGAAGCAGCCATCATAGATGGTGGTTCAGGAGTTAACCTGATCTCTACAAAGCTATGTGCAAAATGGGGCCTTACAAAGATCAAACCTGCTACTTTTGCTAATAAGCTAGCTGATCAAATGACAGTTTGTCCATGAGGAATGGTTGAAGATATACTTGTTAGAATTGCGGGAGTACTGTTAGTCATTACTTTCGTCATGATGGACTTACCAGAAGCGCCTAATGTTAACCGAGTACTATTGACACGTCCATGGTTACGAGTTGCGCAAGTAATTCATAACTGGGATACCGAGAAAATCACTTTTGAAAATCGTGAACGTGCAGTTAAAGTTGATCCTACAACTTGGATTATCAAACCAATGGTTCAAAAAGAGGATGAAAATTTGTCAACAACAGATCATACTTGTGATCGACCAGAGAAAAGTTTGGGAGTTCATTACGATTCTCAAACAGATACGGTCAATTGGAATGAAGCTCTTGCAACGATTGATTGTAAGGCAAGATATATGTGTCAACATGATATTCAATCAGAGTTTAGGGCATCTACTTCGTTTATGTTTTCTTCTTCTGCTCTCTTCGTTATCTTTTACACGAATGGTGTCCAGTATATATATGTAGAAGTCATTTCATCAATGAGACCATCAAGGTCCTGTTGGAGGAATTCTTCGTGATCCATAGAACCAGTACGCCTTATTATCCTCATGGTAATGGGCAAGTAGAATCATCCGATAAGAACCTGTGTAGCATGCTCATGAAAACAATTGAAGCTAGTAGATCAGATTGGGAATATAAGTTGCATGCTATTCTATGGGCATTCAGGACAGCATATAAAAGAAGCACTGATCAAACACCTTTCCAATTGGTATATGGTCAGGATGTTGTAATGCTAGTAGAGTTTCTAGTTCCTTCATTAAGGATTGCTACAACGCAATGCCTGAATGAATCCAAATCTCTGCAACTATGCCACAAAGCTCTGCATAAGTCTGTGAAACACGCTTACTAGTTGTGCATGCACTGGCAACTGAAAAGGAAAGACGCAAAGCATGGAAAAATCGTAGGTTACAAAAGAAGGATCTTTGCTCCTAAGATTTGGTCCTGATGTATAAAACCAAGGTGATCAAGGGAAAATTAAATTCACAGGCAAAGGTCCTTATCGGATCAAGGAAATTCTTAATCATGGAGCTGTGAATTTAGAGAAGCTAGATGGGACATCGTTCGATACACCCATCAATGGTAGCCGGTTGCACAAGTACTAGCCACCATAGTGAGATAGATCCAGATGAGTGGTGGCACATTACGAAAAGCTATTTGGATAGACCATCATCACTAGATCTAGGAAGATCAAGCCAAATCAAGCTAGATCCATCATGATTCGGCCAGATCTGGCAAGATTGAGGAAATCCATCAGGATCCAAGAAGGATCTAGATCCAGTTGGGATCAAGAAGGAAGCAGATCATTAGATTATGCCAATAAGTCCCCTAGAATTGTATATCAGAGACCTCGATTCAGTAACTATGGCAAATTAAGGGACAAACTTCAACCAAAACTAATAGAACTGCTACCGATTGTCCATCAAAACCTCCAAAAAACTACCAACAGTCAGATCAAGCATGTATGAAATTGATTATCAGTTTACAAAAGTTAAAGATCAGAGAATCTCAAGATCTCATCAACAAACACTCTAAAAGAGCACTTTTTTCATGATTTTTGGAGATCTCCTGGGAGATAGCTCTTGAAACTTGGACACTCACTAGATTTGACCCAGATTCACTCCTAAGAATCTCTGCGAGATTTTTTATGTATGAATCATCATTTTTTAGTGTGTGCGAGAGTTCTCAGAAGTTAGATCTTTTTGAACCCTTGTAGAGCATCAAGATCATCTTACCAACCCTCACAAGGTGCCTAAATGAAATCAGAACAGTGAAATTAGCCTGCTTACATGGTCAGATCTTGAAAATCCAATCACAAGAAGAAGTTGTGCGAGAGATCATCTCCTACGAGAGTTGAACCCTCGCAGACAGTCTGAACCCTCACAGAACCTTTGCATGGCAGTCAAATCACCTTCTAAACTCTCGCAGACTTTCTTGAGGTCTTAGAATTGTGTGAAGAAGGTTCCTGCCAAAATTGGGGTGGAACTGAACAAGGTAAAGTGGATTTCACCTAATACGCACTCTAAATTCTGCTATATAAGGGCTGAATTCGAGTCATTTGTCACCCTGGCGAAGCCCTGTTCAAATTTACACTGAAATTTCCAAGTTCTCTGTTTGCAACCAAAATTTCTACAAGCTATCATCTGCTCATACTAAACACAGATCTGCGATCTGAACTACAATTCTTGCCATCCAATACTCATTATTCAAAATTTTTAGTCGTTTCCACACCTTTTTACCTTTTTCACAGTTTTTCCTACCTTTTCGCCCTTTAACATGGCCTCCTCATCCTTTGAAGACTCTGGTACCAAGCAGGTGATCCAGCGTGAAATCCCCGAGGCCACACAGATTTGGCCCTTACCCTCTAACGCTCTGATCCAACCATGGCTACAGACAACTGGCCCACTTCTTGAGGCAATGGGATTTTTTCCGGCGCTTTTCCATTTTGAGATTAACATGGACCTTGCCCTTCACGCTTATGCCACCTGAGATGCGTCGAAGACACACTTCCACTTCCTGTACCAAGGTACCATGTACAAGGTCAGGATTAACACAAACTCGATGGTCATCGTTGGCATTATGTTCGGCGACCGTCAGTCCATCTCCCACCTGATATCAGGCAAAAGCCCTAATTAATCCTTTCATTGCCAAAACCGCACCAGAGATTCCCATCCAGACTAACAACGGTTACCTGATAGATGCTATCACGGAACCAGTCATAACAGACAGCTACGCATCTTTTGAATAGCTTTAATAAATGAATCATGCATATTAAAAAAGGGGGTTGGGCAAATTCTATCTCATGTGGTTGTGAGACAAATTTTCTAAAAAGAATGACTTTTGTGGTTTTCACAGAAAAAGACTGATTGTATGTCTGATATGATGATATCTTAATGTTCTGAAACAAGAAAACACAGCAAAAAACTGTTGAAATGGCAAGCAGACAATAACAGAATTGAAGAAGAAAAATTAGAAAATACAGCAACTAATACATATCAAGATAAAATCAGGGCTCATTGTACTTTCTAAGTCTACTCCGATTGACCGCAATGTCCAAAAGATCGCCTTGTAGGATTTGGAGTTGTACATATCCAGAGGCAAATATCTTTTGAATGACATAAGGTCCTTGGCTAGAAAATTTGAGTTTTTCTTTAAAGGCTCTGGCTTGGTATAGTAGGACCTTATCTCCAACCTAGAACTCTTTGAGTTTTAAGAATCGATCATGCCATGTCTTTTGTCGACGTTTTTCGAGTTGTTGAGCATGATGCTGATCCAACGTGTTTCACACAGTTGCTCCAAATGAAATAATCTATTTGCTAAGATCTGTCAATTATCTTGCTCAAGATTATAGGCTACTTGAAGGGATGGAATATGGAATTCTACAGGCATAACGGCTTCTTGGCCAGATACTAGTTGGAAAGGGGTTAAGCTTGTAGCTCGCTTCGAGGTAGTGTAGTAGGCCCATAGAGTAGCATGAAGTTTAAGTTCCCAATCGGAGCGGCTGGACTCGACGGTTTTGGTGAGAACCCCACATAAGATTTTGTTTGTGGATTTTGCCTGGCCATTGCATCATGGATAATATGGGGAACTTTTGCGATGTACGACAAAAGAGTAGATCTGCTATGACAAAGTTAAGAAAATGTGTACCCCTATCGCTGATAAGTCTAGAGGACATCCGAAATGAACAATAACCTGTTCATAGAGAAATTTTGCAGTAGAACGAGTGCAGCATTACGAACAGCTCTTACTTCAGCCCATTTCGTACAATAGTCTGTAGCTACTACAATATAGTGGAATCGGGTGTGTCTAGCAGCTGGACTAATGGATCCAACATAATCAATTCCTTGTTTCTAGAAATCTTGGTCAGTTGTGACAGGGTGTAAAGGCATGTAGTCAGTTTTTGAAATCATTGTATTCATTGACAGACATCATAGGCCTTAGTGTAGGTATGTGTATCCTTAAAGAGAGTTGGTCACCAAAATCCGGCCAAGAGGATTTTCTTAGTAGTCAATTTGAAAGAGAAATGACCTGCTCCAACACCTTCATGAGTGAGGGAAATAATTGATGATTAGGATCTTGTCTGGGTCAGTTGCGATGCCATTTTTGAAAATGATATGTCCTAACACAATACCATGTGTTACCCAGATCTGGCATTTTTCAGGGTTCAAAGAGATGTCGAAGCGTTGACATTGATTAAAAAAATTTCAAGCACAGATAGATGACATGTTTCTTCTGAATGTGCACCTAAATCATCCAAGTAAACTTCTAGGGTATCTCCCATCTACTGAGAAAAGGCAATTTGCATAATGCGTTGGAACATGCTAGGAGCATTATAGAGACCAAAAGTCATGACTTTCCAATAGCAGGTTCTCCATTCTATGGCAAAAGCGGTTTTATGTTGATCTTCTTCAGCAATTTGAATCATATTGTATCCGCTAAAGCCATCTAAGAAGGAGTAGGCCTCATCTCCAGCAAGATTTTCTAAGATATATTCTCTGAAGGGTAATGAAAAATGATCACGTTCTGTGACGACATTAAGTTTCTTAAAATCGACACAGATCTGGACTTTCTCATTTTTCTTAGGAACAATGACTATTGGGGAGACCCACTCAGTATGTTCGATTTCATAGATGAATCATGCATCTAACAAGTGTTGTAATTCTTCTTTGATTGTGGCCTTGTAGATCGAATTACATATGTAGGGATAACTAGCAGCTGGTTTCACACTCGATTTAAGGGGATTACAATGCATAGCTACCTGGGGTAAGACTCCTTTCATGTCTTTAAAGGACCAAGCAAAGACATGGTGATATTTGCGCAAAAGCTTTTCAAGCCTTCTACGTTGTTCCCAATTGAGGTGAGCCCCGATGTGGACGATGTATTCATTACTTTCATTTGGCTCACTCAAGAGTGATGGTTCGAGTAGGGCCTTCGTAGGGTGAATTACCATTTGGCTCATGTTGAGCTTGGGGTAATTGGATGGTTACATCCTCGATCATATAGTCCTTAAAATATGCAGGCACATCATGGGTTGGTGATTTGAGGGGGGCCTTGCCTTTCAACTATCTGGATGGTGATTTGGGAGGTCCGGGGATTGATGTATGAGCGGATGTGATCTCAGGAACTTTGCTAGTAGTGGTAAGGTCTCCAGGTGGCTGAATTTGAAGGGATTTCTTCATCTTTTCCTTCATGGTATGGCCACGAGGTTGTGGCTTCAGAGGACGTGAGGTGTGTGGATGAGGAAGTGGTGGCACATCATGGAGGATTTCGTCATTGATTCGAAAAATTGTTTCCTCCTCACAGAGGTCCCATGGATAGTTTGGTCATTTGACCCGATATAGCTTGGTATCATGTTTTTGGCCCGTAACTTTGGCAACTGGTTCCACTTTGGATGACTATTCCGGAAAGGCTTTGAGTGGAAGGGCCTCCATGTAGTTGAGGATCTAAATGTCAAAAATGTCCAAATCATCTGGGCAATTCTGAATTGGTAAGACATGTGAAGGATTTCAGATCATTATGATCTAATCCACTTGAAAAAACTTTGGTTAGAAAGAGAAATACAGTACCAATCTCACCAATGTAGAAAAATCAGCATCTACACACAACAAAAAATGCAAACTCAAATAGAACTTGATCAAACTTGAATGAAATGATAAAGTATTGTTGTTGTCCATACAAAACTAGCAAGCTACTGTATTTCACACGTGTGGATCCAAAAATAACAATTATAGATCATTCTACACATAAAATTGCATGCAATCACAAGCATAGTGCACCAATGGATAGTAGAACCCAAGAGAACCATGTATAAGCATGAAATGAGATAGAGAAGAGAGAAGATCACTCTCTCCATGAGTTACATCCTTTTATAACAGGTCCAAAACCTATTTGGCCACTTGGCTTTCCCTCCAAAATGCTAAGCCTACTATTTTTGGGTCTAAATTCATAGTACCCAACATTCAAATTTGAATCTACTCAAACTCGCCTTCTAACTTTCCCACACTTTCAAAAAAGGTTTATTCAAATGTCATTTAGATTAATGAACTTTGAAAAGTCAATCTCTAAGTCTAAAAACAAAGTTGGCCTCAATCTGCCAAATATGGAAATATAGCAAATATAATCAATCTAGTTGAATCTTTCACACTCCCTCTTCAACTAGTTTTAGCATGGACTTTGATAACACTCCAAGTGAAGTCCTATGGTTCATGAAAAAGTCCTTTCCCAATGCTTTGGTGAAGATATCAGCTACACATTCCCTTGAGGACACATGTTGAAGCTCCACCTCCTTTGCAATAACTTGCTCCCTCACAAAATGATATTGCACCTCAATATGCTTACTCCTAGAATGAAAGATAGGATTGGTTGCCAATCTTTGGGCTGATTGATTGTCACAAAAGATGATTGGGCTCTCTGAAAAATCCAGCAAGTGAAGATCCTTGATCATCCTCTTGATCCATACCATCTCCTTTGTGCAATGTGTAAGAGCTTTGTACTTGGCCTCACTAGATGACAATGAGATAGTGGCTTGTTTCTTCGACATCCATGATATAGCTCCATCACCTATGAAAATACAACAAGCACTAATGGATTTTCTATCCATTACATTTCCAGCATAGTCCAAATCTGAAAATCCAAAAAGATTAGGTGATGATCCCTCATACAATATGCCAAAATCTCAAGTTCTAATGATGTACCTCAAAACTCGCTTTCCTAGCTCACTAGGATCTTGCATAAATTGACTCAATCTTCCAACACAATAGCTTAGATTGTATGGATAATCTTATGGGATGTCAGGATCTATATTGTCGGCCATTGGGTATTGTTGTGTCTTTTTTGTGTTGGGTATGTGTTTCTGGTGTTTTTGAATTTTTTTAGGGTTTTTGGTGTTTTTGGATTTTTTAGGATTTTAAAGGAAGTGAAGGTGGAAACTCAGTATAAAAAGGGCTTTCTATGGGTATGAGTTTTATTTTATTTTTTTAAAATTTCGTGTTCATGCCTTTTTTTTTTTTTTTAGCATCAAACTCATGGGAAATCTTCTTATTAAGCATGGAGTAGATACAATGCAAAAAGCTCCTCTTCACAAAGAGAGAGTCTCTTAAATAAGCAAGAGAGCTCCTTAGGTGGCATCCTAGTGGAATTTTCACATTTCACAAATTACAAGTGAAATATTGCTCTCCACTAGAGGTCAGCATCAAAAGGTGGCTCACTCTACTTTTGTCTACCTGCATTTATTGCATTTGCCTAGAAATACTAGTTCCTACATGGTCATTCCATCTTTCGGGATTCACCATGAGGCTTACACAGTTACGGCTTGTTATTACTAACTAGCATTTCTCAGCTCTCAGTCTTCATTCGTCTCATCTTCTCAAAGAACTCCTCGGTCTAAGGTGAGAGGTGCTCTTGAGTTGCTCTGTCCGAGTATCTTGGGCCAACAAAGCATTCAATGATGAATTAGCATGTATTGATGAAAGCATTAAGGAGGTAGAACTTGTTCAAGTTATACTTAATGGCTTGTTGGATGATCATGCTAATCTTGTTCAAAGTTTTGCTATTCAGAAGACTTTGCCAAGTATTGTGGATTTGCAAGAGATCTTGGTGAATGAGGAGTATAGGCTTCAATCAAGAGGAGGTGGATCTACATCGACATCTCAATATGAAGATGATGCTATGTTCATCAAAGGCAAGTTCAAGGGCAAAGGCAAAGGCAAGTGGTCTAAAGGGCAAGATCACGGTGAGACTTCTTCTTTTGGCAAAAAGAAAGACAAGTCTAAGTTAAAATGCTTTTATTGTGGAATCAAAGGACGTTCTGCAAATGAATGTTTGAAGAAGCAAAGAGATGAAGGTAGCAAGCAAATCAACTTTACTACTAATGATGAGGATCTAGGTGGTGGTGATTCTCTTTTGATGTATTCTTCAAGTCCAATATCAAGTGAAGGTGACAAAGATTCAGGGTGGATTGATATGGAGCTAGTTCACACATGACTAGTCACAAGGAGTTCTTTACTTCTTTGGTCACTTATGATGGAGCCAAGAAAGCAATTCACATGGCCAATGATGGTGAGTGTGTGATTGAAGGTATTGTTCAATTCCTATTTGTCTCTCTACTAATAGGAAAGCACTACTTGATGGTGTTCTTTACATTCCTTCACTTTCAAAGAATTTGCTAAGTGTTGGTCAAATGATAGAGAAAGGATACATGGTAAAGTTTGGTGGTGATGCTTGCTTCATTACAAAGGAAGAAATCTTGGTTGCTAGGGGCAATAGAGAAGGTAGACTTTTCAGCTTGATGCTTTTGTTATGGCTAAGAAAAAGGATGGAATGGAAAAGGAGATTGGTCTCAACTTTCCAAAGTTCCCTTTTAGCATCAATAAGATTGGTGGATCTTATGCAAAGTCTAAAAAGCTTCCTTATGCTAGATCTAGGTCAAGATCTAATTTACTTCTTGGAGATGTTCATCTTTGTGCTAACTTGGCTAGTCTTGAGGATAATGATGGGTTTCAATGGTTTTTCATGGCAAGTGCAAGCATGCAAAAGGTAAGGAAAGAGCTAACTTCATCAATGGAGGTGAAGGTTCGTCCTTGGAAAAGATTGTTGTTAATGATTTCTTTGATCATATGGAAAAAGATGTTGCCAGGTTCATGCATGAAGGAGATGGTTCTTCTACATTCTTTTGTTATGATTCCAAGAAATGTGAAAATTGTCAACATTTCCTAGCTAGTTTGAGGCCTAAATTGGCAATTTTTGTACATAGTTTTGGATCTAACCTTTCACACATGTAAAAGAGGCCTAGATACTTTTATTTATGTATATATTTCATATTAAAGAAGTCCCAAACTTCAGGGCCTTCGAAATGACACCAAAATCATGTTATTTGGACATATAGGCCAAAATTGGCTATTTTAGGCTATTGGTGCCCTAAAATTGGGTCCTAAGTTCTAGAGAGAGGAGAGAGAGTCATCTCTCTCACTCATACTGGGCTGAAATTCATGGAGAACAGGTTGGAGAAACTTATTGTATTGTTGAGAGAGATCAATAGATCATTGTCACAGTTTCTTCCTCCATTGAGAGCATTGCTTTGTGTATTGTCTTCAAGCTTTTGTGTATGATCTTAAGAGGTTTCCAAAAGTGGTAGGCTGCTGTTGTAGGGCTGGTATGCTGTTGTTTTTGGCTGCCATTAGTACCTTTTAGTAGTTTCTTTTTTCTCTTGAATGCTTTGTCAAGTTCATGTGTATCAAAGGTAGCATTAGGATGCTTTGCCATTTCTAGCTTTTGTAGCTTGTTGTGCAAAGATATTAGCCAATATTTTGGGAGTTTGGATCCATTCAAGATCCACTTTTTTCACAAAGTCATTTTTCTAGCAAGTGGAGTCACATGTCTTCATAAAGAGAGTAGATCAAATGGTTCTATCAAGAGACTTGGTGAGGGAGATAGTCACAAGTCAAGGAGAAGAGAAGTATGTCAAGAGTTCAAAGTAGGATGTACTTTGAATGATGTCATTGTGAATGATAGTGAGGAGAAATCATTATTATATGAGTCATTACCTAAACATTGAGTAGAAGTTCTTGTTTGAAAAAAGAGAGTACTTCAATCATCCTTATGTTGAAGGTACTAATAATTTTTCTCATGGCTTCTAATGTTTTTGAGGTTTCTACTTCTTATGATGCAATCATTAAGAGGGAGTCTTATGAAGGAAAGAGCAATGGAAAATTTCGTTCTTGGGAAGATCCAAGGCATGGATCTCACATCTCTTCATCAACTCAAAGGATTCTATGATTGTGAATTGATCACTCATGGTCAAGATGGCAAAAGGTTGGTTGGAGAAGGCACTTCACCTTTGATTTGTCCTTCTTGACTTTGGTGGTTGATGGAGATGCCTTTGGGGGTCCTTCTTGATCCTCAATCTTTGTAAACTTCTTGAATGTTGATACTTTGCCTTTGGACTTGCCTTTGCCTTTGGTGAAGAGAGCTTGGTCATCTCCACCTTGGATGGAAAGCCTATCCATCCTCTCTTGCATTTGGCTCCTTCTTGATTCCTCGGCCATGAGTGTGCCTTGGAGTTCTTCAAGTATGGGTAGCTTACCCATAATTGCATATCCCTGGACCAAATTGTCAAATTCAGAGCTTAGTCCATTCAATATGAGTTGAACAAGCTCTTCATCCTTGATAGGATCACCTATAAAGGCTAGCTCTTTGTTCAATTCCTTTACTCTTAGGACAAAAGTATGTGCACTCTCTCCTTTCTTTTGATAGCTTCTATAGATTTGATTCTTCAAAGCTAACATTCTAGTTTGGTTCTTGGATTCATAGACCTTTTGCAAAGTCTCCCAAGCATCTTGAGCTGAAGTGCAATCTCCTACCTCTCTTAAGAGTTCATTTGCAACATTCATTTTTATGCAATGTAGTGCAACATTGCACCTCTTGATGTATTTGGCTTTTTCTTGAGGATGAATAGGTTCACCCTCCTTACCATTTACAATTTCCATCAGATCTTGCATGATCATGATGGATTCCATTCTAACTTTCCATATGGAATAGTTAGTTTTGTTGAGCCTTTCATTAGTATCCAAAAGATATGCATTTATAGATGCCATCTAGTCTCCTAATCAAGGACTTGACACAAATGAAGGTTACTTCTATTGATTTGATTGAAGGTCTACCTTATCCCACTTCTTAGGGACCTGAAAAGATCAGTAATAGACTTCCTATAAAGATCTAAGAATGATCTCTAACAAAATCAAATCATAGAATACTAGAAACAATGCACTTGCTTGATTGAAGTAGACAATACTAGTAGAATTGCCCCTCTTTCTATAAAGAACATTAAAACTTCCAAATGATCTGATCAAGAGTGAATTTCAGCAACCTGAAATACTTCCAAAATCACTTGTAAAAGATCTAAATGGAACTTAATGAGGATGCAACACAATCTACTATCCAATCACAAGCAAAAAATGATCAAAATTGATGAAAATTTGATCTAATTTGGTGCATAAGTCAAGCAATGGTTGGACTGAACCTAAATCACTTTAGGAGGTGTCTACTACACCTTAGAACAGCCTTGAAGAGTCCCCAAAACTCTGATCTTCCCTCTCCTTGAATGCTAGAAAGCCTCCTCTATGAAATCACCTCCAAAACTTGCTTAGAAATCAATGCTTGGAGCAAGCAAAACTTGCTATCTTGGTAATGTGAATTGAATTCAACTTTGCCTCTGGTTTTAGACACCTAAACACCTGCAAATGAAGTCACACAACACCAATCTCCAATGTATTTGACTCACTTTGAGTTCTAGAATCAATACTAGATGCTAAGATCCAATCTACACAAGATTTAGATCAAAATTTGTGATCAAATTGAATGAAAACCAAGGATTTAGCTCATTTTAGCCTTTAGGCTCTGATACCATGTAAAAATTATAGCAAATAAGGATCCTAAAACACTTGAAATGATGAGGGAAACAATAGATTATGATTTCATAAGATTAGCACAAGTTGAACCATCAAAATCCATCAAAAATCTATGCTTGAACCTCACTAAATGGCCCAAATCCTTGAAGAAGGCTTCACACGTGTGAAAGTACGGCCTCCCACAGTCTGAGTACTGTACACCAGACTTACATTCAATCCTATAATCATTAGTAATCACAAGTACTCAGACAATTATGAACATAGAGAGCAATTGCACCATTATGAGAGAAAAAACATGAAATTGCTTGATTGATTTTGGTGAGATATCATCACCTATATATACATGATCCATCACGGTTTTGGGCAGGTATGAGTAGCCCTAAACCTATCCCTAATGCTAATTTTGGTGGATCTTTCATCCCTACCAAGTTAGGGTTGGAATCTTGGAGATCCCTCAACAATGCAAAAATTACCAAAAATAGCTCCTATTTTTTCTCCCTTGTATCTAAGCATAATTTGGACTCATTCCAAAGGTTCTAACACTTAGGTCTACTTGAGAACATCCTTATGAATGGAATCCTATGCTATTTGGCACGTGTGACAAGCCACATCATGACCATCTAACTATTTACCAGTCATATGACCAAAACTAGTCAAGCTAGAATTGTGAATTTTTAACATACTACTCATTGGTGCACTCTCATGATGTTATCTTGCACTCTCATTGGTGTAGAATCATCATTTATTGCTATTTTTGGTTCCATGCATGTGATATACAGTAGGTATCCAATCTAGATAGGTGAGCATTAGACACCATCATGTTGAAGTTTTGCTTGTTGAAGGAGGCCAAATTTTTTTGCGTGATTTGAGTTTATGGTTGCTTGTTGGACCTGATAGAAGCCTTCATGCCTCTCTAATGAACCTCAGTAGAGTGCTTGTAACTTCTGATTAGATGCTTATTGGGCTGGAGATGGATTTTTTATGATACCACCTAGAAAAAGTGTGCCCTCCTACCTGATTTTTTGTCATTTACAACTCGCATGTGTGAAACCTAGGTGGTAGGGTGATGTGGCAAGTGCCTTGTAGACCCATCGCCCTTTGTACTGTGCTTTACAGTGACCATTTTAGTGTCTTGTAGAGAAAGTTATAGTCATTTGAAGTTTGGCAATTTTTGAACTAAAATTTGCAAAATTTTGGAAATGTTCTAATGCATGCATGCTTGTAACTCAGTATAGTGCTAGTCTGCTGATGAAAATGTATGGATTGTCATGTATGCATGCTTGGATGCATGTTGCAAGAAGATTTCTTGCATGAAGCTATTTTTGATAATTCTAGATCAAAAAGCTGATTTCCTAGTGGCTAGGTTGTTTTCAGAAATTTTTTCGTATTTTCAAAAATGTCAGTGCATGTCAAGCTTGTTGCATGCAGGATGTTTCGAAATGATCTTGATATGTGACAGTGCCTGTGAATTTGATAGATTGATCTTCTTAATTGATTTTCACAGTTGGTCCATTTTGAACAGATTTCGAAAATCCCAGTGTTGATTCCCAATTTCCTGGCAATTTACGTAAAAAAGATGTTTTTTTTTTAGAAATCATTGCATGTTATATATGATGCATGCCAGATATTGCAAAATCCTTACGATATGTGATGGTAACTATGAAACTACCAAGTCGATGTTTACATCGATTTTCACAGTTTAGGTCCATATTGAACGGAATTTGAAAACCCCGGTTTACGTAAAATTTGAATTAACCATACATGTTTTGGAATTGTTTAATTTGTTGGTTATTGATCAAACAGAAATCGCTTGTAAAGTGAAGGATCTTACTGAGTTGAAATCAGTTCAGTTGTTAAGGTCATTGTATTCTTCACTTTTACTTAAAGATATTGTGAATCTCTCAATTATGGAGCATTTCTTGTTTTTATGGATCAATAAAGACCAAGGATAACTTAAATCTAGTTGGAACAGTTGCTATGCTGATCCATAAAGGGATTTGTTAGGAATTAAGTGCAGCACGTAATGATTGAATAGTCAAAACTATCTGGTTAATTAGTTGTAAAGTTACTGATACCAAATTAGACTTTTTCCTGGTACAAATTTGGGATTTTTTAAACCTAAACCATTTTTTGGAAGGGAGAGAAAAAAGAAAAAGCCTGAGGGGTAGTTGATTTGACTAAGTTAATCAGTTTGATTAATCTACTTTTGATTCTTGAAGTATATTTAATTGCAAGTGAGAATAGCAATTGGGAATTATTTAAAAAGACTGCTTCTGGGAATTTGGATTCCTTTTCCCCAGTGTTAATTGGATTTTCGTGAAATCGATGAATCTAAGAAAAAAGTGAGTGGCAAGACTAATAATCCATTTATGAAACCATCTTTGTTTTGCAATTAGATTTGGATCTTGCAAAGAAAGCAGATAGAAGGTGCTCCATACAGGAGTCTAGTAATTTGGATTCTTTTCTGTTATAAAGTTTTTCTGTTATAAAGTTTTTCTTTATAATGACTATAAAAACCAAGAGAAATTCTAACCTATAAAAAAGTTCTTTTTACCGATTCTAAAATAGATATTGGATATCTAGGATATTCGGTTTTGTTGAGATCCATGTTCCTTTTGGGTTAGTGAATACACTTGCAGCTGTAAAAATTACAGCAAATAAGGATCCTAAAACACTTGAAATGAAGAGAGAAACAATAGATTATGATTTCATAAGATTAGCACAAGTTGAACCATCAAAATCCATCAAAAATCTATGCTTGAACCTCACTAAATGGCCTAAATCCTTGAAGAAGGCTTCACACGTGTGAAAGTACGGCCTCCCATAGTCTGAGTACTGTACACCAGACCTACATTCAATCCTACAGCTAGTAATCACAAGTACTCAAACAATTATGAACATAGAGAGCAATTGCACCATTATGAGAGAAAAAACATGAAATTGCTTGATTGACTCTAATGCGTTGTAGACAGTAGCAATGCACTCAGATAGGCTTTGCAATGTGCTGTGGAAATCTGGTTCATTGTGGAATAAGACCTCCTGAATGGAGTGTTGTGATAGTATCAAAGCTTCACCCTCAAAATTCAATCACTCAATTCATGTAAGTAAAGCACTTGCACGTTTCTACTCACCACTAGGCAACACAACTCAAAATGCCCATCATTCCACAAACAATGTCATATGTTCTCTTTATCATGAGCTTACTCTTCAAATAACATACTCACTTCTTGAAGCAAGCACCCAACAATCGACAATGTCTAAAACATCCCACAATCTGATCCCACAAACAGTCAATCATTCAACCAACCTCACAACATGTACATCTTCACACTTTCACCAAAATCGTAATGCATCACAAAGGCTATGCCAATCATTTCAAAACCACAATACTCTCATGAAGCAAAGCATTGTTCTCAAATATAACAAAAACTCCCCAAGGCCATCAACACACACTTCCATGACAATCCCACAACTTTCAACTAACACTCAACCATCTCTCTCAATCAACCAACAAAACAAGCAACTGATAAGAACCCTAACATCAACAACCTCACAAGTAACTCTTCCCATTACAAGCAATGCATTGAAGACATTGTTACTCACAATATTACACACTCAACCCACCAAAAAGTATCAATGAAACCACACATTTAGACAACCTCCAAGCAATTACTATTCTCAAGCAAGCAATCTATATGAGAGTGAACTACCATCCATCCCCTCAAACAATTTACTAATTAAGCTCACCATCCTAACAACAATGCAAGGCTTCATTCCCTAAACTCAAACCAACACCATGCCTTGCAAACCACAAGGCCTTACAAGAATCCAAGACTCCAAAATACAACACTATCCAAGAACAAGACAATTACCACAAGACAACAACATTCCAAATCACTATCTCCAAGCAACTCACAATACTCCACTCTCAAATTATCAAATCACAAAAGTACTAACTTAAAAATACTAACACACAAAAATACTAACTCACAAAAGTACTAACTCACAAAAGCACTAACTCACAAAAGCACTACCATTTGAAATACAACGAGTTGGCTCCTTCTTATAGATAAATTCAATGCATTCCCTTCACAATGCCATCTTGCCATTCTTCATGCCCTTTAAGCCCTCTTTGCCATTTTTCTCCAACCCATTTGATAATACACCTAGTGGCCTCCATAAGTGAGTGGGGGAGCGGGGCATTGAAGGCTCAATTCCAAAACTAGCCAAGATGCCATTTTTGTCAAGGCTAGGGAGGCCATTTAAGTTTTCCCTTTTGTACACCCTAGAAGCCCAAAATGTCAATGGCTAGTGGGTGTACCTCCCAAATTTTTTAGCCTCCAAGGTGTTTTGGCATTTATTATCCAAATTTTGGGTGAGGCCCTTTTTCAACCCCTATTTTTAGTAGGCGGCCTTCGTTTTTCTTTGGGTACCTGTGTTTTTGGCCTTTCTTCGATTTTTCAAGGGTCGTGCACCTACAACTCATTTGTTTGGGTTTTTGGTCTGTCGGGTAACTACTTGGCTCGCATATTTCGTTAATTGCCCGTAAATTTTCCAAACTTTGCCGTTAGGGTTTCTGTGACTCCTTGACACTGAATCCATATTTCCCGGTCTCATTTTTACCCGAAACTTTTTTTTCTCGATTTTTTCTTCTGTGGTTGACTTTTTCGGCATTCATGACTAGGGCTCCCACGACCACACGGTTTTCCTGAAAAATACACTGAGTGATCATGTATTAGTAAAAATGGACAGTATTTTAGCACGGTCATACCGACTATTTTTTTACAACTGGCCATTTTTTTGAAAAGCCGTAAAATATTTACCGGCCATTTCTAAGGCCGCAAAATTTGCTCTAGCCTCATTTAGGGTGGGCTGGGACCCAATTCTAGGTAGACCGGCACTCTTGCTCGATCTTTACAAAAATTGACCACAAAATATTTTTGACAGTTTTTTTGAAAGTCAATTTATTACTTTTAAACTGTGTCTAGCCACTTTAGGGCGGGCTGGGACCCAGTTCTAAGGCAAAGTTGTGCCAATTTTTCTCTAATAACCGGATTTTACATGCCAATTTTTTCAATTATTGCAAACTTAAACTTCAATATTAGCCCGATTTTCCGTGGGAGAATATCAACTAACACTAGTGGAAGAGTTAACAAAAGGTGGCTTGTGTGCCTTTGAGAGGCTACAAGCTTCACATCTTTTTCCACACTTTGAGAGTGCCTTTGGAAGGCCAAGTGCAAGATCCTTGGTGCATAGCATCTCCATTGATTTGAAGTTGGGATGGCCCAACCTCTTATGCCATAGCTCCACTTGATTGTGCGCCTCCTTAGCCATGTTCACACTTCCAAGAAAAACACTAGCATCTAGCTTAAAAAGCCTTCCTTGCTTGAGTCCCTTTACAATGCGTATCATTCATCATTATGGAGCAAACACCTTGTTTAAAATTGACATCTAAACCATCATCCATCAATTGTCTTACACTAAACAAATTCTTAGTGAATGTAGGAACATAGAGTACATTATCTAGATCTACTCTTTTAGAGGATCCAAGACTTAAGGGAATAGTTCCCACTCCATCTATTCTACATTCTTGATCACTTGTTGTTAGAATAGACTTTTTACAACCTACAAAAGGTACAAGAGTTGAGAAAAAATCCTTTTGGAATGTCATGTGAGAGCTAGCCCCACTATCAATCCACCATGTGTCATTGGATTAGCTCTTGGATGTTGATGTAGATGTCAAGGATGAATCCACTTCATCCTCATCTTCCTCTCCACAAAAGAAGCACTTTAGTTTGGCTTTGTTCTTCTTTCCACCCTTGCTATTTTCAGCATAACCAACAAAGATCCCTTTAATAGAAGTAGGATCATCCTTTTTTCTTGTATCTAATGCTTGAAAAACATAGCAAGTAGATCCGAAAATTCTTAGATCTTTAAGATTTGGCTTCTTATAAAATAGAGCCTCATAAGATGTTATGCCTCTAATGGTCTTACATGGCTATCTATTACACAAATAAGTTGCACAAATAATAGTCTCTCCCCAAAAGGACTTAGGTAGAGATGCATCTATCCTTAAAGCCTAAGCACACTCACATAATGTTCTATTCATCCTCTCGGCTATACCATTTTGTTGAGGACTATAAGTACATGTAAGTTCTCTCTTAATGCCATTGGATTTACAAAACTCTATTATCTTGGTGGAGATATACTCTCCACCATTATCACTCTTTAATACTTTAATTCTAGAATCAAGTTGATTTTTAAGTAGAGTTTTGAACTTAACAAAAGCTTCAAACACTGTACTTTTGGAATCCAAAAGCTCAATCCAAGTGTATTTAGAGTAATCATCAATAAAAGATACATACATAGATGCACCTCCATTAGATTCTTGAGAAAAAGAGTGCACATCACTATGAATAAGATCTAATGTTTTTGTAGATCTAGTGGAAGAGATATCAAAAGGTAGCTTGTGTGCCTTTGAGAGGCTACAAGCTTCACAACTTTTTTCACACTTTGAGAGTGTCTTTGGAAGGCCGAGAGCAAGATCCTTGGTGCATAGCATCTCCATAGATTTGAAGCAGGGGTGGCCCAACCTCTTATGCCAAAGCTCCACTTGATTGAGCTCCTCCTTCACCATGTTCACACTTCCAAGAAAAACATTAGCATCAAGCTTAGAAAGCCTTCCTTGCTTGAATCCCTTTACAATGCAAGTATTATTCATCATTATGGAGAAAACACCTTGCTTAAAATGGACATCTAAGCCATCATTCATCAATTGTCCTACACTTAACAAACTCTTAGTAAGTGTAGGAACATAGAGTACATTATCAAGATCTACTCTTTTAGAGGATCCAAGACTTAAGGGAATAGTTCCCACTCCATCTATTTTACATTCTTGATCATGTCAGAATAGACTTTTTACAACCTACAAAAGGTACAAGAGTTGAGAAAAAATCCTTTTGGAATGTCATGTGGGAACTAGCCCCACTATCAATCCACCATGTGTCATTGGAGTAGCTCTTTGATGTTGATGTAGAAGCCATCAAGGATGAATCCACTTCATCCTCATCTTCCTCAAGAGTGAGGTTGCCTTGTTTGCTCTCTCCTTGTGCATTCTTCTTCTTGAAACACTCAGATGCAAAGTGCCCCTTCTTTCCACACTCGGGCGCTCTCCCTAGCACACATCTCCTGGCCTGGAGATACATCATGGCTCATGCACGTGCTCTCCATCCACCAACTCCCAAGTGGATTGAGTGAATGGAAAGGGGGAAACCCCACCACAATATAGGCATAGCATAGAGGGTCCCATCAAGCACGGTCACGTCGGTGACACGTGACCACCTAGGATGGTGATGCATGGCACCTAGACATGTCGATAACTCCAGTCCTGCATCATGCCCCTTGCGAGGCTGTCATTGAAGGGCGTACCATTATGGTACATAACACTTTTCCACATCTAGCACAAGAAAAATCATCAAAATTTCAATACACGCTAATTTGAGTCTAGAAATGGCCTCCCATCTACTCATGCACACTTTCACATGTGTGGCAATGATTGATATCAATTTTTCAACCCTACAACTTGTTAGTAACTCACCACGCCAAAAGTATCTTTTTGATCTCAAAACTTGCTAATTTTGGACTTTACTCTGGATAGCTTGGAAAACTTGACTATTTGCCTTATTGGCCTTTGAGATTATGTACTAGGCAAAAGAATGGAAAATAAAATGTAGCTATATTACAGACCATTTGTTGTTTGAAAGGAGCAGATTATGTTTCAATCATATGCTTGAAATAAGTATCTCCCATTTTGAGACTTGTGTGTTTTTTGTGACATATCTACAACCAAACACCAAGCATGGCTATCCAAAAAATCACTTGAATGACTTTGAAGTGCATTCCTATAGAAATATATATGTGCAGCTGTGTGAATGGTGTGACACACATGTAAGTTGCAACTCACATCAATGATTTTAATTGGTTGTAATAGAATGAGGTTACTAAAGAATGATTGATTCTACCATCATCATCCTCTTCATTCCCTATAAACTAATTTCATTGTGCATTTTTTCAAGTGTCACTTTTCATTTCATAAATCCTTATTTGTCTCTTCTAGGGCATGTCCTCTTCATGAGTGCTCGGGAAACCGGCGAAGTATAGACGGAACCGGTATAATTTTTTAAAAATCAATATCATAATATTTTTGATGATTTTTATATAGCAAATAAACCCTTTTATGAGTAATTGTCTTCAAAAACTTGAGAAGCTTTAAAAAATGCATGGTCTTTGAGGATCACTCAATAGAGGTTTTCTTGGCACTATCTTGTGATCTTCTCATATGACCTTGTTAATTTTTTCAAGCAAGTCCACTACTGCAGAAAACTAAAAGCATAAGTAATGCGGGATCAAACCAACTTTAGTATTTCCTCTTTATTGGGTTTCATTTATTTCATAATGAGTACCATTCCTTATAGCTGAAAACTAGTTAGTGTTGATCTTCAGCTATTAGCATTCGTTTGAAGACTCGGGACAGGCAGTTGTAGAAGGCGATCTCCTTAATGAACTTCCTTACTCCAAGCTGAGTATCAAACATCTTGTTACATATTCAACACTCATTAGCAAGATATGGGTATGTTCTTAGTAGTGCTTAGAGAATGCTCCTTTGCTTTCTTGGCAGGTTTCTTGATAAAAACAAACAAGTAAGGTAGAGTATGATGAGGGTAATCGGAACTGCAGAAAGCTCCCAACCGATCACAACCAATACGGCGGAACCGAGTTCATCAACCATTCTAAACAAGCAGGCGGAACTCTTATACGTTAAACGTTGTGAATGCCGAAGTGGTGACTGCCTGTAATTGGTAAGTGGATCCCTGTTAGACAATGTCTTTTGTTGCTTTGTTTTTTAATGAAATTTAGAAAATTCGATTGATGCAAAGTCTTACATTTTGCAACTTGCTCAAGATTGAGCTTCTCCTAAGTACATGACTAGAGTCTTATACGATTAATCGAGTTTCTGCTCTTTCGCGGTTATAAAGGAACGAGCATGCTAACTTCTTGACTTAATCTTTCAAACTTAGCAAATTTACTTCATTGGTATTATTCCACGAGCTGTAATGAGAGAGGTAAGTTCCGCTTGGATGCAATCCCATGTCTTTGCTTCCATCTGCTTATTGAGGAAACGCCCGTTTGGGCAAGGGACGTCGAGGTATGCAATTTCGTTGGAGTCTTACGCTGATAAAATGATACCAGAAAGGTTTCTTGTATGCTTAATCTTTCGATCTTTCGTAAATGGACAAAGTACGCTGTGAAAGATGCAAATTAATGAAGCAAGTCAGTTGCTGCAGCCTCAGCATAGTGTTGAGTGTATTAAAGTTGGACTAAGTGAATATTGTAGTCGGCTATGGAACATCAGGTCTGTGTTTATTTCTAGATTCCTCGGGCGAGAAAACATTTCAAGCCATCATAGCAGTAGCAGAAAAAAACTAAAATGGAAAGATTGACTGGTGTGCGAGACGTTACCCTTTGTAAGAGACTTCGATAGCGCGTACATCCGGATTTGCAATATGCCTGAAAGCTTCATAAGAGAGAGCTAAGTCGCCACCATCGCAAGTTTTCGAATCGCATTCGTCTACAACCTTTACAACAACCCCGTCCCGATGCCGTTTGTTGCAAGCTTGATTATGGAGGCATGATACTCGAAGACAAGTGCCACATTTAAAGCGCTGATTAAAGATACTCTTTGCCAGTGAGACAACAAGGTTTCCTCGGAGGAACTTTGCGTGGCTTGTGCCATAGCATTTGGTAGCTGCTTTTGTTTTCGTGATCAGACAGAAAATTAGCAAGCCGGTTGGGTCAGAAGGCGTGCTTGAACAGCAAGGAATATTTTAAAAAAGAAAGATAACCCAAGAAGTATGTGCAGAGAGATCAGAGAGAGGGGGGGCTGTGCCCACGTTACCAAAAGGAAGGAAACCCAAGAATTAGTATGATCGCTGTGCAGAGGGAGAGAGTCTATGAGTAAATAGGCTGTCATAGTGAGAGGCAGCAGCCACATTACTCACAAGGTGGAAATCCAAAGACTATCAGGGAGAGAGAGAGAGAGAGAGAGAGAGAGAGAGAGAGAGAGAGACCTGAATAATCGCTGTGATAAACAGCTTTCGTGTAAGAGGCACCTGAAGAACCGGTGTTACTCAGCCTCCGATCAGTTACTGTAGGGACTTTGGCATTCAGGATACTAGAGTTGAAGAAATTAGCAGTAGTTGCTAAGCCATGCAGATTGATTGTTGCTGCTGCTTCTTCTTCATGTGATTTAGAGCTTGATGACGGCAATGCTGGTCGGGCTATCCCAGCCACCATCACCATCAACATAGCCACCACTAAGACGAAGAGAATGGCATTAGACATTGATTGATGATGATTTATTTCTTTGGTTTATGTTGGCTGCAGTTTGTTGGCCCAGGTATGAATATGTTTGTGCGTAGAGAAAAGATAGGACCCATCTTCTTCTGCATATGGCCACATATTATAGCTAGGAACTTGTAGTCAAATAAGTGTGACAACATATAGTTCCCATGAATGGGCCCATTTTGCACCTCGAATCACCCGCCTGCCTGCCCGTGTCTTTACTCTTGGATGGAGAGGACGGCTGACGAAAATCTTTAGGAGTGGCTCTCTATCAAGCGTCAAGAGGAGATTGGGGACAAACTTCGCTAGCACGGTGCACACTGCATTCAACCATAATTTCGCTTTGTGAAATCCTCAGGAGCAATCAAAAAAATAACAACAGACAAGGTTAGCTTAAATAGATGCAACATTTATCTAGGGTTGACTGTAGCACCTATAACATACATGTTGTCCAATGTTTATGGGTGGAGACAACCAATAGTACAAACATAAAAAGTATTCTTCAAATAAAGAAAGTTCAATTGTAGCACCTATGACATACATGTTGTCCAATATTGTATGGGGGTGGAGACAACCAATAGTCCTAACATAAAAAAAAAAATTTAACCCTCAAAGAAAGAGAGTTCAAATGGTTTATACTAAGTGAATAGCACACAAATTATTTTCACAAACATAAAAATATTCTTGCTTTATTCCTTTGAGAGGTAGCCATGAAACTTATACATCAATTTGAAGGTCTAATATGGAAAAAAAAAACTTCAATTAGAAGCTATGATGCATCTTTAAAGTCTGAGCAAAATTTTAAGTAGTTGGTACTATTTTGGTCCTTCCTTTATTGATGAAGAGATTTGAACTTACTCATCATTGTCTATTGATTCTATTCAATGTTTTTTAAGTTTCTTGCAAGAGTGATAAGGTGTTGTGACGATTCTCTCAAAGATGATTCTCTCATGTTTAGGTGAGTTTGGGATACAAAAGTACAATTTTTTTACACGATTTTAAATTGCAAGTTTTCTCTTTAACATGCACGAGAAAGTTGCTCACAATCATCCAAATCAATTGCAATCATTCTAATGATGAACACAACTAATGCTTTTTATTTGTCATCATTGAATCACATTCATAAAAAGAATAACATCTCAACTATCATTTAATTAAATTTGTATTCATTCTTCAAGAATATTAGAAAAAACAATATATGGATTGAATATTCTTCAATGATAAACACGTGGCCTTTTATTCTTCCAATTTTTTTGGTGTCATGTGTTTGCATCTTAGGAGGACTTAGTTACATAAAATAGTAGTTTATTTTAATAAAGATTATGTAGAATCATTTTTCAGGTACTCAAATATTTACATAAGAAAGAAAATTTAGAGATTGAGAACATAATTAAATTAAAATTTTGACAACAATTTATATATTTATACACACACACACACACACACACACACACACACACACACACACACACACACACACACACACACACACACACACACACACACATAGATATTTCATAAAGTTAAATATTTTGACATTTTAATTTTTTTGTTAAAATTAAATTGCTCACTACAAAACAAAAAATATAGATATCTGCAATATCTTAAAACTATAAATTACTTATAAATGAGTATTTGATATCTAATTCTTTTAAAAACGATTATTTTCTAAAATTAATACTAACATGCATCTTAAAACTATAGGTTATTTTTAAATCACTTATTTAAAAAAATTAGAAATATCATCATTTTGCAAAAACAGGATCTGAAATATTGTGTGCTATCTTTGCAAGCTCTTTAAGCAAAACTAAAAATTTGATATTTTCTAACTATTTTCTCACATCAAATATTGAAATTAAATCTAAAATCAAAATGCAAAGTAAAGTCTATGCTGAAAATTGAATATCTATACAAATCCTAAATAAGATTATCTTATGAACTTATGATACAGCATTCTTGATTCCAGCGTTGTAAAATTCAAACAAAGTTTTGTGCACACTTCTTGATTACCCAACTAGAATGAAATACAATTTCTCTCCAAATAGGAGAAGTTGTGCATTCCAAAAATTCTTGCATAACTGAATGAACCTCTTCCAAAGGAATTTTTTATTTGAAAGTCGTATGAAATGTCGACTATGCCTAGAGTGTATGATATTTAAAAAAAAAAATCAATAATACTCTTTTAATCTCTTTTATCGATGATGTAAAACAATAATTGATCATCAACAATTTGAGAAATATGTTTCAAATTAATCTTTTTTAGCCATTGTCTCACCATGTGTTCAAAGCTTTGTCACCACATGTCCAAAGCTTTATCTAATTTTTTTTTTTGGTCTGAGCTTTTATGATATGTCTTTTAAATCTAGTATACTCTTAAAACAAAAAGAGTTGTGCTCAACATGGAGAAGGAAAAAAAAACATCTAAAATTTATTCATGTTTGATCAAGATCTATTAGAGTTTTCATCTCATTCATAGTATAGATGTTGGTTTTTCTACATTGGCAAGATTGGTGATTTGCTTGTCTATGTAACCAAAGATCAAAGGGACTTTTGAATTGTAATGATCTAAAATTATTCACATGGTATCAGAGCTCTTGTGTTTCTGGTTATGAAGGATCATTTATTAATGATATGGAGAAGATATCAATGTTAGAGCATGCTAGATTTTGATTCTACACAAAAAGCGAGTTTCTTGCATATGTAGATTGGATTTTTTGTAGAGCAAAACTCTAAATAGGGTTATGATATTGATCAATTCTGATTTCACACATTACAAGTTGGAATTGGATGATTTTTAGAGTATTGAAAAAGCCCAATTGGTGGCTACAAGATTGCATATCAAGTTTTAGGCAATTGCATGTAGATTTTGAGATAATCAATTTTTTGTGATTTTATCAAAACCCTAATTTTGATTGGATCTCTAGATTGTGAGGTTACGGAACCTCATTTGTTTTCAATCTTAGGAAGTGGCAAGAGTCATTAGATTGAGGATAGATCATAGGTTGATCAAGATTTCACTATTCTATGTGTTGATTTGCTTTGTATAAGTGCTAAGAGAGCAAGTGATGGCGAGGAGATTGCCTGTGTGGATGAAATCATGCCCATAGGATCAGAGCCGAAAGTGCTTGTCGTTCCGAAGCTGCCTGCCTGTTGCTGCTGTTGCTTGTCAACGTTGTTGGGCCTGGTGAAGTAAGGTCGTCTGCTGCTCTAGGACTTCCTTTGGGACCTGAGATGGTTTAAGGCTCCCTTTGGATTCAGCATATTCTATGGATGTCGCTGGATAGAATGTCATGCGGGACATCTGCTTCTGTGCTGACCACCTTCTCTTTTTGCTTCTTAGAGGTGGGGCTGGTGAGACTGGTTCTGCTGTCGGTTGGGGGGTGGCTCGCTTTTTTGTGCTTAGATAAACAACATCCAGCTCCTTGATGGTAGCAGCCGCCTTAGACCCCAATTGCTTGGTGACCAACATGTGGAGCAGATACCCACATTTGGTAGTTGATTTGCAGGCTTTCAGAGCTCCGCACAACCTCTCCACTACCTTCTCAGCCCACTTATAATTTTGAGTGGGGTCATTCATGGTGAGGGTCAGAGAGAAGAGATCGCTCGGTGGGATGTGATCCATCTTGGTGGTATGTACTGCGACCATGGTGACGAAGATCTCTGAGGCAGCCCGTAGATGGGGATCCGTGATGAGACGGATAGTGATCCCATCATTGGTTTGGATAATGGTTTTGCCGTCGTCGGTCAGAAACTTGGTAAAGTACTTGGCATCATAGCTAGTGCCCTTTCCATGGATTGTCTCTCCGAGATTAGGAAAGCCGACGCTCTGAAGATCCCCAGAAGAGACGTTGATAATAGTATAGTTGCCACTCTTGGATGTAATCCGGAAAGTTTGGAACTCATCCGAATAGGTCAAGTAGATGCTCGGATGAGGCTCTTGCTTTGCTGGTCTCAGAAAAGTGTCAGATCAAATCCAAGGTTCGTGAGGATATCCTTGGCCAGTGTGAGTTGCTCGGTGTAATTCTTAAGATAGATCATGACTATATCCCCTGAATAAGGACGAGGGGGGTTACGATGATGCAAGCTCAGCGAGGAATCGCGGGAAGCCATGATAACAATGATTTTAGATTGCTCTGAGAATTTTGAAATCTTGAAAAAAATTGGCATGAACTCGAGAGCAGCAATCTAAAATGAACTCGTGGAGAGAAGGTAGAGGTTTATATATAGACTTTTTGTGGTAGGAATTCGCAACTTTACCTAGAAATTGTCCTCAGCCTCCACGATTTGGTAATGATGGTCGCAAATTTTGAGGCAACTTTATGAGGGCTCGTGAATTCCTGTAAGTGGTTTTTTTATTGCCAAAAGAGAAAAAACGTCTGATAGTGCAAAAATGTATCTGATCAGAATTCATGGAGATAGTAGGGAAGTCGTGAGATTCAATTTGAGCTTCAACGAATTGTCTGCGAATTTTGAGAATGGATATCTGATGAAGAAAACTACCTTTTGTCTATTTTTAGACATTTTTTTATCTGAGACAGAATTCGCGGAGGTAAAAAATGAATCGTGCTCTATGAAAAAAGGGTCAGGCGAATTTTATCTGAGATGCTATGAAAAATTTCGTCCAAAACTAATGACTTTTTTGGTTTTCTCAGAGAAGACTGTTGGTATGCCTGATCTGATAGTATCTTGATGGGTAGAACAAGAAATCACAGCAAAAATGTGGTCGACATGGCATGCAAACAATAAAAAAAAGAGAAGAGAAAAAAAAAAGTAGAAAAGAGGCATCTAATACATATCAAAATAAAAGCAGGGTTCGTTGTACTTTCTCAATCGACTCCCATTGACTATAGTGTCGAGGATATCGCCTTGAAGGTTTTGGAGTTGGACATATCCAGAGGAAAAGATTCTTTTTATTATGTAAGGTCCTTGGCCCGAAAATTTAAGTTTGCCTTTGTAGGCTTTGGCCTGGTATAGCAAGACCTTATCGCCAACCTGGAAATCTCTAAGTTTCAATGACCGATCATGCCATGCTTTTTGTCGTCGTTTGTGGACTTGTTGAGCATGGATGCTAATCCGTCGTGTTTCACAGAGTTGCTCCAGATGGAGTAAACTATTTGTTAGATTCTGAGGAGTATCGAGCTCAAGGTTCTAGGCTACTCGAAGGGAGGGGATATGGAATTCCACAGGCATAACGGCTTCTCGTCCGTATGTGAGCTGGAAGGGGGTTAAGCATGTCGCTCACTTCGGGGTAGTGCGATAAGCCTAGAGATCAGCATAGAGTTTAAGCTCCCAATCAGATCGGTTGAATTCAATGGCTTTGGTGAGAATTCCACATAGGATCTTATTGGTGGATTCTGCCTGGCCATTGCAGCGTGAATAGTATGGGGAACTTTTGCGATGTACCACAAAAAATTTGAAAAGAAGATCTGCTATGACAGAGTTAAGAAAATGTGTACCCCTATCACTGATAAGCTCTAGAGGACATCTGAACTGGACTATAACCTGTTCATAGAGAAATTTGGCTGTAGAACGAGCGTCAACATTGCGAACAGCTTTTGCTTTGGCCCATTTGGTGCAATAGTCCGTAGCTACTATGATGTAATGAGATTGTGTGTTTCGAGCAGTAGGACTAATAGGTCCGACATAATCAATTTCCCATTTCTAGAAAGCTTGATCAGTGGTTACGGGGTGTAAAGGCATGTAGTCTGTTTTTTGAAAGCGTTTTGTGCGTTGGCAGACATCACAAGCTTTAGTGTAATTGTGCGTATCCATAAAGAGTGTTGGCCACCAAAAACCGGCTAAGAAAATTTTCTTAGCAGTTGTTCCAAAAGAGAAATGGCTGGCACCAATAGTTAGGAAAATTTCAAAGGGTATTTCTCCTTCAGTAAGACATCGTCGGATAGTTCCATATAACCCTTGCTTGTAAAGTTGTCCTACAATTAACATATAAGGTTTAGTTTTGAGGACCAACACACGTTGTTCAAATTTAGAGAAGGAAGGATCCATCTGCCCTGAAGTTAAGTATTCGTTAGCCCATATAGGTGTAGAGTCAACTTGGAAAAGGATTGCATCTGGTAAATCATTATTGACGCCTTGATCAGGGGTAGAAAGGTTAGGGATTTGGGATAGATGGTCTGCTAAAAAATGCTGAACTCCCTTACGAACCACGATCCTAAACTCAATTCTCTCAATAATAGAATCCATCTAGTAATATGGCCGGTGGTGTAGGTCTTGTTGATGAGATACAACAGTGCTTGATGATCAGTGAGGAACACAAAGACTTTTCCTAGAAGATAATGGCAAAACTTCTGAACTGCATATACCATTGCCAAGGCTTCGCGTTCGGTAGTGGTATAATTGACTTCAGCAGGTATCAATTGTCAACTAAGAAAACGAATTGGGTAGTCCTTTTTGAATTCTCCCGATTGGGTGAGCACTGCTCCAATGGCATACTTGGATGCATCGGTATGCACATGGAATTCTTTAAAATAATCAGGAGCCCAGAGGATGGGTGCAATGGTAAGGGCTTCTTTGAGGTGATTAAAGGCGATGCGTTGTTCATCCGTCCATTTGGGAACTACAACTACTTTGTAGATTAAGTGTGCTTTGTTAGCGAAATCGAAAATAAAGCACCGATAGTAGTTGGTGTGGCCAAGGAAGGAGTAAACTTCATGTATCGTACGCGGTTCTGGTAGATTTTGAATGATAAGGATCTTTTCACGGTCAGTGGCAATGCCATGGGTTATCCAAATCTAGCATTTTGCAGGATTAAGAGAGATACTGAAGCGTTGACATTGGATAAAATTTTTTTCAAGCATAGACAGATGACGTATTTTTTCGGAATGTGCTCCTAAATCGTCCAAGTAAACTTCTAAGATATCGCCCATCTGCTGAGAAAAGGCCACTTGCATAACATGTTGGAAGGTGATAGGAGCATTGCAGAGACCAAAAGGCATGACTTTCCAGCAGAAGGTTCCCCATTCTGTGGCAAAGGCGATTTTGTGTTGATATTCTTCAACGATTTGGATCATATTATATTTGCTAAAGCAATCTAAGAAAGAGTAAGCCTCATCTCCTGCTAGATTTTCTAAGATGGATTCTTCGAAAGGTAGTGGAAAATGATCACGTTCAGTGACGGCGTTAAGTTTCTTAAAATTGACACAGATTCGGAGTTTTCCATTTTTCTTAGGGACGATGACAATTGGGGAGACCCACTTAGTATGCTCAATTTCATAGATAAATCCCACGTCTAAGAGGCATTGTAATTCTTCTTTGATCTTGGCCTTGCAGATGGGATTACATCTGTATGGACGACTCGCAATCAGCCTCGCACCCGATTTAAGTGGGATACAAAGCACAAATTGGACACTAGACATTTTCCCTTGCTGGAAAGGATTTTTCAGCAATCTGTTTCATGGCGGTTTGGAAATTGGCAGTGAGTTTATCCATATGAGATTGTTGAGCTTTTTGTCAGGTTTCCATTTGATGTAGAAGACTAAGCAATATTTTCAGATTTTGGGTGACTAGGACGGTCCGGATTCTTAGATTCTTGTTCACGATGGTCAAAGTTATCGTCGGAACCTTCGTCTTCTTCACAGATAGCATCAGACATCACATCTTTAAGTTGATCATACAGGTCAACTGGTTTGAGTTCATGACAGATGTTTTTTGGCAATCCAACTGAAAATAGTTTTATGGCCATTTGTTTAGTGATATTTTCATCAACACATTCTACTTTGAGACATTTAAAATGCTCAATGTAGTTTCAAACAGACTCTTTGCAACACATCTTGATATGAGTAATTTGAATGAACAGGCTCTGAGTAAGTTTGGATGGTTTGAAACGCTTGATGAGAGTGTCCTTAAGGGTGGTCCAAGAAGCAAGATCAGGTGCTTTGAGATTCAAGTACCACTCCTTGGCGGTGGCATAGAGTACCATGGGAAATAGGTGAAGCTTTTCAGTTTCAGAGGTATCTCCATAAAACTGACATGCATTATCAAAGTCTTGGAGAAATCGGACTGGGTCAGATTCGCCATCGTACTTTGGTGCATCGGTACGTGGAATTCTTCGTTCCATTCGTGGAGGAGTCGGATTAGAAGATTCAGCACAGTCACAAGACATGATGTAGAATATAGATGAGCAGGACAGGACTGTACTTGACAAAAAGGGTAGTTTGCTTGCAGAATGGATAGTGTAGGACAAAAATTGGTCTTTCTGATTGTTATAGAATTTGCGGACAGGATAAGAAATCGTGGAGACGCAGATAAATCTAACTGTAATACTCGCGAATTCTGAAAAAAGGTTTTGAATGTCTGAATAGTGATTTTTTTTAGATTTTCTGAAAAAAATTTGGCGTTTCAGAATTCGCAGATAGTACAGGGAAATCGTGCTCTGTGAAAGCGAATTCTTAGGCTGGATGGCGAATTCTAACAGAGAGGTTTGACTGGCAAATAGGGAATATAGAGAAAAATGTGATGTTCTGACAATAAACGAGCAAAATCTGTGAGATAGAATTCGTGGAGCTGCTGAAGGACTGATCTTAATGAGATCTAGCCTCAGTGAAGTCGACGAATTTTAGGACAAAAATTTTGATGAGAAATAAGGGATTTTGACAGTATATCATGTTGTTTTCTCAAAATCTGACTGTGGTCAGAATTCGTGGACATGATAAAATGAAAGATTAGGGTCTGTTAGGGCTGCAAACAGACTGGCGAATTCTGATTTACCTTTTTGGTTGTGAAAAAGATCACTTGGGTCACTTCTTTTGAAGAAAATGCCCAACTTGACTCTTTTGTTGCTTCCCCCTGGTTTGAGAAGTTGCTCCACAGTTCATGTAGGACCTGGAGAGACGACACTTGCTGTTTGTTGGTAGATAGAGATAAGCACACAAGCAAACATACAACACGGAAGCAAAAAAACAACAGAAAAAGGAGAAGAAGCTAGGTAGAAAAATACTTGAAAAGCGACAACGACACCAATGTTGGAAGTATTTCTAGTGTGTGCAGTGGCTAGATGTACTTACAGGTGTAGTATAGGGATGTAGAGATTTGTCCACTTTTTAACTTTCTACCAAGGTTCAAACAGAAATGCGAAACTAAGACGTACTGACGAAAGCACTAAGGCTTACCCAACTAGTGCTCAAAACGGAAATGAAACTATCTAAGGTGACACCTTGCTTAGGCTTATCCAACTAGCAAGGTGCTTAGTCTAAATTCTACTTAACACCCAAAGGGTAATAAAATAATATTGTAGCTAATATTAAGCAAATAAGCAATAAAGAACATGCCACAATAAACCGATGAAAAGGAGGCAAGAGGAGGCCCGAGCACCTTCCCTCAAGCTATGCACCTTTCCAAAGGGACCACAAATGACATAGAATGATAATTCTCCAAAATAGAGAGCAAGATAGCTTAATCTCAAAAGTGTTGGTTACAATGCAAATACCTCTTCTTTTATGGCAAGGAGGGTCTTCCATAAGTGTCTACTAACTTATGCGACTGAACTTCTAACTTAGGATTTAGAACTTCAAATTTCTTAACTTAGGAAAACTTAAGATAAAATATTTCTAGTCTTAAGTTTCCTAAGTCTAAGTTCTAAATCTAAGTTTAAGCTATTTTATTATTATTTAAGCTTCTACTCATGGACTTACAAAACACATGCCATGGCTTGAAGTTTATTGGCAGATATTCATATGTGGTCTTACAAAACACATGCCACAGAGTTTTATTATTATTTTTTTATTTTATCTGTGTTAGCACAGTTGCTAACAAAAAAATTTGACATTTGACTTGTAAAGTGCTTCATCAAGAGATAGAGGCTAGATCCAAATTCAAAGTGATTGATTTTTTGTTGTGAGCAAGTACTCACATAACTGTTGCAAGTTTTTGCATAAGATTTGGTAGAATACCTAATTATTTTTATTTCCTATTGTAAAAAAAAAACAACACATTAAAATCCATTTTTTGAGTATACCAATTCAACAAACTCGAGATCTAGACAAAGTTTTGAGTCATTTAACACATTGCTTCAAAAAATTTGAGTATTTTTGAGTCAATAGTGTTGTCTTTGAGCATTCCACATGTGCCAAAAGAAGAAAGAACCAAAATTTGTCTATACTCCAATTCATTTTGAGAGGGTGATCCAGTTTGCTTTGTATTGGTGGAATATTTGAGACCTATCTCAAATACAGTTTCAAGATTTCACATAGGATTTGGTAGTTCACCCTATGAAAATTCATGTAGTGAGAAGTGTAGCAACATTTGGTTTGTTAGAAACAAGCTCAAACATATTGTTGTCCATTTACAAAAAGTCTTCACATTCATGGCATCTATAGGACATTTTCTCTTTGAAGCTAGTGAGAGACTAGATACCTTCAACTATTCAGTTTGGAAGGATAGGATATAATCTTTATTGGTTCTTTATGGTGTAATGGACATAGTATTAGGAATTGAAGTTAGGAGTATATGTATGTGTATGGCCACAGTACACAGACATTACTCGAGTTATTGGATAGGTAGGGTGTGTAGATAAACTAGGCTATTGCTCTTCAAGTATGACATCAAATACATTTTATCTTCTTTAAATTTGCTATTCTCTCTCACTCCTAGTACACTCCTAATTCATGCTTGTTACGCATGCAGAAACAACAAGCCCCATCTAATGACCATGACGAGGATGGATCAGATGGATCCAGCTAGTGTTTTTGCTCTATAACTAGCTTACATATCCATGTGTATACATACTTATGTTTTTAGATCAATCGTTCTGGTTGGTACATTTGCTAGTGTTTTGGGGATGTAGTTTCTGTATATTCTTGAACTTTGACTAATTATGTAATTGAATTATATTTGGTATTGAACCATGTAAGAATGTTTATTTTGTTTTTTGTAAAGTTTAATTGTTCAGATGTATTGACTCGCATGACATTATATTTTAGAATTTGTAATTATTGGGGTATAATGGAGCTAGTATTTATTTATTTGGACTCATTATTGAATGAACCTCATTTATTTGTACTTGACATTTTTTGAAACTTTTTGAAATGTAATATATTTATCTAGGGTGGAATGGAAGAAGTGACTTATCTTGTTCGTCATCAAACTAAACTCATTCATTTGAATTTGATTCTTGCACTAATTAATTCAATAGGATTGTATTTTCTAAAACTGTGGTTGCTTGCAACAATTATCCCACATGTTTTCAAGTCAGGGATCTTGCCGCAGTCGAGGGTCATCCCATTTTTCCTCCATGAGTGACAATGAGTTCCTCAGTTATATGGATGGGATGTCTCCCTCACAATCAGGTAGAATCGTGGAGAGACTACGAGTTTGTTGGGAGGCACAGAGTTCCAGTAGGTTGGCCGTCAACATCCTCTCGTTCTGAGGAGATCCAGTCTCCACAACCCTCCAGCCGAGGTGTTTCCCCCTCCCATGAGGGTCTCTCCGGCGAGAGTCCCTCCCCCTTGCACTCTAATGCTAGTGCCTCTTTCCGGCATTCTCGAAAAAAGATAGATCGTAGGAGGAGCTACCTCAACGGTGTCTCATGTTGTGGCGGTGATGGTGATGATGTCATGCCTCATGCGGCCTCGAGTCCACAATGTCCCTCTACCAAGCCTCATGATAGGGATTTCTTACTTCAAGAAATCTAACTCTGGAGGCAGCACACATGGCAAATGATACTTCGACTCCTATATCTGTCACACATGAGTATCCGGGCACTCCCATACTCACCCCTCACATTTTTTCATTTTCGGCGCCCACTTTCCAAGACCTAGTTTCTCCTATGGGGACTCCATGACACTATGATCCCTCTTGCCCACTCCACCCATTTTTTTCTCCCATTCAGACCCTTGTTGGTTACACTCCCGTTCAAACTCCTCCCCAACCTTCTCCTCTGCATATACCCCTCCCCGACCTTCTCGCCTTCAGACTCCTCTCCAAACTTCTCCTATTGCAGGTACTTCCCCCATTCTACCCACTTCTCCTTGGCCCAACGTCACTCCTCTTGACACTCCCTTTGCCACCTCTCCATCAATTGACATCTTGTCGTCTTATGACATAGATGTGGAGAAGCACATAGTTGAGGATGACCGTGGTACTCATGTCATCACTCACATGAGGCATCTCATGCATGTGGTCACAAAAATTATGTTGTTGACCAGTTGTATATAGAGTTTTTAGTTCCCTTATCTGATTTGGAATTTGATCAAATCTAGATGGTGCGCCGCATGAGAGGCGTGATATGCCACCACAAATCGGAGATCCGAGATGCGATGAAAGCTGACAAATCTAGGTCATACCATCATGTGCACAAGGAAGATTGAAAATTTGTGAAGAAAGAATTCCAAGAAAATCTAGATCGCTTCAAACAACAATGAGAGGCAGCTAAGAAGCGATTGGAGAATATAGGACCTTCAAGGGATAGACATTATACTCTAGTAAAATTGTTAAACCTCAATTTGAGTCTAGATTCATGGCAGTAAGCTTAAGGGGGAGTGTTGGAGTTTAATCTTCTCCTATTCATCCCTTCGGCCTCCTTCTACTCTCAAGAATTCCCTCTCTCTGAGTCAGTCTGCAAAATACACGCAAAGTCAAATCAGGCAGAACCGCAAAGCCATCACCAGATTATGATCTGACCAAAGGGAACTGTTAAATCAACGTTTACGAAGAAGCATGACTCAAACCACAAACTGCAAGAAACTGCAAACCACAGAGAGTCGTTAAAAACCATAGGTTATTATCTACAAGCACTTGTTTGTTTGCAAGGATTTATCATATGAGACTTTGTCAGATCTCATGGATCAAGGTTGGGATAGTAAAACAAATAATGATATAGAATGCAGGTTTAAAAATTCATCAATGACCACCATCATATACCAACATGATTATCATAGATTGATATAGTATTCTTGCTTCTAAAAACACGTTGGAGGCTTCTACAAGTAGGCGTTGCCTCAAGAGCATCCGTGAACAAATCTACATGTATGATATTCATCGTTGTGTACAATATGTTGCCTCTTGACAACGAACAAACACTTGAAGTTTCATACTATATGTGCATGTGATTTGTACCTTTGCACAATGGTAGGAGGGCCGTTGGCCAATGGATTTCAGATGCCCACTGGGTCGCTCTTCCATTGTGAATATTGTTCATTGATTCTTGATAGTAGTGCACAACACCTTGCTGAAATCGGAGTAGGCTGCCATCTGAAATCGATGGGCCATCTTTTACGTTTGCTATTTTTTTTTAAATTAGTCTTATATCATACTACCTGTGATGCATGATCTTGTCTCCACCCAAAACCATTCATAGTTGGACGCCCAACATGCTACCAGTTTGTCTTAGTACTATCTTTTGATATTGATAATGAACATGATGTGTGTTTGCTCATGAGATTAGCATTGCAAATGGTTGTCTCTGGTCATAACTATAAGAGGTTCCATGAGGCTTTGACAATATTATCAGCCTTTAATGCAATGATAACTAAAGTGACTTGCGGGTTTTTTTGTGGATGTGCTAATATTCGAGTTATGAACTATTAAAGGAATGATTCTATGACATTTGAAGACACTAATACTTGCTTTCAACGATAAATCACATTTGAATCATGTTTGATTGATGTAAACACCAATCTAAGATTACAATACTCTTTTAAAGAGGTTTCACTACCATTAACTTGTTACTTTCAGTTTGAAATCATTAGTACGTAAGGAGGGTTTCGCTTAAGTAGTTGGAGATGGGTAGCTCACAATAAATGACCTCGCCTTGCATTCAGGTATGAAGCTTCATGAAATTACACCAACATGGAAGGTAGTCTCACCCAACACTACAATATGGTTCATGCACACATAAGGGACATCAAGAGTTGCTTAATGTCATGGTTTTTTGCTTTAAAGTGTTCACTTTTCATGCTTTGAATTTTATAAGGATTGGTCTATGATACCAGTAGCAAGGTTTGGATTTATTAAAGCTTAAGAGCGGCTTTTGTGAGTAAGCTATGGACTTGTGCAGAGTTTGAGTTTGACGAGCTTGAATGGCATGGATTTGCCCAAGCCATAAGGTGTTGGACTCCCAAACGCTTGTCATGGGATGTCCTTGGGGCTAGTATTGCATGGATCTGCCCTAGTATCTAGCATTGTTGCCAAAGTCAAGTCTGTTTTCATCTGTGTATATTTTTAAAATAGCTTCTTACGTGTAGAATGCTTATGAGAACTTAATACAATTTCTTTGCTCTTATATTGATCGGTATGGCATCTGCCATGTTACGGTTTCGTTATAAGGTAGAATGTATTGCTAATTATGAAATGCATGATAGGGGAGATTGGACGTATTATTTCTAATTGCAATCAAGTTGATAAGGTAATGAATCTTGTTTCGGACATGGATAACAACTGATGCTCAGCTATGAACATGTCTTTCCCATGTAACTAACTCATGCGGTTGTGTTTTGTGGGATGGTGGCAAGTAAGAGCTAGGTGTCCTAAAACTTGTTTCATTTTATAGTACTCTTCTATACTGTAAGACTTTATACAGCTTTGTTTTCACCTGTTATGCTGTAAAGTTTGGCCTTGACTTGTCAAGGGGGACTATGTGATATCTGTGAAAAATGCAAAAATAAGCTTGGTAGAGGCCAAAAATCTTGTATATAGATAAACTCACATGTGTGAATCTTGTTCTCACGTGTGAAACTAGTGTACATGTCATATACCATAATCATATATGTTGTACATATGATTTGATTCAAGTTCTAGTGGCTAAAATGGCCAAAAACTAGTTTTTTAGATATATGACACATGGCATCAATCTATTGATTGCATGAACCAAATATTTTGGTTGTGTCATATCCCATGTGTAGAGGACAGCTCACACGTGTGGAATAAGCTGAAGTAGGCGAATTTTGACTTCTAGGATCTCCAAGTAGATCTCCATATAGAAGAAAAATGGACCAAAAGTGCTCAAAATAGAAGGTTTTGTCCAAGTGTCAGTTTTGCATGATGAATCATCATATGACAAAGCACCTTCACACATGTGGGATCAGAGGGATGATCAGTACCACGAGCTCCCACTTATTGTATATATAGAGCCACATTTGGCCACAATCATAGTGAGACACCAATCTTGGTTTTGGAAGCAATTTTGAGTGATTCTCTCCATTTGTCTACATTTGTTTTGATTGTTTTGAGGTTCTATCAATGTGTACTTGATTTTCAGGTTGGAGTCCGTACTCAAACAATGTTTCACACGTGTGGAACCAGAAAGTACACTTACCTTCAATTAATGATTGTTCTTGTTAGGATTTTGTGTCTAGAATTGATCTAGATTGATCTTAATCTGAAGTAGATTGATAGATCAGATAATTTGACAACCAATCCCTCTTGAGGATCAGATTAGGATCCACTCTTTGTCCTTTTTGTACTTTTTTCACATGGTATCAGAGCCTAGTACAAGAGGTTTTGTTGAAATTGATAGGGTTAATCCAAATCAGAACAAAAATCAGCAGTTTTTTGGAAACTAGTCAAATTTTGTGTAGCGAGTTGGATTTGATAGCTATCCTCAAAATTTTTGGTCCAGAACTTCTTGTGGGCTGTAGGAACCCTTTTCACACGTGTGAGTCTGTACAGCTCCAGTTTCGATTGAGAAATTTCAAAAATTTGTAGAATTTGACTTACATACCCAATTTGAGTGATTTTCTATAGTGAATCTATTCGTTTGATTAGTTCTTGGATTAGATCAGCCAAAAAATTAAAACTGAAGCTTGAAATAGGTGCAATTTGATCTTCTTTGATTTTTTGAGTGTATGTTGAAGTTAAGAGAGATTTTGCTAAAAAATCATTGATTAAGGAGTGATATGCAAGGTGAGAGGTTGAAATCCATTGTACCATCACTCTAGATTTGTTCAAGAGTGATAGGGTCAAGTTTAGAAGCATCAATTTGCTAGAAAACATCTTTGGATCTATCCTCCAAGTGAAACCTTTGAGAGTTTCTAGTGCATATAGAGCATTTATGCAAATCTTTTGTAGAATTTGACATAGATTGGCTTCAATTGAGAGTTCTAGAAAAGAGATTGAGATCCAAGTCACATTGTTCAACCCTACTCAATTTGTTTGAGTGATTGTAAGGTTTGAAAAGATTCATTAAGGTGTCTATGACAAATGTGTAGAGAGAGATCCAATTTTCTAATAGTTCCTTCCTTTCTAGAGGGCAAGATCTAGAAGTTCATTATGTGTTGTTATTGGTGAAGAATGTGTCTTCTCCTATGTGATCAAACATTTCTAAGTGGCATTAGCTCTTTGAAGCACAATATCTTAGTGAGAAAAATCACAATTTTTGATTTTGAATTTCATTCCAAGTCTGAAAAGGTAGAGTAATTGGTGGAATCCAATAGGAGTGATTGAATTCAATTTGTTGAGCAAAAATTGACATAGTATGTATGAAACTCAAATTAGTTCTATTCAACTTTCTTTGTGAGAGTGTGAGGGTCAATTTGTGATCCCATTTGAGGAGGAGTCCATATATGAGTATTCATGCATGGTTGAGATCTTTGTGAATCTCTAGTTTTAAGCTTTGTGAAAAATTGGTGGTATAATTTGTTTTCAAATCAAATCAAATTCATTTTAAATCTCAAGAGTGAGATTATTTGGGTCAAGAGTGAGTCCAAAAGAAGTGATTAAGTTTGATTTTCATGTGTTTGAAACAAAACCCATCTTTTGTTCAAGAATCTCAAGTGTTGAGAGAACTAGTCAAGTGAAAAGGAAAATCTAGGTGTCAAATCTTTTCATATCCATTTCAACTTTCAAAAAAAAGAGTCATTGGTAATTGATGAGTCCAATAGGAGATTGGATCTGATTTCTTTTGTGATTTGATTCAAAGATTGTGTGCTTTTGTCTTAGTGATCAAAGCAAAGTTTCCAAGTGACTAGTCATTAGTGTGAAGATTGATTCTTAGATTTGTGAGCTAGATCTTTTGTAGATCATTATAGATTATTGAAGATGTTCAAATCTAGTCTCTTGAAAGTCACAAATTACATTTGTAGAATTATATCACAGGTTTTTATTCACATGGCATCAATAGGTGGCATCCTATTGAAGGAAAGAAAGGATCCTAAAAGCAACCTTTGTGGCAAGGGAGGATATATTTTCTCAAGATGCTACAAAAAGAAGACCAATCCATCCAAGGAGAACCAAAGCAAGGGGGCCGAGGTGAAGGATGGAGCTTCAAGTTCAAAATGCAAATACAAGAAGGACAAGTCCAAGGAAAGGTGTTTCCTTTATGGAAAGGTGAATGAGGCTTGGAGTCTCATAAGGACTTGCAAGATTTTTCTTCAAGAGTCCATCACAACACATGTCAAATCTTTTGAAATTTTTCATTTGGAAGTGCATTGTTTGGTTCAAGATGCAAAGATAGATGTCACTTTCATGAAAGTAACTTGGATTTATTTTGTCCTTGGAAAGTATTTTCCTTGGAACTTTAGATAAGTCCAAACTTATTGTTATGATCCAAGAGAAACCAATCAAGAATAAGGAGCATCAGTCACAAAATGAAAATAGTTTCATTTATGCTCTCATGTCAACTTATGAAGATCTATATTGCTTTGAAGGAATTTTTGTATCTCAAAGGTGGCTTAAGGCAATACTAGTTAAGTGTGATGCCTTAAAGTATAGCAAAGCATGTTTTCCTTGTAAGCTTACATTAGTTATGAAGTCAAGAAAATGAAAATGTCTTCATAATGTAAATTCTTTTAGTTTCAATAAGATCATGAATGATGTGTTCATTCATAAAGATGAAAATTGCAAGTTTTTAATCTTAAAGGCAAGTTGTAAACTTCTTATGAAAATAAGTGAAGCGTCCAAAGTGGACACTTATATCCATAAGCAAGTAGTTAGCCTTATTGAGATGGAAATACCTTTTGATTTCAATATTAGAAAAATCATGCCAAGTTGTGGTGATTTTTGGACTTATGTTTCTAGCATAAGTAATCTTAATAATCATAGGAAGTGCATATTATATGGTCATGGATGTTGTAATCATTATGAGACATGGAGGTCTCGGATTTCCATCAAGAAGGAGCATCATGAAGACGATCTTAAGGAGTCATTTCAAGGTTCAAGTGTGCCAAGGATTGAGGAGGAGAGACCTTAAGTTGTGATTCCAAAAAAAAACTCAAGAAACATGGTTGAACCCATGTGGCTCACATTTCAAGGGAAAGAGGAACATATCTCATGTGGTATACATCTCATACTTACTTCACTTATGTCATTTGATAAATCAATTTGCTTTAGTGAGACCATTGCGTCTCAAAATTAGAGTAAAGCCATACTAGTTGAGTATGAAGTTTCTCTTGAGAGCATAGATGATGTTCTTAAAAGGTTGAAATTGATTTTAAATCAATTAGAAAGCAAATGGTTATTTCATCAAATGTATGCTCTTGAGTCATGCAAGAGCAAAAGTGATTTGTTCACTCATAGTTTGAAAATTTGTATTGAGGCAAATTGTAAACTCTTTATGAGAGTAAGTGAATCATCTTCTAAAGACACTTATCTCCATAATGAAGTATTTAGCCTCATTGGATCTGAGATCAACATGGTAAACAAGCATAAAGCTATGATGCAAACACTTTGTTATTATAGCATGCATAGTCTTGCCAATTTGGATGAGTCTCACATTAGAGGAGTTTTGAGCTCCAAAAAGACCCTTTAAGAATTCGTGCAAGATGTTTTTTATATTATTAAAATATTATAACACTAATACTTTTGACTTGCCATAACTTTTTAATCATAGCTCAGAAGTATGTCATGTAACATATCATTGCAAAGCCCTTGTTGAGCGCTTTCCAATGCACCAAATTACGCTAAAGTTGGACTTACCACTAAAAAGTTAGGCCATTTTTAGTGTGGAATCAAAATGTGGACTCAAAAAGTTATGTTACGTAGATTTCAAATTTGAGTGTTTTGATTGGTCCATGTGTAAGAAAAATTTGAGAAAAAATATAAAAAGAATCTTTACAAAGGGTCTTTTTTGGATTTAGAACTCCTCTAATGATGACTAGATTCAATGTATCTAGTACTCAAATTGAACCTCTCCAAAACACGTGTTCTATAGTTTCCCACACTTTTCAAAAGTGTTTATTCAAATACTTTTAGACTAATATAACTTTAAAAGTCAAACTCTAAGTCTAATATGAAAATTGGTCTAATTTGCCAAGTATACAAATATGACCAAAATAATAAAACTAGTTGAAATCTTTCACACTCCCTCTTCAGCTAGTTTAAGCATAGACTCCAAGTGAAGTCCTATGCTTCATGAAAAAGTCCTTTCCCAATGCTTTAAAGTAGCATTTATAATTGATATAGAGAATAGTGTCCAATTTGGATGCTTCACTATCTCTTACATAAATTTTACACATCAAGATGTAAATAGAACATGAAAAACCAAATAGAATGTAAATGAGATGATTCCCCCATGTTATAAACTTTGAACTCTCTCTAGAAAATTATAGTAACTAAACAATAAATGTGAATGATAACCATTTTCTTGCTTGTATTCTCCCTCCTTGTCCTTTCTTGATATGTCTCCACCAGAAAAACTCCATGAATGAGCCTCCATCTCCATCTTGTTAGAAGATGCCAGCATCACTTGATGACTTGGCCATGAATGAGTGACATAATGAACCTCCAATAGCTTCATTTCCATCAGCAAAACCAGCCAAGAAATGCTAGTACAACTCAAACATTAAAATGATACTCACCAATGTAGCTAGTTTGACCATATCTTGACAATTTGCATAGATCCACATGAAATTGCTCAAACATTAGATAGAACAAGTAAAGTATGTTGAGAAGATGAGATGGTGATTTTTGATCGAAATGAAACTAAAAGGGATTCATGTTCGCACTCTCTTATCTTCGATGGACTCAGATAGAATTCAATTTTGACTGGGGGCTACTGCTCTAGATCAAACCTACAATCCTCCATAGTGTAGACAGACACTGTTGACTTACATTTTAATTTGTTTAAGCATTCAAGAAGAATGAGCTAGTGTGCAAAATAAGGATAAACAGCCTATCATGTACTGACAATGATCAGACATCAAAATGTTCGAGATCATTCAAGATAAAAGGAGTGCATTACAACTACTTATCAATGATCATTTTCTTGAGCGCTGTGTGACAAACCCACCCAATGCATCAACGCAAGAGATACTATGTCTCTCATAAACTATATCAGACAGTCTCGCTTACGAGCGGACTCTTGGACATCGACTGACAATTATATGCCTAGCTCACATTGATGTTCTACCAATTTGATGTTCAACCAATTCTCTCGTGTTCATCCTATTTATACATGGATGGAGAGGAATGATTTAGTCTAATTACTGATTACAAGAATGGCTGGCTAAGCACATTCTACACTCAGTTTGTCATCGACATCATCTATGGAGGTGGTACTCCTCTTGGTATTTTGCTTGATCCCCTGTGTACTTGGAGCGTGAAGAATCGTCATCTTTTGGTCTTTGGGTGTTTCAAACTTCATGTCTTCCTTTGGCCTTTGGCTTTTCCTTCGAGGTCCTTCAGTCTTCTAACTTTGGATCTTTGCATTCGAGTCTTCATTCGTTTGACCTTTGTGTCTTCGGATTTTGGCCTTCATTAAAACCATTATGTAGGCAATCATTGTCTGGGACAATTCCTGCCTATGGGCAATTCCTTTGTATTTCTGTAGACACAAATACATGTTGGTCCTTTCCGTGCATTTATGCAGAAATGAACTCGAAAGCTATGAAAGTTTTGTGGCTAGAAACATTAAGTTTCTTTAGCTCCTCTCAAAGCATGGTAGTCTCACGATTTCTAGACTCATCCTCTACCTTGCGAACATCCCTTTTTCTAAGGGCTTAGTAAAGATGTCGGCTACCATCTGCTTCATTCCAATGAAGGTGGTTTTCAATTCGTTCCTCTTGACTAGGTCCCTTATCAAATGATATTTGATTGCAATGTGTTTCATCCTTGAATGAAACACGTGATCCTCCGTCAAGTGTATGGTAGATGTATTGTCCATTTGCAGAATTAGAGGCTCGTTGGTGATTTCACCCAGTCCTTCGAGAAACTGTCTGAGCCATGTGATCTCGCTGGCCATCTTGGTGGCTGCAACATATTCTCCTTCGCAAGATGATTGAGCGAGATGACTGAGCAGTAATGGTCTCTGCTTCTTATTAACCTAGAGAATGGCTACCTTTGCTGCGATGGTGCATCCTCCTGAGACACTTTTATAGTCGTCCTTGAGTGATGCCCAACTTGCATCATTGTTTGGAATCCAACATCAAGAGAATAACAAAGTCTAAAATCCTTCATTTTTTGAAGGTACTGTAGGATTTGCTTCGCAATCTTCCACTGTATAGGACCTGGGTTCATGTTGAATTGGCTCATCCTAGACATGACATAAGAAATATCGGGACACATATTATTTGCTAGATACATCATCGATCCAATTAGCCTCTTGTAAGGTGTGTGTTGCATGGCCTCCTGCTCTTCGTCAGTTTTTAGACCATCTTACGTTTGTTAGAATCGTTCTTGCTGGGGTGTTGGTCCCTTTGCAATCTGTCATCCTGAAATCATCTAGGATCTTCTAGATGTACGTAGACTGATGAAGATAAAGCTTTCCTTAATCATAGTCATGGTTGATTTGCAAGCCTAGGTAGCATCTTGCTTGTCCTAGGTCTGTTATCTCGAAATGTTTCAAGATATCGCTCTTCACTTGTGCAATCAGCTATTAACTTCTGCATAGAATCAATGTGTCGTCCACGTAGACAATAACGATTATAATCTCCCCCTCTATGACCTTTACATATACATTGTAATAAGCCTTTAGTGGTTGGAAATCCAAAGATCGTAGAGCATGATCCTTTCTCTTGTACCACTACCTTGCGAATTGCTTCAAACAGTAAATGCTCTTGTGATTCGACAGACATAGGTGGCAAGTGATGTGCAAATGTAACCCGAAGGTTGGTCCATGTAGACTTCTTCATCTAATTCACCATGTAAGAATGCAGTTTTCTCATCCACTATGTGGATCTTGAGATCATAAGCAGCTGCATATGCAAACAGTAAACGTAGGGATGCATGCTTGACTACTAGAAAGAAGATCTCAGTGCAATTGACACTATACTTTTGAGAGAAACCCTTCGCTACAATTCTAGCCTTGTATCTAAACACATTTCCATTCGGTCCATACTTCAATTTGTATACCCATTTGCATTCCACGGTTTTTTGCTTATCTGGTATTGGTTGTAGCGTCTGTAGCTCACCTGGTAGTTCTATGCCTAGCTCACATTGATGTTCTACCAATTGGATGTTCAACCAATTCTCTCATGTTCGCCCTATTTATACATGGATTGAGACGAATGGTTTAGTCTAATGACTGATTACAAGAACGGCTAACTAAGAACATTTTAACGGCACTCAGTTTGTCGTCGACATCGTTCATGGAGGTGGTACTCCTCCTAGTACTTTGCTTGATCCCCTTTATACTTGGAGCATGAAGATTCGTCATCTTTTGATCTTCGGGTGTTTTGAGCTTCGTAGCTTTGTGTCTTCCTTCGGCCTTTGGCTTTCACTTCGAGGTCCTTCGGACTTTGAACTTTGGATCTTAGTCTTCGATTCTTCATTAGTTTGACCTTCATGTCTTTGGATCTTGGCCTTCATTGAAACCGTTATGTAGGCAGTTATTATCTGGGGCGGTTCCTGCTTGTGGGCAATTTCTTGTATTTCTACAAATACAAAGACCTGTTGGTCCTTTTCGTGCATTTCTGCACACACGAATTTGAAAGCTATCAAAGCTTTGTGGCTAGAAACATTAAGTTTCTTCAAAAAGCCATGACCTCCTTTCCACAACCAACTTTTAGTGAAGGGTATTATCTCTTCTTGAAACCCATTTTACCTTTCATTCTGACAAAGAGGGCTCTTTACATACTCTTGGCCTCCAAAAACCATTTTCCAGTCTCATGTTTGTGATTTACTTCCAAGGTTTAGGTAATTGAATTGTCATAAATTGAACTGACATCCATTCTCGTTCCCCATACCCTGTCTTAAGCCTTTACAACCTCGATTGTTGTTTTCAATTGAACTCAAATAATCATTAATGAACAAAACCCTTGCTTCCATCTGGAACTTCACAAACGAAAACATAAACTCCATCAGGCAAATTGTCTGATGACCAGACATCCAAATTTGGTAAAAGATTTCCATCATTAACTCATCGATTCCAATTTGAAAATCAGTTTAGTACTTTAAATTAACAATTTTGAACTGCTCTCCATTAAAAATTGCAACTAAACATGTCTTCAAACCCTTAACCTTAGGAGACCCCCTTGAACTTCAAGACAATACCTGAAATTATCTAGGCATTTTTTATTAACGGTAGTGAAATGAATACATTGTCATATTGCAGTCTTGGCAATGCTGAAAAAACTGTAAATTCTAATTAACGTTAATTATGCCAATTTGAAGACATCATCTCTAAACTTTATGGAGTTTAACTGGCATCATGTCTAAATATAGCAATATTGCTAGTGCCATGTCAATTTACTTACTAAAAATAGTAAATAACCATTATGAAACTTCTTATAGGAATCAAATAAACTCCAAATAGGTCATTTTTAGCCCGAATTATGTCATCAAAAATTCGGCTAACATTGGCGATTCCACTAGGGAGTGTGGTTCCCACACAAACGGATCCAAAAAAATATATCCATGATAAACAGTGGGCTCAACACACATTATAGTGTGATGCTAACCACTCTTCAAAGTAGCAGCCGAATCTAAGGCCATCGAATAAGCCTTAGAACTCATCAGCAACAAAAAGTCTGCAAACTGTAACCTACCAATATATCCATCCATGTGTCTAAAGAAAAAAATGCTCCCATTCCCATCAGTATAGTGTAATGCCCAATGTCTCTGATCCCATGCAATAGGAAAATGGAAATGCAATCTTCATTTTGTTTTGGCACTCAATTATGGATGCAATCTCAAGTTTTGTGTTTAACGTCCTCCAGATAAGTGTATATGCAACCTATCTAGTAGAGTTATCTTTGTTAATATCCTTCATCTTGAGATTTTCCTATCCTCTCCTTACAAACTCTTTTTGTCTCATACGGTATTGAATCTCTCAAATATATGTCTATCCTCACATTCCTCATCTATAGATCGGATTAAAAGATCGAAACTTAAATATCAAGTATATCTAGTTCCTCACACAGAAAAATCTAGATCCAATTGTTAAATCTATTTCCAAACTAGTAGGAGATATATGGAAAACACTCGTCATTCTCTCCACTTATTTTTTCACTCATAAAGATCTCACAAATCCTCTCAAAAGGTGAGAACATTTCCATGATGATTCAACTATAATTTTTTTTTATTCACCACCCCACTAGTAATGTTTTATTCCATCTAAAAACTTCATTTTACCTCTCAGACCCCCCAGATGCTTCTGATTCAAACAAACATGCCCATTTGGGAAAAGTAATTGACATTGCACCCCGATCATCATATAAATGCAGTGTGCATAGGGAAATAAAATGCAATCTTCAGAACATTATTAAATGGATGCAAACATATCGTGCTTTAATGATGCATGTGTAAAGTGTATGTGTTCACAATTTTTTATTTGTTTATTATTATTATTATAAATATATCTATTACTATAATTATTATTATCACCATTATTTCTGCTTATGACTTTTGTCACATTATTTATAATACAATTATCGTATTGTAAGTATGATAATAGACTGCTACTCCTAACTTATATATATATTTTAAATTATTATTAAAAGCTGTAATCTTACAAATTCTATAATTCAAAATAAACATCACCTTTATATGCATTAAGCATTCAATCTTTATAAACTGCAAAATATATTTTGTTTTTTTTTCAAGTTTTTTTTTTTTTTTCCATAGAAAACATAAAAATAACAAAAAACAACTAATACACCGTACCTCATAGTGGAGATGGAAAATTTCTAACCATCAATTTATCCATGATCAAACTTGTTATCTGGATAACCGTCATCATCATCAACATTCAACATTATTTTTCCATGCTTCCCTCTATCAGCTAAGCATGCTCCTTCACATCTTCCACAATAGAATGAATGTTTTGTATGTTCATTAAGCCCATACGAATGGTTCATCATATCATCGTTCATGTTATCTTTCATCAAAAAATTTTGAGATAGTGATTCATTTTCCATTTTCATACTTTTTAAAGATTGATGTTGACTTTTTAGAAGCTTAACATCTAAAGATAAAGAAGATATAGTTCTATCCATGTCATCCATACACTTCTTTCATATCCTCTAGTGGTCATCTTCTGACTAGAGGGCTACATTGGAGTATTGATTCTTATTGGGTCTAAGCCTCAATCCCAAAAGAATTCCTGGTTCATGAGAAGGGCTATGGACCTGCAATACTCAGCACTCTCTCGCATGCATAAGTCAGTGTTGGATTTATATTTGTGGCCAAAATCCAATAGTTGTAGTCTCAAATTATCTATCGACGAGCTTTTTGAATCCCTAGAATCAGTGGCCAGTTGACAACTTCACAACATGGTCGTTCCGTTGGTCATAGGTTTCTTCTTTTGATCGGCATATAAAAGAGGTCAACTCTCTTCTAGGCCGATGCCCTTAGATACTCGTGCAGCCTCCTACTATCCTTCAAGACTTTATTTTTCCATTCAGGCTATGGCTGCAAAGCGACAATGATCTCGGCCCTCGTGAGATATTGGCTCTGATTGATGTCGTCTTTCCCGCCCCTCATACTCCGGGGATATTTTCTTTCGAACCGTTCTAACTCCCGTGTATCAGCCATCTAGGATCTTGGCTGGACTAGTGGGGCCACCTTTCACTGTTGTTGCAATTTTCTAGGTATTTATCTAGCGCCTTGGCCCCTATGTCACCTTTTTTGGCTCAGTTTCACCTGCATTAGAATCAGCAGGTCATGGCAAGAATCTTCATGTTTTCAGCATATCAGCCTGGGAGCAGTCTAAGAGTCGTCATATCCTCCAGCATCAGTGTTAGTCTTAGGGAGGTCAGGTGGAGTGTAATCTGGCAAAGTTGGCATGAGAGTGATGGGTTTGGTAGGAATGGGATTTTCAACAAGGTTGTATGCAGCACTTGAGGAACTAAGTTGTTTTAGAAAATCGTCTCGTCGGGCTTTGTACGTCTCGGGAGGCCCTTGGTGTGGTCTCAGAAGTCAGCTTAGAGGGGGATGAGAGGATGAGGGTGTGGGAACGGGGTAAGTGGGTATGAAGGTCCAGGAGAATTGGAAGACAGAATATTAAATAGTTAGGTGGGGGATTAGGAAAACTCCTAGAGGCAGCTTCGGTCCTCTTGACATCTGATCCCGAGCTTCCATCTAACTAATGGGTGGATCCGTCATAATTAGCTCATCGTCCCTGGATTTTTAATGAAAAATTTATGCTTGGGCCTTGCACGTCGTGTTCTAGAGCTGGTTCACTTTGTCGAAGACCTGTTGTAGAGCCTTTGTCACTTCTTCTAGTTGTTTCTGGGACTCGAGAATGACGTTCGCTTGTTTTGTTGCGGCATTCTCAAAAAATTTCTTGTTCGCCTCCCTCTCTTGAATCAACCTAATATACTTTTTCATTCTTATGGCTGAGGCTTTAGGGTCCTGGAACTGGATGTCCTCAGGCTTCACTAGAGGGGCATCAACCATCATCGTGCTAGATGATCCATCTCGGGTTTGTTGGTCGATCTGGGTCATCTATTGCTTAAGTTGTTGATGAATCTCATTCAGTTCTTCTGTTGCCCGACCATTGCGACTTTTAGCTCCATTATTGAAATTTTCTTTTCCTTCTGTCTCTTTTTCTTTTTCTTTTATCTGTTTTTGTTGCTCGTGGTCTTTTTGTTTGACCTTATTCTCCAATTCTTTTTGCTAGCTCACCAACCAGTGTACGTGGTAGCTGGTCTCGAACAAGCTTATCATAGAACGCTTGGCTATCTCTGAGAGATCTTTAGAATTAGAGATGCTTGGGTATCTAACAGGGGTATGATGAGGTGGCATTAGTTCAAAGAATAATGGTTGATGGGGACGTGAGGGTGGTAATAAGGATGTGAGGCTACTAATATCATTCCTCCATTCTCACCATTACCACCCTCATCTCCCCATCAACCACTACACACAGTCGCCATCGGCGGACACTCTTTACTCTACCAACAGATTACTTCAAAAAATCAAAAACTCGAACACGAGAGAGCAAGATTTTCTCTGAATAGGGAGTTGGCTTCCATTGGAGAGAAGATTCATGATGGAGAGCTTGTACAAATTGTCCTTAATGGTCTAGGAGATGACTTTGCAAATTTGGTCCAAAGTTTTGCCATCCAAGCCACTTTGCCAACTATAGAAAAACTTCACAGTGTATTAGTGGCTGAAGAGTGTAGGATGCTCCATGCAAAATCTAGGATGAGTTCCTTGTCTTTGCAAGATGGTGATGAGAAAGCCAATTTCTCATTCAAGGGCAAAAATAAGACCAATGGAAAGAAGAAGCATCCAAAGGAGGCCAAAGAAGATGCATCAAGTTCAAAGGACAAGTCAAAGCTGAAATGCTTCTTTTGTGGAAAGAAGGGGCATTATGCATCTGAATGGTACAAGAGGCTAAGAGCACAAGTGGAGGAGGAAAAACAAGGAAACTTTGCAAAGGAGGAGGAGGAGGAGGATAAAGTAGATGTATTTTTTATGGCATCTACATCCTCACCAACAAGCAATAGCAATTCAAGAGACAATTGGTGGATCAACAATGGGACTAGCTCCCACATGACTTGTGAAAAGGATTTTTTCTCAACCTTACACTCTTTCAATGCTGCTAGAAAGTTTGTCTTTACTGGAAATGATGAAGAGTGTAGGATAGATGGTGTTGGTACCATCTCTTTGTTTCTAGAATCCTCAAAATGCATGGATCTAGAAAATGTCCTTTATGTACCATCAATCACCAAGAATATGCTTAGTGCTGCTCTACTCTTAGAAAGTGGTTTAAATTTCCACTTTAAGCATGGTGTTTGCTTCATCTTGAAGAATGATGTTTGCATTACAAAGGGATTTAAACATGGAAGATTGTTTAAGTTGGAAGCTAATGTTGCTTTTGAAAGAATGAGCTTGGCAAAGGAGGAGATCACTCAAGAGGAGATCTTGGCAAAGTGTGATCTTGCTTGCATTGAGGAGGATCATCAAAAGGAGGAAGATCTTGAGGATCAGCCTCAAAGCATGAGAGTTCCAAGGGAGTCCTCAATGACAATGGCCGAGTCATCAAATTGCATGCAAATTGTCCATTCAAATGTGCATCTTGCAAGGGTGGTGAGCATTGGAGAGTCTACTATCTTTGAATACTTTTTGGAAAGTATTAGTAGACATGAGGTGACTTGTTTATTACCTTTAAGATTCATGGTGTTTATTACTTTGTATGACAAGACAATGAAATGGGATGCTTTGAAATCTACATTTGTTGTTGATAAAGCAATTTCATTGGATAGCTATTTTTGTAATAGTTTGAATAGAGTCATAAAAGATGAAACATCATTTGCTTTGGAAATCTTTGTGTCCACATGCTTTGTGCATGATCATTCCAATGTAAGGACCAAATATTATCCTATTTCAATGATAGGAATAATGGTAGTGTTTTGCTCTTCAAGTAGAGATTGTAGAATCTACTTGTTTTCCATCAAAAAAGTTGTCAATGGTGGAAATGTGATCTTTCAAATGTGGAAGATTTGTAAACTTGAAGAAGAAGGATTCCAAGAAGAACCTTGAGTATCAAGATGGAGCCATCAAGGCTCAATCATATGGACCAAGCAAGGCAAGTTGTCTTTGGCAATATTATTTATGCACTTAAAATTTTATTTGATGTATCTCCAAGTGCACAAAATGCTTGGAATCCATGGCTTGGCATGATGTATAGTTTTTGAAGTGTGCTACATGTATATAGACACATTTATGGATATTGTAAGGGACCCTCTAAGAGGTGGTGAAAGATCCTTCATGGACATCATTCTCTATTGGAGTCTCAAAAGTTCCTTGTTTGTAGCTGGGTTTTTTAGACACTTCTAAAAGATTTCATTCATCTATCAAGAGAGTTGTAAATAGATCAAGCTAAATTTGAGGAGGAGTGTGAAGAATTGCCAAAAACTAGCAAATCTAGCTTGATCAAAAACCATGTAGTATAATGTAAATTTTGTACATAAGTGGATTCTACACATGTGAGGCCAAGATGCCACATGGCAACCCACTCCTAATGTATGTTAGGTCAAGTCCATAGGGTTGGTATGTCATTTTGGTAGTGATTCCTAGTTTATAGGACCTAAATCCTAGATTTAAGGTGAAAATTTGAGCAACTAGCTATCTACCAAGGATGACTCTAGGAAATAGACTAGGGTTTCATTTTAGATCAAGGAGAGTGAGTTAACTTCCTTTTTACATGCTGGAAATCCACCTAACTTCAAGAAGGAAGTCGAATTTGCTATGTATTCCCTCTCTCCATAGTGAGAAGATAGAAAAATTTTGGAGCTCATTGGCAATCTCAAGCTAGTTCACTATGTACATTGAGTTTTTGTGATCCAAATGAAACCAGATCAATTTTTACTTGTTTCTCAAGTTGAAGGCCGTACTACAGCTTGTATTACACACGTGTGGGCTCGGATCTCAATGTTTATAAATGCTTTTGATTGTTAATGCTTGTTGTTTGTCAAATTGCCAATCTAGATCAACTTTTTTGATGACTAGTTTTTTGATAGATTGTTAAGCAAGCATCCAATCACTCTTGTGGATCTTTTGTAGATACATTTATGGTCCTAAAGTACATTCACAGTCGTCAATGGTGGTCGTCTATGGCAGTACTACAAAGAGTTGTTTTTTGTTGACTCTATCTAAATCCATCACTTTTACTCTTGTATATATTTTGTTGCATTTTTTTTTAATGTTTTTTATTTCACTATTTTCTATGTTTTTTGACTACTTGTGTTTGTACTTAATGCATTCTAGTTCTCCTTCTATTTTTTTTCATCGATATCTTTTTTTATTTCACCACGAGTGTTACAAGTCAACATTTGATGGTCTAGCTCCCAATGATAGATTTTATAACTTATGTCGATCCATTTCCTTTCTGCAATTTTGACATCTCATATTTTCCATCAATAGCACAAATCTAGTAATTGAGATACCATGTCCAACTGAGAACCTCCACCTGTTTAGACACTGTCAAATTTTACTTCATGAAGTTCTCCAACAGAGATAGAGTACTCAACCAAGCATTTACTTGAGATCTCGACCGAGTCCTCTGGTTAGCATCTCGACCGAGTCTTCTAGTTGGCATCTCGACCGAGTTCTCTGGTTGGCATCATCTCAACCGAGTTCTCTGTTTGGCATCGCAACCGAGTCATTTGATTAAAATCTCAACCGAGTCCTTGAGTTCCATCTCGACCGAATCTTTTCTATCAGATCTTGACCAGACCGAGTTCTGACACTTCAACATGGTTTTTGAAAATCTCGACATAGTCATTCCAGTTCAATCTTGACTGAGCCGGTCTCTTCAAACGTCTCGATCAAGCCGAGTCCACACACAACGGCTATAAAGTGACAAACATCGAAGTCATTTGCACCTCAACAACGTGCAAGCTTCTTGTGTTTTCTAGTGACTATTCTCTGGCTATTTTTGTGCTCCCATGCTCATTTGTGGCGCTCTGCCATTCATTGCATCCGTGACCAGTACTTTCATCACCCACCATCAAGCACACGAAACGAGCGCCATCACCAACACTTTTTGAAAACCTAATGCACAAGAATCTACCAGAAAACACCATCTCGTTCTATCTTTTTGCACAAAGACATGTTGAGGGATAGTGTAGCTGTAGCACACATCACAGCTCTAGTTTTTCTATTGTGGAAGACAATCGATTCTTCAAGTTCAACATTTCATATTTCCTTGCACCCACAGTTTTCCACAACACCTATTTTCAAATCCTTTTTTCAAACTGATTCCAAAGATGACGTTCCGAGTCCTCCTGTTCTATCTGGACCATGCCAAGCCTTCTGCTTAGATCTCCACCAAACTTTACTATTTAAATCTCAACCAAGTCTTTTGTTCAAATCTCAACCGAGCCTTTAGTTCAAATCTCAATTGAGTGTCTGAGCTCCATCTCGACCGAGCCGAGACCCCAAGTTAAATCTTGACCGAGTTGAGTACTCCAGTCCCATCTCGACCAAGCCAAGTCCCTCCAGAAACCCTGTAACAGATCTCGACCGAGCCAAAATTTCCAAAGACAGTTCCAAAATAGTCATGTCTTCCCATCACTCCTCCGGTTCTAATGATCTTGATGTCGGCAAGATAGTCAATATGGGAAGCCCTGATATTGTTGGCAATTCTTCACACTCCTCCTCAAATTTAGCTTGATCTATTTACAACTCTCTTGATAGATGAATGAATGCTTTTAGAAGTGTCTAAAAATCCAGCTACAAACAAGGAACTTTTGAGACTCCAATAGAAAATAATGTCCATGAAGGATCTTTCACCACCTCTTAAAGGATCCCTTACAAGATGTTCCACAAATGTGTCTATATACATGTAGCACACTTCAAAAAGTATACATCATGCCAAGCCATGGATTCTAAGGCATTTTTTGCACTTGAAGATACATCATTTAAAATTTTAAGTGCATAAATAATGTTGCCAAAGACAAGAGCCTTGATGGCTCCGTCTTGATACTTGGCTCTGATACCATGTGAAAGTATAATGTAAATTTTGTACATAAATGGATTCCACACATGTGAGGCTAAGATGCCACGTGAAAACCCACTCCTAATGTGGGTTAGGTCAAGTCCATATGGTTGGTCATGTCATTATGGTAGTGATTCCTAGTTTATAGGACCTAAATCCTAGATTTAAGGTGAAAATTTGACAAACTAGCTATCTACCAAGCATGACTCTACGAAATAGACTAGGGTTTCATTTAAGGTCAAGGAGAGTGAGTTTACTTCCTTATTACATGCTGAAAATTCACCTAACTTCAAGAAGGAAGTCGAATTTGCTATGTATTCCCTCTCTCCATAGTGAGAAGATAGAAAATTTTTGGAGCTCATTGGCAACCTCAAGCTAATTCACTATGTACATTGAGTTTTTGTGATCCAAATGTACCCAAATAAATTTCTACTTGTTTCTCAGGTTGAAGGCTGTACTAAAGCCTATAGTACACACGTGTGGGCTTGGATTTCAATGTTGATCAATGCTTTTGATTGTTAATGCTTGTTGTTTGTCAAATTGCCAATCTAGATCAACTTTTTTGATGACTACTTTTTTGATAGAATGTTAAGCAAGCATCCAATCACTCTTGTGGATCTTTTGTAGATCCATTTATGGTCCTAAAGTACAGTTTTTTTCTCAACCTTACACTCTTTCAATGATGCTAAAAATTTTGTCTTTACTGCAAATGATGAAGAGTGTAGGATAGATGGTGTTGGTACCATCTCTTTGTTTCTAGAATCCTCAAAATGCATGGATCTAGAAAATGTCCTTTATGTACCATCAATCACCAAGAATATGCTTAGTGTTTGTCTACTCTTAGAAAGTGGTTTGGATGTCCACTTTAAGCATGGTGTTTGCTTCATCTTGAAGAATGATGTTTGCATTGCAAAGGGATTTAAACATGGAAGATTGTTTAAGTTGGAAGCTAATGTTGCTTTTGAAAGAATGATCTTGGCAAAGGAGGAGATCACTCAAGAGGAGATCTTGGCAGTGTGATCTTGCTTGCATTGAGGAGGAGCATCAAAAGGAGGAAGATCTTGAGGATCAGTCTCAAAGCATAAAGATTTCCAAAGCAAATGATGTTTCATCTTTTATGACTCTATTCAAACTATTACAAAAATAGCTATCCAATGAAATTGTATTATCAACAGATTTTAAGTTTTCAACCCTTGGATCAGATTTTGAATTTTCAACCCTTGGATCAAATTTTGACTATTTGATCCTTGGGTCGGATTTTTTTGGAGCTTTTTCCTTGTGGTCAAAAAATTGGTCTTCCATGAATATGACATCTCTGCTCATGAATATGACATCTCTGTGTTCAAGTTGTAGAGCTTGTATGCCTTGTGATCTGGGGAGTAGCCAATGAAAATTGATTTTCTGTTCTTGTCATCCATCTTCTTTCTTAGATCTTCAGGGATTTGAGCATAGGCAATGTATCCAAACACTCAAATATGTGTGAGTGATGACTTCGATCCAGTCGACACCTCATTGGGTGTCTTGCCATTCAGGGCCTTGGTGAAGGGTAGATTTTGCAAGTAGGCAGCTGTAGTGACAACTTCTGCCCGCATGGGCCATCATGCTTTTGGCACTCTCAATAAGTTTTTGGCACTCTCAAGGCCTTGGTGAAGGATAGATTTTGCAAGTAGGCAGCTGTAGTGACAACTTCTATCCGCATGGGCCATCATGCTTTTGGCACTCTCAATAACTGTCCAATTCTTTCATTATGCTACTCCATTGGACTGAGGTGAGTAGCTCGTGGTGTATTGTTGGAGTATTCCATAGGCCTTGCAGAATTCTTTGAGCTCAGTGGAGATGTATTATCCCCCTCCATTAGTACGTAGAGCTTTGATTGATCTCTGGATCTGCTTTTATGTACATGTCTTGAACTGCTTGAAGAATTTGAAAGTATTGAGTTTATCATGTGTTGAGTTTCTCTGGAGTCTAGGTACCAGGAATCAACATCCTAAAAATTTTCGACCTTGGTCATGAAGGCAACTTCATCTTCCTCTTAATGCTAGATCGAATGATTGGTTGAGACAACATTCGCTTGTTGTTGGAACTGCTTCTTCTTTTTATTGTCATACTTGAGTGTTATGTAGTCCTTGATGAGATGGCCAGTCCTCTTACAATATTTGCAGAAGAGTTTATGGAATGATGAAGAATTCTAATTTAACCCTGAGCCAGAATTCGACCTTGAGCCAAAATTCGACCCTGAGCCAAAATCTGACCCTGAGTTAAAATTTGACCTGGATTGCATGTTGCTCTTTCTGCCTGAATAATCAAATTTTGTGGATTTCTTTGACTTGAACTTAGAGCCTGAGGATCCGATCCTGAGCTTGAGGATGATGCATTTCTTCTGATCTCCTCTTGTAATAACATTGAAATCAGTCGTGAGAGAATAAGTTGTTGCTGGGTTGAAATAGCCATGGCCCATGTTTCATAGACATCAGGGAGACTCGATAAAAGAGTCATCACTGCATCAAAATCTTCTATGACTGAGTCGGTTGTAGTCATTTGCTCCATGAGATTTTTAAATGTATTGAGATGGCTGGAAATAGTGTCTGCATCAAACATCCTCAAGGTGAAAAATTTCTTCCTCAGATGAAGTTTGAATGTGACATCTCTGATGTCATAGAGTGTAGCTAGGATGTCCCAAGCATCCTTAGTTGTCTGAGCAGATCGAATATGACTGATCTAGGAGTCTTTGATATTCAGTGTGATTAAGACAAATGCCTTGCCATCTCATTGCCTCCATTCTGCATTAGTCTCTAGCTTGATTTTAGTGCCATCAACTAAGTCCCACAATTCCTTGGCTAATAGAATGACCTTCATCTTGAACTTCCAAATATAGTAGTTCTCTCCATTGAGTCAATCAGAAAAGAACTAGAAGTAGAATCCATTATGGTATAGTATCGATATTGTTGGTAGAAACAACAATAGCGGAATATTGTTGGTTGTGCACTTGTTGAGATGAAGTCTTGGTAGAAACAACAGTGAATCTGCAATGAAAATGTAGATTACTAAGCCACCCGCTCTGATACCAATTCGGAAATCAGTGAAAACATGGTGTGCAACGAAAGTGGAGCAGGTGGTTTATGGATCAGAAGTGTAACAGTTACCAGCAATGCATTCAAGATGAAATTGAAAATTACAAATGCGCAATAGAACAACAACGTAGACAAAAACTACACTTTGATAATTATCAAAATATGAGTACAATGCTTGAAGCTGGGCACAAATCAGTGAACGCAATCAGTATTCAGTTGAGTTTGTTGATAGCTAACTAATAAAATGACAACTATTTAGGCCCTACGACATTAAAAGTCCCGCAAAAAGGCCTATAGTCCTTTTATTGACTTTTAACTAATCAAATCTATATGTGATCATCGGGTTGGACTTACACGCGTAGGGTGCCAAATCCCTCTCACTTATCAATTAGGGTTAGGATTGCCTTGGGATCCACAAACCCTCCAACAGTATCCCCCACCAAAACTGGTGGTGGTCCCATGACACCTGCGAGATGCAGTTATTGGGAACTTTTATTGGCTTTGCGACGAATCTTTATTAAATGGTATTGCACCTTCTCCATAAACTCGAGACGAACAGTATTAAAATCCAAATTATGGGGCAAAAAACAATGATGGGCTCCTACAATCTACTTTGAGATTGTCCATGACATGAAGCAAGATTCCTAGGAGCCTCCCATCATTGCGACACGAAAATATAAATGAGCAACCGACAACTGATCTTTGATATTCTCTAAGGCCATCGGCTTATTTGGATCGAATGCCAGAGGAGGGAGGCAATCGTCCCATTTGGTTGCCACTAATGCCAACAGAGTTAGATCTTTTGCAAACAGTGCCGATTGTCGCACTGTCGGATCTAGAGAGTGGACATACTCTCGCTGGTACGCTTGTAAAGTCCAGTGGAAATCCACTGATATTGTCCAACTGTAGGACTGATGGATGATTGGCCAATTGGGCGTATGGATTGTGATCTTGTCCATAGCCAATCCCAAATCTTTTCATTTATTCCTTCTCGGCATTGGCACATAATAGGGATCTACCCGCAATTGGTGAGGGCTGGCCACATAACTCCTGATTGATTTCAGAGTTTTCTCAAAAACGGTAATTCTCCATGTCGGCTGCTCTCCCAATGCAGGTATTTTGTCCACTTCTTTGTCGGCCTCTATCTGAGAGGTCTTGAAATTAAGGATCCATCCACCACAGGAGGACTCATGCGGATGTTGCTTTAAGAAATTCTGGATCAAGTCCTCGACGCTGATGGGCCTTAGGAATAACTGTGTGGTCCTTAATGAGGATGGAACCGTTGGCACTGCCTGTACAACTAGCAGTTGTTCTGGTATTTCTGGAGCTCCCCCCTGGTCCATGCCCAAATCCAACCCTCCAACCTCCCAATATGTACGTTTAGTTTCATCTTGATTATAGTACTAGTCGTGTGATGCGTCTGTTAAGGCCATAGCCTAACAACTTAATTTTATCTTGAGCAAAAATTTTGTCATAGACTTCACAGGATTCAGCATAGATATGAAGAAATCTAACTGAATTTGTTAATACATTATATCTGGGTAGATCCAAACGGGGTGCTCTTCTAACAATAATAAGAATGACTTCCTGAGAAGCACCTTCAGGCAGCTCCAGGGGCAGCCATCTTTACAAATTCAAATCAAGCAGACAATGAGATTGGATCTAGATTTTTCAACCAGAACTATCTTAGATCAAATCTGCTAGATTTATTCCACTTTTCAAGAATCTGATTTCTATATCGTGAAAAAGATTTTGAAATTCAATCAATCGATACTTCTCAAAAATGAAAAATCTCTCAGAATTCAAATCGGATTGTATCATATTTGATCCAAATTTTGATAAAGACTTGATCTGGAAAATCAAAATCTAAAAATAGTACTAGCAAAGGTTGGCTCGACGAAGGTTAAACAATGCTATTTTGGAAAAAAAAAAAACTCTGATCATCTTTTCTTGATAATTTTTTGGGTAATTATCTTCGCTGAACTCTCAGATGCAAGATCTGACACAGATAAAACAAGGGTAAACCCGGCGAAGGTTTATGACACAAGAAAATACAGTTTCTATAGTTTGGCGAGGGTAAAAATCAAGATTTTTTATGATCTAGATATGAAGAATCTTCGACGAACTCAAAAAAAAATATTTTACTATAAATAGAATATTTTGAAAACTCGACAAAGGTTTTGGCGAAGGATCAAGAGTAATACTGGTATTTTTGCAAAATAGTGACTTTTTTGACAAAAATATGGCAATATGACAACTGATCTTTTGAAAACCCTTCTATTTTTGGTATCATTCTTTGTCGACCTGGCAGTAAATAGATCTAAATCACACCTATGCACAATGAATCAGGAGAAGGTTCTTTTTTTGTATTTTTAAGGTTTTCGTGATTTTTTGGTATTTTTTGATGGTTTTTCTGATGTTTCTGGAAATCTGCTGGAAAGGATTGTTCGCCCATCAAACTGAAGGTTTTGTGATGAAAACCAAAGGTGTCTGCAACTCGGCGAAGGTTTAGTGAAAGAGGGCAAAAAGCTATCAGCTCTGATGACGATTTTTGTCTCCTTTTGACCAAAATTTGACAAATTTCACCAATTTTTGTTGTTTTTTCTGATATTTCAGATCCAAATGGATCTCAAGATTGGTGATCTGAATAGCTTTCTCTATTCTACAATCAAATTAGATTTCAAACAAGCAAATCCACTCAAATCAAGCAAAATCACTCCCAAACTAACCCTAAATACAAATCTAACACTATTCATGCAACGACAAGATGCCTAATGCAAGCTAACCATCCAACAAACATTCTGCAAACTGAAAAATTGGCATAGCTCCCCGGCAACGGCACCAAAATTTTAGTGGGTTTTTTTCCTTGCCTATCCCCAAACCAAGATCTAGTCAATCTAGCATCAAAGAGATGAAGTTAGTTGTCACGCGTAGGTTCGTTCCCATGAGAGTGATAGTATAGTTCAGATTTCAACATGAATGGAGAATTCACATCTAACTCTAGCATCCATTAACCCTAAACATTAACACTACAAGAACAAATTCAGTAGACGGTATGGCTTCCTATCCATACACCATTTGAAATAGAGTTTGTCTAGTGCTCACCTTGAAGGTGGTCCTAAATGCCCATAAAGCTACATGAAGTTTGTGTTCCCAAAACGAGCATGACGATTCTACCATCTTCGTGATAATACCACAGAGAAGCTTGTTCGATGATTTCGCCTGTTTGTTGTAACGTGAGTAATAGGGTGTGCTCTTCCTATGGACAACTAGATACAAGGGCAATAGGTGAGTGATAGTTGTGAAAGATTTCAGATCCACAAAATGATTTTGGGTTAGAAAAACACATATCACCAATCTTGCCAATGTAGAAAAATCAGCATCTACACTAAGAATAGGATGAAAACTCAAATAGATCTTGATCGAACATGAATCAAAACATAAATAGAAACTACTATCCATATAGAAACAATATCCTATTGTATTTCACATGTGTGAACTTGAAAATAGCAAATATTGATCATTTTACACATTAAATTGCAAGATATCACAAGTATATTGCACCAATGGATAGAAAAACCCAAGAGAAACATGTATAAGTATGAATGAGACAAGAGAGAGACAGAGAGTATCCTCTCTATCCATGAGTTACGTTGTTTTATAGCAGGTCCAAAACCTAAATTGCCACTTGGTTTTCCTCTAATATGAAAAACCTACTATTTGTAGGACTAGATTCAATGTACCCAGCATTCAAATTTGAATCTACTCAAACTCGACTTCTAATCTTTGCCACACTTTCCAAAAGTATTTATTCAAATACATTTAGACTAATATAACTTTGAAAAGTCAAACTCTAAGTCTAATATGAAAATTAGTCTCAATTTCCAAATATAAAAATGTAACAAATATGATTAAACTAGTTGAATTTCTCAATCTTCAACTAGTTTTAGCGTAGACTTTGATAACACTCCAAGTGAAGTCCTATGCTTCATGAACAAGTCCTTTCCCAATGCTTTGGTGAAGATATTAGCTACACATTCCCTTGAGGACACATGTTGAAGTTCCACCTCCTTTGCAATGACTTGCTCCCTCACAAAATGATATGCCACCTCAATATGCTTGCTCCTAGCATGAAAGATAGGATTGGTTGCCAACCTTTGGCCTGACAGATTGTCACAAAAGATGATTGGGCTCTCTGAAAAATCCAACAAGTGAAGATCCTTGATCATCCTCTTGATCATCTTCCTTTGAGATGTAGCTCTCGGGTTTTTCCATGTACACTTCCTCCTCAAGATCACCATTCAAAAAAGCATTTGTAATATCCAACTGCCATAGATCTCATCCATGAAGAGTAGCAAGAGAGATGATGACCCGAATGCTTACCATCTTTGCCATGAGCGCAAAGATTTCATCATAGTCAATACCATGTTCTTGAGCATATCCTTTTTCCACCAACCTTGCCTTGTACTTGTTGATAGATCCATCTTGGTTTGTCTTCATCTTGAAGATCCATTTGCATCCAATAGCTTTCTTGTCCTTAGGTAACTCCACCAATCTCCATGTTCCATTCTTCATAAGAGATAGACCCATTGCTTGGATTTACTCCTCTTCTTTCCTTGCTTGATCTACACTTGTAGGTTCATCAAAAGGTTAGGAAAGCAACATAATTTCCAGAAACTACTTGCTTACCCTTTTCATCATATGTGAGCCTTGAAGGCATTTGTCTTTCTCTTGATGTTCTCCTTGGCTTTTGACTTGATGAAGGTCCATCATCATCACCATCTAAAGTAGGATCCTTTGCATCAACATCAAGAATGTTAGATCCACCCACATCATCAATAGTACTTGGAGACACTTTTGGAACGTTCCCCTCATCAAAAATGACATCTCTACCAACAATCACTTTGTTAGTAGAAGGAATGTAAACCGTATAGGCTTTACTCACCTCACTATAAGTACATTTCCTTGAAGATGGATCCTCCTTGATCCTATTATCAAGAGTAATTTAGCCAAGGTCTTCCCAATAGGACACTATAGAATTGGAAGAATTCGGACAAGTCCAAGACTACAAAATCTAGCACAAATTGAATTTTTGCTACTTTAGTTTGCACTTCCTTGGCTATACCTAATGGTTTCACACTTGACTGATCAGCTAGTCGGATCATGAAAGGGGCTCTCATCATATGAGTAAGTCCCCATGCGTAGTATATTCTGGAGGATATGATGTTCACTCTTGAGCATCCATCGATTATTGTTGACTCTCGTGGAAACCCCCGATGTGTGATTGGGATCGTTACATGTTTTGCATCTTTTTCCCATCCTACTCCTACTTGGTGGACAGATTGTGATCCTTCAACTGCTTCATCTGTTGACACTAGGCTGGTGGGGTGCCATCTACGTATGCTTTCAGTCCTTCCAAGAGGTTCGGATGCATTTTGAGCAAGGTGCCCAATGGTAATCGGACATCCCTTCTCAATAGATCGATCAAGAAAAATGTATGGTCCTTTTCCATCTCCTTGATCTAGAAAGGGATCTCCATACCAAAATGCTCATGTGTATTCTGTCTAGTCTCACAGATGAGCTGCAATAACTTTGGATTCACCAGGGAATGGAGGGATGCTTTCAATCGTCGATCATTTTCACCCTCGAACTGACCCTTGTCTTGCTTTCGGGCTACCTCTCTAGCTTGATCTAGGGCTTGGGATTCTCTTACCCACTCCTTCATGCATCTAAAGTTTCCTTGCTGGGTATTCTCCAACATATAAAAAATCCAATGAGCCACTAACAAGTCCTATAGTAGCGTAGCTGGCCTTACGTTACCATAGTTGATTGTCATATCATTAGAGTTGGCTAAGTATATTTATAAGTAGGTGTTAGGGCAATTCCGTGCCATGCTAATCCTTTACAACTACTAGTACTCTTTTGCATATCCATGCGATTAAAGAGTATTCAAGCCAAAACTACTAATGAGAAAACCAAATAACTTATTATGTATTATGTAATCTGTTACTCGACAGTATTTGACCAATTTGTGTTAGGTTAAATAACTGAATTGCCACCAATTTGAAAAACACTTTTTTGGATCACAAATTGAGTAGAGATCCACTGATGGTTGCAATCCAAATGAATAGCTAAAATATTAAATCAAATAGAATTGAAATTAATAGCCAATGAATATATCTACAAAAATGATTTGCATCAGTATTTGATTGAAGTGAATAATATAGATTGGAGGTTAACCATATGAAACCAAGCAACATAAGTGCTCTTTTGAAAATACTTTCATGATACCCATATTGGTAGCTTTTGAAAAAAAAACATTGCAATCCGAAAAAAATTTGCATATTGGTCCGATCATCACTCTCTCAAGCATTCTACATAAATGAACCAATTTTTGCCACAGTCTGCAGAAATACACACAAAGTTCCAACAAGCAGACAACCGTAACCGCACCACCAAGGCACCACCTAAGGCACTACAAGTTACCACCAAGGCACCGCCTAACTCACCACAAGACACCGCAAGGGTCTTGTCTTCGGTCTATATGCGGTCCAAGATACCACCGAGACACCGCTGAGGCACTGTCCAAGCTCCACAAGAGACTTGCATGTCTCTACAATGCGATGTGGTCCGATTGAAATAACATCGCAAGTCAACCTATGCGGTCAACATGCGGAGGGAAACGAATGCCGCCCAGGCACCGCGCAAGTCCCACCAACATTCACATGCAAAGGAGACTTCACGCTCCCACAATTGTGGCTTACAATGTGGAAGGACCACAAAGGCACTGCACGAACGTAGCCTATGGTCAACATGCGGCTACATTTTCACGCTCCTACGGTCACTTGTGAAGGAGACCCTGTCAGTCCTTGCTTACATCTTCATGCTCCGCCAATAACTGATCTACGGATCTACTCTTAGAGCTGTTAATGATCTTTTGAACAGTAAAATAGAATAATATAGGATCATTTGACAACTATATAAGCAACTGAGCGATTAGAAGATACGCATCAGAATACGATCATTTATGATATAGAGAGAGATCAAATGACCAAAAACTGGTTCCATAGTATCTGACTCCTTAGAGTTAGAGATTATCTAAGTTTAAGCCAGATGGAAAACTCGATTGGTGGTTAAGGGATATGAGCAAGTTTACAGAATAGATTACACTAACACTTTCAGTCCAATGGTAAAGCATCAATGTATCCAAACCTTGCTGGCTATAGCTAATGTAGAGGATCTGGACAATCATAAGATGGACATCCAGACAGCATTCCTGATGGATATATACAAGAACATATTTTCATTTATCAACCAGAAGGTTACATCTTCAAGGCCAAGAGCATTTGGTATGTAGATTGTAGAAGGCACTTTATGGCCTCAAGCAAGCTCCTAGGGCTGTAAACCGATACACACACCCATAGATCCACGATTCAAACTATCAAAGACATATGCTTTAGGACTGAAGCAGAACAGAAAGAAATGTGCATACACCCTTATCAATCGATAATCGGGTCTATAATGTATTCTATATATGCACATGACCTGATCATCTGCGGTGAGCACACTGTCGCAATACATGTTCAATCTAGGCTTACAACACTGGAAGGCTCTACAATGATTAATGAGGTACATCCAAGCGATGAAACACTATGCTTTGCACTATAATGGTAATACAGAAGTTGCACTTACACTAGTCACCTATTCCGATTCAGATTGGGCAAGAGACGTTAATACCAAAAAGTCCATGTATGGTTATATTTGTTTTATTTTAGGAGGACCCATTTCATGGAACAACAAAAAGCAAAAATGCATTTTGTTGTCATCTACAGAATCCGAATATGTTGTAGCTACATTAATAGTGAAGGAGATTATTTGGCCTCAAAGGTTGCTACAAAATCTACAATTTTTCTACAAATCGGTCCAACTATACTCCAATGTGACAATCAGAGCTGCATAGCTCTATCTCTGAATCCACGAACTCATTCAAGAACTAAACACATAGAAGTTCAGTTTCATTTTCTTAGAGAAAAGGTTCATAACAAGGATGTTGTACTAAGTTACTATCACACAGACAATATGTTGGCTGATAATATTCTGACAAAACCATTGTCAAGGGAAAACATTTTACTTTGGTAGGTTTGTTAAGTCTCAATTTAAATTCAAATTCATAGCAGTAAGCTTAAGGGAGAGTGTTGGAGTTAATTTTACTTCTACTCATCCTAACCGCCCTCCTCATTACTTAAGAAAATCACTCTCTCAAGTAGATATGAACCAATTTTTGCCACAGTCTGTAGAAATACATGCAAAGTTCCAACAGGTAGATACCCGCAACTGCACTACCTAAGACACCGCAACCTTTACCGCCAAGGCACCACCTAAGGCACCGCAAGTTACCACCAAGGCGCCACCTAACTCACCGTAAGACACTGCCAAGGCACCACAAGGGTCTTGTCTTCGGTCTATATGCAGTCAAGGATACTGCCGAGGCACTGCTGAGGCACCGCCCAGGCTCCGCAAGAGATTTGCATGTGGCTACAATGCGATGTGGTCTGACCGAAGGAACACCGCAAGTCAATCTATGTGGTCAACATGCGGAAGAAAACAAACCGCCCAGGCACCCCACCCAGGCACCGATCAAATCCCGCCAACATTCACATGCGAAGGAGACTTCACACTCCTGCAGCTGCAGCTAATGACGTGGAAGGACCGCAAAGGCACCGCACGAATGTAGCCTACGGTCAACATTGTTAGTGAGATGTGGATGTATGCCTATCAACTCTGATACCAATATGATGGGAGAATAGAATAGACTAGGTCTAGGCCACAGCGGAAATGAAGGCCTCATCCCACCAAATGAAAACAATGAACATTGATAACTGTGATAAGGATTTGGATTACTTAGAAAGCGAAGTGATAGAACAGTTCCGTTTGTGTTGATTATGAATATCAGTGTGGGTGTCGTACACAACCATAGAGAGAGATTGCAGAAAGGATTAGGCTCCTAAGATAGCCATGCAATTCTCTGATATTGATATTTTGATATAAGAAAATGCGAAACAATTAGGTGCCAAGGACAACCATACATTTATTTTTTTATGATATATGTGGAAGAAAAGTGAGAGTTAATAAACACTCAACAAGACTGCAATGAGATAGAACAATAGTGAATTTGTATATTCAATGTTGTAATAACTACTATCAAATCACAAAACAATTGCCCTGATAAGCGCATGATTCTACTCATAAAAACAAATCAATTGTTATAGTTCTGAATATTTACTCTCTCTCTCTCTCTCTCTCTCTCTCTCTCTCTCTCTCTCTCTCTCTCTCTCTCTCTCTCTCTCTCTCTCTCTCTCTCTCTCTCTCTCTCTCTCTCTCTCTCTCTCTCTCTCTCTCTCTCTCTCTCTCTCTCTCTCTCTCTCTCTCTCTCTCTCTCTCTCTCTCTCTCTCTCTCTCTCTCTCTATTTTCTAACTTTGAGGAGTCAGATACTGTGAAGGCCTGTTTTGGTCGTTTGATCTCTGTCGTGTAGACTTATTGTAAATCTCAAGTATCAACAACTCCAATCGCTCATTTACATATATATAGCTGCTGGATGATCTTGTGCTATTCTAACTTTACAATTACAAGATCGTTAACAGCTATATAATTGATTAATTAGGTCAGTTATTATTGGAGCGTGAAGGCATAGACAGTCTGTACATGAAATCATGTGTCAATCTACAAAGTGTCATATTTTTCGGAAAAAAATGTCGCATTTTTTTAAGTGCAAAAAATTTCTCGAAATCCTGAGTAAACACTTTGTCGCATTTTTCACAAAATTCTATTGTACTCAGAATGGCTTGAAAGTGAGTACAAGACTTTGTGGGATTTTTTGCCTGTTGAAGTTTGCAAGTAAAAATGCAAACTGTTGCGACAAATAGTTCAAAAGTGGAGACTTCTTTGAGAGAGTGATTTATGTAGAAGAGAAGGAGGGCGGTTAGGATGAGTAGGGGTAAGATTAAACTCCAACATTTCCCCTTAAGCTATCAATCTCATTAGCAAAATGATGATCCTTTTATGGATCAAGTACATCCACGAGTCTGGTATAGTCTAGCAGGTCTTCACACGTGTGAAGAGTGCCACATCACTCAGATCTATCCATTTGATCCATCCTTGATCCTTATCCAAAGTTGACCTTCTAGAATATGGCTAAAATCCAAAGAGCTACTATCCTAGAATATAGGAATACTTTGGTGGCCTAGTCATTATAGATTTCCACAAAATCGATGAATTAAGTAGTATAAAAGGTTTGATCGTTCCCCAAGAGAGAAAATTATCTCATATTTTGCATGGTAACTGTGTATATGATGGTAAACGGACTGGGATGTGTAATATTCACAATGAATACTACAACGACATATCTGGTTATCCAAAGATATTTGGGTAAATTGGCATCCAGGAACACCAATGATGAAACAATTTGGTCAAAGTCTGCAGTCATAAAGATTACTTTATCGTTTAGACTCTTCAGGTATCAGATAAGCAATTAGATCAAACAACAACTAGCAAACAGATTTATCAAATAGAATCACATTAGCTAAAGATTCTTCTTAATCAAACACAGAGAATTAGTTCTTATCACAGAAAGCAAACATAACAGAGCATCAAATAATCTCATTATCTGAACACATAGCTCATTCAGTATTGAAGGAAGTTCTGCTAAAAGTTATGCTTAACAGCTTCGGCCAATTCCCTGCACACATTAGTCAAAATTGTTGCTTGTTGGTGACGCCTGAAAATCCATGTTAGAGTAACTGAAATTCAGTAAGACGTGGGAAATATGTGTGATGCAAACAGAACATTATCACAATCATTTACAGATCATACAGAGTGTATTCGCTCAAATAATAAGAAGTAATTATGTGAAAGATAGCAAAGGGAAAGAATGCTCAAGCTACAGAAACTTGCTCTTCTCTCTCTATTGATACTCAGCTCTGTGTGAAATGTGTAAGTACAATGGCACGAAGTGTTGTCCTTATAGGAACGATCATCGGCCTCAATGTCGTTTACGAACCGTCAAAATGTCAGTTGTGGTCTGCTACTGCGTCGCTTATAGAATGTCGCAACTTCTACTCTAAATGTGAATTTACAAAGTGCAAATAGGCCTTTACATGAATTTAGGCACTATAGCACATATACATATATAAAAATTGAAAATTGTTACAATATATAACAAAACTTGGACAATGTAGAATTATGAGGCTCCACATATCCCCTTCCTCAACTGTGCAACGGCTCGCAAACAACTTATTTACATCCTTTGATGTTTCTTTTTGCTAGCTAGTTTGTTGTGGAAAATGGCCTTAGCTCGGGCTTCGTTCTCTTCATTCACTTGCTCCAATATATAGTTAGTTTGCACATTGAACTTATTATGAACAATGGCAAGGGCCAGGGTTCCTTTTTGATGCACTCTTACTTTGGCCCAAAGAGAGTTTAAGTTAGAAAAAGTCCAAGGGTTTTTTCCCATTGTTCTTTTGTGTAGCCGAAAAGTTTAGGTAAAGAAAGGTAATTCATTCTCCACTAGAGTTCTGGACTACAAAAGGGTGGAAGAAAGAATGTTAGTTCCTGCTGAAATGTCTGAAATTCTAACCTAAGTAGTGAATACACTACCTTGTTCTTCTTTACAACCGCTCCATTGTGTGACGTCTGAGCTTGATATGGAATAATGCTTAGTGTCTCAGGTTGGTCTTTGGCAGCTGCAACACAGACTCATTGTACCTTTGCAGCCTCCTCGAAATCGGTCTGCGTCTCCTGATCCTTCTGGATTTGCTTGCTGATGGTGTCTGTTTGGATGGCCTTCTCTGATATAACCTTAGCCAGCTCATCTGTCTGCGTCTCCTGATCCTGGCACTATGCTGGTTCTTCCTCGTCACAAATCTGCATTTGGCCCAATTGAAATTTGGCCTCTTCCAACTCTTCTTTTAATTTTTCATAGGCAATCATCTGCGATTGTAGATATTCATGACCAACTACCTGGTCAATAATAGTATCTGTATACGGCAGAGGATAATATCTTTTGCTGTAGCAGCATTTAGTTTCCTAAAATCTTGGCAAATTCTAATCTTGCCCGTCTTCTTCTTAGGTACTATAACTATTGGTGACACCCACTCACTGCTTAGAACAGGATATATAATACCCGCTCTAAGACATCTATTTAATTCGTCTTTTACTAACAAGGAGTACTTTGGATTCAATCTATATTGGCGCCGCCTAACATGTATTTCTGATCTCCTATGATAGCACTAATCTCTGGAACTCCACAATCTCCTCTATCTACATATTCTACCCTATTACTGTATGCAGGTATACTTAGTGTGACAAACCTCTCCCCTTCCTCAGTCCCTACTGATTGAAGCCCTTCTTCCTCTGAAGTATAGCTCGAGGAAGATGTAGGTGTCTCATCTTCATACTCAGTCCTTTTCCCATGATATGGAAATTCTTTTGTGACTTTTCTCTGTTGGTGTCTCCATATGGTTTCTGAAGGTAATCTCCTTCTTCTTCTAGTAAGTTATAACATCGGCCTGCTAGAGCCATGGCCATCCTAACAACACTTTATATGATGATTGTCTCATGGTTTTTAATATTATAAAATCCATAAGAAACTTATGGTCTCCAATATAAACTGTAACCTGAGACAATTCTCCTATTGGTGATCTTCTAGTTGCATCAGCTAACCTTAAATGTCTTAAGGTGGGTGCTATTCTATGATGAATGCCTAATTCATATGTTGTTTCTTCAGTCATTATATTTACACTAGATCCGGAATCTGTGGGTACACTATCTAAGATACAGCCATTAATTACTACCTAAATCTCTGGTTGGCCTTCGTCACCGTAATTAACTAATCCTATGTTGACTACTGGTAACTTTTCTTTTCTTCTCTTTTTATTTTGCAAAAATTGCTTAATTTTCTTCTTATAATATTGATTATCATCTAATAACTGTTTAAAAGTTATATTGAGCATTCTGGAAACAAGGTCTTTCACAATATCATAAGAACAGTTTCTAAGTGTCGACAAATCTCTAGATATCTTGCTACTTATAGCTGGATCTAAAAATGTCACTTTTTTAACTTTTCTAGTTTCTTCGTCTAAAAGCTTTTTAGCTTCTGAACTAATATCAACAGCATAATGTTTTTCACTAGACCTATCGAGGTTTAATTCTTTATTACTAGGAATTTCTACTAACTGTTCTGCCACCTTTGCTTTTTCTGTCGCATTTTTTGCGTTTTTCGCAGTTTTCACAATATTCTTCTTAGTTTTCTTCTTATCTTTAAGAGTTAAAAAATCTTTACTACTTCTTGTAGCTACTTTATTTATCTTTTTGTCTAAATCTGGCCATTGATGGTCTTGATCTAATAATTTAGACTCTACTTCTATCCTCTGAACTATCATGTCAGTGTTAGTCTTAGATGGCCGAGGGTCATCTTCCCTAGGCGAGTTTACAAACCTTGGTTTAGACCGTGGTTGTTGTGGCTGAGGACATTTAGCAGTGACATGCCCTTTGCCTTTACAATTAGTGCAGAGTGGCACATACCCTACTGACCTCCTGGGTTCAGGGCAATAAGGCGAATAGTGACCTGGGGCTCCACAATTGTAGCACGAATCCCTTACTCTGGGTGGTGGAGTGGAATCTCTTGTTCCGCCCCTTCGCAGAATAGTATATAGTGGATCAGTACGCTGTTTTGGTATGATGGTTTTTTGGTTAGTAGGAGTTGCAGTATAAGCTACCTCCTCATGATGATTAATCGAACAGAGGAATAGTTCCTCTTCTAAATAGTTAGTCTGTAAACTGGGATAGTTGGTCTTAGAATGACTTTCCTTCCCACAAGCAGTACACCAAACGCTGGCATTAGGTTTTGCTTTCTTTTGTTTGGATTTAACATCAAACATTTGGACCTTTAAATCACTCATTTCTTTTGATAGCAACTCAACACTTCTCCTTAATGGATCCATCTTTTTGGATTTCTCCATTCTTTTCTTCCTATCTGAGTTCCTATTCTTGGATTTCCTATAAGAAGATTCTTCTTTTGATGAACAAGAATAAGATGAATACTCAGAAGATTCTTTCTCATCCACTGAATCAGATTCTGATTTAGACTCAGTAGATGATTCAGACTCTTCTGTACATTTCAATTTATGCTTTTTACTACTTTTTCTTTCATTTTCCTGTCTACAAAAAATTCGAGAAGTTTCGTAATTCTCGACAGAGGCGATGACATCTTCCAAAGAAGTCATCAAACCATGTTGACAATAACGATCCATTTTCTTAGGCAACCCGCCCAAGAACCATTCATTTTGCATAGGAACTGGATACTGGGCACCTAGCTTTTCTATAAAATTCTTAACCCTATGAGTATACTTCCTAAGTGATTCCTTCGGCTTTTTCTCAACAAAGTTAAGCCGAGCCAACAATATAGTGGAATACCCTATTTCCCTAAACTGTTTAAGGAATGCTGCTTTTAAAGCATCCCAAGTATTAATTGTTTTCGGTACTAATTGATTGTACCAAATCCTAGCATGTTTTCGTAGAAGACCTGGCGAAATTCTAACTTTGTCCTCATCAGTATGTTCTTTGTTTGCTATAGTAATGGATTCAAACTGCGACAAATAACTATCCGCATCTTCAGATGATGATCCCTTAAAGAAATTATATCTGATTTTTGTAGATGTGGGTGGCGCTGGGTTAGCCATATTAACACATGGTGGTGAACTAGGTGAACTTGGAGGATCAGAATCTAGACTATGCTCCGACAATGGTTCTGAAGAAGAAGATTTTGATTCTGAACTTGGTTTGGAAGTAGAATCAGATGAATCTGATTCAGGTGAATCTGTAGAACTTGGTGTTTCAACGGATCTTTTCTCAAACGAATCTACAAATGATGTAGTAGCATTTAGAAGATTATTAAATGCTTCAGGTGTTAATCTTGCTCTAACTGGTGAGTTTTGTAAATTATGCAAATATAAATCTCTAGATTTCCTATTTGCTTCTAATTGCTATGCACGCTCTAAATGTTTCTGTTCAATAATTTCTTGAGAATATGTTCTTGGCATGCATTACGTGAGAAAGACTCGTAGATGTAATACACTTAAAAATATTGCAAAAGGTGAAATTCATCTCCCCGGCAACGGTGCCAAATTATGTGGTTTCCTAGTCGTTATAGATTTCCACAGGATTTCATTAGAATTTCCATTAATAATAGTACATCGACTAGTAGTAAACAGAATTCTATAGCCTTGATCAGTGATCTTGCTAATAGACAGTAAATTATTTGCTAATCTGGGTAGGTAAAGTACACCGTTTAACTGTCTAGTGATGCCAACAAAGAATTGTAGCCGAATGGAGCCTTGGCCTTCGACCTTGTGTGAGCTTGAGTCTCCGAAGAAAATGTACTTTGATTCAGTTGCTGTGAGAGTTGAGAATAGATTCTCACATGGTGTCATGTGCTGTGAAGCATCTAAATCGAGATACCATTCACAGACATCTTTGCTTGGTTGATCTTGTACCATCAATGCCTTTTCATCTTCTTGGAAATTTCTAATAGAATCAGAACCTCCATCTTGGTGCAGCTGCATCTTCTTCCTTGCTTCGTTGTGCTTGAGGATATGATAATCTTTGATGTTGTGATTTAGATCTCTTGTAGTATCTACAAAAGAGCTTGGCCTTGGCTAGTTGTTGTTGTCGATTGTGTTGTTGTTGTTACATTCAATCTAGTTGCTCTGCCTTCGTTTCTTGTCCTTGAAGTTCTTCTTCTTGGATTGCTTATTATTAGAGTAAAATGGCATTGACTTGATACTCATTGTAGATAAGCTTTCTCCCCTAACTTCTTCCTGTAGTAGATATGCCGTCAGCTTCTGGAGTGATAGCGTGGGAGCATTGCTCAAAAGTAATACTAGGTTGTCGTAGGAGGATGGAAAACTGGCAAGAAGAGACATTGTTGATCTTCTTCCAAAATAGGGGAACCTATGCTAGCTAGTTGATTTAGCAACTTCTTGAACTTATTCAGATTATCACTGACTAAGGTGCCTTTGCTCATTTGAGTGTAAGGACCTTCTTTCTTAGAAAGAGACAAGTCGATACATCTGAAGTCTCATAGATACTTGTTAAGATATCCTATGCTTCTCTGGAGGTGGTAATGTTTGGTATGTGAGCAATCTGAGTGTCTTTCAAATTCAAGGATACAATGACAAGAGCTTTGCCATCCTTTTCTTCCCATGTTGGAAGTATTTCAGGTTCTGCCATCTGGCTATTGAATCGTTTACGTATCCACATAGCTCATTTTCGATCAAGATCATCTTCATTTTGATTTCCACACATGGAAATAATCTCTGTTGAACTTGTTGATCAAGTGGATCTATGAGGTTGAACCTTCCATTATGATCGATGAACAGAGATTGAACACAAACAGAATATAAACTAGCTCTGGAAGACAAGAACATGTTAGGTTTCTTTTATATCCTAGACTCTAGTAAATCCAAAAACCTTGTGCTCTAATATCACTCTATTGGTGGGATGTGGCTGTATGCTTATCAACTCTGATACCAATCTGATGGGAGAATAGAATAGACTAGGTCTAGGCCACATCGGAATTGAAGGTCGTTGTCCCACCAAATGAAAACAATGAACCATGATAATTGTGTTAAGGATTTGGATTACTTAGAGAATGGAGTGATAGAGTAGTTCTGTTTCTGTTGATTATGAACATCAATGTAGGATGATCACACGCTTCGTGCTATTGTTCCGTGATCTGGTTGTTGTTATTACAACACATTTTTATATAGAAGCCCCATTTTTCATAGCAGTTGTATTCATGTTGATTGTTTAAATGCCTCTCACTCTTTCTCCTCTATTATCAAAACCCATTAATGAAGAAATGTATGTCTGTCATAGATGTCTAAATGATTCACATTTCTTTGTCAGTAACAGAGAAGAGAACATATCGTATTGCTCCCTTCACTTTTCATACTTGATGCTTTTTGGCAATCCAGCTAAAAACCACATAATTATGGCCTGATCGGGAGTTAATTTTGGATTACACTTTGATCAAAGTTGTTTGATTCATGATATAATCTCTAACCATTTCTTTCTTCCACATCTTGATCTTACTCAACGAAAGGAATGGATCTTCCAAAAACTTGCTCAACTTGAATAAAGTGATCAAGACAGCTTTTACTAATTCTCAATAATTGCATTCTTGTGGAGTTTGATTGAATACTAATCTAACGCTGCATGATACTTTTTCAAGTTGGCGAGAGTTTTTTCTACATAAAAATGATATTTAAGCAAAAGTAATCTTTGTAGGTCGTACTCTATGAAAACTAATCTTTGCAGATTGTATCTCCTTCCTTGATTGACATTTGGTCCAATATGTCGAGTGTGTAATTATGATTTCTAACCTTGAGATCATTGTGTGCTTCAAGATCAAATACCCAATTTAATAGTACCAACCATAGTATTGCTTGCATGTATGACATCGTGAAGTTATGCAAATGATATCACAAAAGCCATCCATCTTTATGTCCCAAACTATTCAACATAACATATAGTACATGTATCTAATATGACTTCAATCAATCTTATAACTTAAAATCTTCCACAGGTTTTTTATGCAATAAATTATATTTAAAACACCGTGTTACAATTTTAATCGAAGTTCATGCCAAGGAAAAGAATCAACTTAACATGGTTACCATGTAATAACAAGGTGGACTCTTTTTAAAGAAAGGATAACTTAAACGGTTAGTATTTATAAGAAAAAGGGCTGAAAGCATGTTGTTATGGTTAGAGCTAAGACATTACTATTGGGCTGAATCTTTATGGGAGACATGGTTGAAAGTATCTTGTTATAGTTTAGAGATAAAAATGTTGCTATTGGTGCTATGTGCCTTTGGCTACCAAAAGGTATGTTACTAGCAAATAATCTCACTTGAACGTCAACAATGAGACTTGATGTCGGAGACTTTTATTGAGATAATCAAATGCGTACATGATGAATGTTCTCCTAAGTTATGTACATGACTTTGTGAGTTTATTTGCTACTAGAGGAACGGGCATGCTAGCCTTCTTTTTTTCAATCTTACAAACTACGTTATTAAACTTGCAAAGTTCGCAGATGTGCTCCAAATGTATATACGATCTGCGGTGGCAATTGATCATGAGTTGCAGTGGCGAGCTGATCAGATGATAACTGCAGTTTTAAGATTCACAAAATTTTTTGCTGCGAAAGACAGAACATAACGAAACAAGTCAGACGATGCAGCCTGAATATCGCGTTAAGTGTACAACAGATTGGACAGCTAAATGCAGCGAGCTATTAAAAGATTATTCCAAGTTTATTTCTAGATTCTTTGGGCGAGAATACGTAGCACACAAAAATTGCAAGGGAAAGATTGACGGGACTGCGAGATGTTACTTTACGAAAGAGTAAGTGATTTTGATAATGCCTTCTTCGGGGTTCGCGATGTACTTGAAAGCTTGAAATGAGAGATCTAATGTACCATAGCACTCGCCCGCACACTCATCTGCAACCTTCACATAGACTCGATTATGCTGTGAGTGGCAAGGATTTCCATCACCCTGGGTGCCACCCACGCACGTCACCAGAATACATTGGCCACATTTGGAGGAATGAAAGAGACCCGTTTTCAGTGCCACAAAGTAATAATGTGGTCCGAGCTCTTTATGGCTTGAGCCGTAGCATGCGGTTTCTGTTTTTGTTTTCGCGATCAGATGTATTAGTAGAAGGAGCGAGTCAGAAATTGAGCTTAACAACAGAAATATGCTTGAAGGAATTACAACAAAAAGGAAGGAAACCCAACAACTAGTATCATCAATATCCAAAAGGGAGAGAAAGACAGAGGAGCAGAGACCTGAATAGTCGTTGTAAAAGGTAGCTTTTGCCGAGCTGGTAAGAAGCAACCTCCGAGCCGGTGGACCTTTGGCGCTCCAAATCCTTAGGTGGGAACTAGGGTTGAAAGAAGCCGTAGCTTCTAAGCCATGCACACCGATTGTTGCTGGTGCTGCTTGTGCTTCTGCACCTAATATGAAGCTTGATGATGCTGGTAGAATTGTTGCCACCCCCGCCACCATAAGGAGAGCCACCAATAACACGGAGCGCATCGCCAAAAGCATTGTAGCTGCAACACTCCCAATCTCTCCCTCGTTGCAATGGCTGTTTGAGCGTGAGTGTTAGTAGAGAGAAGAGATTGAGGAGTGCTGGCAACGCCTGTTATGAATATGCTTGCTCACATTATATAGGTACGAGGATGAGAATCTTATAATGAGTAAGTAACTACACTTGTTGCAGCCTCTTTTTATTATGTGACACCACCTCCAATTTTAGATTTTGGGTCAAGACAAAGTGACCATGTCCTTGCCCAACTACAAATGCCATGGGAGTGTAAGCCCATCCCTCACCAATGGTGGAAAGAGAGCAACTTGGAGGGCTTGCTATGCTAGTAAAAAAGTTTCAAATCAACCTTTAAAAAACTCACAACATTACATGAAATTGATAAAACTTTAAGGCTATAATGAACCTTAAAACCTAAAGTCTATAACTAAAACTTACTCATTTTGAATCATTAAGAAAACCTACAAATCTAAAGTTAATAAAAACCTACAAATCTAAAGTGAAGCGGTAAAAAGTGAGTTTCAACGTTTGACTTGTTTGTATTTGTCGATTTTTTGTGAGCATTGGATTACACCTCTAAAAGACGTCGTCCACCTTGGATGAGAGTGGGTCCCCACTCCTTGTGATCTCACTAGAAAATATTCTTTCCTAGTCAATACTCAACACTATGGATCAGTCTCCTATTGTGTGGCGCTTGTCAATATTGAGGGTGGGTTGTATTTAGTTGCCCATAGGTTGGAATGTCAAAGGACTGTATTTCTAAAGTAAAACTTTTTGAATCTAAAGGTAACTTCGAATAGTGAGAAGTCCCTAATCTCGAACTTTCAAATCTAGGCTTTAGTGCAATGGTTTCAAATTTGAGAACACGAGATGTTCTACAACAAATTTGAGAACTCGATTTCTATGGCCCTACTATCATTAAGAATCTATTTTGCTCTATAATCTTATTGAAAGTATCACAAAGGAAAAGTCCCAACATGTTTTACAAAAAAGTTAAATTTCTAACCATTTGAGGATAAAAATTCTAAAATCATATTACTAGCTCCAAAATTTTCATGACATTGTTTTGTTACAAGGTAGTCATGAAACTTACACATCAATTTAAAGGTTCAAAATAAAACAAGGCATGTCACTAAACAGACTGTCTACTCTTCAAATGCCTAGCTTGACGTCCCAACAAGTGGCACAAGTTGAACGGTGTGCAACTTGTCCTTTTACTTGTGGACAAACTACGTGCACACCTCCTATGTTCTTTTAACTATTCTATTGTCTTTTCACTAACACTAAGCTTATGAGGGTCTACTTGAGTGTTGTGGCACTCTTGGTTTTATTATAGATCGACCTTAGTATTATCACACGTACATCTAACCCAAGTTCTTCACCCCATCCAAGCAAGCTCCACTAGTATTTTTGCAATGTTAGTTGTTGTATTATACGTTGTCTTCTTCATAGACTGAAGTGATTAACATTATGAAGGTGAAGTATACAAATTTGGTGTGACCTTGTAGTGTTCATTCATAGCACTAATTATATTACACAAAGAGTGTCATCAAAAACTTATGGGCTACACTGAGGTTCAATAGATTTGGTCAATTGTTAAAAAAATAAACTTGAGAAAACATAAGTGTCAAGAGTCTAATTCTAGCTTTGGAAGAACATTACTTGAGGACACAATTTTCACCACAGTTGAAAGCTCAACGACCACACATAATTGAGCAATGAATGTTTTGTCACTTACAATTATAGAGTTGTCACTAAGTGTTTCTTGTGTACCAAAATTTTAAATAACAATCAATGGCCAAGCACATGCTCATATCATCCACCAAATCTTGGATACTGGATTGAATGTTTGATGAAGGAATCTCCTACCTCTATATACATAGTATAGGTAGGTTCCACATCAAGCATGGTTCATGCTTGGATCAATGAGATAAGGTATCTTGAGGTGTTGACATAAGGCACTAACAATGCTGACAATGCTAGACCAATGTTCAACTTTTTATTAAAATCGTCACCTCAGAGCATAGCATTATTGTATATAAAAGTTCCTTTCCCTTAAAGAATTCTTCTAACGATAGAAACCCAAGAAATTTTAGTCTCAAGTCCACTTCTTTATAGTAGAAGCCCACATCATTCAGCTTATCTCAAGATGATTAGTGGATGCTAGACTTGAAGTTGTTTACATTCTTCTAAAGATCGACCGAGAAAAAATGTTGGTGAATTTGGAATCATGATCACCAACAAAATCAATCGACAAACCATTAAGCTTGAATGGTTTCTTAATAGAAAATTGAACAAAATGTTGAAAACATTAGTCTTTTTTGAAATAGATTATGCCATTTTCTTTAGCCCACCAACTACCACCCAAACAACATTGTGAATAATTGATTTTTTGAATTCAATTACTAATATAATGAATATGAAAACATTACTAGTAAGAAGTTGAAGGAAGGAGATCCAGCATTGATGTATAAAGACAAATTGATCATGGGGAAAGTGAAATTTACAAGTGATGGACCATACAAAGTGAAAGAAATATTGTCGTACGGAGCAATTATTTTGAAGCACCTGGATGGAAGACAGTTTGACACCCTAGTGAATGGCAGCCGAAGATCTCCTCATTTTTACTTTTTGTTGTTTTACACTTTTTTGTTTTTCACTACTTTTTGATTCTTTTTTGAAAAAGATGACAAAATTTCCAGAATTCACATGTGTGGGGAATGTCCACAAGAGTGACTGATCTTAATTAAGCTTTGTGATTGGCACTATAACCTGATTCTAGATTGATCAGCAAAATCTAGTTTAGAAGAAATGGCTAATCCACAATCTAGCATGCTAATCAACAGAATATAATAGCAATGAATCAAAGAATGAATAAAAATACAAGGTTTCAATGTATGAGCATTAGCCTCAACAAGAGTTAGAGAGAGAGAGAGAGAGAGCTAGAGAGATAACAAGCAATATTTGTTTAGATCCAAAATGGCATGAGATAGCTACAAAACTTTGGTTCTTCATCATTGATTGTGTGGAGAGCTACACATATTTATGGAGATTGAGGTAGCTCGAGGTAGAACCATATCTATCCATTCCAAAATGACATCTAGAGTGACATCCAGAGTATATGTGACATTTGTCACTTGTCATGCATGAAATTCTACCAACTTTTTACAAGTGTACTAGCTCTAACTAGAAATGTCCAAATCATCATGCACGTGTCCATTAAACTTCGTGCATGCCTTGCATGTCACTATGGATCACTTACAATTAATGCATGTGAGTTGCCACAAGTTTCTACAAGCATAATCATGCTAATTCTATGTCTACAAACTATATGCAAGTTGCACTTATCAAACTAGATAATACATAACCATGTAGCTCAAGTTCTATGTAGGCCAAACTTGGCATTTTGCATTAATGAGCTACATGCTTGCATGGTACAACATTTGTAGCAAGCCAAGAAATCAATATGGATTGTTTTTCAATTTTAACACTCCTCCTTGAAATGATCTATATTGATTTGAACATGGATCTTGGTATAACTCCAAGGTTGGCTCTATGCTTGTTGAAGGAACTTTTGCTCAAAGGTTTGGTGAGCATATCTGCAATGCAAGATGATGTGTCGATGTGCTCCAATTTGATTTCACCTCCAATGAGCTTCTCTCTCACGAAGTGATGTGCAACTTTGATATGCTTGCTCCTTGCATGGAATATTGGGTTGTTGGCAAGGGCTTGAGCTGAAATGTTGTCACACATGATCATAGGTATATTTTCTTCCATGATTATCTTTAGCTCCACTAGTAACCTCTTGATCCAAAGCACTTCCTTTGTTGTTGTAGTGAGCGCCTTGTACTCAGCTTCACATGATGAGAGTGATACAATATCTTGCTTTTTGGAAAGCCAAGATATCAAGTTTCCTCCAAGATATATGACATAAGCACTTGTAGATTTTTGATCTGCTTTATCACTTGCAAAATTCGAGTCAGAATAACCAATAATAGAAAGATCTTCGCTTTTATATAATAAACCAAAATCAAAAGTTGAAGATATATATCTAAGCACTCTCTTGGCCTTTTTCCAATGATATATTGAAGGATTTTGCATAGCCTGGCTCAACTCATGAACACTAAAGCTTATGTCAGGTCTAGTTATTGTGAGCCAAATTAAAGTGCCTATAAGACTTCTAAAAAGTGTGATGTCCTCGAAGGATCTTTCATCACCTTTGTTAGAATCCTTTACATTTTGCTCCATAGGTGTTTCTATACTCTCACAATTCAACATATTGAACTTTTTTAACATTGAAAGAGCATACTTAGATTGACATGTGAAAGCCTTATCTTTAAGAAAGTCAATCTCTAATCCTAGAATATAGTGTATTTTTCCAAGATCTTGCATCTTGAACTCTTTTCCAAGTGCAATCTTGGTTTCCTCAACTAACTTGATACAACTTTCTGTCAGATTGATATCATCAACATAAATAAGAAGGATGACAATATCTTTATCAAAAAACTTGACATATACGAATAGTTGAGCACGTTAGAAACTTATGTCAATCACAATCAGGATCATTGATCAAAGACTCAATTCTTCAGATAGGGACTGTCATCTCATATGTATACATACAGTTTTATTCAATAATCGTGCTAGACTTTACCAAGGATAGTCGTTATTCGAGTGCCGAAAAGAAAGTATTCGTGATAGACGAATAAGATGATTTTAAGACAGTTCTTTAGAGCATGCTTTATGGATACACAGCAAACGACTATAATGCACTAGAGAGTCTGTTTGATCAGAGAGTAATTCATGTAATGCATTACAGATTGCTAGTAGACTTGAGATCACTCACACTCAACAGTGCGAAGAATAGAGATATGGGAGAATAACTCTCATCACTCTATTCACTTCTTCAACCTCTTACATAAGCATAAACTCTTCTCTCTCGATGCTCGAGACTGAAGTGTGAGATCAATATATGTTCTACGGGGCGAACAAACACACCTCTAAAACAACAGGTGCGTCGCTCCCGCGAAAGGGTCTAGTTAACAATTGGACTAAGTATACGTTCAATTATACCATAAGAGGTATATTTAACTAAGAGTTAAGATTACTCTAGTTTAACATGTCTTTCCATATCTAGTCATTTCACGTGGACGACCTAGTAAAGGTTATTCAAGGCAATGTCTTTCCTTTTAAAGGTCTTTCCCTTAATTACAAGGCAAGTACTTAGATATATTCCCGAAAAATGACTAGGCCTCTTCATGATCTATACTTATGCAGCTCATATATTCATTTTCGAGTAAATTGTGCCATATTTATGTTGATATTCAATTTTTAACAATAAAGTGGCATCACATATCCCCTTCCTCAAATGTGAAACTGTTGGAGAGAGAGAGAGAGAGAGAGAGAGAGAGAGAGAGAGAGAGAGAGAGAGAGAGAGAGAGAGAGAGAGAGAGAGAGAGAGAGAGAGAGAGAGAGAGAGAGAGAACAAATAAATGATAAACAAGACGCGAACGAGAAATGAACTCGAACAAGAAACGAATGAGTAGCGAACTTGAACAGAAAATGTTCGTGCACAGCGGAATGAGTTAAATGACTCTCTCCCTAAGCATGACTACGCCTATCAGAATGAACAGAATAGATAGTGATTGAAATCACGGTCATTCTAGATTACATAGCCAAACCTTTAATTGGATGAAACGCTAGAAGAATAATTTGTCGTGAATTGCAAGACAAACTATTTGTCGCAAATGATTCGCGAAGAGCTAGACAGTGCTCGACTGATAATTAATCGCAAATTATTCGTGAAAGATAAGAATAAAAATTAATCGTTTATTATCATAAAGAGCCACTGGAATAATCAGACGGAAAGAAGAATAAGCATAGCAATATTGACAGATCTTAAACACAAAATAAATGAATTGTGTCAGATTAAGTATAGCAAGTATACAAATCAATAATGTGATAGAGCACAAGACAGTAGCGGATGAAACCGCGTGCCCTACGAAGCTTATTTTTGTCTGTGATGAGGAATGTAACCTCCTTTTCTTATTCTAGACTTATCTTGCTCTTCTAGCATTACACTGCTTCATCGTCGTTGTCAAATACACAGATGGTATCTACTATATACGCGATATTACAGGTGTGTAGATATGAAAGTACAAAGTGGATGTGTTTTTTGTAAGAGATCGTGGCTGCAATCGTTGTTCAATCTGTTAGTGCAGCTACAAAGCATGAGCGTGGAAACTTTGCATGATGTAGGATCATCCTTCTTCCTTGTTTCCAAGGGAATATGGGCAAAGCATATGCATCCAAAAACTCTAAAGTGATCAACCTTAGGCTTTTCCAAATATAAGATCTCATATGGTGACTTTCCTCCAAGAGCTATATGTGGGAGTCTATTGCAAAGATAATTTGCACAACTTATGGCTTCTCCCCAAAAGTCTTTTGGCGAAGATGCCTCAATCCTCATGGCTTTCGCACATTCACATAAGGATCTATTTTTTCTCTCGAACACTCCATTTTGAGATGGAGAGTAGGCTAAAGAGAACTCCCTTTTAATGCCTTCAAGCTCACAATAGTGATGGAATTTTTTGGAGATATACTCTCCACCTCCATCACATCTAAAAGCTTTAATCTTGAATGAGAATTGCTCCTCAACATAAGCTTTGAAAATAAGGAAATGATCAAATACCATAGATTTAGAAGCAAGAAGATATATCCAAGTGAATCTTGTAAAATCATCAATAAAGGTAACAAAACAAGTGGCTCCATCATAAGGTGCAATAGAAGAGAAAGAGTCCTTGGAGCTAGAGGATGCTCCACTATCAATATACCATAATCCATCCTTCTTGAAAGGAGAGGATGAGAAGCTAGAGACCATAAGAGATCCCTCTCCATCACTTGCAACAGTGTCTTCCTTCTCATTGGTGATGTTGGCTTGCTTGAGTTGATTCTTCTTCTTGAAGCAATTGGTGGCATAATGGCCTTTCTTGCCACAATAAAAGCACTTGATCTTCTTCTTCTTGAGCCTAATGAGAAGTAAAATGATACTATAGATCCACGAGCTAATCCATGCTCAAACATGATTGGACCACCTATTTACAACCTCTTAATCCTATTGGACCATTGATGCATCCACCTCTTGATTCTATTGGTCCATTCACAAGCATATCTCAAATCCTATTGGACCATTGATAGTTCCACCTCTAAATCCTATTGGACCTCTTGAACTTCATTAAACTAAATCACTACACTTGTCAACACTCTATTTAGCTCGAGTTTCTTATCCTACACTACTTTGGCTCAATAGAGACATTACATGTGGAATTGATCAATTTGCCATCTATGCCAATTACCCTATCAACATTCTACACCAAGATGATTGACATAGAAAAGTGTAAGACCCCTACAACTAACATAGATAACCTTTTTGCATTTTTCACAATATGAAAAAATCATCTTAATAAAATATGAAAAGTAACTTACTTGGTTGTGTATGGGATAATGAGCAGCAGAGTCCTCACAGTCTAACATACTTAAGCATATCAGCGTGCAGACTTTTAAAATCAGGGAATACAAAGGCAACCATGAATTGTAAGGGAAACAATGTGACTTCTACAAACAATGGAGTCTGGAAAAACTTCATCCAATATTGAATGCCCCCCCCCTCCTACATTGTCTTCTAACATGTTATTCCTACTTTCTTTCACCTGTATCACCACCAAGGATTCCTGATATGAAGAGTGCCACAACCTTGGACAACTATGTGGCAAGGCCCTCAAGGAAGCTGCTCAAGAAATCCATAACGAAGACCAAAAGATGGTACGATGATCAGAAAGAGTCTGACAAATTCCGGATGACTTATAAGAAAGGAGAACGAGGGGGGCCAAAGAAAGTAATTACAGAAGAATATTCAAAGCTCAGCAGCCTCGTGAATGCCTTACGTCCACAACCCTCCTGGAGGATCATAATGATGTTGAATAATGATTAGAGACGCTCGAAGGCATACTCCTTGACACCTTAGTCAATGGTAGTCACCTACGGTGATACTATGAAGATACCTTTACCATCACTCTTGTTTAAGAAGGACTTCCGGGTTATTTATTTTTTCTGATCGATTTTTTCCATGTATATTCCTACCTATTCTTTTGTAAAACCATATGAAGGCTCGATTTTTAAGCACGGGCTCGAAAAATATTTTTTCGATCCTTTGTAAATTTTTTGATACTTGCTGTTTTTTTGTCCCTTGTAAATTTTTAAATACTTTAGAAATTTTCGATACTCAGCTCAAATTTTTCAGATTTCTTTGAGTCCGGATCGACTCAAAGAAGCCGAGAATTTTTCCGAAGATCTCAAATTTTTCTACATTTTTTCGAGTCTGGATCAACTCGAAAAAATTGACATATTTTTGTTTGAGTGATCCAATTTTTTTAGAAACTTTACAGTTTTGCAAATTATCAGCTTTTTTAACCCATGAGTTTTTCGATCCATCGATTTTTCGCTCCATCACTTTTTCGATCTCAGATTTTTTTGAGTCATTGATAATTTTTTCAAGTCCTGGAAATTTTTTGAGTCAATAAAAAAAAAAATTCAGCATTTTTTTGAGTCATTAATTTTTCGATCCATTATCTTTTTTCTTTTTTGATACCTGGTTTTCTCCAGTCGTTCCCATTTTTTTGAGCCTAGTTATTTTTCTTTTCATTTTTTGAGTTTGTTGGCCTTTGACTTGGTGCAATTTTTGAGTCTGAACATTTTTTCGCAATACACTACCTATTTTGAGTCTCCTCATTTTTTTGATACCTTGCATTCCTCACCACTACAGAGACTCCAAAGCAGAAATGGCAGCATCAGATTCTGATCATAATGCCGAAGTACCAAAAATGACTACGCAGTTGAAATTGGTCCCATGTGAACATTGTGCCATGCTCCAGTGGGACACACAAGCATAGATGCTCTTCTAGATGTTTGATTTCAAAATTCCTAAGGGAAAGAGACATCAAAGCCTCTACTTGATGTACCAAGCTCATGAAACTTTTGCAGCCAAAGTTGACCAACATGATGTAGCAATCCTATGCCAAGTTCTTTGACACCTCAGTTGACAAGTGGAAGAACAAGGATGACATCCTGCTCGAAGCCATCAAATCCAGGGAATTAGGAGCTGCTTGTGCCTACCTCATTAGGTACACATTTATACGCAAGGCACATCTGTTGCGGATTCCCCTCCAGATTTTTGTCATCCTTGGAAAATCCTATGAAGCCCGCCACAACCTATATAATTGGGCAGGATTTATCTCCAGACAGTTGATCCATATATTACAAAAGAGGGCCCTAGTAGCATCATTGGGCTACATTTTTTTTCTCAAGATACAAAGGAAGTAGTATGGTTGAGAAACTTATAGATCTTAGTCTGAATCAATATGCTCCGACAACTTTATTTTGTGATGATCAAAGTGTTTTCAGTTACTCAGAGATAGCTTAGAGTACATGGTAATCATTTATCGTTTTATCTGATTCTTTAATACTTCATTGTTTGGCTACAAAATCACAATTTAGTTGCCAAAATATTGAATGTGACTTCGGTCATTATGCTTTGTTCAATATTGATAGGCGTAGTCATGCACTAAGAAAGAAGACTTATTTTGATGCACTCGATTAGTTGCTTACAATCTTCGACTTATCGAACCAACTCACTTCACCTACCTCTTTCCAATAGATCAAGCATCTATGATGTCTGTGTAATGCGTGTTAGAGATGGTGAACTCATGCAACCCTTCTCTAGCATTTCCCGAACGGCCGACAAATCGGTGACCATCCACAATGAATTGTCGACTTACACACAAGTGCTGAGGACGGGATGTCGAGAATGTGAATCGTCGGGGGACGAGTCGAATTATCGGGTGTGAAGCTTCCAACTGTCACACTCAGTGATAAAGGAACGTTGCAAGAGAGATGTAGTTAACAAATAGTTTTGCATACTTCTCTCTTGTAACGATTAGTTAATCTATCTTTTAATCCCATCTGGCGGGACATAAGTATAGATCAGAAATCAATAGAATATATGCAAGAAGATGAAGCATAAGTAGAATACATTATTGTAAGAAGAGCATCAGGCCGCTATGTCGCATGCATTGCCAACTCACTCTAAAAGAAAAAATATATATAAAGACATTTTTGTTCTTCCATTGTTGTTTGTGCTTGTGTGACTGATTGTTGCACTGTCTATGATCGATAGCTGCGTATCTAGGTCTTGTAATGCATTGCATGGTGTAGTGCACTTCCGCACAAAATAAGCGCACACTACGCAGCTTCCTACATCATGGTACTAGAGCAAATTCATTACATACAATATGGCTACTACAATCTGCGTGAGGATTTCAATCAACCTTGATGGCGCAAATTATCATGTGTGGAAGTTCAAAATCAAGAGATATGGTCAGTGACCGATCTCACATAGCAAAAGCCTCTGGAGGAAGACCCAAGGAGAGCACAATGGATAAGGAAGGATGAATGCGCAATGGCGATCATCTATCCTCCATAAATGAAAAAATCCTCACGCAGATTGTAGATTGTCAAAGTAGTCATGAAGCGTGGGAGAAGCTAAAGGAGAAGTACAAAGTGAGATTACTTTCACGACTTAGTACGGGAAAGAGTGAAGAACTGTTGAATGATGACTTTCCAGATGAAAATTTATACGAGGTATCTTCTACGAATTCTTTATATTCTGACATTATTGTTTATCTTAAGGATCAGATATATCCTGACGAATATGATTTGGAGAAGAAGACAGTATTTCAATATAAGATTGCACCTTATACTATCACTAACAATGTTCTGTATAAGCTTGGTGCAAATCATCATCTAAGAAGGTGTCTTGAAGTGGAAGATATTCCAAAGGTTATTCAAGTCTTACATTCTGAAGATGTCGGTGGACATTTTGCCTTAAAGAATATTGTTAATAAGAATTTGACTGCCAAGTATTGGTGGCCTATCATGTTTAAGGATGTTCTGTTTATACTAGATCTTGTTATCCATGCCAAAGTTCTGGTAAACCAACCAAATCCATGAAACGGTTGCTCACGCCAATCATTCCACTTGCATCATTTGAAAAGTGGGGAATTGATTTTGTCGAACCAATCAAGCCAGTTACTTGACATACTAAGTGTCGATATATTTTGGTTGCAACGGATTATGCAACGAAGAATGTTGAAGCAAAAGTGACTAAAAGAAATGATGCAAAAATTGTCGCTGCTTTTTTATTCAAATTTATAATCACATGTTATGGGTGTCCTCTTGAATTGGTCAATGATCGTGGTACTCATTTTCTTAATGATATGATTCGACTTCTGAAAACATATTTTCTATTCAAACACAAAAATACAACCCCTTGTAATCTGAAAGCCAATGGATTAACTGAAAGGGCCAATGGCTAACTCCTTATTTCCTTACATATGGTATGCATCCAATTCTCCCGATTGAATTCAAAGTGCCAACTTTTTGAATACAAGCAGAACGAACAGATACAGACTGTATTAATGAAAGACTGTTAACTATTGAAGAACTATCTGAATCTTGAAACAATTCGAAGAATATTACAAAGAAAATACAGGAGGAGCGAAAGAAAAAACATGATACTCATATCAAAATTGTTAATCTTAAGGTCGGTGACTATGCTTTGATTTATGATAGTTGACATCAGAAATTTCCTAGAGATGGATGGGACCGTACAATTATATGGAAGTATTTTAGAATGGTTCTGTCCAACTTCAGTTATTGGACAGTGAGTTATTGCCAACATGTATTAACGGTTCCAAACTGAAGAAATATTATCTCTGACGAAGAAATTCGAGGGACATCTGTGCCACTATTTCGTCATTCTGATAGAGACTGAGCAGGGTGTCTTAGCAGGACGAATGCTAATGTCAATGAACATAGCTCTATCGAGCTTCTTGTAGAGCACCCATGCACAAGACCAGCTAGTAGATTCTACTGCCATGGAGGTTGATGCAGTAGCACCTTCGAAGGAAGCAGGAGAGGATGTTGTTGTAAAAACTTTGCCGGATCCTTCTGTTGCAGTCGACAATTTGGCTATCATCCTAGTTTCGAGTGGCTCTTCTCATAAGCCAAAGAGCACTGCATCAATGGATGACGAAGATACTACCTCTGGCACCTAGGTGCAAGATAAAGACAAAGGGGTGGATGAGGAGGCCACGGAGGAGGATGCAGAGGACAACAAAGAAAATCTTTACAGATGGGTTGAAATCATGAGAATATAGAATATTTAGTACATATACATATTGGCAGTTTGGCACATTTGCAGCCAAGGTTTTATGTATTCAAAGTTTATTTGTAAAATGTAAATTTGTTAAGTTCTCTATTACTTTATTCAAATAGTTTTCAATTAGGAAAAACTCTGAAAAAGATTTTTAATTAGTACAAGAATTGTTCGATGGCTTTCTGCTTCTTGTAAAATTGTCACCCTATCAAAGCATATACGATCAGTGTGTCCAATGTTGGCTAGATCTTGATCTAATGGGGCCCAAGTACCATTGTGTTCTTTCCATCTCTAATAATGAAACACCATACTAAGCATTTGCTTTTCTATACTGTGTCTAAATGATATGGATGAATGTTTGATTCTACAAGCAATATCTGTAGTGGATCTTATATCCCAGCCTTTGTCCATGAATTCGAATAAAAAATCATCTGATAGATTTTTGCAGACAAACAATGTGGGAGTTCGATGCACCTTTGTGTTTGAAAAAGAGCTGACAAACATTGACATTGGAACAAACCAGCTTAAGTGCACATTTCTTGATCTAGTACTAGTTTTGAGTGACTTTTGTACATCATTATAAAGCTTGGAACAAAAACATTTTATTATATTGTCATTGACTGCAATCCACCACACGTTATCTTGAAAATTAGGTAGAGGTATACACTCTAGTTTTCCCATTCCTCCATTTGTGTCTGGAATATACATAGCATCATAAAAAAATATTCCAGAATCTGCAAGTTCTCTGAAGTGATAAGAGATATGAATTTAACCTTGCATACCAAGACCTTGGGGCTTGCTTGAGGCCATAAAGGCTTTTGAGCAATAAGCATACTTTGGATTCATCACCATCTTTGATAAAGCCCTTGGGTTGCTCCATATAAATCTCCAAGGTGTTAGCAGAGAATCTTTCTCAATGTTTGGTGATATTCTACTTCTCAGTAAGCAACGTTTCTGTCTGTTACAAATTCTATGTATCAACGATTCTACTTGGCAGCGGGCTCAGTCACGGATTCTCTCATCGTTAGCAGTGTTTCTGTCTGCACAGATTTTGCCTATCAACGACTTAGCCACGAGTGACATCTACTCAAGTCTCTTCGCTATATATTGGTAATGTGTCCCCGCATGTCAGTAAGGCACACCTACAAATTGATTTCGATCCTTTATCATCTTGGATATAGGATCTATCAGGACTCGTTCATCTATGGTTCTACAGACTGTTTTAGTTCCTTCTTTGTTCTTACAGAATGAAGATTATTCCTAATCTAATCTACACAAGAAACAGGGAACTAAACTAAATCTACTCCTACTGGAATCACAAATCAACAACCCAACATCCAAACTAAAGCAATGGAAATTCTACAAAGTGCTTGTTACAACTGTCACTCAATAGTTATAAGAAGAACTCCTTAGGGAGCTAGAAACCGGGAAACATCAGAACTGAGTGGAATGGTGGATCAGTCTCCAAGTCCCGCACATCTACCTGATACTAATCCCAAACCAATCCTTAAAAGAGAATTAACAACCATCACATTCATACATTAGTACCCAAACTAAATGCATGAAGATGGAACATGGAAGGGAATGCAGTTTGAAGGATCTTCATTAAACATTTCAACAACATTACAATACACAACACATGCTGGGAAACTCGTGGAGGAGGCCTCTATGTATACCCACGAGCTGGTGAATTTAATTCTATCCTAATTTGGATTCCACCTCTTACAACTGAGTGAACCCCATTCTATAAAGCTTTGGGTTCCACCTCTTACATGATAATAGGAGGTCTCTTTATTAAAAAACATAACTCAAGTTGAGAGAGTCTACATTGCTAGCCCCCACATGGCTATCCATCTTTCGGGAATTACCATGGGGCTCACAACTGTACATTTTAGCCTAGCAATAATAATTCTCGTGCTCTCAGACTCGACTCTCAACTTCATCTCTGCTAGAACCCCTTTTTGGGTGATGAGGACTGCATCGACACGTCAGGGGCGTGGCATCAACTAACACAAGGTAGCCATTTAGGAAGGCATTAGAAACATCAAGTTGGAATAGCACTTGAAATAGCATGCAATAGAGATAATAATCCTTATGGTGACCATCTTGGCCACGAGTGCAAAGTGTGTTCCACACGTGTGAGGTTTCCTCACATACAAGAATTTGTGAAATATTTATGAAGTCTTGCGACATGGATTTGCCATTGGCAAGAGCATGTTGCCTTGGCTTCTTAGCATGTGTTTCTGCTGACTATCATTTAGTTTTTTGATGTCTCACAGTAAATCCTTTGACAATTCTATGTTCATGATACATGATATCCAAAGTGGAAGTAGGTGGAATCCGATATTCAATATTGTTACATCTCTAGCCGATCAGGATTTTGCTAGGATTAGTTAGGACTTATTAGCCCAGGTTTAACAAAATACGGATAATAGTGGGCCACAAGAAATACTCGTACTAGAAAAGATTTTGCCTTTCTAGGACTCAGGGATAAGTCACATGAATTGTAATAGTCGACATCGTTGAGCTAAATATTCCATGTACTAAATTATTTGACAATATACATACCCAGTGCGTTGTCAAGGAAACAAGTCTGCCAAAGAAATCCCCAGTCATGAGTGCCACAAAAGACAGATCAAACAAAAAGATCAGCAATGGAAAAAGATTGTTCGACAAAGAAATCGAAAAATTGTGAGACTGCCATGGGAATGGTAAATGCATGTCAATGATTATATGAACAAATGTCGAAGACCAAAGAACTTACATGAGCCAAGTCAGTGTCTTGGCAATTCAAATCAACAGTACGACGGCAACAATGGATGCACTAACTAGAAATACAGATAACTTGTACATAAGTAAGATCTTCATCTAGAAAGATCTTAGTATCTTTTAGTTTAGGTCGGCGTCGTAGCACCTAGTGAAGTGAAGCGTAAGACGAGTATTAACATTCTGCTTGGTACAACTGTGTCCAAACCTTTGCTATGGTGTTGGAGGTTTTCGTCCAAAAACTTTTTGGCTTCTCCAAGAGCATCCTGAGAATCAGGGATGCCTCATGGGAGGCCACAATATGACATGTTAAAAACATCCCTTACCCAAAATAGGGTTGATCTTGAATGTACATGAGGGTGCCCAAGGACCATCCACTTTTAAGCTGGCAAAATCAGTGTACCCCAACACCTTACTACATTTACACATGAAAGGTGGCTCACTCATGAGATACCCCTATACCCTTTGACCCAAGCCATCTTTTCCCAAAAGGTAAAAGTACCAATGCAAGCACAACTCAAAGTACCCCTCTCCCACCCATACTTCATTGCTTGAAGTACCTACTAAAAGCACAAGGGTACTTTGGAAGCTATGTCAAAATCAATAGGAGAGCTCCCTCATTCTCTATAATAAGGGAGCCTCCATGCTCACAAAGTGTGTGTACCATGGTGTTGGCAAAAGTTGAGAGAGTGGAGAGTTGGGAAGTTGTATGGTGAGTGTTGTTTCTTTTAATGTGAGACCTTGAGAGTTGCTTTGTGAGAGGGTTGTGAGAAGTGTTTGTAAGAATTGTTTCTTGATGGTTGGTGAGAAGATTTGGCGAGTGAGAGAACCATTCAAGATGTTGATGAGGGCTTGAGGGCTTGCTTGACTTGTGAGAGATAACGAGAATTAGAACCTTGCTGAGCGCAAATCGGATATATACCTCCGACTGCGATCACTATCTACAGCTTCTCTCCTCTGCATCATCTAGTGTTGCGAGGATTCGATCTCTATCTGTGCAATGCCTACAGTGGGTTCTGCATGTGGTCTGCTACTCTGTACCACACCTACCTGCGCCTGTCTACCATATTGTCTGGCTGTGCCTCTCTTCTGCACACTCTGTCTGCGCTTTCTGCCTATGCGACTGCTCTGAGACGTGTTTTCTACCTGTGCAACTGTTCTGAGTGTGTTTGCTGCTGACTGCTCTGCGAACAATAACTTTCTCAAGTAGCTATAGGTATATACCTAAGGCAGCGGACCCCGGACGCGCGGTCGTGTCCGTGCCCCCGGACGCGCACGCGCCAGGGGTGCGTCCGGGGGTCCAGACGTGTCCGCTTTTTTTTTTTATAATTTTATAGTGCTAAGAAAATGAAATAAAATGTGAACGCGTCCGACCCGGCGTCCGGGGGTTGGACGCGTCGGGTCCAGATGCGGACGCGGACGCGGACGCGGATTGCCCGCGTCCGGCCCGGACGCGCATCTCTGGTACCATATAGTAACTGGTTCAATGTTAATTAATTATGCATCATCATGGACTCACAAGAATTGTGTTATGAATGTTGATTGATTATACATTGTGATGGGTTTACAAGAACAATGTATAATTTACATTCAATCAATTAATGACAGCTTTTAAGAGAGCCATTATATTGGTAAAAACTTCAAAACCAAACTGCACATAGCACTATCACAGAGGATTTTGAACGGATAAATAAGAGACTCATAAATAGTGGAAGCTTTCCAAACTGTAACACAACATCAAAACTTGTTTAAAATGCTCTGGGTGCACATCAACATTAACAGCATTCAAAATTCTTTTTTTAATTTTTTTCTTCGCTCATGGGATGCTGGAAAAATAAAATTATCTTTTGGAAGAGTTCTGTCACTAGGTTTTAGCTTGCAATGTCAGAAACAATGAATCACAAATTTCATTTATGAATGTCTTAAACTATCACTAATGCATAATGAAAATCACAAATTTTGATTCTATCTGAAACACGTACCTCCTAGATAATTCACTTGTATGTTGAATGAACAGTTCTATTGTGGGATCATAGGGTAACAACCGCTCTAGAAAGAGAGCAATTTATTTCCAAAAAGCTTGATGAGTATTTTGATGTTGATTGATAAAATAGTTGTGCTACAAAGCGGGCTGAGCCCCAAAAGAATGACAAGCTATAAATTATATACCACTAGATTGAAGACTATCCACAACGACGCAATTCACATGCTACATCTTTGACCATCATCTTGGTCTTTCCAGCATATTTCCAGAAGGATTGCAATTTCAAATTTATGTCTTTCACTTTCATGAAACTGGTACCCTATCAAGGAATGCCTCAAAACAGTCTGAGTATAAAAGATTGTCTGATAAATTACCATCATGTACACTCAATACTTGCGATACGTCTTGTTGGGAAAGCTGATTCTATAAAATACTAATTCATTACAGATGTGAGCGCTTCTGAATGCTCTTGCTGAGAGAGAGGGCAACAGGATGGTGACCATCGATTGACGTTCGTGATTTCTTTCTACCAGGAATACCTCTTAAATTGGCAACACTGCAACGTGGGCAAATGTAGTCAAGACCATCGGTCTTAGCATAGTCCTGCACATTGGACATCAATTTGTAAAACAAGTTGCATGCACATTGGACATCAATTTGTAAAACAAGTGTCAAGTACATAATTAAATGGAAACAGCAGCTCCATTTTACAAACTTATATATGAAGAGCTGGAAGCAAGAGAAGAATGGAACATTGATTTATTTATTTCAAGCAAATAATTCATTACTATTTTAAATAATCACCCTAGAGCAATCTTGATCCCAGTTCGCCTTTTGGCAGCCACACCACATAATCCTGACTATGAAGGTGCTGAGATGAGGTAAGTGCTTTATGGGTGCATCTTTGCTCCAGCTGTGGGAAACACTTGTGTGGTGAGGTAAGGGCCTCCTAACATGTCGTGATTAGTGTTCCACCAGATTCAGAATCGAACTTCTCAAAATTGAAAAACCCAGGATTTGGCATGAATTGTGGTTTCAACGAAGGCATTATGTTGTATATAGCCAAGTTCAGTTTTGTTTTTTTTCAATCAACGAACTCAGCTGAAGTCGTTTTTGCGCCTACTGATTTGCGCCCAGCTTCATGCATTGTACTTATGTTTCTGATATCAATCTGAGTTCATCGTTTCACTAACTACCATCTCTGGAAGTTCACGATGAGAGTTGTTCTATTAGCCAAGGAACTGTGGGGCATTGTCGATGGTACTGAAATCAAGCCAGACGCTGATGCAGCTAGCATCACCAAATAGAGGCAACGAGATGGCAAGGCATTCGCCTTAATCACATTGAACATCAAAGACTCCCAAATCAGTCATATCCGATCTGCACAGACTACTAAGGATGCATGGGACATCCTAGCAACTCTCTATGACATCCAAGATGTCACTTCTAAACTCCATTTGAGGAAAAAATTCTTCACTTTGAGGATGTTTGATGCAGACACTATTTCCAGCCATCTCAATACATTCAAAAACCTTATGGAGCAGATGACTACAACAGGATCGAACATTGAAGATTCAGATGCAGTGATGACTCTTTTATCGAGTCTCCCTGATGCCTATGAAACATGGGCCATGGCTATTTCGACCCAGTAGCAACTAATTTTATCTAAAGTCATCTCAATGTTGTTACAAGAGGAGATCAGAAGAAATGCATCATCCTCAGGCTCTATACACAAAGAAAAATCACAAGTTCAAGTCAAAGAAATCCACGAAATCTAATTATTCAGGAAAAAGGAGCAACATACAGTCAGGATCTAATTTTGGCTCAAGGTCAAATTTTGGCCCAAGGTCAAATTCTTCATCATCCCAACCTATGCAAAAACTCTTCTGCAAATACTGTAAGAGGACCTGGTCGTCTCATCATGGACTATAGAACACTCAAGTACAACAATGAAATGAAGAAGCAATTCCAACAACAAGCAAATGCTGCCTCAACCAGTCACTCGATCCAGCCTGAAGAGGAAGATGCCTTCATGACCAAGGTCGAAAATTTGCAGGATGTGAATTCCTGGTACCTGGACTCCGGAGTAACTCAACACATGACCCATCATCGGGACTGGTTCCAAAGCTACAAGCCTTTCACCCATTCTAGAGTTGTGCAACTTGGAGACAACTCAACTCACTCGATTGAAGGTGAAGGAACAGTCAGGGTCGAATTTCAGAGAGGTGATGTTAAGTTGCTATCCAATGTTCTATATATTCCGAACCTCGGCAAATTACACAGTAATTATGCTCTTAATTAGAGCTTTCATCTGATACCCATATTGCCCCAAAAAACCCCAACAAAAAAAAAAACGTTTCTGGAATTTATTTTGAAATTTCAGAAACGCGTTTCTAAACCGCGATTCTGAAATGCGTTTCAGAAACGTTGGGCATCTATGGCTCTATTCTATCAAAGGCGCATCATCTCATATTTAACAACATGCTAAATCTGAAGATCGAAATTTTTCAGGATCCACATTAAAGGGGAGTGTTGGAATTTCATGCTCAAGCCCAATTCCATTAGGTAATGAGCATCCTGAAATCTGTTTATACTTATTCAGAAAAACTACAACAAAAAATTAAAAGAAGGAGGAGGCTCGAATTTCCTTACAGAGTATCGAAAAATTCAGGATCGAATTTTTCCAACCCAAGCCTTTTTCGACCAGTTTTCAATGTACTGATCATCTGACTTCCAATCATCAAGGAAGATCTGCATTGGAGTCAACGCACTGATCAGGTTATCATCCTACAGGCATTATGTTGTATATAGCCAAGTTCAGTTCTATTTTTTTTTCAATCAACGAACTCAGCTGAAGCCTTTTTGCGCCTACTGATAGTTGTTTTAAAGTAAATCAAGCTTTCCACTAGTTGACAGTAAAGAGTCTTATCTGCAAATGAAGGACCATCATTCTTTGACGGCTTGTTGCTTGCATCCATTAGTGTGCTAATTGGCTTTGCTTTTCTGCATATTAAATCTCTTCAATATTTTTTGTGCGGACTTTGCCTAAGAGATAAAAAGACGGTGCTTCCCTTTCCAAACCACAACTCTTACGCAATAGTGTAGCAAACCCAAATCTTTCATCTCAAATTCAAAAGAAAGATTTTCCTTACAAACAATAAGTTTCTTATTGCTTCATGTAATGACCAATTCATCCACATAGAGCACAATAACGTCTTCACTACCTTTGAAGACATACAAATTGCAATCAGATTTACTCTTTTCAAAACCTTCCTTGCAAATTACTCATCAATTCGGCTATACCAAGCCATTGGCACTTGTTTGAGTCCATGCAAGGCTTTTCTAGGCTAGATGCTTTTGCTTGGAATCACAAACTCCTACGGTTGCTCCATATAAACCTCTTCTTGAAGTTGTTTTTTAAGAAAGGCACTTTCAACATCCATTTGATAGACATCCCAATCAAAGTATTAGGATAAGGCCAATATGATCCTAATAAATTTCATCTTAGTGACAGGTGCAAAGGTCTAGTCATAGTCTAACCCCTCTTATTGGGTGTAGTGTTTTGCCACCAACCTCACCATGTATTTGTCCACAATTCCATCAGCATGGAAATTGGTCTTATAGACCCACTTGCAACTTATTGGTTGCTTCCCTTTTGGCAATGCAACGAGCTCCCATATTTCATTCTTCACAATAGACTCATACTCCTCCATGTCTTGCGGCGATACCTTTTCCTTCACAGCATTGTCCAGAATTAGTTATATAATAAGCTATTCAAGACTATGGAAACAATTCTCCTGTCACTTATTATCTTTCAACTAAAGCAAGCCAATCCAAAAGGTCCTTGACCTTGATTGTAGCACCTTCCTCCATCTCAGAGTATGTGACATATCCTACGTACAAAGAAGCGTGGCTGAATCCACCATCTCGTACATAAACTTGAGAAAGCTCCAAGCTTTCACTGCATCCCCTGAATTGCAGATGTGAAGAATAATGTTAATTTTGACAAAAATTGATAATCTTGTGTGCCTTTTTTCCTCTACTTGTGTAGTCCTTCAATTTAGGTTCAAATGTAGGTATTGGCTCTGGTAACTATCTCTTAGCAGTTCTTGTCCATCAAGATGTTAACCATCTTGAACTTCCACACCCTATAGTTAGTGCCATCTAGTCTACTTGCCCCACTCAACAGACTCTCTCCAAGACTAGCCATGCTAAATCTTTTACTCAAATAGAAGCTCAACTTGAAAGGGTTCAGAAAAAAACCGAAGTCCAACAACTAGGGTTCACCCCAAACTAGGGTATGTAGCCAATTCAAGGCAACACTTCAGCTCCTGCCTTTGTCTCTGCCTTTCTCATGGCCTTGATAGCACAAGTACTAGATCCACCTGGATCAAAAAACAAATGCCCCTACAAAAAGTGTCTGCACTCTTTATGTGTAAGCTCTTCTAAAAAGCTTTTCACACTCCTTGCCTACAACTATCCAACAGCGCAAATACCATGATAAATTGCAAGACCTACCTATGGAATAGAAAGTTCCAACTGCAACTTCCTATAGGTCGCCCAATATAGGGCCTTTACAGCGAAATAGTCTTATCCACTAAAATATTCTTATCCAACATAGGGGGGGCTCAAACCTAATGAAGTAATGTCATAAAATAGTTCTAGTCCCAAAAGTAAGAGGACGATCATAGACCTGTGTTTTAGAAGGCACGGACTGTGTCCCTGATAGGGTGGCACAAGTTCCAAGTAATTATGGGATTAAACTCTTCAAATACGACGTGGAAGTAACTAACAAATTATAACGAGGGTCCTATAGAAGCTCCTCGAGTTTCTAAAATCAATGATTACAGAAGGGGCATGTAGAAGTTAGCATTAAAATGTACAAAGTAAAAGACTGTCCAATTCGATATTGCAGACAGTATAAGAGTGAAGTCTACAATCTGGAACATAGTAATCCTTAGCAGTTCTAAATAAATTCTAAGAGAGGATGGTTAAGCTACCTTGAATGAGCCAAGTCCCATCCGTCTGTCACAACCAAAGTGAGCCCATTCTCCACACATACCACAATTCACCCAATCTCCTTCTGCACTACTGTCAACCAATTAGAACTTGTTAGACTACAAATGAGTTCCAAAAATGCCACTTCCTTCTGCAAAATATTGAGTAAACTAAAATAATGATAAGTAGCATACTACAAATATTAAGTGAAGTGCAAAAACAAAAGCTACAAAATTTAGTAGCAAGCATGTCTCTCATAGCAAAACAGAAAATAATGACCTGTGGCATATGATGCAGCAGTCACCACCAACATCGTCATGAGCCAGCTCATACTCTAGAAGGTAAGTCTCATAATGTTTTTTGAGTGTGTTTCCAACACCCTTGATAGCAACAAGCAGCAATAAGAATAATAAGTAGGAATGAGCCACTCAAGAGTCCAATCAGCTTGAAAAATTTAACACATCCTGGTAGGCTAGTGCAATCTGCCAATGTCAAACTGCGGAATACCAAAAGTGCACGTGCTAACACAGATAAATTCACAAGCTTCTGACTTTATTCAAACACTTACTGTCATTTTATTCGTCAGTGTATGATTTCTCATCTTGGCGAAAACTTGGCCTTTCCAATTGATGCCATTTCCCACGCCAAACCCACCTCTTGACACAACCTAGGTTTCAGCCATATTATCAAGAATAACATATTCTTTGAAAAACTATTACTAACTTTATTGTGAGCAGTGGGATCGCGATTATAGCCATGCAAGAGAACTGAAATTATACCTCTCGATACAGATTGTACAGATCAAGTCTTTTGCCATTTAATACAGCATCAGGAAAGACCTCCAGACCCGTTGGAGGAATCAATCGACTATGCCCCCTTGACATCAGAAATTGCATGACATCCTGCAGGAAATCAGCCTGTGCAAATATTCCAGAATCAACAATTACTTGTAAAGAGTTTACACCAATACAATCTCCAAATATATTTAGCAAATTCAGGACTTCTCTGCAGAAAATAAGATAAAACATCACCAAGTTAAGAATAGAAGTTACCTCTGAGCACTCTGAAATAGGCTCACGATGGCAATTGTGCTTTTTCACCATTGCAGGAATTGGGATGATACACGGTGCAGGAGCTGCACCGGATGGAGTTTGCTTATAAGAATTTAAAGGTAGCCATGAACTTGAATCAGCTCCAGAAAGAAATGTTCCTGATGCTGACCGGATTCTGCCTGTACCACCATTGGCATTTACCTTCATCGACCATCCACTGTGAGCTCCAGCAGAGACAACTCCTGCAAATGGCATAAGCTTACGGCGACTAGTATGTGGTATGGGCTTCATTGCTGCAAGAAGTATTACTCTCTCCTTTAATGCAATTCCTTGATCACCTACATGACCTGGGAAATTTGTTAGGGGCAGCTGAGAATGGTGGGTCCCACCAATCATCCAATTATGTCCATGGAATGCACTCTGCTCAGCAGGTAACAGTTGCCTCTTCCGAATAGGTGCAACTGGAGCCAACCAAAGAGGTGGAGTAGTCACTTCAATGGATCCAGAAGAATTTGAGAAAGGGCCTTCAACCTTCGTTATTTGATCGGGCTTCAAAGAAGCCAGCCTTTCTGCGTCCTCTTTCTGAAATGCAGCAACTGGAGCCCCCTCTATACCAGCTATTCCTAATGCAACTAAGCTACGGTAACCAAGTTCAGTAGAAAGCTGTCGCAAGGCCTGATAAGACACACAACATACACTCGAGTGAATATGAATGACTTGGGTACATTCTCCAGCAGAGCTTTCAAATGAATCAATTTACCCTAACGAAGAAATGCAACTTACCCTCAAAGAAACCATTTGAAAGTTTCCATATAATTTTACCCTAATAAGCAAAGAAAGACACCTGCACAGCCCATGCCGAAGTCTTTAGTCGTAATTCAACAACAGCAGCACCACAAGCTACAGATACTGAACGCCTAAGCTCAGCCTGTATGATTGATTTGTCCTCTTCACTGCCAGTAACAAGATGAATCAAGCTGCTTCTTTCAACAAGCTCTTTTCGAATGCTTGATTCCAAAAGCTGTCAGGAATACAACGTCATCTGTCAGAATAGAAAGATTTTAGGCAGTTACTACACCGAACTCCCTTTTGCATTCAGTTAAGCTAGAAATCAAAGACGCAATGACCCAAATCCACAGAATTTCAAAGAGATTTCTAAAGGCTATGTGAATTAACACATATGCTATCAGCTCCCAACATATTTGACTGACCTGATCATCAAAACATGTCTGAGCACTGCCTGAAACTAGAAGGGAAATGCGAGCACTACTTGAAGTGCAAAGATCACAGCGCATAGTAACAACACCACGAGCGAATGATGCTGTAGGTGGTGGTGGGGCACTGCACATCCATCCATGTCATATATGCTACCAGCTTAGGTGCTTGTATATCGTCATGAGGAACATTGCAGGGATAGCTAGACATAGGCGTTTATTAACAAACTTGAAAAACAACAAAACGGCTCAAAGAAAGCAAACAAAAAGGTTGTTGAGATTATTAAACATGTTCTATGTGACAAAACTACAATGCTAACAGCACGCCATGTTCTCATCATATAAAAGTCATATCAAAGGAGAGCAAAATGGTCTAATAATTCAAAAGCAAAAATTGCCATACCTGATACGATGTATCAAACGTAGACCTCTGGCCTGTATTTTTGTACAGAACACACACCAGTACATAGACTAGTTCATAAAATCTTGACTCACAGTGAAAAGATGCATGTGGGAAAAACGGTACCTCAGAAATACATTAATAAGCCATTCAGAAAAGCACTACGACTTGGTGAATAGAAATCAAATTCAAAAACACTGCACAGAACACTTACTTCAATCGCCAAAAGTGCACCCAAGCCGTCCTCTATTGCTCTCAGTGGTTTCATATCCTAAATTGAAGTACAAACAAGCACGCTAACGTGAGGGCTCATTTAAAACTTGTTTCTTGCAGAAAATAAATCCTTGTAAAGAGGTTGGAAATAAGCAAAAGTTGCATAATCAGGAGGAGAAGATGCATACCCATGAATGAACTTGACAACAATAAATTGAGGAATAGCACTACCAAAATCAAGTTATGTGCTTCTTTTTATGTTGTGACCATCACTCTCCATAACATTGATTAGCTAGCTTTGACCAGTTCAGAGTTGGCTACCTAGGCATGATTTTTCAGACCTCACAGCTACACTTTCCAGAGATGAATCAGATGCATATTTTTTCTCATGGAGAGAAAAATTCCTATCTGATTGGGCCCAAGAAACCTGAGGATGAGGTTTCTTTTGAATTTGAACAAGGGAAAGAATGATTCCCTGCCAAAAATTCAAGAAAAGGGTTCTTAGCCACTTTTGCACATAAATAGAACCCATTCGTAAGAATGGGGAACGTAATGTTTCAAGATCAGTCTATTAGGTTCAGGCGACCGTTGGTGCAAAGTCTTTGTTTTCTGAAATCTGTTGACGGTTAGCTTGCACAGCAAACCAGCGCTATGCCCCCTTTTCATAGTGCTTCATCTGGTTCACGAGAGAACATTCGTAACTAGGTGGTGAGCGAGTCTTCACTTCTTCTATTTTACTTCTGCATTATTCTTTACTCTCGCTATGGAGAACCAGCCTCATAAGGACTTCTGTCATAGAAACTTTCTAGACCTTTTCAACCGCTTTACAGCCGACTTGGAGGCTATTTCTTTTGCCAAAAAAAAGTTTTGATATTTTAGGACCAAGAATGAGTTTTTCTTTAGAGGTTTAACTTGTTTTTTTGTTGTTTTAAGCATCTTGCAGTAGCAAATGGCACTCTTTGGACACATTGGTGATGTTATCCGCTTGATCAAAACAACGGTTATACAAGTTTTTTCATGTAAAAACCACGTTGATCTAAGGTTTTGTAAAAATCCTTGTCGCCGACTTGTGGTGTCATGAGAGAATACCCAAATGGCACAACTTCAGCAAGAGACCGATCTTCTTTATGAGGAGATGACAGAGATGCACTTCCTAATAATTGAGGATGGTGTGGAAGATATCAAATCCAGCATCAAGTTTTTGAAAAGGGAACCATGTGCCAGTTGGCAAGTAGGACTCAAAGAGGGGGTGCCTATGGTTGGGAGGTTCAGTCTACACACCGGCCTTCGAGGATTCACGAGCTTGGAGAGACTTGCTTGTGACAATTGGTATCAAAGCCTCGTTCTAGAGAGAGAATCGCCTGTTCTAGAGAGAAAGTGGAGACATCTTTGATTTTTGCTTGTTTTTTAAAGATTTTGAGGGGGGGAATCGTGGAGACAGCTGTTATAGGTGTTCTTAGACCTCCATCGCTGCTGCTCCAGCCCAAGAGTTCGATTGAGTTGTTTTTCAGATCAGAATTCTTCAATACGTCGTCCTACAGGTCCATCATTGCCTAGGAAGAGGAAAAAAATCAGCGCTTCAATTGGACATAACTTCTCCTATAGATGTCAGATTGCGATGAGATTTTGGCAGGCTATTGTTGGTGCTGGATCGCTGCTAGGGAGGCTGAAAATCTGAGAAAAATTTTTAAAATCGCTGATTCTGCTCAAAAAACAGATTTTGGACGTTTTTTAGAGGTTTTGGAGTTGAAACGTCATAACTTCATCGCCGTATGTCCGTTTAACCTAAGATTTGGCACGACAAATTCTTACAGGAGGGCGCATTGATTTGTTGCTGTTTTTTCACCTGTTTTTGCAAAAAGTCGACAAATTTTCCGGCAACCTCTTCATCGGTCATCCATACTACGTCTTTGGGAACCAGAGAGTGATCTATCCTTGCTGATTTATTTTACTTTCTGTTTTCCCTTTTCACAAGATTTTTTTTTGTTTTTTTTTGTGTACATTCAGAAAGAGACTTTGTTTTTATTATGGGATAAGACCGTGTCGATATACCTCTTAGACCTCCTGTTGCCCTCCAATCACCATCCCCAGTCCTATGCTTAGCCCTGACTGTAACCCGCCTACAGTGGCTGCTAGTTCGCCTGCTGGTGTTTCCTCTTCTGTGCAAGCTCGCATGGATAGTATGGAGAAGACTGTCTCAGAGATGCGAAAGATGCTCTCCTCTGTAGCTGGTGGTTTTGCGTCCTCCTCTCAGCATGCTCTGCCTTACTCTTATGCATTTCCGTCTTCTGCGGTTCGTCCTGTGTTACCTCCACACTACCCAGAAGACAAAGATATTAAGCTTACTCATTTCGCAGGAAACACTCCCCAGAGAACTACTGATGCAGTAGACCAGTGGTTGCATAAGTGGGACGAATATTTTGATTTGAAGCGGGCCCCAACCAATGAGGGTTGGCAAGTCTGCAAAGCTGCTTATCATTTCACTGATTATGCTGACAGGTGGTGGCGCAAGGTATTGAAGTCCAATCAGGCTCCATCCACCCGACTTGAGTTTAAGCAAGCTTTTAGAGCTCAATTCATTCCTCCACATGAGCATGTAATATTTGTGGTTGTGTTAGGTGAATGTTGATTCCAGTTTTGATTCTCGTTTTTGTAATAATCAGCCAAGCACACTCGCTAATGAACCACAACTGTTACGAGCTCGTAACCAGTGCCGAACCCTAGAGAACACAGATAGGTCAGATACCACAGTCAGGGTCGTGTCCAGTGTACATGACCAACAGGGCAAGACAGTGTGAGTAGTGTGCCCCAGCACGGTCCATAGCCATGGCGGGCCTAACACAGCCTAGGGACCCTGTCAGCAGGATAGGGCCCCCAGTTGGGTCCCGACGTGCAGTCGGCCACGTCAGTGCCACGTGGCCGACACTTGGCAGTTGCATGCTACCAGTCCTCACACTGGGCTAGGAGGGGCTTACTCTATATCAGGGAGTAGGCAAGGTTGGGTGGATCAGTTAGTGTTTGCCCTACTGTGGTGTTAGGATCTATTACACTGGTATCAGAGCCATCTCCATCCTAGGGAGTTCAGGACAGCAGTAGAGAAAGCTATCAGAAGATAGGAAAGATTTCTCAGATTCTCAGAAAAGAATTGAGGAGGAAGATCGCTGTAGGAGCAGCCTTCAAACTTCTGATTTCCACTGAGAAATCACAGTAGCAAGGAGTCAGATTCCAAGTGTAGGTAACTCGCTGAAAAAACAGCTGTTTCCCACTGAGTTGAGAGGATTCTCTATAGTTTTCCCAGCGAAATTAGAGTAGGAAGAAGCCAGCACCTCCATCGCTGTACAGTCAGAGACCTACATCCGATTTAGTGTAATAGATCCTAACACCACAGTAGGGCAAACACTAACTGATCCACCCAACCTTGCCTACTCCCTGATATAGAGTAAGCCCCTCCTAGCCCAGTGTGAGGACTGGTAGCATGCAACTGCCAAGTGTCGGCCACGTGTCACTGACGTGGCCGACTGCACGTCGGGACCCAACTGGGGGCCCTATCCTGCTGACAGGGTCCCTAGGCTGTGTTAGGCCCGCCATGGCTATGGACCGTGCTGGGGCACACTACTCACACTGTCTTGCCCTGTTGGTCATGTACACTGGACACGACCCTGACTGTGGTATCTGACCTATCTGTGTTCTCTAGGGTTCGGCACTGGTTACGAGCTCGTAACAACAACCCCCTAGTGCACATGTCGTTTCATTACAACCAAGATGTGACCCAACAAGTGAGTTGGGTCCGTCCTAGTTATTCACCTTTCACCTCTCCTATTTTGGTAAGTTTTTGCAAGTTCTACCAGTAGTTCGTTAGGAACAATTCCAGGGTAGCTACTCCTTACGGAAAAACAACACTGTAGTTCGGTGGGTTGCTAAAGCTCAGCACAAGTTTGAGAACTTGATGGAGGTGCTGGCCACGGTTCCAGTTCTCAAGATTGTTAATACCCAGAAACCATTTGATCGAGAAACGGATGCAAGTGGCATTGTCGTAGGTGCAGTGTTGAGCCAAGATGGCAGACCAGCACAGGAGCAAGATCTGTATGCGCGCTCAAGGTGTGGAGACATTATATATATGGCGCTGAGTTTTATGTGAACACAGATCATCATACTTTAAAGTATTTTGCACTCAGCCAGATTTGAAAGCCGCCAAGCTCGGTCGGCCGAGCTGATGCAGGAATTTCATTTGGAAATTCGCTTCTGAAGAGGGAAGAAAAATGTGGTCGCTGATGCACTATCGTTGGTATTGCATCAGATGAGCCTTGCCTGTAGTTGACAGTGATCTCATGGAGGAGATCAATAGGGCTCAGCAAAAGGACCCACAATGTCAGTGTGTGTGGCCTATGCATGAAGTTAGTCGACCAAGCGGAAGAGTCAGCCTCGCCTATCGCTTCCGTAGAGGCACACACCAGTACTTATTTGACATACACCGTGAAGGAAGGTATATTGTTGAGAAATGGAAAAGTATTCGTGCCAAACATGAAGGATCTTCACCGTAAGATACTTCATGAATGCCATGATAGTCACTAAAAAGGGCACCCTGGTATTGATGAGACCAGTGAACTTATAAGAAGGCATTATTTCTGGCCACGACTGCAGCGAGACGTAAGAGAGTATGTCCAACGTTGCACGGCTTGTCAAGTGAACAAGGCCGAGAGAGTAAGTCCTCTGGGCTTGCTACATCCACTTGAGATACCTACAGGAAGGTGGGAAAGCATCTCTATGGATTTTTTATTGTTGGTCTACCAAGGACCCAAGCGGGGTTGAACTACATTAAGGTAGTGGTAGACATCTTTTCTAAGATGGCCCATTTCATCGCAACGACCAAGAAGGTCACAGCTCCGCAAGTCGCTGAATTGTTTATTCAGAATATTGAAAAGTTGCAGGGCCTTCCGACGTCCATTGTGCTAATAGGGATCCCAAGTTTATGGGAAATTTCTGGATTGAGGTGTTCGCCAAGCTGGGAACACAGCTGCGGATGAGTAGCTTTGAGCATCCTCAGATGGATGGTCAGACAGAGCGAGTGAACTAGATCTTGGAAGATATGCTTAGGGCATATGTTAGTAGTACGCAAACAGACTGGGTAAAGCATTTACCACTATTGGAGTTCGCGTACAATGACGAGAGACATGCACCCACTGGATTGAGTCCATTTGAGCTCAAGTATGGTTTCAAGCCACTAAGTCCTGCAATCATAGGAATTCCGCATAGGGTACCTAGCGTTGTAGAGTTTTTGACTAAGATGCAACAGAAGCTAGAGATGGCACGAGATAACTTGTCCAAGGTTGTAGTGTAATAGATCCTAACACCACAGTAGGGCAAACACTAACTGATCCACCCAACCTTGCCTACTCCCTGATATAAAGTAAGCCCCTCCTAGCCCAATGTGAGGACTGGTAGCATGCAACTGCCAAGTGTCGGCCACGTGTCACTAACGTGGCCAACTGCACGTCGGGACCCAACTGGGGCCCCTGTCCTGTTGACAGGGTCCCTAGACTGTGTTAGGCCCGCCATGGCTATGGACCGTGCTGGGGCACACTACTCACATTGTCTTGCCCTAATGGTCGTGTACGCTCGAAACGACCCTGACTGTGGTATCTGACCTATCTGTGTTCTCTAGGGTTTGGCACTGGTCACGAGCTCGTAACACTCCCTCACCCTTAAGAACCGTCTTGGTCCTCTAAGACAAAGTCTGAAAAAATCTTGCGAAGGACGCTGCCTCTTTCCCACGTGGCATTCTCAACAGGCTGATCATTCCACTTAACCAGATATTCTCAGTATAGAGTATGACGAGTCTGCGTCTCTCTACTATCAAGAATCTTCTCTAGTTCATGTGGAGGTTGCTGAGGATCCAAGGGGAGAACTAGAATACTATCCCCTACCAGATTTTCTGATCTGGTTAAGGCTTTTCGTAACTGACTTACATGAAAGACTGAAAAAACCTTACTACTGTGTGGGAGTTCTAGTTCATAGGTGACCTCGCCTAGTCTCCTACTGATGGTAAAGGGACCACAATACCTTGGAGACAACTTAGCACGCACTCCTGATTTGAGGGTTTTAGAGTCAACTGGGACTCTCAAGTAGACTTTCTCACCAGCGGAGAACTGCACATCCCGTCTGTGTGGATCTGCATAATGCCTGGCTCAATCCTGGGACTGCCTAATGCTACACTTAGCATGTTCTATCATCTGGTTTAGGTCCTCTAAAAAGTTTTTGGTTGCTTCAAGTTTTTCTTGTTTAAACTCTACAGCTGTGGGTGAGCGTGGCTGAAAACCGTACATCAGCATAAATGGGCTGTATCCCGCAGCTGAATGTTTGGTACTGTTGTAAGCAAACTCTAATATCGAGAGATACTCCTCCCAATTAGTCTGCTTCTTGCTGACGTATGCAGGAAGCATATCCTCCAGCACCTGATTTACCCTCTCTGTTTGACCGTCCGTATGTGGATGGTCGGTGGTACTCATATAAAGTTTAGTATGGAGATGATGGAATACTGCCCTCCAAAAATTCCCATTAAACTTACTGTCCTGGTCGCTGACTATGCCGGAAGGTAGATCGTACAATTTAAATAGCCCGTCTACAAACAACCTCGCTAACTCTGGAGCTCTAACGGTTGTTTTGGTCGGAATAAAATGAGCCATTTTGGTCAGACGGTCAACTGTGACCCATATAGCGTCATTACCCTTTCGGGTTTTAGGCAGGCCTACTATAAAATCCATGGAGATACTCTCCCATTTACCAGCTGGTATTTCTGAGGGCTGCAACAACCCTCCTGCCTTTAAACGCTCTGCTTTGTTTACTTGACATTTCTGGCAAGTGGTTACATACTGTTGGACGTCCTTTTTCATACTGGGCCAGAAAAATTGCCTACGAAGAAGCTCATAGGTCTTCTGTATGCTTGGGTGTCCCGCACTAGGATTCTCATGACATTCATATAGGACCTGCTGCCTATAATCCTCTGAATTGGGGACACATACTCTCTCTATAGAGCAAGCACTCATCCTAAATGGAATAATGTTTCCATTTGAATCCTTGAGTCAACTGACCCTCAACCACTGGGGTTTGCTTGGGTGATATAGGCTCAGAATCCTCAACGTCATCTGACGTATACTCGGACTCATCATCATCCTCAATGGAAGCTGCCGTATTCTTGGATGAACTGGCACCAGCCCCGGGAACTGGTTCTGGAGTCTGTAACTGTCTGCTCTGGACTGAGTTCCAGATAGTAGAGAAGAATGCATCATGCTGGCACTTCCCTCTCAAGGACTCTGAGTAACTCATTACGAATCTGAGTAAAACTCAGCTCGTTTATCATAGGCATTCTGCTAAGGGCATCTGCTACTGTATTGAATTTCCCCCGTCTATATCTGATAGACATATCAAACTCTTGCATCAACTCTGCCCAACGAGCTTTCCGACCTCTAAGCTCAGGTTGATTGCAAAGGTATCTGAGACTTTCATGGTCTGTCAGGACCTCAAAGTTGGCACCATACAAATAATGCCTCCAAGACTTAAGGGCATGGACTATAGAAAAGAGTTCCTTTTCATAGGCACTGTACCTAGTCTGAGTTGGCTCGAGTTTTTTACTCTCGAACGCAATTGGTCGTCCACCCTGAGTTAGCACAACACCAACTGCAAAGTCGCTAGCATCTATTTCGACCACAAATGGCTGATTGGGGTCGACGACTTTTAAAACTGGTGTTGTGGCTAAGGCTGTTTTGAGAGCATCAAAGCTCTCCTGCTATGCGGACTCCCAAATGAACTCTTTTCCCTTCCCCTTAAGAAAATTTGTCATGGGAACTGCTATCTGAGCATATTCCTTGACAAATCGTCTATAATATCCCGCCAAACCAAGAAAGGTCTGAAGTTCCAAAATATTCTGAGGTCTCAGCCAACTGAGTATGGCTTTAACCTTATTCGGGCCTGTTTAGCATAAAGCTTATGCTTTCTGAGCAGTCGAAACACCTTTCTGAGGTGTTTTAGATGCTCCTTCCTCGTTTTGCTATAGACGAGGATGTCATCTAAAAATACGACTACAAACTTACCCAAGTATGGTCTGAGGACACTGTTCATCAAGGTCATAAAGGTAGCTGGAGCATTTGTGAGCCCAAATGGCATCACCTTAAACTCATAATGACCGTGACGAGTCCTGAAGCTGTTTTCGAGACATCTTCCAACTTTATACGGACTTGATGATATCCCGATCTGAGGTCTATTTTACTGAAAAATTTAGCCCCGTCGAGTTGATCAAACAACTCGTCTGCCCAAGGCATAAAATACTTATTCTTTATTGTGACTTTATTGAGGGCTCTGTAATCTACACAAAGACGTATAGACCCCTCTTTCTTTTTCACCAAAAGGACTGGTGAGGCCCATGGTGAACTATTGGTCTGAATTTGGCCTTTCCCAAGATAATCTGTTAACTACCTAGTTATTTTTTCATCCTCTGTTCGGCTGACCCGACACGGAGGTTTAGAAACAGGTGCTGTATCTGGTACTAGGTTTATTACATGATCTACCTCTCTGCTAGGTGGCAAACCATGTGGCAAATCCAGGAAAAACATCTTTAAATTTTGACAATAAAGTTTCTAATTTACTGATTTTTTGCTGTATAGAACTAGAAATAGAAACTTCAAGAATAAACTAAAAGTCACATAAAAATACCTGATGGTCATCGTCTCCGATTAGCTGACAGAGCTCTGAACTGCAGACCATAGGACTGTTGGGAACATCATGCTCCCCATGCAACTGGATCTGTCGGCCTTTATGTTGAAAGCTGAGGGTATTCTCCTGATAATTTTTGTGGAGGGAAGGTCCTAAACTGTAGAGCCAATCTCTCCCGAAAACAATGTCTGTGCGATCCAGGTGCATTATCTGAAAGTTTATTTCATCTTGATACCCCTGAATACCAAGATTTAAGTTACTTACCATAGTTTCCCAGATTTTCTTATCTTCACCCTTAGCTAATGAAACTATGTACCTATGCTAACTAGGTATTTTTGGAAGTTTAAGTTTTTTAAGTTGATGAAATTATGGGTTGCCCCATCATCAACCATAACTCTTACTGACTGGTTACCAACTTTCTCGTGCATACGTACTAGGTCATGTGGCCCAAAGTTGAAGGGTCTCGCTAGCATTGCAGAGGTCAGTTGGCAACAGTGTTCATGATCTTCATGATACACTTTGATCTCGGAAGCTGCCGAGTCACTGGGGAAACTTACAGTCTGAACAAGATGAACTTGTTTCTTATCTTTTTTATCTTTTTTAGTGAAAGGCCCCTTGGGACACTGTCTGACTATGTGTCCTTTGCCCATACACACAAAGCACAAACGTTCTTGTTTGGCTTTCTCAAAATCTTCTGGTTTTAAGAGCTGTATGAGTGAAGGGCGTTTCTGAGGAGCTTCACCTTTAATTTTATCTTCTTTCTTTCTTTTTAAAAATTTCTTTTTAGATTGAAAGTCTTTCTGAGGAGGCTGCTCAAAAAGGGGCTGTTGTCTCGCCTTTTTTCTACCCACTGAATTATCATAGATTTGAGCATATCTGAGAGCTTGCTCAAGGGTAGTAGGCGAGTTTCTCTGGACCTCTACTTTATATTCATCTTTGAGGCCTCGGACAAACCCTCTGATTTTCTGATAATCATCCATATTTTTAATCTTTAAAATTGCTTCTCGGTACTGCGAGATATATTGGATGAGGGACTTGTCCATGACTGTTCTTTCCCAGGCTTCCCAGGCTCTATCAAGTTCATTTTCTGGTAGGAATTCTCTTAGGAAAGCTTCTTCAAAAGCTTTCCATGACCGGGGAGTCTGCCCAGTCTCCTGGAGATTTAACCACCACTTATAGGCCATGGACCCTAAGGAAAGATTGGCCTCAATTGCTTGCAAATGGTCAGGGGTCTGTTTAAAGCATGAATGTTCTTCCATTTGTTGAGGAAGGTTTGTAGAATATCTGCATTTCTATCCTTCTCTTCCCCAATAAAAGTAGGAGGCTTTAAATCTTTAAAGACACTGGGGTGAGACCGCAAAGTCTCACCTGAATAGCGGAACTCAAAATCAAGCCTTTGAGTTCAGCGAACGAGTCATCCACACTGGACTTGAAATTGGCTAATGCCAACTTCAGTTCATCCACTTCTGTTACCAAGTGGAGAAACTGCTCCTTGGTAACTAGTTCGTCAAGTTCTTCGGCAAACTATTCATGTTCTTCCATTTCCATAGGTTCTTTCCCTTTACTGTAAGCCAAGGCTTCTGTTTCAAGTTCGTCGAAGCCTCTCTTCGGGGGTTGATCAGGTCCCTGAGGAGTGGTCATTTTCGGAACTGAAAGAGAGGTACCTTAACTTCTGAAGAAAAAAAGTCAGAAAGACTAATTTACAACTGTACAAGAAAGGGAAAGAAAACTTAGCTCTTTCTGAGAACTGTGCTTCCACAGAGAGAATCAAGAAAAGCCCTCTCAGCTCTTCCTCAACTGCTTTCAGACCTTTTGTCCCGGAGAATCTCAGTTTGAAGCTCCAAAACGGTGCCAAATTTCCTGCTTCTTGAGTTCAGTAGCTGACTGATCTGATTTCAGGTGTGGGGCTCCAACAAACCGAGTAAAAACTGGAAAATTTACAAAAAGAAATCCGGAATTTTGATGTCCCTGCCCTCGCTGGTTGGACAGCAACCTGTCTGGCCCGATTTGTCCAATTTAAAGCTCAAAAATCCGCTTGAATCTCTGAGTTGACCTCAACTGGTAGGTCACTGGTCTGTGGCAAACAAGTTTGAAGTTCAAACCCCTGAGAAATCTCAAAAAACAGGGATGAAATTTCACCTTTTCTCTTCCCTGTCCAGCGCTGACCCTGCCACTCTATTTCAGATTAGAACTTACTCTAATATACTCAAAACTTGATACAAATTTCAGATTTGAGGGCTAGCTATACAGCGATGGATCTGCTCTTCCTTTCCCCTTGAATTTCCGCTCAAATTACACTGAACTACACTCGAAAATCAGAGAGGGAAACTCATTCATCAGCGCTGAAGCTATTCTAAGAAATATGCTTCCAAACTACTGAGATTTCCAGCAAATTGGAGGATTAGAAAGCTGATCCTATAGCAAATTTCCTCCTCTAACTCTTTCAAAGAAACTAAGAGAATTTTCCTATCCTCTGATAGCTTTCTCTACTGCTGCTACTAAGCTCCCTAGGATGGAGATGGCTCTGATACCAGTGTAATAGATCCTAACACCACAATAGGGCAAACACTAACTAATCCACCCAACCTTGCCTACTCCCTGATATAGAGTAAGCCCCTCCTAGCCCAGTGTTAGGACTGGTAGCATGCAACTGCCAAGTGTCGGCCACGTGTCACTGACGTGGCCGACTGCACGTCGGGACCCAACTGGGGGCCCTATCCTGCTGACAGGGTCCCTAGGCTGTGTTAGGCCCGCCATGGCTATGGAGCGTGCTGGGGCACACTACTCACACTGTCTTGCCCTGTTGGTCGTGTACGCTGGACATGACCCTCACTGTGGTATCTGACCTATCTGTGTTCTCTAGGGTTCGGCACTGGTCACGAGCTCGTAACATGTAGCTAGGACTGAGAGTTATGCCCGTGAGAACCGTACCTATTGGGAATTTAAAAAAGGAGATTGGGTGTATTTACTAGTCCCTTTGAAATCGAAGGTGCTACGCACAGGAAGGTGCGCCAAGTTATCTCCTAGGTATTGTGGACCATGGTTGATTATTAAGAAGGTGAGCCAAGTAGCTTATAAGCTACAGCTACCTGTGGGATGCGAGCCCCAGCTCTCTCTCTCTAGGTCCACTCAAGCCTACATGGCAGAGCTTGGCTGGCTTGCCACACAAGCCTATGGCAAGCCTATTTGGTACTTGCAACATGTTTGCGTGGCAGACATCAAACCTATGCCATGCCTATGTGGCCTGCCACACAAGCCTATGGTAGGCCTGCATGGCTTGCCACGTGGCAACTTTCGAGCCCACCTATATCTCTCTCTCTCTAGGTCCACTCAAGCCTACGTGGCAGAGCCCAGTTGGCTTGCCATACAAGCCTATAGCGTGGCAGTGTGCCACAGGCTTGCCAGATAGTAGACCACATAGGCAGAGCCTAGTTGGCTGCCAGCCCATGATGGGCCTACGTGGCTTGCCACCTGGCTACCTCAAGCCTGCATGATTTGCCACGTTGAAGGCATACGTGACTTGCCATGTGGCAGCCTATGACAGGCTTGGTAGATAGCAGGCCTATGTGGCCTGACACACAAGCCTATGGTAGGCCATGTGGCAAGCCACACAAGCCTATGGTAGGCCTACGTGGCTTGCCACATGGCATCTTTTGAGCCCCACCACTTTCTCTCTCTAGGTCCACTCAGGCCTACGTGGCAAAGCATGTTTGACTTGCCACACAAGCCTATGTTAGACCTACGTGGTTTGCCACGTGGCAAACCCTAAGCTTGTAGGACTTGCCACGTGGTAGACCTACATGGCTTTCCACGTGGCAGCCTGCGACAAGATTGGTAGATAGTAGATCTATGACATGCCTATGTGGCCTGCTACACAAGCCTATGGTAGTCCTACTACGTGGCTTACGACATGGGAAGTACCAACCCTACATGGCTTTCCACATGGCAAGCCCACGTGGCTTGCCACTTGGTAGCCTACGAGCCCCACCTCTTTCTCTCTCTAGGTCCACTCAAGCCTATGTGGCAGAGTCTTGTTCGCTTGCCACACAATCCTATGGCAAGCCTACGTGGCAACCTGCAACATGCTTGCATGGCAGACATGAGACCTATGCCATGCCTATGTGGTCTGCCATGCAAGCTTATGGTAGGCCTACATGGCTTGCCACGTGTCAGCTTTCGAGCCCACCTCTCTATCTCTCTCTCTCTCTGTGGGTCCACTTAGGCCTACATGGCAGAACTCGGTTGGCTTGACGCACGAGCCTATGATAGGCCTACATGGCTTGCCATGTGACAAACCCAAGCTTGCATGATTTTCCATGTGGCAGGCCTATGTGGCTTGCCATGTGGCAACCTATGATAGGCTTGGTAAATAGTAGGCCTCTATGGCCTACTACACAAGCCTATGGTAGGCCATGTGGCAAGCCACACAAGCCTATGATAGGCCTACGTGGCTTGCCACATGGCCAGTCCCAAGCCAACCAGGCTCTGCCACGTAGGCCTGAGTGGAGAGAGAGAGAGAGAGAGAGAGAGAGCCTACGCAAGCCTATGTTAGAACTACGTGGTTTGCCACGTGGCAAACCCCAAACTTGCATGACTTGCCATGGCGTAGGCCTACATGGCTTGCCAAGTGGCAGTCTATGACAGGCTTGGTAAATAGCAGACCTATGAAATGCCTACGTGGCTTGCTACACAAGCCTATGGTAATCCTACGTGACAAGTCTCAAGCCTACATGGTTTTACACGTGGCAAGCCTATGTGGCTTGCCATGTGACAACTTTCAAGCCCCATCTCTCTCTCTCTCTCTCTCTCTCTCTCTCTCTCTCTCTCTCTCTCTCTCTCTCTCTCTCTCTCTCCACTCAAGCCTACGTGGTAGAGCCTGGTTGGTTCACGCAAGCCTATGGTATGCCTACGTGGTTTGCCACATGGCAACCCCAAGTCTGCATAATTTGCCATGTGTCCGACCTACGTGGCTTGCCATGTCGCAGCTTGCGACAAGCTTGGCAGATAGCAGGCCTATTACATGCATATGTGGCCTGCTACACAAGCCTATGGTAGGCCTATGTGGCCTGCCACATGGTTTTCCATGTGGCAGGCCTACAGGACAGGCCACAATGAGGTCACCTCCGGCCACATTCGATCTCTGATTTGTGGGGGAGAGTTGTTTTCTTAAGGGGGCTCTTTATATTTATTGCACCCCTCCCCTCCCCTCCCCTCGAAAAAATAAAGAGGCCCCATCCCTGAGCCCCACAAAAAAGATTTTTTTTTTGGGGGGGGGAGGGGGAAGTGTGTGGGTGGGTGTGGGGGGAGGAAGGGGAGGATTTAGCCTCCCCACACATTCTTTTTTTTAGGCTTGGCACAACCCCCCTTTACATTTTCCACTCTCTCGGCAACATGGAGGGGCACGCGCAATGCGTCATCTCGCAAAAAAATTTTAAAATGAAAAGAATGTTGTGCCACAGACCACAGGAAGGGGGAGGATGGCTAAGTAGATCATCAATCGCCCGCTCTGAGCATCATCCACGCATCTCGACCACAAGCCGCCACCCAAATTGTCGGCCGCCCGTCAACGATGGGCTAACCCACTAGTGTACATATATATATATATATATATATATATATATATATATAGAACATAATATGATATATCAACAAAGATGAATCATAATACATGTAATGTCATGACTCAGTCCCTCGAGTCTCATGTTCACTAATGTAAGTGCTCACGAGTCATTGCTCACCGGCGAAAATAGAAAATACAAAGTTTATAGCTCACTGCTCAGTGATGTATAATGTATCATGTTACCACTGAGTACAATAACATCTAAAATCTACTTTCCACATTCAACACTCAATAATAACTATCTTATGAACCTCCTAGATTGGAGGCTTTTTTGCGAAATCCTCATATCATAGCCTTTGCCTCATCATCTCCATCTTCATCCTCATCAACATACTCCTCTCAGAGCTCTCTGTAGTTGATGAGACCAAAGGCTCCTCATCCTCAACAGAGCAGGAGCTTGAGGCCCCACTATGTTTCAGCCTCCTCAAAGTCCTCATGGCAACTCTAGTGGTAGACTCCCCCTACACACTAGAATTGCCAATGATTACAATTCGGCAACTTGCACAATGACGTTATCAACATTACATACACTACAAAATTTCAACAGACTGGTCACTGATTAGTAGCTAGCTGGATTCCAGAGATTTAGAGATTTGGATTCAAATTGGGATTCAGCCCACGAAACACTAACTTGCAATCAATGTAGCCTCCTCGTGGAGCAATGTATACACATCCTCCTCCACCTAGTGTCTTGGTGCAAAATCCAGAACTTTTGCCACATCAATCTCATCAAAAATGAATTGCATGAATTTAATTAAAGTTTCAGTCTGATTGATCCTTGTAGGCTAGCAGCTGCACAAAAAAACTAGTGACTAGTTTCATTTCTAAGCACAGCTACATGCAAGTGGTCATTGCATGGCTCAGCAAGAGATCCACTAAATAAGATGACACCAAGTTGAAATTTATAGAAAGATACACAAAATTTGTTCCAAGAGATCTAATGTGCTAATCCAAATACAGGAGATACACAAAATTTGTTCCAAGTGCTCTAATGTGCTAATCCAAATACAGGAGATAGTTAACTCCTTTTGGGTTTTGTGTGTGTGTGTGCATGTGTTTCTGATGCATTTGCAAACTTAACATGTTGCACACAACTTACAGCTTTCCAACAAATACACCCCTCCTTGAGCTTGCCAGTGCCCCATCCCTTGCAAAAATAAAAGAATTTTTTAAATGACAAAATCTATTTTTTAGCTGGTATATGCTTAATTGTATAAGTCAAGATTTGATTAGCGCACACCTTAGAAACCTGTTCTGACCCTTTTGGGCCGGAACGTACTGGGTCGGAACTGTATGGATGCATTGACGTATTTAATAAGCCAAGATTTTGTGCATACTTCATCATATTGCAACTTATACACTCTTGACAGGGATGGTTCTAAACTCTTGATAGTACTTTATGTTGATGATCTTATCATTGCTAGTACTGATCATTATTTGGAAAAAGAAATTAAATTAAATCTGCATATAAAATTTGGCATGATACTCTACTTCCAATTTTACTCGTCATAATTTCAAGAAGGTGGGAAAGCTATTCTCAATGTAATTTGAAATACATGTGCTTCCTATATTAGGGGTTTACCAAAGTTTGATCGTTACCATTCATGTCTAGTGGTAGCCTCATTATTTCGTTACACACACCACCAATAGAAGAATTAAATCGAAGCCTTATGTGTTGCCATTCCTAATTTTAATGGACAAATGGACTCAATTGTTGTGGTATGTACCATGAAAGTGTTGGAATGACAATCCAAGCTCTACAGAGAAGTACCAACATACAAGGCACATAGCACAATGTAGACCGTGATAGGGGAAAACCTGGGGTCTAATCCCGATTGTCCACAATATTCTAACATAGTATCAAGCCAAGTCGTGGCAAGGGACCCAACTTAAGGGGGCTATTGGAATGATAATCCACACTCTAGACAAAACCAACAAACCGGACGAAAAGCTCAGTGGTAGAGAATCTCATCCGATATCTAGATTTGTTGGAAATCAATCTGATCCTAACTTCTAAGTTGCATTGGAATAATGTTACGAAAGCATAGTGTTTCGGAACATTGGAACGAAAACTTTAAAAAACTACAAAAAAATTATATAGAGTGATTGGAACCCTATTAGGATACACACAAACTGGAATAAATAGTAGGTTTAATAATGTAGGGAATTTTGTTGCATGCAACGTATCTATGTCAACTTAGTCACTCCTTGTATGTGTCCCACTTGCCCTACTTGTTGGATATGCATAAGAATCCCATAACTGGTGGTTCCCTTGACATACCTCACAACCTCTTCGCTAAGTTCAAATGGGCTTCAATTGGATTGCAAATAAATTGGCTTGTCACTACAGCTGCATTGCCCATGTCTGGCCTAGAAGCAGTAAGATAAATCAGGCTAGCATCAATGGGAGTGGAGATGGATTTCCATGCCTGCATGTTGAACCTATGCAAAATTTTGCATGCATACTTTGTTTGGAAAATGAAAACACAATATTTCTTCTTCCACACTACTAACCCTAGGCAAAAGTGAATTAAACCCAAATCTTTAGGATCAAACCCATTAGACAAATGAGCTTTCACCTTTGCAATGAGCTTCCCATTGTTACCTATGATGAAAAGGTCATCTATATAGACAACAATAATAACAATGTTCCCATCCTCCTTTACATAGAGATTGCAATCTAGCTAACTCTTTATAACATGTTTTGCAAAAGGTATTCCTTACCTTTGGCCTCAAAGCCTTATGGCTGGTCCATGGAGACCTCCTCTGCCAAATGCCCATTTAAAAATATGCTCTTCACGTCCATTTGATGACCCTCCTAGCTAAAGAATGCAACCAATGCCAAGACTGCCCTAATGGATGTCATCTTTGTTACAAGTGCCAAAGTCTTGCCACGATCCAAACCTTCTTGCTATGTATAACCCTTTGCACCAACCTTACCTTATGCAGCATCTATGCTCCCATCCACCCATTATTTGTTCCTATAGACCCATTTACACCCAATGAGATGCTTTCCTCTTGGCAATTCCACAAGATCCCACATATCATTCATGAGAATAAAGTCATCCTCTTCTTGCATGGCTTGATGACATACTTTGTCCTTTGCTGCCTCAACAAATGAATGTAGCTCTTGTGACCTCCCCTATCCCTCATTCTCATCTTCACATGTTAGAATTGATGTTTATTTGTTACCCCTAATGTTCTCATATAGGTTTAATTAGGGTCGTCAAGGCTATGCTTGCAAGCTATTACTAGGGGCCTATATTTAGCATATTTTATGTTGACTGAAGTTAGAGGTTCTAGTGCTTGATTTAGAGCACAAGTTCTGCTATAGATAGGAGTTGGATACTTTTACCATATTTAGAGACATCACTTAGGAAATTGCTTTAAAGCTGCATTTTCATTATTACTAATTAGCATACAAACATGGATGCTAACATCTATATGATGTAGTGCGCCCTATCACATTTGCAAGGGGACATGGTTGGAGTACATATCATCACTTGTGTTCTCTCCCATGTGTTTGGCTATTGTTTAGTCACAAAAGAATCTTAACTTGGTTGCTTGTATGGGCAAGTCGGGTTTCTAACATGGTATCATAGCTTTGGTTCAAGATTCGAGAGAATAAGGGGATTGGGATCAATCACCATATACAGATTGATTCGACCACCTCAATTTTGATCTTCATCTACAACAGTGGCAGCTTTGTGAGGAGATTTGGTGCTGCAAGGAAAAGAGCTATGCTGCATGAGACGAAGAAGTCTACCTCAGCCACATGAGCTATAGTTGGATCATTGGAGAAGACAAGATGATTCAGCTGCCACCAGGATTCTTTATAGGTAAAAAAAATGGATGCGGAGCTAATGGAGTGGAATAGCAGACAATCTGGTTGTCCTGTGACTGCCATCCTTCCATCACTTTCTTGCGCTATGAACGTTTCAGATTTGCGCAGGTGGGTGGTGTTCAAATCTCGCCTTGTGCCCAGAAGCAAAGAGAAAGAAATCTTTTATTGTTGTTGTTGCTTGTTGTTTGGGAGGATTGCTGCAGAGATGGGGCATTCCTTTGTGCCCTCTGCAGCAGTGAGGTTCACATTGCTGCGGTGATCTTGAGGCTGAATCGCATTTTGTGGAAGTGGGTTCTTGGTTTTGGGAGAGAAAAGCTTCATGGGTGAAGGATTTGTCGTAATGTCTGCTGGTAGAGTTGCATGCAGGTATCAAAGATGAGCACCATGCTCAGATCCTTGTGCAGGCGCGAAACAAAAGCCTCCTGAGTTGGGTTCTGCTCCAACTATTTGTTCACAGCTCAAGAATTCAGAGACAGATGCTTTTGCAGGTAGCAAAGAAGTTCGGAATTATTCTCTAGAAGTCAAAGACTAGTTGGGTGGCACGTTGGAAACTAACTGTTTGCTTGGAGGGAGGTAGCAGGAGAAGGTGATCAGCGCTCATGGTGTCGCTGAAGTTGCAGAAGCGGCTAGCAGCTAGCGTGCTGCAGTGCGGGCAGTGCAAGGTGTGGCTGCATCTAAATGAAGTCAATGAGATTTTTACGGCAAATTCTCGTCAGAACATTCAGAAGTTGGTGAAGGATGGCTTTCTCATAAGAAATCCTACAAAGGTCCATTTACGGCACGTGCCTCACATGCTTTGGAGGCAGAGAGATAGGGTTGACACAGGACGACAAAAACGACGTGGAACATGGGAGGCGCAGCTACCTACGAAGGTTAAAGCTCATCAGGATTGAATCACACAAGCAAATCAGAAACTTTAAAATTAATCAACATTAGCATAGAAACTTGAGTATAAGCATAACCGTAAACATGATCGTGTCATAGGACCTTGGATTAAGATGTCTACAGCAGCTAAACTTCATCAGTTGTGACGATTTTGTTAATAGAAAACTATGGGAGTGCTCTAAGCATGTCAATTGATTCCAAAATTCAAATATAGGGAAGATTTTTGAGCCAGACGAAGGTAGTGCATCTCGGGAGATATGATAAATAGAACAGACTACAAACATATATGTAAGAGGGAGGATGAGATACATACTGAAGTGCAAGCTTCAGCGCAGACAAGAAGACGAAGTTCAACCTCGTCATTAAAAATTTGAATAATTGGATAACCAGTCGATGGAGAACCTTCTTCGCTAGTTGAATCCATCTTTGGTGGATCAGAAAGCTCCTGTCTGTTCCCTAGAATGACAGGCTGAACAGGATTGAAATGTTGCTGCCCATTAGTCCCACCACCAAATCTCAATTGACTGCAGTGCATCTGAAATGATGCCTTGGCTAACTGGAATGCTTCCCAGACACCACAACCAGGGCTGTCCAACAGTTGTTGAAAGGTCAAATGATTAAGATCCAGTTATAGAAACCTAATTCTGCTAAAGGTTTAAGCATGAAAATAGCATGCAAAACATTTTCATTACCCTCTCAAAGCTGCCAACAATGCCTGACGAAATTGAATGGCCAAAGGAAGTGTTACAGAGCTTTTCCAAAAAATCACATGCAAGATGCCCTGAAAATAAACAGTCAAGATTAATTCACCTTGTATTTAGACTTCAAAGCCTCAATTTCAAGATGACCTGGGCAACTGACTCACGGAACTAAATTTTGCCGTGAAGCAAAAAAATACCCTCCTGTACAGAAAATGATGACAGATACAAAGATGTAACTCTAATTTCTCAGGGTTTAAACAAAGATCATCTTACTGGAAGTTCACAGTTGGGGAAAGCCACAGATAATTATTTGGCTCTTTCAAAAGCTAATGTTATCAACAGCTACAAATACTAGCATCATACAGCATTGTCTCCATGAAATTTTCAGGGCATACCATGCCATGGAGAACTTCTGCTAGTTTGCCAGCCGCAGGTACCTCAAAATATATCTACATACATGTACAAGTTAAATCAGAGAAGAAAATGCAAGGGGTGTAAAGCTAAATAAGTGGTCAGAAGAGCCTTAGCTCACCTAGAAGTTGATTCGCAAGAGTGTAAGAGCTAGAGCTGAAAACATCAGAAAGCCAAAACAAATGACAGCTTGCGAAGTGAAAATTTCACAACAACCAGAAGCTAGATAATCACAATAAGTAAAGCTCTCGAAAGACAATCAATCACAAAAATGGCATTCAAATAAAATGTCACATGCATATTCCACAAAAGTACTATATGTGCATCCATATTCTACACCACGTTTTTTAAACACTGACAAAAGTGCAAGATAATTGGCATTTAAACCTACAAGTTGAGGTAAGTTTGTAGATAGCAATGATTTGATGATGTCTGGAGAAGAAACTTTAAGGTCACCGAGCAAAAGTGGTCCTATCTCGTTTGTTTCGGCCACTTGTTCACCAAGAAATACTAGTATATCAGGATGTACTACTTCCAATTTCTGGCGGAGTTCGTCCTTTGTTGGACAGTCTAAGAGTTGAACCTGAAGCCATAAGAAACATGTTGATGTAAGAAAAGCATAACTTATGCCACCTCCTTTTATATAAAACACACAGTAATGAATCTATTTCTTAATAATGCATAAAAAATTTAAACCTTCAGACTCATTTGTATCAAACAATCAGTTAATAGCATTTTAAAATCCAATGACCACAGCCGATCACCATTTCAGCATGAAACATTGGAGATGTTGTGGATGGTTTTGCAAGTCATCAAACCAAAATCAGAGAGGAAAGGAGCAGAAAACAGATTATCTGGAAGATATACTCGGCATACCTCCAATCGTCCACCTGTAGCCAATTCGGTAAGAGTTTGTGATTGTTGATCGTCCTTGAGCTTGGATGTGTCATCTCTAGCCAAAAAATCAAAATCTGCAGATTTCCAAACATTGTTTTGTTTCTCAATACCTGTTACTTGCAACAACTCATCGCTGCTGTTCAAATCTTGTACACCAACCCTACCATTCGCTGTTCTTCTTCCACACTGTATTGCGAGCAGAGTGCGAACCGGCTTCCCATGCCTACTCACGGCTTGAGTTTCGGACATCTTAGGGCAACTCAATAATTAAGCATGATCTCAGGCTGGTAGAATCTTCAAGAACGTTATCATTGAATCATCATCCCTAAACCGCAACGGCAAGCTCGAGCATCATCGCCGGTCACTGAGACAGATCCATTCTTTGAGGGCCATAGATTCAATGGCCATATTATCCTGACTATTATTCTGTCAGCCTCGTCCCCTCTTTCATTCGGCCTTCCCATTATTAAACCCCAGCACAGGACGAAGAATGCAAGCGAATGCGCAGGAAGATACCGCAAATAAGAAATGGATCGATGAATGCCCTTGATTCTAGATGCTTCTTTTATGCCGCCATATTCGTAGCTCCAAGCATGTCCATGCCGTACAATTTGTGCGTCTAGTCAGTTTGATATCCTTCAATTTTGCGCGTCTAGCGATGCGTCCCTAGAAGCTACAACACGATCCATCCATCCATCCATCCATCAATTATCCACGTTAACTCGCTGGTCACCGTTTTCAAGACAAGGGAAAACAGTATCGATTCAACGTTCTGAAATGTCCTTTTCGTTTTGGTTGCTTCAGCCTTTTCCTGTTTCTAGTCCATAGCAGCACATTCTGGGACCAATGCCTCTTCTTTTTCATTATTTTTGAGAAACTAGCCTGTGGCATCTCCACCTCCCAGACTGCCTGCCACCCAAGAAGGATCAACATCCACCAATTAGATTCTTCAACTAAGCTACCTCAACCATGGGTGAGAGTGGTTCATTTACTTAGGAGATGGAATGGGCTTCATATACAACATACAAGGACCGACCTCGTTGCTCATCGCATCAATTGAGGGCGCATGCAAGGCCCCACTCTCATCCAACAATTGAGAAAACCTGAAATCTTTTGTCACGAATCACTATTTTGGATGCATTCTTTTGGATCAATGGATGAGGGTGGGGTCCTCCCTACGCTGACGAAGAATAAGGAACTCACTTCATGCAAAGTACTTCTTGTCTGTTTCTCTTTAGTGAACCTTAGTGCGGTTGGGTCTAAATGCCATCATATACTCACTAGTCATTGCTTTGGCTATCTTTCCACCATTGTTGCATTTTATGAGTTAAGCTCAATCACAAAACACATTGTTTTCGCTAATGTCTCTACCATTGGTGTAATATTTGGGCTAGGCACAAGGTCTAGATGACATAATCACATAGCAACCACAAATGCCCCCTTTTGGCTTTGTCATGCAACACAAGCTATCATATTGATGTGCTAAAAGCTTCCATGGCAACATTATGTGGCTTTAAGCACTAAAATGGGTTCTTTTCTTTCTTTTTGAATGTTTTTGGGCCTTGCCTTGCAAAAGCAATACTATGTGTTGAGGTTGGTCAATGGAGTTTGGAAAAAAGTCAACGCTAAAAGATAAAGTGTTTTGGTTGGCTCAACTTTTGAGGCTTGGACATGTTCACATTATTACCGCTAATGTTGTCATTTAGGATTAATTAGAATTATTGGGCCATGCCTACGTGCTAATTCTAGAGGCCTTTTACCTATATTTAATAAAGTCAAGTTAGAATTTAGTTAGACTCAAGTTCGAGATTCTAGTGCTTGATTTGGATCACAAGTTTTGCTATAGATAGGTGTTGATGATGTTACCATATATAGAGACATTGATCACGCAGACCAAAGTCTATAAGTATGTAGTGTGCCCTAGCTCATTTGCAATGAGACATAGCTGGAGTTTCTCATCACGTGTGTTCTCTCTCATGTGTTTGGCTATTGTTTCATCACAATAGGAATCTTGTCGTGCGTTACTTGTATGAGCAAGTCGGTTTTTTAACATGGTATTAGAGCATGGTTCAAGATTTAAGAGAACAATGAGGTACTTAACGAACATGATCAATCATCACAATATGTAGGTTGGTTTGACCATCTTCAAGGTGTAGAGGTGGTGTCCTTAGCCAGCTCTCAAAGTTTGATCTTCATCTACAACGTTGGTAGCTTTGTGAGAAGATGTAGTGCTACAAGGAGAAGGGCTATGTTGTAAGAGGAAATTATGAAATATGCCTCAAATCTTAGATTGTTGTAGGACAACAAAGCGTGGAGACAACGTTGTTATGAGCAAAATGTGGAAGAAGATTTAATCATTATAGAGAAGCTACAGAATGGCCTAATTGCTAAGCTAGATCATGTGAAGGATTTCATATCATTGATGATCCAATCCACAAAAAGATCTTGGGTTACAAAAGAAGCTACTCTACCAATCTCACCAATGTAGAAAAATCAGCATCTACACACAAAATGAGATGCAAACTCTAATAGAACTTGATCGCATATGTTACTCACATAACTCATTGAGAATTTTGCAACTCAACTACAAACCACTTCTATTTCTCATGAATAAATAACATATATGGAAAATCTCTGAAGTGAATAATTTCACATCACAGATTTTCCAACCATCTAACTCTTATTATCAAAAGTTCTTCAACCAATAAGCCTACTTTAGATCATAGTGTATAAACCAAGTTTAGGCCGACTTATACAGACATCTTTGGACATAAGGTTAAGATTAAAACTTTATTCCTCTGATCCAATCCATCACAAAATGGTACTTGGCAACAATCAATGAACCTTATTTTAATCTTTACCACTACTTCTCATATTCATAAATATCTCACAGCTCAACAACTCCAAACCTCCTCTAGTTCTAGATAATCACTTTGAGAGTTCCTCTATTTCAATTGGATAGTTCTACCTTTGCACAAATATTGAATTTTTTTACAAAAATCTATGCAACTAGTTGATTCATCAAAAGTCTTATTCATATCTTTTCTTCTCTCCCTTTTAAAAGAAATTCCATAATTTCAATTAAAAAGTTATCAAGAGACAACGTATAAGATATCAAAGATTTGAAAATGGGAATAAGATAGGAATTACAATTAAAGGAATCACATGAATCTCAATCCAATTGTCTCGTATCTAAGGAATTTCTAAAAAATAGAGATTTAAAATAATAGAGAAATAGATTAAGGGTTTCCATATTTTGTAAATAATGAGATACCACTTTGGGATTGACATACATCTCATAATTTTCCAAAATACCCTAAGCAAAAAACCAATGTATTCAATTGACAAAAAGAAAAAATGTGAAATTCATGCACACATCTTCACAATGACGAGGCAACACCAATGTGTCTGAAAAGTCCATGATTAATGTCTTCGTTGAATCGATAGCAAAAAAATCCACTACGATCTTTTTCTACAGTTGCATTTGATCTTCTATAGTTGATTTTGAACCATTTCACGTCAAACAACAAATATTTACCCATTTCACCAAAACACACCTCATATATGGCTTGTATGGTTCCTACATACTCAAGCTCTCCAGAAATTGGACTTTGATCTCGAGCACTACTCCGACTTTCTTGATGGAAGGATGCCATCACACCACAATCATAAGTTCGTCGTTTCATATCAATTGATTCAATGCGATGATGACGACCATATGCCCACATTGCACTATACTTTCGATACTGTCACATGTTGATTATAATTAAAACAATAATCAATCATCGTACAAATTAATATTGTTCACTTTAAAAAAATAGAGTTATAGACAAACCTTCTAATTACATCCTCTTGCAAATTCCCATTCTGTGTCAGATATGAATTGTCCCTTTGATCTTGCTTGAGTGTATCAACCATCCAGTCTATAGTGCATTGGTTGGGCAATGGCTCAAGATCATGTGAAGGTGTAGCTTGACCTCTACGCCTATTGCGTCGATGTCGATTTCTAGTTAATACCCTTCTTTTTTTTTTCCTTCGTCATATAATTCCAACCATTTATCCATTACTCCTGAATTATATAGCATGAAGGTTGAAATTTTTTTTCTCAAACTAGGTGTCATTTTTTTAAGACTACCTATACCTTGAGGTTTTTCACCTTTCACCTCATTGCTTTCCTCATCATGCCATAGTCGTGGAATAGATGGATCTATTTGAAACAAAACTTCGGTAACATAAAATAGAGATTCTTGCACTAACCATCCCTCTGGCATGCTTCCCTCTGGCCTTGCCTTCTAACGCACAAAATCTTTCAACACTTTCATGAATCTCTCCAAGAAAAACATCCACCTACAGAAAATTTTAACACATCAATGAGAACATTCTGTTATTTATAATTTGAAAGAATCACACTACATTTATTGAAACTACTAAAATCAAATTCAAGTGTATTATACCTTGAGTGCACAGGACCGGCAATACGAACTTCTTGGACCAAGTGCACAAGCAGATGCACCTGTATGACTAGGATAGAAGTTGGAAAATCCCTCTCAAGCATACATACATCCTCCACCATATCTTCTTGCTTTGTTTGCACGTCTATCTCACAAATCTCCTTACCACACATCCATCTACATCATGTTTATAGTATAACTAGATTTTAGTACGTTCATATTATTTTATCAAACTTGTATTAGAAAAAAAACACGAATTTCATAAGATATCGATGTAAACAAAAAAAATTAAGTACCTAACAACGGATGCTAATTTGTAAATGACATCACGAAGTTGATCAGTTAGATAGCCACAAATGCACATTGGAAATATGTACTCGACCATCTTCAACCAATCATGAGATTTTAGACCATGGAGTTTTTCTTCAGCTGTGAATGATGTTCGTAGTGAATGAGCAAAACTTATTGGTGTTCTCATCTCGCAAATCACTGACTGTACGTACTTATACTCTTTTTTCGTAAGAATTTAAGGGGCTCTTGGAATATTATAGGTATTTCCATCAGTACATATTTTGGCCAATACTCTTTTTTTGTTTTTGATTCTTGCAGATCATGCCTGGCAAAAATACTATCATTGTCATCCACCAAGTGTTTCCATATTGATTCAACCACATTTTTGAATATGTGCATAGGATCAAGCAAGTGATTGATCAAAAGGTTATTCCAATATGATAAACAATTAAAGATGGATAGTCTTTTCATACCATTGATTAGCTTAGTCTCGAATTCAATCCAAAGTTTGTGCCAATCTGCCACGGACATTCTCTTTGGAGGCATTCTTGTTTCTGATCTTCCTCCAAAGCCTCTTCTATGAGCATTTCTAAATGGATGATTTTCATCATGCAAGTACTTGCGATGATTTTGATACACAACTTTGTTTAAATGACGTGAGTGGCGAGCATCAATATTTGGTCCACAAATGAGACACGCGTGATATCCAGAAGTTGTAAAACCTAAAAGAATCAAATCCAATTCGTGCTATAAATAGAATTCTTTTAAAGCATAAATATTGCATGCATAAAAAAATAAATATACAAACATTACAAATGATTTCATTTTATAGTCACCTGAACAATCGCCCAATCCTGGATAGTCATGCATAGTCCACATTAATATCGCACACAACAAAAATGTTTTGTCTTCAAGTGGACGTGAGATGTCATATGCTTTGGACTCCCTTCCATAGTAGTTCTAGTTCCTCAATCAATGGTGCAAAGTAGATATCCATATTTTTTACTTTATGTTTTCTAGGAATTAGAAGTGCTAGTATGAGATGTCATTTTTTGATGCGCTTTTAACCCTCGATACTCACCACGATATAAGATGTAATCTTTGGACAAGCATGATGCAATGTATAGTCCATTCTCATTGCACTCAACATTTTTCGTGCCTCACCTCTTGTCTCTAACATAGTGTTTCCTTCTGGGAGTAGTTTGCGCAATAACTTGTACATAATGAAATGAATTTTCATAATATAAAATAAAAGATCTTTTAGCCAACTAAAACATTTGACTTGAACAACACATCTATTAAATTCTTAAAAAAAAAATCTCAATCTTATTTACCCAAATAAGGATGTAACACTTGTATCACTCCATTTATATTTTGCTTGGAGGTTCAATATAAGCAACGAAGCGGCCAAACGAGATGTCTTTGCTCTAGGATATATTGGTGTGTTTGATTCTTCTCTCAATTTTTTTTTTCTCGGCACTAATAAATGATTCGCTATCATGTTCAGTGCGTTCTTCCATATCATGATGCTCATAGACGTTATTTATCAAGTTGTTCATGATTTCAACTTCATCTTGAATGCAAAAATCGTTTTCAGCACTTGATCTTGATTTTAAAGAAGAAGAAGAAGAAGAAGATCGAGGTTGATTTGCTTTGGCACATTGTTGTTCATCTATTTTCATCATGGCTCTCGATCCCATATGCTCACGACGTGATAGTTGATTTATGTGCGGCCCATCGTATGCCAATCTTCTTTTGGATATGGAGTGACTGTTGTCATCGTCACTAGAGCTAGATGACAATTCATAGTCCTTCAAACATGGGAAACAAATTAACATATTTATCAATTAACATATAAGATTGTCATTCATGAAAATTAAAACTAAAATCAAGACATCTCACTAAATGGATAAAATGTATTTTGATATTCACAAGGTACATGCTTGAGTTTGGCTCAAAGCCTTTTGTACACATCTTGGAAGAGGGCAATTGAAGCTATATTTGATGAATAGCTCTTCACCACATTTAATGGGCGTTATCGCACATACCATTACGTATGTACTTTTTGAGTTCCTAAAAAAGTATTCTTCCTTTCCATTGGTACATTCCTCGAAATCACAATTAGTTAATGAAGGATGCCCAATGGAACTATTTATATATACAACAATATTGCCATATTTTTCTGGACGCCCATCAATGTACATATGATGTGATTTTGAAACATTCTCTCCTTGCACACATCGCTCTTCCAAAGAACAAGCATTGGCATTCAAGCCATAAACCTGCATTCTCCATTGGTGACGACATAGAGCATGCCAATCACCCTAATTGTATTGAGGTCCTGTATAAGACATTAATGTGACAACACTATTCAAGGGGACATCAATGCTAGTCAAAGAAAATAAACCCGATCCCACATTAGAAAAGTGCTCACTTGGCTTGATCATGTACATATGACCCCAATATGAAAATGATGTTCCACATAATGGTAGTGGTACTCTATCAGGCCAACATGAATATTTCTTTCTATCAAAGGGCTTAACCAATGCTTATAGGTAGGGAGGAAGGAAAGACTCAGTCAATGAATTTAAAACATTCTTGGATAAGTCAACAGTACGTAAATTTGGTTGTTCATTTTTAAATCTTGTCAAAATGCATCCAAGTCATGTTCTTTTTTTTAATGGAGTAAATCTAGATGGAATAGGAAGAAGAGGAGATTCTACACAAGGTATGTGAGGTGATGTGGGATGGATAGAATCGATGTGAGATGTCGTGGGATGGATAGAATCGATGTGAGGTGTCATGAGATAGATATAATCGATGTGTGGTGACATCGTGGAATGAATAGAATCCATAGTAGAATTTGCGTGAGGTGTTGTGAGATGGATATAATCCATGTGAGGCATCGTGGGATGAATAGAATCTATGTGTGGTGATATCGTGGGATAAATAGATTCCATGGAAAGATCTATGTGAGGTGTGGTGGAGTGAGTGGCGTGCAAAATGGAAAGATGCATAACTTCCATATCATGAGGTGTGTAGTGACTAGTGACATCATTATGATCATCAACAAGATCTCCGTCCAATGCCAAAGATGATCCAAAATCGATATTTCTTATCTTGTTGATAAGATTGTCAATCGATGTGTTATAAGACATTGACATCAATGTATTATTCTGCAAGAGTGAAACATTACACAAGCATTAGTTTTATTTTTTTCAAAAAAATTATAAATATGTGTATGATAAGAACAGTACTAAATTGTCAAAATGTATCTTTAAATCCACATTGGGCTCCTCAATGTGCTTTCCAAACTTCCACAGATGTTGTGCCACTATTTGTCTTTCTCGAATTTTCAATCCTTTGCATTGTTTGCACTCGTAATATATCTTTTCATTGTACCTCTGTTGATACTAATTTCATTTTACAATTACAAAAATGATTAGCTTAATGTTACAAGCTAATTTATATGTGTATAAATAAAGTCCTAAGTTTTAAACAAATAATTATATAGTACCTGCGATTAAGGTCGAGGCTGGGCACCAGAATTTGATGACGATGATGTTCCACTAAGTCTTTGCTCAAGCATTTCTGCTCTTTTTCGTGATTTCATTTTGTAATAATATTGCATCTTCTTTAACTTTTTGCTATCTTGTGGAGGCGTCGTGCTTTAAACAATCGTAGAAAAAAAACAAAAAAGTTATATTCAGCACACAATGCTGCAAATCCAAATGTTAAGTACATAATATCTACTATACATTTAATAAATATACCTGTTTCGAGACATTTCCTCAATAGAAGACATATTTGCTAATGAACGATTAAATTTTATCTGCAATTTTTTAACAAGAATGTTAATGATATTGACAAAATACACTTGTCAAAATATACAGTTAAAATTGATATGTACACACAAATTTAACAAGATCCACAAATATCTTTATCACTAAAACATTTAGATATCTTACCAATGTCAAGTTGCTTGAACGAATATGACATTGTCTAATTCATGAAGAAAAGAAGCAGATTCAAGCAAATTATGAAATAGAAGTGTGATTTCTTTTAACTATTTAGAAAACTACGCAGTAATTAATACATATTTGTCATTTTTAAAAAATCATCAAAATCTTCAAAATCCCGAGTTTGAAAAAAGCAAGTAGCTTGAATTTGATACTTACATGTGAAACAACTCTATTTTGGTCCCTATCACTTGACATAGCCCATTGAATAATCATAATTAACCAGCATCACATGAGATAGCTCAAACAGCTTGGTGTCTATCAATGTAAAAAGTCTCATTTTGGCACTTCTCACCTGAGGCTCCTCATAGAGTGATCAAATTTGAGGGATTTCATCCAAATAGATTAAATTTGTTGCCTATCGTTCAGGAATGGCAAAATTTGTTGCCCAATGTGTAATTTTTTTTTTTTATCACCCAACATGGCTCATCAAGTTATCAGAATCAACTAGTTTCAAATCTAGTATATTTTGTTGCACCAATTATTGTTGACATTTGATCCCTATCACATCAGATAGCTCAAATTTGCTATCTACCATTAAAGATAGTTGTATTTTTTGCCTTTATCACTTGAAATTGTCTATTGAGTGATGAATCTAATAGAATAGTGACTTCAAGACATTGAAATAGCTTGAATTTGGTACCTATCAGTTGGAATAGTTCAAATTTGATGCCTAATGTGTGGTTTTGATGCTGATCACTCGACATGGCTGATCAAGGGATTAGACTCAATTAGTTTCAAATCTACTATGAATGAGATCTAATGACTTAGAAGATCTAGTAGAAGAGTTAGCAAATGGTTGCTTGCAAGATACTCATCCACCAAAAAGGTTTATAGAGTCTTTGTACTCTCTATTTCTCAAGTGATTGAAAGTAGAGATGTTAATTTCCATGAAGATCAACATTCATCTTTTGAAAGGCCTGAGATCAAGTCATCTATAGATGCATCACCAACTATTTTTACTAAAGACAATTATGATGTGATGGGGTCGAGATTTGAAGAGGGTTCTCCTAGGATTTATTCACCAAGAAGATCTATGAGAGATAGATCCGAGCCTAAGAAGCTCTCATATGTTGATAAAGGCAAGCAAGTGGATCTTGATTCCACTAATTATGTTTTTTTTGTTTCTCATGAAGAGCCAAAGAATCTACAAGAGGCACTCAATACCAAGGAGTGTTATGATGCCATGAAGCAAGAGTATGATGCATTGATCACCAACAATGTGGATCCACCATCCAACAAATGTGATTGGTTGTGAGTGGGTATTTCAAATCGAATACAACCATGATGGCACCATCAACAAGTTCAAGGCAAGATTATGTGCCAAAGAATTTGCTCAAATCCGTGGCCTTGACTATGAGGAGACCTTTGCACATGTTGCAAAGATGGTGAAATAAGAATTCTTATTTCTCTTGCTTGTTTTTTCAAATCAAAGGTGTTCCAATTAGATGTATCCAATGCTTTTTTGATTGGTTATCTTGAGGAGGAGATTTATATGGAACAACCTCAAGGATTCATCAAGGATGAGTCCAAAGTGTGTTTGCTCTTCAAAGGTCTTTATGGGCTAAGGCAAGCACCAAGATCATGGTATTCAAGACTCAACACTTTTCTTATCTCACTAGGATTTGTCCTTAGTGACTATGATCCTTCCATGTATTTAGAGCTTGTTGATATTAATAATGTCATTCTTCTAATCTATGTTGATGACATTATTCTTTGTGGAAGTTGTATCAAGCTAATTAAAGAAACTAAGCTAGCACTTGGAAGTGAGTTTAAAATGCAAGATCTAGGAGAGATCCATTACATACTAGGCCTAGAGATTGACTTTCATGAAGATTATGTTTTTATATGTCAATCTAAGTATGCTCATTCTATGTTGAAAAAATTCCATATGGCAAATTCTAAGAGCATAGATACTCCAATGGAGCAAATTGTGGAAGACCCTAATAAAGGTGATAAAAGATACTTCGAGGACATCACATGTTTTAGGAGTCTTATAGGTTCCTTAATTTGCCTTAACATTACTAGGCCCGATTTGAGTCTTTGTGCGCACAAATTGAGTCAATTTATGCAAGATCCTAAGATCCATCATTAGAAGATGGCCAAGTGAATTCTTCATCTTGTGATTATGGTCTACTTTATAAAAGTGATGATTTATCCATTTGGGACTCGGATTTGGACTTTGCAAGTGATAAGATGGATCGAAAGTCTATTAGTGCATACACTATATTTCTCGGAGGCAATCCAATATATTGGCTTTCCAAAAAGCAAGATACTATATCTCTTTCTTCATGTGAGGCTGAGTACAAAGCACTCACCACAACTACCAAAGAAGTGCTTTGGATCAAGAGATTGTTTGTTATTGGAGATAAAGTGCATCAAGGAGGATGATCTACCAATGATCAAGCGTGACAATATCTCGGCCCAAGCTCTGAGCAAAACACAGCAAAAGGCGAGACACTGACGATCTCACTCTAATATTAAACTGATAATACAGTCTCTCTATTTTCATGCATCTCATTGTCTTGATTGCTAGAATGAAATGTGTTTAGTGATGTAGAGTTGCATGTCTAGGTTTTTGTGAAGCTTCCGCACAAATTCAAAGACACAAATTTGATCGCGAATACGAAAACAAAAACAAAAAAGAAACAATTTTGCTTTCACAACACTAAACAGTTTCGCTTTCACGACATGGTATCAGAGCACACAGGTTCTCACTACTGAGATCCCAGCAGTGATTCTTCCAAACAACACAATATGGCTACAATAATCTAGACAAGAGTGGCAATCAGTCTTGATGGCACAGATTACAGAATCTGAAAATTCAAAATCAAAACAGGCATCTGGTCGGTGACCGAACTCTCAAAGGTGTAGCCTCCAAAGGGAGACCCGAGGAGAGCTGAATGGATCAGAAAAGGTGAGCGCGTGTTTTAAGCTTTCGTTTATTTCAAAACTCTAGTTGAAAATCAACTTGATGCTAGAATTAAAGTTGAGGAGTGACAATGGTGGAGAGTATATCTCCACCAAGATGATAGAGTTTTGTAAATCCAATGGCATTAAAAGAGAGCTTACATGTACTTATAGTCCTCAACAAAATGGTATAGCCGAGAGAATGAATAGAACACTTTGTGAGTGTGCAAAGGCTTTAAGGCTAGATTCATCTCTACCTAAGTCTTTTTGGGGAGAGGCTATTATTTGTGAAACTTATTTGTGTAATAGATTGCCATATAAGCCCGTTGGAGGCATAACATCTTATGAGGCTCTATTTTGTAAGAAGCCAAATCTTAAAGATCTAAGAATTTTTGGATCTACTTGCTATGTTTTTCAAGCATTAGATACAAGAGAAAAGGATGATCCTACTTCTATAAAAGGGATCTTTGTTGGTTATGCTAAAAATAGAAAAGGATATAGAGTCTATAATCCAATCACTAAAAAGATTTTAGTGAGTAGAGATGTTACTTTTAATGAAGGTAACTACTACAAGTTGAATGAAAAAGCTTCTAATCCATCTTATGAAAAGGATCTTGCAAGATTTGAGGAGGAGCCTACATGTGATCAAGATATTGAGGATCCATCTCAAGATCTGAGGACTCCAAGGAGGTCTACAAGAAGGAAGGCCGAGCCTTCAAGGCTCACCTATATTGACAAAGGTGAACAAAGAGAAGATCTTCATTCACTTATCTCTTACACTTTTCTAACATCTATGTTTGATGAGCCAAGTTGCTTTGAAGATTCACAATAATGGAGGGATGCCATGCAAAAGGAGTATGATGCTCTTATGGAGAATCATACATGGAAGCTTGTGGACCTTTCTCATGGAAGAAAACCACTTGAGTGAAAATGGATCTATAGTTGAAGTACAATCAAGATGGGAGCATCAACAAACACAAGGCAATGCTAGTGGCAAAGGGGTTCTTGCAAACCAAGGGAGTAGATTTTGATGAAACTTTTGCTCCTGTTGCTAAACTAATTTCCATAAGATTGGTCATTTCTCTTGCAACTACTTTCAATTGGCCTCTATTTCAACTTGATGTGACTAATGCATTTCTCAATGGTTATTTGGAAGAGGAGATCTTCGTGAGGCAACCTGAGGGCTTCATCAATGAAGATCAAGAAGAAAAAGTGTGTTTGTTGCTAAGAAGCCCTTATGGGCTTAAGCAAGCACCTAGAGCTTGGTACTCTAGGTTGAATGCTTTCTTGAACTCTATAAAATTTGTTGTAAGTGCTTATGATCCTTCTTTGTACTTAAGATTCAATGATGGTAAAATCATCATTCTCATTTTGTATGTAGATGACATTATCCTTAGTGGAAATGATCATGATGGTAAACAAGAAGAGAAAGTAGCATTGTCTAAAGAGTTTAAGATGGTGGATCTTGGTAATCTTCATTTCATATTAGGAATAGAAGTTTCAAGAGGCAAAGATTTGAGTTTTATTTGTCAATTCAAATATGCTTCTTCTATTTTAGAAAAGTTTGAAATGAAAGATTGTAAAGGAGTAGAAACTCCTATGGAGCAAAATGTAAAAGTTTCTAATAGTGATGATGAAGCATCCTTTAAGGACATCACATTATATAGAAGACTTGTAGGCTCCTTGATCTATCTTACTATAACTAGGCCTAATCTAAGTTATAGTGTGGGTAAACTAAGCTAATCTATGCAAAATCCATTGGTTTGTCATTGGAAAAATGCAAAAAGAGTGTCAAGGTATATCTCGGCCACCAAGAACTTTGGCATTTTATATGATGGATCTAATCTTGCCTTGAGGGCATATTCAGATGCTGATTTTGCAGGTGATAAAGTGGATAGGAGGTCCACAAGTGCATTTGTTACCTTTACTTGCAATGACATAGTGTCTTGGCTTTCCAAAAAGCAAGATACTATTTTTCTATCTTCAACCGAGTCAGAATACAAGGCACTAACATCAACAACAAAGGAGATCTTATGGTTGAAGAGGCTTTTGGTGGAGTTGCAAGTCATGGAGGCTGAGCAGCAACCAATAATATATTGAGACAACCAATCAAGCCAAGCATTAGCAACCAATCCCACATTCCATGCAAGGAGCAAGCACATAGAGATTGCAAGGAGCAAGCACATAGAGATTGCTCACCATTTTGTGAGAGATAGAGCGACAACAATGGCAAAGCAGAAGGATCCATAGAGAGGAAGTGTGTCTGGTAGGGAGATTCAAATTGCCTTGCTAATCTAATCACTAAAGCCTTGCCAAAGGCTTCATTTATCAAGTTAAGATCAGCTTTAGGAGTTGTAGTAGATGTACTATAGTTGTATCATGTTAAAATTGAGGCGGAGTGTTAGAATTTAGCAATTTTCACATGGTTTTTGATGTATTTTGACATCTATGTGGATCCACATGTGTGAGGACCTATCCACACGTGTGAAATGACACTTGTAATATTCAGATCCATTTTGATTAGCTTTCATTTGAGTCAAACATGACATCTCCTAAATTATAGGAGTTAGGTCCTAGATTGTAGGAATCTAGAAGCTCAACACAAACCATCAATGGATGATGTGGTAAACTTGATAGATCTCATCCAAAGTGGATATGGATAAGTCCAATGAGTTGTCTCACACATGTTGGATGCATCTTAGAGAGAGATTATGGTGATTATGTACTTGATCCATGATGGATCCATTGTGAGCCTAATGATGAGAAACATTGGTTTGTGAAGCAATCTTGGTGTTTTGACTCTCTTAAGCACTTTCTTTGTGGATGAATGCTTAGTAAACTATTTCTCTATTATCAGGCTGTACAGTAGCTGTACTTCACATGTGTGAAGCCGTGGATCATCATTTCTTGATTGTTCTTGCTTAAAATCACAAAGATTGTCAAGTAGAAGCTAGATTTGGAAGCTAGTCTTGATATAGATCAAGATCCCAAGCTACCAATCACTCTTTGTGATCATTTGTAGACCAAATTCAGTTCTTAAACTCTGAAATTTGACATTTAGAAACCAGATCGACTACTTTTCTTAATAGTTAATATGACCAACAATAATGTAGTTTACATTAAATAGTAAAGGCTTATATTCAAAGAAAATGTGAAAGCATACTTAAAATTAGAATAGTCATAAGCAAAATTATGTTTTGAGAAGAAATGCCCACTTATATTTAAAGAGTCGGGCATAAAAATATGTACTCAATAGATTCTGTATGTAATCTTCTATTTTAGATATAAAAAATAAAACAGATAATTATGGTAATTATCAATTATGTCCCCCTAAAAATTAAAAGATAATTTCTCCTCATTAATTTCCACATGGAATAATCTCAACGCAATTAAAAAAGTAATACAACTTATGTAGTATCATTTATTTTCTATAATATTTGTGTTTATACGATGAAAATTCTAGCCTTCCGCCAGAATTTTCATCGTGATATAGCTCTGCTATTCACACGTTTTACCATAATTGGTTTTCCTGAATTCTAATGAAAATTTGTTTCGCTCATAGGCAGATTTTGATTGTGAAGGTAGGATTGAAATAGCATATGGTGTTATTTGAATTGAAATCTAACACTAACTTTTTGTTTTATTGTAGGTGCATTCTATAGGTTTTGCAAAGGCCAAACTGAAATATGAATCGATTTTTTCTCTTGATGGCACTTTAGATACGGGCCCGTTCCTAGTGCATAACAATGTTTCTGCAAAAGCATTTGAGAGTGGAAAGCAGGCAAAGATTCCGGCTGGAGATTTAACTTAGTGTTGGCAGTTTGTGGTTGTTTGGTGATCCAAGTGAGGTTCACGAAGAATCCAACTCTTGGTTCTTGTCAAAAATTGCTTGTTGTCTAGATTGTCATCACATCAAAAGGACGACAATATGTTTTCTAGGTGCAACAAGGCACATCCTTTCTTCTAGCCAGAGAACAGAAGCAAACTTTTTTCAGTAAGACCTAGATGTGCCCCAATCGATTCTCCTTCCAGCTTCGTAGTTGAAGTTTCCTATAAGAAGGAATCAACACAAGTTTTGAAAGATGAAATTAAAGCTTGGGTGGAGGGCGATAGAGGTGCTCTGGTCATCCTTGGCATAGACATCAAGCACCATCGACACGGAGGGTTTCAAAATTTGGAGTTGAAAGCATATCTCTTGCATAGAGGGGCAATAGAGGCTATAGTCATTGATGTCAGCCCCCATTCATGTTGGGCCCCAAATATGGCTATCGTGCAAGTGCCTTAGTGGCATTATTTTCCGCCGAACATATTTCACCACAGCTTCCTGACGTAGTTATTTTAGATCTCTATAGCCTGCAGGAAGTGATTTGGGAGGGCTTTAGGTATGTTTTCCTGTGGTGCAGTAAAACTTCAAATTCACAATTGTGTGCACATACCCTTTTTTATAGACCCGGTTCTTTATAGCGCGTTGTCAATTATCTGCAATGTGTTAAAGGCACTTGCACAATAGCCATATTTGGGGCCCAACATGAATGGGGGCTGACATCAATGACTATAGCCTCTATCTCCCCTCTATGCAAGAGATATGCAAATTTTGAATCCTATGTGCCGCACATTGTGCATGCAAGAGCCATCCACATGCACAGTGGTAGCTGTGCATGTGAGAGGTGTGCATGATCTCCCTGGCTATATGGTGGCCTGTGGGTGTAGAGCCTGGTACAGGAGGGTAGTGGGTGGAGATCCAGAGTCATTCTACCATTGTGTTGATCTTTGTCCAAGTTCCTAATACATAGTTTCAATGTCAATGTAGGCAAATTGCTTATTGGCCATAATTAACTTCTTCCTCATTACATGGTTTAGATGTAGGAATGTAAAAGTCTATTCTGTTGTAGTGGTGACTAAGTCGTGGACCCCCTTACTCGTTACTGTATTTTGATATGGTCCCTACCAATAAGTTGAGGTACTAGTTCAGTGTTAAGAGTAACTCTATTGGGAGCCTTGAGGTGCACCTACTACTAGCAGGGACTGAATTATTCCATAATTATAGTTATCCAAATTATGGCTCTACCTGATGGATCTTGCAACTGAAGTTCCAATATGCTGAAAACCCTAGTTTTCTAGCAGAAACTTGTTATGACTTGCAATGAGGCGCTCTATCAGACCTCTAGAGTCCAAGCAAGCTACAACATTGCTTGTAAGTACCTAAAAAAGTTGTGTGTTTTGTATTCCTTGAATGCTTGTTTTTCTAACTCAACGAGAACTCTGGTACTGTGCAGCTACTTTTTCCCTGTCAAATGAAGGTGGTGTCAGCTTCTTAGCAATGTTTTCCTACATTATATGTAGGAGTATCAACATTATAGATTTAGGCTAACATTCTAGGTTAATGCTGAGGCTGCAGGTGGCAATGGGATGTCGACCTCTCACACCTAGAGAACATGCAAGGAGTCATGATATTCTTCATGTGGTTGATGATAAGGTAGATTTCCCAATAATCAGTCCAATTTGATTTTGAATTTTTGATGTTAGTTTTCTTCAGGCAGACGTCTCTGTAATAAGGTCCGACTTCCATAGCCTATCAAGTAAGAAAAATAGAGGACACACTTCCATTTGATAACACTCTCCCTTGAGCCCTAGTTTATTTTTCTTACAAGGAGCTTTTCTCTAAAAACTTAAATTTATTGCCGCTGCAGGTTGTCATTGTGTTGGATCCAGATGTTTCAAAGGATTATTAGCAACATAGCCACTATCCAAGTTGACCTAGCTCCCATGTGCTGACCTTTAGTTATTGCCCCACAATAAATCCACCATGCTTTGGTGAAAAGCACATCCTTTCCCCAAAAATAAGGGTAAATTCAAATAGATTTACCTCTGATGGGAGCTCGTTGAAGTCCACAAACTAGGTTAAATATTCTACAAAGAAGATTTATGATGGGCTAACAAGTTCTTGAAAAAAATAGGGAGAGAAAAAAAGCCAATCTCTACTGCTTCACTTAACTAGGAGATATGCTTGTGATTGTTGGCTGAGGTCTAACAAAGGGTGTATCTGATATTGGTGTGGCATCTCTCTCCCCACGTGTGCTAGGACACACACCTAAAGGTGATGCATTAGTGACCGATGATCTTGAGGGTCGCGATGGATCGACTATGTGTGTTGATAGTTGTAGGAATATTAGTGCTAGGTAACCCTTAGGCCTTGCACTTGTATCTGTTGAAATAAATGCCTATTTTGCCTCTTAAGGCTTGTATACTTGTAACTTGTAAGTTGTGCATAAGACATGGGGGTAAAACATTTATGTACATAGTACACCCCACTTGTGCTAATTAGGCAAGTGATATCAAGTAGGTTGAGGACCCATGTGGGTTCTAGAGCTATAATTAGCAAGATACCACCTTTTACATTACATGCTAAATATAGCCCAAAGTTTGGAGGGCTTTCCACGCCCTACTACATTGAGCAACAATTGATTACTTTTTGCATACCCATGAAATAGCAGCACCTATGACTAGACAAACACATCCAGAGATGCTCTTTGAATCATCCTTCTTGGACATCCAGCTTGCATCTATATAGGTGATTACTTGTATGCTTTTGTCATGGGAAAAATGAGGTCCATAGTTTATAGTATGCTTGAGATATTTCAAAACATGTTGTGCTAAGTTCCAATGTTTTAAACCTGGAATAGAATTAAATTGACTAAGGCTGAAAATTGGAAAAGCTATTTCAGGTCTAGTCCATGTTGCTAAATATATAAGGGAACCAATGAGATGTTGATAGGGAATAAGGGCCATCTGCTCCTTTTCCTCTTCGGTTGTAGGACAATCATCCTTTGATAATAGGGTTCTTGTAGGCATAGGAACCATTTTCCCCTTACAATCTTGCATGTTAAACCTGTCAAGAAGCTTTGAAATATAGAGAGATTGATGTAGGAAATAATTAGAGTTTTTTTTTTTTCGATTGGCACACCAAGGTAAACTTTGGCTTCTCCTATATCTGCAATTTCAAATATAGAGGATATTTGCTTCTTTACTATCTCCATGGACTTAGTTTCAATCAATGTATCATCAACATAAACTCCAATGATTACAATTTCCCCATTAAGGTACTTTGTGTAAACATTTGGATCAGCACTAATAGGTGTAAAACCAAAAAACTTCAAACCTTCGTCTTTATTTTGGAACTAGGCCCTTGCTGATTGCTTTAGGCCATAGATGCTCCCCCTCTAGGCTTGGACTACATGCATGAGGTTAGAAACTGAGTTAGCCACAACCCACTCGAGGAAGAGGTTCTTTGCCATGCATTTCTCCTGCCGGCTTCGATAGGTTTCCGTGGAAGGTCTATGAAAAACCTTCATGCAAGAATGTGGCGATTGAGGACTACTCAAACTGGCTTGCTGACATACATCCTGCAAATAGGCATTAGACATGCAAACATCCTGCATGCTAACCACATTAGATTCACTCTTGGGATCTATTTTCATGATTTTAGCTTCTGTCCTGGATGACAAGTAATTTGCATGACAATGATTATTTCTTTGCTCCACCGAATTTTGTTGCTCTAGCTTTTTCCATAATGATTCTGCACATAATTTCTCACTGTAATTCAAAATTAAACCATCTAACAATGACAAACATATATGGGCTATAGCTATATCATTAGTTTGGCACCACATATTATACTCTGAATCTGACAAGCTCGGCTTTCGAAATTGTCATGTCACTATTTCCCATAAGTTCGGTTCACTCTTGAGAATGTATACAAGCTGTCCTTTGCATGCATTATAGTTGGACTTAGATTCTAAATGAATTCCATATGGATCATGAGATCCAAATAGGTCCAGCATGCATGCATAAGAAAAATGAAGTTTAGATTTCATGCTTCAACCTTGATGCGAAAAATGAAGTTTAGATTTCATGCTTCAACCTTGACGCTCTGGTACCACTGTTGTAGATTGATGATGCTAAGAATAGCTTAAGATAATGTTGATTTCGAGGACTACTTGAGCCTAACATAACTAGGAATGAAACGTGCAATTGACATGCAAATAGAAATGAAAAACTAGCAAGCTATGGATCCCAAATTTTGATCCTAGTTCAAGTCTATGTGAACCCTACTCTATGCTAAAACAATGAATCAAAATGGAAATGAATTCTACTTGTTGGCCACTCCAATTAGCAGGACCAGATCTGGAAAATCAGATCCAATCATCCTTTAATTGGCCTCTAATCACTATTAGTGCTGGCACCTTCTAATAGAAAACAAATGCTTTTGATTTCATCAATTTCTGAAAAGTATTCAAGGAGAAAAGATGGAATTTACAGATCTGAGGCAGCGCCCAATCAACAATGATTAGTGGGCTGTTCTGGCTCCAAACATGTAGCCGATGATAGTAGAAGTAGTATGGCTAGTAGCGCCCTCCTGCTAGAAGCAATTTGTATTTGATTCCACCAGAATTGGATAAGTAATGATGGAGATCCACCAGGATTCTTGTCCCTGCAGCGAGTTACTACACCAAGAAAATGGAGAATGAAGCAAGAAGACACAAAACATAATGAAGATGGAAGAAAGTTTCAGATCGCTCTCTCACCATACTCGTGTGGAGGGTGATTGCCTCTATTATATAAACTTTGTGAATGTCCAATGGTGTGGCATGCAAATGCCAAGTGGCCGATTCCTATGCATGCCACTTGCATGTCACATGCAAAGGTGGAAATTTAATTAGTACTCCCCCATGCACATGTGCATGGCTGCCCCATGCACATGTGCATGGGGGTGTACCAAACTCAAGTGGGGACATAGGCATCATCATGCAAGAAGGCCTTCTCCACAAGTTTGGGTCTAAAACAATTTGCCAAGTCTTTTTGGGCCTTAAAAACTTGGACCCAAAGTCATCTACGGGGTAGGACTCATGTCTACAAAATTAAGCATGCACGATAAACTAGACACAACAGTTCCTTTGAAAAAGCAAAACACGCTTCAGAATTTACTTGCTAGAACCATGCAGTGACATGCATCAAGCATGCAACAACATGCACTTGATTTTTTGACTTAAAAACTTGACATGCAAGAAAAATTCTATGACATGCAAATAAAAGACTAAGAGAGAAGGCTTCTCTTAGTTGGAAATCAAGTGGCCATCTCGAACACGATTCCGGACTTCACTTTTGATGCTTTGCAGATCCGTATGCCTTGCTGGAAAAATCATCAACTTTGCATCAACTTCAACTGCTCACCATCGGAGATTTCGGCAACCGATTGGGCTGGATTTGGTCTGTCCTATCTCGCCCAAGCTGTAGAAGGATTCCCGCTTTGAACCACTGAAAAAGCTTTAGTCGTTTGCAATTGCCGAGCCTTCAACTCCAAGTGGTCAAATCTGTCTAGAAATCAGAAAATTTGGCTTCAACACCTCTATCCTTTAGTGTCTAAAGGATGCCCACAAATTTTTGGCTCAATCAAACAAGATCTAAGCCTCCAACGAGTGAATATGCCGGAGATGGGACTGGTAAGACAAGTAAGTTTCACCTTCTGCGGCTGGGAAGCGGCCTCGGGTTGCCGCCCTCGGGTGCCTCCCATTGCGGAAGGGGGCTTGGGGGCCTTACCCGATACTTTAAGTGTTTAGGAAACCCAACGACACTGTTAAGGAGAGCGGAGTGGTGCGGATTCCATCGATCATCTATAAGCGATGGGCAAGTTTTCTTGAATGAATGTTTCACACAATGATTAAAATCTAGCCTTACGCTAGAATTTTCATCGTGATATAGCCCTGCTATTCATACCTTTTACCAGAATGTGCTGTCCTGAATTCTAATGAAAATTTGTTTCGTTCATATGCAAATTCTGATTGTGAAGGTAGGATTGAAATAGCATATGGTGTTATTTGAATTGAAATCTAACACTAACTTTTTGTTTTATTAATGTAGGTGCATTAGATATAGGTTTTGCAAAGGCCAAACTGGAATATGAATCAATTTTTTCTCTTGATGGCACTTTAAAAAAGGGCCCATTCCTAGTGCATAGCAATGTTTCTGCAGAAGCATTTGAGTAGTGGAAAGTAGGTGAAGATTCCGGCTGGAGATCTAACTGGAGACCATCGTCTTCAACTATTAGTGTTGGCAGTCTGTGGTTGTTTGGTGATCCAAGTGAGGTTCACAAAGAATCCAACTCTTGGTTCTCTTTAGAAATTGCTTGTTTTCTAGATCGACATCACATCAAGAGAGGGCAATATGTTTTCTAGGTGCAACTAGGCATATCCTTTCTTCTGGCCAGAGAAAGGAAGCAAACTTTTCAGTAAGACCTAGATGTGCCCCAATCGATTCTCCTTCCAGCTTCGTAGTTGAAGTTTCCTATAAGAAGGAATCAACACAAGTTTTGAAGGATGAAATTAAAGCTTGGGTGGAGGGCGATAGAGGTGCTCTGGTCATCCTTGGCTTCCAACTCCAAATTTTGAAACCCTCTGTGCCGATGGTGCTTGACGTGTATGCCAAGGATGACCAGAGCACCTCTATCACCCTCCACCCAAGCTTTAATTTCAGTGTTGATTCGTTCTTATAGGAAACTTCAACTATGAAGATGGAAGGAGAAACGATTGGGGCACATCTAGGTCTTACTGAAAAAAGTTTGTTTTTTTTCTCTGGCCAGAAGAAAGGATGTGCCTTGTTGCACCTAGAAAACATATTGCCATCCTTTTGATGTGATGCCGATCTAGACAAGAAGCAATTTCTGACGAGAACCAAGAGTTGGATTCTTCATGAACCTCACTTGGATCACCAAACAACCACAAACTGCCAACACTAAGTTAAATCTCCAGCCAGAATCTTTGCCTGCTTTCCACTCTCAAATGCTTTTGCAGAAACATTGCTATGCACTAGGAACGGGCCCGTTTCTAAAGTGCCATCAAGAGAAAAAAGCGATTCATATTCCAGTTTGGCCTTTGCAAAACCTATAGATCAATCTAATGGATACAAGTTTTGTTACAGGAGCAAATGTTTCTTCATAATCTATGCCTTTAGTTTGAAGAAACCCCTTAGCAACCAATCTAGCTTTGTACTTACTTATAGATCCATCTTGATTGTACTTTAATCTATAGATCCACTTACATGCAAGTGGCTTCTTCCCATATGGAAGGTGTACAAGATTCCAAGTTTGATTATCTATCAAAGCATCAAATTCTACTTGCATTGCATCTCTCCAAACTTGTGATCTACTTGCATCTTCATAACATGATGGCTCTTCAAGCATTGTGGTTAGAAAAGAGTAAGAGGTAGAAGGAGATGCGTTTTACCTTTGTTTCCCTTTCTCAAAGTATGTGAGACTTGAAGGCTCGGCCTTGCTCCTTGTGGATCTTCTCGGCTCATTTGGCACTTGATTTTGATCTTCCAAAAGATCATTTTCAAGAGGCTCCTCCTCGGGTGTCGCAAGGTCTTCATCACCTAAGAGATTAGATGAATTTGGAGACAACTTGTAATTTTGAGATGAATTTGGAGACAACTTGTAACTTTGAGATTCATCAAACAAGACATCATTGCTAACTTTTACTTTATTTGAAATAGGATCAAATATCCTATATCCTTTGCTATTTTCACTATAGCCTACAAATATTCCTTTGAAGGAAGTTGCATCTTCTTTCCTTATTGTTTTCAAAGGAATGTGGACATAACATATACATCCAAACACTTTAAAATCTTTTACATTGGCCTTATTGCCAAACAAAGCTTGAAATGGTGAGATCCCACCAAAAGCACTACTAGGAAGCCTACTACACAAGTAATTAGCACAAGTTATGGCCTCCCTCCAAAAAGTGATGGGTAGAGATGCATCAAGTCTTAAAGACTTTGCACATTCACAAAGACTCATATTTTTCCTCTCGGCCACCCCATTTTGTTGGGGGGTGTAAGGACAAGTGAGTACTCTCTTAATGCCATTGATCTCACAAAAGTCTCTTATCTTGTTGGAGATATACTCTCCTCCATTATCACATCTTAGAACTTTAATCCAAGAACTAAGTTTGATTTTCCACTAGAGACTTAAACTTTACAAAAGCTTCATATACAAGGCTTTTCTTAGGCACTAATTCAATCCAAGTGTATCTAGTACAATCATCAATAAAAGTCACATACATTAAAGCTCCTCCATTACTTTCATGAGAAAAAGTATGTACATCCGAATGGATAAGATCTAAAGGTGAGGTAGATCTTGTTAAAGATCTCTTGTAGGAAGTCTTGTGTGACTTTGCAAGGCCACATGCCTCACACACTTTGCCACACTTCTTGAAAGCTTTTGGTAGGCCGAGAGCTAGCTCCTTTGATGCCATGGATTCCATTGATTGAAGATTAGGATGGCCCAATCTTTTGTGCCAAAGCTCTACTTGAGTTAACCATATTCACACTTTCAATAGCCAAATTAGCATCCAACTTAAAAAGCCTTTCTTGCTTAATGCCACTAGCTATGCACTCATTATTTTTCAAGATGGAACACACTCCATTCTTGAAATGTACATCTAGTCCATTGTCCATTAATTGACCAACACTAAGCAAGTTTTTTGTAATGGATGGAATATACAAAACATTATCAAGGTCTATCCTTTTAGATGATCCTAAGCATAATGGAATAGATCCTATGCCACTATCTTGCATTCTTGATCAGTAGCAGTGTAGATTGATTTCTTAGAATCATTACAAGAAAGTAGATAAGAGAAATAATGCTTGTTGAATGACATGTGGAAACTAGTCCCACTATCAATCCGCCATGTCTCTTGGCTTGATGTTGGTGTAGATGTTGCCATCAAGGATGTGTTGAAGCCATCTTCTTCCTCCTCCCTTTGTGCAAGATCCATTTTCAAATGAAGGAGAAGGATAATTCATGGTGTCAAGTTTCTCCTCTACACCCTTCAATGATGTATCTTGTCTGGCATGTAGACTCTGTAGTACGACGAATTGTTGTCATAACCTACCAGAAATCCTTGCTCGGCTTTCTCATCAAGCTTTTTTCGAAGCTTATCAGGAATATGTGCATAAGCTGCACAGCCAGAGATTCTGACGAGAGACAGATTGGGCTTTCTACCCCACCATAGCTCATGTGGTGTCGTGTGTGGGACACCAGACTTGCCTGTTCTGTTTTAGATGTATGCGGCTATAGCTACTGCTTTAGCCCACAATGCCCTTAGAGCCTTCGAGTAGGCCATCATGCATCTGGCTGCTTCCATCAGGGTCCTGTCCTTTCATTCAGCAACACCATTGTGCTGCAGTGTGTGGGCTGCAGTTCTTTTGTGAATGATGCCACGATCATTCCAGAAGTTAGTGAAGCGATTCGAGATGTATTCGCCACCTCAATCTGTTTTGATCTGCTTCACTTTGCTGCGTGTACATCTCTCAGCCCAATTCACATATTCTGTGAATTTATCAAGTGCTTCAAATTTATTCTGAATAAAATACACTCTGGGAAATTTGCTATAATCATCAATGATGAATACTCTTCACGCTCTTGGTCTGATTGGTGTTTATATAAATTCAAAATTTTACTTGTACTAATTTCAATTTCTATATAATCGTTCTTATCAACCATTCTCTCAGTCAAGCTTGCTTTGGTTCCACCCAGAACTTCCCTCGACTCGGATGTTGTTGGCAACTCCATTTTCTCTTTCTCAACAATCTTATAACATTCTATGAAATTGATCCAGGATTCTGTAGGTGCTCCCATCTCCTCACCTCATCTCATAAAGTGACTCCCTATTGGACTGGCTGAGAGAATACTTGGGAAAAATATTTGTTTGGTGGACCAATTTATAATAGCATCTGTCTGATATAACCATGGTCTTCCAAATAATATTGTATACAAAAAATCCAAGTAATTTCAAAGTTGATTCTTGTCTTTCATTGAGATATTCATCTTCGAGTCACCTACAGCAAGATCGAAACAAATTTAGTTAAAATCTGTTCAATATTTAGTCTAGTTGCATGTTCAACGTGTTTCAACTGTGTGTTACAAAACGCTGATCCAACCTTAAGCATGCAAGTTACAGATAACATCAACCCCACCGACAAATTTTTTTTTGGGGGGGAGAGAGTGGATCTGCTTGGATCCACTAGGAGTAGTTACATTGCCAGCAACAACATCAGCAAGATCGATAGCCAAGGTCACAAACCAAAGAGTAGAACAACAAGGCTAAGAAAGCAGGTGGGCAATCCAAAAGGACTCAATCAGAAGAAGTACCCCAGTCACGACAAAGATCCTTCAGAAAAGAGAAGCACAAGCATTGAAAATCAATCTCCTTCTTCAACCAGCCCTCTTGCAATACATCTGCATCCATTGTCCCTATATTTCATCTATCTGTTTGCCATCATTCCAGTGTTCATCTAAGAAATCCCCAGTTTTTCAAAGATAGTTTCACCGAAGCGGCTAAGAGATCATTGCAAATGTCTTGCAGAGGCCAACTACCACCTACATTGGTTGGTCATCTAGAAAAGAAGACCTAAGAAAGCAGGAGAAGCAGCATAAGATTTAAGAAGCTGAGGAGGAAAGGACAAAACTTAAGCAACAAATGAGTCAGATCGATCTTTATCAAAAGAAACTCTCTGGAGCAATGATAGTCGAATCCCCTCCTATGAAGCCCGAAGAGATCCAAAAGTAATGGATGAAAGGAAAAAAGAGTTGTAAAAAAAAAAAAAAGATGAAGACAACCGTGAACCAATAGAATAAAGCGAGCTCCTCACTGGTCAAAGCTTGACATTGCAAAGGTCCAAGGTTGCAAGTGTAAAGCTATTAGTTCCTTCACCCTTCCACCAAGCTTTCATCGTTTCCCTACGATCACCAAACCATCTGTCCAAATCTGTTCCTACCACCAATGTGTTGATGGGTCCACCTCCTTGAAGACTGTTAACCAAGGTTTGTGCAACCTATCAATCGAAGATTCTCCTCTTCACATCAAGGAAAGAGCATCGACAAAACTGGAATTTCAATTGAGAGAAGAACTGTGAAAACGCCTAGAAGCAAAATGGAGGATACAGACCTCCCAGAAGTTAGTACCTACCAAAAAATAAATGATGAAATTGTCAATGGCAAATACAAGTGATAAAAGAAAAAGTCACGCGGGATGCAGTCAGGCATGCAAGTTGTGAAGCTGCTGGGAGCTCTCCAAATTTGAGAATGTCAACCACTTGCAGCAATAAGACATTCTGGTTACATTGCAGCAAACAATTTTTGTGATAAAGACCGGCAGCAATAAGCACTTGGTTTTATGCAAGCGAATGAGAATCTACAATTTTCCAAGTGACAATCGAAGATGCCAATGTGGAAGCGGAGCGACATCATTCAATATGAGTTGCAGTGGGCCTTACAACACATTAGGGGTGAGATGATGCTGGCTGATTCTGACGAATCCCCAAGATACTCGACCAGAGCTACCCACGAGCACCTCTCACCTTAGACCGAGGAGGTCTCTGAGAAGACGAGACAAACAAAGACTGAGAGCCAAGAAGTACTAGTTAAGAATGACAAGCAAGAACTGTGTAAGTCTCATAGTAAATCCCGAAAGATGGAATGACCATGTAGGAACTAGTATATCTAGGCAAAGTAATAAATGCAAGTAGATCCCTCTTAAATAAAGTAGAGTGAGCCACCTTTTAATGGTGACCTCTAGTGGAGAGCATTATTCCACTTGTAATATGTGAAATGTGGAAATGCCACTATGATGCCACCTAAGGAAGTCTCTTGTTTATTTAAGAGACTTACCCTTTGTAGAAGGGAGATTTTTGTGTAATGCATCTCCTCCATGTCCAAATGAGAAGTGCCTCCACGAGTTTGGTGCATCCTTTGAGCTCCTTGATGTTGATTGCTTTCTTGAGTGATTCTCTTATGATCACGCCCTTCCATCCCATGTGTGTGGTTCGGGATTTAGTGGTGGATTATTTTCTTGCTTTCCTAGTTGTGGATTAGATTTTTTTTCTTGTTTGTGGATTAATATAGGAATCAACATTCAGGTAAACTATTGAGGCTAGAAATGTGGTATAAATCTTGTAGATTCTTGACATTCTAGTGCTTGATGTTCTTGGGATGTCCAAGAATTAAGAAATAAGTGTTTTTTGATTCTTGGACTTCTAAAATGCTGTTAAATTAGTTTTTTGTTTCAGTTATGTGGATTTGTTTCTGGTAGCAACCAAGTAGTCACCTAATGACATAGGGAGGTCTGCAAGAGAGAATCTATCGATTGAACTTTCAAAGGCACACATGCAAACTTGCATGCAAGTTTTTGGAGCTTCATAGTGGGAGAGGAAGGAAATCATATTCCCTTTGCTCCTTCAATCATGCCTTTTACGCTAATGAATCTTGTTTTGAAGTACGATTCTCTGCTCTTGTTTGTGTGCATGAAGTGCTTATTTATTAAAGCTTGCTTTTGGGGTGCAGGCATAAATGTTTTTTTACACTCAATTGTAGGTGCTCTTTGGTTGAAACCTACAAGCAAAGTAATCTGTGCATGTAACGAACATAGAACTGCTGGACTGTAAATCAATTGTAATGGTTGATCAGCAGCATAAGATTGCTTGTGAGCTTTGGTTGTTTCTAGAACTCTTTCTGTGAATCATAAAACTAGTTGGGAATTGCACTAGAAGCTGTAGGAAACAAGAGCAAACAAGTAGGGTGCTCACTAATATGTGGTGTACTTGCATCGGCAATCCATACGAGGCCATCATGGGATGTTGCCCATAGATCTAAGGTTGGATGTATGGAGAATTATGCATCACTGGAACCGCAGAACGATGAACTCCCCCATTATGGCCTCCATAAATTGCTCCCTCCTTCACACGTGCTGTTGCTGACTGATGCCTCTGCTTTGTCATTGATACCTTTTCCCCCTCCAGTTCACTGTAAATTTGAAGATACACTTTCAGGGGCTCCACATAGTCTTCAAACGCTAAAGTGTTCATTGCCTATAGATCATCACCATTGATGGTTTTCCGATTCTCATGTTGGCGCTTATCTGATGCCTCCCCTGTTATGAAGCTTATGAACTCTGAAACACATTCTTGCACTATTCTTTGGCATCCTTGGAGGTTTTCACATTAGATGAAAGGTCTTTCTTCATGAAGTGGCCTACATTAGCTATGGTCAGAAGCTGGTCTTGTTCTCGCAGGGAAGAAGACTCACAGCCACCTCCATACTGGCCCCAAGAGTCATTTTTTGAATGGCCCTTGCTGTTAGGGTTACTGCCCGACCTCTCTACTGAACCCCCATCGTTGTCTGCTAAGCTCGAACTTCAAGCAAAAAATTTAGACGAGAATCTCAAGGTAGGGCATGAAACTAGGGTTTGAAGCTAGGATGATCTCAAACCTTTGAAGTGGCAAGGAGGGTCTGTGCTTGTTAATTAGCTTAATTACGGTTTCCATGGGCTCCTGCTTGATGATTTAAACTGGAAATGTGCGATACAACAGTCCAGGCATGGTTAAGGGTGAAGAAGAGAGGTTTAAGAGTATGGGAGTGAAAAAGGCCCTCACCACCACCACCATCACTACCACTTTCGTAAATATATAACTCATTACTCCCTTACCTATCCATTCCACCATTCCCCAGTTTTGTTTTCCAACCTCCCAACCTCGACCCACTGAGTTCCCAAACCTCCAAGACCATGACAGCATGTCAGAGAGAGCTAAGCAATCCTTGAAGTGGCACGATGAGGCCTCCTACCATCTTCATTGGTTAGTAGATCAGTTGGTGAAAACAGGGGGAGGAGCTCAAGGCAAAGAACCAGGAGCTACAACACAAAGATGCCCAAGCTATAGGCATCGCTGAAAGAAATCAGTGCTGAATAGGCCAAGAGACAAGAGGAGAAAACTAATTCTCAGCTCAACTTCCATCTTTACAACAAGTGCAAGACCAGCTCAACAAGGAGTTCGTCCTCGTGTGCCACTACAAGGATGTTGGCACCGGCTGTCTGCGTAATCCTGCCATGGGTTCCTCCACTTACACCCAGTTAGCCCACTCACTCTTTCTTTTTCACGAACAATTATTATCCTTCCTTCCCTCATTTTTTTCCTTCTACTTATTCGACGACCTCCACGTGTAACACCATGACTACCACATCTTCTTTTAAGTTTGATGATAATTTTTTGAAGCAATTTATTTCACCAACAGCTGCATTTAACCTCATCACTAACCCACCACCCGTCACTCGTCCACTAACTTCACCACCTGCACCTGACACCCAATCACTTGAGTTTGATTCTCCAGATCAAACCCTAGCACTTGGCGAGAATGTGTCACTCTCAAAGGGACTTTCCAAAATGCTTCCAGGGAGCAATAGTGACACTTTTGTTGGACCAACGCCTGAGGAATCAACCTTAGATCTGGAGCGTAAAGCGAAGTTCCAAGATACCAAGAGTGTCACAACTCTACATGACTATTTGGCAAGGCCTTCAAGGAAGTTGTCCGAGAAATCCAAAAAAAAGATCCGGAGACAATTTGACGATCGAGAGGAGTTCGAGGATTTTTGGAGGACATATAAGAGAAAACACCGGGGAGGCTTAAAGAAAGTGACTAATGAAGATTACCCCAAACTCAGCAGCTTAGTAAATGCCTAGCGACCACACCCCTCTTGGAGAATCATAATGTTGTTGAACAATGATGAACAACTCCAAGAGTATCTAAGGGCACCAAGTTGGGGTCACTTGTATTAAACCTTCCATTCTTGGTAACAAGGGTCTCTCTCTCTCTCTCTCTCATGGATGATAAGTCGTTATAACTAACCCTATTATGCTTAGTTTACAACTCAACGGAAGAACACATTGTTCAAGGTGGGCCTTTTTGTCTAAATCACCTTACCTAAACCCAGAGTATGAATATAAACATTGATTGTAAGCGAATCATTCTCCCTAAATCTAATGGACAGGATTTATTACTCGAAGAAACTTCTTCCACAAGCCAAACGGGATGGGCTCTATGGAAGACTATATATAGAGCATAAACCATACCCATTGTCACCATTACAGCGATTGAATAGGAGTTCACTACTTTCTTTTTCCTCTTGTCTACAAGTGAAGTGATGGGTACGCACCATAGCTGTATGTCTCTCTTGACTTCATGCTCTTTAACTTTGTAGTTTACCATTTTATGATGGATTATTCATGCTTAGATTCATCGCTGGACATCGAGCTATGCTACATCTTTTTGGTAGCCTTTATGCGTGCTGAAGCAGCGCTGGCTTTCCAACCATAATTAGCATCGTTTACAACATCATGCAATATTTAGAATACAATAAAAATATCAAAAACTTTCCTACAGGGCCAGCGCTGGTTTTTCAGAACTCTACGACCTTTTTCGAGCTTCTTTGTATGCACAGAATGCTATATATATTTTAGATGTTGTGAGTAAAAGTAAGCTTCTGGTCAGCGATGGACCAAGAGCTTTCATGTATTGTTTGTAGCCTTAATTTACTAGCATTGCAAACCAGCGATGGGCCTTCGGTTGACTAGAATGAGGTGTTTTTTTATCTCTATCTGCATTCCGTTTATCAGATTATAGACTGTTGGTACAACGATTTGCTACAAGGAAAACATTCACATATTGCTTGAAATGGTAGACTTGTTTAACATACAATTAGCAGGTTGATAAAGCAGGTTCAAAGTAGATTGAATGCATGCTGATTCGATTAGACACACATGTCACACACACACACGCACACACAGTCATATAGGTTTTATGCTTACACTTTTTTAGAGCTGAAATACACATTTGAAACTCATTAAAGGTCAAATTAATCTGATGTGGTGTAATATATTCTGTTACAAAAACAAACATTAGAATCTGAGTGCAGTTTGTTCCGCTATCCTATTGCACATGCATGTTTGTAGATTTCTTAATTATATTTTAATGTGAAAGTTGCATTTTGCGGGTGCTTTCGATACTATAAGAAGAGTATATGTTTTCAGTATATCAGCTTTCCCTTCACATTGCATTACCATTAATCAAGGAGTGTCTAATAATGTGATGTGGATAGAATTATTGATATTGGATCGAATCTAGTGATAGATATTAGAATAATATTGGTTCACATTCCTTTAACATTTCCTTGAAGCTTCAAGAAGATCGTGATCAGATCTGAGTTTCTTCAATAACTGACAGAAATATAACAGGAGCTTACAAGTACAGTGGCGTGTTACGGAAACAGAAACAACATTAAGCTTCGGGGACGAGAGAGAGAAGAATGAAATCAAAGTAAATTCAGAAAGTTTCCAGTAAACTCTAATCATCTTTTTTCTTCTGCATCAAATTTGATTCACGCCGCCCTCGCAAGAAGATGGCATTTTGGATGACTCGGCTAGAGTTCTCTGATCTTTGCATCTTGCATTCAACTGTTTCCCTGAGTGCCATTACAGATTTTGTTTTCTAGATTCTTGAAATAGTTGGAATCAAGCTTGGGCATGCAGCTGTGCCACCTGTGAGATACAAAGAATCAGGACCCCGCAATCACAATGACAGTTTTGGTGAGGAGATATGGGACTCACCTACTGTCGTCACTGTGGGCTCAATCACAAGAGATCAGGTTTTGTTGTGAAGAGGATGCAATTTGTGCAGTTTGCCTTTGTGGGTACGAAAAGGAAGATCCTGTATGGTTGTTACCATCTTGTTCTCACATATTTCATATACCTTGCCTTGATCGGTGGCTTGACCAAAACCAAACTTGTCCTACCTGTAGATCTTCTCTTTTGACAAAAGAACTTACTCAGAAAAGTAAGAAGAGAGATGAAGCGCTTATGATAGAGTCCGCATTGTGGTTTTCTTTCTTCGGTAACCATGGCCCTGCCGCAATGAGTTCATTGTATGAGCACATATATATCTTTCGAGAATTTTGGCGCTCCATACAACGAACTCATTGCGGCAGGGGCATGGTTACCATTGAAAGAAAACCACAATGCCGACTCTGTTGTAAGTGCTTCGTCTCTCTTCTTACTTTTCTGAGTAAATTTTTTTGTCAAAAGAGATCAACAGGTAGGACAAGTTTGGTTTTGGTCAAGCCACCGATCAAGGCAAGGTTTATGAAATATGTGAGAACAAGATGGTAATAGCCATACAAGATCTTCCTTTTCGTACCCACAAAGGCAAACTGCTTCACAACAGAACCTCTCTGCGATTGAGCCCACAGTGTGACATTTAGTGAGTCCCACATCTCATCACCAAAATTGCCACTGTGATCGCGGGGGCCTGATCCTTGATTTCCCACAGGTGGCGCAACATGCCCAAGCTTGATTCCAACTATTTCAAGAATCCAAAAAACAAAATCTGTAATGGAACCCAGGGAAACAGTTGAATTCAAGATGCAAAGATCAGAGAACTCCAGCCGAGTCATCCAAAATGCCATCTTCTTGCGAGTGTGTGGTAAATCAAATTTGACGTAGAAGGAAAAAGATGCTAAGATTTTCCTAGAAACGTTCTGAATTCACTTTGAATTCAACCTTCTCTCTCTCACGTTCCCCGAAGATTAACGTTGTTTCTGTTTCCGTAACACGCCACTATACTTGTAAGCTCCTATTATATTTCTATCAGCTACAAAGAATCAAACAAACTCAGATCTGATCATGATCTTCTTGAGGCTTCAAGGACATGCTAAAGGAATGTGAACGAATATTATGCTAATATTCACCACTGGATTCAATCCAAAGCAAATTATTCGACACTCTAATGGTAATGCAATGTGAAGGGATAGCTGATATACTAAAAACATATTCTCTTCTTATAGTATCGACGGCACCCGCAAAACGCAACTTTCACATTAAAATACAATTAAGAAATGGACAAACAAGCATGTAAAATAAGATAGTGGAACAAACTACACTTAGATTCTAATGTTTGTTTTTGTAACAAAACATATTACACCACATCAGATTAATTTGACCTTTAATGAGTGAAGATCTCAATCAGCTCGTATGTCAAATGTGTATTTCAGCTCTAAAAAAGTGTAAGCATGAAACCCATATGAGTGTGTGTGTGTGTGTGTGTCTAATCGAATCAGCATGCATTCACTCTACTTTGAACCTGCTTTATCAACCTCCTAATTGTATGTTAAACAAGTCTACCATTTCAAGCAATATGTGAAAGTTTTCCTTGTTGCAAATTGTTGTACCAAGAGTATATATTCGGATAAACAGAATAGAGATAAAAAAAATCTCATTCCAGTCAACCGAAGGTCCATCGTTGGTTTTCAATGCTAGTAGGCCGCAATTAAGGCTACAAATAGTATACAAAAGCTCTTGGTCCATCGTTGACCGGAAGCTTACTTTTCCTCACAACATCTAAAATATATATAGCATTCTGTGCGCACAAAGAAGCTTAGAAAAGGTCATAGAGTGCTGAAAAACTAGCACTGGCCTTGTAGGAAAGTTTTTGATAGTTTTGTTGTAATCTAAATATTGGATGATGTTGTAAACAGTGCTAATTATGGTTGTAAAGCCAGCATTGCTTCTGCATGCATAAAGGCTACCAAAATTTCAACATGCTCTTCGCACTGCTCAAGGTTTACTTCCACCGCTTGTATAGCCTTTTGTGCCTCCCTTTGAATCTTTGGTGACAAATCAGCGACTGGTTTTTCAGAAGATTATTATGGAGGATCTTTACTCTTATTCCTTTGGTCAACTTATCAATGATTCACCTTCTAATGTAGTTGGAGCTCGTCTTCTTTCTTGTGCCGGTCCAGGTGCAGGGGCTTGGCTGGTTGCACGTCCAGTTCTTCCACTCTTGCGACTCAACAATGACTTGTTTATAACTGCCCTTCAAACCAGATTGGGACTCCCACATCCAATGTTAATTGGTCTCTCGAAGTGTTCATGTGGGCATGTGTTGGATTCCTTGGGTACTCATCTTATGCGGTGCCCCTCAGGTGGAGAACGTATTGTTTCACATGATTCCATTCGTGATATATGTGATTTATGCAAGACTAGCATGCTAAAATTGTTGATTTCTACCTTCTAAGTAGTTCTAGGTGTGTTGATCAAATTGACTCAAGATCAAAATCCATTAAGTGCATTTTGGATCATAACTTTTCATATGGTATCAGAGCAGGTTGCATGTCAAATTTGGAGATTCAACCGTTTCTGGTGGTGGATTTGAGGGTGCCATAAATTCTTTGTGGATTACACACTCAAATCAAGTTGTTGGAAGCATAGAAAGTGGATCTTTGTGATCCTATCACCATTTTAGGTCAAATTGCTTGTAGTAGGCTGATTTTTGAATCCATGCACTGGAATTTGGAGACAAAAATTGTTTATGGTAGATAATCATACATTCTAGTAGATTTCATATCAAGATTTGAGCTTTTGCATCTAGATTCTTCTTGATTCAATATATTGTATTTTTGGAGAAACCCTAAATTTGGTAGGATCTCTTGATTTTCAGGTTGCTGGATTCTCAACAGTAGATTTATGTCTTAGGTGTTAGCAAAAGTTCATCATATTGTGTTTAGATATAGTGTGGTCAAGAAATTAAAACTCTATGTGCTAGAAAGAAGAGAAAAAGGAGAGAATAGAATGTTCCATATCTTTGTGATTTTTTCTTGAGTTTCATTTGTAGATGTCAAGGGAGTGCTTTGTGCATTGGAACAGGTTCAAAGTGAAGATCAAATCATTGCAACATGGCAATCTCAAGTGGCTTCATGTTACAAGGCAACGATAGACTTACCTCTAACAACTATTCTACTTGGAAGGTAAGGATGGAGTCCTTATTGGAGATGAATGAGTTGATGGAGATTGTTGCAGGTGTGAAGGAGGGGCCTCAAGCACCCGAAGATCAGTTGATGTATGATTAGAGAGCTAAAAGAACTCTACACATGATTAAGATGAATGTTACCAATGAGCTTCTCAAGCAAGTTGGTAAGAGCATTACATCAAAGGAGGCTTGGGATTCATCTACATCTAGGGTACCAACCCAATGAAGATGAATCTTTTCTAGTTTGCAAAAGAAGGAAGAGAGTGCTCATGCTTTTGTTTTAAGACTTAAAGCATACAATGATGAGCTTGCATATATTGATGAGAGTATTAAGGATGTAGACCTTGTTCAAGTAGATCTTAATGGCTTGTTGGATGATCATACTAATCTTGTTCAAATCTTTTCCATTCAAAAGACTTTACCAAGCTTGTTGGATTTGCAAGAGATATTGGTGAATGAGGAGTTTAGGCTTCAATCAAGAGGAAGTGGATCTACATCTCAAGTTGATGGAGATGAGGCTATGTTCATAAAAGGCAAATTTAAGGGCAAAGACAAAAGCAAGTGGTCAAAGGGTCAAGATCAAGGTGAGCCTTCATATTTTTTTAAGAAGAAGGAAGATAAGTCAAATTTGAAGTGCTTCTATTGCGGAATCAAAGGGCCTTTTTCTAGTGATTGCTTTAAGAAGAAGAGAGATCAAGGTGATAAGAACACCAACCTAGCTATTGATGAAGATGATGTTGATGAACAAATCTCAAATGATGCTTTCATGTTGCTTGTTGGCTAATGATGGAGACATTGATCCTCAGTGGATTTGATAGTGGAGCTACATCACACATGACATATCATGAGGAGTATTACTCATCCTTGATGAATACATCGAGATTGCTCATCACTTTCTGAGAGAGAAGGTGCAAGCTAAAGAGATCCAACTCCAACATGTTCCATTATCAGATTGCGTGGCTGATAGCCTCACTGAATCCTTGTCTAATAATTCATTTATAACCTAAGATCAACCCTTTGAGTTATGAATAAGTGTAACTTAATTTTATTAAACTAGTTTTGAGGAGGAATTTTAAAATAGACAAATTTTAGCTTGATTAACTAGGTAAATCTTGTGCACACATTTGGAAGTTGTTCCAAGTGTGAATAAGGGGCCTAGCTTGGTTAGATCTGAATCATAGGTGTTAGGGAGGTCATTTGATCAAGATTTCTAAAATATAGGACCTAACCATTGAAGGTGGTGAACTACCAACCCTTGGTTGGCATACCTAATGATTAGGTAAATTAGAGACGAGTAGGTAAATTTTTCTATGAAATGGCACCTGAGGATGAGCCACATCAACTCAGCCAACTCAAATGATGGTTTTGATGTTCTTTCTCATTGACTCATTATTGACAATCATGATTTTGTAGTTCACAAGCTAGTCTTGACTTTTCTCTTGTAACTTGTTTTTTAGAGATCATTTTGCAATCAACTCTTAGTGAACATTGAGATATACTAATAAGCTATACACAAGACTATACTTTACACATGTGAAGCTTCTTTTGTCTATTTTTACACTCTTTTGATCGCTCTTGCTAGTATTATCAAAGTTGTGAGTCTATCTCAACCCATTGGAGGTAGATAATCAATGAGATAGATCTAACTATTCAATCAATCACTCTCGAGGGTTAAAACATCCATTCAAAGTTCTTATTCTTCAAATTTGACACTTTTATGCTTATGACATTTCATTGAATAATGACGATAATCAGTTAGGACTACCTAACAAAGCTATAACAAATATTTATCAATAGTTTTTCTATCTTGGACAACAATGTTAAAGTGACTCACTTTTTCTATATCCAAATAAGTGTTCCTTTGGGATGAAAAAAGGAAATTTTCTTGAACACATGAATGTGTTAGAGGCCCGATTGGAGAGAGTCATCATCAAATCAACTTCTTTTGGGCATTGATTGATCCAACAAATTTGTTTGAACTCGAAGGTTTTATGGGACACGTGGAGGACGTCCAACTACATATATAGGGAACCACAATGTCTAATTAAGTGGGAATTTTGTGATTATTGCTTTTTAAACATAAAAGAAGAAAGTGGAATGGTATATAAGTTAATCGGCACTTTACAACCTTTTGTTTGAGAACTTTGATTATCTATATATCATCCATATTTAAATCTTCTAGATTCCACTACCCCACATGCAATTTGTATATCCATGTATTGAATAGAATAATGTTAATCTATTGAATTTTATAGTATCCATTGTAACGGGTTTATAACAATGGTATCACGAATGATATCACATTAAATCAATAACTAAATAAGTACCTTCATGATATAACAGAATCATTGATGAGTAAAAAATTGATTGTTGAGATTTGAGATTCTATATTCACATCTTTATTGAGTAAAGAATGTTCTATTGGATACCATACAAATAAGTTTATCTATGTGATGAACCTTTGAAACGCTCATCACACAAGTCTCTATTGAAATTCTAGAGAGCAAAAATCAATGATTTTGGCTAATTGTTGAATACTACCTTATTTAATGGCATAAGGAAAGACGATGGTGTCTTTGACTGTTGTAACAACATTGTAATAAGCCTTGTAGATTACTTGTGATATTACTAGATGCCATTAATTCAAGCTAACCCCATCAAGTAACCAAAATAAAAACTTCAATAACCCATTGTTAAAGGATTATTTGCAGCTAGTATTTGCAACTAGTAATAGTTAATCAAATTCCTTATTTTGTTTGGAGGATTAACAATGTTTTATACTAGAATCCAATATAGAATGTTCTAATTCCTAATTTTCCCATGTGCAATTGTATTTCCATGTGTTGAGTTGAATAATAATATTTTATTGAAATGTACAATATGCATTGTGGATTTACAAGAACAATGTCATGAATGGTAACACATTGAGAAATTACTAGATACCTACCTTCATTGTGTGGCTACTTGAAGCAAGTGATCAAAATATAATTTTGAGTGAAACAATACTAAAGAATGATCTGTGGATAATAGTAATTGAACTCTTGTTTTGTTCAAGGGATTAAAAACCTTTTATTCTAGATAAAACAATTTTTTATAATATAGCATGCTATGAGATATGCTAAAACTTTGGTGTCATTGCCTACTCAAAGAGATTATGATGAATACAAAGAAATTTGCTTATACTACTACTAGAATGATTAATTGGTCTTCTTGAGGTTGTGGTTGGAATGAATTATTGGGGATGGAACCTTGACTACCAATTGAGGGAGCTTTGTTTGCAAAAGGATGCCATTTGCTTTGGGTAATACGCTTACTACATTCCATTGAATGATGATGATAATCTTCTTAAATTATCTTGCAAAGTTTTAATAATATTCATCAATACCTTGGACAAGAGTGTTGAAGTGACTCACTTTATCTATATCGAAATAATTGTTCCTTGGGGATAAATGAAGGAAGTTTCCTTGGACATAGAAAATCTATTTGAGTTATAGGAGAGGGTCATCATAAAATTCACTTTCTTTTTGGCATTAGAGGATCCAGTGAATCTTTTTGAGCTCAAAGGTTATGCATGATACTATCAAGCATTTATAAACAATCATGCTATGATTCATTTTCAATAATTGAAAAATGATATTACTTCACTTACATTAAAAAAAAGAATCTTCCTTCACGTAAGTTTCTTTGATATATTTTTGGAAAAAATTTGTGAGTTTTGACTTGCACTTCTTTATTTTAACATTTTTAACAACTAGTTATATTCTTCATCAGAATGTGAAATCATGCTCCTTCTTGGTCACTATGTCTTGTACTTGAAATTTGTCCATAATAGATTTTCTTTCATTGCCTAATTTTTGTTAAAATATCACTTCCAGCTTGTTGTACCTTGTAGATCTCAAGTGATTTGAGCTTGATAGGTTCTCACACGTGTGGAGTCTGTTCCCATGTTGGAAAGAATGCACATAAGTCATTTTTATAAAGTTAGATTGATTTTAGCTTGATCTACACTAGTGTGAAATTGACCTTTGAGTAGAATCTTGAAAATGGTCAAATTGGTCAAACTTTGTGTAAATAGATTGGACTTCCATGTGAATGAGTTATTACTCACACATGTCAAGATACCATTCACACATGTGGATAAGCTTCTAGAAGATAAGATAGGATGATTCCATTAGATCCTATTTTATAGGGAATATTCTTATAAATGTGGAGGACTAGCTTTTTGTTTTCTAGCCAAAGAGAATAGTCAACTTTGGGAAATGAGCACATATGGCTCCCATTGGTGGATCTGGATGACTAGGCACTCTTCACACCTCCTTTCTATGGTTTCACAATAACCCTAAACCACACTACTTTGATCCAAATTTAGAATGATACCCATCCTAAGTATAGACCTCCTTTCTATGGTTTCATAGTAACTTCCATAATTGATATAGAGAATAGTGTCCACATGGGATGCTTCACTATTTCTTACATCAAATTTACATGGCCAAAGTAACTAGAACATGAAGAAGCAGATAGAATGTAAATGAGATGATTCCTCCATGCTTCCAACTTAACCCTCTGGGAAATTACAGCAACCAGATAATAAGTGTGAGTGATAACCATTTGCTTGCATGTCTCCTCCCTCTTTGTCCTTTCTTGCCATGTATCCATCATAAAACTCCATGAATGAGCCTCCATCTCCATCTTGCCACAAGAAGTCATCAACCTTTGATGACTTGATCATGAATGAGTGATATAATGAGCCTCATATAGTTTTATTTCCACCAGCAAAACCATCCAAGAATGCTAATACAACTCCAGCATCAAAATGATGCAAAACAATGTAGCTAGTTTCACCATATCTTGACAATTTGCACACATTCACATGAGATTGCTCAAACATGATATAGCACAAGTAAAGTAGACCTGAACAACAATTTCTTGATGCTCCTTTGACCTTACTTGAGTCTTCAATAACCTAAACAAATAGATGCAAAACATCTTGGCCTCCTTTGATGCTCTTGACTAGCTCCAAATTGCCACCTTTCTTTTTGTGCTGATGAAGGCCTTTAAGATCAACTTCTTGATCTTCCACTTGACCATCAAAGCCATTGAGCAAAACTTGTTTTACAGATCCATTAGTTGCATACATTCCATGAAAACCATCATCCACTTGCATAACATCATCTACAAAGAAGATTCACCAAAATATGTGAGAAATGCAAGATCAGTAACTTCCACTTGCTTACCTTTCTCATCATAAGTGAGTCTGAAAGGTTGTTGTCTTTCCCTTTATGTCATCCTTGGATTTTGACTTGAATTTGGCCTTTCACCATCAACATCCAAAGTACCATCAATCACATCATCAACATCAAGTATTTTAGATCCAATGTTCACACCACCACTTGAAGAAACTTTTGGAAAATTTCCTTCTTCAAAAATAAACTTTCTTCGAATGACCACTGGTTGATGGAATGTAGATCTTGTAAGCCTTGCTTACCTCATTGTAGCCAACAAACACACCTTTCTTTAAAGAGGGATCCTCCCTGGTTCTATCATTGATTTAGGTGATCTCGATGCACCTGAAATTAATGTCACCATTGCGGGATGTCTGATTGAAAAAGTGCCAATAGACTCTGGTTCCAGCATGAACATAATAATAGAAGACACAGCTCATGCTTTGGGGCTAACATACATTCAATCGACACAACGAAATATCAAGTTAGCTGATTTGACATGACAAAAACCTGTTGGAGAATTGAAGTATGTCACTGTTTATATTCTACAGAAGCTGAAATCTACATTGCAATGATGTCGAGATACTTCTTTATCCCTTCATCTAGAGAAATATATTTTTGGTATGAAAGAAGGAATATTACTTGGACACAGATAAAGATAAATTCGAACTTATAAAGGACCTCCAGATGCCAACCAATCTACGTGAACTAAGAGCTTTCTTTGGACATGTCGGCTATTATTGGAGATTTATCCAAAATCATGCCTCTATTGCTGCCTCTCTTACACATCTACTCAAGAAACAAGCGGAACACTTGTGGACGAATGAACAGTAGAAAGCGTTCGAAGAACTTAAGCAAAGGTTGATCAATGCTCCTATTCTGAGACCACCCAACTGGGCTATTTTATTTCATAGTTATGTTGATGTTTTTGCATTTGCTATTGGCATTTGTCTAAGTCAGAAGGACAATCAAAAGAAAGACCATCCTATATACTATGCATGTCGTTAGCTTAGTGCCTCAGAGAAGAATTATTCGACTATAGAAAGGGAAGCACTTGGAATGATTTTCACTGTTAAGAAATTTCGGCATTATTTGTTGGGATATGCTTTCATTTTTCATGTTGATCATTATGCTCTAGAGTATCTTGTAAATGAACCAGATTTATCAGGACGAATTGCTCAATGGGTTCTACTTCTGCAGGAATTCACTTATCAAGTAGATTTTTGCCAAGGAAAATATCATACGAATGCTGATTATCTATCAGGAAAAACTAAAAAACCAATTAATGATGATTTTCCAGACGAAAATCTATTTGAATTTTCATCTGCTAATTTGTTATATTCTGATATTATTATTTATCTGAAGGATCAGATATATCCGGATGGTTATGATTTGGAGCAAAAGATAGTTTTTCAATATAAGGTAGCACCTTATACGATTATTAACAATGTCCTGTACAAGCTTGGTACTGATCAGCAACTAAGAAGATGTCTCGAAACAACAGATATTAAAAAGGTTGTTCAAGCCTTACACTCAAAGGATGCTGGCAGACACTTTGCATTAAAAAACACTGTTAATAAGATATTGATTGCCAAGTATTGGTGGCCAATAATGTTCAAGGATGTATCAGAACATATTCGTTTGTGCGATCCATGCAAGAGATCTAGTAAGCCTACAAAAGCAATGAATTGGCCGTTGACACCAATCCTGCCTCTTGCACCATTTGAGAAGTGGGGGATTGACTTTGTCGGTCCAATCAAACCTGTGACTCAACATACTAAGTGTCGTTATATTCTTGTTGCAAAGGATTATGCTACAAAGAACGTTGAAGCAGAAGCGACGAAATGAAATGATGCGACAACCGTCGCGGCGTTCTTATTCAAATTTATAATCACAAGATATGGTTGTCCTCTTGAACTAGTAAGTGATTGTGGTACACATTTTCTAAATGACACAATACGGCTGCTGACAACATATTTTTTGATTAAACACAGAAAAACAACCCCTTATAATCCAAAAGAAAATGGGTTGATTGAGAGAGCTAATGGAATCTTATATAAGATCCTGAACAAGATTACTATTGCACATGTGACTGATTGGGATCAAAAATTACCATAAGTTCTCTGGGCTTATCATAACACAGAAAAGATTGTGATGAACTTGTGTTGGTGTCACAATCAATCGAGATGATCTAGTACAAGTCATTCTTAATGGCTTGAAAGAAGACTATGAAAATCTTGTTTAATCCTTTGCTATTAAGGAGTTATCCAACATGGAGACTCTTCAAGGAATTTTTATCTCTGAAGAAGCTAGACAAGAGTATAAACTCTTGAGGATGGACAAGCTGTCTCTCAGGCATATTGAAGATGGCAAAGTGCTCTTTGCCAATAACAAGCACAAATGGAGGAGCAAGAATCACAATTCTCAAGCCCTCAACAAAGACAAAGCTATGGACAAAGACAAAGATGGAGAAGAAGATGATTCATCTCATCCGTCTACCTCCAAGTACAAGAAGAAAAGAGTCAAGTGTTTCTTTTGTGGCAAAAAGGGGCACTATGTCACTAAGTATTTCAAGAAGAAGAATCAAGACAATCAAGCCAACATGATCAAAGAACATTCATTTGCAAATGAAGGAGAAGCATAATTCATGGTGTCAAGTTTCTCCTCTACACCCTTCAATGATGTATCTTGTCTGGCATGTAGACTCTGTAGTATGACGAATTGTTGTCATAACCTTCCAGAAATCCTTGATCGGCTTTCTCATCAAGCATCTTTCGAAGCTTATCAGGAATATGTGCATAAACTGCACAGCCAAAGATTATGATGTGAGACAGATTGGGCTTTCTACCCCACCATAGCTCATGTGGTGTCGTGTGTGGGACACCAAACTTGCCTGTTCTGTTCTAGATGTATGCGGCTATAGCTACTGCTTTAGCCCACAATGCCCTTGGAGCCTTCGAGTAGGCCATCATGCATCTGGCTGTTTCCATCAGGGTCCTGTCCTTTCATTCAGAAACATCATTGTGCTGCGGTGTGTAGGCTACAGTTCTTTTGTGAATGATGCCACGATCATTGCAGAAGTTAGTGAAGCAATTCGAGATGTATTCGCCACCTCGATCTGTTCTGATCTGCTTCACTTTGCTGCCTGTACATCTCTCAGCCCAATTCACATATTCTGTGAATTGTCAAGTGCTTCAAATTTAGTTTACAACTCAACGGAAGAACACACTATTCAGGTGGGCCTTTTTGTCTAAATCACCTTACCTAAACCCAGACTATGAATATAAACATTGATTGTAAGCGAATCATTCTCCCTAAATCTAATGGACATGATTTATTACTCGAAGAAACTTCTTCCACAAGCCAAACCGGATGGGCTCTATGGAAGACTAATATACAGCATAAACCATACCCATTGTCACCATTACAGCCATTGAATAGGAGTTCACTACTTTCTTTTTTCTCTTGTCTACAAGTGAAGTGATGGGTACGCACCATAGCCGCATGTCTCTCTTGACTTCATGCTTTTCAACTTTGTAGTTTACCATTTTATGACAGATTATTCATGCTTAGATTCATCGCTGGACATCGAGCTATGCTACATCTTTTTGGTAGCCTTTATGCGTGCAGAAGCAGCCCTGGCTTTCCATCCATAATTAGCATCGTTTACAACATCATGCAATATTTAGAATACAATAAAAATAACAAAAACTTTCCTACAGGGCCAGCGCTGGTTTTTCAGAACTCTACGGCCTTTTTTGAGCTTCTTTGTATGCACAGAATGCAATATATATTTTAGATGTTGTGAGTAAAAGTAAGCTTCTGGTCAGCGACGGACCAAGAGCTTTCACGTATTGTTTGTAGGGTTAATTTACTAGCATTGAAAACCAGCGATGGGCCTTTGGTTGACTGGAATGAGGTGTTTCTTATCTCTATCTACATTCCGTTTATCAGATTATAGACTGTTGGTACAACGATTTGCTACAAGGAAAACATTCACATATTGCTTGAAATGGTAGACTTGTTTAACATACAATTAGCAGGTTGATAAAGCAGGTTCAAAGTAGAGTGAATGCATGCTGATTCGATTAGACACACATGTCATACACACACACACACACACAATCATATAGGTTTTATGCTTACACTTTTTTAGAGCTGCAATACATATTTGACAAACGAGCTGATTGAGATCTTCACTCAGTAAAGGTCAAATTAATCTGATGTGGTGTAATATGTTCTGTTACAAAAACAAACATTAGAATCTGAGTGCAGTTTGTTCCGCTATCCTATTGCACATGCTTGTTTGTCGATTTCTTAATTATATTTTAATGTGAAAGTTGCATTTTGCGGGTGCTGTCAATACTATAAGAAGAATATATGTTTCAGTATATCAGCTTTCCCTTCACATTGCATTACCATTAATCAAGGAATGTCTAATAATCTGATTTGGATAGAAACATTGATATTGGATCGAATCTAGTGATAGATATTAGATTAATATTGGTTCACATTCCTTTAACATTTCCTTAAAGTTTCAAGAAGATCGTGATCAGATCTGAGTTTCTTCAATAACTGACAGAAATATAACAGGAGCTTACAAGTACAGTGGCGTGTTACAGAAACAGAAACAACATTAAGCTTCGGGGAACGCAAAAGAGAGAAGGTTGAAATCAAAGTCAATTCAGAAAGTTTTCAGTAAAATCTTATCATCTTTTTTCTTCTGCGTCTAATTTGATTCACCCCGCACTCGCAAGAAGATGGCATTTTGGATGACTCGGCTAGAGTTCTCTGATCTTTGCATCTTGAATTCAACTGTTTCCCTGAGTGCCATTACAGATTTTGTTTTTTAGATTCTGGAAATAGTTGGAATCAAGCTTGGGCATGCAGCTGTGCCACCTGTGAGATACAAAGAATCAGGACCCCGCAATCACAATGACAGTTTTGGTGAGCAGATACGGGACTCACTAAGTGTAGTCACTGTGGGCTCAATCGCAAGAGATCAGGTTCTGTTGTGAAGAGGATGCAATTTGTGCAGTTTGCCTTTGTGGGTACGAAAAGGAAGATTCTGTATGGTTGTTACCATCTTGTTCTCACATATTTCATAAACCTTGCCTTGATCGGTGGCTTGACCAAAACCAAACTTGTCCTACCTGTAGATCTCTTTTGACAAAAGAATTTACTCAGAAAAGTAAGAAGAGAGACGAAGAACTTATGATAGAGTCCGCATTGTGGTTTCTTTCTTCGATAACCATGGCCCTGCCGCAATGAGTTCATTGTATGGAGCAAATATATATCTTTCGAGAATTTTGGCGCTCCATACAACGAACTCATTGCGGCAGGGCCATGGTTATCGTTGAAAGAAAACCGCAATGCCGAATCTGTCGTACGTGCTTCGTCTCTCTTCTTACTTTTCTGAGTAATTTCTTTTGTCAAAAGAGATCTACAGGAAGGACAAGTTTGGTTTTGGTCAAGCCACCGATCAAGGCAAGGTTTATGAAATATGTGAGAACAAGATGGTAATATCCATACAAGATCTTCCTTTTTGTACCCACAAAGGCAAACTGCACAAATTGCATCCTCTTCACAACAGAACCTCTCTGCGATTGAGCCCACAGTGCGACATTTAGTGAGTCCCGCATCTCATCACCAAAATTGCCACAGTGATCGCGAGGGCCTGATCCTTGATTTCCCACAGGTGGCGCAGCATGCCCAAGCTTGATTCCAACTATTTCAAGAATCTAAAAAACAAAATCTGTAATGGAACCCAGGAAAACAGTTGAATTCAAGATGCAAAGATCAGAGAACTCCAGCCGAGTCATCCAAAATGCCATCTTCTTGCGAGTGCGTGGTAAATCAAATTTAATGCAGAAGAAAAAAGATGCTAAGATTTTCCTGGAAACGTTCTAAATTCACTTTGAATTCAACCTTCTCTCTCTCGGGTGTTCCCCGAAGATTAACATTGTTTCTGTTTCCGTAACACGCCACTATACTTGTAAGCTCCTATTATATTTCTGTCAAACAAACTCAGTTCTGATCACAATCTTCTTGAGGCTTCAAGGACATGCTAATATCCACCACTGGATTCGATCCAAAGCAAATTATTCAACACTCTAATGGTAATGCAATGTGAAGGGACAGCTGATATACTGAAAACATATTCTCTTCTTATAGTATCGATGGCACCCGTAAAACGCAACTTTCACATTAAGATACAATTAAGAAATGGACAAACAAGCATGTAAAATAAGAAAGTGGAACAAACTGCACTCAGATTCTAATGTTTGGTTTTGTAACAGAACATATTACACCACATCAGATTAATTTGACCTTTAATGAGTGAAGATCTCAATCAGCTCGTATGTCAAATGTGTATTTCAGCTCTAAAAAAGTGTAAGCATGAAACCCATATGAGTGTGTGTGTGTGTGTGTGTCTAATCGAATCAACATGCATTCACTCTACTTTGAACCTGCTTTATCAACCTGCTAATTGTATGTTAAACAAGTCTACCATTTCAAGCAATATGTGAAAGTTTTCCTTGTTGCAAATTGTTGTACCAAAAGTATATAATCTGATAAACGGAATAGAGATAAAAAAAATCTCATTCCAGTCAACCGAAGCTCCATCGTTGGTTTTCAATGCTAGTAGGCCGCAATTAAGGCTACAAATAGTATACAAAAGCTCTTGGTCCATCGTTGACCAGAAGCTTACTTTTCCTCACAACATCTATGATATATATATCATTCTATGCATACAAAGAAGCTTAGAAAAGGTCATAGAGCGCTGAAAAACCAGCACTGGCCTTGTAGGAAATTTTTTGATAGTTTTGTTGTAATCTAAATACTGGATGATGTTGTAAACGGTGCTAATTATGGTTGTAAAGCCAGCATTGCTTATGCATGCATAAAGGCTACCAAAATTTCAACATGCTCTTCGCACTGCTCGAGGTTTACTTCCACTGCTTGTATAGCCTTTTGTGCCTCCCTTTGAATCTTTGGTGACAAATCAGAGACTGGTTTTTCAGAAGACTATTATGGAGCATCTTTACTCTTATTCCTTCAGTCAACTTATCAATAATTCACCTATTGATGCAGTTTGAGCTCGTCTTCTGTCTTGTGCTGGTCCAGGTGCAGGGGCTTGGCTGGTTGCACGTCCAGTTCTTCCACTCTTGCGACTCAACAATGACTTGTTTATAACTGCCCTTCAAACCAGATTGGGACTCCCACATCCAATGTTAATTGGTCTCTCCAAGTGCTCATTTGGGCATGTGCTGGATTCCTTGGGTACTCATCTTATGCGGTGCCCCTCAGGTGGAGAACGTATTGTTTCACATGATTCCATTCATGATCTATGTGACTTATGCAAGACTACCATGCTAAAATTGTTGATTTCTACCTTCTAACTAGTTCTAGATGTATCAGAGCAGGTTGCATGTCAGATTTGGAGATTCAACCATTTCTAGTGGTGGTTTTGAGGGCGCCATAAATTCTTTGTGGATTACACACTCAAATCAAGTTGTTGGAAGCATAGAAAGTGGCCATTTTAGGTCAAATTACTTGTAGTAGGCCGATTTCTGAGTCCATGCACTGGAATTTGGAGACAAAAATTGCCTATGGTAGATAATCATACATTCTAGTAGATGTCATATCAAGATTCGAGCTTTTGCATCTAAATTCTTCTTGATTCAATATTTTGCATTTTTGGAGAAACCCTAAATTTGGTAGGATCTCTTGATTTTCAGGTTGCTGGATTCTCAACAGTAGATTTATGTCTTAGGTGTTAACAAAAGTTCATCATGTTGTGTTTAGATATACTGTGATCAAGAAATTAAAATTCTAGGTGCTAGGAATTGCTAGAAAGAAGAGAAAAAGGAGAGAATATAATGTTCCATATCTTTGTGATTTTTTCTTGAGTTTCATTTGTTGATTTCAAGGGAGTGCTTTGTGCATTAGAACACGTTCAAAGTGAAGATCAAATCATTGCAACATGGCAATCTCAAGTGGCTTCATGTTACAAGGCAACGATAGACTTACCTCTAACAACTATTCTACTTGGAAGGTAAGGATGGAGTTCTTATTGGAGATGAATGAGTTGATAGAGATTGTTGCAGGGGTGAAGGAGAGGCCTCAAGCACCCGAAGATCAATTGATGTATGATCAGAGAGCTAAAAGAGCTCTACACATGATTAAGATGAATGTTACCGATGAGCTTCTCAAGGAAGTTGGTAAGAGCATTACGTCAAAGGAGGCCTGGGATTCATTAAAGAAGCTTTATGAATCTAAGTCTACATCTAGGGTACCAACCGAAAGAAGATGAACCTTTTCTAGTTTGCAAAAGAAGTAAGAGAGTGCTCATGCTTTTGTTTTGAGAATTAAAGCATACAATGATGAGCTTGCATATATTGATGAGAGTATTAAGGATGTAGACCTTGTTCAAGTAGTTCTTAATGGCTTGTTGGATGATCATGCTAATTTTGTTCAAGGTTTTTCCATTCAAAAGACTTTACCAAGCATGTTGGATTTGCAAGAGATATTGGTGAATGAGGAGTTTAGGCTTCAATCAAGTTGATGGAGATGAGGCTATGTTCATAAAAGGCAAAAACAAAAGCAAGTGGTCAAAGGGTCAAGATCAAAGTGAGCCTTCATCTTCTTTTAAGAAGCAAAAAGACAGATAAAATTTGAAGTGCTTCTATTATGGAATCAAAGGGCCTTTTTCTAGTGATTGCTTTAAGAAGAAGAGAGATCAAGGTGATAAGAAAACCAACCTAGCTATTGATGAAGATGATGTTGATGAACAAATCTCAAATGATGCTTTCATCTTGCTTGTTGGCTAATGATGGAGACATTGATCCTCGGTGGATTTGATAGTGGAGCTGCATCACACATGACATATCATGAGGAGTATTACTCATCCTTGATGGCATTTGAAGGTGACAAGAAGGTTATTTACATGGCCAATGATGGTGAGTGTGTAATCAAAGGGATTGACACAATTCCTATTTCCCTTTCCACAAATAGGAATGTGAATTTGAGAGATGTTTTGTTCATTCCTTCCATTACTAAGAACCTTCTTAGTGTAAGTCAATTGCTTGATAAGGTATTCAAGGTGGAGTTTGTCGGTGGTGCTTGTTTGATCAAGAAAGAAGATGAATTGATTGCAAAAGGGAAAAGGCAAGGTAAGTTGTTCAAACTTGATACTTTTGTTGTTGCTAACCAATTTGGATGTATGACAAACAAAGACATGCCATATCAAAAGGTATGGCACAAGAGATTGGGGCATCTCAACTTTAAGTCATTGGAGGTGATGGAAGAAAGGCAAGTTGTTTTTGCTCTTCCCAAATCTTTGTCAAGCATTAGTCATGCTGTGAGCAATGTGCATGTTCTAAGTCACATAGGTTACCTTACAAGAGATTTTCATGGTTTATCTATAATTGGCATTTCTAAAGCCAAGATGTATGCTACATTCATTGATGATTTTAGTAGGATTTTTTGGGTCTATCTACTAAAAAGCAAAGTTTAGGTGTTTAATATTTTTGTCAAGTCCAAGATTCCAAGAGAGGTTCAATTTTTTACAAATATCAAGTGCTTGAGGAGTGAAAATGGTGGAGAGTACATATCTACCAAGTTCAAGACCTTTTGTGTAGATTATGTAATCAAGATGGAGTACAGAAGCCCAAGGACACCTCAACAAAATGGAGTGGCCGAGAGGAAGAATAGAACTTTATGTGAAAGTGCCAAAGCCATGAGGTTAGGTGCTAGTATTCCTAAATTATTTTGGGATCAAGCTTTGTTGTGTGCTAATTTTCTAAGAATAGATGGCCAAGTGTGGTATTGGATGAAAAAACTCCTTTAAAAATATTGTTTGGTAGGAGGCCGAGTGTGAAGATTTTCAGAACTTTTGGTTGTATTTACTATATCAACATTACTCTTGATGATAGAACCAAGGAGGATACCTCTTCAAAGAAAGGTGTGTTTGTTGGCTACAGTGAGGTAAGCAAGGCTTACAAGATCTACATTCCATCAAACAATAAAGTGGTCATTCAAAGAAAGTTTAACTTTGAAGAAGAAATTTTTTCCAAAAGTTTATTTTTCCAAAAGTTTCTTCAAGTGGTGTTGTGGACATTGGATCTAAAATTCTTGATGTTGATGATGTGATTGATGGTACTTTGGATGTTGATGGTGAAGGGCCAAATTCAAGTCAAAAGCCAAGGAGGACATAAAGGGAAAGACAAGAACCTTTCAGATTCACGTATGATGAGAAAGGTAAGCAAGTGGAAGTTACCGATCTTGCATTTCTCACATATTTTGGTGAATCTTCTTGTGTAGATAATGCTATGCAAGTGGATGATGGTTTTCATGAAATGTATGCAACTAATGGATCTGTAAAACAATTTTTGTTCAATGGCTTTGATGGTCAAGTGGAAGATCAAGAGGTTGATCTTAAAGGGCTTCATCAGCACAAAAGGAAGGGTGGCAATTTGCAGCTAGTCAAGAGCATCAAAGGAGGCAAAGATGTTTTGGATCTATTTGTTTAGGTTATTGAAGACTAACGTAAGGTCAAAGGAGCAGCAAAGAATTGTTGTTCAGATCTACTTTACTTGTGCTATATCATGTTTCGGAAATCTCATGTGAATGTGCGCAAATTGTCAAGATATCGTGAAACTAGCTACATTGTTTTGCATCATTCTGATGATGGAGTTGTACTAGCATTCTTGGATGGTTTTGCTGATGGAAATAAAACTATTGGAGGCTCATTATATCACTCATTCATGATCAAGTCATCAAGGGTTGATGACTTCTTGTGGCAAGATGGAGATGGAGGCTCATTCATGGAGTTTTATGATGGATACATGGCAAGAAAGGACAAAGAGGGAGGAGACATGCAAGCAAATGGTTATCACTCACACTTATTATCTGGTTGCTGTAATTTCCCAGAGAGTTAAGTTGGAAGAATGGAGGAATCATCTCATGTACATTCTATTTGCTTCTTCATGTTCTAGTACTTTGACCATGTAAATTTGATGTAAGAAATAGTGAAGCATCCCATGTGGACACTATTCTCTGTATCAATTATGGAAGTTACTATGAAACCATAGAAAGGAGGTCTATACTTAGGATGGATATCATTCTAAATTCTTGAAAGCTTTTGGTAGGCCGAGAGCTAGCTCTTTGATGCCATGGATTCCATTGATTGAAGATTAGGATGGCCCAATCTTTTATGCAAAAGCTCTGCTTGAGCTAACCATATTCACACTTTCAATAGCCAAATTAGCATCCAACTTGAAAAGCCTTCCTTGCTTAATGCCACTAGCTATGCACTCATGATTGTTCAAGATGGAACACACTCCATTCTTGAAATGTATATCTAGTCCATTGTCCATTAATTGACCAACACTAAGCAAGTTTTTTGTAATGGATGGAATATACAAAACATTATCAAGGTCTATCCTTTTAGATGATCCTAAGCATAATGGAATAGATCCTATGCCATATATCTTGCATTCTTGATCACTAGCAGTGTAGATTGATTTCTTAGAATCATTACAAGAAAGTAGATAAGAGAAATAATGCTTGTTGAATGACATGTGGGAACTAGCCCCACTATCAATCTGCCATGTCTCTTGGCTTGATGTTGGTGTAGATGTTGCCATCAAGGATGTCTTGAAGCCATCTACTTCCTCCTCCCCATGTGCAAGATTTCCTTGATCTTCATTCCCTTGTGCATTCTTCTTCTTATAGCATTCGGAAGCAAAGTGTCCTTTCTTCCCACAAAAGAAACACTTCAACTTTGCTTTGTTCTTTTGCTTCCCTTTGGAGGTAGATGCTCCATCTTTTGCCTCGGCCTCCTTGCCTTGGATCTTCTTGAAAGGATGAGACTTCTTATTGCCTTTAGATGTGAAGTTTTCTTGCTCATCACCATTATGTAGTGATAAGGACCCCATTCTTGTTTTGAGGTGAAGAATCCTACTCTCCTTGGCCAGAAGAACATTATGCAATTTTTCAATTGATGGAAGTTGGTCTTGAATAGCAAAAGATTGAACTTTCAAAATTACTTGTACTAGTTCATTATCTTGGATCTTCTCTCCTATAGATCCCAATTCTTTGTTCAAGGATTTTATCCTCAGGACATACTCTTGTCCATTTTCTCCACTTCCCTTCATGATTTATCAAGTTTCTTAGCATAAGCACCCTTGAAGTGTTGTTGGATTCATAAATGCTCTTTAGTGAATCCCAAGCCTCTTTTGATGTGGTACAAGAAGCCACCTCCTTCAAGAGGTCATTGCTTACATTTAACTTCAAGCAATGTAGGGCTAATCTAACCCTCTTCTTGTACTTTAGTTGTTCTTGGGGAGCTTGAGGCTCTTCCTCAACTCCTAAGACAATATCAAAGAGATCATGAACCACTAGTAGTGATTCCATTCTTGCTTTCCAAATGGAATAGTTTGTGAAAGTTAGTTTCTCACTAGATTCTAACATATATCCACCCATGGATGTCATTTTGAATGAAAGCCTATGAGATACACAAAGATCTCTTGATAAGGTGTGATATAAGATAGATTTCTAGCTTTCAAGAGTCTTTTAATCTCGGCCCAATAAATCCAAGTTCAACTTGGATGATGGTATAATAGATCAACTACAAATATCCTAGCAATTCACTCCTCAAAGAAATTGATTCTAGTTCAATTTGGTTTGATATTTCACACACACTTAAGATCTGAACAAATCAGCCTTAAAAATTTGATCTAATGCCTCAAGATGATTTTCTTCAATGACTCAAATCACTATTTGATCATTAGCATTCAATAGATTGAACCTAGATCTAGACAATGCACTAAAAACCTTGAATTTTGGACTAGTATGCACTTTTTTGGATCAAAAACACTAATGGAAGTTAATTTGAAGGTTTCTATACGGTTTCACACATGTGGATAGTACTTCATTAGCCCACAAATCAATTTTGAACAAAAACAATGATGTTACTTCTCTCTTTGAACTCGTCCTCTCTAGAACTCAAAAACAACAAATTGTCAATGATTTCTCAAGTACTATTAATCATTAAGATCACTCTTAGACTTAGATCTGATACCATGTCAATTTTCAAAGAAAAATGACAAATATTGATTGTACTATCAATCATTAAGAGTTATTGATTGATTAATTTAAAGATCTATCAAGTTCTAGATGTTAGATCTTGATCTATATGCTTTACACTATGATTTAAGCAAGAGCAATGGATCAAATGATCAAACACATGGATGGGAGGCCTCACACATGTGGAGGATAGTACCTGTACGGCCTGTTTATAGAGAGTAAAGTACATTAACTTACAAATGCATTTCATTTATCAAAACTCAAGACAATTGTAGAAATCTCAACAAAACTAGAATTTGGAAATCTCACATCAACTTGTTATTGATTTGGTTGATCCCTTTATAGATCAAGTATATCCATGAGCTGTGTACTGTCCAACAGGCCTTCAAACGTGTGAAGAGTTCCTAGTCATCCAGATCCACCAATGGGAGCCATATGTGCTCATTTCCCTATTCTCTTTGGCTAGGAAACAAAAAGCTAGTCTTCCACATTTATAAGAATATTCCCTATAAAATAGGATCTAATGGAATCTTCCTATCTTCTAGAAGCTTATCCACATGTGTGAATGGTATCTTGACATGTGTGAGTAATAACTCATTCACATGGAAGTCCAATCTATTTAGACAAAGTTTGACCAGTTTGACCATTTTCAAGATTCTACTCAAAGGTCAATTTCACACTAGTGTAGATCAAGCTAAAGTCAATATAACTGTGAAAAATACAGATCCTAAGTGGATCTAAACTCCAAGATCATTGGCTTGAATGCTTGCACTCCAAACTACATAAGCTAGGAATTGGCAACACATTCTATGCTACCTAGAATGCAAAGAACTTGATCAAAAAGCATTTATCACAAATGCAAACTTCCATAAACATCAAGTGCGGCCCAAAATAGCATTATACAGTCCATAATACATCAGCCTACCACTTTTGGAAAGCACCTAAGATCATACACAATAGCTTGAAGACAATACACACAACAATGCTCTCAATGGAGGAAGAAACAATGACAATGATCTATTGATCTCAATGAAGCATACAAAAGGTTTCTCCAACCTGTTCTCCACGACTTCCCTACTATTTATGGATGAGGAAGATGACTCTCTCTCCTCTCTCTAGAAGGTACTTGACCCTAGATATTCCCTATATAGGAAAAATAGCTAAAAATGGCTTATATGACCAAAATACATCAAAATGGTCTCATTTTGAAGGGTATGAAGTTTGACACTTCATCATACTGAAAAAATACAGTAAATAAAAACATTGTGGCCTGGTTCACACGTGTGAACCAAAACTATTTACAATTTTAGCCAATTTAGGCCTCAAACTAGCTAGGAAATGTTGACAATTTTCACACTCCCTCTTCAACATTGGATGCTAGTTTCAACATAGTCTTTGAGCACATTCCAAGATTAGATCTATGCATTAAATATAGGTCCTTTCCCAATGGTTTGGTGAAGATATCAGCCACACACTCCTTTGAAGAGACATGTTGAAGCTCCACCTCTTTGGCAATGACTTGATCTCTCACAAAATGGTGAGCAATCTCAATGTGCTTGCTCCTTGCATGAAAAACAGGATTGCTTGCCAAGATTTGGGCTGAAAGGTTATCACAAAGTATGATTGGAGTCTTCTCTGGTTCCAGCAAGTGAAGATCCAATAACATCCTCTTGATCCAAAGAATCTCCTTGGTGCATGTTGTTAATGCCTTGTACTCGGCTTCGGTGGAAGATAGAGAGATAGTTGGTTGCTTCTTTGATAGCCATGAGACCACTCCATCTCCAAGATAGATTGCAAAGGCACTTGTTGACTTCCTATCCATTTGATCACCTGCAAAATCTGAATCTGAAAATCCACAAAGGTTAGGTGTAGTACCTCCATACAAGATGCCAAAATCTCTAGATCCCGAGATGTATCTAAGTACTCTCTTTCCTAGCTTCCAATGAGCCTCACTAGGATCTTGCATAAATTGACTTAGTTTACCAACCACAAAGCTTAGATCAGGTCTTGTGATGGTTAACCATATAAGAGATCCTATTAGCTTTCTATAGAGAGTAATGTCCTTGAAGGATCTTTCATTACTTCTTGTAGTTAGCTTTACATTTGATTCCATAGGAGTAGAAACAACTTTACAATCTTCCATATGAAACCTTTTTAGAATAGAGTTAACATACTTTTCTTGACATATGAATGTAGATTTAGAAGTTCTAATAATCTCTATTCCTAAGATATAATGAAGTTTACCAAGATCTTGAATTTCAAACTCTCTTTTGAGTGCCATCTTGATTTCATCTATATCTAGATTGTTACCACCACTTAAGATAATGTCATCAACATAGATCAAAAGTAAAGTGATATCATTTTCATTCAATCTAAAGTAGAGAGAATGATCATACTCACTCATAACAAAGTTTTGAGAAAGTAAGAAGGAATTGAGCTTAGCATACCAACTCCTTGGTGCTTGCTTTAGCCCATACAAACTCTTTTGGAGATAGCACACATGATTAGGCTCATCATGTGAAACATAGCCCTCGGGTTGCTCCATGTAAATATCTTCTTCAAGATCACCATTCAAGAAGGCATTAGTAACATCCATTTGCCACATATCCCAATCATAAAGAGTTGCAAGAGAGATTAGGATTCGAATAGTTACCATCTTTGCCACGGGTGCAAAGGTCTCATCATAGTCAATACCATATTCTTGAGCATACCCCTTTGCCACCAACCTTGCCTTGTACTTGTTGATTGATCCATCTTGATTTGTCTTGATCTTGAAGATCCACTTACAACCAATTGCCTTCTTGTCCTTTGGAAGCTTTACCAACCTCCATGTGTTGCTTTTGATGAGTGCTTGATGCTCATGATCCATGGCTTGGATCCATTCCTTCTTTTGAATTGCTTCACCTACACAAGTTGGTTCATCAAAAGAGGTAAGAAAAGCAAAGTTAGAGTTGTCCACCACTTGCTTTCCTTTTTCATCATAGGTTAGCCTTGATGGCTTAGCCCTTTGCCTTTGAGTCTTCCTTGAAGTTTGCTTTGGAGTGGCATCTCCATCTTCATCCAAGACATCTTGCACATCATGATGATTAGTAGGCACATCAACATCAACATCAACAACATTGGAAACATTCTCTTCATGAAAGATGACATCCCTACTTATGACAACTTTCTTTGTCGAAGGAATGTACACTTTGTAAGCCTTGCTTACTTCACTATAGCCAACAAACACACCCTTCTTTGATGAAGGATCTTCTTTAATTCTATCATCAAGTGTGATATTGACAAAACATGTACATCCAAAGATCCTACAATGCTTGACACTCGGCCTTCTACCATAAAGAACCTCATGAGGAGTTTTACCATCCAAGGAAGCACTTGTCCATCTATTACATAGATAGTTAGCACATGCTAAAGCTTCCCCCCAAAAAGACTTATCAAGATTAGCATGTAGTCTCATTGCCTTGGCACATTCACAAAGGGTTCTATTCTTCCTCTCGGCCACTCCATTCTGTTGTGGAGTCCTAGGACTAGACATCTCCCTCTTAATCCCATGTGCTATACAAAAGTCTTTGAACCTATTTGAGGTGTATTCCCCTCCATTATCAGATCTTAAGCATTTGATCTTTGTATTGAATTGGTTTTCCATTTCATTCTTGAACTTGACAAATGCAGCAAACACTTCATCCTTACTTTTAAGAAGATAGATCCAAGTATACCTACTAAAGTCATCAATGAAAGTTGCATACATCTTTGCCCCACCATTGCTAGTTGTACTAGAAGAATGAATATCAGAATGCACAAGTTGAAAAGCTTCTTTAGATCTAGAAGTAGATCTAGAATAAGCAAGTCTATGAGATTTGGACAAGGCACAATGTTTACAAACACTATTGTTTGCAACAAGACTTTTAGGGAGACCAAGAACAAGCTCTTTCTTTGCCATTACCTCCAAAGATTTGAAGTTGGGATGGCCCAACCTCTTGTGCCAAACTTCTTGGTTTGTCAATTGCTCCCTAGCCATACATCCTTCATGATTAGAGATCACACATGCATCAAGCTTGAAAAGTTTACCATGCCTCCTACCTTGAGCAATCAAGGATCCACATTTACTTATCAAACATGCATCTCCAATGAACTCCACATCAAGTCCTTTGTCAATCATTTGACTTACACTAAGCAAATTCTTAGTGATTGAAGGAATGTACAAAACATTTTCAAGATTTGCTTTCCTATTTGTTGAAAGGGAAATAGGAATAGTGCCTATGCCTTTGATGTCACATTGACCATCATTTGCAGTGTAGATGATGTTACCTTCTCCCTCATAAGACAATAAGGATGTAAAGTATTCCTTATGTCTTGTCATGTGAGATGAGGCTCCACTATCAATCCACCAAGGATCATTATCATCTATGTTGGCTAACAAACTTGAAGTCATAACAAGTGATTCACATGTGTTATGTTCTTCCTCATCTATTGTAAGATTTCCTTGCCTCTCTCCTTGCTCTCTTTTCTTCTTATAACATTCATTTGCAAAATGACCTTTTATCCCACAATAAAAGCACTTGAACTTTGACTTATTGTTCTTAGTAGAAGAGGAAGAGGAAGAGTGATCATCATGATCAAAGTTACCACCTTTGGACCATTTCCCTTTGCCTTTACCTTTGCCCTTGAATTTGCCTTTTGTGAAGAAAGCCTCTTCACCTCCACCTTGCAAGGATGCACCATCAAGCTTTGATTGCAACCTATGTTCTTCAGCCAATAAGATTTCTTGCAAGTCAACCACACTTGGCAAGACTCTTTGAATGGCAAAACTTTGCACAAGGTTAGCATGTTCATTTAGCAAACCATTCAACATAACTTGGACTATTTCACCATCTTTTATGTTCTCATCAATGCATGCTAAATCATCACTTAGGGACTTAACTCTCAAGATAAATGCATGAGCACTTCACCCTCTCTTTGCCTACTAGAAAATATTTGTCTCCTTAGGGTCAATACCCTAGATGTGGACTTTGATTCAAAGAGCTTCTTTAAGGCATTCCATGCCTCACTTGCACTTTGACACTTTCCAACTTCCTTGAGAAGTTCATTTGTAACATTCATTTTAATGATATGAAGAGCCCTTTTGGCCTTCTTATCAAACCTTTGTTGCTCTTGAAGTGTGAGAGGTCTCTCTTCAATTTCTGCAACTATGTCCATGAGTTCATTCAACTCAAGTAAGGACTCCATCCTCACTTTCCAAGTAGAGTAGTTTGATGAACTCAACCTTTCACTAGACTCTAGCATGATCCCACCATTGGAAGCCATGATTCTAATGTTTCTTCAACTTTTAGGTTTTGTCCTAAAGCACTTAGCACTCACTTTTCTCTCAACAAATGATAGATAAAGAGATCTATGAAGATTTAGGACCCTAAAACACTTCTATCTTGAACCTAGATGGTTTCCAAGCATAGAAAGGAAGATTGAAACACATGCAACACTTTGCACACACTAAGAATGGATTACAAAATCAAACCAACCTGAACACACTCTTGCTTAAGCTCTCAAACTTTCCAGCAAGTGACCAAATCAAGTTATGGTGTGAAGAGTTACTTGCATTCTTAGAAAATACCCAAAACTAGGATGCCAAGATTACCTAGTAATGAACAAACTTGATCAACATATGATCAACACACTAAGATATTGATTCAACCTGTAAAACCACATGTAAACCACACTTCTAAAAGTTTATAAACTCCAGCAAGTGATAAATACAAGATTTAGAGGTGAATGAATGAGCACACTTAGTGAATCACAAGACTAGCTTCACTATCTTGTCAAATCTTGGTGTTTAGATGTAGATCTAAGATCACTTCACATGAGAATGTTCCTCAACCTGTTAAGAACCTGAAAACACACTTGCATAATGGTTAACACCTTCCAGCAAATGCTCCAATCAAATTACATAAGGAGAGTTACTTACATGCTCAACAAAGTACACCAAAAATTATGCCAAAATTGATGACAATCTTTACAATATGCTCTTCACAATGGAGCTTACAATATGTTCACCCAAAAAAGGGGATCTTTCATCCAAATGGGAGCTTTGCTCAGCCTTTAGGAGAATTACAACTCACTCAAAAGAGCATTTGTCATCCACTTAAGGAGAAGTTTCATCCACTTAAGGAGAGTGTTCATCCAAGAATGGAGATTGTCAACAATAGGATTGAAAAGAACATTGTTAGTATTGAATATGCACAAGCCTCACAATCACAAATGATTAGGTGTTATGATCTGATCCAAAATAGTTTCTTTTCAGCCTCTGATCTTCAATAGACCTGAAATATGCTTTTGATCCACAAGTTCAACTCACAAAACAAAGGTTAGTAAGATTTGATCAACAAAGCAATGCAAAATCATGCTAGAACTTGATCAAACATCCAAATATCACCAAAAATGGAATACTTACTGTAAATAGAAGCCAACCAGCTCTAATACCATGTGAAAAATACAGATCCTAAGTGGATCTAAACTCCAAGATCATTGGCTTGAATGCTTGCACTCCAAACTACATAAGCTAGGAATTGGCAACACATTCTATGCTACCTAGAATGCAAAGAACTTGATCAAAAAGCATTTATCACAAATGGAAACTTCCATAAACATCAAGTGCGGCCCAAAATAGCATTATACAGTCCATAATACATCAGCCTACCACTTTTGGAAAGCACCTAAGATCATACACAATAGCTTGAAGACAATACACACAACAATGCTCTCAATGGAGGAAGAAACAATGACAATGATCTATTGATCTCAATGAAGCATACAAAAGGTTTCTCCAACCTGTTCTCCACGACTTCCCTACTATTTATGGATGAGGAAGATGACTCTCTCTCCTCTCTCTAGAAGGTACTTGACCCTAGATATTCCCTATATAGGAAAAATAGCTAAAAATGGCTTATATGACCAAAATACATCAAAATGGTCTCATTTTGAAGGGTATGAAGTTTGACACTTCATCATACTGAAAAAATACAGTAAATAAAAACATTGTGGCCTGGTTCACACGTGTGAAACTCCAGAACCAAAACTATTTACAATTTTAGCCAATTTAGGCCTCAAACTAGCTAGGAAATGTTGACAATTTTCACAATAACTTCATAAAAATGACTTATGTACATTCTTTCACACATGGGAACAGACTCCACACGTGCGAGAACCTATCAAGCTCAAATCACTTGAGATCTACAAGGTACAACAAGTTGGAAGTGATATTTTAACAAAAATTAGGCAATGAAAGAAAATCTATTATGGACAGATTTCAAGTACAATACATAGTGACCAAGAAGGAACATGACTTCACACTCTGATGAAGAATATAACTAATTGTTAAAAATGTTAAAAAAAAATAAGTGCAAGTCAAAACTCACAAATTTTTTTCTAAAATATATCAAAGAAACTTATGTGAAGGAAGATTTTTTCTTTTATATGTACGTGCAGTGATATCATTTTTTAATTATTGAAAATGAATCATAGCATGATTGTTTATAACTGTTTGATAGTATCATGCATAACCTTTGAGCTCAAAAAGATTCACTGGATCCTCTAATGCCAAAAAGAAAGTGAATTTTATGATGACCCTCTCCTATAACTCAAATAGATTTTGTATGTCCAAGGAAACTTCCTTCATTTATCCCCAAGGAACAATTATTTCGATATAGATAAAGTGAGTCACTTCAACACTCTTGTCCACGGTATTGATGAATATTATTAAAACTTTGCAAGATAATCTAAGAAGATTATCGTCATCATTCAATGGAATGTAGTAAGTGTATTACCCAAAGCAAATGGCATCCTTTTGCAAACAAAGCTCCCTCAATTGGTAGTCAAGGTTCCATCCTCAATAATTCATTCCAACCACAACCTCAAGAAGACCAATTAATCATTCCAGTAGTAGTAGAAGCAAATTTCTTTGTATTCATCATAATCTCTTTGAGTAGGCAATGACACCAAAGTTTTAGCATATCTCATAGCATGCTATATTATAAAAAATTGTTTTATCTAGAATAAAAGTTCTTTAATCCCCTGAACAAAACAAGAGTTCAATTACTATTATCCACAGATCATTCTTTACTATTGTTTCACTCAAAATTGTATTTTGATCACTTGATAGTGTTGGCTTGAATTCACATCTAGCAATATAATAATATTACTATGTTTATATATAGGACTAATTTGCTCTTAAGACATTATTTTCCTTCTTTATGCCATTAGATAAGGTAGTATCCGACAATCATTATAATTATTGGCATGTGCTCACCATAAGTTGAATAAAGATGTGTGCGATGTGTGTTTCCAACGTCCATAACACACATAAAAGTGTTTGTATGGTTTCCAATAGATCATCCTTTATTTAATATAGACGTGAATACAAAATCTCAATTCTCAACAATTAATTTTGCATTGATCAACAAATTTCTTATTCTATCAGCCTCAATTTTGTTTGCACTCTATTAAATGGTTCACTACTTGATTCAATATCAAGTAAAACTTACTTCTTCAAGTAGCCACACAATGAAGGTAGGATCTAGTAATTTCTCAATGTGTTACCATTCATGACATTGTTCTTGTAAATCCTTTACAATGTATATTGTACATTTCAATAAAATATTATTATTCAACTCAACACATGGAAATACAATTGCACATGGGAAAATTAGAAATTAGAACATTTTCTATTGGATTCTAGTATAGAACATTGTTAATCCTCCAAACAAAATAAGGAATTTGATTAAGTATTACTACTTGCAAATACTAGTTGCAAATAATCATTTAACAATGTGTTATTGAAGTTTTTATTTTGGTCGCTTGATGGGGTTAGCTTGAATTAATGGCATCTAGTAATATTGCGAGTAATCTACAAGGCTTATTACAATGTTGTTACAGCAGTCAAAGACACCATCGTCTTTCCTTATGCCATTAAGTAAGGTAGTATTCAACAATTAGCCAAAATCATTGATTTTTGCTCACTAGAATTTGAATAGAGACTTGTGCAATGAGCGTTTCAAAGGTTCATCACATAGATAAACTTAGTTGTATGGTATCCAATAGACCATCCTTTACTCAATAAAGATGTGAATATAGAATCTCAAATCTCAACAATCAATTTTTTACTCATCAACAATTTTGTTATATCATGAAGGTAATTATTTAGTTATTGATTTAATGTGATATCATTCATGATACCATTGTTATAAACCCGTTACAATGTATACAATAAAATTCAATAGATTACCATTATTCTATTCAGTACATGGATATACAAATTGCATGTGGGGTAGTGGAAACTAGAAGATTTAAATATGGATGATATATAGATAATCAAAGTTCTCAAACAAAAGGTTGTAAAGTGTGAACCATTCCATTTTCTTCTTTTATGTTTAAAAATCAATAACCACAAAATTCCCGCTTAATTAGACATTGTGGTTCCTTATATATGTAGTTGGACGTCCTCCACATGTCCCATAAAACCTTCGAGTTCAAACAAATTTGTTGGATCAATCAATGCCCAAAAGAAGTTGATTTGATGATGACCCTCTCAATCAGGCCTCTAACACATTTATGTGCTCAAGAAAACTTCCTTTTTTCATCCCAAAGGAACACTTATTTGGATATAGAGAAAGTGAGTCACTTTAACATTATCGTCATTATTCAATGAGATGTCATACGCATAAAAGTGTCAAATTTGAAGAATAAGAACTTTGAATGGATGTTTTCAACCCTCAAGAGTGATTGATTGAATATTTAGATCTATCTCATTGATCATCTACCTCCAATGGGTTGAGATAGACTCACAACTTTGATAATACTAGCAAGAGCGATCAAAAGAGTGTAAAAATAGACAAAAGAAGCTTCACATGTGTAAAGTATAGTCTTGTGTATAGCTTATTAGTATATTTCAATGTTCACTAAGAGTTGATTGCAAAATGATCTCTAAAAAATAAGTTACAAGAGAAAAGTCAAGACTAGCTTGTGAACTACAAAATCATGATTGTCAATAATGACTCAATGAGAAAGTACATGAAAACCATCATTTGAGTTGGCTGAGTTGATGTGGCTCATGCTCAGGTGCCATGTCATAGGAAAATTTATCTTCTCGTCTCTAATTTACCTAATCATTAGGTATTCCAACCACGGGTTGGTAGTTCACCACCTTCAATGGTTAGGTCCTACATTTTAGAAATCTTGATCAAATGACCTACCTAACACCTATGATTCAGATTTAACCAAGCTAGGCCTCTTATTTACACTTGGAACAACCTCCAAATGTGTGCACAAGATTTACCTAGTTAATCAAGCTAAAATTTGTCTATTATAAAATTCCTCCTCAAAACTAGTTTAATAAAATTAAGTTACACTTATTGATAACTCAAAGGGTTGATCTTAGCTTGATAAACGAATTATTAGACAAGGATTCAGTGAGGCTATCAGCCATGCAATCTGATAATGGAACATGTTGGAGTTCGATCTCTTTAGCTTGCACCTTCTCTCTCAGAAAGTGATGAGCAATCTCCATGTATTTACCTCTTGCATGAAATAAAAGATTGGTTGCAAGTTGTTGGGCTAATTGGTTTTCACCAAAAATAAGTAGCAACTCCTCGGCCTCCATTACTCGAAACTCCACTAACAACCTCTTGAGCCACAAAACCTCCTTTATTGTAGAGGTCAGAGCTTTGTACTCGGATTATGTTGAGAATAGTGAGATTGTACCCTGGCTTTTGGAAAGCCAAGAAACACACCATCATATAAGCCTCTTAATGAACTTATGGACTTTCAATCCACTTTGTTACCTACAAAATTAGAATTTGAGAAAGCTCTCAAGTCAATGTCAGCATGTCTATAAAGTACGCCAAAAGTTTTGATGGCTAAAACATATCTTAGCACCATTTTGGTCATTTTGCATAAATTGACTCAATATACCTATGCTAGGGCTTAGATCAAGCCTAGACATGAGTCAAAATTTGACCTACCTATTTGGCCCTATGTGTATTGCATTCCAGAACTCATTTTAACCTAGTGTCTATTTTGACTCAAGTAGTGATCCTATTTGAACCTTGAGAATCACAACATCAACATAACTATGAAATATTTTATTTCATAGGTAGCTAGTGACATTGAGATCCCCTACAAAGATAAGGAAATTGATCTTCCACCCCGAGGAACAAGATGTAGGATCTCAATTGTCTAGTGGTGTTATTGACAAGCCAACCTTGAAATCGAAGACAAAGGACTATGACATAGTCACCATCTACCTCCAAGTACAAGAAGAAAAGAGTCAAGTGTTTCTTTTGTGGCAAAAAGGGGCACTATGTCACTCAATGCTTCAAGAACGTTATATTGATGTTTCTGCATTTGGTATTGGCGTCTGTCTAAGTCAAAAGGACAATCAAAAGAAAGACCATCCTATATACTATGCGCCTCGTCAGCCTAGTGCCTCAGAGAAGAACTATTCGTCTACAGAAAGGTAAGCACTTGGAATCATTTTCACTATTAAGAAATTTCGGCATTATTTGTTCGGATGTGCTTTCAATTTTCATGTTGATCATTATGCTCTAGAGTATCTTGTAAATAAACCAGATTTATCAGGACAAATTGCTCAATGGATTCTACTTCTGCAGGAATTCACTTATCAAGTAGAACTTCGCCAAGGAAAATATCATACGAATGTTGATTGTCTATCGCGACTCAGCACATGAAAAACTTAAAAACAAATTAATGATGATTTTTCAAACGAAAATCTATTTGAAATTTCATCCACTAATTCGTAATATTCTGAAATTATTATTTATCTCAAGGATCAGATATATCCGGATGGTTATGATTTGGAGCAAAAGATAGTTTTTCAATATAAGGTAGCACCTTATACGATTATTAACAATGTCCTGTACAAGCTTGGTGCTGATCAGCAACTAAGAAGATGTCTCGAAACAACAGATATTAAAAAGGTTGTTCAAGCCTTACACTCAAAGGATGCTGGCGGACACTTTGCTTTAAAAAACACTGTTAATAAGATATTGATTGCCAAGTACTGGTGGCCAATAATGTTCAAGGATGTATGAGACTATATTCGTTTGTGCGATCCATGCGAGAGATCTGGTAAGCCTACAAAAGCAATGAATTGGCCGTTGACACCAATCCTGCCTCTTGCACCATTTGAGAAGTGGGGAATTGACTTTGTCGGTCCAATCAAACCTTTGACTCAACACACTAAGTGTTCTTATATTTTTGTTGCAAAGGATTATGCTACAAAGAATGTTGAAGCAGAAGCGACGAAACGAAATGATGCGACAACCATCGTGACGTTCGTATTCAAATTTATAATCACAAGATATGGTTGTCCTCTTGAACTAGTAAGTGACCGTGGTACACATTTACTAAATGACACAATACGGCTGTTGACAACATATTTTTTGACTAAATACAGAAAAACAACCCCTTATAATCCAAAAGCAAATGGGTTGATTGAGAGAGCTAATGAAATCTTATGTAAGATCCTGAACAAGATTACTATTGCACATGTGACTGATTGGGATCAGAAATTACCATCAGTTCTCTGGGCTTATCGTAAGATAGAAAAGATCGTGACAAACTTGTGTTGGTATCACAATCAATCGAGATGATCCAGTACAAGTCATTCTTAAAGGCTTGAAAGAAGACTATGAAAATCTTGTTCAATCCTTTGCTATTAAGGAGTTATCCAACGTTTAGACTCTTCAAGGAATTCTTATCTCTGAAGAAGCTAGACAAGAGTATAAACTCTTAAGGATGACAAGCTATCTCTCAGGCATATTGCAGATGGCAAAGCTCTCTTTTCCAATAACAAGCACAAATGGAGGAGCAAGAATCACAGTCCTCAAAGCTTCAACAAAGACAAAGCTATGGACAAAGACAAAGATGGAGAAGAAGATGATTCATCTCATCCGTCTACCTCCAAGTACAAGAAGAAAAGAGTCAAGTGTTTCTTTTGTGGCAAAAAGGGGCACTATGTCAATAAGTGCTTCAAGAAGAAGAATCAAGACAATCAAGCCCACATTATCAAAGAACATCCATTTTCAAATGAAGGAGAAGGATAATTCATGGTGTCAAGTTTCTCCTCTACAGCCTTCAATGATGTATCTTGTCTGGCATGTAGACTCTATAGTATGACGAATTGTTGTCATAACCTACCAGAAATCCTTGCTCAGCTTTCTCATCAAGCTTCTTTCGAAGCTTATCAGGAATATGTGCATAAGCTGCACAGCCAAAGATTCTGATGAGAGATAGATTGGGCTTTCTACCCCACCATAGCTCATGTGGTGTCGTGTGTGGGACACCAGACTTGCCTGCTCTGTTCTAGATGTATGCGGCTGTAGCTACTACTTTAGCCCACAATGCCCTTGGAGCCTTCGAGTAGGCCATCATGCATCTGGCTGCTTCCATCAAGGTCCTGTCCTTTCATTCAGCAACACCATTGTGCTGCGGTGTGTAGGCTGCAGTTCTTTTGTGAATGATGCCACGATCATTGCTGAAGTTAGTGATATTCGAGATGTATTTGCCACCTCAATCTGTTCTGATCTGCTTCACTTTGATCTTGTACATCTCTCATCCCAATTCACATCTTCTGTGAATTTATCAAGTGCTTCAAATTTATTCTGAATAAAATACACTCTGGCAAATTTGCTATAACCATCAATGATGGATACTCTTCACGCTCTTGGTCTGGTTGGTGTTTATGTAAACTCAAAATTTTACCTGTACTAATTTCTATTTCTATATAATTGTTCTTTTCAACCATTCTCTCAGTCAAGCTTGCTTTGGTTCCACCCAAAACTTCCCTCGACTCGGATGTTGTTGGCAACTCCATTTTCTCGTTCTCAACAATCTTATAACATTCTATGAAATTGATCCAGGATTCTGTAGGTGCTCCCATCTCCTCACCCCATCTCATAAAGTGACCACCTATTGGACTAGCTGAGAGAATAACTGGGAAAAATATTTGTTTGCTGGACCAATTTATAATAGCATATGTCTGATATAACCATGGTCTTCCAAATAATATTGAGTACAAAAAATCCAAGTAATTTCAGAGTTGATTCTTGTCTTTCATTGAGATATTCATCTTCGAGTCAACTACAGCAAGATTGAAACACATTTAGTTAAAATTTGTTCAATATTGTCTAGTTGCATGTTCAACGTGTTTCAACTGTGTGTTCCAAAACGCTGATCCAACCTTGAGCATGCAAGTTATAGATAACAGCATCCCCACCAACAAATTTTTTTTGTGGGAGAGAGAGTGGATCTGCTTGGATCCACCAGGAGCAGTTACATTGCCAGCAACAACATCAGCAAGATCGATAGCCAAGGTCACAAACCAAAGACGAGAACGACAAGGCTAAGAAAGCAGATGGGGAATCCAAAAGGACCCAATCAGAAGAAGTACCCCTGTCACGACGAGGATCCTTCAGAAAAGAGAAGCAGAAGCATTGGGAAATCAATCTCGTTCTTCAACCAGCCCTCTTGCAATGCATTTGCATCCACTGTCACTACCTTCCATCTATCTGTTTGCCATCATTCTAGTGTTCATCTAAGAAATTCCTGTTTTTCAAAGATAGTTTCGCCAAAGTGCCTAAGAGTTCATTGCAAATGTCTTGCAGAGGACAACTACTACCTACATTGGTTGGTCATCCAGAAAAGAAGACCTAAGAAAGTAGGTGAAACAACATAACAAAATAAAGAGAAAGATCTAAGAAGCTGAGGAGGAAAGGACAAAACTTAAGCAACAAATGAGTCAGATCGACCTTGATCAAAAGAAACTCTCTGGAGCAATGATAGTCGAATCCCCTCCTATGAAGCCCGAAGAGATCCAAAAGTAATGGATGAAAGGAAAAAAGAGCTATAAAAAAAAAGAAAAGATGAAGACAACCGTGAACCTATAGAATAAAGCGAACTCCTCATTGGTCAAAGCTCGACATTACAAAGAAGGCTGCAAGTGTAAAGCTATTAGTTCCTTCACCCTTCCACCAAGCCTTCATCGTTTTCCTACAATCACCAAACCATCTGTCCAAATCTGTTCCTACCACCAATGTGTTGATGTGTCCATCTCCTTGAAGACTCTTAACCAAGGTTTGTGCAACCTATCAATCGAAGATTCTCCTCTTCACATCAAGGAAAGAGCATCGACAAAACTAGAATTCCAATTGAGAGAAGAACTGTGAAAACGCCTAGAAGCAAAATGGAGGATACAGACCTCCCAGAAGCTACTACCTACCAAAAAATTGATGATACAAGTGATAAAAGAAAAAGACACGTGGGATGCAGTCAAGCATACAAGTTGTGAAGCTGCTGGGAGCTCTCCAATTTTGAGAATGTCAACCACTTGCAACAATAAGACATTCTGGTTACATTGCAACAAACAATTTTTGTGATAAAGACCGGCAGCAATAAGCACTTGGTTTTATGCAACCGAATGAGAATCTACGGTTTTCCAAGTGACAATCGAAGATGCCAATGCGGAAGCGGAGCGACATCATTCAATATGAGTTGTAGTGGGTTAGGATTGGGATGATGTTGGCTGATTCTGACGAATCCCCAAGATACTCTACCAGAGCTACCCACGAGCACCTCAAAGACTGAGAGCCAAGAAGTACTAGTTAAGAATGACAAGCAAGAACTGTGTAAGCCTCATAGTAGATCCCGAAAGATGGAATGACCATGTAGGAACTAGTATATCTAGGCAAAGTAATAAATGCAAATAGACGCCTCTTAAAGAAAGTAGAGTGAGCCACCTTTTAATGGTGACCTCTAGTGGAGAGCATTATTCCACTTGTAATATGTGAAATGTGGAAATACCACTATGATGCCACCTAAGGAGGTCTCTTGTTTATTTAAGAGACTCACCCTTTGTAGAAGAGAGATTTTTGTGTAATGCATCTCCTCCATGTCCAAATGAGAAGTGCCTCCACGAGTTTGGTGCATCCTTTGAGCTCCTTGATGTTGATTGCTTTCTTGGTGATTCTCTTATGATCATGCCCTTTCATCCCTTGTGTGTGGTTGGGGATTTAGTGGTGGATTATTCTCTTGCTTTCCTAGTTTTGGATTAGATTTCTTCATCGCTGGACATCGAGCTATGCTACATCTTTTTGGTAGCCTTTATGCGTGCTGAAGCAGCGCTGGCTTTCCAACCATAATTAGCATCGTTTACAACATCATGCAATATTTAGAATACAATAAAAATATCAAAAACTTTCCTACAGGGCCAGCGCTGGTTTTTCAGAACTCTACGACCTTTTTCGAGCTTCTTTGTATGCACAGAATGCTATATATATTTTAGATGTTGTGAGTAAAAGTAAGCTTCTGGTCAGCGATGGACCAAGAGCTTTCATGTATTGTTTGTAGCCTTAATTTACTAGCATTGAAAACCAGCGATGGGCCTTCGGTTGACTGGAATTAGGTGTTTTTTATCTCTATCTGGATTCCGTTTATCAGATTATAGACTGTTAGTATAGCGATTTGATACAAGGAAAACATTCACATATTGCTTGAAATGGTAGACTAGTTTAACATACAATTAGCAGGTTCAAAGTAGAGGAAATGCATGCTGATTCGATTAGACACACATGTCACACACACACACACACACACACAGTCATATAGGTTTTATGCTTACACTTTTTTAGAGTTGAAATACACATTTGACAAACGAGCTGATTGAGATCTTCACTCATTAAAGGTCAAATTAATCTGATGTGGTGTAATATATTCTGTTACAAAAACAAACATTGGAATCTGAGTGCAGTTTGTTCGGCTATCCTATTGCACATGCTTTTTTGTCGATTTCTTAATTATATTTGATGTGAAAGTTGCATTTTGCGGGTGCTGTCGATACTATAAGAAGAGTATATGTTTTCAGTATATCAGCTTTCCCTTCACATTGCATTACCATTAATCAAGGAATGTCTAATGATTTGGATAGAATTATTGATATTGGATCGAATCTAGTGATAGATATTCACATTTCTTTAACATTTCCTTGAAGCTTCAAGAAGATCGTGATCAGATCTGAGTTTCTTCAATAACTGACAGAAATATAACAGGAGCTTACAAGTACAGTGGCGTGTTACGGAAACAGAAACAACATTAAGCTTCAGGGAACGCGAGAGAGAGAAGGTTGAAATCAAAGTATATTCAGAAAGTTTCCAGTAAACTCTTATCGTCTTTTTTCTTCTGCGTCAAATTTGATTCACCCCGCACTCGCAAGAAGATGGCATTTTGGATGACTCGGCTAGAGTTCTCTGATCTTTGCATCTTGCATTCAACTGTTTCCCTGAGTGCCATTACAGATTTTGTTTTCTAGATTCTGGAAATAGTTGGAATCAAGCTTGGGCATGCAGCTGCGCCACCTGTGAGACACAAAGAATCAAGACCCCGAATCACAATGACAGTTTTGGTGAGGAGATACGGGACTCACCTACTGTCGTCACTATGGGCACAATCGCAAGAGATCAGGTTTTGTTGTGAAGAGGATGCAATTTGTGCAGTTTGCCTTTGTGGGTACGAAAAGGAAGATCCTGTATGGTTGTTACCATCTTGTTCTCACATATTTCATAAACCTTGCCTTGATCGGTGGCTTGACCAAAACCAAACTTGTCCTACCTGTAGATCTTCTCTTTTGACAAAAGAACTTACTCAGAAAAGTAAGAAGAGAGATGAAGCGCTTATGATAGAGTCCGTATTGTGGTTTTCTTTCTTCGGTAACCATGGCCCTGCCGCAATGAGTTCCTTGTATGGAGCACATATATATCTTACGAGAATTTTGGCGCTCCATACAACAAACTCATTGTGGCAGGGCCATGGTTACCGTTGAAAGAAAACCACAATGCCGACTCTGTCGTACATGGTTCGTCTCTCTTCTTCAGGCAAGGTTTATGAAATATGTGAGAACAAGATGGTAATAGCCATACAAGATCTTCCTTTTCATACCCACAAAGGCAAACTGCACAAATTGCATCCTCTTCACAACAGAACCTCTCTGCGATTGAGCCCACAGTGTGACATTTAGTGAGTCCTGCATCTCATACCAAAATTGCCACTGTGATCGCGGGGGCCTGATCCTTGATTTCCCACAGGTGGCGCAGCATGCCCAAGCTTGATTCCAACTATTTCAAGAATCTAAAAAACAAAATCTATAATGGAACCCAAGGAAACAGTTGAATTCAAGATGCAAAGATCAAAGAACTCCAGCCGAGTCATCCAAAATGCCATCTTCTTGCGAGTGCGTGGTAAATCAAATTTGATGTAGAAGAAAAGAGATGCTAAGATTTTCCTGGAAACGTTTTGAATTCACTTGAATTCAATCTTCTCTCTCTCGCGTTCCCCGAAGATTAACGTTGTTTCTGTTTCCGTAACACGCCAGTATACTTGTAAGCTCGTATTATATTTCTGTCAGCTACAAAGAATCAAACAAACTCAGATCTGATCACGATCTTCTGAGGCTTCAAGGACATGCTAAAGGAATGTGAACCAATATTATGCTAATATCCACCACTGGATTCGATCCAAAGCAAATTATTCGACACTCTAATGGTAATGCAATGTGAAGGGACAGCTGATATACTGAAAACATATTCTCTTCTTATAGTATCGACGGAACCCGCAAAACGGAACTTCCACATTAAAATACAATTAAGAAATGGACAAATAAGCATGTAAAATAAGATAGCGGAACAAACTGAGGCTTCAAGGACATGCTAAAGGAATGTGAACCAATATTATGCTAATATCCACCACTGGATTCGATCCAAAGCAAATTATTCGACACTCTAATGGTAATGCAATGTGAAGGGACAGCTGATATACTGAAAACATATTCTCTTCTTATAGTATCGACGGAACCCGGAAAACGGAACTTCCACATTAAAATACAATTAAGAAATGGACAAATAAGCATGTAAAATAAGATAGCGGAACAAACTGCACTCAGATTCTAATGTTTGTTTTTGTAACAGAACGTATTACACCACATCAGATTAATTTGACCTTTAATCAGTGAAGATCTCAATCAGCTCGTATGTCAAATGTGTATTTCAGCTCTAAAAAAGTGTAAGCATGAAACCCATATGAGTGTGTGTGTGTGTGTCTAATCGAATCAGCATGCATTCACTCTACTTTGAACCTGCTCTATCAACCTGCTAATTGTATGTTAAACAAGTCTACCATTTCAAGCAATATGTGAAAGTTTTTCTTAATGCAAATTGTTTTACCAAAAGTATATAATCTGATAAATGGAATAGAGATAAAAAAAATCTCATTCCAGTCAACCGAAGGTCCATCGTTGGTTTTCAATGCTAGTAGGCTGCAATTAAGGCTACAAATAATATACAAAAGCTCTTGGTCCATCGTTGACCGGAAGCTTACTTTTCCTCACAACATCTAAAATATATATAGCATTCTGTGCGCACAAAGAAGCTTAGAAAAGGTCATAGAGTGCTGAAAAACTAGCACTGGCCTTGTAGGAAAGTTTTTGATAGTTTTGTTGTAATCTAAATATTGGATGATGTTGTAAACAGTGCTAATTATGGTTGTAAATCCAACATTGCTTCTGCATGCATAAAGGCTACCAAAAACTTTCAACATGCTCTTCGCACTGCTCGAGGTTTACTTCCACCGCTTGTATAGCCTTTTGTGCCTCCCTTTGAATCTTTGGTGACAAATCAGCGACTGGTTTTTCAGAAGATTATTATGGAGCATCTTTACTCTTATTCATTTGGTCAACTTATCAATGATTCACCTTCTAATGCAGTTCGAACTCGTCTTCATTCTTGTGCTGGTCCAGGTGCAGGGGCTTTGCTGGTTGCACGTCAAGTTCTTCCACTCTTGTGACTCAACAATGACTTGTTTATAACTGCCCTTCAAACCAGATTGGGACTCCCACATCCAATGTTAATTGGTCTCTCGAAGTGTTCATGTGGGCATGTGTTGGATTCCTTGGGTACTCATCTTATGCGGTGCCCCTCAGGTGGAGAACGTATTGTTTCACATGATTCTATTCGTGATCTATGTGATTTATGCAAGACTAGCATGCTAAAATTGTTGATTTCTACCTTCTAACTAGTTCTAGATGTGTTGATCAAATTGACCAAGATCAAAATCCATTAATGTATTTTGGATCATAACTTTTCACATGGTATCAGAGCAGGTTGCATGTCAAATATGGAGATTCAACCATTTCTAGTGGTGGATTTGAGGGTGCCATAAATTCTTTGTGGATTACACACTCAAATCAAGTTGTTGGAAGCATAGAAAGTGGATCTTTGTGATCCTATCAACATTTTAGGTCAAATTACTTGTAGTAGGCCGATTTCTGAGTCCATGCACTGGAATTTGGAGACAAAAATTGCCTATGGTAGATAATCATACATTCTAGTAGATGTCATATCAAGATTTGAGCTTTTGCATCTAGATTTTTCTTGATTCAATATAATGTATTTTTGGAGCAACCATAAATTTGGTAGGATCTCTTGATTTTCAGGTTGCTGGATTCTCAAAAGTAGATTTATGTCTTAGGTGTTAGAAAAAGTTCATCATATTGTGTTCAGATATACTGTGATCAAGAAATTAAAATTCTATGTGCTAGGAATTGCTAGAAAGAAGAGAAAAAGGAGAGAATAGAATGTTCCATATCTTTGTGATTTTTTCATTTGTTGATTTCAAGGGAGTGCTTTGTGCATTGGAACAGGTTCAAAGCGAAGATCAAATCATTGCAACATGGCAATCTCAAGTGGCTTCATGTTAGAAGGCAACAATAGACTTACCTCTAACAACTATTGGAGATGAATGAGTTGAGGGAGATTGTTGTAGGTGTGAAGGAGAGGCCTCAAGCACCCCAAGATCAGTTGATGTATGATCAGAGAGCTAAAAGAGCTCTACACATGATTAAGATGAATGTTACCGATGAGCTTCTAAAGGAAGTGGGTAAGAGCATTACATCAAAGGAGGCTTGGGATTCATTAAATAAGCTTTATGAATCTAAGTCTACATCTAGGGTACCAACCCAAAGAAGATAAATCTTTTCTAGTTTGCAAAAGAAGTAAGAGAGTGCTCATGCTTTTGTTTTGAGAATTAAAGCATACAATGATGAGCTTGCATATGTTGATGAGAGTATTAAGGATGTAGACCTTGTTCAAGTAGTTCTTAATGGCTTGTTGGATGATCATGCTAATCTTGTTCAAAGCTTTTCCATTCAAAAGACTTTACCAAGCATGTTGGATTTGCAAGAGATATTAATGAATGAGGAGTTTATGCTTCAATCAAGAGGAAGTGGATGTACATCTCAAGTTGATGGAGATGAGGCTATGTTCATAAAAGGCAAATTCAAGGGCAAAGACAAAAGCAAGTAGTCAAAGGGTCAAGATCAAGGTGATCCTTCATATTTTTTTAAGAAGAAGAAAGATAAGTCAAATTTGAAGTGCTTCTATTGTGGAATCAAAGGGCCTTTTTCTAGTGATTGCTTTAAGAAGAAGAGAGATCAAGGTGATAAGAAAACCAACCTAGCTATTGATGAAGATGATGTTGATGAACAAATCTCAAATGTTGCTTTCATCTTGCTTGTTGGCTAATGATGGAGACATTGATCCTCGGTGGATTTGATAGTGGAGCTACATCACACATGACATATCATGAGGAGTATTACTCATCCTTGATGGCATTTGAAGGTGAGAAGAAGGTTATTTACACGGCCAATGATGGTGAGTGTGCAATCCAAGGGATTGACACAATTCCTATTTCCCTTTCCACAAATAGTAATGTGAATTTGAGAGATGTTTTGTTCATTCCTTCCATTACTAAGATCCTTCTTAGTGTAAGTCAATTGCTTGATAAGGGATTCAAGGTGGAGTTTGTTGGTGATGCTTGTTTGATCAAGAAAGAAGATGAATTGATTGCAAAAGGGAAAAGGCAAGGTAAGTTGTTCAAACTTGATGATTTTGTTGTTGCTAACCAATTTGGATGTATGGCAAACAAAGACATGCCAAATCAAAAGGTATGGCACAAGAGATTGGGGCATCTCAACTTCAAGTCATTGGAGGTGATGGAAAAAAGGCAAGTTGTTTTTTGTCTTCCCAAATCTTTGTCAAGCATTAGTCATGTTGTGAGCAATGTGCACGTTCTAAGTCACATAGGTTACCTTACGAGAGATCTATGTCTAGATCAAATAAGACTTTCCACCTTGTGCATTTGGATATTCATGGTTTATCTACAATTGGCATTGCTAAATCCAAGATGTATGTTACATTCATTGATGATTTTAGTAGATTTTTTTGGGTCTATCTACTAAAAAGCAAAGTTTAGGTGTTTGATATCTTTGTCAAGTCCAAGATTGCAAGAGAGGTTCAATTTTTTACAAAGATCAAGTGCTTGAGGAGTGAAAATGGTGGAGAGTACATATCTACCAAGGCCTTTTGTGAAGAACATGGGATCAAGATGGAGTACACAAGCCCAAGGACACCACAACAAAATGGAGTGGCCGAGAGGAAGAATAGAACTTTATGTGAAAGTGCCAAAGCCATGAAGTTAGGTCCTAATATTCCTGAATCCTTTTCGGATCAAGCTTTGTTGTGTGCTACTTTTCTAAGCAATAGATGGCCAAGTGTGGTATTGGATGAAAAAACTCCTTTAAAAATATTGTTTGGTAGGAGGCCGATTCTCAGAACTTTTGGCTGTATTTACTATATCAACATTACTCTTGATGATAGAACCAAGGAGGATCCCTCTTCAAAGAAAGGTTGTTTGTTGGCTACAGTGGGGTAAGCAAGGCTTACAAGATCTACATTCTGTCAACCAATAAAGTGGTCATTCGAAGAAAGTTTATTTTTGAAGAAGGAAATTATCCAAAAGTTTCTTCAAGTGGTGGTGTGGACAGTGGATCTAAAATACTTGACGTTGATAATGTGATTGATGGTACTTTGGATGTTGGTGGTGAAGGGCCAAATTCAAGTCAAAATGGAGGACATAAAGAGAAAGACAACAACCTTTCAAATTCACTTATGATGAGGGTAAGCAAGTGGAAGTTACTGATCTTGCATTTCTCACATATTTTGGTGAATCTTCTTGTGTAGATGATAATTATGCAAGTGGATGATGGTTTTCATGGAATGTATGCAACTAATGGATCTGTAAAACAATTTCTGTTCAATGGCTTTGATGGTCAAGTGGAAGATCAAGATGATGATCTTAAAGGACTTCATCAGCACAAAAGGAAAGGTGGCAATTTGGAGCTAGTCATCAAAGGAGGCAAAGATGTTTTGGATCTATTTTTTTAAGTTATTGAAGACTCAAGTAAGGTCAAAGGAGCAGCAAGGAATTGTTGTTTAGTTCTACTTTCCTTGTGCTATATCGTGTTTGAGAAATCTCATGTGAATGTGTGCAAATTGTCAAGATATGGTGAAACTAGCTACATTTTTTTGCATCATTTTCATGCTGGAGTTGTACTAGCATTCTTGGATAGTTTTGCTGATGGAAATAAAACTATTGGAGGCTCATTATATGACTCATTCATGATCAAGTCATCAAGGGTTGATGACTTCTTGTGGCAAGATGGAGATGGAGGCTCATTCATGGAGTTTTATGATGGATACATGGCAAGAAAGGACAAAGAGGGAGGAGACATGCAAGCAAATGGTTATCACTCACACTTATTATCTGATTGCTGTAATTTCCCAGATAGTTAAGTTGGAAGAATGGAGGAATCATCTCATGTACATTCTATTTGCTTCTTCATGTTCTAGTACTTTGGCCATGTAAATTTGATGTAAGAAATAGTGAAGCATCCCATGTGGACACTATTCTATATATCAATTATGGAAGTTACTATGAAACCATAGAAAGGAGGTCTATACTTAGGATGGATATCATTCTAAATTTGGATCAAACAAAACTAGGCAAAAATTGTGTGTCTTTTTGGCTCAATTTTGGATAGGCTTGTGATTGAAGATGTCAATATGTTACTATGAAACCATAGAAAGGAGGTCTATACTTAGGATGTATATCATTCTAAATTCTTGAAAGCTTTTGGTAGGCCGAGAGCTAGCTCCTTTGATGCCATGGATTCCATTGATTGAAGATTAGGATGGCCCAATCTTTTGTGCCAAAGCTCCACTTGAGTTAACCATATTCACACTTTCAATAGCCAAATTAGCATCCAACTTGAAAAGCCTTCCTTGCTTAATGCCACTAGCTATGCACTCATTATTTTTCAAGATGGAACACACTCCACTCTTGAAATGTACATCTATTCCATTGTCCATTAATTGACCAACATTAAGCAAGTTTTTTGTAATGGATGTAATATACAAAACATTATCAAGGTCTATCCTTTTAGATGATCCTAAGCATAATGGAATAGATCCTATGCCATCTATCTTGCATTCTTGATCACTAGCAGTGTAGATTGATTTCTTAGAATCATTACAAGAAAGTAGATAAGAGAAATAATGCTTGTTGAATGACATGTGGGAACTAGCCCCACTATCAATCCGCCGTGTCTCTTGGCTTGACGTTGGTGTAGATGTTGCCATCAAGGATGTGTTGAAGCCATCTTCTTCCTCCTCCCCTTGTGCAAGATTTCTTTGATCTTCATTCGCTTGTGCATTCTTCTTCTTATAGCATTCGGAAGCAAAGTGTCCTTTCTTCCCACAAAAGAAACACTTCAACTTTGCTTTGTTCTTTTGCTTCCCTTTAGAGGTAGATGCTCCATCCTTTGCCTCAACCTCCTTGCCTTGGATCTTCTTGAAAGGATGAGACTTCTTCTTGCCTTTAGATGTGAAGTTTTCTTTCTCATCACCATTATGTAGTAATAAGGACCCATTCTTGTTTTGAGGTGAAGAATCCTACTCTCCTCGGCCACAAGAACATTATGCAATTTGTCAATTGATGGAAGCTGGTCTTGAATAGCAAAAGATTGAACTAGATTAGAGAACTCATCTCCTAATCCATTCAAAATTACTTGTACTAGTTCATTATCTTGGATCTTCTCTCCTATAGATCCCAATTCTTTGTTCGAGGATTTTATCCTTAGGACATACTCTTGTCCATTTTCTCCACTTCCCTTCATGCTTTATCAAGTTTCTTAGCATAAGCACTCTTGAAGTGTTGTTGGATTCATAAATGTTCTCTAGTGAATCCCAAGCCTCTTTTGATGTGGTACAAGAAGCCACGTCCTTCAAGAGGTCATTGCTTACATTTAACTTCAAGCAATGTAGGGCTAATCTAACCCTCTTCTTGTACTTTAGTTGTTCTTGGGGAGCTTGAGGCTCTTCCTCAACTCCTAAGACAATATCAAAGAGATCATGAACCACTAGTAGTGATTCCATTCTTACTTTCGAAATGGAATAGTTTGTGGAAGTTGGTTTCTCACTAGATTCTAACATATATCCACCCATGGATGTCATTTTGAATGAAAGCCTATGAGATACACAAAGATCTCTTGATAAGGTGTGAAGGAGCATGACTTCACACTCTGATAAAGAATATAACTAATTGTTAAAAATGTTAAAAAAAAATAAGTGCAAGTCAAAACTCACAAATTTTTTCTTAAAATATATCAAAGAAACTTATGTGAAGGAAGATTTCTCTTTTTTTATGTAAGTGAAGTATTATCATTTTTCAATTATTGAAAATGAATCATAGCATGATTGTTTATAATTGTTTGATGGTATCATGCATAACCTTTGAGTTCAAAAAGATTCATTGGATCCTCTAATGCCAGAAAGAAAGTGAATTTTATGATGAGATTTTCTATGTCCAAGGAAACTTCCTGTATCTCGAAGGAACAATTATTTCGATATAGATAAAGTGAGTCACTTCAACACTCTTGTCCAAGGTATTGATGAATATTATTAAAACTTTGCAAGATAATCTAAGAAGATTATCGTCATCATTGAATGGAATGTAGTAAGCGTATTATCCAAAGCAAATGGCATCCTTTTGCAAACAAAGCTCCCTCAATTGGTAGTCAAGGTTCCATCCTCAATAATTCATTCCAACCACAACCTCAAGAAGACCAATTAATCATTCCAGTAGTAATATAAGCGAATTTCTTTGTATTAATCATAACCTCTTTGAGTAGGCAATGACACCAAAGTTTTAGAATATCTCATAGCATGCTATATTATAAAAAATTGTTTTATCTAGAATAAAAGGTTTTTAATCCCCTGAACAAAACAAGAGTTCAATTACTATTATCCACAGATCATTCTATAGTATTGTTTCACTCAAAATTGTATTTTGATCACTTGATAGTGTTGGCTTGAATTCACATCTAGCAATATAATAATATTACTATGTTTATATATAGGACTAATTTCCTCTTAAGACATTATTTTCCTTTTGTATGCCATTAGATAAGGTAGTATCCGACAATCATTATAATTATTGGCATGTGCTCACCATAAGTTGAATAAAGATGTGTGTGATGAGTGTTTCAAATGTCCATAACACACATAAAAGTGTTTGTATGGTTTCCAATAGATCATCCTTTACTTAATATAGACGTGAATACAAAATCTTAATTCTCAACAATTAATTTTTCATTGATCAACAAATTTCTTATTCTATCAGCCTCAATTTTGTATGCACTCTATTAAATGGTTCACTACTTGATTCAATATCAAGGAAAACTTACTTCTTCAAGTAGCCACACAATGAAGGTAGGTATCTAGTAATTTCTCAATGTGTTACCATTCATGACATTGTTCTTGTACAATATACATTACAATGTATATTGTACATTTCAATAAAATATTATTATTCAACTCAACACATGGAAATACAATTGCACATGGGAAAATTAGGAATTAGAACATTCTATATTGGATTCCAGTATAAAACATTGTTAATCCTCCAAACAAAATAAGGAATTTGATTAACTGTTCTAGTTGCAAATACTAGCTGCAAATAATCATTTAAAAATGTGTTATTGAAGTTTTTATTTTGGTCACTTGATGGGGTTAGCTTGAATTAATGGCATCTAGTAATATCACGAGTAATGTACAAGGCTTATTACAATGTTGTTACAACAGTCAAAGACACCATCGTCTTTCCTTATGCCATTAAATAAGGTAGTATTCAACAATTAGCCAAAATCATTGATTTTTGCTCACTAGAATTTGAATAGAGACTTGTGCGATGAGCGTTTCAAAGGTTCATCACATAGATAAACTTATTTGTATGGTATCCAATAGACCATCCTTTACTCAATAAAGATGTGAATATAGAATCTCAAATCTCAACAATCAATTTTTTACTCATCAACAATTCTGTTATATCATGAAGGTACTTATTTAGTTATTGATTTAATGTGATATCATTCATGATACCATTGTTCACAATGTATACTATAAAATTCAATAGATTACCATTATTCTATTCAGTACATGGATATACAAATTGCATGTGGGGTAGTGCAAACTAGAAGATTTAAATATGGATGATATATAGATAAAAGGTTGTAAAGTGCCGATTAACTTATGAACCATTCCATTTTCTTCTTTTATGTTTAAAAAGCAATAACCACAAAATTCCCACTTAAATCATAACTCAAAGGGTTGATCTTAGCTTGATAAATGAATTATTAGACAAGGATTCAGTGAGGCTATTAGCCACCCAATCTGATAATGGAACATGGTGGAGTTGGATCTCTTTAGCTTGCACTTTCTCTCTCAGAAAGTGATGAGCAATCTCGATGTATTTACTTCTTGCATGAAATGTAAGATTGGTTGCAAGTTGTTGGGCTAATTAATTTTCACCAAAAATAATTAGCAACTCCTCGGCCTCCATTACTGGAAGCTCTACTAACAACCTCTTGAACCACAAAACCTCCTTTATTGTAGAGGTCAGCGCTTTGTACTCGGATTATGTTGAGGATAGTGAGATTGTACCCTTGCTTTTGGAAAGCCAAGAAACACGCCATCATATAAGCCTCTTAATGAACTTACGGACTTTCAATCCACTTTGTTACCTACAAAACTAGAATCTAAGAAAGCTCTCAAGTCAATGCTAGCATGTCTATAAAGTATGCCAAAAGTTTTGATGGCTAAAACATATCTTATCACCATTTTGGTCATTTTGCATAAATTGACTCAATATACCTATGCTAGGGCTAAGATCAAGCCTAGACATGAGTCAAAATATGACCTACCTATTTGGGCCTATGTGTACTGCAATCCAGAACTCATTTTAACCTAGTGTCTATTTTGACTCAAGTAGTGATCCTATTTGAACCTTGAGAATCACAATCCGTTCAAACCCTGATCACAATAGTATCTATAAAAATGGACATATTTTCTTAAGAGCATATCAAAATTGTCTAGATAAAAATATGGGCACTACTTACTGGCTAACCCCTTAGTTGTATCATTGTATACTTCCTTGGTAGGTAGTTGGTGACATTGAGATCCCCTACAAAGACAAGGAAATTGATCTTCCACCCTGAGGAAGAGGATGTAGGATCTCAATTGTCTAGTGGTGTTATTGACAAGCCAATCTTGAAATCAAAGACAAAGGACTATGACATAGTCACTGATATTGGATCTCTTCGTCTGAATATCACTTTTGAGCAACTTTGGCTGATAACACTTATTACAGAAAGCAACTGAAAGGTCCTTCTGCCCCTAGAAAGAAGAAACAAGTTTCTTTGCTAGATGCTGGTTATCCAAAATCATTCTTCTATTGCTGCCTCTCTTACACATCTACTCAAGAAACAAGCGGAATACTTGTGGAAGAATGAACAGTAGAAAGCGTTCGAAGAACTTAAGCAAAGGTCGATCAATGCTCCTATTCTGAGACCACCCAAGTGGGCTATTTTATTTCATAGTTATGTTGATGTTTCTGCATTTGGTATTGGCATCTGTCTAAGTCAAAAGGACAATCAAAAGAAAGACCATCCTATATACTATGCGCGTCGTCAGCTTAGTGCCTCAGAAAAGAATTATTCGGCTACAGAAAGGGAAGCACTTGGAATGATTTTCACTATTAAGAAATTTGGGCATTATTTGTTGGGATATGCTTTCAATTTTCATGTTGATCACTATGCTCTAGAGTATCTTGTAAATAAATCAGATTTATCAGGACGAATTGCTCAATGGGTTCTACTTCTACAAGAATTCACCTATCAAGTAGAACTTCACCAAGGAAAATATCATATGAATGCTGATTATCTATCGTGACTCAGCATAGGAAAAACTAAAAAACCAATTAATGAGAATTTTTCAAACGAAAATCTATTTAAAATTTGATCCACTAATTCATTATATTCTGATATTATTATTTATCTCAAGGATCAGATATATCCGGATGGTTATGATTTGGAGCAAAAGAAGGTTTTTTAATTTTAGGGAACACCTTATACGATTATTAACAATGTCCTGTACAAGCTTGGTGCTGATCAGCAACTAAGAAGATGTCTTGAAACAACAGATATTAAAAAGGTTGTTCAAGGCTTACACTCAAAGGATGCTGGCGGACACTTTGCTTTAAAAAACACTGTTAAGAAGATATTGATTGCCAAGTACTGGTGGCCAATAATGTTCAAGGATGTATGAGACTATATTCGTTTGTGCGATCCATGCGAGAGATTTGGTAAGCCTACAAAAGCAATGAATTGGCCGTTGACACCAATCCTGCCTCTTGCACCATTTGAGAAGTGGGGGATTGACTTTGTCTGTCCAATCAAACCTGTGACTCAACATACTAAGTGTCCTTAAATTCTTGTTGCAAAGGATTATGCTACAAAGAATGTTGAAGCAGAAGCGACGAAACGAAATGATGCGACAGCCGTCGCGGCGTTCTTATTCAAATTTATAATCACAAGATATGGTTGTCCTCTTGAACTAGTAAGTGACCGTGGTACACATTTACTAAATGACACAATACGGCTGCTGACAACATATTTTTTGATTAAACACAGAAAAACAACCCCTTATAATCCAAAAGCAAATGGGTCGATTGAGAGAGCTAATGGAATCTTATGTAAGATCCTGAACAAGATTATTATTGCACATGCGACTGATTGGGTTCAAAAATTACCATCAGTTCTCTGGGCTTATCTTAACACAGAAAAAATTGTGACAAACTTGTGTTGGTGTCACAATCAATCGAGATAGTCTAGTACAAGCCATTCTTAATGGCTTGAAAGAAAACTATGAAAATCTTGTTCAATCCATTGCTATTAAGGAGTTATCCAACTTGGAGACTCTTCAAGGAATTCTATCTCTAAAGAAGCTAGACAAGAGTATAAACTCTTGAGGATGGACAAGCTGTCTCTCAGGCATATTGACGATGACAAACTTCTCTTTGCCAATAACAAGCACAAATGGAGGAGCAAGAATCACAATCCTCAAGCCTTCAACAAAGACAAAGCTACGGACAAAGACAAAGATGGAGAAGAAGATGATTCATCTCATCCGTCTACCTCCAAGTACAAGAAGAAAAGAGTCAAGTGTTTCTTTTGTGGCAAAAAGGGGCACTATGTCACTAAGTGCTTCAAGAAGAAGAATCAAGACAATCAAGCCAAAATTATCAAAGAACATCCATTTGCAAATGAAGGAGAAGGATAATTCATGGTGTCAAGTTTCTCCTCTACACCTTCAATGATGTATCTTGCCTGGCATGTAGACTCTGTAGTATGACAAATTGTTGTCATAACCTACCAGAAATCCTTGCTCGGCTTTCTCATCAAGCTTCTTTCGAAGCTTATCAGGAATATGTGCATAAGTTGCACAACCAAAGATTCTGACGTGAGACAGATTGGGCTTTCTACCCCACCATAGCTCATGTGGTGTCGTGTGTGGGACACCAGACTTGCCTGTTCTGTTCTAGATGTATGTGGCTGTAGCTGCTGCTTTAGCCCACAATGCCCTTGGAGCCTTCGAGTAGGCCATCATGCATCTGGCTGCTTCCATTTGGGTCCTGTCCTTTCTTTCAGCAACACCATTGTGCTGCGGTGTGTAGGCTACAGTTCTTTTGTGAATGATGCTACGATCATTGCAAAAGTTAGTGAAGCGATTCAAGATGTATTCACCACCTCGATCTGTTCTGATCTGCTTCACTTTGCTGCCTGTACATCTCTCAGTCCAATTCACATATTTTGTGAATTTATCAAGTGCTTCAAATTTATTCTGAATAAAATACACTCTGGCAAATTTGCTATAATCATCAATGATGGATACTCTTCATGCTCTTGGTCTGATTGGTGTTTATATAAATTCAAAATTTTACTTGTACTAATTTGTATTTCTATAAAATCGTTCTCTCAGTCAAGCTTGCTCTGGTTCCACCCAGAACTTCCCTCGACCTGAATGTTGTTGGCAACTCCATTTTCTCTTTCTCAACAATCTCATAACGTTCTATGAAATTGATCCATGATTCTGTAGGTCCTCCCATCTCCTCACCCCATCTCATAAAGTGACCCCCTATTGGACTGGCTGAGAGGATACTTGGGAAAAATATTTGTTTGGTGGACCAATTTATAATAGCATCTGTCTGATATAACCACGGTCTTCCAAATAATATTGAGTACAAAAAATCCAAGTAATTTCAGAGTTGATTCTTGTCTTTCATAGAGGTATTCATCTTCGAGACAACTACAACAAGATCGAAACAAATTTAGTTAAAATCTGTTCAATATTTAGTCCAGTCGCATGTTCAACATGTTTCAACTGTGTGTTCCAAAACGCCGATCCAACCTTGAGCATGCAAGTTACAAATAACATCCCCACCAACAAATTTTTTTGGGGAGGAGAGAGTGGATCTGCTTGGATCCACTAGGAGCAGTTACATTGCTAGCAACAACATCAACAAAATCGATAGCCAAGGTCACAAACCAAAGACGAGAACGACAAGGCTAAGAAGCAGATGGGCAATCCAAAAGGACTCAATCAGAAGAAGTCCCAAATGGAGGCCATAATGGGGGAGTTCATCGTTCTGCGGTTCTAGTGATGCATAATTCTCCATTTATCCAGCCTCAGATCTATGGGCAACATCCCATGATGGCATCGTATGGATTGCCGATGCAAATACACCTCATGTTAGTGAGCACCCTACTTGTTTGCTCTTGTTTCCTACAGCTTCTAGTGTAGTTCCCAACTAGTTTTATGATTCACAAAAAGAGTTCTAGAAACAACCAAAGCTCACAAGCAATCTTATGCTACTAATCAACCATTACAATTGATTTACAGTCCAGCAGTTCTGTGTTCTTTACATGCACAGATTACTTTGCTTGGAGGTTTCAACCAAAGAGCACCTACAACTGAGTGTAAAAAAACATTCATGCATGCACCCCAAAAGCAAGCTTTAATCACTAAGCACTTCATGCACACAAACAAGTGGAGAGAATCATACGTCAGAACAAGATTCATCAGCGTAAAAGGCATGATTGAAGGAGCAAAGGGAATATGATTTCCTTCCTCTCCCACTATGAAGCTCCAAAAACTTGCATGCAAGTTTGCATGTGTGCCTTTGAAAGTTCAATCGATAGATTGTCTCTTGCACACCTCCCTCTGTCATTAGGTGACTACTTGGTTGCCACCTAGTTTGATTATCAGTGGTGGATCTTGGTGCATAATCCTTTCTGCTAGAAAGTGTTCACTGATTTCCTACTCTAGAGAATCAGTTGATTTTTATTTACTTCTTCTTTCGTTTCAGAACAGCCTCTGCCTATTACTAGGCTATGTTGGGTAGTTTCTTGAAGTTAACGTTCTTTATTCAAAGCCCAAATCAGACAAAAAGGGACTGGTAATCATTGCAGTATTGTCCTGCGCCTGTCACAGGACGACTCAGGGCAGTCACTCTTGCACTGGAACTACATGCTTGCAGATCATGCATTCAACCAAGAAATCAACGTGTAGAGTGGTTGAAATGCCATGAAATGCTACTTTATTATTGCAAAAACGAATAAAGATCACAAGCAATCTTATGCTGCTGATCAACCATTACAATTGATTTACAGTCCAGCAGTTCTATGTTCTTTACATGCACATATTACTTTGCTTGTAGGTTTCAACGAAAGAGCACCTACAACTGAGTGTAAAAAAACATTCATGCATGCACCCCAAAAGCAAGCTTTAATCACTAAGCACTTCATGCACACAAACAAGAGCAGAGAATCATATTTCAAAACAAGATTCATTAGTGTAAAAGGCATGATTGAAGGAGCAAAGGGAATATGATTTCCTTCCTCTCCCACTATGAAGCTCCAAAAACTTGCATGCAAGTTTGAATGTGTGCCTTTGAAAGTTCAATCGATAGATTCTCTCTTGCACACCTCCCCATGTCATTAGGTGACTACTTGGTTGCTACCAGAAACAAATTCACATAACTGAAACAAAAAACTAATCTAACAGCATTTTAGAAGTCCCAGAATCAAAAAACACTCATTTCTTAATTCTTGGACATCCCAAGAACATCAAGCACTAGAATGTCAAGAATCTACAAGATTTACACCACATTTCTAGCCTCAATAGTTTACCTGAATGTTGATTCCTATATTAATCCACAAACAAGAAAAAAAAATCTAATCCACAACTAGGAAAGCAAGAAAATAATCCACCACTAAATCCCGAACCACACACATGGAATGGAAGGGCATGATCATAACAGAATCACTCAAGAAAGCAATCAACATCAAGGAGCTCAAAGGATGCACCAAACTCGTGGAGGCACTTCTCATTTGGACATGGAGGAGATGCATTACACAAACATCTCCCTTCTACAAAGGGTGAGTCTCTTAAATAAACAAGAGACTGGCTTAGGTGGCATCATAGTGGCATTTCCACATTTCACATATTACAAGTGGAATAATGCTCTCCACTAGAGGTCACCATTATACTACTTTCTTTAAGAGGGGTCTACTTGCATTTATTACTTTGCCTAGATGTACTAGTTCCTACATGGTCATTGCATCTTTCAGGATTTACTATGAGACTTACACAGTTCTTGCTTGTGATTCTTAACTAGTACTTCTTGGCTCTCAGTCTTTGTTTGTCTCGTCTTCTCAAAGACCTTCTCGGTCTAAGGTGAGAGGTGCTCATGGGTAGCTCTGGTCGAGTATCTTGGGGATTCGTCAGAATCAGCCAACATCATCCCACCCCTGTGTTGTAAGACCCACTGCAACTCATATTGAATGATGTCGCTCCGCTTCCGCATTGGCATCTTCGATTATCACTTGGAAAACCATAGATTCTCATTCTCTTGCATAAAACCAAGTGCTTATTGTTGCTGGTCTTTATCACAAAAATTGTATGTTGCAATGTAACCAGAATGTCTTATTGCTTCAAGTGGTTGACATTCTCAAAATTGGAGAGCTCCCAATAGCTTCACAACTTGCATGCCTGACTGCATTCAGCGTGTCTTTTTCTTTTATCACTTGTATCTGCCATTGACAATTTCATCATTTATTTTTTGGTAGGTAGTAACTTCTGGGAGGTCTGTATCCTCCATTTTGCTTCTAGGCGTTTTCAGAGTTCTTCTCTCAATTGAAATTCCAGTTTTGTCGACGCTCTTTCCTTGATGTGAAGAGGAGAATCTTCGATTGATAGGTTGCACAAACCTTGGTTAACAGCCTTCGAGGAGATGGACCCATCAACACATTGGTGGTAGGATTATATTTGGACAGATGGTTTGGTGATGGTAGGGAAACGATGAAGGCTTGGTGGAAGGGTGAAGGAACTAATAGCTTTACACTTGCAGCCTTGGACCTTTGCAATGTCGAGCTTTGACCAGTGAGGAGCTCGCTTTATTCTATAGGTTCACGGTTGTCTTCATCTTTTTTTTTTTTTTACAGCTCTTTTTCCTTTCATCAATTACTTTTGGATCTCTTTGGGCTTCATAGGAGGGGATTCGACTATCATTGCTCCAGAGAGTTTCTTTTGATCAAGATCGATCTGACTCATTTGTTGCTTAAGTTTTGTCCTTTCCTCCTAAGATTCTTAGATCTTTCTCTTTATTTCGTTATGCTGCTTTGTCTGCTTTCTTAGGTCTTCTTTTCTGGATGACCAACCAATGTAGGTGGTAGTTGGCCTCTGCAAGACATTTGCAATGATCTCTTAGCCGCTTCGGCGAAACTATCTCTGAAAAATTGGGGATTTCTTAGATGAACACTGGAATGATGTTAAACAGATAGATGAAAGGTAGGGACAATGGATGCAAATGTATTGCAAGAGGGCTAGTTGAAGAAGGATATTGATTTCCCAATGCTTCTGCTTCTCTTTTCTGAAGGATCTTCGGCTCCCTCCTTCACATGCGTCGCTGCTGACTGATTCCCCTAATTTGTCATTGATACCTTTTCACTGTATCTTTGAAGATACACTTTCAGGGGCTCCATATAGTTTTCAAACCCTAAAGTGTTCATTGCCCATAGCAGATCATCACCAATGATTGATTTTTGATTCTCATGTTGGCACTTATCTGACACCTCCCGTGTTATGAAGCTTATGAACTCCGAAACACATTCTTGCACTATTCTTTGGCATCTTTGGAGGTTTTCGCATTAGATGGAAGGTCTTTCTTCATGAAGTGGCCTACATTAGCTATGGTCAGAAGCTGGTCTTGTTCTCGGAGGGAAGAAGACTCACGGCCACTTCAACAATTAATGTTAATTTTTTGAAGCAATTTATATCACCAACAGCTGCATATAACCTCATCACTAACCCACCACCCATCACTGGTCCACTAACTTCACCACCTGCACCTGACACCCAATCACTTGAGTTTGATTCGCCAGATCAAACCCTAGCACTTGGCGAGAATATGTCGCTCTCAAAGGGACTTCCCTCAATGCTTCCAGGGAGCAATAGTGACACTTTTGTTGCACCAACGCATGAGGAATCACCCTTAGATCTAGAGCGTAAAGTGAAGTTCCAAGATACCAAGAGTGTCACAACTCTACATGACTATTTGGCAAGGCCTTCAAGGAAGTTGTCCGAGAAATCCAAAAAAAAGATCCGGAGACAATTCGACGATCGAAAGGAGTCCGAGGATTTTTGGAGGACATATAAGAGAAAAGACCGGGGAGGTTTAAAGAAAGTGACTAATGAAGATTACCCCAAACTCAGCAGCTTAGTAAATGCATAGCGACCACACCCCTCTTGGAGAATCATAATGTTGTTGAACAATGATGAACAACTCCAAGAGTATCTAAGGGCACCAAGTTGGGCTCACTTGTATTAAATCTTCGATTCTTGGTAACAAGGGTCTCTCTCTCTCTCTCTCTCTCTAACTCATGGATGATAAGTCGTTATAACTAACCCTATTATGCTTAGTTTACAACTCAACGGAAGAACACACTGTTCAAGGTGGGCCTTTTGTCTAAATCACCTTACCTAAACCCAGGCTATGAATATAAACATTGATTGTAAGCGAATCATTCACCCTAAATCAAATGGACAGGATTTATTACTCGAAGAAACTTCTTCCACAAGCCAAACCGGATGGGCTCTATGGAAAACTATATATAGAGCATAAACCATACCCATTGTCACCATTACAGCGATTGAATAGGAGTTCACTACTTTCTTTTTCCTCTTGTCTACAAGTGAAGTGATGGGTACGCACCATAGCCGTATGTCTCTCTTGACTTCATGCTCTTTAACTTTGTAGTTTACCATTTTATGATGGATTATTCATGCTTAGATTAATCGCTGGACATCAAGCTATGCTACATCTTTTTGGTAGCCTTTATGCGTGCTGAAGCAGCGCTGGCTTCCCAACCATAATTAGCATCGTTTACAACATCATGCAATATTTAGAATACAATAAAAATATCAAAAACTTTCCTACAGGGCCAGCGCTGGTTTTTCAGAACGCTACGACCTTTTTCGAGCTTCTTTGTATGCACAGAATGCTATATATATTTTAGATGTGAGTAAAAGTAAGCTTCTGGTCAGCGATGGACCAAGAGCTTTCATGTATTGTTTGTAGCCTTAATTTACTAGCATTGAAAACCAGCGATGGGCCCTCGGTTGACTGGAATGAGGTGTTTTTTATCTCTATCTGCATTCCGTTTATCAGATTATAGACTGTTGGTACAGCGATTTGCTACAAGGAAAACATTTACATATTGCTTGAAATGGTAGACTTGTTTAACATACAATTAGCAGGTTGATAAAGCAGGTTCAAAGTAGAGTGAATGCATGCTGATTCGATTAGACACACATGTCACACACACACACACACACAATCATATAGGTTTTATGCTTACACTTTTTCAGAGCTGAAATACACATATGAAACTCATTAAAGGTCAAATTAATCTGATGTGGTGTAATATGTTCTGTTACAAAAACAAACATTGGAATCTGAGTGCAGTTTGTTCCGCTATCCTATTGCACATGCTTGTTTGTCGATTTCTTAATTATATTTTAATGTGAAAGTTGCATTTTGCGGGTGCTGTCGATACTATAAGAAGAGTATATGTTTTCAGTATATCAGCTTTCCCTTCACATTGCATTACCATTAATCAAGGAGTGTCTAATAATGTGATGTGGATAGAATTATTGATATTGGATCGAATCTAGTGATAGATATTAGAATAATATTGGTTCACATTCCTTAAACATTTCCTTGAAGCTTCAAGAAGATCGTGATCAGATCTGAGTTTCTTCAATAACTGATAGAAATATAACAAGAACTTACAAGTACACTGGCGTGTTACGGAAACAGAAACAACATTGAGATTTGGGGAACGCGAGAGAGAGAAGGTTGAAATCAAAGTAAATTCAGAAAGTTTCCAGTAAACTCTTATCGTCTTTTTTCTTCTGCGTCAAATTTGATTCACCCTGCACTCGCAAGAAGATTGCATTTTGGATGACTCGGCTAGAGTTCTCTGATCTTTGCATCTTGCATTCAACTGTTTCCCTGAGTGCCATTACAGATTTTGTTTTCTAGATTCTTGAAATAGTTGGAATCAAGCTTGGGCATGCAGCTGCGCCACCTGTGAGATACAAAGAATCAGGACCCCGAATCACAATGACATTTTTGGTGAGGTGATACGGGACTCACTACTGTCGTCACTGTGGGCTCAATCGCAAGAGATCAGGTTTTGTTCTGAAGAGGATGCAATTTGTGCAGTTTGCCTTTGTGGGTACGAAAAGGAAGATCCTGTATGGTTGTTACCATCTTGTTCTCACATATTTCATAAACCTTGCCTTGATCGGTGGCTTGACCAAAACCAAACTTGTCCTACCTGTAGATCTTCTCTTTTGACAAAAGAACTTACTCAGAAAAGTGAGAAGAGAGATGAAGCGCTTATGATAGAGTCCGCATTGTGGTTTTCTTTCTTCGGTAACCATGGCCCTGCCGCAATGACTTCCTTGTATGGAGCACATATATATCTTACGAGAATTTTGGCGCTCCATACAACAAACTCATTTTGGCAGGGCCATGGTTATCGTTGAAAGAAAACCACAATGCCCACTCTGTCGTACATGCTTCGTCTCTCTTATTACTTTTCTGAGTAAATTCTTTTGTCAAAAGAGATCTACAGGTAGGACAAGTTTGGTTTTGTTCAAGCCACCGATCAAGGCAAGGTTTATGAAATATGTGAGAACAAGATGGTAATAGCCATACAAGATCTTCCTTTTTGTACCCACAAAGGCAAACTGCACAAATTGCATCCTCTTCACAACAGAACCTCTCTGTGATTGAGCCCACAGTGTGACATTTAGTGAGTCCCGTATCTCATCACCAAAATTGCCACTGTGATCGCAGGGGCCTGATCCTTGATTTCCCACAGGTGGCGCAGCATGCCCAAGCTTGATTCCAACTATTTCAAGAATCTAAAAAACAAAATCTATAATGGAACCCAGGGAAACAGTTGAATTCAAGATGCAAAGATCAGAGAACTCCAGCCGAGTCATCCAAAAGGCCATCTTCCTGCGAGTGTGTGGTAAATCAAATTTGACGCAGAAGAAAAAAGATGCTAAGATTTTTCTGGAAACGTTCTGAATTCACTTTGAATTCAACCTTCTCTTTCTCGCGTTCCCCGAAGATTAACGTTGTTTCTGTTTCTGTAACACGCCACTATACTTGTAAGCTCCTATTATATTTCTGTCAGCTACAAAGAATCAAACAAACTCAGATCTGATCACGATCTTCTTGAGGCTTCAAGGACATGCTAAAGGATTGTGAACCAATATTATGCTAATATCCACCACTGGATTTGATCCAAAGCAAATTATTCGACACTCTAATGGTAATGCAATGTGAAGGGACCCGCAAAACGGAACTTTCACATTAAAGTACAATTAAGAAATGGACAAATAAGCATGTAGAATAAGATAGCGGAACAAACTGCACTCAGATTCTAAGGTTTGTTATTGTAACAGAACATATTACACCACATCAGATAAATTTGACCTTTAATGAGTGAAGATCTCAATCAGCTCGTATGTCAAATGTGTATTTCAGCTCTAAGAAAGTGTTAGCATGAAACCCTTATGAGTGTGCGTGTGTGTGTGTGTGTGTCTAATCGAATCAGCATGCATTCACTCTACTTTGAACCTGCTTTATCAACCTGCTAATTGTATGTTAAACAAGTCTACCATTTCAAGCAATATGTGAAAGTTTTCCTTGTTGCAAATTGTTGTACCAAAAGTATATAATCTGATAAACGAAATAGAGATAAAAAAATCTCATTCCAGTCAACTGAAGGTCCATCATTGGTTTTCAATGCTAGTTGGCAGCAATTAAGGTATACAAAAGCTCTTTGTCCATCGTTGACCAGAAGCTTACTTTTCCTCACAACATCTAAAATATATATAGCATTCTTTGCATACAAAGAAGCTCGAAAAGGTCATAGAGTTTTGAAAAACCAGCACTGGCCTTGTAGGAAAGTTTTTGATAGTTTGTTGTAATATAAATATTGGATGATGTTGTAAATGATGCTAATTATGGTTGTAAAGCCAGCATTGCTTCTGCATGCATAAAGGCTACCGAAATTTCAACATGCTCTTTGCACTACTCAAGGTTTACTTCCACCGTTTGTATAGCCTTTTGTGCCTCCCTTTGAATCTTTGGTGACAAATCAGCAACTGGTTTTTCAAAAGACTATTATGGAGCATCTTTACTCTTATTCCTTTGGTCAACTTATCAATGATTCACCTGTTGATGCAGTTCGAGCTCATCTTCTTTCTTGCGTTGGTCCAGGTGCAGGTGCATGGCTGGTTGCACGTCCAGTTCTTCCACTCTTGCGACTCAACAATGACTTGTTTACAACTGCCCTTCAAACCAAATTGGGATTCCCACATCCAATGTTAATTGGTCTCTCCAAGTGTTCATTTGGGCATGTCTTGGATTCCTTGGGTACTCATCTTATGCGGTGCCCCTCAGGTGGAGAACGTATTGTTTCACATGATTCCATTCGTGATCTATGTGATTCCATTAATGCATTTTGGATCATAACTTTTCACATGGTATCAGAGCAGGTTGCATGTCAAATTTGGAGATTCAACCGTTTCTAGTGGTGGATTTGAGGGTGCCATAAATTCTTTGTGGATTACACACTCAAATCAAGTTGTTGGAAGCATAGAAAGTGGATCTTTGTGATCGTATCACCATTTTAGGTCAAATTGCTTGTAGTAGGCTGATTTTTGAATCCATGTACTAGAATTTGGAGACAAAAATTGCCTATGGTAGATAATCATACATTCTAGTATATGTCATATCAAGATTTGAGCTTTTGCATCTAGATTCTTCTTGATTCAATATATTGTATTTTTTGAGAAACCCTAAATTTGGTAGGATCTCTTGATTTTCAGGTTGCTGGATTCTCAGCAGTAGATTTATGTCTTAGGCATTAGCAAAAGTTCATCATATTGTGTTTAGATATACTGTGATCAAGAAACTAAAATTCTATGTGCTAGGAATTGCTAGAAAGAAGAGAAAAAGGAGAGAATAGAATGTTCCATATCTTTGTGATTTTTTCATTTTTTTGATTTCAAGGGAGTGCTTTGTGCATTGGAACAGGTTCCAAGTGAAGATCAAATCATTGCAGCATGGCAATCTCAAGTGGCTTCATGTTACAAGGCAAGGATAGACTTACCTCTAACAACTATTCTACTTGGAAGGTAAGGATGGAGTCCTTATTGGAGATGAATGAGTTGATGGAGATTGTTGTAGGTGTGAAGGAGGGGCCTCAAGCACCCGAAGATCAGTTGATGTATGATTAGAGAGCTAAAAGAGCTCTACACATGATTAAGATGAATGTTACCGATGAGCTTCTAAAGGAAGGTGGTAAGAGCATTACATCAAAGGCGGCTTGGGATTCATTAAAGAAGCTTTATGAATCTAAGTCTACATCTAGGGTACCAACCCAATCAAGATGAATCTTTTCTAGTTTGCAAAAGAAGGAAGAGAGTGCTCATGCTTTTGTTTTAAGACTTAAAGCATACAATGATGAGCTTGCATATATTGATGAGAGTATTAAGGATGTAGACCTTGTTCAAGTAGTTCTTAATGGCTTGTTGGATGATCATACTAATCTTGTTCAAAGCTTTTCCACTCAAAAGACTTTACCAAGCTTGTTGGATTTGCAAGAGATATTGGTGAATGAGGAGTTTAGGCTTCAATCAAGAGGAAGTGGATCTACATCTCAAGTTGATGGAGATGAGGCTATGGTCATAAAAGGCAAATTCAAGCACAAGGACAAAAGCAAGTGGTCAAAGGGTCAAGATCAAGGTGAGCCTTCATATTTTTTTAAGAGGACGAAAGACAGGTAAAATTTGAAGTGCTTCTATTGTGGAATCAAAGGGCCTTTTTCTATTGATTGCTTTAAGAAGAAGAGAGATCAAGGTGATAAGAAAACCAACCTAGCTATTGATGAAGATGATGTTGATGAACAAATCTCAAATGTTGCTTTCATCTTGCTTTTTGGCTAATGATGGAGACATTGATCCTCGGTGGATTTGATAATGGAGCTACATCACACATGACATATCATGAGGAGTATTACTCATCCTTGATGGCATTTGAAGGTGACAAGAAGGTTATTTACACGGCCAATGATGGTGAGTGTGCAATCAAAGGGATTGACACAATTCCTATTTCCCTTTCCACAAATAGGAATGTGAATTTGAGAGATGTTTTGTTCATTCCTTCCATTACTAAGAACCTTCTTAGTGTAAGTCAATTGCTTGATAAGGGATTCAAGGTGGAGTTTGTTGGTGATGCTTGTTTGATCAAGAAAGAAGATGAGTTGATTGCAAAAGGGAAAAGGGTAAGTTGTTCAAACTTGATGCTTTTGTTGTTGCTAACCAATTTGGATGTATGGCAAACAAAGACATGCCAAATCAAAAGGTATGGCACAAGAGATTGGGGCACCTCAACTTCGAGTCATTGGAGGTGATGGAAAAAAGGCAAGTTGTTTTTGGTCTTCCCAAATCTTTGTCAAGCATTAGTCATGTTGTGAGCAATGTGCACATTCTAAGTCACATAGGTTACCTTACAAGAGATCTATGTCTAGATCAAATAAGACTTTCCAGCTTGTGCATTTGCATATTCATGGTCTATCTACAATTGGCATTGCTAAACCAAGATGTATGTTACATTCATTGATGATTTTAGTAGATTTTTTTGGGTCTATCTACTAAAAAGCAAAGTTTAGGTGTTTGATATCTTTGTCAAGTCCAAGATTGCAAGAGAGGTTCAATTTTTTACAAAGATCAAGTGCTTGAGGAGTAAAAATGGTGGAGAGTACATATCTACCAAGTTCAAGGCCTTTTGTGAAGAACATGGGATCAAGATGGAGTACACAAGCACAAGGATACCACAACAAAATGGAGTGGCCGAGAGGAAGAATAGAACTTTATGTGAAAGTGCCAAAGCCATGAGGTTGGGTGCTAATATTGCTAAATTTTTTTGGGATCAAGCTTTGGTGTGTGCTCATTTTCTATGCAATAGATGGCCAAGTGTGGTATTGGATGAAAAAACACCTTTAAAAATAATTTTTGGTAGGAGGCCGAGTGTGAAGATTTTCAGAACTTTTGGTTGTATTTACTATATCAACATTACTCTTGATGATAGAATCAAGGAGGATCCCTCTTCAAAGAAAGGTGTGTTTGTTGGCTACAGTGAGGTAAGCAAGGCTTACAAGATCTACATTCCGTCAACCAATAAAGTGGTCATTCGAAGAAAGTTTATTTTTGAAGAAGGAAATTTTCCAAAAGTTTCTTCAAGTGGTGGTGTGGACATTGGATCTAAAATTCTTGATGTTGATGATGTGATTGATGGTACTTTGGATGTTGATGGTGAAGGGCCAAATTCAAGTCAAAATCCAAGGAGGACATAAACGGAAAGATAGCAACCTTTCAGACTCAGTTATGATGAGAAAGGTAAGCAAGTGGAAGTTACTGATCTTGCATTTCTCACATATTTTGGTGAATCTTCTTGTGTAGATGATGTTATGCAAGTGGATGATGGTTTTCATGGAATGTATGCAACTAATGGATCTGTAAAACAAGTGTTGTTCAATGGCTTCGATGGTCAAGTGGAAGATCAAGAGGTTGATCTTAAAGGCCTTCATCAGCACAAAAAGAAAGGTGGCAATTTGGACCTAGTCAAGAGCTTCAAAGGAGGCAAAGATGCTTTGGATCTATTTGTTTAGGTTATTGAAGACTCAAGTAAGGTCAAAGGAGCATCAAGTAATTGTTGTTCAGGTCTACTTTACTTGTGCTATATCATGTTTGAGCAATCTCATGTGAATGTGTGCAAATTGTCAAGATATGGTGAAACTAGCTACATTGTTTTGCATCATTTTCATGCTGGAGTTGTATTAGCATTCTTGGATGGTTTTGCTAATGTAAATGAAACTATAGGAGGCTCTATATCACTCATTCATGATCAAGTCATCAAGGGTTGATGACTTCTTGTGGCAGGATGGAGATGGAGGCTCATTCATTGAGTTTTATGATGGATACATGGCAAGAAAGGACAAAGAGGGAGGAGACATGCAAGCAAATGGTTATCACTCACACTTATTATCTAGTTGTTGTAATTTCCCAGAGAGTTAAGTTGGAAGCATGGAGGAATCATCTCATTTATATTCTATTTGGTTCTTCATGTTCTAGTTATTTTGGCCATGTAAATTTGATGTAAGAAATAGTGAAGCATTCCATGTGGACACTATTCTCTATATCAATTATGGAAGTTACTATGAAACCATAGAAAGGAGGCCTATACTTAGGATGGATATCATTACAAATTTGGATCAAAGTAGTGTGGTTTAGGGTTATTATGAAACCATAAAAAGGAGGTGTGAAGAGTGCCTAGTCATCCAGATCCACCAATGGGAGCCATATGTGTTCATTTCCCAAAGTTGACTATTCTCTTTGGCTAGAAAACAAAAAGCTAGTCCTCCACATTTATAAAAATATTCCCTATAAAATAGGATCTAATGGAATATTCCTATCTTATCTTCTAGAAGCTTATCCACATGTGTGAGTAATAACTCATTCACATGGAAGTCCAATCTATTTACACAAAGTTTGACCAATTTGACCATTTTCAAGATTCTACTCAAAGGTCAATTTCACACTAGTGTAGATCAAGCTAAAATCAATCTAACTTTATAAAAATGACTTATGTACATTCTTTCCAACATGGGAACAGACTCCACACGTGTGAGAACCTATCACGCTCAAATCACTTGAGATCTACAAGGTACAACAAGTTGGAAGTGATATTTTAACAAAAATTAGGCAATGAAAGAAAATCTATTATGGACAAATTTCAAGTACAATACATAGTGACCAAGAAGGAGCATGATTTCACACTCTGATGAAGAATGTAATTAATTGTTAAAAATGTTAAAATAAAAAAGTGCAAGTCAAAACTCACAAATTTTTTCCTAAAATATATCAAAGAAACTTACGTGAAGGAAGATTTTTTCTTTTAATGTAAGTGAAGTAATATCATTTTTTAATTATTGGAAATGAATCATAGCATGATTGTTTATAAATGCTTGATAGTATCATGCATAACCTTTGAGTTCAAAAAGATTCACTGGATCCTCTAATGCCAAAAAGAAAGTGAAATTTATGATGACCCTCTCCTATAACTCAAATAGATTTTCTATGTCCAAGGAAACTTCCTTCATTTATCCCCAAGGAACAATTATTTTGATATAGATAAAGTAAGTCCAACACTCTTGTCCAAGGTATTGATGAATATTGTTAAAACTTTGCAAGATAATCTAAGAAGATTATCGTCATCATTCAATGGAATGTAGTAAGCGTATTTCCCAAAGCAAATGGCATCCTTTGGCAAACAAAGCTCCCTCAATTGGTAGTCAAGGTTCCATCCCCAATAATTCATTCCAACCACAACCTCAAGAAGACCAATTAATCATTCCAGTAGTAGTATAAGCAAATTTCTTTGTATTCATCATAATCTCTTTGAGTAGGCAATGACACCAAAGTTTTAGCATATCTCATAGCATGCATTATTATAAAAAATTGTTTTCTCTTGAATAAAAGGTTTTTAATCCCCTGAACAAAACAAGAGTTCAATTACTATTATCCACAGATCATTCTTTAGTATTGTTTCACTCAAAATTGTATTTTGATCACTTGCTTCAAGTAGCCACACAATGAAGGTAGGTATCTAGTAATTTCTCAATGTGTTACCATTCATGACATTGTTCTTGTAAATCCACAATGCATATTGTACATTTCAATAAAATATTATTATTCAACTCAACACATGGAAATACAATTGCACATGGGAAAATTAGGAATTAGAACATTCTATATTGGATTCTAGTATAAAACATTGTTAATCCTCCAAACAAAATAAGGAATTTGATTAACTGTTACTAGTTGGAAATAGAAGCTGCAAATAATCATTTAACAATGTGTTATTGAAGTTTTTATTTTGGTGACTTGATGGGGTTAGCTTGAATTAATGGCATCTAGTAATATCACGAGTAATCTACAAGGCTTATTACAATGTTGTTACAACAGTCAAAGACACCATCGTCTTTCCTTATGCCATTAAATAAGGTAGTATTCAACAATTAGCCAAAATCATTGATTTTTGCTCTCTAGAATTTCAATAGAGACTTGTGTGATGAGCGTTTCAAAGGTTCATCACATAGATAAACTTATTTGTATGGTATCCAATAGACCATCCTTTACTCAATAAAGATGTGAATATAGAATCTCAAATCTCAACAATCAATTTTTTACTCATCAACAATTCTGTTATATCATGAAGGTACTTATTTAGTTATTGATTTAATGTGATATCATTCATGATACCGTTGTTATAAACCCGTTACAATGGATACTATAAAATTCAATAGATTAACATTATTCTATTCAACACATGGATATACAAATTGCATGTGGGGTAGTGGAATCTAGAAGATTTAAATATGGATGATATATAGATAATCAAAGTTCTCAAACAAAAGGCTGTAAAGTGCTGATTAGCTTATGAACCATTCCACTTTCTTCTGTTATGTTTAAAAAGCAATAACCACAAAATTCCGACTTAATTAGACATTGTGGTTCCCTATATATGTAGTTGGACGTACTCCACGTGTCCCATAAAACCTTCGAGTTCAAACAAATTTGTTGGATCAATCAATGCCCAAAAGAAGTTGATTTGATGATGACCCTCTCCAATCGGGCCTCTAACACATTCATGTGTTCAAGAAAACTTCCTTTTTTCATCCCAAAGGAACACTTATTTGGCTATAGAAAAAGTGAGTCACTTTAACATTGTTGTCCAAGATAGAAAAACTATTGATAAATATTTGTCATAGCTTTGTTAGGTAGTCCTAAATGATTATCATCATTATTCAATGAGATGTCATACGCATAAAAGTGTCAAATTTGAAGAATAAGAACCTTGAATGGATGTTTTCAACCCTCAAGAGTGATTGATTGAATAGTTAGATCTATCTCATTGATCATCTACCTCCAATGGGTTGAGATAGACTCACAATCTTGATAATACTAGCAAGAGCGATCAAAAGAGTGTAAAAATAGACAACAAAAGCTTCACATGTGTAAAGTATAGTCTCGTGTATAGCTTATTAGTCTATTTCAATGTTCACTAAGAGTTGATTGCAAAATGATCTCTATAAAACAAGTTACAAGAGAAAAGTCAAGACTAGCTTGTGAACTACAAAATCATGATTGTCAATAATGAGTCAATGAGAAAGAACATCAAAACCATCATTTGAGTTGGCTGAGTTGATGTGGCTCATACTCAAGTGCCATGTCATAGGAAAATTTACCTACTCGTCTCTAATTTACCTAATCATTAGGTATGCCAACCAAGGGTTGGTAGTTCACCACCTTCAATGGTTAGGTCCTACATTTTAGAAATCTTGATCAAATGACCTACCTAACAAGTATGATTCAGATAGGCCTCTTATTCACACTTGGAACATCCTCCAAATGTGTGCACAAGATATACCTAGTTAATCAAGCTAAAATTTGTCTATTTTAAAATTCCTCCTCAAAAGTAGTTTAATAAAATTAAGTTACACTTATTGATAACTCAAAGGGTTGATCTTAGCTTGATAAATGAATTATTAGACAAGGATTCAGTGAGGCTATCAGCCACGCAATCTGATAATGGAACATGTTGGAGTTGGATCTCTTTAGCTTGCACCTTCTCTCTCAGAAAGTGATGAGCAATCTCAATGTATTTAGTTCTTGCATGAAATGTAAGATTGGTTGCAAGTTGTTGGGCTGTTTGGTTTTCACAAAAAATAATTAGCAACTCCTCGGCCTCCATTACTGGAAGCTCTACTAACAACCTCTTGAGCCACAAAACCTCCTTTATTGTAGAGGTCAAAGCTTTGTACTCGGATTATGTTGAGGATAGTGAGATTGTACCCTTGCTTTTGGGAAGCCAAGAAACACCCCATCATATAAGCCTCTTAATGAACTTACGGACTTTCAATCCACTTTGTTACCTACAAAATTAGAATTTGAGAAAGCTCTCAAGTCAATGTTAACATTTCTCTAAAGTATGCCAAACGTTTTGATGGCTAAAACATATCTTAGCACCATTTTGGTCATTTTGCATAAATTGACTCAATATACCTATGCTAGGGCTAAGATCAAGCCTAGACATGAGTCAAAATTTGACCTACCTATTTGGCCCTATGTGTATTGCAATCCAGAACTCATTTTAACCTAGTGTCTATTTTCACTCAAGTAATGATCCTATTTGAACCTTGAGAATCACAATCCGTTCAAACCCTGATCACAATAGTATCTATAGAAATGAACATATTTTTTTAAGAGCATATCAAAATTGTCCGGATGAAAATATGGGCACTACTTACTGGCTAACCCCTTAGTTGTATCATTGTATACTTCCTTGGTAGGTAGTTGGTGACTAGGTAGTTGGTGACATTGAGATCCCCTACAAAGACAAGGAAATTGATCTTCCACCCCGAGGAAGAGGATGTAGGATCGCAATTGTCTAGTGGTGTTATTGACAAGCCAATCTTGAAATCGAAGACAAAGGACTATGACATAGTCACTGATATTGGATCTCTTCGTCCGAATATCACTTTTGAATAACTTTGGCCGATAACACTTATTACAAAAAGCAACTGAAAGGTCTTTCTGCCCCTAGAAATAAGAAAAAAGTTTCTTTGCTAGATGTTGGTGTATTGTCTATTGATTTAGGTGATCTCGATGCACCTGAAATTGATGTCACCATTGCGGGATGTCTGATTGAAAAAGTGCCAATAGACTCTGGTTCCAGCATGAACATAATAACAGAAGACACAGCTCATGCTTTGGGGCTAACTTACATTCAATCGACACAGCGAAATATCAAGTTAGCTGATTTGACGCGACAAAAATCTGATGGAGAATTGAAGGATGTCACTGTTTATATTCTATAGAAGCTGAAACTTACATTGCAACGATGTCGAGATACTTCTTTATCCCTTCATCCAGAGAAATATATTTTTGGTATAAAAGAGGGAATATTACTTGGACACAGAGTATCAAATAGAGGAATAGAAGTCGATAAAGATAAATTCGAACTTATAAAGAACCTCCAAATACAAACCAATCTACGTGAACTAAGAGCTTTCTTTGGATATGTCGGCTATTATCGGAGATTTATCCAAAATCATGCTTCTATTGCTGCCTCTCTTACACATCTACTCAAGAAACAAGCGGAATACTTGTGGACGAATGAACAGTAGAAAGCATTCAAAGAACTTAAGCAAAGGTTGATCAATGCTCCTATTCTGAGACCACCCAACTGGGCTATTTTATTTCATAGTTATGTTGATGTTTTTGCATTTGCTATTGGCGTTTGTCTAAGTCAGAAGGACAATCAAAAGAAAGACCATCCTATATACTATGCGCGTCGTCAGCTTAGTGCCTCAGAAAAGAATTATTCGGCTACAGAAAGGGAAGCACTTGGAATGATTTTCACTATTAAGAAATTTCGGCATTATTTGTTCGGATGTGCTTTCAATTTTCATGTTGATCATTATGCTCTAGAGTATCTTGTAAATAAACCAGATTTATCAGGACAAATTGCTCAATGGATTCTACTTCTGCAGGAATTCACTTATCAAGTAGAACTTCGCCAAGGAAAATATCATACGAATGCTGATTATTTATCAGGAAAAACTAAAAAACCAATTAATGATGATTTTCCAGACGAAAATCTATTTGAAATTTCATCCACTAATTCGTTATATTCTGATATTATTATTTATCTCAAGGATCAGATATATCTGGATGGTTATGATTTGGAGCAAAAGATAGTTTTTCAATATAAGGTAGCACCTTATAGGATTATTAACAATGTCCTATACAAGCTTGGTGCTGATCAGCAACTAAGAAGATGTCTCGAAACATCAGATTTTAAAAAGGTTGTTCAAGCCTTACACTCAAAGGATGCTGGCGGGCACTTTGCATTAAAAAACACTATTAGTAAGATATTGATTGCCAAGTACTGGTGGCCAATAATGTTCAAGGATGTATCATACTATATGCGTTTGTGCGATCCATGCCAGAGACCTGTAAGCCTACAAAAGCAATGAATTGGCCGTTGACACCAATCCTGCCTCTTGCACCATTTGAGAAGTGGGGGATTGACTTTGTCGGTCCAATCAAACCTGTGACTCAACATACTAAGTGTCGTTATATTCTTGTTGCAAAGGATTATGCTACAAAGAACATTGAAGCAGAAGCAACGAAATGAAATGATGCGACAACCATCGCGGCGTTCTTATTCAAATTTATAATCACAAGATATGGTTGCCCTCTTGAACTAGTAAGTGACCGTGGTACACATTTACTAAATGACACAATACGGCTGCTGACAACATATTTTTTGATTAAACACAGAAAAACAACCCCTTATAATCCAAAAGCAAATGGGTTGATTGAGAGAGCTAATGGAATCTTATATAAGATCCTGAACAAGATTACTATTGCACATGCGAATGATTGGGATCAAAAATTACCATAAGTTCTCTGGGCTTATCATAACACATAAAAGATTTTGATGAACTTGTGTTGGTGTCACAATCAATCGAGATGATCTAGTTGTCATAACCTTCCAGAAATCCTTGATCGACTTTCTCATCAAGCGTCTTTCGAAGCTTATCAGTAATATGTGCATAAACTGCACAGCCAAAGATTCTGATGTGAGACAGATTGGGCTTTCTACCCCACCATAGCTCATGTGGTGTCGTGTGTGGGACACCAAACTTGCCTGTTCTGTTCTAGATATATGCGGCTGTAGCTACTGCTTTAGCCCACAATGCCCTAGGAGACTTCGAGTAGGCCATCATGCATCTGGCTACTTCCATCAAGGTCCTGTCCTTTCATTCAGCAACACCATTGTGCTGTGGTGTGTAGGCTACAGTTCTTTTGTGAATGATGCCACGATCATTGCAGAAGTAGATGAAGCGATTCAAGATGTATTCGCCACCTCGATTTGTTCTGATCTGCTTCACTTTGCTGCCTGTACATCTCTCAGCCCAATTCACATATTCTATGAATTTATCAAGTGCTTCAAATTTATTCTGAATAAAATACACTTTGGCAAATTTGCTATAATCATCAACGATGGATACTCTTCACGATCTTGGTCTGATTGGTGTTTATATAAATTCAAAATTTTACCTGTACTAATTTCTATTTCTATAAAATCGTTCCTATCAACCATTCTCTCAAACAAGCTTGCTCTGGTTCCATCCAAAAGTTCCCTCGACTCGGATGTTGTTGGCAACTCCATTTTCTCTTCCTCAACAATCTCATAACATTCTATGAAATTGATCCAGGATTCTGTAGGTCCTCCCATCTCCCCACTCCATCTCATAAAGTGACTTCCGTATTGGACTAGCTGAGAGAATACTTGGGAAAAATATTTGTTTGGTGGACCAATTTATAATAGCATCTGTCTGATATAACCACGGTCTTCCAAATAATATTGAGTACAAAAAATCAAAGTAATTTCAGAGTAGATTCTTGTCTTTCATAGAGATATTCATCTTCGAGACAACTACAGCAAGATCGAAACAAATTTAGTTAAAATCTGTTCAATATTTAGTCCAGTCGCATGTTCAACGTGTGTCAACTGTGTGTTCCAAAACGCCGATCCATCCTTGAGCATGCAAGTTACAAATAACATCCCCACCAACAATTTTTTTTTGGGGGGGAGAGAGTGGATCTGCTTGGATCCACTAGGAGCAGTTACATTGCTAGCAACAACATCAGCAAGATCGATAGCCAAGGTCACAAACCAAAGACGAGAACGACAAGGCTAAGAAGCAAATGGGCAATCCAAAAGGACTCAATCAGAAGAAGTACCCCAGTCACGACGAAGATCCTTCAGAAAAGAGAAGCACAAGCAATGGGAAATCAATCTCCTTCTTCAACCAGCTTTCTTGCAATACATTTGCATCCACTGTCCCTACCTTCCATCTATCTGTTTGCCATCATTCCAGTGTTCATCTAAGAAATCCCCAGTTTTTCAAGGATAGTTTCGCCGAAGCGGCTAAGAGATCATTGCAAATGTCTTGCAGAGGCCAACTACCACCTACATTGGTTGGTCATCCAAAAAAGAAGACCTAAGAAAGTAGACGAAGCAGTATAACGAAATAAAGAGAAAGATCTAAGAAGATGAGGAGGAAAGGACAAAACTTAAGCAACAAATGAGTCAGATCGATCTTTATCAAAAGAAACTCTCTGGAGCAATGATAGTCGAATCCCCTCCTATGAAGCCCGAAGAGATCCAAAAGTAATGGATGAAAGGAAAAAAGAGTTGTAAAAAAAAAGAAAAGATGAAGACAACCGTGAACCTATAGAATAAAGCGAGCTCCTCACTGGTAAAAGCTCGACATTGCAAAGGTCCAAGGCTGCAAGTGTAAAGCTATTAGTTCCTTCACCCTTCCACCATGCCTTCATCGTTTCCCTACCATCACCAAACCATCTGTCCAAATCTACTCCTACCACCAATGTGTTGATGGGTCCATCTCCTTGAAGACTGTTAACCAAGGTTTGTGCAACCTATCAATCAAAGATTCTCCTCTTCACATCAAGGAAAGAGCGTCGACAAAATTGGAATTTCAATTGAGAGAAAAACTGTGAAAATGCCTAGAAGCAAAATGGAGGATACAGACCTCCCAGAAGTTAGTACCTACCAAAAAATTAATGATGAAATTGTCAATGGCAAATACAAGTGATAAAAGAAAAAGACACGCGAGATGCAGTCAGGCATGCAAGTTGTGAAGCTGTTGGGAGCTCTCCAATTTTGAGAATGTCAACCACTTGCAGCAATAAGGCATTCTGGTTACATTGCAGCAAACAATTTTTGTGATAAAGACCGACAACAATAAGCACTTGGTTTTATGCAAGAGAATGAGAATCTATGGTTTTCCAAGTGATAATCGAAGATGCCAATGCGGAAGCGGAGCGACATCATTCAATATGAGTTGCAGTGGGTCTTACAACACAGGGGTGGGATGATGTTGGCTGATTCTGACGAATCCCCAAGATACTCGACCAGAGCTACCCATGAGCACCTCTCACCTTAGACCGAGGAAGTCTTTGAGAAGACGAGACAAACAAAGACTGAGAGCCAAGAAGTACTAGTTAAGAATCACAAGCAAGAACTGTGTAAGTCTCATAGTAAATCCTGAAAGATGCAATGACCATGTAGGAACTAGTATATCTAGGCAAAGTAATAAATGCAAGTAGACCCCTCTTAAAGAAAGTAGTATAATGGTGACCTCTAGTGGAGAGCATTATTCCACTTGTAATATGTGAAATGTGGAAATGCCACTATGATGCCACCTAAGCCAGTCTCTTGTTTATTTAAGAGACTCACCCTTTGTAGAAGGGAGATGTTTGTGTAATGCATCTCCTCCATGTCCAAATGACAAGTGCCTCCATGAGTTTGGTGCATCCTTTGAGCTCCTTGATGTTGATTGCTTTCTGGAGTGATTCTGTTATGATAATGCCCTTCCATTCCATGTGTGTGGTTCGGGATTTAGTGGTGGATTATTTTCTTGCTTTCCTAGTTGTGGATTAGATTTTTTTTCTTGTTTGTGGATTAATATAGGAATCAACATTCAGGTAAACTATTGAGGCTAGAAATGTGGTGTAAATTTTGTAGATTCTTGACATTCTAGTGCTTGATGTTCTTGGGATGTCCAAGAATTAAGAAATGAGTGTTTTTTGATTCTGGGACTTCTAAAATGATGTTAGATTTGTTTTTTGTTTCAGTTATGTGGATTTGTTTCTGGTAGCAACCAAGTAGTCACCTAATGACATGGGGAGGTGTGCAAGAGAGAATCTATCGATTGAACTTTCAAAGGCACACATTCAAACTTGCATGCAAGTTTTTGGAGCTTCATAGTGGGAGAGGAAGGAAATCATATTCCCTTTGCTCCTTCAATCATGCCTTTTACGCTGATGAATCTTGTTCTGACGTATGATTCTCTCCACTTGTTTGTGTGCATGAAGTGCTTAGTGATTAAAGCTTGCTTTTGGGGTGCATGCATGAATGTTTTTTTACACTCAGTTGTAGGTGCTCTTTGGTTGAAACCTCCAAGCAAAGTAATCTGTGCATGTAAAGAACATAGAACTGCTGGACTGTAAATCAATTGTAATGGTTGATCAATAGCATAATATTGCTTGTGAGCTTTGGTTGTTTCTAGAACTCTTTCTGTGAATCATAAAAATAGTTGGGAACTGCACTAGAAGCTGTAGGAAACAAGAGCAAACAAGTAGGGTGCTCACTAATATGTGGTGTATTTGCATCAGCAATCCATACGATGCCATCATGGGATGTTGCCCATAGATCTGAGGTTGGATGTATGGAGAATTATGGATCACTGGAATCGCAGAACGATGAACTCCCCCATTATGGACTCCATGAATTGCTCCCTCCTTCACACGTGCTGCTGCTGACTGATGCCTCTGCTTTGTCATTGATACCTTTTCCCCCTCCAGTTCACTTTAACTTTGAAGATACACTTTCAGGGGCTCCACATAGTCTTCAAACCCTGAAGTGTTCATTGCCTATAGATCATCACCATTGATGGTTTTCCGATTCTCATGTTGGCACTTATCTGATGCCTCCCCTGTTATGAAGCATATGAACTCTGAAACACATTCTTGCACTATTCTTTGGCATCCTTGGAGGTTTTCACATTAGATGAAAGGTGTTTCTTTATGAAGTGGCCTACACTAGCTATGGTCAGAAGTTGGTCTTGTTCTCGGAGGGAAGAAGACTCACAGCCACCTCCATACTGGCCCCGAGAGTCATTTTTTGAATGGCCACTACTGTTAGGGTTACTGCCCGACCTCTCTACTGAACCCCCATCGTTGTCTGCTAAGCTCGAACTTCAAGCAAAAAATTTAGACGAGAATCGCAAGGTAGGGCATGAAACTAGGATGATTTCAAACCTTTGAAGTGGCAAGGAGGGTCTGTGCTTGTTAATTAGCTTAATTACGGGTTCCATGGGCTCCTGCTTGATGATTGAGACTGGAAATGTGCTATACAACAGTCCAGGCATGGTTAAGGGTGAAGAAGAGAGGTTTAAGAGTATGGGAGTGAAAAAGCCCTCACCACCACCACCATCACTACCACTTTCGTAACTATACAACTCATTACTCCCTTACCTATCCATTCCACCATTCCCCAGTTTTGTTTTCCAACCTCCCAACCTCGACCCACTGAGTTCCCAAACCTCCAAGACCATGACAACATGTCAGAGAGAGCTAAGCAATCCTTGAAGTGGCATGATGAGGCCTCCTACCATCTTCATTGGTTAGTAGATCAGTTGGTGAAAACAGGGGGAGGAGCTCAAGGCAAAGAACCAGGAGCTACAACACAAAGATGCCCAAGCTGTAGGCATCGCTGAAAGAAATCAGTGCTGAATAGGCCAGGAGACAAGAGGAGCAAACTAATTCTCAACTCAACCGTCTTTACAACAAGTGCAAGACCAGCTCAACAAGGAGTTGGTCCTTGTGTGCCACTACAAGGATGTTGGCACCGGCTGTCTGCATAATCCTGCCATGGGTTCCTCCACTGACACCCATTTATCCCACTCACTCTTTCTTTTTCACGAACAATTATTATCCTTCCTTCCCTCATTTTTTTCCTTCTAATTATTCGACGACCTCCACTTTTAACACCATGACTACCACATCTTCTTTTAAGTTTGATGATAATTTTTTGAAGCAATTTATTTCACCAACAGCTGCATACAACCTCATCACGAACCCACCACCCATCACTCGTCCACTAACTTCATCACCTTCACCTGACACCCAATCACTTGAGTTTGATTCTCCAGATCAAACCCTAGCACTTGGCGATAATGTGTCACTCTCAAAGGGACTTTCCTCAATGCTTCCAGGGAGCAATCGTGACACTTTTGTTGGACCAACGGCTGAGGAATCAACCTTAGATCTGGAGCGTAAGGCGAAGTTCCAAGATACCAAGAGTGTCACAACTCTACATGACTATTTGGCAAGGCCTTCAAGGAAGTTGTCCGAGAAATCCAAAATAAAGATCCGGAGACAATTTGACAATCGAAAGGAGTCCGAGGATTTTTGGAGGACATAAAAGAGAAAAGACCAGGGAGATTTAAAGAAAGTGACTAATGAAGATTACCCTAAACTCAGCGGCTTAGTAAATGCCTAGAGACCACACCCCTCTTGGAGAATAGTAAGAATATCTAAGGGCACCAAGTTGGCCTCACTTGTATTCTTGGTAACAAGGGTCTCTCTCTCTCTCTCTCTCTCTCTCTCTCTCTCTCTCTCTCTCTCTCTCTCTCTCTCTCTCTCTCTCTCTCTCTCTCTCTCTCTCTCTCTCTCTCTCTCTCTCTCTCTCTCTCTCTCTCTCTCATGGATCGATCTCGATCTCGATCTCTCTCTCTCTCTCTCTCATGGATGAGAAGTCGTTAGAACTAACCCTATTATGCTTAGTTTACAACTCAACGGAAGAACATACTGTTCAGGTGGGCCTTTTTGTGTAAATCACCTTACCTATACCCAGACTATGAATATAAACATTGATTGTAAGCGAATCATTCACCCTAAATCTAATGGACAGGATTTTTTACTGGAATAAACTTCTTCCACAAGCCCAACCGGATGGGCTCTATGGAAGACTATAATAGAGCATAAACCATACCCATTGTCACCATTACAGCGATTGAATAGGAGTTCACTACTTTCTTTTTCCTCTTGTCTACAAGCGAAGTGATGGGTACGCACCCTCTTGACTTCATGCTCTTTAACTTTGTAGTTTACCATTTTATGATGGATTATTCATGCTTAGATTCATCGCTGGACATCGAACTATGCTACATCTTTTTGGTAGCCTTTGTGCGTGCAGAAGCAGCGCTGGCTTTCCAACCATAATTAGCATCGTTTACAACATCATGCAATATTTAGAATACAATAAAAATATCAAAAACTTTCCTACAGGGTCAGCGCTGGTTTTTCAGAACTCTACGACCTTTTTTGAGCTTCTTTGTATGCACAGAATGCAATATATATTTTAGATGTTGTGAGTAAAAGTAAGCTTCTGGTCAGCGACGGACCAATAGCTTTCATGTATTGTTTGTAGCCTTAATTTACTAGCATTGAAAACCAGCGATGGGCCTTCGGTTGACTGGAATAAGGTGTTTTTTATCTCTATCTGGATTCCGTTTATCAGATTATAGACTGTTAGTACAGCGATTTGCTACAAGGAAAACATTCACATATTGCTTGAAATGGTGGACTTGTTTAACATACAATTAGCAGGTTGATAAAGCAGGTTCAAAGTAGAGTGAATGCATGCTGATTCGATTAGACACACATGTCGTACACACACACACACACAGTCATATAGGTTTTATGCTTACACTTCTTTAGAGCTGAAAAACACATTTGACAAACGAGCTGATTGAGATCTTCACTCAGTAAAGGTCAAATTAATCTGATGTGGTGTAATATGTTCTGTTACACAAACAAACATTAGAATCTGACTGCAGTTTGTTCCGCTATCCTATTGCACATGCTAGTTTGTCGAGTTCTTAATTATATTTTAATGTGAAAGTTGCATTTTGCGGGTGCTGTTGATACTATAAGAAGAGTATATGTTTCAGTATATCAGCTTTCCCTTCACATTGCATTACCATTAATCAAGGAGTGTCTAATAATCTGATTTGGATAGAATTATTGATATTGGATCGAATCTAGTGATAGATATTAGAATAATATTGGTTCGCATTCCTTTAACATTTCCTTGAAGCTTCAAGAAGATCGCGATCAGATCTGAGTTTCTTCAATAACTGACAGAAATATAACAGGAGCTTACAAGTACAGTGGCGTGTTACAGAAACAGAAACAACATTAAGCTTCGGGGAACGCAAAAGAGAGAAGGTTGAAATCAAAGTCAATTCAGAAAGTTTCCAGTAAAATCTTATCATCTTTTTTCTTCTGCGTCTAATTTGATTCACCCCGCACTCGCAAGAAGATGGTATTTTGGATGACTCGGCTAGAGTTCTCTGGTCTTTGCATCTTGAATTCAACTGTTTCCCTGAGTGCCATTACAGATTTCGTTTTTTAGATTCTTGAAATAGTTGGAATCAAGCTTGGGCATGCAGCTGTGCCACCTATGAGATACAAAGAATCAGGACCCCGCAATCACCATGACAGTTTTGGTGAGGAGATACGGGACTCACTGTGGGCTCAATCGCAAGACATCAGGTCCTGTTGTGAAGAGGATGCAATTTGTGCTGTTTACCTTTGTGGGTACGGAAAGGAAGATCCTGTATGGTTGTTACCATCTTGTTCTCACATATTTCATAAACCTTGCCTTTATTGGTGGCTTGACCAAAACCAAACTTGTCCTACCTGTAGATCTTCTCTTTTGACAAAATAATTTACTCAGAAAAGTAAGAAGAGAGACGAAGCGTTTATGATAGAGTCCGCATTGTGGTTTTCTTTCTTCGATAACCATGGCCCTGCCGCAATGAGTTCATTGTATGGAGCAAATGTATATCTTTCGAGAAGTTTGGCGCTCCATACAACGAACTCATTGCGGCAGGGCCATGGTTACCGTTGAAAGAAAACCACAATGCCGACTCTGTCGTAAGTGCTTCGTCTCTCTTCTTACTTTTCTGAGTAAATTCTTTTGTCAAAAGAGATCTACAGGTAGGACAAGTTTGGTTTTGGTCAAGCCACCGATCAAGGCAAGGTTTATGAAATATGTGAGAACAAGATGGTAATAGCCATACAAGATCTTCCTTTTTGTACCCACAAATTGCATCCTCTTCACAACAGAACCTCTCTGCGATTGAGCCCACAGTGCGACATTTAGTGAGTCCCGCATCTCTTCACCAAAATTGCCAATGTGATCACAGGGGCCTGATCCTTGATTTCCCACAGGTGGCGCAGCATGCCCAAACTTGATTCCAACTATTTCAAGAATCTAGAAAACAAAATCTGTAATGGAACCCAGGGAAACAGTTGAATTCAAGATGCAAAGACCAGAGAACTCCAGCCGAGTCATCCAAAATGCCATCTTCTTGCGAGTGCGTGGTAAATTAAATTTAATGCAGAAGAAAAAAGATGCTAAGATTTTCCTGGAAACGTTCTGAATTCACTTTGAATTCAACCTTCTCTCTCTCTCTCGTGTTCCCCGAAGATTAACATTGTTTCTGTTTCTGTAACACGCCACTATACTTGTAAGCTCCTATTATATTTTTGTCAAACAAACTCAGATCTGATCACGATCTTCTTGAGGCTTCAAGGACATGCTAAAGGAATGTGAACCAATATTATGCTAATATCCACCACTGGATTTGATCCAAAGCAAATTATTCGACACTCTAATGGCAATGCAATGTGAAGGGACAGCTGACATACTGAAAACATATTCTCTTCTTATAGTATCGACGGCAGCAGCAAAACGCAACTTTCACATTAAAATACAATCAAGAAATGGACAAACAAGCATGTAAAATAAGATAGCGGAACAAACTGCACTCAGATTCTAATGTTTGTTTTTGTAACAGAACATATTACAAAACATCAGATTAATTCGACCTTTAATGAGTGAAGTTCTCAATCAGCTCGTATGTCAAATGTGTATTTCAGCTCTAAAAAAGTGTAAGCATGAAACCCATATGAGTGTGTGTGTATGTGTGTGTCTAATCGAATCAGCATGCATTCACTCTACTTTGAAACTGCTTTATCAACCTGCTAATTGTGTGTTAAACAAGGCTATCATTTCAGGCAATATGTGAAAGTTTTCCTTGTTGCAAATTGTTGTACCAAAAGTATATAATCTGATAAACGGCATAGAGATAAAAAAAATCTCATTCCAGTCAACCGAAGGTCCATTGTTGGTTTTCAATGCTAGTAGGCCGCAATTAATGCTACAAATAGTATACAAAAGCTCTTGGTCTATCGTTGACCAGAAGCTTACTTTTCCTCACAACATCTAAAATATATATAGCATTCTGTGCATACAAAGAAGCTTAGAAAAGGTCGTAGAGTGCTGAAAAACCAGCACTGGCCTTGTAGGAAAATTTTTGATAGTTTTGTTGTAATCTAAATATTGGATGATGTTGTAAACAGTGCTAATCATGGTTGTAAAGCCAGCATTGCTTCTGCATGCATAAAGGCTACCAAAATTTCAACATGCTCTTTGCACTGCTCGAGGTTTACTTCCACCGCTTCTATAGCCTTTTGTGCCTCCCTTTGAATCTTTGGTGACAAATCAGCGACTGGTTTTTTAGAAGGCTATTATCGAGCATCTTAACTCTTATTCCTTCGGTCAACTTATCAATGATTCACCTGCTGATGCAGTTTGAGCTCGTCTTCTTTCTTGTGCTGGTCCAGGTGCAGGGGCTTGGCTGGTTGCACGTCATGTTCTTCCACTCTTGCGACTCAACAATGACTTGTTTCTAATTGCCCTTCAAACCAGATTGGGACTCCCACATCCAATGTTAATTGGTCTCTCCAACTGTTCATTTGGGCATGTGTTGGATTCCTTGGGTACTCATCTTATGCGGTGCCCCTCAGGTGGAGAACGTATTGTTTCAATGATTCCATTCATGATCTACGTGACTTATGCAAGACTAGCATGCTAAAATTGTTGATTTCTACCTTCTAACTAGTTCTAGATGTGTTGATCAAACTGACCCAAGATCATAATCCATTAAGTGCATTTTGGATCATAACTTTTCACATGGTATTAGAGCGGGTTAATTTGGAGATTCAACCATTTCTAGTGGTGAATTTGAGGGCGCCATAAATTCTTTGTGGATTACACACTCAAATCAAGTTGTTAGAAGCATAGAAAGTGGATCTTTGTGATCCTATCACCATTTTAGGTCAAATTGCTTGTAGTAGGCCATTTTTTGAGTCCATGCACTGGAATTTGGAGACAAAAATTGCCTATGGTAGATAATCATACATTCTAGTAGATGTCATATAAAGATTCGAGCTTTTGCATATAAATTCTTCTTGATTCAATATTTTGCATTTTTGGAGAAACCCTAAATTTGGTAGGATCTCTTGATTTTCAGGTTGCTAGATTCTCAACAGTAGATTTATGTCTTAGGTGTTAGCAAAAGTTCATCATATTGTGTTTAGATATACTATGGTCAAGAAATTAAAATTCTAGGTGCTAGGAATTGCTAGAAAGAAGAGAAAAAGGAGAGAATATAATGTTCCATATCTTTGTGATTTTTTCTTGAGTTTCATTTGTTGATTTCAAGGGAGTGCTTTGTGCATTGGAACAGGTTCAAAGTGAAGATCAAATGATTGCAACATGGCAATCTCAAGTGTCTTCATGTTAGAAGGCAACGATAGACCTACCTCTAACAACTATTCTACTTGGAAGGTCAAGATGGAGTCCTTATTGGAGATGAATGAGTTGATAGAGATTGTTGCAGGGGTGAAGGAGAGGCCTCAAGCACCCGAAGATCAGTTGATGTATGATCAGAGAACTAAAAGAGCTCTACACATGATTAAGATGAATGCCACCGATGAGCTTCTCAAGGAAGCTGGTAAGAGCATTACGTCAAAGGAGGCTTGGGATTCATTAAAGAAGCTTTATGAATCTAAGTCTACATCTAGGGTACCAACCCAAAGAAGATGAATCTTTTCTAGTTTGCAAAAGAAGTAAGAGAGTGCTCATGCTTTTGTTTTGAGAATTAAAGCATACAATGATGAGCTTGCATATATTGATGAGAGTATTAAGGATGTAGACCTTGTTCAAGTAGTTCTTAATGGCTTGTTGGATGATCATGCTAATATTGTTGAAGATTTTTCCGTTCAAAAGACTTTTCCAAGCATGTTGGATTTGCAAGAGATATTGGTGAATGAGGAGTTTAGGCTTCAATCAAGAGGAAGTAGATCTACATCTCAAGTTGATGGAGATGAGGCTATGTTCATAAAAGGCAAAAACAAAAGCAAGTGGTCAAAGGGTCAAGATCAAAGTGAGCCTTCATATTTTTTTAAGAAGAAGAAAGATAGATAAAATTTGAAGTGCTTCTATTGTGGAATCAAAGGGCCTTTTTCTAGTGATTGCTTTAAGAAGAAGAGAGATCAAGGTGATAAGAAAACCAACCTAGCTATTGATGAAGATGATGTTGATGAACAAATCTCAAATGTAGCTTTCATCTTGCTTGTTGGCTAATGATGGAGACATTGATCCTCGGTGGATTTGATCGTGGAGCTACATCACACATGACATATCATGAGGAGTATTACTCATCCTTGATGGCATTTGAAGGTGAGAAGAAGGTTATTTACATGGCCAATGATGGTGAGTGTGCAATCAAAGGGATTGACACAATTCCTATTTCCCTTTCCACAAATAGGAATGTGAATTTGAGAGATGTTTTGTTCATTCCTTCCATTACTAAGAACCTTCTTAGTGTAAGTCAATTGCTTGATAAGGGATTCAAGGTGGAGTTTGTCGGTGGTGCTTGTTTGATCAAGAAAGAAGATTAATTGATTGCAAAAGGGAAAAGGCAAATTAAGTTGTTCAAACTTGATGCTTTTGTTGTTGCTAACCAATTTGGATGTATGGCAAACAAAGACATGCCAAATCAAAAGGTATGGCACAAGAGATTGGGGCATCTCAACTTCAAGTCATTGGAGGTGATGGAAAAAAGGCAAGTTGTTTTTGGTCTTCCCAAATCTTTGTCAAGCATTAGTGATGTTGTGAGCAATGTGCATGTTCTAAGTCACATAGGTTACCTTACAAGAGATTTTCATGGTTTATCTATAATTGGCATTTCTAAAGCCAAGATGTATGCTACATTCATTGATGATTTTAGTAGATTTTTTTGGGTCTATCTACTAAAAAGCAAAGTTTAGGTGTTTGATATGTTTGTCAAGTCCAAGATTGCAAGAGAGGTTCAATTTTTTACAAATATCAAGTGCTTGAGGAGTGAAAATGGTGGAGAGTACATATCTACCAAGTTCAAGGCCTTTTGTGAAGATTATGGGATCAAGATGGAGTACACAAGCCCAAGGACACCTCAACAAAATGGAGTGGCCAAGAGGAAGAATAGAACTTTATGTGAAAGTGCCAAAGCCATGAGGTTAGGTGCTAGTATTCCTAAATTCTTTTGGGATCAAGCTTTGTTGTGTGCTAATTTTCTAAGCAATAGATGGCCAAGTGTGGTATTGGATGAAAAAACTCCTTTAAAAATATTGTTTGGTAGGAGGCCGAGTGTGAAGATTTTCAAAACTTTTGGTTGTATTTACTATATCAACATTACCCTTGATGATAAAACCAAGGAGGATCCCTCTTCAAAGAAAGGTGTGTTTGTTGGCTACAGTGAGGTAAGCAAGGCTTACAAGATCTACATTCCGTCAACCAATAAAGTGGTCATTCGCAGAAAGTTTATTTTTGAAGAAGAAAATTTTCCAAAAATTTCTTCAAGTGGTGGTGTGGACATTGAATCTAAAATTCTTGATGTGGATGATGTGCTTGATGGTACTTTGGATGTTGATGGTGAAGGGCCAAATTCAAGTCAAATCCAAGGAGGACATAAAGGGAAAGACAACAACCTTTCAGACTCACTTATGATGAGAAAGGTAAGCAAGTGGAAGTTACTGATCTTGCATTTCTCACATATTTTGGTGAATCTTCTTGTGTAGATGATGTTATGCAAGTGGATGATGGTTTTCATGGAATGTATGCAACTAATGGATCTGTAAAACAAGTTTTCTTCAATGGCTTTGATGGTCAAGTGGAAGATCAAGAGGTTGATCTTAAAGGGCTTCATCAGCACAAAAGGAAAGGTGGCAATTTGGAGCTAGTCAAGAGCATCAAAGGAGGGATGTTTTGGATCTATTTGTTTAGGTTATTGAAGACTCAAGTAAGGTCAAAGGAGCATCAAGGAATTGTTGTTCAGTTCTACTTTACTTGTTCTGTATCATGTTTGAGCAATCTCATGTGAATGTGTGCAAATTGTCAAGATATGGTGAAACTAGCTACATTGTTCTGCATCATTTTGATGCTGGAGTTGTACTAGCATTCTTGGATGGTTTTGCTGATGGAAATGAAACTATTGTAGGCTCATTATATCACTCATTCATGATCAAGTCATCAAGGGTTGATGACTTCTTGTGGCAAGATGGAGATGGAGGCTCATTCATGGAGTTTTATGATGGATACATGGCAAGAAAGGACAAAGAGGGAGGAGACATGCAAGCAAATGGTTATCACTCACACTTATTATCTGGTTGCTGTAATTTCCCAGAGAGTTAAGTTGGAAGCATGGAGGAATCATCTCATTTACATTCTATTTGCTTCTTCATGTTCTAGTTACTTTGGCCATGTAAATTTGATGTAAGAAATAGTGAAGCATCCCATGTGGACACTATGCTCTATATCAATTATGGAAGTTACTATGAAACCATAGAAAGGAGGTCTATACTTAGGATGGATATCATTCTAAATTTGGATCAAAGTAGTGTGGTTTAGGGTTACTATGAAACCATAGAAAGGAGGTCTATACTTGGGATGGATATCATTCTAAATTCTTTTGTGCCAAATCTCCACTTGAGCCAACCATATTCACACTTTCAATAGCCAAATTAGCATCCAACTTGAAAAGCCTTCCTTGCTTAATGCCACTAGCTATGCACTCATTATTTTACAAGATGGAACACACTCCATTCTTGAAATGTAAATCTAGTCCATTGTCCATTAATTGACCAACACTAAGCAAGTTTTTTGTAATGGATGGAATATACAAAACATTATCAAGGTCTATCCTTTCAGATGATCCTAAGCATAATGGAATAGATCCTATGCCATCTAGCTTGCATTCTTGATCACTAGCAGTGTATATTGATTTCTTAGAATCATTACAAGAAAGTAGATAAGAGAAATAATGCTTGTTGAATGACATGTGGGAACTAGCCCCACTATCAATCCGCCATGTCTCTTGGCTTGATGTTGGTGTAGATGCGCCCCATCAAGGATGTGTTGAAGCCATCTTCTTCCTCCTCCCCTTGTGCAATATTGCCTTGATCTTCATTCCCTTGTGCATTCTTCTTCTTATAGCATTCGGAAGCAAAGTGTCCTTTCTTCCTACAAAAGAAACACTCAAACTTTGCTTTGTTCTTTTGCTTCCCTTTCGAGGTAGATGCTCCGTCCTTTGCCTCGACCTCCTTGCCTTGGATCTTCTTGAAAGGATGAGACTTCTTCTTGCGTTTAGATGTGAAGTTTTCTTTCTCATCACCATTATGTAGTAATAAGGACCCATTCTTGTTTTGAGGTGAACAATCCTATTCTCCTCGGCCACAAGAACATTATGCAATTTTCCTATTGATGGAAGCTGGTCTTGAATAGCAAAATATTGAACTAGATTAGAGAACTCATCTCCTAATCCATTCAAAATTACTTGTACTAGTTTATTATCTTGGATCTTCTCTCCTATAGATCCCAATTCTCTGTTCAAGGATTTTATCCTTAGGACATACTCTTGTCCATTTTCTCCACTTCCCCTCATGTTTTATCAAGTTTCTTAGCATAAGCACTCTTGAAGTGTTGTTGGATTCATAAATGTTCTTTAGTGAATCCCAAGCCTCTTTTGATGTGGTACAAGAAGCCACCTCCTTCAAGAGGTCATTGCTTACATTTAACTTCAAGCAATGTAGGGCTAATCTGACCCTCTTCTTGTACTTTAGTTGTTCTTGGGGAGCTTGAGGCTCTTCCTCAACTCCTAAGACAATATCAAAGAGATAATGAACCACTAGTAGTGATTCCATTCTTACTTTCGAAATGGAATAGTTTGTGGAAGTTCGTTTTGTTGAAAATTGTCACTTCTCACTTGACATTGGTTCATGTAAATATTGATCAAACATTAGAATATGTTGATGATATGATTTCACACGTGTGGAGCATGTTCCCATGTGTGAAAGGATGTACTTTTCATGTTTGTATATATCCAAATTGATTTTGTATCATTCTAGTTAGTGTGAACATGAAATGACTAGTTTTTAGTCAAGTTGACTAGTCACCTACAAATTAGCTTTTCCTTGCATGTGCATGAGTAAATGCTCCCACATGGCAAGTGGATGTTCACATGTGTGTATAGAGTACTAGAAGATAAGAGTTGACCATTTTCCTTAGATCCTATTTTGTAGGGAATATTCCTATATTCTAGGAGACTAGCTTTTTGGATTTTAGTCATATTCTAGAAGGTCAACTATTGGATAAGGATCAAGGATGGATCAAATGGATAGATATGAGTGATGTGGCACTCTTCACACGTGTGAAGGCCTGCTGGACTGTACCAGACTCATGGATGTACTTGATCCATAAAAGGATCATCATTTTGCTAAGAAAATTGATGAGACTTTTGCACTCTACACTTTTGTGAGATTTCTAGTCATTTGTCTTGTGATTTTTATGCATGATTGCTATCTAGTATCATTGTACTTGTTGTTTCAGGTGCAGGCCGTACAGTGGACAGTACTCCACACGTGTGAAGCCGCTCTCACTAAAAAATGATGTGTTGATCCATTGCTCTTGCTTAAATCCAAGTGTAGTGAATCTAGATCAAGATCTAATGTGTAGAACTTGATAGATTCATTGATTAAGCAACCAATAACTCTCTATGATTGTAAAGTACAATCATTATTGTCCTAAAAACTGTAAAATTTATCACGTTTCTCACTAGATTCTTACATATATCCACCCATGGATGTCATTTTGCATGAAAGCCTATGAGATACACAAAGATCTCTTGATAAGGTGTGATCTAAGGTATATTTCTAGCTTTCAAGAAGCTTTTAATGTCGGGCCAATAAATCCTAGTTCAACTTGGATGATGGTATAATAGATCAACTACAAATATCCTAGCAATTCACTCCTCAAAGAAATTGATTCTAGTTCAATTTGGTTTGATATTTCACACACACTTAAGATCTGAACAAATAAGCCTTAAAAATCTGATCTAATGCCTCAAGATGAGTTGCTTCAATGACTCAAATCACTATTTGATCATTAGCATTCAATAGATTGAACTAGATCTAGACAATGCACTAAAAACCTTGAATTTTGGACTAGTATGCCCTTTTTTGGATGAAAAACACTAATAGAAGTTAATTTGAAGGTTTCTATACGATTTCACACGTGTGGACAATACTTCAGCAGCCCACAAATCAATTTTGACCAAAAACAATGATGTTACTTCTCTCTTTGAACTCGTCCTCTCTAGAACTCAAAAACAATGATTTCTCAAGTACTATTAATCATTTAGATCACTTTTAGACTTAGCTCTGATACCATGTCAATTTTCAAAGAAAAAGGACAAATATTGACTGTACTATCAATCATTAAGAGTTATTGATTGCTTAATCCAAAGATCTATGAAGTTCTAGATGTTAGATCTTGATCTAGATGCTTTATACTATGATTTAAGCAAGAGCAATGGAACGAATGATGAAACACATGGATGGGCGGCCTCACACTTGTGGAGGATAGTACTTGTATGGCTTGTTTACAGAGAGTAAAGTACATTAACTTACAAATCCATTTCATTCATCAAAACTCAAGACAAATGTAGAAATCTCAACAAAACTAGAATTTGGCAATCTCACATCAACTTGTTATTGATTTGGTTGATCCCTTTATAGATCAAGTACATCCATGAACTGTCAACTGTCCAGCAGGCCTTCACACGTGTGAAGACTGCCTAGTCATCCAGATCCACCAATGGGAGCCATACGTGCTCATTTCCCAAAGTTGACTATTCTCTTTATCTAGAAAACAAAAAGCTAGTCTTGCACATTTATAAGAATATTCCCTATAAAATAGGATCTAATGGAATATTCCTATCTTCTAGAAGCTTATCCACATGTGTGAATGGTATCTTGACATGTGTGAGTAATAACTCATTCACATGGAAGTCCAATCTATTTACACAAAGTTTGACCAATTGGACCATTTTCAAGATTCTACTCAAAGGTCAATTTCACACTAGTGAAGTAATATCATTTTTCAATTATTGAAAATGAATCATAGCATGATTGTTTATAAATGTTTGATAGTATCATGCATAACCTCTGAGTTCAAAACGATTCACTGGATCCTCTAATGCCAAAAAGAAAGTGAATTTTATGATGACCCTCTCCTATAACTCAAATAGATTTTCTATGTCCAAGGAAACTTCCTTCATTTATCCCCAAGGAGCAATTATTTTCATATAGATAAAGTGAGTCACCTCAACACTCTTGTCCAAGGTATTGATGAATATTATTAAAACTTTGCAAGATAATCTAAGAAGATTATCGAAGCTATTACCCAAAGCAAATGGCATCCTTTTGCAAATAAAGCTCCCTCAATTGGTAGTCAAGGTTACATCCCCAATAATTCATTCCCACCACAACCTCAAGAAGACCAATTAATCATTCCAGTAGTGGTATAAGTGAATTTCTTTGTATTCATCATAATCTCTTTGAGTAGGCAATGACACCAAAGTTTTAGAATATCTCATAGCATGCTATATTATAAAAAATTGTTTTATCTAGAATAAAAGGTTTTTAATCCCCTGAACAAAACAAGAGTTCAATTACTATTATCCATAGATCATTCTTTAGTATTGTTTCACTCAAAATTGTATTTTGATCACTTGATAGTGTTGGCTTGAATTCACATCTAGCAATATAATAATATTACTATGTTTATATATAGGACTAATTTGCTCTTAAGCCATTATTTTCCTTCTTTATGCCATTAGATAAGGTAGTATCCGACAATCATTATAATTATTGGCATGTGCTCACCATAAGTTGAATAAAGATGTGTGTGATGAGTGTTTCAAACGTCCATAACACACATAAAAGTGTTTGTATGGTTTCCAATAGATCATCCTTTACTTAATATAGACGTGAATACAAAATCTCAATTCTCAACAATTAATTTTGCATTGATCAACAAATTTCTTATTCTATCAGCCTCAATTTTGTATGCACTCTATTAAATGGTTCACTACTTGATTCAATATCAAGTAAAACTTACTTCTTCAAGTAGCCACACAATGAAGGTAGGTATCTGGTAATTTCTCAATGTGTTACCATTCATGACATTGTTCTTGTAAATCCACAATGCATATTGTACATTTCAATAAAATATTATTATTCAATTCAACACATGGAAATACAATTGCACATGGGAAAATTAGGAATTAGAACATTCTATATTGGATTCTAGTATAAAACATTGTTAATCCTCCAAACAAAATAAGGAATTTGATTAACTATTACTAGTTGCAAATACTAGCTGCAAATAATCATTTAACAACGTGTTATTGAAGTTTTTATTTTGGTCACTTGATGGGGTTAGCTTGAATTAATGGCATCTAGTAATATCACGAGTAATTTACAAGGCTTATTACAATGTTGTTACTACAGTCAAAGACACCATCGTCTTTGCTTATGCTATTAAATAAGGTAGTATTCAACAATTAGCCAAAATCATTGATTTTTGCTCACTAGAATTTGAATAGAGACTTGTGCGATGAGTGTTTCAAAGGTTCATCACATAGATAAACTTAGTTGTATGGTATCCAATAGACCATCCTTTACTCAATAAAGATGTGAATATAGAATCTCAAATCTCAACAATCAATTTTTTATTCATCAACAATTCTGTTATATCATGAAGGTAATTATTTAGTTATTGATTTAATGTGATATCATTCATGATACCATTGTTATAAACCCGTTACAATGTATACTATAAAATTCAATAGATTACCATTATTCTATTTAGTACATGGATATACAAATTGCATGTGGGGTAGTGGAAACTAGAAGATTTAAATATGGATGATATATAGATAATCAAAGTTCTCAAACAAAAGGTTGTAAAGTGCCGATTAACTTATGAACCATTCCATTTTCTTCTTTTAAAAGCAATAAGCACAAAATTCCCACTTAATTAGACATTTTGGTTCCCTATATATTAGTTGGACGTCCTCCACATGTCCCATAAAATCTTCGAGTTCAAACAAATTTGTTGGATCAATGAATGCCCAAAAGAAGTTGATTTGACGATGACTCTCTCCAATCGGGCCTCTAACACATTCATGTGTTCAAGAAAACTTGCTTTTTTCATCGCAAAGGAACACTTATTTGGATATAGAAAAAGTGAGTCACTTTAACATTGTTGTCCAAGATAGAAAAACTATTGATAAATATTTGTTATGGCTTTGTTAGGTAGTCCTAACTAATTAGCGTAATTATTCAATGAAATGTCATCAGCATAAAAGTTCAAATTTGAAGAATAAGAACCTTGAATGGATGTTTTCAACCCTCAAGAGTGATTGATTGAATATTTAGATCTATCTCATTGACCATCTACGTCCAATGGGTTGAGATAGACTCACAATCTTGATAATACTAGCAAGAGCGATCAAAAGAGTGTAAAAATAGACAAAAGACAAGGAAATTGATCTTCCCCCCCCCCGAGGAAGAGGATGTAGGATCTCAATTGTCTAGTGGTGTTATTGACAAAACAATCTTAAAATCGAAGCCAAAGGACTATGACATAGTCACTGATATTAGATCTCTTTGTCCGAATATCACTTTTGAACAACTTTGGCCGATAAAACTTATTACAGAAAGCAACTGAGAGGTCTTTCTGCCCCTAGAAAGAAGAAAAAAGTTTCTTTGCTAGATGCTGGTTTATTGTCTATTGATTTAGGTGATCTCGATGCACCTGAAATTGATGTCACCATTGTGGGATGTCTGATTGAAAAAGTGCCAATACACTCTGGTTCCAGCGTGAACATAATAACAGAAGACATATCTCATGCTTTGGGACTGACTGACATTCAATCGGCACAGCGAAATATCAAGTTAGCTGATTTGACGTGACAAAAACCTGTTGGAGAATTGAAGGATGTCACTGTTTATATTCCACAGAAGCTGAAACTTACATTGCAACGGTGTCAAGATACTTCTTTATCCCTTCATCCAGAGAAATATTTTTTTGGTATGAAAGAAGGAATATTACTTGACATAGAGTATCAAACAAAGGAATAGAACTCGATAAAAATAGATTTGAGCTTATAAAGAATCTCCAGATACCAACCAATCTACGTGAACTAAGAGCTTTCTTAGGACATGTCGGCTATTATTAGAGATTTATCCAAAATCATGCTTCTATTGCTGCCTCTCTTACACATCTACTCAAGAAACAAGCGGAATACTTGTGGACGAATGAACAATAGAAAGCGTTCGCAGAAGTTAAGCAAAGGTTGATCAATGCTCCTATTCTGAGACCACCCAACTGGGCTATTTTATTTCATAGTTATGCTGATGTTTCTGCATTTGCTATTGGCGTCTTTCTAAGTCAGAAGGACAATAAAAAAAAAGACCATCCTATATACTATGCGCATCGTCAGCTTAGTGCCTCAGAGAAGAATTATTCGGCTACAGAAAGGGAAGCACTTGGAATGATTTTCACTGTTAAGAAATTTCGGCATTATTTGTTGGGATGAAATGATGCGACAACCGTCGCGGCATTCTTATTCAAATTTATAATCACAAGATATGGTTGTCCTGTTGAACTGGTAAGTGACCGTGGTACACATTTACTAAATGACACAATACGGCTGCTGACAACATATTTATTGATTAAACACAGAAAAACAACCCCTTATAATCCAAAAGCAAATGGGTTGATTGAGAGAGCTAATGGAATCTTATATAAGATCCTGAACAAGATTACTATTGCACATGCGACTGATTGGGATTTGAAATTACCATAAGTTCTCTAGGCTTATCGTAACACAGAAAAGATCATGACGAACTTGTGTTGGTGTCACAATCAATCGAGATGATCTAGTACAAGTCATTCTTAATGGCTTGAAAGAAGACTATGAAAATCTTGTTCAATTCTTTGCTATTAAGGAGTTATCCAACTTGGAGACTCTTCAAGGAATTCTTATCTCTGAAGAAGCTAGACAAGAGTATAAACTCTTGAGGATGGACAAGCTGTCTCTCAGGCATATTGACGATGGCAAAGTTCTCTTTGCCAATAACAAGCACAAATGGAGGAGCAAGAATCACAATCCTCAAGCCTTCAACAAAGACAAAGCTATGGACAAAGACAAAGATGGAGAAGAAGATGATTCATCTCATCCGTCTACCTCCAAGTACAAGAAGAACAGAGTCAAGTGTTTCTTTTGTGGCAAAAAGGGGCACTATGTCACTAAGTGCTTCACGAAGAAGAATCAAGACAATCAAGCCAACATTATCAAAGAACATTCATTTGCAAATGAAGGAGAAGGATAATTCATGGTGTCAAGTTTTTCCTCTACACCCTTCAATGATGTATCTTGTCTGGCATGTAGACTCTGTAGTATGACGAATTGTTGTCATAACCTACCAGATATCCTTGCTTGGCTTTCTCATGAAGCTTCTTTTGAAGCTTATCAAGAATATGTTCATAAACTGCATAGCCAGAGATTCTGACGTGAGACAAATTGGGCTTTCTACCCCACCATAGCTCATGTGGTGTCGTGTGTGGGACACTAGACTTGTCTGTTCTGTTCTAGATGTATGCGGCTATAGCTACTGCTTTAGCCCACAATGCCCTTGGAGCCTTTGAGTAGGCCATCATGCATCTGGCTGCTTCCATCAGGGTCCCGTCCTTTCATTCAGCAACACCATTGTGCTGCGGTGTGTAGGCTGCATTTCTTTTGTGCATGATGCCACGATCATTGCAGAAGTCAGTGATGCCATGATGTATTCGCCACCTCGATCTATTCTTATCTACTTCACTTTGCTATCTGTACATCTTTCAGTCCAATTCACATATTCTATGAATCTATCAAGTGCTTCAAATTTATTCTGAATAAAATACACTCTGGCAAATTTGCTATAATCATCAATGATGGATACTCTTCACGCTCTTGGTTTGATTGGTATTTATATAAATTCAAAATTTTACCTGTACTAAATTCTATTTCTATAAAATTGTTCTTATCAACCATTCTGTCAATCAAGCTTGCTCTGGTTCCACCTAGAACTTCCCTCGACTCGGATGTTGCTGGCAACTCCATTTTCTCTTCCTCAACAATCTCGTAACATTCTATGAAATTGATACAGGATTCTGTAGGTCCTCCCATCTCCCCACTCCATCTCATAAAGTGACCCCCATATTGGACTAGCTGAGATAATACTTGGAAAAAATATTTGTTTGGTGAACCAATTTATAATAGCATCTGTCTGATATAACCATGGTCTTCCAAATAATATTGAGTACAAAAAATCCAAGTAATTTTAGATTTGATTCTTGTCTTTCATAGAGATATTCATCTTCGAGTCAACTACATCAAGATCGAAACAAATTTAGTTAAAATCTGTTCAATATTTAGTCCAGTCACATGTTGAATGTGTTTCAACTATGTGTTCCAAAATGCCGATCCAACCTTGAGCATGCAAGTTACAGATAACATCCCCACCAACAAATTTTTTTTGGGGGGGAGAGAGTGGATCTGCTTGGATCCACTAGGAGCAGTTACATTGCTAGCAACAACATCAGCAAGATCGATACCCAAGGTCACAAACCAAAGACGAGAATGACAAGGCTAAGAAGCAGATGGGCAATCCAAAAGGACTCAATCAGAAGAAGTACCCCAGTCACGACGAAGATCCTTCAGAAAAGAGAAGCACAAGCAATGGGAAATCAATCTCCTTCTTCAACCAGCTTTCTTGCAATACATTTGCATCCACTGTCCCTACCTTCCATCCATGTGTTTGCCATCATTCCAGTGTTCATCTAAGAAATCCCCAGTTTTTCAAAGATAGTTTCGCCAAAGCGGCTAAAAGATCATTGCAAATGTCTCGCAGAGGCCAACTACCACCTACATTGGTTGGTCATCCAGAAAAGAAGACCCAAGAAAGTAGGCGAAGCAGCATAACGAAATAAAGAGAAAGATCTAAGAAGCTTAGGAGGAAAGGACAAAACTTAAGCAACAAATGAGTCAGATCGATCTTGATCAAAAGAAACTCTCTGGAGCAATGATAGTTGAATTCCCTCCTATGAAGCCCAAAGAGATCCAAAAGTAATGGATGAAAGAAAAAAAGAGCTGCAAAAAAAGAAAGAAAGATGAAGACAACCGTGAACCTATAGAATAAAGCAAGCTCCTCACTGGTCAAAGCTCGACATTGTAAAGGTCCAAGGCTGCAAGTGTCAAGCTATTAGTTCCTTCACCCTTCCACCAAGCCTTCATCGTTTTCCTACCATCACCAAACCATCTGTCCAAATTTGTTCCTACCACCAATGTGTTGATGGGTCCATCTCCTTAAAGACTGTTAACCAAGGTTTGTGCAACCTATCAATCGAAGATTCTCCTCTTCACATCAAGGAAAGAGCATCCACAAAACTGGAATTTCAATTGAGAGAAGAACTGTGAAAACGCCTAGAAGCAAAATGGAGGATACAAACCTGCCAGAAGTTAGTACCTACCAAAAAATTAATGATGAAATTGTCAATGGCAGATACAAGTGATAAAAGAAAAAGACACCCGGGATGCAGTTAGGCATGCAAGTTGTGAAGCTGCTGGGAGCTCTCCAATTTTGAGAATGTCAACCACTTGCAGCAATAAAACATTCTAATTACATTGCAGGAAACAATTTTTGTGATAAAGACCGGCAGCAATAAGCACTTGGTTCTATGCAAGCGAATGAGTATCTATGGTTTTCCAAGTGACAATCGAAGTTGCCAATGCGGAAGCGGAGTGACATCATTCAATATGAGTTGCAGTGGGTCTTTCAACACATTAGGGGTGGGATGATGTTGGCTGATTCTGATGAATCCCAAAGATACTTGACCAGAGCTACCCACGAGCACGTCTCACCTTAGACCAAGGAGGTCTCTGAGAAGACGAGACAAACAAAGACTGAGAGCCAAAAAGTACTAGTTAAGAATGACAAGCAAGAACTATGTAAGCCTCATAGTAAATCCCGAAAGATGGAATGACCATGTAGGAACTAGTATTTCTAGGCAAAGTAATAAATGCAAGTAGACCCCTCTTAAAGAAAGTAGAGTGAGCCACCTTTTAATGGTAACCTCTAGTGGAGAGCATTATTCCACTTGTAATATGTGAAATGTGGACATGCCACTATATTGCCACCTAAGGAAGTCTCTTGTTTATTTAAGAGACTCACCCTTTGTAGAAGGGAGATTTTTGTGTAATGCATCTTCTCCATGTCCAAATGAGAAGTATGGAGAATTATGCATCACTGGAACCGCAGAACGATGAACTCCCCCATTATGGCCTCCATTTGGGACTCCATGAATTGCTCCCTCCTTCACACGCGCCGCTGCTGACTGATTCCTCTGCTTTGTCATTGATACCTTTTCCCCCTCCGGTTCCCTGTATCTTTGAAGATACACTTTCAGGGGCTCCACATAGTCTTCAACCCCTAAAGTGTTCATTGCCCATAGCAGATCATCACCATGGATGGTTTTTCGATTCTCATGTTGGCAGTTATCTGACGCCTCCCCTGTTATGAAGCTTATGAACTCGGAAACACATTCTTGCACTATTCTTGACATCCTTGGAGGTTTTCGCATTATATGGAAGGTCTTTCTTCATGAAGTGGCCTACATTAGCTATGGTCAGAAGCTGGTCTTGGTCTCGGAGGGAAGAAGACTCACGACCACCTCCATACTGGCCCCTAGAGTCATTTTTTTAAGGGCCACTGTTGTTAGGGTTACCACCCGACCTCTCTACTAAACCCCCATCGTTGTCTGCTAAGCTGGAAATTCAAGCAAAAAATTCAGACGAGAATCTCAAGGTAGGGCTTGAAGCTAGGGTTTGAAGCTAGGATGATTTCAAAAATTTGAAGTGCCAAGGAGGGCTTGTGCTTGTTAATTAGCTTAGTTACGGTTTCCATGGTCTCCGGCTTGATTATTCAAACTGGAAATGTGCGATACAATAGTCCAGGCATGGTTAAGGGTGAAGAAGAGAGGTTTAAGAGTATGGGAGTAAAAAAGGCCCTCACCACCACCACCATCACTACCACTTTCATAAATATACAACTCATTACTTCCTTACCTATCCATTCCACCATTCCCCAGTTTTGTTTTCCAACCTCCCATCCTCGACCCACTGAGTTCCCAAACCTCCAAGACCGTGACAGCATGTCAGAGAGAGCTATGCAATCCTTGAAGTGGCATGATGAGGCCTCCTACCATCTTCATTGGTTAGTAGATCAGTTGGTGAAAACAGGGGGAGGAGCTCAAGGCAAAGAACCAGGAGCTACAACGCAAAGATGCCCAAGCTGCAGGCATCCTTGAAAGAAATCAGTGCTGAATAGGCCAAGAGACAAGAGGAGCAAACTAAGTTCTCAACTCAACTTCTGTCTCTACAACAAGTGCAAGACCAGCTCAGCAAGGAGTTGGTCCTCGTGTGCCACTACAAGGATGTTGGCATCGGCTGTCTGCGTAATCCTGCCATGGGTTCCTCCCCTTACACCCAGTTATCCCACTCACTCTTTCTTTTTCACGAACAATTATTATCCTTCCTTCCCTCATTTTTTGCCTTCTACTTATTCGACGACCTCCACCTTTAACACCATGACTACCACATCTTCTTTTAAGTTTGATGATAATTTTTTGAAGCAATTTATTTCACCAACAACTGCACATAACCTCATCACTAACCCACCACCCATCACTCGTCCACTAACTTCACCACCTTCACCTGACACCCAATCACTTGAGTTTAATTCTCCAGATCAAACCCTAGCACTTGGCGAGAATGTGTCACTCTCAAAGGGACTTTCCTCAATTCTTCCAGGGAGCAATAGTGACACTTTTGTTGGACCAACGCCTGAGGAATCAACCTTAGATCTGCAACGTAAAGCGAAGTTCCAAGATACCAAGAGTGTCACAACTCTACATGACTATTTGGCAAGGCCTTCAAGGAAGTTGTCCGAGAAATCCAAAAGAAAGATCCGGAGACAATTTGACGATCGAAAGGAGTCCGAGGATTTTTGGAGAACATATAAGAGAAAAGACTGGGGAGGTTTAAAGAAAGTGACTAATGAAGATTACCCCAAACTCAGCACCTTAGTAAATGCCTAGCGACCACACCCCTCTTTGAGAATCATAATGTTGTTGAACAATCATGAACAACTCCAAGAGTATCTCAGGGCACCAAGTTGGGCTCACTTGTATTAAACCTTCGATTCTTGTGAACAAGGCTCTCTCTCTCTCTCTCTCTCTCTCTCTCTCTCTCTCTCTCTCTCTCTCTCTCTCTCTCTCTCATGGATGATAAGTAGTTATAACTAACCCTATTATGCTTAGTTTACAACTCAACGGAAGAACACACTGTTCAGGTGGGCCTTTTTGTCTATATCACCTTATCTAAACCCAGACTATGAATATAAACATTGATTGTAAGCGAATAATTCACCCTAAATATAATGGACAGGATTTATTACTGGAAGAAACTTCTTCCACAAGCCAAACTGGATGGGCTCTATGGAAGACTATATATAGAGCATAAACCATACCCATTGTCACCATTACAGCGATTGAATAGGAGTTCACTACTTTCTTTTTCCTCTTGTCTACAAGTGAGGTGATGGGTACCCACCATAGCCGTATGTCTCTCTTGACTTCATGCTCTTTATCTTTGTAGTTTACCATTTTATGATGGATTATTCATGCTTAGATTCATCACTGGACATCGAGCTATGGTACATCTTTTTGGTAGCCTTTATGCGTGCAGAAGCAGCGCTGGCTTTCCAACCATAATTAGCATCGTTTACAACACATGCAATATTTAGAATAAAATAAAAATATCAAAAACTTTCCTACAGGGTCAGCGCTGGTTTTTCAGAACTCTACGACCTTTTTCGAGCTTCTTTGTATGCAAAGAATGCAATATATATTTTAGATGTTGTGAGTAAAAGTAAGCTTTTGGTCAACGATGGACCATGAGCTTTCATGTATTGTTTGTAGCGTTAATTTACTAGCATTGAAAACCAGCGATGGGCCTTCGGTTGACTGGAATGAGGTGGTTTTTATCTCTATCTGCATTCCATTTATCAGATTATAGACTGTTGGTACAACGATTTGCTACAAGGAAAACATTCACATGTTGCTTGAAATGGTAGACTTGTTTAACATACAATTACCAGGTTGATAAAGCAGGTTCAAAGTAGAGTGAATGCATGCTGATTCGATTAGACACACATGTCGCACACACACACACACAGTCATATAGGTTTTATGCTTACACATTTTTAGAGCTGAAATACACATTTGACAAACGAGCTGATTGAGATCTTCACTCAGTAAAGGTCAAATTAATCTGATGTGGTGTAATATGTTCTGTTACACAAACAAACATTAGAATCTGACTGCAGTTTGTTCCGCTATCCTATTGCACATGCTTGTTTGTCGATTTCTTAATTATATTTTAATGTGAAAGTTGCATTTTGAGGGTGCTGTTGATACTATAAGAAGAGTATATGTTTTCAGTATATCAGCTTTCCCTTCACATTGCATTACCATTAATCAAGAGTGTCTAATAATCTGATTTGCATAGAATTATTGATATTGGATCGAATCTAGCGATAGATATTAGACTAATATTGCTTCACATTCCTTTAATATTTCCTTGAAGCTTCAAGAAGATCGTGATCAGATCTGAGTTTCTTCAATAACTGACAAAAATATAACAGGAGCTTACAAGTACAGTGGCGTGTCACGGAAGCAGAAACAACATTAAGCTTTGGGAAATGCGAGAGAGAGAAGGTTGAAATCAAAGTCAATTCAGAAAGTTTCCAATAAACTCTTATCATCTTTTTTCTTCTGCGTCAAATTTGATTCACCCCGCACTCGCAAGAAGATGGCATTTTGGATGACTCGGCTAGAGTTCTCTGATCTTTGCATCTTGAATTCAACTGTTTCCTGAGTGCCATTACAGATTTTGTTTTTTAGTTTGTTGAGATAGTTGGAATCAAGCTTGGGCATGCAGCTGCGCCACCTGTGAGATACAATGAATCAGGACCCCACAATCACAATGACAGTTTTGGTGAGGAGATACGGGACTCACTTACTGTTGTCACTGTGGGCTCAATCGCCAGAGATCAGGTTCTGTTGTAAAGAGAATGCAATTTGTGCAGTTTGCCTTTGGGGGTACAAAAAGGAAGATCCTTTATGCTAATATCCACCACTGGATTCGATCCAAAGCAATTTATTTGACACTCTCATGGTACTCATCTTATGCGGTGCCCCTCAGGTAGAGAACGTATTGTTTCACATGATTCCATTCATGATCTATGTGATTTATGCAAGACTAGCATGCTAAAATTGTTGATTTCTACCTTCTAACTAGTTCTAGATGTGTTGATCAAATTGACCCAAGATCAAAATCCATTAAGTGCATTTTGGATCATAATTTTTCACATGGTATCAGAGCAGGTTGGATGTCAAATTTGGAGATTCAACGTTTCTAGTGGTGGATCTGAGGGCCCCATAAATTCTTTGTGGATTACACACTCAAATCAAGTTGTTGGAAGCATAGAAAGTGGATCTTTGTGATCCTATCACCATTTTAAGTCAAATTGCTTGTAGTAGGCCAATTTTTGAATCCATGCACTGAAATTTGGAGACAAAAATTGCCTATGGTAGATAATCATACATTCTAGTAGATGTCATATCAAGATTCGAGCTTTTGCATCTAGATTCTTCTTGATTCAATATTTTGCATTTTTGGAGAGACCTTAAATTTGGTAGGATCTCTTGATTTTCAGGTTGCTGGATTCTCAATAGTAGATTTATGTCTTAGGTGTTAGCAAAAGTTCATCTTATTGTGTTTAGATATACTGTGATCAAGAAATTAAATTTCTATGTGCTAGGAATTGCTAGAAAGAAGAGAAAAAGGAGAGAATAGAATGTTCCATATCTTTGTGATTTTTTCTTAAGTTTCATTTGTAGATGTCAAGGGAGTGCTTTGTGCATTGGAACAGGTTCAAAGTGAAGATCAAATCATTGCAACATGGCAATCTCAAGTGGCTTCATGTTAGAAGGCAACAATAGACTTACCTCTAACAACTATTCTACTTGGAAGATAAGGATGGAGTCCTTATTGGAGATGAATGAGTTGATGGAGATTGTTGCAGGTGTGAAGGAGAGGCCTCAAGCACCCGAAGATCAGTTGATGTATGATCAGAGAGCTAAAAGAGCTCTACACATGATTAAGATGAATGTTACCGATGAGCTTCTAAAGGAAGGTGGTAAGAGCATTACATCAAAGGCGGCTTGGGATTCATTAAAGAAGCTTTATGAATCTAAGTCTACATCTAGGGTACCAACCCAAAGAAGATAAATCTTTTTTAGTTTGCAAAAGAAGTAAGAGAGTGCTCATGCTTTTGTTTTGAGAATTAAAGCATACAATGATGAGCTTGCATATATTGACGAGAGTATTAAGGATGTAGACCTTGTTCAAGTAGTTCTTAATGGCTTGTTGGATGATCATGCTAATCTTGTTGAAAGCTTTTCCATTCAAAAGATGTTACCAAGCATGTTGGATTTGCAAGAGATATTGGTGAAGGATGAGTCTAGGCTTCAATCAAGAGGAAGTGGATCTACATCTCAAGTTGATGGAGATGAGGCTATGTTCATAAAAGACAAATTCATGGGCAAAGACAAAAGCAAGTGGTCAAAGGGTCAAGGTCAAGGTGAGCCTTCATATTTCTTTAAGAAGAAGAAAGATAAGTCAAATTTGAAGTGCTTCTATTGCAGAATCAAAGGGCCTTTTTCTAGTGATTGCTTTAAGAGGAAGAGAGATCAAGGTGATAAGAAAACCAACCTAGCTATTGATGAAGATGATGTTGATGAACAAATCTCAAATGATGCTTTGATCTTGCTTGTTGGCTAATGATGGAGACATTGATCCTTGGTGGATTTGATAGTGGAGCTACATCACACATGACAGATCATGAGGAGTATTACTCATCCTTGATGGCATTTGAAGGTGACAAGAAGGTTATTTACACGGCCAATGATGGTGAGTGTGCAATCAAAGGGATTGACATAATTCCTATTTCCCTTTCCACAAATAGGAATGTGAATTTGAGAGATGTTTTGTTCATTCCTTCCATTACTAAGAACCTTCTTAGTGTAAGTCAACTGCTTGATAAGGGATCCAAGGTGGAGTTTGTTGGTGATGCTTGTTTGATCAAGAAAGAAGATGAATTGATTGCAAAAGGGAAAAGGCAAGGTAAGTTGTTCAAACTTGATGCTTTTGTGGTTGCTAACCAATTTGGATGTATGGCAAACAAAGACATGCCAAATCAAAAGGTATGGCACAAGAGATTGGGGCATCTCAACATCAAGTTAGTGGAGGTGATGGAAAAAAGGCAAGTTGTTTTTGGTCTTCCCAAATCTTTGTCAAGCATTAGTGATGTTGTGAGCAATGTGCACGTTATAAGTCACATAGGTTACCTTACAAGAGATCTATGTCTAGACCAAATAAGGCCGAGAGCTAGCTCTTTGATGCCATGGATTCCATTGATTGAAGATTAGGATGGCCCAATCTTTTGTGCCAAAGCTCCACTTGAGCTAACCATATTCACACTTTCAATAGCCAAATTAGCATCCAACTTGAAAAGCCTTCCTTGCTTAATGCCACTAGCTATGCACTCATTATGTTTCAAGATGGAACACACTCCATTCTTGAAATGTACATCTAGTCCATTGTCCATTAATTGACCAACACTAAGCAAGTTTTTTGTAATGGATGGAATATACAAAACATTATCAAGGTCTATCCTTTTAGATGATCCTAAGCATAATGTAATAGATCCTATGCCATCTATCTTGCATTCTTGATCACTAGCAGTGTAGATTGATTTCTTAGAATCATTACAAGAAAGTAGATAAGAGAAATAATGCTTGTTGAATGACATGTGGGAACTAGCTCCACTATCATTCCGCCATTTCTCTTGGCTTGATGTTGGTGTAGATGTTGCCATCAAGGATGTCTTGAAGCCATCTTCTTCCTCCTCCCCATGTGCAAGATTGCCTTGATCTTCATTCCCTTGTGCATTCTTCTTCTTATAGCATTCGGAAGAAAGTGTCCTTTCTTCCCACAAAAGAAACACTTCAACTTTGATTTGTTCTTTTGCTTCCCTTTGGAGGTAGATACTCCATCCTTTGCCTCGGCCTCCTTGCCTTGGATCTTGTTGAAAGCATGAGACTTCTTCTTGCCTTCAGATGTGAAGTTTTCTTTCTCATCACCATTATGTAGTGATAAGGACCCCATTCTTGTTTTGAGGTGAAGAATCCTACTCTCCTCGGCCATAAGAACATTATGCAATTTCTCAATTGATGGCAGTTGGTCTTGAATAGCAAACGATTGAACTTTCAAAATGACTTGTACTAGTTCATTATCTTGGATCTTCTCTCCTATAGATCACAATTCTTTGCTCAAGGATTTTATCCTCAGGACATATTCTTGTCCATTTTCTCCACTTCCCTTCATGATTTATCAAGTTTCTTAGCATAAGCACTCTTGAAGTGTTGTTGGATTCATAAATGTTCTTTAGTGAATCCCAAGCCTCTTTTGATGTGGTACAAGAAGCTACCTCCTTCAAGAGGTCATTGCTTACATTTAACTTCAAGCAATGTAGGGCTAATCTAACCCTCTTCTTGTACTTTAGTTGTTCTTGGGGAGATTGAGGCTCTTCCTCAACTCCTAAGACAATATCAAAGAGATCATGAACCACTAGTAGTGATTCCATTCTTTCTTGTGAAAGTTAGTTTCTCACTAGATTCTAACATGTATCCACCCATGGATGTCATTTAGAATGAAAGCCTATGAGATACACAAAGATCTCTTGATAAGGTGTGATATAAGATAGATTTCTAGCTTTCAAGAGTATTTTAATCTTGGCCCAATAAATCCTAGTTCAACTTGGATGATGGTATGATAGATCAACTACAAATATCCTAGCAATTCACTCCTCAAAGAAATTGATTCTAGTTCAATTTGGTTTGATATTTCACACACACTTAAGATCTGAACAAATCAGCCTTAAAAATCTGATCTAATGCCTCAAGATGAGTTGCTTCAATGACTCAAATCACTATTTGATAATTAGCATTCAATAGATTGAACCTAGATCGAGACAATGCACCAAAAGCCTTGAATTTTGGACTAGTATGCACTTTTTTGGATCAAAAACACTAATGGAAGTTAATTTGAAGGTTTCTATATGGTTTCACACATGTGGATAGTACTTCATCAGCCCACAAATCGATTTTGACCAAAAACAATGATGTAACTTCTCTCTTTGAACTCGCCCTCTCTAGAACTCAAAAACAGCAAATTGTCAATGATTTCTCAAGTACTATTAATCATTTAGATCACTCTTAGACTTAGCTCTGATACCATGTCAATTTTCAAAGAAAAAGGACAAATATTGATTGTACTATCAATCATTAAGAGTTATTGATTGATTAATCCAAAGATCTATCAAGTTCTAGATGTTAGATCTTGATCTAGATGCTTTACACTATGATTTAAGCAAGAGCAATGGATCAAATGATCAAACACATGGATGGGCGGCCTCACATGTGTGGAGGATAGTACCTGCACAGCTTGTTTACAGAGAGTAAAGTACATTAACTTACAAATGCATTTCATTCATCAAAACTCAAGACAAATGTAGAAATCTCAACAAAACTAGAATTTGGCAATCTCACATCAACTTGTAGTAGATTTGGTTGATCCCTATTTTAGATCAAGTACATCCATGAGATGTGTACTGTCCAGCAGGCCTTCACACGTGTGAAGAGGGCCTAGTCATCCAGATCCACCAATGGGAGCCATATGTGCTCATTTCCCTATTCTCTTTGGCTAGGAAACAAAAAGCTAGTCTTCCACATTTATAAGAATATTCCCTATAAAATAGGATCTAATGGAATCTTCCTGTCTTCTAGAAGCTTATCCACATGTGTGAATGGTATCTTGACATGTGTGAGTAATAACTCATTCACATGGAAGTCCAATCTATTTACACAAAGTTTGACCAATTTGACCATTTTCAAGATTCTACTCAAAGGTCAGTTTCACACTAGTGTAGATCAAGCTAAAATCAATATAACTTTATAAAAATGACTTATGTACATTCTTTCACACATGGGAACATACTCCACACGTGTGAGAACCTATCAAGCTCAAATCACTTGAGATCTACAAGGTACAACAAGTTGGAAGTGATATTTTAATCACACTCTGAAAAAGAATATAACTAATTGTTAAAAATGTTCAAAAAAAGAAGTGCAAGTCAAAACTCACAAATGTTTTTCTAAAATATATCAAAGAAACTCATCCTTGATGGCATTTCAAGGTGACAAGAAGGTTATTTACACGGCCAATGATGGTGAGTGTGCAATCAAATGGATTGACATGATTCCTATTTCCCTTTCCACAAATAGGAATGTGAATATGAGAGATGTTTTGTTCATTCCTTCCATTAGCAAGAACCTTCTTAGTGTAAGTCAATTGCTTGATAAGGGATTCAAGGTGGAGTTTGTTGGTGATGCTTGTTTGATCAAGAAAGAAGATGAATTGATTGCAAAAGGGAAAAGGCAAGGTAAGTTGTTCAAACTCGATGCTTTTGTTGTTGCTAACCAATTTGGATGTATGGCAAACAAAGACATGCCAAATCAAAAGGTATGGCACAAGAGTGGGGCACCTCAACATCAAGTCAATGGAGGTGATGGAAAAAAGGCAAGTTGTTTTTGGTCTTCCCAAATCTTTTTCAAGCATTAGTCATGTTGTGAGTAATGTGCACGTTCTAAGTCACATAGGTTACCTTACAAGAGATCTATGTCTAGATCAAATAAGACTTTCCATCTTGAGCATTTGGATATTCATGGTTAATCTTTAATTGGCATTGCTAAAGCCAAGATTTATGTTACATTCATTGATGATTTTAGTAGATTTTTTTGGGTCTATCTACTAAAAAGCAAAGTTTAGGTGTTTGATATCTTTGTCAAGTCCAAGATTGCAAGAGAGGTTCAACTTTTTACAAAGATCAAGTGCTTGAGGAGTGAAAATGGTGGAGAGTACATATCTACCAAGGCCTTTTGTGAAGAACATGGGATCAAGATGGAGTACACAAGCCCAAGGACACCACAACAAAATGGAGTGGCCGAGAGGAAGAATAGAACTTTATGTGAAAGTGCCAAAGTCATGAGGTTGGGTGCTAATATTCCTAAATTCTTTTGGGATCAAGCTTTGGTGTGTGCTCATTTTCTATGTAATAGATGGCCAAGTGTGGTATTGGATGAAAAAACTCCTTTTAAAATATTGTTTGGTAGGAGGCCGAGTGTGAAGATTTTTAGAACTTTTGGTTGTACTATATCAACATTACTCTTCATGATAGAACCAAGGAGGACCCCTCTTCAAAGAAAGGTGTATTTGTTGGCTACAGTGAGGTAAGCAAGGCTTACAAGATCTACATTCCGTCAACCAATAAAGTGGTCATTCCAAGAAAGTTTATTTTTGAAGAAGGAAATTTTCCAAAAGCTTCTTCAAGTGGTGGTGTGGACATTGGATCTAAAATTCTTGATGTTGATCATGTGATTGATGGTACTTTGGATGTTGATGGTGAAGGGCAAAATTGAAGTCAAAATCCAAGGAGGACATAAAGGGAAAGACAACAACCTTTCAGACTCACTTATGATGAGAAAGGTAAGCAAGTGGAAGTTACTGATCTTGCATTTCTGACATATTTTGGTGAATCTTCTTGTGTAGATGATGTTATGCAAGTGGATGATGGTTTTCATGGAATGTATGCAACTAATGGATTTGTAAAACAAGTTTTGTTCAATGGCTTTGATGGTCAAGCGAAAGATCAAGAGGTTGATCTTAAAGGGCTTCATCAGCACAAAAGGAAAGGTGGCAATTTGGAGCTAGTCAAGAGCATCAAAGGAAGCAAAGGTGTTTTGGATCTATTTGTTTAGGTTATTGAAGACTCAAGTAAGGTCAAAGGAGCATCAAGGAATTGTTTTTGAGGTCTACTTTACTTGTGCTATATCATGTTTGAGCAATCTCATGTGAATGTGTGCAAATTGTCAAGATATGGTGAAACTAGCTACATCGTTTTGCATCATTTTGATGCTGGAGTTGTATTAGCATTCTTGGATGGTTTTGCTAATGTAAATGAAACTATAGGAGGCTCTATATCACTCATTCATGATCAAGTCATCAAGGGTTGATGACTTCTTGTGGCAGGATGGAGATGGAGGCTCATTCATCGAGTTTTATGAAGGATACATAGCAAGAAAGGACAAAGAGGGAGGAGACATGCAAGCAAATGGTTATCACTCACACTTATTATCTGGTTGCTGTAATTTTCCAGAGAGTTAAGTTGGAAGCATGGAGGAATCATCTCATTTACATTCTATTTGCTTCTTCATGTTCTAGCTACTTTGGCCATGTAAATTTGATGTAAGAAATAGTGAAGCATCCCATGTGGACACTATTCTCTATATCAATTATGGATGTTACTATGAAACTATAGAAAGGAGGTCTATACTTAGGATGGATATCATTCTAAATCTGGATCAAAGTAGTGTGGTTTACGGTCACTATGAAACCATAGAAAGGAGGTCTATACTTAGGATGGATATCATTCTAAATTCTTGAAAGCTTTTTGGTAGGCCGAGAGCTAGCTCCTTTGATGCCATGGATTCCATTGATTGAAGATTAGGATGACCCAATCTTTTGTGCCAAAGCTCCACTTGAGCTAACCATATTCACACTTTCAATAGCCAAATTAGCATCCAACTTTATTCACACTTTCAAGCTAAAATCAACATAACTTTATAAAAATGACTTATGTACATTCTTTCACACATGGGAACAGACTCCACACTGTGAGAACCTATGAAGCTCAAATAACTTGAGATCTACAAGGTACAACAAGTTGGAAGTGATATTTTAACAAAAATTAGGCAATAAAAGAAAATCTATTATGGACAAATTTCAAGTACAATACATAGTGACCAAGAAGGAGCATGATTTCACACTCTGATGAAGAATATAAGTAATTGTTAAAAATGTTAAAATCAAGAAGTGCAAGTCAAAACTCACAAATTTTTCCCTAAAATATATCAAAGAAACTGATGTGAAGGAAGATTTTTTTTTTATGTAAGTGAAGTAATATCATTTTTCAATTATTGAAAATGAATCATAGCATGATTGTTTATAAATGTTTGATAGTATCATGCATAACCTTTGAGTTCAAAAAGATTCAGTGGATCCTCTAATGCCAAAGAGAAAGTGAATTTTATGATGACCCTCTCCTATAACTCAAATAGATTTTCTATGTCCAAGAAAACTTCCTTCATTTATCCCCCAAGGAACAATTATTTCGATATAGATAAAGTGAGTCACTTCAACACTCTTGTCCAAGGTATTGATGAATATTTTAAAAACTTTGCAAGATAATCTAAGAAGATTATCGTCATCATTCAATGGAATGTAGTAAGCGTATTACCCAAAGCAAATGACATCCTTTTGCAAACAAAGCTCCCTCAATTGGTAGTCAAGGTTCCATCCTCAATAATTCATTCCAACCACAACCTCAAGAAGACCAATTAATCATTCTAGTAGTAGTATAAGCGAATTTCTTTGTATTCATCATAATCTCTTTGAGTAGGCAATGACACCAAAGTCTTAGCATATCTCATAGCATGCTATATCATAAAAAATTGTTTTATCTAGAATAAAAGGTTTTTAATCCCCTGAACAAAACAAGAGTTCAATTACTATTATCCACAGATCATTCTTTATTATTGTTTCACTCAAAATTGTATTTCGATCGCTTGATAGTGTTGGCTTGAATTCACATCTAGCAATATAACAATATTACTATGTTTATATATAGGACTAATTTGCTCTTAAGACATTATTTTCCTTCTTTATGCCATTAGATAAGGTAGTATCCAACAATCATTATAATTATTGGCATGTGCTCACCATAAGTTGAATAAAGATGTGTGCGATGAGTGTTTCAAACGTCCATAACACACATAAAAGTGTTTGTATGGTTTCCAATAGATCATCCTTTACTTAATATAGACATGAATACAAAATCTCAATTCTCAACAATTAATTTTTCATTGATCAACAAATTTCTTATTCTATCAGCCTCAATTTTGTATGCACTCTATTAAATGGTTCACTACTTGATTCAATATCAAGTAAAACTTACTTCTTCAAGTAGCCACACAATGAAGGTAGGTATCTAGTAATTTTTCAATGTGTTACCATTCATGACATTGTTCTTGTAAATCCATTTAAATGTATATTGTACATTTCAATAAAATATTATTATTTAACTCAACACATGGAAATACAATTGCACATGGGAAAATTAGGAATTAGAACATTCTATATTGGATTCTAGTATAAAACATTGTTGAATAGAGACTTGTGCGATGAGCGTTTCAAAGGTTCATCACATAGATAAACTTAGTTGTATGGTATCCAATAGACCATCCTTTACTCAATAAAGATGTGAATATAGAATCTCAAATCTCAACAATCAATTTTTTACTCATCAACAATTCTGATATAATGAAGGTACTTATTTAGTTATTGATTTAATGTGATATCATTCATGATACCATTCTTATAAACCTGTTACAATGTATGCTATAAAATTCAATAGATTACCATTATTCTATTCAGTACATGGATATACAGATTGCATGTGGGGTAGTGGAAACTAGAAGATTTAATTATGGATGATACATAGATAATCAAAGTTCTCAAACAAAAGGCTGTATAGTGCCAATTAACTTATGATTGTGAGTCTATCTCAACCCATTGGAGGTAGATGATCAATGAGGTAGATCTAACTATTCAATCAATCACTCTTGAGGGTTGAAAACACCCATTGAAGGTTCTTATTCTTCAAATTTGACACTTTTATGCTTATGACATTTCATTGAATAATGACGATAATCAGTTAGTACTAGCTAACAGAGCTATAACAAATATCTATCAATAGTTTTTCTATCTTGGACAACAATGTTAAAGTGACTCCTTTTTCTATATCCAAATAAGTGTTCCTTTGGGATGAAAAAAGGAAGTTTTCTTGAACACATGAATGTGTTAGAGGCCCGATTGGAGAGGGTCATCATCAAATCAACTTCTTTTGGGCATTGATTGATCCAACAAATTTGTTTGAACTCGAAGGTTTTATGGGACATGTGGAGGACATCCAACTACATATATAGGGAACCACAATGTGTAATTAAGTGGGAATTTTGTGGTTATTGTTTTTTAAACATAAAAGAAAAAAATGGAATGGCCCACATGCAATTTGTATATCCATGTATTAAATAGCATAATGGTAATCTATTGAATTTTATTGTATACATTGTAACAGGTTTATAACAACGGTATCATGAATGATATCACATTAAATCAATAACTAAATAAGTACCTTCATGATATAACGGAATTGTTGATGAGTAAAAAATTGATTGTTGAGATTTGAGATTCTATATTCACATCTTTATTGAGTAAAGGATGGTCTATTGGATACCATACAACTAAGTTTATCTATGTGATGAACCTTTGAAATGCTCATCGCACAAGTCTCTATTCAAATTCTAGTGAGCAAAAATCAATGATTTTGGCTAATTGTTGAATACTACCTTATTTAATGGCGTAAGGAAAGACGATGGTGTCTTTGAATGCTGTAACAACATTGTAATAAGCCTTGTAGATTACTCGTGATATTACTAGATGCCATTAATTCAAGCTAACCCCATCAAGTGACCAAAATAAAAACTTCAATAACACATTGTTAAATGATTATTTGCAGCTAGTATTTGCAACTAGTAATAGTTAATCAAATTCCTTATTTTGTTTGGAGGATTAACAATGTTTTATACAAGAATCCAATATAGAATGTTCTAATTCCTAATGGAACACACAGTTGAAACACGTTGAACATGCGACTGGACTAAATATTGAACAAATCTTAACTAAATTTGTTTCGATCTTGCTGTAGTTGACTCGAAGATGAATATCTCTATGAAAGACAAGAATCAACTCTGAAATTACTTGAGTTTTTTGTACTCAATATTATCTGGAAGACCATGGTTATATCAGACAGATGCTATTATAAATTGGTCCACCAGACAAATATTTTTCCCAGGTATTCTCTCAGCCAGTCCAATACGAGGGTCACTTTATGAGATGGGGTGAGGAGATGGGAGGACCTAGAGAATCCTGGATCAATTTCATAGGATGTTATGAGATTGTTGAGGAAGAGAAAATGGAGTTGCCAACAACATCCGAGTTGAGGGAAGTTCTGGGTGGAACCAGAGAAAGCTTGACTGAGAGAATGGTTGATAAGAACGATTTTATGGTTATTGAGCGATCAAAAGAGTGTAAAAATAGACATAAGAAGCTTCACATGTGTAAAGTATAGTCTTGTGTATAGCTTATTAGATATTTCAATGTTCACTAAGAGTTGATTGCAAAATGATCTCTGAAAAACAAGTTACAAGAGAAAAGTCAAGACTAGCTTGTGAACTACAAAATCATGATTGTCAATAATGACTCAATGAGAAAGTACATCAAAACCATCATTTGAGTTGGCTGAGTTGATGTGGCTCATGCTCAGGTGCCATGTCATAGGAGAATTTACCTACTCGTCTCTAAGTTACCTAATCATTAAGTATGCCAACCAAGGGTTGGTTGTTCACCACCTTCAATGGTTAGGTCCTACATTTTAGAAATCTTGATCAAATGACCTACCTAACACCTATGATTCAGATCTAACCAAGCTAGCCTCTTATTCACACTTGGAACAACCTCCAAATGTCTACACAAGATTTACCTAGTTAATCAAGCTAAAATTTGTCTATTTTAAAATTCCTCCTCGAAACTAGTTTAATAAAATTAAGTTACACTTATGCATAACTCAAAGGTTGATCTTAGCTTGATAAATAAATTATTAGACAAAGATTCAGTGAGGCTATCGTCCACACAATCTGATAATGGAACATGTTGGAGTTGGATCTCTTTAGCTTGCACCTTCTGTCTCAGAAAGTGATGAGCAATCTTGATGTATTTACTTCTTGCATGAAATGTAAGATTGGTTGCAAGTTGTTGGGCTAATTGGTTTTCACAAAAAATAATTAGCAACTCATCGGCCTCCATTACTAGAAGCTCCACTAACAACCTCTTGAGCCACAAAACCTCCTTTATTGTAGAGGTCAGAGCTTTGTACTTGGATTATGTTGAGGATAGTGAGATTGTACCTTGACTTTTGGAAAGCCAAGAAACACCCCATCATATAAGCCTCTTAATGAACTTACGGACTTTCAATCCACTTTGTTACCTACAAAATTAGAATTTGAGAAAGCTCTCAAGTCAATGTTAGCATGCTTATAAAGTACGCCAAAAGTTTTGATGGCTAAAACATATCTTAGCACCATTTTGGTCATTTTGCATAAATTGACTCAATATACCCATGCTAGGGCTAAGATCAAGCCTAGATATGCGTCAAAATTTGACCTACCTATTTGGCCCTATGTGTATTGTGTGAAAGATTCAACTAGTTTCATCACATTTTGCAATATTTTCATATTTGGCATATTGAGGCCAAAACTTGTTTTAGACTTAGAGGTTGACTTTTCAAAGTTCATTAGTCTAAATTTCATTTGAATAAACACTTTTTGAAAGTGTGGGAAAGATAGAATACGAGTTTGAGTAGATTCAATTTGAATAAGCTGGGTACATTGAATCTAGACCCAAAATTGGTAGGATTAGCATTTTGGTGGGAAAGCCAAGTGGCCAAATAGGGTTTGGACCTGTTATAAAGGGATGTAACTCGCGGAGAGAGTCATCTTCTCTCTTCTCTATCTCATTTCATGCTTATACATGGTTCTCTTGGGTTCTACTATCCATTGGTGCACTATCTTGGTGATTGCTTGCAATTCCATGTGTAGAACGATTTATATTTGCTATTTTTGGATCCACACGTGTGAAATACAGTAGCTTGCTAGTTTTGTACGGACTGCAACAGTACATAATCATCTCATTCAAGTTTGATCAAGTTCTATTAGTGTTTGCATCTCAAATTGTGTGTAGATGCTGATTTTTCTACATTGGTGAAATTGGTAGTGTATTTCTCTTTCTAACCAAAGATCATTCAAGTAGATTGGATCTTAAGGATCTGAAATGTTTCACATGGTATCAGAGCTTGTGTTTCAGGTTATGAAGGAGGAAATCAGATCTATCAATGATTTGGTGAAGATATCAAGTCTAGAGCATGCTAGAGAGGATTCCACACCAAAATCGGATTTTTTGCTTTTGTAGATTGGATCTTTTGTAGATCAAAACACTAAATAGGTCAATATACTTGTTCAATTCTATTTTTTGAATTCACATGATGGATTTGGCCGATTTTTAAATCATTGGTTTAGCCTAAGTGGTGGCTTATAGATTGCATATCAAATTTTCAACATTTGCATGTAGATTTGGAATAGTCAATATTTTGTGATTTTGTCAAAACCCTAATTTTGATTGGATCTCTAGATAGTGAGGTTACTGGACTTCATTTGAGTGCGTTTCAATCTTAGGAAGTGGCAAAAGTCATTAGATTGAGGATAGATCATAGGTTGATAAATATTCCATGATTCTATGTGTTGATTTGCTTGGATAAGTGCTAGAAGAGAATTTGTGAGATAGTTTCAAATCTTGGTGATTTCTTTTGAAAGCATTTGTTGTTGTTCAAAGGTGTGCTTTGTGCATTGAAACAGGTTGAAAGAGAAGATCAGGTCATTGCTACATGGCAGCCTCAATTGGAGTCATGTTGGAAGCCAATGATAGGCTTAACTCAAGTAGCTATTCATTATGGAAAGTGAGGATGGAGTCACTTCTTGAGATGAATGATGTTTTGGATATTGTTGTAGGTTTGGAGGAAAGACCAACAACACAACAAGATCAATTGAGGTATGACAAGAGGGCCAAGAAGGCTCTACACATGATAAAGATGAATGTTACCAATGAACTTCTCAAGGAAGTTGGTAAGTGCACATCATCTTTGGAAGATTGGAATTCATTGAAGAAGCTTTGTGAATCCAAGTCTACTTCTAGAGTGTTGACTCTAAGAAGGCAAATCTTTTCTTGTTTGCAAAAGAATGAAGAAAGTCCAAGTACTTTTGTTTTGAGAATGAAAGCAAGGATGAAGTGTATGATGTCTTTGTCAAGTTCAAGAATGCAAGGGAGAATCAATTCTCCACAAAGATCAAGTGCTTGAGAGGTGACAATGGTGGTGAGTATATATCTAACAAGTTCAAGGCTTTTTGTGATGAGCATGGGATCAAGAGGGAGTATACAACATCAAGGACCCCACAACAAAATGGAGTGGCTGAAAGGAAGAATAGAACTTTATGTGAAAGTGCTAAAGCTACTAGGTTAAGTGCTAATCTTGACAAACCATTTTGGGATCAAGCTTTGTTGTGTGCCAATTTCTTGTGCGATAGGTGGCCGAGTGCTATTTTGGATGGAAGGACACCTTTTGAGATGCTATTCAAGAGGAGGCCGAGTGTCAACTTTCTAACAACCTTTGGATGCACATGCTATGTCAACATTACTCTTGACCCTAAACCAAGGAGGATCCATCTTCAAGAAGAGGTATTTTTGTTGGATATAGTGAGGTGAGTAAAGCCTACAAGGTTTACATTCCTTCTACTAACAAAGTGATTGTTGGTAGAGATGTCATTTTTGATGAGGGAAACATTCCAAAGGTGTCTTCAAGCATGATTGATGGTAAAATAGATGGTTCTAACATTCTTGATGTTGATGAGAAGGATTCTACTTTGGATGGTGGTGATGATGGACCTTCATCAAGTCAAAAGCCAAGGAGAACATCAAGAGAAAGACAAGTACCTTCAAGGCTCACATATGATCAAAAGGGTAAGCAAGTAGTTTCTGGAAACTATGTTGCTTTCCTAACCTCTTTGGATGATCCTACAAGTGTAGATCAAGCAAGGAAAGAAGAGGAGTGGATCCAAGCAATGGATCTTGAGTATCGATCTCTTATGAAGAGTGGAACATCTTTTGGAGGATCTTCTTGTGTAGATGGTGCTATGCAAGTGGATGGATGTTATCTTGCTATAAAATCAAGTAATGGATCTGGAAAACAAAGTTTGTTCAATGACTTTGATGGTCAAGTTGAAGATCAAGAGGTTGATCTCAAAGCGCTTCAACTAGTCAAAAGGGAAGTTGGCAATTTGGAGCTAGTCAAGAGCATCAAAGGAGAGGTAATTGGCAAAGGTGTTATGGATCTATTTCTGCAGCATATTGAAGACTCAAGTAATGTGACAATCAATCAGCCCAAATAATGGCATCCAATCCTATCTTTTATGCTAGGAGCAAGCATATTGAGATACAATATCATTTTGTGAGGGAGCGAGTCATTGAAAAGGAGGTGGAGCTTCAACATGTGTCTTCAAGGGAATGTGTAGCTGATATCTTCACCAAAGCATTGGGAAAAGACTTGTTCATGAAGCATAGGACTTCACTTGGAGTATTATCAAATTCTATGCTAAAACTAGTTGAAGAGGGAGTGTGAAAGATTCAACTAGTTTCATCACATTTTGCAATATTTTCATATTTGGCATATTGAGGCCAAAACTTGTTTTAGACTTAGAGGTTGACTTTTCAAAGTTCATTAGTCTAAATTTCATTATTTGAACCCTTTAGTCATTGTGGAAAGCAATCAAGAATCTCAAGTCTTGTGCAAAGCAATCAACAAAACTTTAATGTCACACATGATCTACGTGAATAAACACTTTTTGAAAGTGTGGGAAAGATAGAATGCGAGTTTGAGTAGATTCAATTTGAATAAGTTGGGTACATTGAATCTAGACCCAGAATTGGTAGGGTTAGCATTTTGGTGGGAAAGTCAAGTGGCCAAATAGGGTTTGGACCTGCTATAAAAGGATGTAACTCATGGAGAGAGTCATCTTCTCTCTTCTCTATCTCATTTCATGCATATACATAGTTCTCTTGGGTTCTACTATCCATTGGTGCACTATCTTGGTGATTGCTTGCAATTCTATGTGTAGAATGATCTATATTTGTTATTTTTGGATCCACACATGTGAAATACAGTAGCTTGGTGGTTTTGTACGAACAGCAACAATACATAATCATTTCATTCAAGTTTGATCAAGTTCTATTAGTGTTTGCATCTCAAATTGTGTGTAGATGCTGATTTTCCTACATTGGTGAAATTGGTAGTGTATTTCTCTTTCTAACCAAAGATCATTCAAGTAGATTGGATCTTAAGGATCTGCAATCTTTCACATATTGCAATCCAGAACTCATTTTAACCTAGTGTCTATTCTGACTCAAGTAGTGATCCTATTTGAACCTTGAGAATCACAATCCGTTTAAACCCTGATCACAAAAGTATCGATAGAAATGAACATATTTTCTTAAGAGCATATCAAAATTGTCTAGATGAAAATATGGGCACTACTTACTGGCTAACCCCTTAGTTGTATCATTGTATACTTCCTTCGTAGGTAGTTGGTGACATTGAGATCCCCTACAAAGCCAAGGAAATTGATCTTCCACCCCGAGGAAGAGGATGTAGGATCTCAATTGTCTAGTGGTGTTATTGACAAGCCAATCTTGAAATCGAAGACAAAGGACTATGACATAGTCACTGATATTGGATCTCTTCGTCCGAATATCACTTTTGAACAACTTTGGCCGATAACACTTATTACAGAAAGCAACTGAAAGGTCTTTATGCCCCTAGAAAGAAGAAAGTGTGAAAAACTCAGATCCAAAAGATGCTAAAGTTTCATAAAGATCTTGGCCATGGAAGTTATGCACATCTAGATTGAAAAAATGATAGAAATTGTGATGTTAAGCATACTAAACATCAACTAAACATCAAGATCTGATCATAAGCTTCCACAAACAGAAACTTGTTGTCCCTGTCCGTACTTCAGAGCCTACAACCTGCATTTCACACGTGTGAAGCCATAGCAACAAAGAAATCACAATTCTAGTGGCTAGAATGCAAGATATGAACAAAAAAGTGAGAGAGAAGAAGATGGATCTTCAAAGAGCATAACATTCATTCAATAGAATGAAAATGAGATGTGTACATACTCGTGGAGATGGCTATTTATAGCAGCCATAGTGCCTCTTGGCCACTTGTCTTATGATAGGCTAAAATTGGGGTCCAATAGGATTCACCCATCTACCTAGAAATTTGGTCAAATAGGAATGCACCAAATTATGAGCCAATAGAAGAGCTCCACACTCGACCTCCTCTAATTAATGTGACCTCAAAAGTAGTGTACACATACTTTGGGCCTCTACATACATGTATGAACCTATCTCTAACTTTTATTTGGCCATAGGCCTACAAAATCTCAAGTTAGGAAAATACTACTAGTTGACAATTTTTCACACTCCCTCTTCAACTAGTTTTAGCATAGATTTAGAAAGTACACCAAGACTTGTTCTATGCTTGAAAAATAAGTCCTTTCCCAATGCTTTGGTAAAGATATCAGCCACACATTCCTTTGATGGGACATGTTCAAGCTTGATCTCTTTTGCCAACACTTGTTCTCTCACAAAATGGTAAGCCACCTCGATATGTTTGCTCCTTGCATGGAAAACCGGATTGCTTGCTAGACTTTGGGCTGAAAGGTTGTCACAAAAGATGATTGGACTCTCTGAAAAATCCAGCAAATGAAGCTCCATAATCATCCTCTTGATCCACACCATCTCCTTTGTGCATGATGTCAAAGCTTTGTACTCGGCCTCACTAGAAGAAAGTGATATAGTTGCTTGTTTCTTCGACATCCATGAGATAGCTCCATCACCTATGAAAATAGCATGTGCATTTATGGATTTTCTATCCATAAGGTCTCCTGCAAAATCTGAATCTGAAAAACCAAATAAGTTAGGTGATGAGCCTCTATAAACAATGCCAAAATCTTTTGTTCCCGAGATGTATCTCAAGATCCTCTTTCCTAGTTTCCAATGTTCTATGCTAGGATCTTGCATGAATTGGCTTAATCTACCAACACAATAAGATAAATCAGGTCTTGTGATGGTTAGATATATAAGAGAACCTATTAGCTTCCTATAGAGAGTAATGTCCTCGAAGGATCTTTCATTACCTCTTATAGTTAGCTTTACATGTGATTCCATAGGTGTATCAATAGGATTTGCATCTACCATATGAAATCTATTGAGAATAGAAATAGCATACTTCTCTTGTGAAATAAAAGTGATTTGAGAAGTTCTAATTACTTCTATTCCTAAGATATAGCTCAAAAGACCAAGATCATGCACTTCAAATTCCTTTTTTAGTGCTTTCTTGATATCTTCTATATCTTCCTTGTTCCCTCCACTTAAAATAATGTCATCCACATAAATTAGAAGGATTGTAACATCATTAGCACTAATTCTAAAGTAAAGTGAATGATCATACTCACTCATAGTGAAGTTTTGAGAAAGTAGAAAAGAGTTAAGCCTAGCATACCAACTCCTTGGTGCTTGCTTAAGACCATACAAACTTTTTTGTAGAAAACACACATGATTAGGCTTGCTATGAGAAACATAGCTCTCGGGTTGCTCCATGTAGACTTCCTCTTCAAGATCACCATTCAAGAAAGCATTAGAAATGTCTAATTGCCAAAGATCCCATCCATAAAGAGTTGCAAGGGAAATGATTACTCTTATGCTCACCATCTTTGCCACGGGTGCAAAGGTTTCCTCATAGTCAATGCCATGCTCTTGAGCATAACCTTTAGCCACCAACCTTGCCTTCAACTTGTTGATAGATCCATCTTGATTTGTCTTTACCTTGAAGATCCATTTGCATCCAATTGCACTTTTGCCCTTTGGAAGCTCCACCAATCTCCATGTGTTGTTCTTCATAAGTGCTTCAAACTCAAGATCCATTGCTTGGATCCATTCCTCTTTTTGCCTTGCTTCATCTACACATGAAGGTACATCAAAAGAAGTTAGGAAAGCATAGTTGGATCCATCCACCACTTGCTTACCTTTGCCATCATAAGTGAGCCTTGAGGGTTTCACTTTATGCCTTGGAGTTCTCCTTGGAATTTGACTTGAAGAGGCTTCTTCAACATCCACATCCAATGTGTCATCAACTCCATTGTCATCAAGCACATTAGTTGCAACAACACCATCATCACTTGAAACAACTTTTGGAATGTTACTTTCATCAAAAATGACATCCCTACTTGTGAACACTTTCTTGATTGAAGGAACATAAATCCTATATGCTTTGCTTACTTCACTATAACCAACAAAAATGCCCTTTCTTGAAGATGGATCCTCCTTAGTTCTATCATCAAGAGTAATGTTGAAGTAGCAAATGCATCCAAAAGTTCTTAGAAACTTGACATTAGGCTTCATACCAAACAAAGCTTCAAAAGGGGTTTTTCCTTCCAATACAACACTTGGCCATCTATTGCATAGGAAATTTGCACACAACAAAGCATCACTCCAAAAAGGTTTAGGAAGATTAGCATTCAATCTCATTGCCTTTGCACTCTCACACAAGGTTCTATTTTTCCTCTCGGCCACTCCATTTTGTTGTGGTGTTCTTGGACATGTGTACTCCCTCTTGATCCCATGCTCATCGCAAAAGGCTTTGAATTTGTTAGAAATGTATTCACCACCATTGTCGCTCCTCAAGCATTTGATTTTGGTTGTAAATTGAGTCTCAATAGCAACTTTGAACTTGACAAACACATCAAACACCTCATCCTTGCTCTTTAGTAGATAAACCCAACAAAATCTACTAAAATCATCAATGAAAGTTACATACATCTTAGCACCTCCATTGCTAATTGTAGTAACACCATGAATATCCGAATGCAAGAGAGAAAAAGGCATCTTAGATCTAGATATAGATCTAGTATATGGCAATCTATGTGATTTAGACAAAGCACATTCTTCACAAACATGATTCAAGCAAGTAAGAGACTTGGGAAGTCCCCTTACTACCTCCTTTTTGGCTATTACCTCCAAGGCCTTGTAGTTGAGATGTCCCATCCTTTTATGCCATACCTCTTGAATTGACATTTGTTCATTTGCCATGCATCCAACTTGGTTAGCAACAACACATGCATCAAGCTTGAACAATTTCCCTTGCCTTTTCCCTTTTGCAATGATACTACACCCCTTTTTGATCAAGCAAGCATCACCATCAAACTCAACTTTGAATCCTTTGTCAAGCATTTGGCTTACACTAAGTAAGTTCTTGGTAATGGATGGAATGAGCAAAACATCTTTCAATTCTATATTCCTATTTGTAGAAAGTGAAATAGGAATTGTGCCAATCCCCTTGATTGCACACTCACCATCATTTGCGGTATAGATTACCTTCCTATCACCATCAAATGCCATTAAAGATGAAAAATACTCTTTATGATATGTCATATGAGAAGTGGCTCCACTATCAATCCACCAAGGATCAATGTCTCCATGATTAGCCAACAAGCAAGATGACATAACAAAAGCATCATTTGAAAGAAGCTCATCCCCACCCTCATCAATAGTTAGATTGGTTTGCTTTTCCCCTTGATCCCTCTTTTTCTTGAAACAATCACTAGCAAAATGCCCTTTGACTCCACAATAGAAACATTTTAGCTTAGATCTATCCTTCTTTTTGCCAAAAGTAGAGTGCTCACCTTGGTCTTGCCCTTTAGACCAATTGCTTTTACCTTTGCCCTTGAACTTGCCTTTAGAGAACATTGCCTCCTCTTCTCCTCCTTGAGATGTAGAAGATGCTCCCACTCTTGCTTGCAACCTGAATTCTTCAGCCAACAAGACCTCTTGCAAGTCTCCAACACTTGGTAAACATTTTTGGATAGCATAACTTTGAACAAGATTAGCATGATCATCCAACAAGCCATTGAGAATCACTTGAACAAGCTCCTCATTATTTATGCCATCATTAATGCATGCTAACTCATCATTCAATGCTTTAACTCTCAAAACAAAAGCATGTCCACTCTCACTCTTCTTTTGCATACAAGAAAAGATTTGCCTTCTTAAAGTCAACACTCTAGAAGTAGACTTGGATTCATAAACCTTCTTCAAGGCTTCCCAAGCTTCACTAGATGATGTGCACTTACCAACCTCTTTGATAAGCTCATTTGTCACATTCATCTTGATCATGTGAAGGGCTTTCTTTGCCCTCTTGTCATACCTTAATTGTTCTTGAGGTGCCAAAGGTCTCTCCTCCACACCTACAACAATATCCATCAACTCATTCATCTCAAGCAAAGACTCCATCCTTACTTTCCAAGTAGAATAGTTGAGGGAGGTAAGCCTATCATTGCTTTCCAACATGTAGCCTCCATTTGTAGCCATGTTGCAATGATTGATCTCTGATCTTTGACCTGTTCCAATGCACTAAGCACTCTCTTGAATCAACAAATGAAACACAAGAAGAAATCACAAAGATTTGGAACCTAAAACCTTACTTTTTCTCTCTTTTCCTCACTTTTTCCTCAATTTTAGCCACTAGTTTTATGATTTCTTGATCAAACCAAGACCAAACCTCAATATACTTGCTTTTCCCTCACTCCTAAGATTGAAATACACTCTTGAATCATTCAGCAAACTGAAAATCAGAGGGTTACATCAATTTTGAAGTTTTTGACATGAAGAAGCAAGAAATTGAATCAAAAAACTATATGCTAGAATGGAAAACTAATAGGATCTTGTTGGATCTTGCATCTCCCTCTTTCCAAAACAATTTTTGTCTCCTTATTCTGATAAGTACAGAGGGAATTCGCCCTACTTCAATTGAAATGCATACAAATGATGTTTTGATCACAAAGATCCAATTTCTACACATAAATCAACAAGATTTTTAGCTAGAAACTTGATTGGAATGCTACAAAAGCAAACTCGCCCACAAATCTCTTCTAAATCTGGCAAAACCTGCACATTTGGCCGCCTAATGCTCTGATACCATGTGAAAAACTCAGATCCAAAAGATGCTAAAGTTTCATAAAGATCTTGGCCATGGAAGTTATGCACATCTAGATTGAAAAAATGATAGAAATTGTGATGTTAAGCATACTAAACATCAACTAAACATCAAGATCTGATCATAAGCTTCCACAAACAGAAACTTGCTGTCCCTGTCCGTACTTCAGAGCCTACAACCTGCATTTCACACGTGTGAAGCCATAGCAACAAAGAAATCACAATTCTAGTGGCTAGAATGCAAGATATGAACAAAAAAGTGAGAGAGAAGAAGATGGATCTTCAAAGAGCATAACATTCATTCAATAGAATGAAAATGAGATGTGTACATACTCGTGGAGATGGCTATTTATAGCAGCCATAGTGCCTCTTGGCCACTTGTCTTATGATAGGCTAAAATTGGGGTCCAATAGGATTCACCCATCTACCTAGAAATTTGGTCAAATAGGAATGCACCAAATTATGAGCCAATAGAAGAGCTCCACACTCGACCTCCTCTAATTAATGTGACCTCAAAAGTAGTGTACACATACTTTGGGCCTCTACATACATGTATGAACCTATCTCTAACTTTTATTTGGCCATAGGCCTACAAAATCTCAAGTTAGGAAAATACTACTAGTTGACAATTTTTCACAGAAAGTTTCTTTGCTAGATGATGGTGTATTGTCTATTGATTTAGGTGATCTCGGTGCACCTGAAATTGATGTCACCATTGCGAAATGTCTGATTGAAAAAGTGCCAATAGACTCTGGTTCCAACGTGAACATAATAACAGAAGACACAGTTCATGCTTTTACATTCAATCGACACAGTGAAATATCAAGTTAGCTGAGTCGACGCGACAAAAACCTGTTGGAGAATTGAAGGATGTCACTGTTTATATTCTACAGAAACTGAAACTTACATTGCAACGATGTCGAGATACTTCTTTATCCCTTCATCCAAATAAATATTTTTTTGGTATGAAAGAAGGAATATTATTTGGACACAAAGTATCAAACAAAGGAATAGAAGTTGATAAAGATAAAGTCGAGCTTATAAAGAACCTCCAGATACCAACCAATCTACGTGAACTAAGAGCTTTCTTAGGACATGTCGGCTATTATCGGAGATTTATCCAAAATCATGCTTCTATTGCTACCTCTCTTACACATCTACTCAAGAAACAAGCTGAATACTTGTGGACGAATGAACAGTAGAAAGCGTTCGAAGAACTTAAGCAAAGCTTGATCAATGCTCCTATTCTGAGACCACCCAACTGGGCTATTTTATTTCATAGTTATGTTGATGTTTCTGCGTTTGCTATTGGCGTCTGTCTAAGTCAAAAGGACAATCAAAAGAAAGACCATCCTATATACTATTCGCGTCATCAGCTTAGTGCCTCAGAGAAGAATTATTCGGCTATAGAAAGGAAAGCACTTGGAATGATTTTCACTATTAAGAAATTTCGGCATTATTTGTTGGGATATGCTTTCATTTTTCATGTTGATCATTATGCTCTAGAGTATCTTGTAAATAAACCAGATTTATCAAGATGAATTGCTCAATGGGCTCTACTTCTGCAGGAATTCACTTATCAAGTAGAACTTTGCCAAGGAAAATATCATACGAATGCTGATTATTTATCAAGAAAAACTAGAAAACCAATTCATGATGATTTTCCAGACGAAAATCTATTTGATATTTCATCCACTAATTCGTTATATTCTGATATTATTATTTATCTCAAGGATCAGATATATCCGGATGGTTATGATTTGGAGCAAAAGACAGTTTTTCAATATAAGGTAGCACCTTATACGATTATTAACAATGTCCTGTACAAGCTTGGTGCTGATCAGCAACTAAGAAGATGTCTCGAAAAAGGAGATATTAAAAAGGTTGTTCAAGCCTTACACTCAAAGGATGTTGGCGGACACTTTGCTTTAAAAAACGCTGCTAATAAGATATTGATTTCCAAGTACTGGTGGCCAATAATGTTCAAGGATGTATCAGACTATATTCGTTTGTGCGATCCATGCCAGAGATTAGGTAAGCCTACAAAAGCAATGAATTGGCCGTTGACACCAATCCTGCCTCTTGCACCATTTGAGAAGTGGGGGATTGACTTTGTTGGTCCAATCAAACCTATGACTCAACATACTAAGTGTCGTTATATTCTTGTTGGAAAGGATTATGCTACAAAGAACGTTGAAGCAGAAGCGGCGAAACGAAATGATGCGACAACCGTCGCGGCGTTCTTATTCAAATTTATAATCACAAGATATGGTTGTCCTCTTGAACTAGTAAGTGACAGTGGTACACATTTACTAAATGACACAATACGGCTTATCGTAACACAGAAAAGATCGTTACGAACTTGTGTTGGTGTCACAATCAATCGAGATGATCTAGTACAAGTCATTCTTAATGGCTTGAAAGAAGACTATGAAAATCTCGTTCAATCCTTTGCTAGTAAAGAGTTATTCAACTTGGAGACTCTTCAAGGAATTCTTATCTTTGAAGAAGCTAGACAAGAGTATAAACTCTTGAGGATGGACAAGCTGTCTCTCAGGCATATTGAAGATGGCAAAGCTCTCTTTGTCAATAACAAGTACAAATCGAGGAGCAAGAATCACAAACCTCAAGCCTTCAACAAAGACAAAGCTATGGACGAAGACAAAGATGGAGAAGAAGATGATTCATCTCATCCATCTACCTCCAAGTACAAGAAGAAAAGAGTCAAGTGTTTCTTTTGTGGCAAAAAGGGGCACTATGTCACTAAGTGCTTCAAGAAGAAGAATCAAGACAATCAAGCCAACACTATTAAAGAACATCCATTTGCAAATGAAGGAGAAGGATAATTCATGGTGTCAAGTTTCTCCTCTACACCCTTCAATGATGTATCTTGTCTGGCATGTAGACTCTGTAGTATGACGAATTGTTGTCATAACCTACCAGAAATCTTTGATCGGCTTTCTCATCAAGCTTCTTTTGAAACTTATCAGGAATATGTGCATAAACTACACAACCAAAGATTCTGAGGTGAGACAGATTGGGCTTTCTACCCCACCATAGCTCATGTGGTGTCATGTGTGGGACACCAAACTTGCCTGTTCTGTTTTAGATATATGCGGCTGTAGCTACTGCTTTAGCCCACAATGCCCTGGGAGACTTCGAGTAGGCCATCATGCATCTGGCTACTTCCATCAGGGTCCTGTCCTTTCATTCAGCAACACCATTGTGCTGCGGTGTGTAGGCTACAATTCTTTTGTGAATGATGCCACGATCATTGCAGAAGTGAGTGAAGCGATTCAAGATGTATTCGCCACCTCGATTTGTTCTGATCTGCTTCACTTTGTTGCCTGTACATCTCTCAGCCCAATTCACATATTCTATGAATTTATCAAGTGCTTCAAATTTATTCTGAATAAAATACACTCTGGCAAATTTGCTATAATCATCAACGATAGATACTCTTCACGATCTTGGTCTGATTGGTGTTTATATAAATTCAAAATTTTACATGTACTAATTTCTATTTCTATAAAATCGTTCCTATCAACCATTCTCTCAGTCAAGCTTGCTCTGGTTCCATCCAGACTCGGATGTTGTTGGCAACTCCATTTTCTCTTCCTCAACAATCTCATAACATTCTATGAAATTGATCCAGGATTCTGTAGGTCCTCCCATCTCCCCACTCCATCTCATAAAGTGACTTCCGTATTGGACTAGCTGAGAGAATACTTGGGAGAAATATTTGTTTGGTGGACCAATTTATAATAGCATCTATCTGATATAACCACGGTCTTCCAGATAATATTGAGTACAAAAAATCCAAGTAATTTCAGAGTTGATTCTTGTCTTTCATAGAGATATTCATCTTCGAGTCAACTACAGCAAGATCGAAACAAATTTAGTTAAAATTTGTTCAATATTTAGTCTAGCTGCATGTTCAACGTGTTTCAACTGTGTGTTCCAAAACGTCGATCCAAGCTTGAGCATGCAAGTTACAGATAACAAAATCTCCACTAACCAAATTTTTTTTGGGGGGGAGAGAGTGGATCTATCCACTAGGAGCAGTTACATTGCCAACAACAACATCAGCAAGATCGATAGCCAAGGTCACAAACCAAAGACGAGAACGACAAGGCTAAGAAAGCAGATGGGAAATCCAAAAGGACTCAATCAGAAGAAGTACCCCAGTCACGACGAGGATCCTTCAGAAAAGAGAAGCAGAAGCATTGGGAAATCAATCTCGTTCTTCAACCAGCCCTCTTGCAATACATCCGCATCCACTGTCACTACCTTCCATCTATCTGTTTGCCATCATTCTAGTGTTCATCTAAGAAATTCCCGTTTTTCAAAGATAGTTTCGCCAAAGCACCTAAGAGTTCATTGCAAATGTCTTGCAGAGGACAACTACTACCTACATTGGTTGGTCATCCAAAAAAGAAGACCTAAGAAAGTAGGCGAAGCAGCATAACAAAATAAAGAGAAAGATCTAAGAAGTTGAGGAGGAAAGGACAAAACTTAAGCAGCAAATAAGTCAGATCGATCTTGATGAAAAGAAACTCTCTGGAACAATGATAATCGAATCCCCTCCTATGAATTCCGAAGATATCCAAAAGTAATGGATGAATGGAAAAAAAGAGCTGTAAAAAAAAAAAAAAAGATGAAGACAACCGTGAACCTATAGAATAAAGTGAGCTCCTCACTGGTCAAAGCTCAACATTGTGGCTACAAGTGTAAAGCTATTAGTTCCTTCACCCTTCCACCAAGCCTTCATCGTTTCCCTACCATCACCAAACCATCTGTCCAAATCTGTTCCTACCACCAATGTGTTGATGGTCCATCTCCTTGAAGACTGTTAACCAAGGTTTGTGCAACCTATTAATCAAAGATTCTCCTCTTCACATCAAGAAAAGAGCATTGACAAAACTGGAATTTCAATTGAGAGAAGAACTGTGAAAACTCTTAGAAGCAAAATGGAGGATACAGACCTCCCAGAAGTTAGTACCTACCAAAAAATTAATGATGAAATTGTCAATGGCATATACAAGTGATAAAAGAAAAAGACACGCGGGATGCAGTTAGGCATGCAAGTTGTGAAGCTGCTGGGAGCTCTCCAATTTTGAGAATGTCAACCACTTGTAGCAATAAGACATTCTGGTTACATTGCAGCAAACAATTTTTGTGATAAAGACTGGCAGCAATAAGCACTTGGTTTTATGCAAGCGAATGAGAATCTACTATTCTCCAAGTGACAATCGAAGATGCCAATGCGGAAGCGGAGCGACATCATTCAATTTGAGTTGCAGTGACATTAGGGGTGGGATGATGTTGGCTGATTTTGACGAATCCCCAAGATACTCGACCAGAGCTACCCACGAGCACCTCTCACCTTAGACCGAGGAGGTCTCTGAGAAGACGAGACAAACAAAGACTGAGAGCCAAGAAGTACTAGTTAAGAATGACAAGCAAGAACTATGTAAGCCTCATAGTAAATCCCGAAAGATGGAATGACCATGTAGGAACTAGTATTTCTAGGCAAAGTAATAAATGCAAGTAGACCCCTCTTAAAGAAAGTAGAGTGAGCCACCTTTTAATGGTAACCTCTAGTGGAGAGCATTATTCCACTTGTAATATGTGAAATGTGGACATGCCACTATATTGCCACCTAAGGAAGTCTCTTGTTTATTTAAGAGACTCACCCTTTGTAGAAGGGAGATTTTTGTGTAATGCATCTTCTCCATGTCCAAATGAGAAGTGCCTCCACGAGTTTGGTGCATCCTTTGAGCTCCTTGATGTTGATTGCTTTCTTGAGTGATTCTCTTATGATCATGCCCTTCCATCCCTTGTGTAGGGTTGGAGATTTAGTGGTGGATTATGTTCTTGCTTTCCTAGTTGTGGATTAGGTGTGGATTAATATAGGAATCAACATTCAGGTAAACTATTGAGGCTAGAAATATGGTATAAATCTTGTAGATTCTTGACATTCTAGTGCTTGATGTTCTTGGGATGTCCAAGAATTAAGAAATGAGTGTTTTTTGATTCTTGGACTTCTAAAATGCTGTTAGATTAGTTTAGTTCTGTGAATTAATGTATGTGTAGAATAGTTTTAATGTTTAAGATCTGATTAAAATTCGTTTTTACAATATAAAGTAGCATTTCATGGCATTTCAACCACTCTACACGTTGATTTCTTGGTTGAATGCATGATCTGCAAGAGTGAATGCCGTGATTCGTCCTCTGACAGGCGCAGGACAATACTGCCACAATTACCAATCCCTTTCTGTCTAATTTGGGCTTTGAATAAAGAACGTTAATTCCAAGAAACTACCCAACGTAGCCTAGTAATAGGCAGAGGCTGTTCTGAAACCAAAGAAGAAGTAAAGAAAAATCAACTGATTCTCTAGAGTAGGAAATCAGTGAATACTTTCACATAGCAGAAAGGATTAAGCACCAAGAACCACCACTGATAATCAAACTAGGTAGCAACCAATTAGTCACCTAATGACACAGGGAGGTGTGCAAGAGAGAATCTATCGATTGAACTTTCAAAGGCACACATGCAAACTTGCATGCATGTTTTTGGAGCTTCATAGTGGGAGAGGAAGGAAATCATATTCCCTTTGCTCCTTCAATCATGCCTTTTACGCCGATAAATCTTGTTATGAAGTATGATTCTATGCTCTTGTTTGTGTGCATGAAGTGCTTAGTGATCAAAGCTTGCTTTTGGGGTGCATGCATGAATGTTTTTTTACACTCAGTTGTAGGTGTTCTTTGGTTGAAACCTACAAGCAAAGTAATCTGTGCATGTAAAGAACATAGAACTGTTGGACTGTAAATCAATTGTAATGGTTGATCAGCAGCATAAGATTGCTTGTGAGCTTTGGTTGTTTCTAGAACTTTTTCTGTGAATTATAAAACTAGTTGGGAACTGCACTAGAAGCTGTAGGAAACAAGAGCAAACAAGTAGGGTGCTCACTCATATGTGGTATATTTGCATCGACAGTCCATACAATGCCATCATGGGATGTTGCCCATAGATCTGAGGCTGGATGTATGGAGAATTATGCATCACTGGAACCGCAGAACGATGAACTCCCCCATTATGGCCTCCATTTGGGACTCCATGAATTGCTCCCTCCTTCACACGCGCCGCTGCTGACTGATTCCTCTGCTTTGTCATTGATACCTTTTCCCCCTCCGGTTCCCTGTATCTTTGAAGATACACTTTCAGGGGCTCCACATAGTCTTCAACCCCTAAAGTGTTCATTGCCCATAGCAGATCATCACCATGGATGGTTTTTCGATTCTCATGTTGGCAGTTATCTGACGCCTCCCCTGTTATGAAGCTTATGAACTCGGAAACACATTTTTGCACTATTCTTGACATCCTTGGAGGTTTTCGCATTATATGGAAGGTCTTTCTTCATGAAGTGGCCTACATTAGCTATGGTCAGAAGCTGGTCTTGGTCTCGGAGGGAAGAAGACTCACGACCACCTCCATACTGGCCCCTAGAGTCATTTTTTTAAGGGCCACTGCTGTTAGGGTTACCACCCGACCTCTCTACTAAACCCCCATCGTTGTCTGCTAAGCTGGAAATTCAAGCAAAAAATTCAGACGAGAATCTCAAGGTAGGGCTTGAAGCTAGGGTTTGAAGCTAGGATGATTTCAAAAATTTGAAGTGCCAAGGAGGGCTTGTGCTTGTTAATTAGCTTAGTTACGGTTTCCATGGTCTCCGGCTTGATTATTCAAACTGGAAATGTGCGATACAATAGTCCAGGCATGGTTAAGGGTGAAGAAGAGAGGTTTAAGAGTATGGGAGTAAAAAAGGCCCTCACCACCACCACCATCACTACCACTTTCATAAATATACAACTCATTACTTCCTTACCTATCCATTCCACCATTCCCCAGTTTTGTTTTCCAACCTCCCATCCTCGACCCACTGAGTTCCCAAACCTCCAAGACCGTGACAGCATGTCAGAGAGAGCTATGCAATCCTTGAAGTGGCATGATGAGGCCTCCTACCATCTTCATTGGTTAGTAGATCAGTTGGTGAAAACAGGGGGAGGAGCTCAAGGCAAAGAACCAGGAGCTACAACGCAAAGATGCCCAAGCTGCAGGCATCCTTGAAAGAAATCAGTGCTGAATAGGCCAAGAGACAAGAGGAGCAAACTAAGTTCTCAACTCAACTTCTGTCTCTACAACAAGTGCAAGACCAGCTCAGCAAGGAGTTGGTCCTCGTGTGCCACTACAAGGATGTTGGCATCGGCTGTCTGCGTAATCCTGCCATGGGTTCCTCCCCTTACACCCAGTTATCCCACTCACTCTTTCTTTTTCACGAACAATTATTATCCTTCCTTCCCTCATTTTTTGCCTTCTACTTATTCGACGACCTCCACCTTTAACACCATGACTACCACATCTTCTTTTAAGTTTGATGATAATTTTTTGAAGCAATTTATTTCACCAACAACTGCACATAACCTCATCACTAACCCACCACCCATCACTCGTCCACTAACTTCACCACCTTCACCTGACACCCAATCACTTGAGTTTAATTCTCCAGATCAAACCCTAGCACTTGGCGAGAATGTGTCACTCTCAAAGGGACTTTCCTCAATTCTTCCAGGGAGCAATAGTGACACTTTTGTTGGACCAACGCCTGAGGAATCAACCTTAGATCTGCAACGTAAAGCGAAGTTCCAAGATACCAAGAGTGTCACAACTCTACATGACTATTTGGCAAGGCCTTCAAGGAAGTTGTCCGAGAAATCCAAAAGAAAGATCCGGAGACAATTTGACGATCGAAAGGAGTCCGAGGATTTTTGGAGAACATATAAGAGAAAAGACTGGGGAGGTTTAAAGAAAGTGACTAATGAAGATTACCCCAAACTCAGCAGCTTAGTAAATGCCTAGCGACCACACCCCTCTTTGAGAATCATAATGTTGTTGAACAATCATGAACAACTCCAAGAGTATCTCAGGGCACCAAGTTGGGCTCACTTGTATTAAACCTTCGATTCTTGTGAACAAGGCTCTCTCTCTCTCTCTCTCTCTCTCTCTCTCTCTCTCTCTCTCTCATGGATGATAAGTAGTTATAACTAACCCTATTATGCTTAGTTTACAACTCAACGGAAGAACACACTGTTCAGGTGGGCCTTTTTGTCTAAATCACCTTATCTAAACCCAGACTATGAATATAAACATTGATTGTAAGCGAATAATTCACCCTAAATATAATGGACAGGATTTATTACTGGAAGAAACTTCTTCCACAAGCCAAACTGGATGGGCTCTATGGAAGACTATATATAGAGCATAAACCATACCCATTGTCACCATTACAGCGATTGAATAGGAGTTCACTACTTTCTTTTTCCTCTTGTCTACAAGTGAGGTGATGGGTACCCACCATAGCCGTATGTCTCTCTTGACTTCATGCTCTTTATCTTTGTAGTTTACCATTTTATGATGGATTATTCATGCTTAGATTCATCATTGGACATCGAGCTATGGTACATCTTTTTGGTAGCCTTTATGCGTGCAGAAGCAGCGCTGGCTTTCCAACCATAATTAGCATCGTTTACAACACATGCAATATTTAGAATAAAATAAAAATATCAAAAACTTTCCTACAGGGTCAGCGCTGGTTTTTCAGAACTCTACGACCTTTTCCGAGCTTCTTTGTATGCAAAGAATGCAATATATATTTTAGATGTTGTGAGTAAAAGTAAACTTTTGGTCAGCGATGGACCATGAGCTTTCATGTATTGTTTGTAGCGTTAATTTACTAGCATTGAAAACCAGCGATGGGCCTTCGGTTGACTGGAATGAGGTGGTTTTTATCTCTATCTGCATTCCATTTATCAGATTATAGACTGTTGGTACAACGATTTGCTACAAGGAAAACATTCACATGTTGCTTGAAATGGTAGACTTGTTTAACATACAATTACCAGGTTGATAAAGCAGGTTCAAAGTAGAGTGAATGCATGCTGATTCGATTAGACACACATGTCGCACACACACACACACAGTCATATAGGTTTTATGCTTACACATTTTTAGAGCTGAAATACACATTTGACAAACGAGCTGATTGAGATCTTCGCTCATTAAAGGTCAAATTAATCTAATGTGGTGTAATATGTTCTGTTACAAAAACAAACATTAGAATCTGAATGCAGTTTGTTCCGCTATCCTATTGCACATGCTTGTTTGTCGATTTCTTAATTATATTTTAATGTGAAAGTTGCATTTTGAGGGTGCTGTTGATACTATAAGAAGAGTATATGTTTTCAGTATATCAGCTTTCCCTTCACATTGCATTACCATTAATCAAGGAGTGTCTAATAATCTGATTTGCATAGAATTATTGATATTGGATCGAATCTAGCGATAGATATTAGACTAATATTGATTCACATTCCTTTAATATTTCCTTGAAGCTTCAAGAAGATCGTGATCAGATCTGAGTTTCTTCAATAACTGACAAAAATATAACAGGAGCTTACAAGTACAGTGGCGTGTCACGGAAGCAGAAACAACATTAAGCTTTGGGAAATGCGAGAGAGAGAAGGTTGAAATCAAAGTCAATTCAGAAAGTTTCCAATAAACTCTTATCATCTTTTTTCTTCTGCGTCAAATTTGATTCACCCCGCACTCGCAAGAAGATGGCATTTTGGATGACTCGGCTAGAGTTCTCTGATCTTTGCATCTTGAATTCAACTGTTTCCTGAGTGCCATTACAGATTTTGTTTTTTAGTTTGTTGAGATAGTTGGAATCAAGCTTGGGCATGCAGCTGCGCCACCTGTGAGATACAATGAATCAGGACCCCACAATCACAATGACAGTTTTGGTGAGGAGATACGGGACTCACTTACTGTTGTCACTGTGGGCTCAATCGCCAGAGATCAGGTTCTGTTGTAAAGAGAATGCAATTTGTGCAGTTTGCCTTTGGGGGTACAAAAAGGAAGATCCTTTATGCTAATATCCACCACTGGATTCGATCCAAAGCAATTTATTTGACACTCTCATGGTAATGCAATGTGAAGGGACAGTTGATATACTGAAAACATATTCTCTTCTTATAGTATCGATGGCACCCGCAAAACGCAACTTTCACATTAAAATACAATTAAGAAATGGACAAACAAGCATGTAAAATAAGATAGCGGAACAAACTGCACTCAGATTCTAATGTTTGTTTTTGTAACAGAACATATTACACCACATCAGATTAATTTGACCTTTAATGAGTGAAGATCTCAATCAGCTCGTATGTCAAATGTGTATTTCAGCTCTAAAAAAGTGTTAGCATGAAACCCATATGACTGTGTGTGTGTTTGTGTGTCTAATTGAATCAGCATGCATTCACTCTACTTTGAACCTGCTTTATCAACTTGCTAATTGTATGTTAAACAAGTCTACCATTTCAAGCAATATGTGAAAGTTTTCCTTGTTGCAAATTGTTGTACCAAAAAAATATAATCTAATAAACGGAATAGAAATAAAAAAAATCTCATTCCAATCAACCGAAGGTCTATCGTTGGTTTTCAATGCTAGTAGGCCGCAATTAAGGTTACCAATAGTATACAAAAGCTAATGGTCCATCGTTGACCAGAAGCTTACTTTTCCTCACAACATCTAAAATATATATAGCATTCTATGCATACAAAGAAGCTTAGAAAAGGTCGTAGAGTGTTGAAAAACCAGCACTGGCCTTGTAGAAAAGTTTTTGATAGTTTTGTTGTAATCTAAATATTGGATGATGTTGTAAACGGTGCTAATTATGGTTGTAAAGCCAGCATTGCTTCTGCATGCATAAAGGCTACCAAAATTTCAACATGCTCTTCGCACTGCTCGAGGTTTACTTCCACCGCTTGTATAGCCTTTTGTGTCTCCCTTTGAATCTTTGGTGACAAATCAACGACTAGTTTTTTAGAAGACTATTATGGAGCATCTTTACTATTATTCCTTCGGTCAACTTATCAATGATTCACCTGCTGATGCAGTTTGAGCTCATCTTCTTTCTTGTGCTAGTCCAAGTGCAAGGGCTTGGTTGTTGCACGTCCAGTTCTTCCACTCTTGCGACTCAACAATGACTTGTTTATAACTGCCCTTCAAACCAGATTGGGACTCCCACATCCAATGTTAATTGGTCTCTCCAAGTGTTCATTTGGGCATGTGTTGGATTCCTTGGGTACTCATCTTATGCGGTGCCCCTCAGGTGGAGAACGTATTGTTTCACATGATTCCATTCATGATCTATGTGATTTATGAAAGACTAGCATGCTAAAATTGTTGATTTCTACCTTCTAACTAGTTCTAGATGTGTTGATCAAATTGACCCAAGATCAAAATCCATTAAGTGCATTTTGGATCATAACTTTTCACATGGTATTAGAGCAGGTTGCATGTCGAATTTGGAGATTCAACCGTTTCTAGTGGTGGAATTGATGGCGCAATAAATTATTTGTGGATTACACACTCAAATCAAGTTGTTGGAAGCATAGAAAGTGGATCTTTGTGATCCTATCACCATTTTAGGTCAAATTGCTTGTAGTAGGCCTATTTTTGAATCCATGCACTGGAATTTGGAGACAAAAATTGCCTATGGTAGATAATCATACATTCTAGTAGATGTCATATCAAGATTCAAGCTTTTGCATCTAGATTATTCTTGATTCAATATTTTGCATTTTTGGAGAAACCCTAAATTTGGTAGGTTCTCTTGATTTTCAGGTTGCTGGATTCTCAACAGTAGATTTATGTCTTAGGTGTTAGCAAAAGTTCATCATATTGTGTTTAGATATACTGTGATCAAGAAATTAAAATTCTATGTGCTAGAAATTGCTAGAAAGAAGAGAAAAAGGAGAGAATAGAATGTTCCATATCTTTGTGATTTTTTCTTGAGTTTCATTTGTTGATCTCAAGGGAGTGCTTTGTGCATTGGAAGAGGTTCAAAGTGAAGATCAAATGATTGCAACATGGCAATCTCAAGTGGCTTCATGTTAGAAGGCAACGATAGACTTACCTCTAACAACTATTCTACTTGGAAGGTAAGGATGGAGTCCTTATTGGAGATGAATGAGTTGATGGAGATTGTTGCAGGTGTGAAGGAAAGGCCTCAAGCACTCCAAGACCAGTTGATGTATGATCAAAGAGCTAAAAGAGCTATACACATGATTAAGATGAATGTTACCGATGAGCTTCTCAAGGAAGTTGGTAAGAGCATTACATCAAAGGAGGCTTGGGATTCATTAACAAAGATTTATGAATCTAAGTCTACATCTAGGGTACCAACCCAAAGAAGATGAATCTTTTCTAGTTTGCAAAAGAAGGAAGACAATGCTCATGCTTTTGTTTTGAGAATTGAAGCATACAATGATGAGCTTGCATATATTGATGAGAGTATTAAGGATGTAGACCTTGTTCAAGTAGTTCTTAATGGCTTGTTGGATGATCATGCTAATCTTGTTGAAAGCTTTTCCATTCAAAAGATGTTACCAAGCATGTTGGATTTGCAAGAGATATTGGTGAATGGGGAGTTTAGGCTTCAATCAAGAGGAAGTGGATCTACATCTTAAGTTGATGGAGATGAGGCTATGTTCATAAAAGGCAAATTCAAGGGCAAAGACAAAAGCAAGTGGTCAAAGGGTCAAGATCAAGGTGAGCCTTCGTATTTTTTTAAGAAGAAAAAAGACAAGTAAAATTTGAAGTGCTTCTATTGTGGAATCAAAGGGATTTTTTCTAGTGATTGATTTAAGAAGAAGAGATATCAAGGTGATAAGAAAACCAACCTAGATATTGATGAAGATGATGTTGATGAACAAATCTCAAATGATGCTAAATTCAAGTCAAAATTCAAGTCAAAATGGAGGACATAAAGAGAAAGACAACAACCTTTCAAATTCACTTATGATGAGGGTAAGCAAGTGGAAGTTACTGATCTTGCATTTCTCACATATTTTGGTGAATCTTCTTGTGTAGATGATAATTATGCAAGTGGATGATGGTTTTCATGGAATGTATGCAACTAATGGATCTGTAAAACAATTTCTGTTCAATGGCTTTGATGGTCAAGTGGAAGATCAAGATGATGATCTTAAAGGACTTCATCAGCACAAAAGGAAAGGTGGCAATTTGGAGCTAGTCATCAAAGGAGGCAAAGATGTTTTGGATCTATTTTTTTAAGTTATTGAAGACTCAAGTAAGGTCAAAGGAGCAGCAAGGAATTGTTGTTTAGTTCTACTTTCCTCGTGCTATATCGTGTTTGAGAAATCTCATGTGAATGTGTGCAAATTGTCAAGATATGGTGAAACTAGCTACATTTTTTTGCATCATTTTCATGCTGGAGTTGTACTAGCATTCTTGGATAGTTTTGCTGATGGAAATAAAACTATTGGAGGCTCATTATATGACTCATTCATGATCAAGTCATCAAGGGTTGATGACTTCTTGTGGCAAGATGGAGATGGAGGCTCATTCATGGAGTTTTATGATGGATACATGGCAAGAAAGGACAAAGAGGGAGGAGACATGCAAGCAAATGGTTATCACTCACACTTATTATCTGGTTGCTGTAATTTCCTAGAGAGCTAAGTTGGAATCATGGAGGAATCATCTCATTTACCTTCTATTTGCTTTTTCATGTTCTAGTTACTTTGGCCATGTATATTTGATGTAAGAAATAGTGAAGCATCCCATGTGGACACTATTCTCTATATCAATTATGGAAGTTACTATGAAACCATAGAAAGGAGGTCTATACTTAGGATGGATATCATTCTAAATTTGGATCAAAGTAGTGTGGTTTAGGGTTACTATGAAACCATAGAAATGAGGTCTACACTTAGGATGGATATCATTCTAAATTCTTGAAAGCTTTTGGTAGGCCGAGAGCTAGCTCCTTTGATGCCATGAATTCCATTGATTGAAGATTAGGATGGCCCAATCTTTTGTGGAAAATCTCGACTTGAGCTAATCATATTCACGCTTTCAATAGCCAAATTAGCATCCAACTTGAAAAGCCTTCCTTGCTTAATGCCACTAGCTATGCACTCATTATGTTTCAAGATGGAACACACTCCGTTCTTGAAATGTACATCTAGTCCATTGTCCATTGATTGACCAACACTAAGCAAGTTTTTTGTAATGCCAGGAATATACAAAACATTATCAAATTCTATCCTTTTAGATGATCCTAAGCATAATGGAATAGATCCTATGCCATCTATCTTGCATTCTTGATCACTAGCGTGTACATTGATTTCTTAGAATCATTACAAGAAAGTAGATAAGAGAAATAATGCTTGTTGAATGACATGTGGGAACTAGCCCCACTATCAATCCGCCATGTCCCTTGGCTTGATGTTGGTGTAGATGCTGCCATCAAGGATGTGATGAAGCCATCTTCTTCCTCCTCCCCTTGTGCAAGATTGTCTTGATGTTCATTCCCTTGTGCATTCTTCTTCTTATAGCATTCGGAAGCAAAGTGTCCTTTCTTCCCACAAAGGAAAAACTTCAACTTTGCTTTGTTCTTTTGCTTCCCTTTGGAGGTAGATGCTCCATCCTTTGCCTCGGCCTCCTTGCCTAGGATCTTCTTGAAAGGATGAGACTCCCTCTTGCCTTTAGATTGGAAGTTTCTTTCTCATCACCATTATGTAGTGATAAGGACCCCATTCTTGTTTTGAGGTGAAGAATCATACTCTCCTCGGCCACAAGAACATTATCCAATTTTTCAATTGATGGAAGTTAATTTCGAATAGCAAAAGATTGAACTAGATTAGAGAACTCATCTCCTAATCCATTCAAAACTACTTGTGCTAGTTCATTATCTTGGATCTTCTCTCCTATAGATCCCAATTATTTGTTCAAGGATTTTATACTCAGGACATACTCTTGTCCATTTTCTCCACTTCCCCTCATGCTTTATCAAGTTTCTTAGCATAAGCACTCTTGAAGTGTTGTTGGATTCATACATGTTCTTTAGTGAATCCCAAGCCTCTTTTGATGTGGTACAAGAAGCCGCCTCCTTGAAGAGGTCATTGCTTACAGTTAACTTCAACCAATGTAGGGCTAATCTAACCCTCTTCTTGTACTTTAGTTGTTCTTGGGGAGCTTGAGGCTCTTCCTCAACTCCTAAGACAATATCAAAGAGATCATGAAACACTAGTAGTGATTCCAATCTTACTTTCCAAATGGAATAGTTTGTGGAAGTTAGTTTCTCACTAGATTCTAACATATATCCACCCATGGATGTCATTTTGAATGAAAGCCTATGAGATACACAAAGATCTCTTGATAAGGTGTGATATAAGATAGATTTCTAGCTTTAAAGAGTCTTTTAATCTCGGCCCAATAAATCCTAGTTCAACTTGGATGATGGTATAATAGATCAACTACAAATATCCTAGCAATTCACTCCTCAAAGAAATTGATTCTAGTTCAATTTGGTTTGATATTTCACACACACTTAAGATCTGAACAAATCAGCCTTAAAAATCTGATCTAATGCTTCAAGATGAATTGCTTCAATGACTCAAATCACTATTTGATCATTAGCATTCAATAGATTGAACCTAGATCTAGATCATTTATTAATCATTTAGATCACTCTTAGACTTACCTCTGATACCATGTCAATTTTCAAAGAAAAAGGACAAATATTGGCTGTACTATCAATCATTAAGAGTTATTGATTGCTTAATCCAAAGATCTATCAAGTTCTAGATGTTAGATCTTGATCTAGATGCTTTACACTATGATTTAAGCAAGAGCAATGGATCAAATGATCAAACACATGGATGGGCGGCCTCACAAGTGTGGAGGATAGTACCTGTACGGCCTGTTTACAGAGTGTAAAGTACATTAACTTCCAAATGCATTTCATTCATCAAAACTCAAGACAAATGTAGAAATCTCAACAAAACTAGAATTTGGCAATCTCACATCAACTTGTTATTGATTTGGTTGATCCCTTTGTAGATCAAGTACATCCATGAGTTGTGTACTGTCCAGCAGGCCTTCACATGTGTGAAGAGTGCCTAGTCATCCAGATCCACCAATGGGAGCCATATGTGCTCATTTCCCAAAGTTGACCATTCTCTTTGGGTAGAAAACAAAAAGCTAGTCTTCCACATTTATAAGTATATTCCCTATAAAATAGGATCTAATGGAATCTTCCTATCTTATCTTCTAGAAGCTTATCCACATGTGTGAATGGTATCTTGACATGTGTGAGTAATAACTCATTCACATGGAAGTCCAATCTATTTACACAAAGTTTGACCAATTTGACCATTTTCAAGATTGTACTCAATGGTCAGTTTCACACTAGTGTAGATCAAGCTAAAATCAATCTAACTTTATGAAAATGACTTATGTACATTCTCTCACACATGGGAACAGACTCCACACGTGTGAGAACCTATCAAGCACAAATAACTTGAGATCTACAAGGTACAACAAGTTGGAAGTGATATTTTAACAAGAATTAGGCAATGAAAGAAAATCTATTATGGACAAATTTCAAGTACAATACATAGTGACCAAGAAGGAGAATGATTTCACACTCTGATGAAGAATATAACTAATTGTTTAAAATGTTAAAAAGAAGAAGTGCAAGTCAAAATTCACAAATTTTTTCCTAAAATATATCAAAGAAATTTATGTGAAGGAAGATTTATTTTTCTATGGAAGTGAAGTAATATCATTTTTCAATTATTAAAATAGCATGATTATTTATAAATGTTTGATATTAATATGCATAACATTTGAGTTCCAAAAGAATCACTGGATCCTCTAATGCCAAAAAGAAAGTGAATTTTATGATGACCATCTCCTATAACTCAAATAGATTTTCTATGTCCACGAAACTTCCTTCATTTATCCCCAAGGAACAATTATTTCGATATAGATAAAGTGAGTCACTTCAACACTCTTGTCCAAGGTATTGATGAATATTATTAAAACTTTGCAAGATAAGCTAAGAAGATTATTGTCATCATTCAATGGAATGTAGTAAGCGTATTACCCAAAGCAAATGGCCTCCTTTTGCAAACAAATCTCCCTCAATTGGTAGTCAAGGTTCCATCCTCAATAATTCATTCCAACCACAACCTCAAGAAGACCGATTAATCATTCCAGTAGTAGTATAAGCAAATTTCATTGTATTCATCATAATCTCTTTGAGTAGGCAATGACACCAAAGTTTTAGAATATCTCATAGCATGCTATATTATAAAAAATTGTTTTATCTAGAATAAAAGGTTTTTAATCCCCTGAACAAAACAAGAGTTCAATTACTATTATCCATAGATCATTCTTTAGTATTGTTTCACTCAAAATTGTATTTTGATCACTTGATAGTGTTGGCTTGAATTCACATCTAGCAATATAATAATATTACTATGTTTATATATAGGACTAATTTGCTCTTAAGCCATTATTTTCCTTCTTTATGCCATTAGATAAGGTAGTATCCGACAATCATTATAATTATTGGCATGTGCTCACCATAAGTTGAATAAAGATGTGTGTGATGAGTGTTTCAAACGTCCATAACACACATAAAAGTGTTTGTATGGTTTCCAATAGATCATCCTTTACTCAATATAGACGTGAATACAAAATCTCAATTCTCAACAATTAATTTTTCATTGATCAACAAATTTCTTATTCTATTAGCCTCAATTTTGTATGCACTCTATTAAATGGTTCACTACTTGATTCAATATCAAGTAAAACTTACTTCTTCAAGTAGCCACACAATGAAGGTAGGTATCTAGTAATTTCTCAATGTGTTACCATTCATGACATTGTTCTTGTAAATCCATTTAAATGTATATTGTACATTTCAATAAAATATTATTATTCAACTCAACACATGGAAATACAATTGCACATGGGAAAATTAGGAATTAGAACATTCTATACTGGATTCTAGTATAAAACATTGTTAATCCTCCAAACAAAATAAGGAATTCGATACTAGTTGCAAATACTAGCTACAAATAATCATTTAACAATGTGTTATTGAAGCTTTTATTTTGGTCACTTGATGGGGTTAGCTTGAATTAATGGCATATAGTAATATCACGAGTAATCTACAAGGCTTATTACAATGTTGTTACAACAGTCAAAGACACCATCGTCTTTCCTTATGCCATTAAATAAGGTAGTATTCAACAATTAGCCGAAATCATTGATTTTTGCTCACTAGAATTTGAATAGAGACTTGTGCGATGAGCGTTTCAAAGGTTCATCACATAGATAAACTTAGTTGTATGGTATCCAATAGACCATCCTTTACTCAATAAAGATGTGAATATAGAATCTCAAATCTCAACAATCAATTTTTTACTCATCAACAATTCTATTATATCATGAAGGCACTTATTTAGTTATTGATTTAATGTGATATCATTCATGATACCATTGTTATAAACCCGTTACAATGTATACTATAAAGTTCAATAGATTACCATTATTCTACTCAGTACATGGATATACAAATTGCATGTAGGGTAGTGGAAACTAGAAGATTCAAATATGGATGATATATAGATAATCAAAGTTCTCAAACAAAAGGTTGTATAGTGCCGATTAACTTATGAACCATTCCATATTCTTCTTTTATGTTTAAAAAGAAATAATCACAAAATTCCCACTTAATTAGACATTGTGGTTCCCTATACATGTAGTTGGACGTCCTCCACATGTCCCATAAAACCCTCGAGCTCAAACAAATTTGTTGGATCAATCAATGCCCAAAAGAAGTTGATTTGATGATGACCCTCTCCAATCGGGCCTCTAACACATTCATGTGTTCAAGAAAACGTCCTTTTTTCATCCCAAAGGAACACTTATTTGGATATAGAAAAAGTGAGTGACTTTAACATTGTTGTCCAAGATAGAAAAACTATTGATAAATATTTGTTATAGCTTTCTTAGATAGTCCTAACTGATTATCGTCATTAACGATGAATAATGGAAGGTTCAACGTCAGAGATCCGCTTGATCAACAAATTCAATTGATCTTCCACCTCGAGGAAGAGGATGTAGGATCTCAATTGTCTAGTGGTGTTATTGACAAGCCAATCTTGAAATCGAAGACAAAGGACTATGACATAGTCACTGATATTGGATCTCTTCATCCGAATATCACTTTTGAACAACTTTGGATGATAACACTTATTACAGAAAGCAACCAAAAGGTCTTTCTGCCCCTAGAAAGAAGAAAAAAGTTTCTTTGCTAGATGTTGGTGTATTGTGTATTGATTTAGGTGACCTCGGTGCACCTGAAATTGATGTCACCATTGCGGGATGTCTGACTAAAAAAGTGCCAATAGACTCTGGTTCCAGCGTGAACATAATAACAGAAGACACAGCTCATGCTTTGGGGCTAACTTACATTCAATCGACACAGCGAAATATCAAGTTAGCTGATTTGACGCGACGAAAACCTGTTGGAGAATTGAAGGATGTCATTGTTTATATTCTACAAAAGCTGAAACTTACGTTGCAACGATGTCGAGATACTTCTTTATCCCTTCATCCAGAGAAATATTTTTGTGGTATGAAAGAAAGAATATTACTTGGAAACAGAGTATCAAACAGAGGAATAGAAGTCGATAAAGATAAAGTCGAGCTTATAAAGAACCTCCTGATACCAACCAATCTACGTGAACTAAGAGCTTTCTTAGGACATGTCGGCTATTATCGGAGATTTATCCAAAATCTTGCTTCTATTGCAGCCTCTCTTACACATCTACTCAAGAAACAAGCAGAATACTTGTGGACGAATGAACAGTAGAAAGCATTTGAAGAACTTAAGCAAAGGTTGATCAATGCTCCTATTATGAGACCACCCAACTGGGCTATTTTATTTCATAGTTATGTTGATGTTTCTGCATTTGCTATTGGCGTCTGTCTAAGTCAGAAGGACAATCAAAAGAAAGACCATCCTATATACTATGCACGTTGTCAGCTTAGTGCCTCAGAGAAGAATTATTCGGCTACAGAAAGGGAAGCACTTGGAATGATTTTCACTGTTAAGAAATTTTGGCATTATTTGTTGGGATATGCTTTCATATTTCATGTTGATCATTATGCTCTAGAGTATCTTGTAGATAAACCATATTTATCAAGACGAATTGCTCAATGGGTTCTACCTCTGCAAGAATTCACTTATCAAGTAGAACTCCGCCAAGGAAAATATCATACGAATGCTGATTATCTATCAGGAAAAACTAAGAATCCAATTAATGATGATTTTCCAGACGAAAATCTATTTGAAATTTCATCCACTAATTCGTTATATTCTGATATTATTATTTATCTCAAGGATCAGGTATATCCGGATGGTTATGACTTGGAGCACAAGATAGTTTTTCAATATAAGGTAGCACCTTATACGATTATTAACAATGTCCCGTACAAGCTTGGTGCTGATCAGCAACTAAGAAGATGTCTCGAAAAAGGAGATATTAAAAAGGTTGTTCAAGCCTTACACTCAAAGGATGCTGGCGGACACTTTGCTTTAAAAAACACTGTTAATAAGATATTGATTTCCAGGTACTGGTGGCCAATAATGTTCAAGGATGTATCAGACTATATTCGTTTGTGCGATCCATGCCAGAGATTAGGTAAGCCTACAAAAGCAAAAAATTGGCCGTTGACACCAATCTTGCCCCTTGCACCATTTGAGAAGTGGGGGATTGGCTTTGTCGGTCCAATCAAACCTATGGCTCAACATACTAAGTGTCGTTATATTCTTGTTGCAAAGGATTATGCTACAAAGAACGTTGAAGCAGAAGCGACAAAACGAAATGAAGCGACAACTGTCGTGGCATTCTTATTCAAATTTATAATATCAAGATATGGTTGTCCTCTTGAACTAGTAAGTGATTGTGGTACACATCTACTAAATGACACAATACAGTTGTTGACAGCATATTTTTTGATTAAACACAGAAAAACAACTCCTTATAATCCAAAAGCATATGGGTTGATTGAGAGAGCTAATGGAATCTTATGTAAGATCCTGAACAAGATTACTATTGCACATGCGACTGATGGGATCAGAAATTACCATAAGTTCTCTAGGCTTATCGTAACACAGAATAGATCGTGACGAACTTGTGTTGGTGTCACAATCTATCCAAATGATCTAGTACAAGTCATTCTTAATGGCTTGAAAGAAGACTATGAAAATCTTGTTCAATCCTTTGCTATTAAGGAGTTATCCAACTTGGAGACTCTTCAAGGAATTCTTATCTCTGAAGAAGCTAGACAAGAGTATAAACTCTTGAGGATGGACAAGCTGTCTCTCAGGCATATTGAAGATGGCAAAGTTCTCTTTGCCAATAACAAGCACAAATGGAGGAGCAAGAATCACAATCCTCAAGCCTTCAACAAAGACAAAGCTATGGACAAAGACAAAGATGGAGAAGAAGATGATTCATCTCGTCCGTCTACCTCCAAGTACAAAAAGAAAAGAGTCAAGTGTTTCTTTTGTGGCAAAAAGGGGCACTATGTCACTAAGTGCTTCAAGAAGAAGAATCAAGACAATCAAGCCAACATTATGAAAGAACATCCATTTGCAAATGAAGGAGAAGGATAATTCATGGTGTCAAGTTTCTCCTCTACAGCCTTCAATGATTTATCTTGTCTGGCATGTAGACTATGTAGTATGATGAATTGTTGTCATAACCTACCGAAAATCCTTGCTCGGCTTTCTCATCAAACTTCTTTTGAAGCTTATCAGGAATATGTGCATAAGCTGCACAACCAAAGATTCTGACGTGAGACAGATTGGGCTTTCTACCCCACCATAGCTCATGTGGTGTTGTGTGTGGGACACCAAACTTGCCTGTTCTGTTCTAGATGTATGCGGCTGTAGCTACTACTTTAGCCCACAATGCCCTTGGAGCCTTCGAGTAGGCCATCATGCATCTGGCTGCTTCCATCAGGGTCCTATCCTTTCATTCAGCAACACCATTGTGCTGTAGTGTGTAGGCTGCAATTCTCGATCATTGTAGAAGTCAGTGAAGCGATTCAAGATGTATTCGCCACCTCGAACTGTTTAGATCTGCTTCACTTTGCTGCCTGTACATCTCTCAGCCCAATTCACATATTCTGTAAATTTATCAAATGCTTCAAATTTATTCTGAATAAAATACACTCTGGAAAAATTGCTATAATCATCAATGATGGATGCTCTTCACGCTCTTGGTCTGATTGGTGTTTATATAAATTCAAAATTTTACCTGTACTAATTTCTATTTCTATAAAATCTTTCTTATCAATTATTCTCTTAGTCAAGCTTGCTTTGGTTCCACCCAGAACTTCCCTCAACAATCTCATAACATTCTATGAAATTGATGTAGGATTCTGTAGGTCCTCCCATCTCCTCAACCCATCTCATAAAGTGACCCCGTATTGGACTGGCTGAGAGAATACCTGGGAGAAATATTTGTTTGACGGACCAATTTATTAATCAGAAGAAGTACCCCAGTCACGACGAAGATCCTTCAGAAAAGAGAAGCACAAGCATTGGGAAATCAATCTCCTTCTTCAGCCAACCCTCTTGCAATACATCTGCATCCACTGTCCCTACCTTCCAATGGATAAGGATCGGTTGACCACATCATGAGGCAAGTCGACGGGACACGCGTCCCGCCAACGGCAACCTGGGTCATGCGCATGGGTTGCCTGAGTGAACAACTATATGTACACTGTAATTTCATTTTGTGAAATATAGTTGCTATGTGAGCTTGTTGTGGAGAGTGTTACTGTGTAGCATGATCTGTGTTCATGTGCAAAGCAAATTCTAAGTGAAAGGACAAAACTTAAGCAACAAATGAGTCTGATCGATCTTGATCAAAAGAAACTCTCTTGAGCAATGATAGGCGAATCCCCTCCCATGAAGCCCAAAGAGATCCAAAAGTAATGGATGAAAGGAAAAAAGAGCTATAAAAAAAAAAGAAAAGATTCAGACAACCGTGAAGCTATAGAATAAAGCGAGCTCCTCATTGGTCAAAGCTCGACATTGCAAAGGTCCAAGGCTGCAAGTGTAAAGCTATTAGTTCCTTCACCCTTCCACCAAGCCTTCATCGTTTCCCTACCATCACCAAACCATCTGTCCAAATCTGTTCCTACCACCAATGTGTTGATGGGTCCATCTCCTTGAAGACTATTAACCAAGGTTTGTGCAACCTATCAATCGAAGATTCTCCTCTTCACATCAAGGAAAGAGCATCGACAAAACTGGAATTTCAATTGAGAGAAGAACTGTGAAAACGCCTAGAAGCAAAATGGACGATACAGACATCCTAGAAGTTAGTACCTACCAAAAAATTAATGATGAAATTGTCAATGGCAGATACAAGTGATAAAAGAAAAAGACACGCATGATGCAGTCAGGCATGCATGTTGTGAAGCTGCTGGGAGCTCTCCAATTTTGAGAATGTCAACCACTTGCAGCAATAAGACATTTTGGTTATATTGCAGCAAACAATTTTTGTGATAAAGACCGGTAGCAATAAGCACTTGGTTTTGTGCAAGCGAATGAAAATCTACAGTTTTCCAAGTGACAATCGAAGATGCCAATGCGGAAGTGGAGCGACATCATTCAATATGAGTTGTAGTGGGTCTTACAACACATTAGGAGTGGGATGATGTTGGCTGATTCTGACGAATCCCCAGGATACTCGACCAGAGCTACCCACGAGCACCTCTCACCTTAGACCGAGGAGGTCTCTAAGAAGATGAGACAAACAATGGCTGACAGCCAAGAAGTACTAGTTAAGAATGACAAGCAAGAACTGTGTAAGCCTCATAGTAAATCCCGAAAGATGGAATGACCATGTAGGAACTAGTATATCTAGGCAAAGTAATAAATGCAAGTAGACCCCTCTTAAAGAAAGTAGAGTGAGCCACCTTTTGATGGTGACCTCTAGTGGAGAGCATTATTCCACTTGTAATTTGTGAAATGTGGAAATTCCACTAGGATGCCACCTAAGGAGCTCTCTTGCGAAGAGGAGCTTTTTGTGTATTGTATCTACTCCATGCTGAAATGAGAAGAGGCTTCACGAGTTTGGTGCATCCATTGAGCTCCTTGATCATGCTTGTTTCTTGAGTGATGCATTCATGATCTTGCCCTTCCCTCCTTTGCGTGTGGTTGTGGATATTAATGGTGACCTCTAGTGGAGAGCATTATTCCACTTGTAATATGTGAAATTTGGAAATGCCACTATGATGCCACCTAAGGAAGTCTATTGTTCATTTAGGAGACTCACCCTTTGTAGAAGGGAGATGTTTGTGTAATGCATCTCCTCCATGTCCAAATGAGAAGTGCCTCCATGAGTTTGGTGCATCCTTTGAGCTCCTTGATATTGATTGCTTTCTTGAGTGATTCTCTTATGATCATGCCCTTCCATCCCTTGTGTGTGGTTGGGGATTTAGTGGTGGATTATTTTCTTGCTTTCCTAGTTGTGGATTAGATTTCTTTTCTTGCTTGTGGATTAATATAGGAATCAACATTCAGGTAAACTACTAAGGCTAGAAATCTGGTATAAATCTTGTAGATTTATTGACATTCTAGTGCTTGATGTTCTTGGGATGTTCAAGCATTAAGAAATGAGTGTTTTTTTATTCTTGGACTTCTAAAATGCTGTTAGATTAGTTTCTTGTTTCAGTTATGTGGATTAATGTATGTGTAGAATAGTTTTAATGTTTAAGATCTGATTAAATTTTGTTTTTGCAATATTAAAGTAGCATTTCATGGCATTTCAACCACTCTACACGTTGATTTCTTGGTTGAATGCATGATCTGCAAGCATGTGATTCCAGTGCAAGAGTGACTGCCTTGAGTCGTCCTCTGACAGGCGCAAGATAATACTACAATGATTACCAGTCCCCTTTTGTCTTATTTGGGCTTTGAATAAAGAACGTTAACTTCAAGAAACTACCCAACGTAGCCTAGTAATAGGCAGAGTCTGTTCTAGAACCAAAAATGAAGTAAAGAAGAATCAACCGATTCTCTAGAGTAGGAAATCAGTGAACACTTTCACATAGCAGAAAGGATTATGCACCAAGAACCACCATTGATAATCAAACTAGGTAGCAACCAAGTAGTCACCTAATGACACAGGGAGGTGTGCAAGAGAGAATCTATCGATTGAACTTTCAAAGGCACACATGCAAACTTGCATGCAAGTTTTTGGAGCTTCATAGTGGGAGAAGAAGGAAATCATATTCCCTTGGCTCCTTCAATCATGCCTTTTACGCTGATGAATCTTGTTCTGAAGTATGATTCTCTGCTCTTGTTTGTGTGCATGAAGCGCTTAGTGATTAAAGCTTGCTTTTGGGGTGCATGCATGAATGTTTTTGTACACTCAGTTGTAGGTGCTCTTTGGTTGAAGCCTACAAGCAAAGTAATTTGTGCATGTAAGGAACATAGAACTGCTGGACCGTAAATCAAATCTAATGGTTCATCAGCAGCATAAGATTGCTTGTGAGCTTTGGTTGTTTCTAGAACTCTTTCTGTGAATCGGCAATCCATACGATGCCATCATGGGATGTTGCCCATAGATCTGAGGCTGGATGTATGGAGAATTATGCATCACTGGAACCGCAGAACGATGAACTCCCCCATTATGGCCTCCATTTGGGACTCCATGAATTGCTCCCTCCTTCACACGCGCCGCTGTAACTGATTCCTCTGCTTTGTCATTGATACCTTTTTCCCGCTCCAGTTCCCTGTATCTTTGAAGATACACTTTCAGAGGCTCCACATAGTCTTCAACCCCTAAAGTGTTCATTGCCCATAGCAGATCATCACCATGGATGGTTTTTCGATTCTCATGTTGGCAGTTATCTGACGCCTCCCCTGTTATGAAGCTTATGAACTCCGAAACACATTCTTGCACTATTCTTTGGCATCCTTGGAGGTTTTCGCATTAGATGGAAGGTCTTTCATCATGAAGTGGGCTACATTAGCTATGATCAGAAGCTGGTCTTGTTCTCGGAGGGAAGAAGACTCACGACCACCTCCATACTGGCCCCTAGAGTCATTTTTTAAAGGGCCACTGCTGTTAGGGCTACCGCTCGACCTCTCTACTGAACCCCCATCAGTGTCTGCTAAGCTGGAACTTCAAGCAAAAAATTCAGACGAGAATCTCAAGGTAGGGCTTGAAGCTAGGGTTTGAAGCTAGGATGATTTTAAACCTTTGAAGTGGCAACGAAGGTATGTGCTTGTTAATTAGCTTAATTACGGTTCTCTCCTGCTTGATGATTCAAACTGGAAATGTGCAATATAACAGTCCAGGCATGGTTAAGGGTGAAGAAGAGAGGTTTCAGAGTATGGGAGTAAAAAAGGCCCTCACCACCACCACCATCACTACCACTTTCGTAAATATACAACTCATTACTCCCTTACTTATCCATTTAACCATTCCCCGGTTTTGGTTTCCAACCTCCCATCCTCGACCCACTGAGTTCCCAAACCTCCAAGACCATGACAGCATGTCAGAGAGAGCTAAGCAATCCTTGAAGTGGCATGATGAGGCCTCCTACCATCTTATTGGCTAGTAGATCAGTTGGTGAAAACAGGCGGAGGTGCTCAAGGCAAAGAACCAGGAGCTACAACACAAAGATGCCCAAGCTGCAGGCATCCTTGAAAGAAATCAGTGCTGAATAGGCCAAGAGACAAGAGGAGCAAACTAAGTTCTCAACTCAACTTCCGTCTCGACAACAAGTGCAAGACCAGCTCAACAAGGAGTTGGTCCTCGTGTGCCACTACAAGGATATTGGCACCGGCTGTCTCCGTAATCCTGCCATGGGTTCCTCCACTTACACCCAATTATCCCACTCACTCTTTCTTTTTCACGAACAATTATTATCCTTCCTTCCCTCATTTTTTTCCTTCTACTTATTCGACGACCTCCACCTTTAACACCATGACTACCACATCTTCTTTTAAGTTTGATGATAATTCTTTGAAGCAATTTATTTCACCAAGAGCTACATATAACCTCATCACTAACCCACCACCCATCTCTCGTCCACTAACTTCACCACCTTCACCTGACACCCAATCACTTGAGTTTGATTCTCCAGATCAAACCCTAGCACTTGGCGAGAATGTGTCACTCTCAAAGGGACTTTCCTCAATGCTTCCAGGGAGCAATAGTGACACTTTTGTTGGCCCAACGCCTGAGGAATCAACCTTAGATCTGCAGCGTAAAGCGAAGTTCCAAGATACCAAGAGTGTCACAACTCCACATGACTATTTGGCAAGGCCTTCAACGAAGTTGTCCAAGAAATCCGAAAAAAAGATCCAGAGACAATTTGACGATCGAAAGGAGTCCGAGGATTTTTGGAGGACATATAAGAGAAAAGACCGGGGAGGTTTAAAGAAAGTGACTAATGAAGATTACCCCAAACTCAGCAGCTTAGTAAATGCCTAGCGACCACACCCCTTTTGGAGAATCGTAATGTTGTTGAACAATGATGAACAACTCCAAGAGTATCTAAGGGCACCAAGTTGGGCTCACTTGTATTAAACCTTTCATTCTTGGTAACAAGGGTCTCTCTTATTTGGCATCCTTGGAGGTTTTCGCATTAGATGGAAGGTCTTTCATCATGAAGTGGGCTACATTAGCTATGATCAGAAGCTGGTCTTGTTCTCGGAGGGAAGAAGACTCACGACCACCTCCATACTGGCCCCTAGAGTCATTTTTTAAAGGGCCACTGCTGTTAGGGCTACCGCTCGACCTCTCTACTGAACCCCCATCAGTGTCTGCTAAGCTGGAACTTCAAGCAAAAAATTCAGACGAGAATCTCAAGGTAGGGCTTGAAGCTAGGGTTTGAAGCTAGGATGATTTTAAACCTTTGAAGTGGCAACGAAGGTATGTGCTTGTTAATTAGCTTAATTACGGTTCTCTCCTGCTTGATGATTCAAACTGGAAATGTGCAATATAACAGTCCAGGCATGGTTAAGGGTGAAGAAGAGAGGTTTCAGAGTATGGGAGTAAAAAAGGCCCTCACCACCACCACCATCACTACCACTTTTGTAAATATACAACTCATTACTCCCTTACCTATCCATTCCACCATTCTCCAGTTTTGTTTTCCAACCTCCCATCCTCGAACCACTGAGTTCCCAAACCTCCAAGACCATCACAGCATGTCAGAAAGAGCTAAGCAATCCTTGAAGTGATATGATGAGGCCTCCTACCATCTTCATTGGTTAGTAGATCAGTTGGTGAAAATAGGGGGAGGAGCTCAAGGCAAAGAACCAGGAGCTACAATACAAAGATGCCCAAGCTACAGGCATCCCTGAAAGAAATCAATGTTGAATAGGCCAAGACGCAAGAGGAGCAAACTAAGTTCTCAACTCAACTTCCGTCTCTACAACAAGTGCAAGACCAACTCAACAAGGAGTTGGTCCTCGTGTGCCACTACAAGGATGTTGGCACCGACTGTCTGCGTAATCCTGCCATGGGTTCCTCCGCTTACACCCAGTTATTCCACTCACTCTTTCTTTTTCACGAAAAATTATTATCCTTCCTTCCCTCATTTTTTTCCTTCTACTTATTTGACGACCTCCACCTTTAACACCATGACTACGACATCTTCTTTTAAGTCTGATGATAATTTTTTAAGCAATTTATTTCACCAACAACTGCATATAACCTCATCACTAACCCACCACCCATCACTCATCCACTAACTTCGCCACCTTCACATGACACCCAATCACTTGAGTTTGATTCTCCAGATCAAACCCTAGCACTTGGCGAGAATATGTCGCTCTCAAAGGGACTTCCCTCAATGCTTCCAGGGAGCAATAGTGACACTTTTGTTGCACCAACGCATGAGGAATCACCCTTAGATCTAGAACGTAAAGCGAAGTTCCAAGATACCAAGAGTGTCACAACTCTACATGACTATTTGGCAAGGCCATCAAGGAAGTTGTCCGAGAAATCCAAAAAAGAGATCCGGAGACAATTTGACAATCGAAAGGAGTCCGAGGATTTTTGGAGGACATATAAGAGAAAAGACCGGGGAGGTTTAAAGAAAGTGACTAATGAAGATTACCCCAAACTCAGCAGCTTAGTAAATGCCTAGCGACCACACCCCTCTTGGAGAATCGTAATGTTGTTGAACAATGAAGAACAACTCCAAATTATCTAAGGGCACCAAGTTGGGCTCACTTTTATTAAATCTTTGATTGTTGGTAACAAGGGTCTCTCTCTCTCTCTCTCTCTCTCTCTCTCTCTCTCTCTCTCTCTCGCTCGCTCGTGGATGATAAGTCGTTATAACTAACCCTATTATGCTTAGTTTACAACTCAACGGAAGAACACACTGTTCAGGTCGGCCTTTTTTGTCTAAATCACCTCACCTAAACCCAGACTATGAATATAAACATTGATTGTAAGCTAATCATTCACCCTAAATCTAATGGACAGCATTTATTACTGGAAGAAACTTCTTCCACAAGCCAAACCCGATGGGCTCTATCGAAGACTACATATAGCGCATAAACCATACCCATTGTCACCATTACAGCGATTGAATAGGAGTTCACTACTTTCTTTTTCCTCTTGTCTACAAGTGAAGTGATGGGTACGCACCATAGCCATATGTCTCTCTTGACTTCATGCTCTTTAACTTTGTAGTTTACCATTTTATGATGGATTATTCATGCTTAGATTCATCGCTGGACATCGAGCTATGCTACATCTTTTTGGTAGCCTTTATGCGTGCAGAAGCAGCGCTGGCTTTCCAACCATAATTAGCATCGTTTACAACATCATGCAATATTTAGAATACAATAAAAATATCAAAAATTTCCCTACAGGGTCAGCGCTGGTTTTTCAGAACTCTACGACCTTTTTCGAGCTTCTTTGTATGCACAGAAGCGTTAATTTACTAGCATTGAAAACCAGCGATGGGCCTTCGGTTGACTGGAATGACGTGTTTTTTATCTCTATGTGCATTCCGTTTATCAGATTATAGACTGTTGGTACAGCGATTTGCTACAAGGAAAACATTCACTTATTGCTTGAAATGGTAGACTTGTTTAACATACAATTAGCAGGTTGATAAAGCAGGTCCAAAGTAGAGTGAATGCATGCTGATTCGATTAGACACACATGCTTCACTCATTAAAGGTCAAATTAATCTGATGTGGTGTCATATGTTCTGTTACAAAAACAAACATTAGAATCTGAGAGCAGTTTGTTCCGCTATCTTATTTTACATGCTTGTTTGTCCATTTCTTAATTGTATTTTAATGTGAAAGTTGCGTTTTGCGGGTGCCATCGATACTATAAGAAGAGAATATGTTTTCAGTATATCAGCTTTCCCTTCACATTGCATTACCATTAATCAAGGAGTGTCTAATAATCTGATTTGGATAGAATTATTGATATTGGATCGAATCTAGTGATAGATATTAGAATAATATTGGTTCACATTCCCTTAACATTTCCTTGAAGCTTCAAGAAGATCGTGATCAGATCTGAGTTTCTTCAATAACTGACAGAAATATAACAGGAGCTTACAAGTACAGTGGCATGTTCCAGAAACAGAAACAACATTAAGCTTCGGGGAACGTGCGAGAGAGAGAAGGTTGAAATCAAAGTCAATTCAGAAAGTTTCCAGTAAAATCTTATCATCTTTTTTCTTCTGCATCAAATTTGATTCACCCCGCACTCGCAAGAAGATGGCATTTTGGATGACTCGGCTAGAGTTCTCTGATCTTTGCATCTTGAATTCATCTGTTTCCCTGAGTGCCATTACAGATTTTGTTTTTTAGATTCTTGAAATAGTTGGAATCAAGCTTGGGCATGCAGCTGCGCCACCTGTGAGATACAAAGAATCAGGACCCCGCAATCACAATGACAGTTTTGGTGAGGAGATACGGGACTCACTAACTGTCGTCACTGTGGGCTCAATCGCCAGAGATCAGGTTCTGTTGTGAAGAGGATGCAATTTGTGCAGTTTGCCTTTAAGGTTACAAAAAGGAAGATCCTGTATGGTTGTTACCATCTTTTTCTCACATATTTCATAAAGCTTGCCTTGATCGGTGGCTTGACCAAAACCAAACTTGTCCTACCTGTAGATCTTCTCTTTTTACAAAAGAACTTACTCAGAAAAGTAAGAAGAGAGGTGAAGCGCTTATGATAGAGTCCGCATTGTGGTTTTTGTTTCTACGGTAACCATGGCCCTGCCGTAATGAGTTCGTTGTATGGAGCACATAAATATCTTTCGAGAATTTAGGCGCTCCTATTATATTTCTGTCAGTTACAAAGAATCAAACAAACTCAGATCTGATCACGATCTTCTTGAGGCTTCAAGGACATGCTAAAGGAATGTGAACCAATATTATGCTAATATCCAACACTGGATTCGATCCAAAGCAAATTATTCAGCACTCTAATGGTAATGCAATGTGAAGGGACAACTGATATACTGAAAACATATTCTCTTCTTATAGTATCGACGGCACCCGCAAAACGCAACTTTCACATTAAAATACAATTAAGAAATGGACAAACAAGCATGTAAAATAAGATAGCGGAACAAACTGCACTCAGATTCTAATGTCTGTTTTTGTAACAGAACATATTACACCACATCAGATTAATTTGACCTTTAATGAGTGAAGATCTCAATCAGCTCATATGCCAAATGTGTATTTCAGCTCTAAAAAAGTGTAAGCATAAAACCCATATGACTGTTTCTGTGTGTGTGTCTAATCGAATAAGCATGCATTCACTCTACTTTGAACCTCCTTTATCAACCTGCTAATTGTATGTTAAACAAGTCTACCATTTCAAGCAATATGTGAAAGTTTTCCTTGTTGCAAATTGTTGTACCAAAAGTATATAATTTGATAAATGGAATAGAGATAAAAAAAATCTCATTCCAGTCAACCGAAGGTCCATCTTTGGTTTTGAATGCTAGTAGGCCGCAATTAAGGCTACAAATAGTATACAAGAGCTCTTGGTCCATCGTTGACCAGAAGCTTACTTTTTCTCACAACATCTACAATATACATAGCATTCTGTGCATACAAAGAAGCCTAGAAAAGGTCGTATAGTGCTGAAAAACCAGCACTGGCCTTGTAGGAAAGCTTTTGATAGTTTTGTTGCCACTAAATATTGGATGATGTTGTAAACGGAGCTAATTATGGTTAAAAAGCCAGCATTGCTTCTGCATGCATAAAGGCTACCAAAATTTCAACATGCTCTTTGCACTGATCGAGGTTTACTTCCACCGCTTGTATAGCTTTTTGTGCCTCCCTTTGAATCTTTGGTGCCAAATCAGCGACTGGTTTTTCAGAAGATTATTATGGAGCATCTTTACTCTTATTCCTTCGGTCAACTTATCAATGATTCACATGCTGATGCAGTTCGAGCTCGTCTTCTTTCTTGTGCTGGTCAAGGTGCAGGGACTTGGCTGGTTGCACGTCTAGTTCTTCCACTCTTGCGACTCAACAATGACTTGTTTATAACTGCCCTTCAAACCAGATTGGGACTCCCACATCCAATGTTAATTGGTCTCTCCAAGTGTTCATGTGGGCATGTGTTGGATTCCTTGGGTACTCATCTTATGCGGTGCCCCTCAGGTGGAGAACGTATTGTTTCAATGATTCCATTCATGATCTATGTGACTTATGCAAGACTAGCATGCTAAAATTGTTGATTTCTACCTTCTAACTAGTTCTAGGGTGAAGGAAGGAGAGCCGTGGAGGAGGCGCAGGCCCTGCGCACGTCCTACGAGAGGGTGGCCATAGAATCTTGAGGATCACAGTGGCTGGAAGAGTTGGATAAGCGCACAAATGGGTGCAGGGCCATTGGATTTGGATCCATGGAGATCCACGGTCAAGATGTGATGCTCGAGGAGCAACATCAACTGTAGGATCAAGGGCCACCGTTGGGATGCAAGTATAGGAACCGATAAAGAAATGAAAGGCAAATTAGCCTTCATTCTCATTAAAAATTTTCACTTTGAAATTGAGTGAAGGGACCCAAAGTTCAAAGTGAACTTCTCTTCATTAAAAATCTTCAAAATGAAGATACAGTTTAAATTTGCAAGGCAAATTGGTTTTGGGGCTATCTTTGGCTAGAGGGCATTTATTTTGGCCATCCTTGGGCCAAAATGGCCCCTAAAACTAACTGCTCAGAGCCAGTGGACATAGAAACATCACAGAGCAGGGAGAAAGTGTTTCGGGATGTTTTTGTCACCATTCTATCGAGCAGAGTGCGGGTGACCTAGTGATGGGCTACATTTGCTATTTGGGTACCATAGGGCCAAATTCGGGGCAATTTTTGGTTGGTGAAACCTGCTACAGAATGGTACAATGTGGCATTATTGCTTTGGAATCATTATTACTTACTTCTGACAGGGTAACAAGGCATTTGGAGGTGGTAAATGCAGTATGGGGGCGAATGGAAACGAAATTGTGTGGAGAAAGCTAGTTTTCACGACGGAAGCGCAGTTTGGCAGCGTGACTACTCATCATTGGTGACAATTTTGAGAGGGCAAGCAATCACAGGTGAGAGTAGGCATGGAATGCCAGTTACAGGTGAAAAATTTCTATGACCAGGTTCAACTTTTGGTGTTTGAACTAACCAACATCAAGTGGCATTTTGGAGGAACGCTCTCACATGTATGATTGGCAGTGGCATTGTCGAGTCAGGTGATAGCTGCATTAGCTTGAAAAGTTTTCATTCGGAGGAAAATATGGGCTAGCTTGGAGGTACACACATTTTGGCAGTCACAGGTGATGGAAGTGCGAGGTGGTGCTAGTAGAAAACCATTGGGCAAGATAAGATATTTGCATTGGACGAGCTGTGTGTGGGACACGTAGAGGATGAAGAATGGGTTGGTAATCACACTTTGGTTGCTCTTGGTGAGTTGTGAGTGTGATGAGTTTGCAGTTTTGCAGTTGGTAAATCAATTTTCATCAAGCCATTGTAGCTGTGGAGCAGTGTATCAGGTTTGTCATCGAGGAGATACACTTCAACTGCCAGTTTGGATAAGTCAAGTCAATTTGCCATATCAGTATTGCATCAGGGATGCAGATTTCCATGATGACAGGGTGTAGATCGTTTGGTTTGGACCATGGAAGATCTCATAGGTTCACTTGGAGGGATATTGGCATACACAGTCATGTGAGGGACTTGATGGTGGCTTTGAAGTTCAATCTTAGTGTATTCTCGAGGAGTGGTTTGGAACCATTCATAGGAGCAGCTTGGAGCTAAGTGTATCTGGAGGTGATACATATCTTGAGGGCATGGAGTGCATTACAGGCTGATGTGGATCCAACATGCCCATGGTTGTGAGCCAGCAAGGATGGAGATGGTTGCTCAGGGAGTGACAATTAATACATTGGCGAGTGATCAGATGAGTTGCATGGTTATATGCATAGTAGTCTCTAGGTTGGCGTCACATGTTGTTGTTATCCATCATTATTTGGTAAGCAGGATGCAGCTTTTGGTTAGATCCAGTTGGAGTCTAGTTGCACTACAGGTGGACAGATTCTTGGGGAGCTATCAGCGGGTAATGGATACTTGGTGATCAAATGGTACAGGGTATAGGGTTCTGGAGCTATCCTACTTGATATGCTATGGATCGTGGGTGAGTTATTCATCAAGATAGTGGATCTAGTTTGCATTTGCTTTGGCTTGGATGCTATTATGGAAACAGTGTTGGTGAGATAGGCTCCTTGGTAGGAGGCCTATGTACTGGTTAAATCATAGTTGCCAATGTCAAGCATGGAAAGCTGAACCTACATGGGATGTAGGACAGGCAGATCATCATGAGTATCTCTGGGAGCTGGGTGAGCTACTCAGGTATAGCCTATGGTGAGGTTTGTGTACATTCATTCATTGAGTCCCTGGTAGACTCTTGTGCTTGGAGCATGGGGAATGGATGGGGATGAACTTTCAGGGCTTATTGGACAGGATGTCAGGGCAAAGCGGCTTGGAGCATAGCTTTGTTTGGGAAATACATCAGGGATGAAGCTTGGAGCGCATTAGTGGAACAAATAGGCCTATTCCAACGACCATTGATATCTGTAAATCTGTCGCCTGCTATTCATTACTCAAAACCTACAAAAGAAAAATGAAGACAATCAAACCATAGTGGTTATCACAATGGAATGAAGACTAGAATGTGTGTGTGTGTGTGTGTGTGTGTGTGTGTGTGAGAGAGAGAGAGAGAGAGAGAGAGAGAGAGAGAGAGAGAGAGAGAGAGAGAGAGAGAGAGAGAGAGAGAGAGAGAGAGAGAGAGAGAGAGAGAGAGAGAGAGAGAGAGAGAGAGAGAGAGAGAGAGAGAGAGAGAGAGAGGGGGGGGGGGGGGGGGGGAGAGAGAGAGAGAGAGAGAGAGAGAGAGAGAGAGAGAGAGAGAGAGAGAGAGAGAGAGAGAGAGAGAGAGAGAGAGAGAGAGAGAGAGAGAGAACGTGAAATATGTCAAAGATCCTTCTGAGGAAGCTCTTTTTATATTTCAAGATGATGCAACTACCAGTTATGTTCAAGGTACTGTAGCACCATTCCAACAAGGCAAACCAAAGTTTGCACCAAAGAGATACAGCCCACCAAAATTTGCTGGTCCTTCTAGTTCGAATAAACCAGTTTCGAGGAACTGCTACAATTGTGGTGAACCTGGACACTTTTTGTCAGACTGTCCGCAACCACGAAAATCCATCGGATTTATTCCTTTGTGTCCAAATTGTAAAGAACCAGGCCACAAGTATCCAGACTATCCACAACCATTGAAGCCGTGTCCAAAGCACCATTATGTTGCTACTCCTGCTGCTACTGTTGGTACGAAACTAAAGTCTTTGACTAATGCTATTGTGCAGAAGGTTGATGTCATTGAAGCTAAACAAACAAAGCCAGTTGACCAATCTTGGCCTAATGATGTCGAGAAATTATTTAAAGTGACTACGAGAAGCAAAAGCTCCTAGAAACCTGACATGAAAGTACCTTCAAAGAGATGAAGGAAGTCCTCAAAACAGAAATCTTCGACCAAAGCAATAACAAAAGAAGATCTTAAAGCTGATCTTGATTATGATCGTGATGCAGCTGAGTTATTTTCAAAGGATATTCTTGTAGAAACAAAAGAAATTATTATTTATGAGATACAAAAGATACCTTTGAGAAAGAGGATGTGGAAATCATGAAGACAAAACTTTCAGAGGCTATTATCGATAAGCCTGTTTACTTTGCCCTAACATTACTTTTGAGCAATTATTGGCTAGCAATAATTACTATCATAAGTAGTTGAAAAGTCTTTCTGGTCCTAAGAAGAAGAAATGAATTTCTCTACCAGATGTTGGCATATTATCTATTGATTTGGGAGATCTTGGTGCACCAAAGATTGATATTACAATTGCTAGATGTCTAATTGAGAAAGTGTCGATTGATTCAGGTTCAAGTGTCAATATAATAATTGAAGACGTTGCTCATGCCCTGGGGTTGAAGAATATTCAACCAACCCAAAGAAATATCAAATTGGTCAATTCGACACGAAGAAAGCCTGTTGGTGAATTAAAGGACGTGACAGTGTATATACAAGCCAAGCCTTTTACAATGGATTTTATTGTTATCATACCACTTGATTTGATGACCTTGGCTTTATCAGACTAATGCAAGTGTACACTGGAAGTTCAGAGAACTGAGATTTCAGAATGGTGAGAAAAGTAGTCATGGCAAACCAGAAGAACATATTATCACCTGGAGCCATAATAAATATGAAGGTGAGACTCCGATGAGTGACATCAGTTTCACTTCAGAAGACTCTTAATATGATCTTAATATATTCTCTAAGGCATCACATATCAATGTAAATTATTTTGAATGCTATGAGAATAATGATTTATTGGAGGACGAAAAAGAATCCTTCGAGGTTTGCAATGCAGATATTGATTTGAATTGAGCGAATCAGAAGCGGCAGACCAGAACTTTGAAAATACCGATGCTAATGATGAGGATATAGATGACGGATTTGAATAATATGAGCAAGAATTTGGTGATAAAAATCACGCTGACAACAAGAATAAATCTATGAAGTCAGCTATACGTGAGATTCATGGCCATACCTAGGCTAGTATGACGGAAGGTATAATTTTACCTTATTCTACAGAGCTAATCGAACTTGCACCTGGAAAATATGTGCATGTTTCGAAGTCTCTTGGAGAGACTGAATTAGCAGAATTTATTGAACTGTTGAAAGTGTACCAAGATGTATTTGCATGGTCACTCGATAATTTGAAAGGAATATCTCCGAAATTTGGAGAACACCGCATTGATCTTAAAGAAGGCACAGTTCCTGTTCGACAGAGACAATATCATCTTAATCCAAAGTACTCTTTAATGGTGAAGGATGAACTCAACAAGCATCTTAAGGCAGGTATTATCTATCTTGTCTTAAGTAGTGAATGGGTATCACCTATTGTTGTAGTTCCAAAGAAGAAGTCTGGCAAGCTTTGAATTTGCCAGGATTTTTGGAAGCTGAATGCTGCTACAAAGAAAGATCACCATCCATTACCTTTCACAGATTCTATTTAAGACCAAGTCACTAGACAAAAACATTATATATAGTTTCTGTGATGGCTTCTCTGGTTATAATCAAGTTGGAGTAAGGAAGGAGGATCAACCAAAGACTACTTTTACTACTGATTGGAACAATTATGCCTACAATAAAATGCCCTTTGGTCTGTGTAACGCACTAGTTACTTTCTAGAAAATTATGATGCTGATTTTTGCTGCTTTTCTAAGAACATTTCTTTGAATTTTTATTCATGATTTCTATGTTTACAGTAATATTAAGACTCATATACAGAAATGGAACTTACATTGTAGAGGTGTCAAGATACTTGTTTATCCCTTCACCCCGAACTTTGTTTTTCCGGTATGAGAGAAGGTATACTTCTGGGTCACAAATTATCCAGCAGAGGTATTGAAGTCGACAAAGATAAAGTTGAAGTTATCAAGAATCTACTGATACCAAAGAATCTACGTGAACTAAGGGGTTTCCTAGGACATGTGAAATATTATCGAAGATTTATCAAGAATCATGCCTATATTGCTATTGCTTTGACACAGTTACTTAATAAGCAAGTTGCTTATATTTGGACGACAACACAATAGAGAGCATTCGAAGAACTTAAGCACAAACTGATTGTGAAAGATTCAACTAGTTTGATCAAATTTGCTATAATATTTGGCATATTGAGGCCAACTTTGTTTTCAAACTTAGAAATTGACTTTTCAAAGTTCATTAGTCTAAATGTCATTTGAATGAACACTTTTTGAAAGTGTGGGAAAGTTAGAAGGCGAGTCTGAGTAGATTCAAATTTGAATGTTGGGTACTTTGAATCTAGACCCAAAAATAGTAGGGTTTTGGAGGGAAAGCCAAGTGGCCAGATAGGGTTTGGACCTATTATAATGGGATGTAACTCATAGAGAGATTGATCTTCTCTCTTCTCTATCTCATTTCATGCTTATACATGGTTCTCTTGGGTTCTACTATCCATTGGTGCATTATGCTTGTGATTGCATGCAATTTTACGTGTAGAATGATCTATATTTGTTATTCTTGGATCCACACGTGAAATACAATAGCTTCTGGTTTTGTATGGACAGAAATAGTACTTTATCATTTGATTCATGTTCGATCAAGTTCTATTAGATTTTGCATTTCATTTTGTGTGTAGATGTTGATTTTTCTACATTGGTGAGATTTGTAGTGTATCTCTCTTTGTAACCAAAGAACTTTCAAGTGAATTGGATCATAATGATTTGAAATCCTTCACATGGTATCAGAGCTTGTGTTTCAGATTATGAAGGAGAAAATCAGATCTGTCAAATATTTGGTGAAGATATGAAGGCTAGAGCATGCTAGGGAGGATTCTACACCAAAATCGAGTTTTTTGCTTGTGTGGATTGGATCTTTTCTAGTCAAAACCCTAAATAGGTTTACAAAGTTGATCAATCCCATCTCTGTCATTTCTTAGAAAAGAATAATTTCGTGTCGAGGATCTTTGTTATGTCACATGTAGAGATATTTCTTCATTTGTTGGGTGGATAGCGGTCACGAATCAAATATTGATTCAAAATATTTTTCGGCGACATAAAATAAGCATCATCACATACAAAACTCATCATCACATAATTTGCAACACAATATAGAAGAAAAACTTCATGTATTAAGCTCATCATGTAGCTGTTCCGCCATCTCTAAGTCCCTTAGACACTCGAGCAACAATACATATTCTTTTGCTATGGTGTAACTCCCGATAGGTAAGTTGCCGTAAGGTGACAATCTTATAGGAAGTAAAGAGCCATTGAACAATTCTTGTACTAACCAAAAATCTGATAAATTTTACAGTTTTTAGGACAATAATGATTGTACTTTACAATCATAGAGAGTTATTGGTTGCTTAATCAATGAATCTATCAAGTTCTACACATTAGATCTTGATCTAGATTCACTACACTTGGATTTAAGCAAGAGCAATGGATCAACACATCATTTTTTAGTGAGAGCGGCTTCACACGTGTGGAGTACTGTCCACTGTACGGCCTGCACCTGAAACAACAAGTACAATGATACTAGATAGCAATCATGCATAAAAATCACAAGACAAATGACTAGAAATCTCACAAAAGTGTAGAGTGCAAAAGTCTCATCAATTTTCTTAGCAAAATGATGATCCTTTTATGGATCAAGTACATCCATGAGTCTGGTACAGTCCAGCAGGCCTTCACACGTGTGAAGAGTGCCACATCACTCATATCTATCCATTTGATCCATCCTTGATCCTTATCCAATAGTTGACCTTCTAGAATATGACTAAAATCCAAAAAGCTAGTCTCCTAGAATATAGGAATATTCCCTACAAAATAGGATCTAAGGAAAATGGTCAACTCTTATCTTCTAGTACTCTATACACACATGTGAACATCCACTTGCCATGTGGGAGCATTTACTCATGCACATGCAAGGAAAAGCTAATTTGTAGGTGACTAGTCAACTTGACTAAAAACTAGTCATTTCATGTTCACACTAACTAGAATGATACAAAATCAATTTGGATATATACAAACATGAAAAGTACATCCTTTCACACATGGGAACATGCTCCACACGTGTGAAATCATATCATCAACATATTCTAATGTTTGATCAATATTTACATGAACCAATGTCAAGTGAGAAGTGACAATTTTCAACACTCCTCCTCACTTCTAACTTGGCAAATCTAGTGTACATCTATCTACAATTCCAAGAGCATATCTTAACTTAAAAAATGGATCTTTGGACAATGGTTTGGTTAAGATATCAGCTATGCATTCGGATGATGGTACATGATGTAGTTGCACTTCCTTGGATTGTACCTTCTCCCTCACAAAGTGGTGAGCTATCTCAATATGCTTTGTTCTAGCATGGAAGATAGGATTTGAAGCAATTTGTTGAGAAGCTTGATTGTCACAAAATATGTAAGGGATCTCCTCGGCCTCTAGCACATGTAGTTCCATCAAGAGTCTTCTTAGCCATAAGAGCTCTTTGGTTGTTGAAGTCAATGCCTTGTACTCGGCTTCACAAGAAGATAGTGAGATTGTATCTTGCTTTTTGGAAAGCCAAGATATCACTCCTCCACAAAGAAATGTTGCAAATGCACTAATGGACTTCCTATCCATCTTGTCACCTGCAAAATCTGAATCCGAGTAGGCTCTCAAGTGCAAGTTAGATCCTTCATAAAGTATACCAAAAAATCTAGTACTAGAAACATATCTAAGTACTCTCTTGGCACTTTTCCAATGATGAATTAAAGGAGCTTGCATACTTTGACTCAACTTGCTTACACAAAAACTTAAGTCAGGTCTAGTGATGGTTAAATAGATTAGAGAGCCTATAAGCTTCCTAAAGAGAGTGATGTCCTCAAAGGATGCTTCATCACCTTCATTAGTTGCTTTCACAACATGCTCCATAGGGGTGTCAATCCCCTTACAATCTTTCATACCAAATCTTTCAAGAATGGAAGTAGCATACTTAGATTGACTTATGAAAGTACAATTGCTACTTCTAGACACTTCTATCCCAAGTATAAACTTTAGGAAGCCTAGATCTACCATCTTGAACTCACTAGATAAGTCAACTTTTACTTTGCCTATGCCATCATCATCATTTCCTGTCATAATGATGTCATCAACATAAAGAACCAAAATGATGATCTTTCCTTCATTACATTTGAAATATAAAGAAGGTTCATAAGCACTTAGTACAAAGCCAAGGGAATAGAGAAAATCATGCAACCTAGAGTACCAAGCTCTAGGTGCTTGCTTCAAGCCATATAGGCTCTTCCTTAAGTAGCACACCTTTTGCTCCTCACCAATCTTGATGAAGCCCTCGGGTTGCATCATGTAGATTTCCTCTTCTAAGAAGCCATTCAAGAAGGCATTTGTCACATCCATTTGGTAGAGATCCCATTTGAACAAAGTAGCAATGCAAATGATTAATCTAATAGTTACAAGCTTAGCTACAGGTGCAAATGTTTCTTCATAATCCAATCCTTTTATTTGAAGAAATCCCTTAGCAACAAGCCTAGCTTTGTATTTACTAATAGATCCATCTTGATTGTACTTAATTCTATAAATCCACTTACATGCAAGTGGTTTCTTTCCTCTTGGAAGATTTACAAGATTCCAAGTATGATTTTCTTCTAATGCATCATACTCTACTTGCATTGCATCTCTCCAAACTTTAGATTTACATGCTTCTTCAAAAGATGATGGTTCTTCAATCAATGTAGCTAAAAAAGAGTAAGAGGTAGAAGATGTAGAGCCTTCCTTTTGCTTTCCCTTGTCCACATAGGTAAGCCTTGAGGGCTCGGCCTTGCTCCTTGATGATCTTCTTGGCCCCTTTTGACTTGGATCCAAATCTCCATCCTCGGGTTTGTCATGATCCTCCTCGGGTTTGTCAAGATCCTCCTCGGATTTGTCAAGATCTTCAATGCACAATGGGTTAGATCCATTTGACAAGCTCTTAGCAAATTGTGACTCATCAAAAAGTACATCCTTGCTTACCTTTACTTTCTTGGATGTAGGATCATATATCCTATATCCCTTGCTATTTTCTCCATAGCCAACAAAGATTCCTTTGAAGGAGGTAGCATCTTCTTTCCTTCTAGTCTCCAAAGGAATGTGTACATAACAAGTACATCCAAAGATCTTAAAATATTTTACATTGGGTTTCTTATCAAACAAGGCTTGATAAGGTGAGATCCCATCTATAGCACTACTAGGAAGTCTATTACACAAATAATTAGCACATGTTATGGCTTCTCCCCAAAATGAGATGGGAAGTGATGCATCAAGCCTCAAGGACTTTGCACACTCACATAGACTCCTATTTTTCCTCTCGGCCACCCCATTTTGTTGAGGGGTGTAGGAACAAGTGTATTGTAACTTAATACCATTGATCTCACAAAAGTCTTTCATTTTATTGGAGGTGTACTCTCCTCCATTATCACATCTTAGTGCTTTGATAGAAGTACTAAGTTGTTTCTCTACTAGAGACTTGAACTTAATGAAAGCTTCATAAACAAGATTTTTCTTTGATAGTAACTCAATCCATGTGAATCTAGTACAATCATCTATAAAAGTTACATACATCAAGGCACCTCCATTACTTGCATGTGAAAAACTATGTACATCAGAATGTATGAGATCCAAGGGAGAGAGAGATCTTGATGAAGATTTCTTGTAAGAAGATTTGTGTGACTTTGCAAGGCCACATGCCTCACACATTTTTCCACACTTCTTGAAAGCTCTTGGTAGGCCGAGAGCTAGTTCCTTGCTTGCCATTGACTCCATAGATTGAAGATTAGGATGGCCTAATCTCTTATGCCAAATCTCCACTTGAGTTAGCTCCTCCCTAGCCAAGTTCACACTTTCACTTGCAACATTAGCATCCAACTTGAAAAGTCTACCTTGCTTAATGCCACTAGCTATGCACTTATCATTTTTCAAGATGGAACAAACTCCATTCTTGAAATGTACATCTAGTCCATTGTCCATTAATTGTCCTACACTAAGCAAGTTTCTTGAAATGGTAGGAACATACAAAACATTATCTAGATCTATCCTTTTAGATGTACCTAAACAAAGAGGTATAGATCCTATGCCATCTATCTTGCATGCTTGATCACTAGCAGTGTATATTGACTTCTTAGAGTCATTACAAGATAGAAGAGTAGAAAAATAATGCTTGTTAAAGGACATGTGGGAACTAGCCCCACTATCTATCCACCATGTGTCTTGACTTGAAGTTGGTGTAGATGCAACCATTAAGGATGTGTTGAATCCATCCTCATATTCTTCCTCTTGAGCAATGTTCCCTTGATCTCCTTTGGCTTGTTGATTCTTCTTCAAGTAGCATTCTGAGGCAAAGTGTCCTTTCTTTCCACAAAAGAAACACTTTAGTTTTGCCTTGTTCTTCACTTTGCCTTTGGAGGTAGATCCTCCATTCTTCATCTCGGCCTCCTTGCCTTGATTTTTCTTGAATGGATTTTGCTTTTTCTTGCCTTTAGATGTAAAGTTAGCTTTCTCCTCTCCTCCATTAAGTGACATGCTATCCATTCTTGTCTTGAGGTGTAGAAGCCTACTCTCCTCGGCCACAAGAACATTGTGCAACTTTTCAATGGATGGAAGAGAGTCTTGAATGGCAAATGATTGGACTAAGTTGGTAAACTCATCACTTAGACCATTCAAAATGATTTGTACTAGTTCTTGATCTTGGATCTTCTCTCCTATTGCACTTAACTCCTTGTTAAGAGATTTGATCCTAAGAACATACTCTTGTCCACTCTCTCCACTTCCTTTCATGCTTTGGAAAACTTGATTTCTTAGCATGAGGATTCTTGAAGTATTGTTGGATTCATAAATGCTCTTTAATGAATCCCAAGCCTCTTTGGATGAGGTACAAGAAGACACCTCTTTCAAGAGGTCATTGCATACATTTAACTTTATGCAATGTAGAGCTAATCTTGCTCTCTTCTTGTATTTGGCTTGTTCTTGGGGAGTTTGAGGCTCTTCCTCTACTCCTTGAACTATGTCATATAGATCATGGATCACTAGGAGTGATTCCATTCTCACTTTCCAAATGGAATAATTTGTGGAAGTGAGTCTCTCACTTGGTTCCATCAAATATCCACCCATGGATGACATTTTAGAATGAATGCTCTTTTAAAAATCACAAAGATTTTTGAATTTTAAAAGATCTATGAAGTGGCCTAAAGCTTACTAGAATGCCTATAGGCTTGTCTCTATCAAACTAACACACAAGCTTGAATGATACTCAAAGATCTTACCAAAAATTTCTAGCTTTCACTCTCACAAAAAAAATTGCTTTACACTTTTCTTAGAGATTTCACTTCAACTAAGGATCTGAACAAATCAGCCTCTTAGATCTGATCTTAGACTCTAAAAAGAAATGCTTCAATGATCCAAAACACTATTTGGTCATAGGCATTAGTTAGAATGAATCTAGATCAATACTATGCTTCAAAAAGCACCAAAAATGAACTAGTATTGTGATTTTGGGACCAAAAAACACAAAGTAACTTGAATTGAAAGTTGCTGTACGGTTTCACACGTGTGAAAAGTACATACACAGCCTCCAAGTCGTTTTGATCCAAATGATTACAAGCTATCACTCTAGAAGAACTCGCCCTCACTAGTATTGGCCAAAAAACAAATTTTGCCAATGATCTTTACAAGATTTATGATTCAATGATCACTCTCTTACTTAGCTCTGATACCATGATAAATTTTACAGTTTTTAGGACAATAATGATTGTACTTTACAATCATAGAGAGTTATTGGTTGCTTAATCAATGAATCTATCAAGTTCTACACATTAGATCTTGATCTAGATTCACTACACTTGGATTTAAGCAAGAGCAATGGATCAACACATCATTTTTTAGTGAGAGCGGCTTCACACGTGTGGAGTACTGTCCACTGTACGGCCTGCACCTGAAACAACAAGTACAATGATACTAGATAGCAATCATGCATAAAAATCACAAGACAAATGACTAGAAATCTCACAAAAGTGTAGAGTGCAAAAGTCTCATCAATTTTCTTAGCAAAATGATGATCCTTTTATGGATCAAGTACATCCATGAGTCTGGTACAGTCCAGCAGGCCTTCACACGTGTGAAGAGTGCCACATCACTCATATCTATCCATTTGATCCATCCTTGATCCTTATCCAATAGTTGACCTTCTAGAATATGACTAAAATCCAAAAAGCTAGTCTCCTAGAATATAGGAATATTCCCTACAAAATAGGATCTAAGGAAAATGGTCAACTCTTATCTTCTAGTACTCTATACACACATGTGAACATCCACTTGCCATGTGGGAGCATTTACTCATGCACATGCAAGGAAAAGCTAATTTGTAGGTGACTAGTCAACTTGACTAAAAACTAGTCATTTCATGTTCACACTAACTAGAATGATACAAAATCAATTTGGATATATACAAACATGAAAAGTACATCCTTTCACACATGGGAACATGCTCCACACGTGTGAAATCATATCATCAACATATTCTAATGTTTGATCAATATTTACATGAACCAATGTCAAGTGAGAAGTGACAATTTTCAACAAAATCTTCTTCAGAATCTTTACTAAGTACAAACTATTCGAATAAAGTAGAGGAGAACTGAATATATTTACAGTTTACAAATAAACTTTGAACAAAAAATAAAACTTTGGCTGCCAATGTACCAAACTGCCAAAAATTATATGTACAAAATAGTTTATATTTGCAGGATCTAAATTTGTCCTGCAAATTGTGCTTTATTTCTAGAAAATAACTGAAAAGGTTGTGTTCCCTGTGAAAGATTCAACTAGTTTCATCACATTTTGCAATATTTTCATATTTGGCATATTGAGGCCAAAACTTGTTTTAGACTTGGAGGTTGACTTTTCAAAGTTCATTAGTCTAAATTTCATTTGAATAAACACTTTTCGAAAGTGTGGGAAAGATAGAATGCGAGTTTGAGTAGATTCAATTTGAATAAGTTGGGTACATTGTATCTAGACCCAAAATTGGTAGGGTTAGCATCTAGGTGATCTGCAACTCCTGTACAAGTTTGGGTCACTTGGAACTGCTTAGTCAATTCTTTGATCTTCTCCATGGCCTGCAAATACTCTTCGTGTCCATCGACCCCGGAGCAATTAGTTGTTTCGGCTGACAACTCCTTCAGCTCAGCAAGTCTTCCTCGACAAGTGCTTTGGCATTTTCGAGCAGAATAAGATACTTGACTTAAAAATTCTCCAACATTTGGTCTTGAAGAGACTGCAGCTTTGAAGTATCTATCTGAATTACACCAGAGCTGTTGCATAGCTACAAGGCAGTTTCAGCCTTTATTCGTTTTAAGCCTTCATCATGAAGTTTGGTCTGCAGAGATGCTTTTTCTGCCCTGACCTTATTAAGTTTGCTGTCAACAAATCAAAATGCTTTTGCAATTTTGCAGATTTGGCTTGGAGCACGTTATTGGACTCTTCTAATCACTAGGCTTCATCATTAGCTTTCTGGAGTATTCTGCCCAAAGAGCGGTTTTGTTCATTCAAAAGTTTATTATCTGCTTTTAGGATTGGATTTTGCTCAGACAACATCGATATGTTGCTGGTCAATTCATCGACTTACTGGAACAGCTGCATCATACTATCTTGTATGTGCAGGTCAAAAGTATGAATTTTGTTGACAATTTCTTTGGCACCTAGGGAGAACTGATGGTACCACTAAAAAATATTGTTTTTGCTTTCTTCTTCATCCTCCTCTGCATCCATAGCTTCCTCCTCTGCATCTTTGCCTTTGGCTTTGGAGAGGTGCTCGAAACAAAGAATATATGTTCACGAGATAGTTTTTTCATCGTCTGTGGATGCAAAGGCCTTCGGCTTTGGAGAGTGCTCAAAACAAAGAATATATGTTCACGAGGATGTTTCACATTTGAGGAGGGGGATATGTGATACCACATATTTGTATACTTAATCAAGAATAGCAGTTTATACATAGGAATGAGGATATGCACTAGACAACTATATATTGAAGAACCTGACACCTGTGACAAGCTTGAATGCAAGTTCACAAATGAGGTGCCATGTCTTGTTCTTGGGGTCCTTAAACATGAATTTTTTTTTTAATTCCTAAAATTAAAAGGCCCCTTTTCACCCAGATATTACGACTGAATATCGTGACGAACTCCATCTACCATCGGATATGATGACCAACTTTACTAGCTAATGTGACCAACCCAACTTTACCAGCCCTAACCCTACATTTTAGAAAAACCAACCAGACAAACCCTAAATTCTAGTTGTAATCCTAACCCTAATCATATTGGGAGTACCCTTCTAGCAACGACAAAATAGGCTTTGCAGCTTGAAATTATCTCTTTTACTTTTTACTTTAATATGTTGAATGTGCTCTTTGTGAATTTTAGTGTTTATTTCTATTGATGTTGGCATAGACTGTTTTACTCTTCTATGTGTTACATCCATGTCTAGTATGTGGGATTCAGAATAATTATTGGCATGGATAGCTAGTCACTCTAGTGTATAAAGTTATTAGTTATGTGTCATTATTCCAGGCTTGGCCAATAATGTAATTAATAATCTTATGAGAGCCCAGACCTATATATTTGGACATAGGTGCACTTGCATAGTGCTTGACTGCTATAATGGAAGAATATGAGGTCAATTGCTAATTCAGGTTGCATGGGAATCCTAGGAATAATATTTTCTCCACATGGGAGGGAATATATACTAGTGAAAACTCGCCCATCTACCTATTAGATTTTTTGATCCTTGAAGCCATGAGCCCCTCCTCTCTTGCATTTATTCACCATGGCATGGGGGTCAAGTGGTTAGGGTATTGAGTAGCCATTTCTTGTTGGTTGGGTGGTTTTTCTCCACGTGTGTCCTTTTGGTTGCATGCAATAGGTTTTAGTCGGATCTTCACAAAGTGTGTTACACTATGACTAGCATAGCATAACGTTAAGTTTTTTTTTGTTATTTAAATTTTCACATTGACATTTTTATTTCTATCTATGCTTTACATAGGATTAGAATAAAAACTTTTATATTTTTGTTTATTGATTCTGCTGGCTACTGTTTCCTATCAGCCTATAGCCGACAGAAGGTCTCTTCTTGGTTCTTGATCTCTTCTTGGACAATAATGGTGATGTGCCCCACCTTTCAGTTTGGCACATCTACCAACTTGATCTCGATCCTTGACCTAGTAATGGAAACTTAATTTGATTCTTGATCTATCAGGACTTGTACATCTACAGTTCTACAGTTCTGCTTCAGATTTCTTCTTGTTTTCTTATAGTTTGTAGATTATTACTAATATAATCTAAACAAGAAACCAGATTGAATCTAATCCTACTAAAATCACCAAAACAACAAAAGAACACATAACTAAAGCAAATGTGAATCCTACAAAGTGCTTATCACTCAACATTTGTAAGAAGAACTCCTCAAGGAGCCAAGCACAAAGTAGCATGAAATCTAAGTGGAATGATGGATCAGCCACTGAGCCCGGTACATCTACTTGATGTTAATCACAAAACCAATCTAGAAAGAGAAGAAACAAGAAACAAATTCATACACAAGCACCCAAACTAAATGTATGAACATGGAGCATAGAAGGAGATGCAGGATGGAGGATCTTTGATAAACATTTTTGCAGCATCTCAATATAAAACATATGCTGTGAAACTCGTGGAGGAGGCTCCTATTTGTGCCTGCAAGGGGTGAACGACAATCTATAACTTTTTGAGTTCCACCTCTTGACTTAAAAGTGAATCCCATTCTATAATATTTTAGGTGTCAAGAGACTTCTCGTAGCCTATCTCCCTTTCGATGGCTTTGAATGTGAGGAATCTCGTTTTTTGCCCAATGGAATAGGTCCCAGATAAGGTCTAATCTATGGTATAAACTTGTCCGTATGCCATCTCTCGATCATCTAAATATATTGTCCTCTGAAAATCTCCGGACTCTTTTCTTTAGATTTCTCGGACAATTTTCCCATAGGTCTTGCCAAATATTCATCAATTGCCTTGGCACTCTTTGTATCCTCCTTTTTACTTCCAGGTGTTTCCTCAGTTCTCCTCCCAGTTGAAGTCCCAACCTCATCGACACTCTTGTTTCGACAAGAAGAGGAGAACCTTCAATTGGTAGGTAGCACGCACCTTGGGTTATCAATCTCTAAGGGAGTGATGGTAGGGAAACATGGTGAGGGGTTTGGTGGGAAGGTGAAGGAACTGACAATGTTACAGCTGTACCCTTACACCCTTGTAGTGTTGAGCTTTGATCACCACTTACTTGGTGAGGAGCTCACTTTTTCTTGCAAGTCCACTATCATCTTCATCTTTTTCTTTGATCCATTATTTGTTGAGAGTGTGTTGCTTCTTGATCTTTAAAAAAATAGTTATCTAAATTCATTGATTAACTTGTTTTGATTGGGTGGCTGTTAAGCAGGTTTTGTTAGCAATTTGTCTTTAATGTAATGTATCCATATTTTAAAGTTAGCAAAACTCCAAAACCCCCACTTGTGATGAGCTCAAGTGGATAAGTTATTGATCAAGAAATGCACATTGGGTGGGAACAATGATCTATTACCTCAGTGGGAGGTCGGTACGGACCTCCGAATGCATGTTGCTATTTCAAACAGTATAGCATTGTCTATTTCGAGGTGTATTTCGACCTCGATTAAACTTTGAGCTTTCCATAAACAAGTCTTTGCATTTATTGATTAATTTGTTTAGATTGGGTGGCCTTTTAGTAGGTTTTGGTAGCAGTTTGCTTCTAGTTTTTGTTTCCCCATCAGTGCTCACGCTATTGTTTTTTGCAAGTTGGCTGGTTTCTTACAATTTCTTGGTTCAACCACTTTCTTTCGGATTGGGTATTTCTTCTAGCTATGACACCACAAAGAGGTCGATGGTGTGTTGGCTATTGGCATTCTTGAATTTGATGGTTCACCACATCGTTGAGAGAATATTGTTGTGGGTACTTCAAACTCAATAAATCTAAAAAGGTTGCATGAGGTTCATTTGGATTCAAACAGGTGTCAATGTAATTTGACGGAGAAAGATCTTCTTATTCAAGATCTTCCTCTGTTAGACATTGACACTTGTGCGAATTTAGATGAACCACATGTAACCACTTTGAAATATTGAGTCCAAAGTAGCAGCATCCTTTTCTCTGTTCGATCCGACGAACCGTCAGAGGCAAGGACTACCAAGTGCTTACACACCATGGTCTTCGTCGGCGTCGTCATAGAAGAGACACCCCCTCATTATATACAAGTCACTTGTAGGGCCAATGAGCTTCTTTTGAGGTGTAATCCTCAATGGGGTTTAATTTGGATGATCATTAATATTCCAACCATTGATTAATACACCCTTCATTTTTCCCTCATAGTTTTGACGTTTTTTATCTTTTTGTTTTTCCATGATTTTATGGAACTTGCAAACCACCTTATTGTTAGAACATGAAATGGTCGTGAATGTATAGGTATTGACGTTGCTCAAAAATAAAGTATCTAGTCCTAAAAGAAAATAATATACACAAATGCATCGCTCAGTTTGCAAGGGTGTAATTTTTTGGTGAGCTTTTTGCGGCGAGCTTTTTTGGGCGAGCTTTTTTGTGTTCGAAGTGAGCTTTTTCTAGTACTGCTTTTTACTGAAAGGAATATACAAGTAAAGACGTATTTTTCACTGTCTCCACACAATATGGCATAGCCATTTAACCTTAATGTTGTGGATAGTACTATATGATTATATCAAATGACTCATGTTGTAGATCAATCTCTGAGCTGGTATATTGGTATATTGGAGTTGCTTAGTTTGTTGTCTGATTGTTGCATACAACATCTTGCAATATTTCAAAATGTCACCCATTACAATAGTCATTAACACTGTAAACAACATGACATGTAAGTTAAACTACCAATACAACAGTCGTGGTGGGTCCAAATGAACAACCCGCCATCACCTTTGCAAACATTTACAAGAAATGATTATTGGCAATACAAAAACAACTACGTAATAGGGAGAAAGTACAATTTCATACTAACTAGACAACTCGAATAATAAAGGCACCCCATAGGGGCAATAGACATACTATCAAACGGACTATGCAAGCCCTCTAATGAAAATAAATTTGCCAAACATTCATATGCATAATGACAAATGTTTTTTCCATTTCAATCCTACTCACATATTGTAATGTGGCTACTCCATTTTGCCATTCGCCCCATCTAAAACCAATAACTACTTTATTCATGGATAAGTTCTCCTGCGAGTGAGTGCTTGAAAGACCTCGACTTCACTCAGAATGGCTTGATGGACAAACATGTTGCTTAGTTGATCGAATCCCAAAATCCTTAAAAAAATGAAATATATATGCTTGCAGGCAGTATATGGCTTTCTTCCAACCACTCGTTTTTGGAAGTCTGGACAAGTACAAGATGGATTGGCTTGTATATGGACATCATAACGAATCCTCATTTTCACAGAAGACTCTATCTCGATTTCAAAAATCTCATGTTGTGACTGCAGTACTACTTTCTCTATTAGCACGGAAGCATTTAAGGTTAGGGCTTTTTCTATACGTGCTTGTGCCATTTTTGATACTTTTGTCCTATGCCTTGGTCGTTTGTTGTCACAAGTATTGGAGTGATCTGCTTTGTTGTGGCCTACCCCTTGTTTGGGGCCAGAAACATCGGCAACATTACTCACACTAGCAACCTTCGCTTCCAACTAAGAACCTCCTGTAGTCAACATGTCCACCTCTGATTGCACCAATTTTGTTCCTTCAGCGACAAACCAGATGCTTGGCAGTCTTGCTGGTGCTAGATTGATGTTCTTCTCTGGGTTCCAAGTATGGGCGCAATCACTATTGCAAAACCACATCATTTGGTGGGACTTCCCATTTGGATGACTTCTTGTAGAAAAAAAATGGGGCAAGTGTGCCTTTTGATGAATTTGTTATTGCACGATTGCATTTTCCACTCTTTGGGATCCATCCCAAGCATTTCACATGACTACCAATGTTAGTTCTCCTAATTGCCCAAAATGTGTCATGTACTATGTGTTCCACCACCTCTTGCTTGTCCTGGAAAATAGAGTCACATGTTTGAGGGAGAGCACCTAAGGTATTAGGTACCTCTGTACCTTGTCCAGGTGCATTTCCATCTACTTGAAAGATAATTTTTTTGGGGCGGCCTCTTTCCTTGCGTTCCCTGGTAACTTGAATGAATTTGGGTCTGTGACTACTATCATCATCTATGTCTAGAACCAAGGAAGGCCTCCTCTTCTGTCGCATGTTCTCTCTCTCACCCTCCAAGTTGGTTCGATTGTGGTACATTAGAGTGTCTGTGACAGCTTTATGAACTGTCTGTGATACAGTTGCTGGATTGAATGAAGTCTTCGATGAGCTTCTTTCAAATAAATTCTTCAAGCTTGGTCCAGCACCCAAATGTTTTCCCGTAATATATGCATGTTGTTTTGTACTTTGCAAAAGAGCATTTGCCATATCAGATACAGCTGCATCATACAAGGAAATCTTATCCTTTTGCCCCTCTCCAGCAAGCCAACTACCATGTTTGGATTCAGAAAAATTGGTTTGCGGAGTTTTCACAGTAGCATTGCTATCCAACACCTTAAGAATGCAAAAAACAAACATCTCAGTAGCTAACAACAAAAACAATTAAGCTTGGAAACAATTAAGCTCCAAAAACAACTGCTACTATGGCATTGAAGCTGATCAATTTATACAAATCCCCTAGTATCCTTTCTAGATATCCCTTGTTGACAATATATTTTCCATCCAACAAGGGTACTTTGATAGGTCCAATTGCACTATTGGAAAACTTGATTCTAGCCTCCACCTTTCCTACTAGACACGTAATTTACTGAAACTCTACTTGCAAAGGTGAGGATGAGAAAAAGCCAAACACCAAATAAAAAATATTGCCAAAAAAGAGAGTCCCGATCAACTTCTCTCAGCCGTTACTTGGAAGTTGTATATTCTGGAGCAAAAGAAGCATATGGCAAAGTCAAATGAGCCTACAATAACCTACAATAATTGCCACCACCTTTAACGTCACAACCATGTCATCGTATCTTGTACAATTCAACAAAATGGTCAGACATTCATGTAGAGCCAATATTACAACAAGAATAGCCATAACAGGAAAGACTACTTGAATCTTATGATGGATCAAGCCAAAAGTCAATTTGTTCAATAACAGACACACATTTTTCCACAATTAACACGCATATTGCTTTTGATCTTTGTATTTTGAATCAAAAGAACTGGCAAGGAACCTCAAATATCTAGAAAGTAGATAAGAGAAATAATGCTTGTTGAATGACATGTGGGAACTAGCCCCACTATCAATCCGCCATGTCTCTTGGCTTGATGTTGGTGTAGATGCTGCCATCAAGGATGTGTTGAAGCCATCTTCTTCCTCCTCCCCTTGTGCAAGATTGCCTTCATCTTCATTCCCTTGTGCATTCTTCTTCTTATAGCATTCGGAAGCAAAGTGTCCTTTCTTCCCACAAAAGAAACACTTCAACTTTGCTTTGTTCTTTTGCTTCCCTTTGGAGGTAGATGCTCCATCCTTTGCCTCGACCTCCTTGCCTTGGATCTTCTTGAAAGGATGAGACTTCTTCTTGCCTTTAGCTGTGAAGTTTTCTTTCTCATCACCATTATGTAGTGATAAGGACTGCATTCTTGTTTTGAGGTGAAGAATCCTACTCTCCTCGGCCACAAGAACATTATGAAATTTTTTAATTGATGGAAGTTGGTCTTGAATAGCAAAAGATTGAAGAACTCATCTCTTAATCCATTCAAAATTACTTGTACTAGCTCAAAATCTTGGATCTTCTCTCCTATAGATCCCAATTCTTTGTTCAAGGATTTTATCCTTAGGACATACTCTTGTCCATTTTATCCACTTCCCCTCATGCTTTATCAAGTTTCTTAGCAAAAGCACTTTTGAAGTGTTGTTGGATTCATAAATGTTCTTCAGTGAATCCCAAGCCTCTTCTGATGTGGTACAAGAAGCCACCTCCTTCAAGAGGTCATTGCTTACATTTAACTTCAAGCAATGTAGGGCTAATCTAACCCTCTTCTTGTACTTTAGTTGTTTTTGGGGAGCTTGAGGCTGTTCTTCAACTCCTAAGACAATATCAAAGAGATCATGAACCACTAGTAGTGATTCCATTCTTACTTTCCAAATGGAATAGTTTGTAGAAGCTAGTTTCTCACTAGATTGTAACATATATCCACCCATGGATGTCACTTTGAATGAAAGCCTATGAGATACACAAAGATCTCTTGATAAGGTGTGATCTAAGATAGATTTCTAGCTTTGAAAAGCTTTTAATCTCAGGCCAATAAATCCTAGTTCAACTTGGATGATGGTATAATAGATCAACTACAAATATCCTAGCAATTCACTCAAAGAAATTGACTCTAGTTCAATTTGGTTTGATATTTTACACGCACTTAAGATCTGAACAAATCAGCCTTAAAAATCTGATCTAATTCTTGAAGATTAATTGCTTCAATGATTCAAATCACTATTTGATCATTAGCATTCAATATATTGAACCTAGATCTAGACAATGCACTAAAAACCTTGAATTTTGGACTAGTATGCACTTTTTTGGATCAAAAACACTAATGGAAGTTAATTTGAAGGTTTCTATACAATTTCACACGTGTGGACAGTACTTCAGCAGCCCACAAATCGATTTTGACCAAAAACAATGATGTTACTTCTCTCTTTGAACTCGCCCTCTCTAGAACTCAAAAATAACAAATTGTCAATGATTTCTCAAGTACTATTAATCATTTAGATCACTCTTAGACTTAGCTCTGATACCATGTCAATTTTCAAAGAAAAAGGACAAATATTGACTGTACTATCAATTATTAAGAGCTATTGATTGTTTAATCCAAAGATCTATCAAGTTCTAGATGTTAGATCTTGATCTAGATGCTTTACACTATGATTTAAGCAAGAGCAATGGATCAAATGATCAAACACATGGATGGGCGGCCTCACAAGTGTGGAGGATAGTACATGTATGGCCTGTTTACAGAGAGTAAAGTACATTAACTTACAAATGCATTTCATTCATCAAAACTCAAGACAAATGTAGAAATCTCAACAAAACTAGAATTTGGCAATCTCACATCAACTTGTTATTGATTTGGTTGATCCCTTTATAGATCAAGTACATCCATGAGCTGTGTACTGTCCAGCAGGCCTTCACACGTGTAAAGAGTGCCTAGTCATCCAGATCCACCAATGGGAGCCATATGTGCTCATTTCCCAAAGTTGACTATTCCCTTTGGCTAGGAAAGAAAAAGCTAGTCTTCCACATTTATAAGAATATTCCCTGTAAAATAGGATCTAATGGAATCTTCCTATCTTATCTTCTAGAAGCTTTTCCACATGTGTGAATGGTATCTTGACATGTGTGAGTAATAACTTATTCACATGGAAGTCCAATCTATTTACACAAAGTTTGACCAATTTGACCATTTTCAAGATTCTACTGAAAGGTCAATTTCACACTAGTGTAGATCAAGCTAAAATCAATCTAACTTTAGAAAAAAGACTTATGTACACTCTTTCGCACATGGGAACAAACTCCACACGTGTGGGAACCTATCAAGCTCAAATAACTTGAGATCTACAAGGTACAACAAGTTGGAAGTGATATTTTAACAAAAATTAGGCAATGAAAGAAAATCTATTATGGACAAATTTCAAGTACAATACATAGTGACCAAGAAGGAGCATGATTTCACACTCTGATGAAGAATATAACTAATTGTTAAAAATGTTAAAATAAATAAGTGCAAGTCAAAACTCACAAATTTTTTCCTAAAATATATCAAAGAAACTTATGTGAAGGAAGATCTTTTTTTATGTAAGTGAAGTAATATCATTTTTCAATTATTGAAAATGAATCATAGCATGATTGTTTATAAATGTTTGATAGTATCATGCATAACCTTTGAGTTCAAAAAGGTTATGCATGATCCTCTAATGCCAAAAAGAAAGTGAATTTTATGATGACCCTCTCCTATAACTCAAATAGATTTTCTATGTCCAAGGAAACTTCCTTCATTTATCCCCAAGGAACAATTATTTCGATATAGATAAAGTGAGTCACTTCAACACTTTTGTCCAAGGTATTGATGAATATTATTAAAACTTTGCAAGATAATCTAAGAAGATTATCGTCATCATTCAATGGAATGTAGTAATTGTATTACCCAAAGAAAATTGCATCCTTTTGCAAACAAAGCTCTCTCAATTCGCAGTCAAGGTTCCATCCTCAATAATTCATTCCAACCACAACCTCAAGAAGACCAATTAATCATTCCAGTAGTAGTATAAGCAAATTTCTTTGTATTCATCACAATCTCTTTGAGTAGGCAATCACACCAAAGTTTTAGCATATCTCATAGCATGCCATATTATAAAAAATTGTTTTATCTAGACTAAAAGTTTTTTAATCCCCTGAACAAAACAAGAGTTCAATTACTATTATCCATAGATTATTCTTTAGTATTGTTTCACTCAAAATTGTATTTTGATTACTTGATAGTGTTGGCTTGATTTCACATCTAGCAATATAATAATACTACTATGTTTATATAAAGGACTAATTTGCTCTTCAGACATTATTTTCCTTCTTTATGCCATTAGATAAGGTAGTATCCGACAATCATTATAATTATTGGCATGTGCTCACCATAAGTTGAATAAAGATGTGTGTGATGAGTGTTTCAAATGTCCATAACACACATAGAAGTGTTTGTATGGTTTCCAATAGATCAGCCTTTACTTAATATAGACGTGAATACAAAATCTCAATTCTCAACAATTAATTTCTCATTGATCAACAAATTTCTTATTCTATCAGCCTCAATTTTGTATGCACTCTATTAAATGGTTCACTACTTGATTCAATATCAAGTAAAACTTACTTCTTCAAGTAGCCACACAATGAAGGTAGGTATCTAGTTATTTCTCAATGTGTTACCATTCATGACATTGTTCTTGTAAATCCATTACAATGTATATTGTACATTTCAATAAATTACTATTATTCAACTCAACACATGGAAATATAATTGCACATGGGAAATTAGGAATTAGAACATTCTATATTGGATTCTAGTATAAAACATTGTTAATCCTCCAAGCAAAATAAGGAATTTGATTAACTATTACTAGTTGCAAATACTAGCTGCAAATAATCATTTAACAATGTGTTATTGAAGTTTTTGTTTTGGTCACTTGATGGGGTTAGCTTGAATTAATGGCATATAGTAATATCACGAGTAATCTACAAGGCTTATTACAATGTTGTTACAACAGTCAAAGACACCATCGTCTTTCCTTATGCCATTAAATAAGGTAGTATTCAACAATTAGCCGAAATCATTGATTTTTGCTCACTAGAATTTGAATAGAGACTTGTGCGATGAGCGTTTCAAAGGTTCATCACATAGATAAACTTAGTTGTATGGTATCCAATAGACCATCCTTTACTCAATAAAGATGTGAATATAGAATCTCAAATCTCAACAATCAATTTTTTACTCATCAACAATTATGTTATATCATGAAGGTACTTATTTAGTTATTGATTTAATGTGATATCATTCATGATACCATTGTTATAAACCCGTTACAATGTATACTATAAAATTCAATAGATTACCATTATTCTATTCAGTACATGGATATACAGAATGCATGTGGGGTAGTGAAAACTAGAAGATTTAAATATGGATGATATATAGATAATCAAAGTTCTCAAACAAAAGGTTGTAAAGTGCCGATTAACTTATGAACCATTCCATTTTCTTCTTTTATGTTTAAAAAGCAATAACCACAAAATTCCTAGTTAATTAGACATTGTGGTTCCCTATATATGTAGTTCGACGTCCTCCACATGTCCCATAAAACCTTCGAGTTCAAACAAATTTGTTGGATCAATCAATGCCCAAAAGAAGTTGATTTGATGATGACCCTCTCCAATCAGGCCTTTAACACATTCATGTGTTCAAGAAAACCTCCTTTTTTCATCCCAAAGGAACACTTATTTGGATATAGAAAAAGTGAGTCACTTTAACATTGTTGTCCAAGATAGAAAAACTATTGATAAATATTTGTTATAGCTTTGTTAGGTAGTCCTAACTAATTATCGTCGTTATTCAATGAAACGTCATATGCATAAAAGTGTCAAATTTGAAGAATAAGAACCTTGAATGGATGTTTTCAACCCTCAAGAGTGATTGATTGAATAGTTAGATCTATCTCATTGATCATCTACCTCCAATGGGTTGAGATAGACTCACAATCTTGATAATACTAGCAAGAGTGATCAAAAGAGTGTAAAAATAGACAAAAGAAGCTTCACATGTGTAAAGTATAGTCTCGTGTATAGCTTATTAATATATTTCAATGTTCACTAAGAGTTGATTGCAAAATGATCTCTGAAAAACAAGTTACAAGAGAAAAGTCAAGACTAGCTTGTGAACTACAAAATCATGATTGTCAATAATGACTCAATGAGAAAGTACATCAAAACCATCATTTGAGTTGGTTGAGTTGATGTGCCTCATGCTCAGGTGCCATGTCATAGGAAAATTTACCTACTCGTCTCTAATTTACCTAGTCATTAGGTATGCCAACCAAGGGTTGGTAGTTCACCACCTTCAATGGTTAGGTCCTACATTCTAGAAATCTTGATCAAATGACCTACCTAACACCTATGATTCAAATCTAACCGAGCTAGTCCTCTTATTCACAATTGGAACAACCTCCAAATGTGTGCACAAGATTTACCTAGTTAATCAAGCTAAAATTTGTCTATTTTAAAATTCCTCCTCAAAACTAGTTTAATAAAATTAAGCTACACTTATTCATAACTCAAAGGGTTGATCTTAGCTTGATAAATGAATTATTAGACAAGGATTTAATGAGGCTATCAGCCATGCAATCTGATAATGGAACATGTTGGAGTTGGATCTCTTTAGCTTGCACCTCTTGAGCCACAAAACCTCCTTTATTGTAGAGGTCAGAGCTTTGTACTCGGATTATGTTGAGGATAGTCAGATTGTACCCTGGCTTTTGGAAAGCCAAGAACCATCATATAAGCCTCTTAATGAACTTACGGACTTTCAATCCACTTTGTTATCTACAAAATCAGAATTTGAGAAAGCTCTCAAGTCAAAGTTAGCATGTCTATAAAGTACGCCAAACGTTTTGATGGCTAAAACATATCTTAGCACCATTTTGGTCATTTTGCATAAATTGACTCAATATACCTATGCTAGGGCTAAGATCAAGCCTAGATGTGAGTCAAAATTTGACCTACCTATTTGGCCCTATGTGTATTGCAATCCAGAACTCATTTTAACCTAGTGTCTATTTTCACTCAAGTAGTGATCCTATTTGAACCTTGAGAATCACAATCCGTTCAAACCCTGATCACAATAGTATCTATAGAAATGAACATATTTTCTTAAGAGCATATCAAAATTGTCTAGATGAAAATATGGGCACTACTTACTGGCTAACCCCTTAGTTGTATCATTGTATACTTCCTTGGTAGGTAGTTGGTGACATTGAGATCCCCTACAAAGACAAGGAAATTGATCTTCCACCCCGAGGAAGAGGATGTAGGATCTCAATTGTCCAGTGGTGTTATTGACAAGCCAATCTTGAAATCGAAGACAAAGGACTATGACATAGTCACTGATATTGGATCTCTTCGTCTGAATATCACTTTTGAACAACTTTGGCCGATAACACTTATTACAGAAAGCAACTGAAAGGTCTTTATGCCCCTAGAAAGAAGAAAAAAGTTTATTTGCTAGATGCTGGTGTATTGTCTATTGATTTAGGTGATCTCGGTGCACCTGAAATTGATGTCACCATTGCGGGATGTCTGATTGAAAAAGTGCCAATAGACTTTGGTTCCAGCGTGAACATAATAACAGAAGACACAGCTCATGCTTTGGGGCTAACTTACATTCAATCGACACAATGAAATATCAAGTTAGCTAATTCTACGCGACGAAAACCTGTTGGAGAATTGAAGGATGTCAATGTTTATATTCTACAGAAGCTGAAACTTACATTGCAACGATGTCTAGATACTTCTTTATCCCTTCATCCAGAGAAATATTTTTTTGGTATGAAAGAAGGAATATTACTTGGACACAAAGTATCAAACAGAGAAATAGAAGTCGATAAAGATAAAGTCGAGCTTATAAAGAACCTCCAGATACCAACCAATCTATGTGAACTAAGAGCTTTCTTAGGACATGTCGGCTATTATCGGAGATTTATCCAAAATCATGCTTCTATTGCTACCTCTCTTACACATCTACTCAAGAAACAAGCAGAATACTTGTGGACGAATGAACAGTAGAAAGAGTTCGAAGAATTTAAGCAAAGCTTGATCAATGCTCCTATTCTGAGACCACCCAACTAGGCTATTTTATTTCATAGTTATGTTGAGGTTTTTGCATTTGCTATTGGCGTCTGTCTAAGTCAGAAGGACAATCAAAAGAAAGACCATCCTATATACTATGCGCGTCATCAGCTTAGTGCCTCAGAGAAGAACTATTCGGCTAGAGAAAGGGAAGCACTTGGAATGATTTTCACTGTTAAGAAATTTCGACATTATTTGTTGGGATATGCTTTCATTTTTCATGTTGATCATTATGCTCTAGAGTATCTTGTAGATAAACCAGATTTATCAGGACGAATTGCTCAATGGGTTCTACTTCTGCAGGAATTCACTTATCAAGTAGAACTTCGCCAAGGAAAATATCATACGAATGCTGATTATCTATCAGGAAAAACTAAAAAACCAATTAATGATGATTTTCCAGACGAAAATCTATTTGAAATTTCATCCACTAATTCGTTATATTCTGATATTATTATTTATCTCAAGTATTAGATATATTCGGATGGTTATGATTTGGAGCAAAAGATTTTTCAATATAAGGTAGCACCTTATACGATTATTAGCAATGTTCTGTACAAGCTTGGTGCTGATCAGCAACTTAGAAGATGTCTTGAAACAGCAGATATTAAAAAGGTTGTTCAAGCCTTACACTCAAAGGATGCTGGCGGACACTTCACTTTGAAAAACATTGTTGATAAGATATTGGTTGTCAAGTACTTGTGGCCAATAATGCTCAAGGATGTATCAGACTATATTCGTTTGTGCGATCCATGCCAGAGATCTGGTAAGCCTACAAAAGCAATAAATTGGTCGTTGACACCAATCCTGCCTCTTGCACCATTTGAGAAGTGGGGGATTGACTTTGTCGGTCCAATCAAACCTATGACTCAACATACTAAGTGTCGTTATATTCTTGTTGCAAAGGATTATGCTACAAAGAACATTAAAGCAGAAGCGACGAAATATAATGATGCGACAACCGTCACGACGTCCTTATTCAAATTTATAATCACAAGATTTGGTTGTCCTCTTGAACTAGTAAGTGACCATGGTACACATTTACTAAATGACACAATACGGCTGCTGACAACATATTTTTTGATTAAACATAGAAAAACAACCCCTTATAATCCAAAAGCAAATCGGTTGATTGAGAGAGCTAATGGAATCTTATGTAAGATCTTGAACAAGATTACTATTGCACATGCGACTGATTGGGATCAGAAATTACCATAAGTTCCCTGGGCTTATCGTAACACTGAAAAGATCGTGACGAACTTGTGTTGGTGTCACAATCAATCGAGATGATCTAGTACAAGTCATTATTAATGGCTTGAAAGAAGACTATGAAAATCTTGTTCAATCCTTTGCTATTAAGGAGTTATCCAGCTTGGAGACTCTTCAAGAAATTCTTATCTCTGAAGAAGCTAAACAAGAGTATAAACTCTTGAGGATGGACAAGCTGTCTCTCAGGCATATTGAAGATGGCAAAGTTCTCTTTGCCAATAACAAGCACGAATGGAGGAGCAAGAATCACAATCCTCAAGCCTTCAACAAAGACAAAGCTACGGACAAAGACAAAGATGGAGAAGAAGATGATTCATCTCATCCGTCTACCTCCAAGTACAAGAAGAAAAGAGTCAAGTGTTTCTTTTAAAAGGGTCACTATGTCACTAAGTGCTTCAAGAAGAAGAATCAAGACAATCAAGCCAACATTATCAAAGAACATCCATCTACAAATGAAGGAGAAGAATAATTCATGGTGTCAAGTTTCTCCTCTACACCCTTCAATGATGTATCTTGTCTGGCATGTAGACTCTGAAGTATGACGAATTGTTGTCATAACCTACCAAAAATCCTTGCTCGACTTTCTCATCAAGCTTCTTTCAAAGCTTATCAGGAATATGTGCATAAGCTGCATAGCCAAAGATTCTTACATGAGACAGATTGGGCTTTCTACCCCACCATAGCTCATGTGGTGTCATGTGTGGGACACCAGACTTGCCTGTTATGTTCTAGATGTATGCGGCTGTAGCTACTGCTTTAGACCACAATGCCCTTGGAGCCTTCGAGTAGGCCATCATGCATCTGGCTGCTTCCATTAGGGTCCTGTCCTTTCATTCAGCAACACCATTGTGCTGCGGTGTGTAGGCTGCAGTTCTTTTGTGAATGATGCCACGATCATTACAGAAGTCAGTGAAGCAATTCGATATGTATTCGCCACCTCGATCTGTTCTAATCTCCTTCACTTTGTTGCCTGTACATCTCTCAGTCCATTTCACATATTCTGTGAATTTATCAAGTGCTTCAAATTTATTCTGAATAAAATACACTATGGCAAATTTGCTATAATCATCAATGATGGATACTCTTCACGCTCTTGGTCTGATTGGTGTTTATATAAATTCAAAAGTTTACCTGTACTAATTTCTATTTCTATAAAATCATTCTTATCAACCATTCTCTCAGTCAAGCTTTCTCTGGTTCCACCCAGAACTTCCCTCGACTCGGATGTTGTTGGCAACTCCATTTTCTCTTCCTCAACAATCTCATATTATTCTATGAAATTGATCCAGGATTCTGTAGGTCCTCCCATCTCCTCACCCCATCTCATAAAGTGACCCCCGTATTGGACTAGCTGAGAGAATACCTAGGAAAAATATTTGTTTGGTAGACCAATTTATAATAGCATATGTCTGATATAACCATGGTCTTCCAGATAATATTGAGTACAAAAAATCCAAGTAATTTCAGACTGGATTCTTGTCTTTCATAGAGATGTTCATCTTCGAGTCAACTACAGCAAGATCGAAACGAATTTAGTTAAAATTTGTTCAATATTTAGTCCAGTCACATGTTCAACGTGTTTCAACTGTGTGTTCCAAAACGCCAATCCAACCTTGAGCATGCAAGTTATAGATAACAGCATTCCCACCAACAAATTTTTTTGGAGGGGAGAGAATGGATCTGCTTGGATCCACTAGGAGCAGTTACATTGCTAGCAACAACATCAGCAAGATCAATAGCCAAGGTCACAAACCAAAGACCAGAACAACAAGGCTAAGAAAGCAGATGGGCAATCCAAAAGGACTCAATCAGTAGAAGTACCCCAGTCACGACGAAGATCCTTCAGAAAAGAGAAGCACAAGCATTGGGATATCAATTTCCTTCTTCAACCAGCCCTCTTGCAATACATGTGCATCCACTGTCCCTACCTTCCATCTATCTATTTGCCATCATTCCAGTGTTCATGTAAGAAATCCCCTGTTTTTCAAAGGTAGTTTTGCCGAAGCGGCTAAGAGATCATTGCAAATGTCTTGCAGAGGCCAACTACCACCTACATTGGTTGGTCATCCAGAAAAGAAGACCTAAGAAAATAGGTGAAGCAGCATAACGAAATAAAGAGAAAGATCTAAGAAGTTGAGGAGGAAAGGACAAAACTTAAGCAACAAATGAGTCAGATCGATCTTGATCAAAAGAAACTCTCTGGAGCAATGATAGTCGAATCCCTTCCTATGAAGCCCGAAGAGATCCAAAGGTAATGGATGAAAGGAAAAAGGAGCTGTAAAAAAAAAGAAAAGATGAAGACAACCGTGAAGCTATAGAATAAAGCAAGCTTCTCACTAGACAAAGCTCGACATTGTGGTTGCAAGTGTAAAGTTATTAGTTCCTTCACCCTTCCACCAAGCCTTCATCGTTTCCCTACCATCACCAAACCATTTGTCCAAATATGTTCCTACCACGAATGTGTTGATGGGTCCATCTCCTTGAAGATTGTTAACCAAGGTTTGTGCAACTATCAATCGAAGATTTTGCTCTTCACATCAAGGAACGAGCATTGACAAAACTGGAATTTCAATTGAGAGAAGAACTATGAAAACGCCTAGAAGCAAAATGGAGGATACAGACCTCCCAGAAGTTAGTACCTACCAAAAAATTAATGATGAAATTGTCAATGGCAGATACAAGTGATAAAAGAAAAAGACACGCGGGATGTCGTTAGGCATGCAAGTTGTGAAGCTGCTGGAGCTCTCCAATTTTGAGAATGTCAACCACTTGCAGCAATAAGACATTCTGGTTACATTGCAGCAAACAATTTTTGTGATAAAGACCGGCAGCAATAAGCATTTGGTTTTATGCAAGCGAATGAGAATCTACAGTTTTCCAAGTGACAATCGAAGATGCCAATGCGGAAGCGGAGCGACATCATTCAATATGAGTTGCAGTGGGTCTTACAACACATTAGGGGTGGGATGATGTTGGCTGATTCTGACGAATCCCCAAGATACTCGACCAGAGCTACCCACGAGCACCTCTCACCTTAGACCGAGGAGGTCTCTGAGAAGCCGAGACAAACAAAGACTGAGAGCCAAGAAGTACTATTTAAGCATGACAAGCAAGAACTGTGTAAGCCTCATAGTAAATCCCAAAAGATGGAATGACCATGTAGGAACTAGTATTTCTAGGCAAAGTAATAAATGCAAGTAGACCCCTCTTAAAGAAAGTAGAGTGAGCCACCTTTTAATGGTGACCTCTAGTGGAGAGCATTATTCCACTTGTAATATGTGAAATGTGGAAATGCCACTATGATGCCACCTAAGGAAGTCTCTTGTTTATTTAAGAGACTCACCCTTTGTAGAAGGGAGATTTTTGTGTAATGCATCTCCTCCATGTCCAAATGAGAAGTGCCTCCACGAGTTTGGTGCATCCTTTGAGCTCCTTGATGTTGATTGCTTTCTTGAGTGATTATCTTATGATCATGCCCTTCCATCCCTTGTGTGTGGTTGGGGATTTAGTGGTGGATTATTTTCTTGCTTTCCAAGTTGTGGATTAGATTTCTTTTCTTGCTTGTGGATTAATATAGGAATCAACATTCAGGTAAACTATTGATGCTAGAAATGTGGTATAAATCTTGTAGATTCTTGACATTCTAGTGCTTGATTAAAATTCGTTTTTGCCATATTAAAGTAGCATTTCATGGCATTTCAACCACTCTACACGTTGATTTCTTGGTTGAATGCATGATCTGCAAGCATGTGGTTCCAGTGCAAGAGTGACTGCCCTGAGTCGTCCTCTGACAGGCGCATGACAATACTACAACGATTACTAGTCCCTTTCTGTCTGATTTGGGTTTTGAATAAAGAACGTTAACTTCAAGAAACTACCCAAAGAACTCTTTCTGTGAATCATAAAACTAGTTGGGAACAACACTACAAGCTGTAGGAAACAAGAGCAAACAAGTAGGGTGCTCACTAATATGTGGTGTATTTGCATCGGCAATCCATACGATGCCATCATGGGATGTTGCCCATAGATCCGAGGCTGGATGTATGGAGAATTATGCATCATTGGAATCTCAGAACGATGAACTCCCCCATTATGGCCTCCATTTGGGACTCCATGAATTGCTCCCTCCTTCACATGCGCCGCTGCTGACTGATTCCTCTGCTTTGTCATTGATACCTTTTTCCCCTTTGGTTCCTTGTATCTTTGAAGATACACTTTCAGGGGCTCCACATAGTCTTCAAACCCTAAAGTGTTCATTGCCCATAGGAGATCATCACCATTGATGGATTTCCGATTCTCATGTTGGCAGTTATCTGACGCCTCCTCTGTTATGAAGCTTATGAACTCCGAAACACATTCTTGCACTATTCTTTGGCATCCTTTTTGGTTTTCACATTAGATGGAAGGTCTTTCTTCATGAAGTGGCCTACATTAGCTATGGTCAGAAGCTGGTTTTGTTCTCGGAGGGAAGAAGACTCACGGCCACCTCCATACTGGCCCCTAGAGTCATTTTTTGAAGGGCCACTGCTGTTAAGGTTACTGCCCAACCTCTCTACTGAACCCCCATCGTTGTCTGCTAAGTTGGAACTTCAAGCAAAAAATTCAGACGAGAAGCTCAGGGTAGGGCTTGAAGCTAGGATGATTTCAAACCTTTAAAGTGGCAAGGAGGGTCTGTGCTTGTCAATTAGCTTAGTTACGGTTTCCATGGTCTCCGGCTTGATGATTCAAACTGGAAATGTGCGGTACAACAGTCCAGGCATGGTTAAGGGTGAAGAACAGAGGTTTAAGAGTATGGGAGTAGCAAAGGCCCTCACCACCACCACCATCACTACACTTTCGTAAATATACAACTCATTACTCCCTTACCTATCCATTCCACCATTCTCCAATTTTGTTTTCCAACCTCCCATCCTCGACCCATTGAGTTCCCAAACCTCCAAGACCATGACAGCATGTCAGAGAGAGCTAAGCAATCCTTGAAGTGGCATGATGAGGCCTACTACCATCTTCATTGGCTAGTAGAGCAGTTGGTGAAAACAGGGGGAGTTGCTCAAGGCAAAGAACCAGGAGCTACAACACAAAGATGCCCAAGCTGCAGGCATCCCTGAAAGAAATCCATACGATGCCATCATGGGATGTTGCCCATAGATCTGAGGCTGGATGTTTGGAGAATTATGCATCACTGGAACCGTAGAACGATGAACTCCCCCATTATGGCCTCCATTTGGGACTCCATGAATTGGTCCCTCCTTCACATGCACTGCTGCTGACTGATTCCTCTGCTTTGTCATTGATAACTTTTCCCTCTCTAGTTCCCTGTATCTTTGAAGATACACTTTCAAGGACTCCACATAGTCTTAAAACCCTAAAGTGTTCATTGCCCATAGGAGATCAGCACCATTGATGGATTTCCGATTCTCATGTTGGCAGTTATCTGACGCCTCCCCTGTTAGGAAGCTTATGAACTCCGAAACACATTCTTGCACTATTCTTTGGCATCATTGGAGGTTTTCGCATTAGATGGAAGGTCTTTTATCATGAAGTGGCATACATTACCTATGGTCAGAAGCTGGTCTTGTTCTCGGAGGGAAGAAGACTCACAGCCACCTTCATATTGGCCCCTAGAGTCATTTTTTGAAGGGCCACTGCTGTTAGGGCTACCGCTCGACCTCTCTACTAAACCCCCATCGTTGTCTGCTAAGCTGGAATTTCAAGCAAAAAATTCAGACGAGATCTCAAGGTAGGGCTTGAAACTAGGGTGTGAAGCTAGGATGATTTCAAACCTTTGAAGTGGCAAGGAGGGTCTGTGCTTATTATTTAGCCTAATTACGGTTTCCATGGTCTCCTGCTTGATGATTCAAACTGGAAATGTGTGATACAACAGTCCAGGCATGGTTAAGGGTGAAGAAGAGAGGTTCAAGAGTATGGGAGTAAAAAAGGCCCTCACCACCACCACCATCACTACCACTTTCGTAAATATACAACTCATTACTCCCTTACTTATCCATTTTACCATTCCCCGGTTTTGGTTTCCAACCTCCCATCCTCGACCCACTGAGTTCCCAAACCTCCAAGACCATGACAGCATGTCAGAGAGAGCTAAGCAATCCTTGAAGTGGCATGATGAGGCCTCCTACCATCTTATTGGCTAGTAGATCAGTTGGTGAAAACAGGCGGAGGTGCTCAAGGCAAAGAACCAGGAGCTACAACACAAAGATGCCCAAGCTGCAGGCATCCTTGAAAGAAATCAGTGCTGAATAGGCCAAGAGACAAGAGGAGCAAACTAAGTTCTCAACTCAACTTCCGTCTCGACAACAAGTGCAAGACCAGCTCAACAAGGAGTTGGTCCTCGTGTGCCACTACAAGGATATTGGCACCGGCTGTCTCCGTAATCCTGCCATGGGTTCCTCCACTTACACCCAATTATCCCACTCACTCTTTCTTTTTCACGAACAATTATTATCCTTCCTTCCCTCATTTTTTTCCTTCTACTTATTCGACGACCTCCACCTTTAACACCATGACTACCACATCTTCTTTTAAGTTTGATGATAATTCTTTGAAGCAATTTATTTCACCAAGAGCTACATATAACCTCATCACTAACCCACCACCCATCTCTCGTCCACTAACTTCACCACCTTCACCTGACACCCAATCACTTGAGTTTGATTCTCCAGATCAAACCCTAGCACTTGGCGAGAATGTGTCACTCTCAAAGGGACTTTCCTCAATGCTTCCAGGGAGCAATAGTGACACTTTTGTTGGCCCAACGCCTGAGGAATCAACCTTAGATCTGCAGCGTAAAGCGAAGTTCCAAGATACCAAGAGTGTCACAACTCCACATGACTATTTGGCAAGGCCTTCAACGAAGTTGTCCAAGAAATCCGAAAAAAAGATCCAGAGACAATTTGACGATCGAAAGGAGTCCGAGGATTTTTGGAGGACATATAAGAGAAAAGACCGGGGAGGTTTAAAGAAAGTGACTAATGAAGATTACCCCAAACTCAGCACCTTAGTAAATGCCTAGCGACCACACCCCTTTTGGAGAATCGTAATGTTGTTGAACAATGATGAACAACTCCAAGAGTATCTAAGGGCACCAAGTTGGGCTCACTTGTATTAAACCTTTCATTCTTGGTAACAAGGGTCTCTCTCTCTCTCTCATGGATGATAAGTCGTTATAACTAACCCTATTATGCTTAGTTTACAACTCAACGGAAGAACACACTGTTCAGGTGGGCCTTTTTGTCTAAATCACCTTACCTAAACCCAGACTATGAATATAAACATCGATTGTAAGCGAATCATTCACCCTAAATCTAATGGACAGGATTTATTACTGGAAGAAACTTCTTCCACAAGCCAAACCGGATGGGATCTATGGAAGACTATATATAGAGCATAAACTATACCCATTGTCACCATTACAGCGATTGAATAGGAGTTCACTACTTTCTTTTTCCTCTTGTCTACAAGTGAAGTGATGGGTACGCACCATAGCCGTATGTCTCTCTTGACTTCATGCTCTTTAACTTTGTAGTTTACCATTTTATGTTGGATTATTCATGCTTAGATTCATCGCTGGACATCGAGCTATACTACATCTTTTTGGTAGCCTTTATGCGTGCAGAAGCAGCGCTGGCTTTCCAACCATAATTAGCATCGTTTACAACATCATGCAATATTTAGAATACAATAAAAATATCAAAAACTTTCCTTCAGGGTCAGCTCTGGTTTTTCAGAACTCTACGACCTTTTTCGAGCTTCTTTGTATGCACAGAATGCTATATATATTTTAGATGTTGTGAGTAAAAGTAAGCTTCTGGTCAGCGATGGACCAAGGGCTTTCATGTATTGTTTGTAGCCTTAATTTACTAGCATTGAAAACCAGGGATGGGCCTTTGGTTGACTGGAATGAGGTGTTTTTTATCTCTATTTGCATTCCGTTTATCAGATTATAGACTGTTGGTACAGCGATTTGCTACAAGGAAAACATCAAACTGTTGAAATCAAAGTCAATTCAGAAAGTTTGCAGTAAAATCTTATCATCTTTTTTCTTCTGCGTCAAATTTGATTCACCCCGCACTCGCAAGAAGATGGCATTTTGGATGACTCGGCTAGAGTTCTCTGATCTTTGCATCTTGAATTCAACTGTTTCCCTGAGTGCCATTACAGATTTTGTTTTTTACATTCTTGAAATAGTTGGAATCAAGCTTGGGCATGCAGCTGCGCCACCTGTGAGATACAAAGAATCAGGACCCCGCAATCACAATGATAGTTTTGGTGAGGAGATACGGGACTCACTAACTGTCGTCACTGTGGGCTCAATCACAAGAGATCAGGTTCTGTTGTGAAGAGGATGCAATTTGTGCAGTTTGCCTTTGTGGGTACAAAAAGGAAGATCCTGTATGGTTGTCACCATCTTGTTCTCACATATTTCATAAACCTTGCCTTGATCGGTGGCTTGACCAAAACCAAACTTGTCCTACCTGTAGATCTTCTCTTTTGACAAAAGAACTTACTCAGAAAAGTAAGAAGAGAGATGAAGCGCTTATGATAGAGTCCGCATTGTGGTTTTCTTTCTACGGTAACCATGGCCCTGCCGCAATGAGTTCGCTGTATGGAGCACATATATATCTTTCGAGAATTTTGGCGCTCCATACAACGAACTCATTGCGGCAGGGCCATGGTTACCGTTGAAAGAAAACCACAAAGCCGACTCTGTCGTAAGTGCTTCGTCTCTCTTCTTACTTTTCTGAGTAGATTCTTTTGTCAAAAGAGATCTACAGGTAGGACAAGTTTGGTATTGGTCTAGCCACCGATCAAGGCAAGGTTTATGAAATATGTGAGAACAAGATGGTAATAGCCATACAAGATCTTCCTTTTTGTACCCACAAAGGAAAACTGCACAAATCGCATCCTCTTCACAACAGAACCGCTCTGCGATTGAGCCCACAGTGGGACACTAAATGAGTCCCGCATCTCATCACCAAAATTGCCACTGTGATCGCGGGGGCCTGATCCTTGATTTCCCACAGGTGGCGCACCATGCCCAAGCTTGATTCCAACTATTTCAAGAATCTGAAAAACAAAATCTGTAATGGAACCCAGGGAAACAGTTGAATTCAAGATGCAAAGATCAGAGAACTCCAGCCGAGTCATCCAAAATGCCATCTTCTTGCGAGTGCGTGATAAATCAAATTTGACGCAGAAGAAAAAAGATGCTAAGATCTACCTTCTCTCTCTCGCGTTCCCCGAAGCTTAACGTTGTTTCTGTTTCCGTAACACGCCAGTATACTTGTAAGCTCCTATTATATTTCTGTCAGTTACAAAGAATCAAACAAACTCAGATCTGATCACGATCTTCTTGAGGCTTCAAGGACATGCTAAAGGAATGTGAACCAATATTATGCTAATATCCACCACTGGATTCGATCCAAAGCAAATTATTCGACAATCTAATGGTAATGCAATGTGAAGGGACAACTGATATACTGAAAACATATTCTTTTCTTATAGTATCGACGGCACCCGCAAAACGCAACTTTCACATTAAAATACAATTAAGAAATCGACAAACAAGCATGTAAAATAAGATAGCGGAAACTGCACTCAGATTCTAATGTTTGTTTTTGTAACCGAACATATTACACCATATCAGATTAATTTGACCTTTAATGAGTGAAGATCTCAATCAGCTCGTATGCCAAATGTGTATTTCAGCTCCAAAAAAGTGTAAGCATGAAACCCATAAGACTGTGTGTGTGTGTGTGTGTAATCAAATCAGCATGCATTCACTCTACTTTGAACCTGCTTTATCAACCTGCTAATTGTATGTTAAACAAGTCTACCATTTCAAGCAATATGTGAAAGTTTTCCTTGTTGCAAATTGTTGTACCAGAAGTATATAATCTGATAAACGGAATAGAGATAAAAAAAATCTCATTCCAGTCAACCGAAGGTCCATCGTTGGTTTTCAGTGCTAGTAGGCCGCAATCAAGGCTACAAATAGTATACAAAAGCTCTTGGTCCATTGTTGACCAGAACCTTACTTTTCCTCACAACATCTAAAATATATATAGCATTATGTGCATACAAAGAAGCTTAGAAAAGGTCGTAGAGTGCTGAAAAACCAGCACTGGCCTTGTAGGAAAGCTTTTGATAGTTTTGTTGTAATCTAAATATTGGATGATGTTGTAAACGGTGCTAATTATGGTTGTAAAGCCAGCATTGCTTTTGCATTCATAAAGGCTACCAAAATTTCAACATGCTCTTCACACTGCTCGAGGTTTACTTCCACCGCTTGTATAGCCTTTTGTGCCTCCCTTTGAATCTTTGGTGACAAATCAGCGACTGGTTTTTCAGAAGACTATTATGGAGCATCTTTTCTCTTTTTCCTTCGGTCAACTTATCAATGATTCACCTGCTGATGCAGTTCGAGCTCGTCTTCTTTCTTGTGATGGTCTGGTTGCACGTCCAGTTCTTCTACTCTTGCGACTCAACAATGACTTGTTTATAACTGCCCTTCAAACCAGATTGGGACTCCCACATCCAATGTTAATTGGTCTCTCCAAGTGTTCATGTGGGCATGTGTTGGATTCCTTGGGTACTCATCTTATGCGGTGCCCCTCAGGTGGAGAACGTATTGTTTCACATGATTCCATTCATGATCTATGTGATTTATGCAAGACTAGCATGCTAAAATTGTTGATTTCTACCTTCTAACTAGTTCTAGATGTGTTGATCAAATTGACCCAAGATCAAAATCCATTAAGTGCATTTTGGATCATAATTTTTCACATGGTATCAGAGCAGGTTGGATGTCAAATTTGGAGATTCAACGTTTCTAGTGGTGGATCTGAGGGCCCCATAAATTCTTTGTGGATTACACACTCAAATCAAGTTGTTGGAAGCATAGAAAGTGGATCTTTGTGATCCTATCACCATTTTAAGTCAAATTGCTTGTAGTAGGCCAATTTTTGAATCCATGCACTGAAATTTGGAGACAAAAATTGCCTATGGTAGATAATCATACATTCTAGTAGATGTCATATCAAGATTCGAGCTTTTGCATCTAGATTCTTCTTGATTCAATATTTTGCATTTTTGGAGAGACCTTAAATTTGGTAGGATCTCTTGATTTTCAGGTTGCTGGATTCTCAATAGTAGATTTATGTCTTAGGTGTTAGCAAAAGTTCATCTTATTGTGTTTAGATATACTGTGATCAAGAAATTAAATTTCTATGTGCTAGGAATTGCTAGAAAGAAGAGAAAAAGGAGAGAATAGAATGTTCCATATCTTTGTGATTTTTTCTTAAGTTTCATTTGTAGATGTCAAGGGAGTGCTTTGTGCATTGGAACAGGTTCAAAGTGAAGATCAAATCATTGCAACATGGCAATCTCAAGTGGCTTCATGTTAGAAGGCAACATTAGACTTACCTCTAACAACTATTCTACTTGGAAGATAAGGATGGAGTCCTTATTGGAGATGAATGAGTTGATGGAGATTGTTGCAGGTCAGTTGATGTATGATCAGAGAGCTAAAAGAGCTCTACACATGATTAAGATGAATGTTACCGATGAGCTTCTAAAGGAAGGTGGTAAGAGCATTACATCAAAGGCGGCTTGGGATTCATTAAAGAAGCTTTATGAATCTAAGTCTACATCTAGGGTACCAACCCAAAGAAGATAAATCTTTTTTAGTTTGCAAAAGAAGTAAGAGAGGGCTCATGCTTTTGTTTTGAGAATTAAAGCATACAATGATGAGCTTGCATATATTGACGAGAGTATTAAGGATGTAGACCTTGTTCAAGTAGTTCTTAATGGCTTGTTGGATGATCATGCTAATCTTGTTGAAAGCTTTTCCATTCAAAAGATGTTACCAAGCATGTTGGATTTGCAAGAGATATTGGTGAATGGGGAGTTTAGGCTTCAATCAAGAGGAAGTAGATCTACATCTCAAGTTGATGGAGATGAGGCTATGTTCATAAAAGGCAAATTCAAGGGCAAAGACAAAAGCAAGTGGTCAAAGGGTCAAGATCAAGGTGAGCCTTCATATTTTTTTAAGAAGAAGAAAGACAGGTAAAATTTGGAGTCCTTTTATTGTGGAATCAAAGGGCCTTTTTCTAGTGATTGCTTTAAGAAGAAGAGAAATCAAGGTGATAAGAACACCAACCTAGCTATTGATTAAGATGATGTTGATGAACAAATGTCAAATGATGCTTTCATCTTGCTTGTTGGCTAATGATGGAGACATTGATCCTCGGTGGATTTGATGGTGGAGCTACATCACACGGGACATATCATGAGCAGTATTACTCATCCTTGATGGCACTTGAAGGTGACAAGAAGGTTATTTACATGGCCAATGATGGTGAGTGTGCAATCAAAGGGATTGACACAATTCCTATTTCACTTTCCACAAATAGGAATGTGAGTTTGAGAGATGTTTTGTTCATTCCTTCCATTACTAAGAACCTTCTTAGTGTAAGTCAATTGCTTGATAAGGGATTCAACGTGGAGTTTGTTGGTGATGCTTGTTTGATCAAGAAAGAAGATGAATTGATTGCAAAAGGGAAAAGGCAAGGTAAGTTGTTCAACCTTGATGCTTTTGTTGTTGCTAACCAATTTGGATGTATGGCAAACAAAGACATGCCAAATCAAAAGTTATGGCACAAGAGATTGGGGCATCTCAACTTCAAGTCATTGGAGGTGATGGAAAAAAGGCAAGTTGTTTTTGGTCTTCCCAAATCTTTGTCAAGCATTAGTCATGTTGTGAGCAATGTGCACGTTCTAAGTCACATAGGTTACCTTACAAGAGATCTATGTCTAGATCAAATAAGACTTTCCATCTTGTGCATTTGGATATTCATGGTTTATCTACAATTGGCATTGCTCAAGCCAAGATGTATGTTACATTCATTGATAATTTTAGTAGATTTTTTTGGGTCTATCTACTAAAAAACAAAGTTTAGGTGTTTGATATCTTTGTCAAGTCCAAGATTGCAAGAGAGGTTCAATTTTTTACAAAGATCAAGTGCTTGAGGAGTGAAAATGGTGGAGAGTACATATCTACCAAATTCAAGGCCTTTTGTGAAGAACATGAGATCAAGATGGAGTACACAAGCCCAAGGGCACCACAACAAAATGGAGTGGCCGAGAGGAAGAATAGAACTTTATGTGAAAGTGCCAAAGCCATGAGGTTAGGTGCTAATATTCCTAAATTCTTTTGGGATCAAGCTTTGTTGTGTGCTAATTTTCTATGCAATAGATGGCCAAGTGTGGTATTGGATGAAAAAACTCCTTTTAAAATATTGTTTGGTAGGAGGCCAAGTGTGAAGATTTTCATGTATCAACATTACTCTTGATGATAGAACCAAGGAGGATCCCTCTTCAAAGAAAGGCGTGTTTGTTGGCTACAGTGAGGTAAGCAAGGCTTACAAGATCTACATTCCGTCAACCAATAAAGTGGTCATTTGAAGAAAGTTTATTTTTGAAGAAATTTTTTTTCCAAAAGTTTCTTCAAGTGGTGGTGTGGACATTAGATCTAAAATTATTGATGTTGATGATGTGATTGATGGTACTTTGGATGTTGATGGTGAATGGCCAAATTCAAGTCAAAATCCAAGGAGGACAGTAAGGGAAAGACAACAACCTTTCAGACTCACTTATGATGAGAAAGGTAAGCAAGTGGAAGTTACTGATCTTGCATTTCTCACATATTTTGGTGAATCTTATTGTGTAGATGATGTTATGCAAGTGGATGATGGTTTTCATGGAATGTATGCAACTAATGGATCTGTAAAACAAGTTTTGTTCAATGGCTTTGATGGTCAAGTGGAATATCGAGAGGTTGATCTTAAAGGGCTCCATCAACACAAAAGGAAAGGTGGCAATTTGGAGCTAGTCAGGAGCATCAAAGGAAGCAAAGGTGTTTTGGATCTATTTGTTTAGGTTATTGAAGACTCAAGTAAGGTCAAAGGAGCATCAAGGAATTGTTTTTCAGGTCTACTTTACTTGTGCTATATCATGTTTGAGCAATCTCATGTGAATGTGTGCAATTGTCAAGATATGGTGAAAATAGCTACATTGTTTTGCATCATTTTGATGCTGGAGTTGTACTAGCATCCTTGGATGGTTTTGCTGATGGAAATGAAACTATTGGAGGCTCATTATATCACTCATTCATGATCAAGTCATCAAGGGTTGATGACTTCTTGTGGCAAGATGGAGATGGAGGCTCATTCATGGAGTTTTATGATGGATACATGGCAAGAAAGGACAAAGAGGGAGGAGACATGCAAGCAAATGGTTATCACTCACACTTATTATCTAGTTGCTGTAATTTCCCAGAGAGTTAAGTTGGAAGCATGGAGGAATCATCTCATTTACATTCTATTTGCTTCTTCATGTTCTAGTTACTTTGGCCATGTAAATTTGATGTAAGAAATAGTGAAGCATCCCATGTGGACACTGTTCTCTATATCAATTATGGAAGTTACTATGAAACCATAGAAAGGAGGTCTATACTTAGGATGGATATCATTCTAAATTTGGATCAAAGTAGTGTGGTTTAGGGTTACTATGAAACCATAGAAAGGAGGTCTGTACTTAGGATGGATATCATTCTAAATTCTTGAAAGCTTTTGGTCGGCCGAGAGCTAGCTCCTTTGATTCCATGGATTCCATTGATTGAAGATTAGGATGGCCCAATCTTTTGTGGCATATCTCCACTTGAGCTAATCATATTCACACTTTCAATAGTCAAATTAGCATCCAGCTTGAAAAGCCTTCCTTGCTTAATGCCAGTAGCTATGCACTCATTATTTTTCAAGATGGAACACACTCCATTCTTGAAATGTACATCTAGTCCATTGTCCATTCATTGACCAACACTAAGCAAGCTTTTTTGTAATGGATGGAATATACAAAACATTATCAAGATCTATCCTTTTAGATGATCCTAAGCATAATGGAATAGATCCTATGCCATCTATCTTGCATTCTTGATCACTAGCAGTGTAGATTGATTTCTTAGAATCATTACAAGAAAGTAGATAAGAGAAATAATGCCTGTTGAATGACATGTGGGAACTAGCCCCACTATCAATCCGCCATGTCTCTTGGCTTGATGTTGGTGTGGATGCTGCCATCAAGGATGTGTTGAAGTCATCTTCTTCCTCCTCCCCTTGTGCAAAATTGCCTTGATCTTCGTTCCCTTGTGCATTCTTCTTCTTATAGCATTCGGAAGCAAAGTGTCATTTCTTCCCACAAAAGAAACACTTCAACTTTGCTTTGTTCTTTTGCTTCCCTTTGGAGGTAGATGCTCCATCCTTTGCCTCGGCCTCCTTGCCTTGGATCTCCTTGAAAGGATGAGACTTCTTCTTGCCTTTAGATGTGAAGTTTTCTTTCTCATCACCATTATGTAGTGATAAGGACCGCATTCTTGTTTTGAGGTGAAGAATCCTACTCTCCTCGGCCACAAGAACATTATGCAATTTTTCAATTGATGGAAGTTGGTCTTGAATAGCAAAAGATTGAACTAGATTAGAGAACTCGTCTCTTAATCCATTCAAAATTACTTGTACTAGTTCAAAATCTTGGATCTTCTCTCCTATAGATCCCAATTCTCTGTTCAAAGATTTTATCCTTAGGACATACTCTTGTCCATTTTCTCCACTTCCCCTCATGCTTTATCAAGTTTCTTAGCATAAGCACTCTTGAAGTGTTGTTGGATTCATAAATGTTCTTCAGTGAATCCCAAGCCTCTCCTGATGTGGTACAAGAAGCCACCTCCTTCAAGAGGTCATTGCTTACATTCAACTTCAAGCAATGTAGGGCTAATCTAACCCTCTTCTTGTACTTTAGTTGTTCTTTGGGAGCTTGAGGCTCTTCCTCAACTCCTAAGACAATATCTAAGAGATCATGAACCACTAGTAGTGATTCCATTCTTACTTTCCAAATGGAATAGTTTGTTGAAATTAGTTTCTCACTAGATTCTAACATATATCCACCCATGGATGTCATTTTGAATCATAGCATGATTGTTTATAAATGTTTGATAGTATCATGCATAACCTTTGAGTTCAAAAAGGTTATGCATGATCCTCTAATGCCAAAAAGAAAGTGAATTTTATGATGACCCTCTCCTATAACTCAAATAGATTTTCTATGTCCAAGGAAACTTCCTTCATTTATTCCCAAGGAACAATTATTTCGATATAGATAAAGTGAGTCACTTCAACACTTTTGTCCAAGGTATTGATGAATATTATTAAAACTTTGCAAGATAATCTAAGAAGATTATCGTCATCATTCAATGGAATGTAGTAATTGTATTACCCAAAGAAAATTGCATCCTTTTGCAAACAAAGCTCTCTCAATTCGCAGTCAAGGTTCCATCCTCAATAATTCATTCCAACCACAACCTCAAGAAGACCAATTAATCATTCCAGTAGTAGTATAAGCAAATTTCTTTGTATTCATCACAATCTCTTTGAGTAGGCAATCACACCAAAGTTTTAGCATATCTCATAGCATGCCATATTATAAAAAATTGTTTTATCTAGAATAAAAGTTTTTTAATCCCCTGAACAAAACAAGAGTTCAATTACTATTATCCACATATTATTCTTTAGTATTGTTTCACTCAAAATTGTATTTTGATCACTTGATAGTGTTGGCTTGATTTCACATCTAGCAATATAATAATATTACTATGTTTATATAAAGGACTAATTTGCTCTTCAGACATTATTTTCCTTCTTTATGCCATTAGATAAGGTAGTATCTGACAATCATTATAATTATTGGTATGTGCTCACCATAAGTTGAATAAAGATGTGTGTGATGAGTGTTTCAAATGTCCATAACACACATAGAAGTGTTTGTATGGTTTCCAATAGATCAGCCTTTACTTAATATAGACGTGAATACAAAATCTCAATTCTCAACAATTAATTTCTCATTGATCAACAAATTTCTTATTCTATCAGCCTCAATTTTGTATGCACTCTATTAAATGGTTCACTACTTGATTCAATATCAAGTAAAACTTACTTCTTCAAGTAGCCACACAATGAAGGTAGGTATCTAGTAATTTCTCAATGTGTTACCATTCATGACATTGTTCTTGTAAATCCATTACAATGTATATTGTACATTTCAATAAATTACTATCATTCAACTCAACACATGGAAATATAATTGCACATGGGAAATTAGGAATTAGAACATTCTATATTGGATTCTAGTATAAAACATTGTTAATCCTCCAAGCAAAATAAGGAATTTGATTAACTATTACTAGTTGCAAATACTAGCTGCAAATAATCATTTAACAATGTGTTATTGAAGTTTTTGTTTTGGTCACTTGATGGGGTTAGGTTGAATTGATGGCATCTAGTAATATCACGAGTAATCTACAAGGCTTATTACAATGTTGTTACAGCAGTCAAAGACACCATCGTCTTTCCTTATGCCATTAAATAAGGTAGTATTCAACAATTAGCCAAAATCATTGATTTTTGCTCACTAGAATTTGAATAGAGACTTGTGCGATGAGCGTTTCAAAGGTTCATCACATAGATAAACTTAGTTGTATGGTATCCAATAGACCATTTTTTACTCAATAAAGATGTGAATATAGAATCTCAAATCTCAACAATCAATTTTTTACTCATCAACAATTATGTTATATCATGAAGGTACTTATTTAGTTATTGATTTAATGTGATATCATTCATGATACCATTGTTATAAACCCGTTACAATGTATACTATAAAATTCAATAGATTACCATTATTCTATTCAATACATGGATATACAGATTGCATGTGGGGTAGTGGAAACTAGAAGATTTAAATATGGATGATATATAGATAATCAAAGTTCTCAAACAAAAGGTTGTAAAGTGCCGATTAACTTATGAACCATTCCTTTTTCTTCTTTTATGTTTAAAAAGCAATAACCACAAAATTCCTAGTTAATTAGACATTGTGGTTCCCTATATATGTAGTTAGACGTCCTCCACATGTCCCATAAAACCTTCGAGTTCAAACAAATTTGTTGGATCAATCAATGCCCAAAAGAAGTTGATTTGATGATGACCCTCTCCAATCGGGCCTCTTAACACATTCATGTGTTCAAGAAAACTTCCTTTTTTCATCCCAAAGGAACACTTATTTGGATATAGAAAAAGTGAGTCACTTTAACATTGTTGTCCAAGATAGAAAGACTATTGATAAATATTTGTTATAGCTGTGTTAGGTAGTCCTAACTGATTATCGTCATTATTCAATGAAATGTCATAAGCATAAAAGTGTCAAATTTGAAGAATAAGAACCTTGAATGGATGTTTTCAACCCTCAAGAGTGATTGATTGAATAGTTAGATCTATCTAATTGATCATCTACCTCCAATGGGTTGAGATAGACTCACAATCTTGATAATACTAGCAAGAGCGATCAAAAGAGTGTAAAAATAGACAAAAGAAGCTTCACATGTGTAAAGTATAGTCTCATGTATAGCTTATTAGTATATTTCAATGTTCACTAAGAGTTGATTGCAAAATGATCTCTAAAAAACAAGTTACAAGAGAAAAGTCAAGACTAGCTTGTGAACAACAAAATCATGATTGTCAATAATGACTCAATGAGAAAGTACATCAAAACCATCATTTGAGTTGGCTGAGTTGATGTGGCTCATGCTCAGGTGCCATGTCATAGGAAAATTTACCTACTCGTCTCTAATTTACCTAGTCATTAGGTATGCCAACCAAGGGTTGGTAGTTCACCATCTTCAATGGTTAGGTCCTACATTTTAGAAATCTTGATCGAATGACCAACCTAACACCTATGATTCAGATCTAACCAAGCTAGGCCTCTTATTCACACTTGGAACAACCTCCAAATGTGTGCACAAGATTTACCTAGTTAATCAAGCTAAAATTTGTCTATTTTAAAATTCCTCCTCAAAACTAGTTTAATAAAATTAAGTTACACTTATTCATAACTCAAAGGGTTGATCTTAGCTTGATAAATGAATTATTAGACAAGGATTCAGTGAGGCTATCAGCCACGCAATCTGATAATGGAACATGTTGGATTTGGATCTCTTTAGCTTGCACCTTCTCTCTCAGAAAGTGATGAGCAATCTCGATGTATTTACTTCTTGCATGAAATGTAAGATTGGTTGCAAGTTGTTGGGCTAATTGGTTTTCACAAAAAATAATTAGCAACTCCTCGGCCTCCATTACTCGAAGCTCCACTAACAACCTCTTGAGCCACAAAACCTCCTTTATTGTAGAGGTCAGAGCTTTGTACTCGGATTATGTTGAGGATAGTCAGATTGTACCCTAGCTTTTGGAAAGCCAAGAAACACCCCATCATATAAGCCTCTTAATGAACTTACGGACTTTCAATCCACTTTGTTACCTACAAAATTAGAATTTGAGAAATCTCTCAAGTCAATGTTAGCATGTCTATAAAGTACGCCAAAAGTTTTGATGGCTAAAACATATCTTAGCACCATTTTGGTCATTTTGCATAAATTGACTCAATATACCTATGCTAGGGCTAAGATCAAGCCTAGATGTGAGTCAAAATTTGACCTACCTATTTGGCCCTATGTGTATTGCAATCCAGAACTCATTTTAACCTAGTGTCTATTTTCACTCAAGTAGTGATCCTATTTGAACCTTGAGAATCACAATCCGTTCAAACCCTGATCACAATAGTATCTATAGAAATGAACATATTTTCTTAAGAGCATATCAAAATTGTCTAGATGAAAATATGGGCACTACTTACTGGCTAACCCCTTAGTTGTATCATTGTATACTTCCTTGGTAGGTAGTTGGGGACATTGAGATCCCCTACATAGACAAGGAAATTGATCTTCCACCCCGAGGAAGAGGATGTAGGATCTCAATTGTCTAGTGGTGTTATTGACAAGCCAATCTTGAAATCGAAGACAAAGGAAAACTTGGAGACTCTTCAAGGAATTCTTATCTCTGAAGAAGCTAGACAAGAGTATAAACTCTTGGGGAAGGACAAGCTGTCTCTCAAGCATATTGAAGATGGCAAAGTTCTCTTTGCCAATAACAAGCACAAATGGAGGAGCAAGAATTACAATCCTCAAGCCTTCAACAAAGACAAAGCTATGGACAAAGACAAAGATGGAGAAGAAGATGATTCATCTCGTCCGTCTACCTCCAAGTGCAAGAATCTAAGAGTCAAGTGTTTTTTTTGTGGCAAAAAGAGCACTATGTCACTAAGTGCTTCAAGAAGAAGAATCAAGACAATCAATCCTGTCCTTTCATTCAGCAACACCATTGGGCTGCGGTGTGTAGGCTGCAGTTCTTTTGTGAATGATGCCACGATCATTACAGAAGTCAGTGAAGTGATTTGAGGTGTATTCGCCACCTCGATTTGTTCTAATCTGCTTCACTTTGTTGCCTGTACATCTCTCAACCCAATTCACATATTCTGTGAGTTTATCAAGTGTTACAAATTTATTCTGAATAAAATACACTCTGGCAAATTTGCTATAATCATCAATGATGGATACTCTTCATGCTCTTGGTCTGATTGGTGTTGCAGCATCACAAAATAAAGAGAAAGATCTAAGAAGCTGAGGAGGAAAGGACAAAACTTAATGAGTCAAACCGATCTTGATCAAAAGAAACTCTCTGGAGCAATGATAGTCGAATCCCCACCTATGAAGCCCGAAGACATCCAAAAGTAATGGATGAATGGAAAAAAGAGCTATAAAAAAAAAAAGAAAAGATGAAGACAACCGTGAACCTATAGAATAAAGCGAGCTCCTCACTGGTCAAAGCTCGACATTGCAAAGGTCCAAGGCTGCAAGTGTAAAGCAATTAGTTCCTTCACCCTTTCACCAAGCCTTCATCGTTTTGCTACCATCACCAGACCATCTGTCCAAATCTGTTCCTACCACCAATGTGTTGATGGGTCCATCTCCTTGAAGACTATTAACCAAGGTTTGTGCAACCTATCAATCAAAGATTCTCCTCTTCACATCAAGGAAAGAGCATCGACAAAACTGGAATTTCAATTGAGAGAAGAACTGTGAAAATGCCTAGAAGCAAAATGGAGGATACATACCTCCCAGAAGTTACTACCTACCAAAAAATTAATGATGAAATTGTCAATGGCAGATACAAGTGATAAAAGAAAAAGACACGCGGGATGCAGTCAGGCATGCAAGTTGTGAAGCTGCTGGGAGCTCTCCAATTTTGAGAATGTCAACCACTTGTAGCAATAAGACATTCTGGTTACATTGCAGCAAACAATTTTTGTGATAAAGACTGGCAGCAATAAGCACTTGGTTTTATGCAAGCGAATGAGAATCTACTATTCTCCAAGTGACAATCGAAGATGCCAATGCGGAAGCGGAGCGACATCATTCAATTTGAGTTGCAGTGACATTAGGGGTGGGATGATGTTGGCTGATTTTGACGAATCCCCAAGATACTCGACCAGAGCTACCCACGAGCACCTCTCACCTTAGACCGAGGAGGTCTCTGAGAAGACGAGACAAACAAAGACTGAGAGCCAAGAAGTACTAGTTAAGAATGACAAGCAAGAACTATGTAAGCCTCATAGTAAATCCCGAAAGATGGAATGACCATGTAGGAACTAGTATTTCTAGGCAAAGTAATAAATGCAAGTAGACAAATTCTAAGTGAAAGGACAAAACTTAAGCAACAAATGAGTCTGATCGATCTTGATCAAAAGAAACTCTCTTGAGCAATGATAGGCGAATCCCCTCCCATGAAGCCCAAAGAGATCCAAAAGTAATGGATGAAAGGAAAAAAGAGCTATAAAAAAAAAAAGAAAAGATTCAGACAACCGTGAAGCTATAGAATAAAGCGAGCTCCTCATTGGTCAAAGCTCGACATTGCAAAGGTCCAAGGCTGCAAGTGTAAAGCTATTAGTTCCTTCACCCTTCCACCAAGCCTTCATCGTTTCCCTACCATCACCAAACCATCTGTCCAAATCTGTTCCTACCACCAATGTGTTGATGGGTCCATCTCCTTGAAGACTATTAACCAAGGTTTGTGCAACCTATCAATCGAAGATTCTCCTCTTCACATCAAGGAAAGAGCATCGACAAAACTGGAATTTCAATTGAGAGAAGAACTGTGAAAACGCCTAGAAGCAAAATGGACGATACAGACATCCTAGAAGTTAGTACCTACCAAAAAATTAATGATGAAATTGTCAATGGCAGATACAAGTGATAAAAGAAAAAGACACGCGGGATGCAGTCAGGCATGCAAGTTGTGAAGCTGTTGGGAGCTCTCCAATTTTGAGAATGTCAACCACTTGCAGCAATAAGACATTCTGGTTACATTGCAGCAAACAATTTTTGTGATGAAGATCGGCAACAATAAGCACTTGGTTTTATGAAAGCGAATGAGAATCTACAATTTTCCAAGTGACAATCGAAGATGCCAATGTGGAAGCGGAGCGACATCATTCAATATGAGTTGAAGTGGGTCTTACAACACATTAGTGGTGGGATGATGTTGGCTGATTCTAACGAATCCCCAAGATACTCGACCAGAGCTACACATGAGCACCTCTCACCTTAGACCGAGGAGGTCTCTGAGAAGCCGAGACAAACAACCTGCTTGATGATTCAAACTGGAAATGTGTGATACAACAGTCCAGGCATGGTTAAGGGTGAAGAAGAGAGGTTCAAGAGTATGGGAGTAAAAAAGGCCCTCACCACCACCACCATCACTACCACTTTCGTAAATATACAACTCATTACTCCCTTACTTATCCATTCCACCATTCCCCGGTTTTGGTTTCCAATCTCCCATCCTCGACCCACTGAGTTCCCAAACCTCCAAGACCATGACAGCATGTCAGAGAGAGCTAAGCAGTCCTTGAAGTGGCATGATGAGGCCTCCTACCATCTTCATTGGCTAGTAGATCAGTTGGTGAAAACAGGCGGAGGTGCTCAAGGCAAAGAACCAGGAGCTACAACACAAAGATGCCCAAGCTGCAGGCATCCTTGAAAGAAATCAGTGTTGAATAGGCCAAGAGACAAGAGGAGCAAACTAAGTTCTCAACTCAACTTCCGTCTCTACAACAAGTGCAAGACCAACTCAACAAGGAGTTGGTCCTCGTGTGCCACTACAAGGATGTTGGCACGGTCAGCGATGGACCAAGAGCTTTCATGTATTGTTTGTAGCGTTTATTTACTAGCATTGAAAACCAGCGATGGGCCTTCGGTTGACTGGAATGAGGTGTTTTTTATCTCTATCTGCATTCCGTTTATCAGATTATAGACTGTTGGTACAGCGATTTGCTACAAGGAAAACATTCACATATTGCTTGAAATGGTAGACTTGTTTAACATACAATTAGCAGGTTGATAAAGCAGGTTCAAAGTAGAGTGAATGCATGCTGATTTGATTAGACACACATGTCACACACACACACACACACAGTCATATAGGTTTTATGCTTACATTTTTTTAGAGCTGAAATACACATTTGACAAACGAGCTGATTGAGATCTTCACTCATTAAAGGTCAAATTAATCTGATGTGGTGTAATATGTTCTGTTACAAAAACAAACATTAGAATCTGAGTGCAGTTTGTTCCGCTATCCTATTGCACATGCTTGTTTGTAGATTTCTTAATTATATTTTAATGTGAAAGTTGAATTTTGCGGGGGCTGTCGATACTATAAGAAGAGTATATGTTTTCAGTATATCAGCTTTCCCTTCACATTGCATTACCATTAATCAAGGAGTGTCTAATAATCTGATTTGGATAGAATTATTGATATTGGATCGACTCTAGTGATAGATATTAGAATAATATTGGTTCACATTCCTTTAACATTTCCTTGAAGCTTCAAGAAGATCGTGATCAGATCTGAGTTTCTTCAATAACTGACAGAAATATAACAGGAGCTTACAAGTACAGTGGCGTGTTACGGAAACAGAAACAACATTAAGCTTGGGGGAACGCGAGAGAGAGAAGGTTGAAATCAAAGTCAATTCAGAAAGTTTCCAGTAAAATCTTATCATTGTTTTTCTTCTGTGTCAAATTTGATTCACCCCGCACTCACAAGAAGATGGCATTTTGGATGACTCGGCTAGGTTCTCTGATCTTTGCATCTTGAATTCAACTGTTTCCCTGAGAGCCATTACAAATTTTGTTTTTTGGATTCTTTAAATAGTTGGAATCAAGCTTGGGCATGCAGCTGCGCCACCTGTGAGATACAAAGAATCAGGACCCCGCAATCACAATGACAGTTTTGGAGAGGAGATATGGGACTCACTAACTGTCGTCACTGTGGGCTCAATCACAAGAGATCAGGTTCTGTTGTGAAGAGGATGCAATTTGTGCAGTTTGCCTTTGTGGGTACAAAAAGGAAGATCCTGTATGGTTGTCACCATCTTGTTCTCACATATTTCATAAACCTTGCCTTGATCGGTGGCTTGACCAAAACCAAACTTGTCCTACCTGTAGATCTTCTCTTTTGACAAAAGAACTTACTCAGAAAAGTAAGAAGAGAGATGAAGCGCTTATGATAGAGTCCGCATTGTGGTTTTCTTTCTACGGTAACCATGGCCCTGCCGCAATGAGTTCGTTGTATGGAGCACATATATATCTTTCGAGAATTTTGGCACTCCATACAACGAACTCATTGCGCAGGGCCATGGTTACCGTTGAAAGAAAACCACAATGCCGACTCTGTCGTAAGTGCTTCGTCTCTCTTCTTACTTTTCTGAGTAAATTCTTTTGTCAAAAGAGATCTACAGGTAGGACAAGTTTGGTTTTGGTCAAGCCACCGATCAAGGCAAGGTTTATGAAATATGTGAGAACAAGATGGTAATAGCCATACAAGATCTTCCTTTTCGTACCCACAAAGGCAAACTGCACAAATTGCATCCTCTTCACAACAGAACTTCTCTGCGATTGAGCCCACAGTGTGACATTTAGTGAGTCCCGCAAGTCATCATTAAAATTGCCACTGTGATCGCGGGGGCCTGATCCTTGATTTCCCACAGGTGGCGCAGCATGCCCAAGCTTGATTCCAACTATTTCAAGCATCTAAAAAACAAAATCTGTAATGGAACCCAGGGAAACAGTTGAATTCAAGATGCAAAGATTAGAGGACTCCAGCCGAGTCATCCAAAATGCCATCTTCTTGCGAGTGCGTGGTAAATCAAATTTGACGCAGAAGAAAAATGATGCTAAGATTTTCCTGGAACCTTTCTGAATTCACTTTGAATTCAGCCTTCTCTCTCTCGCGTTCCCCGAAGCGTAACGTATGCTACATCTTTTTGGTAGCCTTTATGCGTGCAGAAGCAGCGCTGGCTTTCCAACCACAATTAGCATGGTTTACAACATCATGCAATATTTAGAATACAATAAAAATATCAAAAACTTTCCTTCAGGGTCAGCTCTAGTTTTTCAGAACTCTACGACCTTTTTCGAGCTTCTTTGTATGCACAGAATGCTATATATATTTTAGATGTTGTGAGTAAAAGTAAGTTTCTGGTCAGTGATGGACCAAGAGCTTTCATGTATTGTTTGTAGCCTTAATTTACTAGCATTGAAAACCAAGGATGGGCCTTTGGTTGACTGGAATGAAGTGTTTTTTATCTCTATCTGCATTCCGTTTATCAGATTACAGACTGTTGGTACAGCCATTTGCTACAAGGAAAACATCAAACTGTTGAAATCAAAGTCAATTTAGAAAGTTTGCAGTAAAATCTTATCATCTTGTTTCTTCTGCGTCAAATTTGATTCACCCCACACTCGCAAGAAGATGGCATTTTGGATGACTCGGCTAGAGTTCTCTGATCTTTGCATCTTGAATTCAACTATTTCCCTGAGTGCCATTACAGATTTTGTTTTTTACATTCTTGAAATAGTTGGAATCAAGCTTGGGCATGCAGTTGCGCCACCTGTGAGATACAAAGAATCAGGACCCTGCAATCACAATGACAGTTTTGGTGAGGAGATACGGGACTCACTAACTGTCGTCATTGTGGGCTCAATCGCAAGAGATCAGGTTCTGTTGTGAAGAGGATGCAATTTGTGCAGTTTTCCTTTGTGGGTACGAAAAGGAAGATCCTGTATGGTTGTCACCATCTTGTTCTCACATATTTCATAAACCTTGCCTTGATCGGTGGCTTGACCAAAACCTGACAAAAGAACTTACTCAGAAAAGTAAGAAGAGAGATGAAGCTCTTATGATAGAGTCCGCATTGTGGTTTTCTTTCTACGGTAACCATGGCCCTGTCGCAATGAGTTCGTTGTATGGAGCGCATATATATCTTTCGAGAATTTTGGCGCTCCATACAATGAACTCATCGCGGCAGGGCCATGGTTACCGTTGAAAGCAAACCACAATGCTGACTCTGTCATAAGTGCTTCGTCTCTCTTCTTACTTTTCTGAGTAGATTCTTTTGTCAAAAGAGATCTACAGGTAGGACAAGTTTGGTTTTGGTCCAGCCACCGATCAAGGCAAGGTTTATGAAATATGTGAGAACAAGATGGTAATAGCCATACAAGATCTTCCTTTTTGTACCCACAAAGGCAAACTGCACAAATTGCATCCTCTTCACAACAGAACCTCTCCACGATTGAGCCCACAGTGGGACATTTAGTGAGTCCCGCATCTCATCACCAAAATTGCCACTGTGATCGCAGGGGCCTGATCCTTGATATCCCACAGGTGGCGCAGCATGCCCAAGCTTGATTCCAACTATTTCAAGAATCTGAAAAACAAAATCTGTAGTGGAACCCAGGGAAACAGTTGAATTCAAGATGCAAAGATCAGAGAACTCCAGCCGAGTCATCCAAAATGCCATCTTCTTGCGAGTGCGTGGTAAATCAAATTTGACGCAGAAGAAAAAAGCTGCTAAGATTTTCTTGGAAACTTTCTGAATTCACTTTGAATTCAACCTTCTCTCTCTCGCGTTCCCCGAAGCTTAATGTTGTTTCTGTTTCCGTAACACGCCACTATACTTGTAAGCTCCTATTATATTTCTGTCAGTTACAAAGAATCAAACAAACTCAAATCTGATCATGATCTTCTCGAGGCTTCAAGGACATGCTAAAGGAATGTGAACCAATATTATGCTAATATCCAACACTGGATTCGATCCAAAGCAAATTATTCAGCACTCTAATGGTAATGCAATGTGAAGGGACAGCTGATATACTGAAAACATATTCTCTTCTTATAGTATCGTCGGCACTCGCAAAACGCAACTTTCACATTAAAATACAATTAAGAAATGGACAAACAAGCATGTAAAATAAGATAGCGGAACAAACTACCCTCAGATTCTAATGTCTATTTTTGTAACAGAACATATTACACCACATCAGATTAATTTGACCTTTAATGAGTGAAGATCTCAATCTCGCATGTCAAATGTGTATTTCAGCTCTAAAAAAGTGTAAGCATGAAACCCATATGACTGTGTGTGTCTAATCGAATCAGCATGCATTCACTCTACTTTGAACCTGCTTTATAAACCTGCTAATTGTATGTTAAACAAGTCTACCATTTCAAGCAATATGTGAAAGTTTTCCTTGTTGCAAATTGTTGTACGAAAAGTATATAATCTGATAAACGGAATAGAGATAAAAAAAAATCTCATTCCAGTCAACCGAAGGTCCATCGTTGGTTTCCAATGCTAGTAGGCCGCAATTAAGGCTAAAAATAGTATACAAAAGCTCTTGGTCCATCGTTGACCAGAAGCTTACTTTTCCTTAGAACATCTAAAATATATATAGCATTTTGTGCATACAAAGAAGCTTAGAAAAGGTCGTAGAGTGCTGAAAAATAGGAGAGTTTTTGATAGTTTTGTTGTAATCTAAATATTGGATGATGTTGTAAATGGTGCTAATTATGGTTGTAAAGCCAGCATTGCTTCTGCATGCATAAAGGCTACCAAAATTTCAACATGCTCTTCACACTGCTCGAGGTTTACTTCCACCGCTTGTATAGCCTTTTGTGCCTCCCTTTGAATCTTTGGTGACAAATCAGCGACTGGTTTTTCAGAAGACTATTATGGAGCATCTTTACTCTTAATCCTTCAGTCAACTTATCACTGATTCACCTGCTAATGCAGTTCCAGCTCGTCTTCTTTCTTGTGCTGGTCCAGGTGCAGGGGCTTGGCTGGTTGCACGTCCAGTTCTTCCACTCTTGCGACTCAACAATGACTTGTTTATAACTGCCCTTCAAACCAGATTGGGACTCCCACATCCAATGTTAATTGGTCTCTCGAAGTGTTCATGTGGGCATGTGTTGGATTCCTTGGGTACTCATCTTATGCGGTGCCCCTCAGGTGGAGAACGTATTGTTTCACATGATTCTATTCGTGATCTATGTGATTTATGCAAGACTAGCATGCTAAAATTGTTGATTTCTACCTTCTAACTAGTTCTAGATGTGTTGATCAAATTGACCAAGATCAAAATCCATTAATGTATTTTGGATCATAACTTTTCACATGGTATCAGAGCAGGTTGCATGTCAAATATGGAGATTCAACCATTTCTAGTGGTGGATTTGACGGCGCCATAAATTATTTGTGGATTACACACTGAAATCAAGTTGTTGGAAGCATAGAAAGTGGATCTTTGTGAACCTATCACCATTTTAGGTCAAATTGCTTGTATTAGGCCAATTTTTGAATCCATGCACTAGAATTTGGAGACAAAAATTGCCTATGGTAGATAATCATACATTCTAGTAGATGTCATATCAAGATTCGAGCTTTTGCATCTAGATTCTTCTTGATTCAATATTTTGCATTTTTGAAGAAACCCTAAATTTGATAGGATCTCTTTATTTTCAGGTTGCTGGATTCTCAATAGTAGATTTATGTCTTAGGTGTTAGCAAAACTTCATCATATTGTGTTTAGATATACTGTGATCAAGAAATTAAAATTCTATGTGCTAGGAATTGCTAGAAAGAAGAGAAAAAAGAGAGAATAGAATGTTCCATATCTTTGTGATTTTTTCTTGAGTTTCATTTGTTGATTTCAAGGGAGTGCTTTGTGCATTGGAACATGTTCAAAGTGAAGATCAAATCATTGGAACATGGCAATCTCAAGTGGCTTCATGTTAGAAGGCAACGATAGACTTACCTCTAACAACTATTCTACTTGGAAGGTAAGGATGGAGTCCTTATTGGAGATGAATGAGTTGATGGAGATTGTTGCAGGTGTGAAGGAGAGGCCTCAAGCACCCGAAGATCAGTTGATGTATGATCAGAGAGCTAAAAGAGCTCTACACATGATTAAGATGAATGTTACCGATGAGCTTCTAAAGGAAGGTGGTAAGAGCATTACATCAAAGGAGGCTTGGGATTCATTAAAGAAGCTTTATGAATCTAAGTCTACATCTAGAGTACCAACCCAAAGAAGATGAATCTTTTCTAGTTTGCAAAAGAAGGAAGAGAGTGCTCATGCTTTTGTTTCAAGAATTAAAGCATACAATGATGAGCTTGCATATATTGATGAGAGTATTAAGGATGTAGACCTTGTTCAAGTAGTTCTTAATGGCTTGTTGGATGATCATGCTCATCTTGTTCAAAGCTTTTCCATTCAAAAGACTTTACCAAGCATGTTGGATTTGCAAGAGATATTGGTGAATGAGGAGTTTAGGCTTCAATCAAGAGGAAGTGGATCTACATCTCAAGTTGATGGAGATGAGTCTATGTTCATAAAAGGCAAATTCAAGGGCAAAGACAAAAGCAAGTGGTCAAAGGGTCAAGATCAAGGTGAGCCATCATATTTTTTTTAAGAAGAAGAAAGACAGGTAAAATTTGAAGTGCTTCTATTGTGGAATCAAAGGGCCTTTTTCTAGTGATTGCTTTAAGAAGAAGAGAGATCAAGGTGATAAGAACACCAACCTAGCTATTGATTAAGATGATGTTGATGAACAAATGTCAAATGATGCTTTCATCTTGCTTGTTGGCTAATGATGGAGACATTGATCCTCGGTGGATTTGATGGTGGAGCTACATCACACAGGACATATCATGAGGAGTATTACTCATCCTTGATGGCACTTGAAGGTGACAAGAAGGTTATTTACACGGCCAATGATGGTGAGTGTGCAATCAAAGGGATTGACACAATTCCTACTTCCCTTTCCACAAATAGGAATGTGAGTTTGAGAGATGTGTTGTTCATTCCTTCCATTACTAATAACCTTCTTAGTGTAAGTCAATTGCTTGATAAGGGATTCAAGGTGGAGTTTGTTGGTGATGCTTGTTTGATCAAGAAAGAAGCTGAATTGATTGCAAAAGGGAAAAGGCAAGTTAAGTTGTTCAAACTTGATGCTTTTGTTGTTGCTAACCAATTTGGATGTATGGCAAACAAAGACATGCCAAATCAAAAGGTATGGCACAAGAGATTGGGGTATCTCAACTTGAAGTCATTGGAGGTGATGGAAAAAAGGCAAGTTGTTTTTGGTCTTCCCAAATCTTTGTCAAGCATTAGTCATGTTGTGAGCAATGTGCACGTTCTAAGTCACATAGGTTACCTTACAAGAGATCTATGTCTAGATCAAATAAGACTTTCCATCTTGTGCATTTGGATATTCATGGTTTATCTACAATTGGCAATGCTAAACCCAAGATGTATGTTACATTCATTGATGATTTTAGTAGATTTTTTTGGGTCTATCTACTAAAAAACAAAGTTTAGGTGTTTGATATCTTTGTCAAGTCCAAGATTGCAAGAGAGGTTCAATTTTTTACAAAGATCAAGTGCTTGAGGAGTGAAAATGATGGAGAGTATATATCTACCAAATTCAAGGCCTTTTGTGAAGAACATGAGATCAAGATGGAGTACACAAGACCAAGGACACCACAACAAAATGGAGTGGCCGAGAGGAAGAATGGAACTTTATGTGAAAGTGCCAAAGCCATGAGGTTAGGCGCTAATATTCCTAAATTCTTTTGGGATCAAGCTTTGTTGTGTGCTAATTTTCTAAGGAATAGATGGCCAAGTGTGGTATTGGATGAAAAAACTCTTTTTAAAATATTGTTTGGTAGGAGGCCAAGTGTGAAGATTTCCAGAACTTTTGGTTGTATTTACTATATCAACATTACTCTTGATGATAGAACCAAGGAGGATCCCTCTTCAAAGAAAGGTGTGTTTGTTGGCTACAATGAGGTAAGCAAGGCTTACAAGATCTACATTCCGTCAACCAATAAAGTGGTCATTCGAAGAAAGTTTATTTTTGAAGAAGAAAATTTTCCAAAAGTTTCTTCAAGTGGTGGTGTGGACATTGGATCTAAAATTATTGATGTTGATAATGTGATTGATGGTACTTTGGATGTTCATGGTGAAGGGCTAAATTCAAGTCAAAATCCAAGGAGGACATAAAGGGAAAGACAACAACCTTTTAGACTCACTTATGATGAGAAAGGTAAGCAAGTGGAAGCTACTGATCTTGCATTTCTCACATGATTTGGTGAATCTTATTGTGTAGATGATGTTATGCAAGTGGATGATGGTTTTCATGGAATGTATGCAACTAATGGATCTGTAAAACAAGTTTTGTTAAATGGCTTTGATGGTCAAGTGGAAGATCAAGAGGTTGATCTTAAAGGGCTCTGTCAACACAAAAGGAAAGGTGGCAATTTGGAGCTAGTCAGGAGCATCAAAGGAAGCAAAGGTGTTTTGGATCTATTTGTTTAGTTTATTGAAAACTCAAGTAAGGTCAAAGGAGCATCAAGGAATTGTTTTTCAGGTCTACTTACTTGTGCCATATCATGTTTGAGCAATCTCATGTGAATGTGTGCAAATTGTCAAGATATGATGAAACTAGCTACATTGTTTTGCATCATTTTGATGCTGGAGTTGTATTAGAATTCTTGGATGGTTTTGCTGATGGAAATGAAACTATTGGAGGCTCATTATATCACTCATTCATGATCAAGTCATCAAGGATTGATGACTTCTTGTGGCAAGATGGAGATGGAGGCTCGTTCATGGAGTTTTATGATGGATACATGGCAAGAAAGGACAAAGAGGTAGGAGACATGCAAGCAAACGGTTATCACTCAAACTTATTATCTGGTTGCTGTAATTTCCCAGAGAGTTAAGTTGGAAGCATGTAGGAATCACCTCATTTACATTCTATTTGCTTCTTCATGTTCTAGTTACTTTGGCCATGTAAATTTGATGTAAGAAATAGTGAAGCATCCCATGTGGACACTATTCTCTATATCAATTATGGAAGTTACTATGAAACCATAGAAAGGAGGTCTATACTTAGGATGGATATCATTCTAAATTCTTGAAAGCTTTTCGTGGGCTAATTGGTTTTCACAAAAAAAAAGTAGCAACTCCTTGGCCTCCATTACTCGAAGCTCCACTAACAAAGTAGTGCGGTTTAGGGTTACTATGAAACCATAGAAAGGATGTCTATACTTATGATGGATATCATTCTAAATTCTTGAAAGCTTTTGGTAGGCCGAGAGCTAGCTCCTTTGATGCCATGGATTCCATTGATTGAAGATTAGGATGGCTCAATCTTTTGTGCCAAAGCTCCACTTGAATGGTTAGGTCCTACATTTTAGAAATCTTCATCAAATGACCTACTTAACACCTATGATTCAGATCTAACCAATCTAGGCCTCTTATTCACACTTGGAAGAATCTCCAAATGTGTGCACAAGATTTACCTAGTTAATCAAGCTTAAATTTGTCTATTTTAAAATTCCTCCTCAAAACTAGTTTAATAAAATTAAGTTACACTTATTCATAACTCAAAGGGTTGATCTTAGCTTGATCAATGAATTATTAGACAAGGATTCAGTGAGGCTATCAGCCACGCAATCTGATAATGGAACATGTTGGAGTTGGATCTCTTTAGCTTGCACCTTCTCTCTCAAAAAGTGATGAGCAATCTCAATTATTTACTTCTTGCATGAAATGTAAGATTGGTTGCAAGTTGTTGGGCTAATTGGTTTTCACGAAAAATAAGTAGCAACTCCTCGGCCTCCATTACTCGAAGCTCCTTAATCAAAGTAGTGTGGTTTAGGGTTACTATGAAACCATAGAAAGGAGGTCTATACTAAGGATGGATATCATTCTAAATTATTGAAAGATTTTGGTAGGCCGAGAGCTAGCTTCTTTGATGCCATGGATTCCATTGATTGAAGATTAGGATGGCCCAATCTTTTGTGCCAAATCTCCACTTGAGCTAACCATATTCACACTTTCAATATCCAAATTAGCATCCAACTTTCCTTGCTTAATGCCACTAGCTATGCACTCATTATTTTTCAAGATGGAACACACTCCATTCTTGAAATGTACATCTAGTCCATTGTCCTTTAATTGACCAACACTAAGCAAGTTTTTTTGTAATGGATGGAATATACAAAACATTATCAAGATCTATCCTTTTAGATGATCCTAAGCATAATGGAATAGATACTATGCCATCTATCTTGCATTCTTGATCACTAGCAGTGTAGATTGATTTCTTAGAATCATTACAATAAAGTAGATAAGAGAAATAATGCTTGTTGAATGACATGTGGGAACTAGCCCCACTATCAATCCGCCATGTCTCTTGGCTTGATGTTGGTGTAGATGCTGCCATCAAGGATGTGTTGAAGCCATCTTCTTCCTCCTCCCCTTGTGCAAGATTGCCTTGATCTTCATTCCCTTGTGCATTCTTCTTCTTATAGCATTCGAAAGAAAAGTGTCCTTTCTTCCCACAAAAGAAACACTTCAACTTTGCTTTGTTCTTTTGCTTTGCTTTGGAGGTAGATGCTCCATCCTGTGCCTCGGCCTCCTTGCCTTGGATCTTCTTGAAAGGATGAGACTTCTACTTGCCTTTAGATGTGAAGTTTTCTTTCTCATCACCATTATGTAGTGATAAGGACCGCATTCTTGTTTTGAGGTGAAGAATCCTACTCTCCTCGGCCACAAGAATATTATGCAATTTTTCAATTGATGGAAGTTGGTCTTGAATAGCAAAATATTGAACTAGATTAGAGAACTCATCTCCTAATCCATTCAAAATTACTTGTACTAGTTCATTATCTTGGATCTTCTCTCCTATAGATCCCAATTCTTTGTTCAAGGATTTTATCCTTAGGACATACTCTTGTCCATTTTCTCCACTTCCCCTCATGCTTTATCAAGTTTCTTAGCATAAGCACTCTTGAAGTGTTGTTGGATTCATAAATGTTCTTCAGTGAATCCCAAGCCTCTTCTGATGTGGTACAAGAAGCCACCTCCTTCAAGAGGTCATTGCTTACATTTAACTTCAAGCAATGTAGGGCTAATCTAACCATCTTCTTGTACTTTAGTTGTTCTTGGGGAGCTTGAGGCTCTTCCTAAACTCCTAAGACAATATCAAAGAGATCATGAACCACTAGTAGTGATTCCATTCTTACTTTCCAAATGGAATAGTTTGTGGAAGTTAGTTTCTCACCAGATTCTAGCATATATCCACCCATGGATGTCATTTTGAATCAAAGCCTATGAGATACACAAAGATCTCTTGATAGTGATCTAAGATAGATTTTTAGCTTTTAAGAAGCTTTTAATCTCAGGACAATAAATCCTAGTTCAATTTGGATGATGATATAATAGATCAACTACAAATATCCTAGCAATTCACTCCTCAAAGAAATTGATTCTAGTTCAATTTGGTTTGATATTTCACACACACTTAAGATCTGAACAAATCAACCTTAAAAATTTGATCTAATGCTTCAATGACTCAACTCACTATTTGATCATTAGCATTCAATAGATTGAACCTAGATCTAGACAATGCACTATAAACCTTGAATTTTGGACTAATATGCACTTTTTTGGATCAAAAACACTAATTGAAGTTAATTTGAAGGTTTCTATACAATTTCACAAGTGTGGACAGTACTTCAGCAGCCCACAAATCGATTTTGACCAAAAACAATGATGTTACTTCTCTCTTTGAACTTGCCCTCTCTAGAACTCAAAAACGATAAATTGTCAATGAGTTCTCAAGTATTATTAATCATTTAGATCACTCTTAGACTTAGCTCTGATACCATATCAATTTTCAAAGAAAAAGGACAAATATTGACTGTACTATCAATCATTAAGAGTTATTGATTGCTTAATCCAAAGATCTATCAAGTCTAGATGTTAGATCTTGATCTAGATGCTTTACACTATGATTTAAGCAAGAGAAATGGATCAAATGATCAAACACATGGATGGGTGGCCTCACACATGTGGAGGATAGTACCTGTATGGCCTGTTTACAGAGAGTAAAGTACATTAACTTAAAAATCCATCTCATTCATCAAAACTCAAGACAAATGTAGAAATCTCAACAAAACTAGAATTTGGCAATCTCACATCAACTTGTTATTGATTCGGTTGATCCCTTTATAGATCAAGTACATCCATGAGTTGTGTACTGTCCAGCAAGCCTTCACACGTGTGAAGAGTGCCTAGTCATCCAGATCCACCAATGGGAGCCATATGTGCTCATTTCCCAAAGTTGACTATTCTCTTTGGCTAGAAAACAAAAAACTAGTCTTCCACATTTATAAGAATATTCCCTATAAAATAGGATCTACTGAAATCTTCCTATCTTATCTTCTAGAAGCTTATCCACATGTGTGAATGGTATCTTGACATGTGTGAGTAATAACTCATTCACATGGAAGTCCAATCTATTTACACAAAGTTTGACCAATTTGACCATTTTCAAGATTCTACTCAAAGGTCAATTTCACACTAGTGTAGATCAAGCTAAAATCAATCTAACTTTATAAAAATGACTTATGTACATTCTTTCACACATAGGAACAAACTCCACATGTGGTGAAAGTTAGACATCAAAATACTGACGATCAAGCACTTGCGACATGCCAAAAACAAGGCAAGGGCAAGGACAGGAAAAAGCCTAAACAACAATTTGCCAAGACTTTGTGGCGGAAAGGGCCATTGGAAGAGTGAATGTCGCAAATTCCTGGCGGAATAAGGAAAGGGAAAACCAGAACAAGCAGGTAACCTTGTCAATGAGGGTGAGATTGAAGACTACAGCATCTTCATATCTACATTGTCATCTAATCAAGATGTTCAAGCATGGTAAATTTATTCAGGAGCCACAAGACACATGACAAGTGACAAGAATTGGTTCATTAGCTTGAAAGTGTTGGATATTGGAGCATCCGTTTCACAAGCAAATGGTGATGTGTGCAAGATCAAGGGGATAGGCACCATTTCAGTCCAACTACCTAATGGAAAAAGCAGGATGATCAGGGAGGTACTTTACGTACCAGGTTTGAAGAAAAATCTACTTTTTGTGGGAGTCATTACTGATCAAAAGCTGAAAGTAGAATTTGCCCATGATCGTTGCTTTGTGAAGGATGTGAACCAAAAGTTCAAAGTTATTGCGGATGGAGTAAGGGAGCCCAATACTAAATTGTACATGTTGAATGCTACAATTAAGGGACAACATGGACTCGTATCATCCATTCCATCGCAAACTGAGTTGTGGCATAAGAATCTAAAGTACTCTTTAATGGTGAAGGATGAACTCAACAAGCATCTTAAGGCAGGTATTATCTATCTCGTCTTAAGTAGTGAATGGGTATCACCTATTGTTGTAGTTCCAAAGAAGAAGTCTGGCAAGCTTTGAATTTGCCAGGATTTCCGGAAGCTAAAGAAAGATCACCATCCATTACCTTTCACGGATTCTATTTTAGACCAAGTCACTAGACAAAAACGTTATATATAGTTTCTGTGATGGCTTCTCTGGTTATAATCAAGTTGGAGTAAGGAAGGAGGATCAACCAAAGACTACTTTTACTACTGATTGGAACAATTATGCCTACAATAAAATGCCCTTTGGTCTGTGTAACGCACTAGTTACTTTCTAGAGAATTATGATGCTGATTTTTGCTGCTTTTCTAAGAACATTTCTTTAAATTTTCATTCATGATTTCTATGTTTACAGTAATATTCAAACTCATATACAGAAATGGAACTTACATTGTAGAGGTGTCAAGATACTTGTTTATCCCTTCACCCCGAATTTTTCCGGTATGAGAGAAGGTATACTTCTGGGTCACAAATTATCCAGCAGAGGTATTGAAGTCGACAAAGATAAAGTTGAAGTTATCAAGAATCTACTGATACCAAAGAATCTACGTGAACTAAGGGGTTTCCTAGGACATGTGAAATATTATCGAAGATTTATCAAGAATCATGCCTATATTGCTACTGCTTTGACACAGTTACTTAATAAGCAAGTTGCTTATATTTGGACGACAGCACAACAGAGAGCATTCGAAGAACTTAAGCACAGACTAATTGTGAAAGATTCAACTAGTTTGATCATATTTGCTATAATATTTGGCATATTGAGGCCAACTTTGTTTTCAAACTTAGAAATTGACTTTTCAAAGTTCATTAGTCTAAATGTCATTTGAATAAACACTTTTTGAAAGTGTGGGAAAGTTAGAAGGCGAGTCTGAGTAGATTCAAATTTGAATGTTGGGTACTTTGAATCTAGACCCAAAAATAGTAGGGTTTTGGAGGGAAAGCCAAGTGGCCAAATAGGGTTTGGACCTATTATAATCAGATGTAACTCATAGAGAGATTGATCTTCTCTCTTCTCTATCTCATTTCATGCTTATACATGGTTCTCTTAGGTTCTACTATCCATTGGTGCACTATGCTTGTGATTGCATGCAATTTTATGTGTAGAATGATCTATATTTGTTATTTTTGGATCCACACGTGTGAAATACAATAGCGTCTGGTTTTGTATGGACGACAACAATACTTTATCATTTGATTCATGTTTGATCAAGTTCTATTAGATTTTGCATTTCATTTTGTGTGTAGATGTTGATTTTTCTACATTGGTGAGATTGGTAGTGTATCTCTCTTTGTAACCAATGAACTTTCAAGTGAATTGGATCATAATGATTTGAAATCCTTTACATGGTATCAGAGCTTGTGTTTCAGATTATGAAGGAGAAAATCAGATCTATCAAAGATTTGGTGAAGATAACAAGGCTAGAGCATGCTAGAGAGGATTCTACACCAAAATTGAGTTTTTTGCTTGTGTAGATTGGATCTTTTCTAGATCAAAACCCTAAATAGGTTTACAAACTTGCTCAATCCCATCTGTGTCATTTCTTAGAAAATAATAATTTTGTGTCGAGGATCTTTGTTAGGTCACATGTAGAGATATTTCTTCATTTGTTGGGTGGATAGCGGTCACTTGATATTTCAGAATCAAATATTGATTCAAAATATATTTCGGCGACATAAAATAAGCATCGTCACATACAAAACTCATCATCACATAATCTGCAACACAATATAGAAGAAAAACTTCATGTATTAAGCTCATCATGTAGCTGTTCCACCATCTCTAAGTCCCTTTGACACTCGAGCAACAATACATATTCTTTTGCTATGGTGTAACTCCCGATAGATAAGTTGCCGTAAGGTGACAATCTTATAGGAAGTAAAGAGCCATTGAACAATTCTTGTACTAACCAAAAATCTTCTTCAGAATTTTTACTAGGTACAAACTATTTGAATAAAGTAGAGGAGAACTGAATATATTTACAGTTTACAAATAAACTTTGAACAAAAAATAAAACTTTGGCTGCCAATGTACCAAACTGCCAAAAATTATATGTACAAAATATTTTATATTTGCGGGATCTAAATTTGTCCTACAAATTGTACTTTATCTCTGCAAAATAACTGAAAAGGTTGTGTTCCCTATGAAAGATTCAACTAGTTTCATCACATTTTGCAATATTTTCATATTTGGCATATTGAGGCCAAAACTTGTTTTAGACTTGGAGGTTGACTTTTCAAAGTTCATTAGTCTAAATTTCATTTGAATAAACACTTTTTGAAAGTGTGGGAAAGATAGAATGCGGGTTTGAGTAGATTCAATTTGAATAAGTTGGGTACATTGTATCTAGACCCAAAATTGGTAGGGTTAGCATTTTGGTGGGAAAGCCAAGTGGCCAAATAGGGTTTGGACCTGCTATAAAAGGATGTAACTCGTGGAGAGAGTCATCTTCTCTCTTCTCTATCTCATTTCATGCTTATACATGGTTCTCTTGGGTTCTACTATCCATTGGTGCACTATCTTGGTGATTGCTTGCAATTCTATGTGTAGAATGATCTATATTTGTTATTTTTGGATCCACACGTGTGAAATACAGTAGCTTGCTGGTTTTGTACGGACAGCAACAGTACATAACCATTTCATTCAAGTTTGATCAAGTTCTATTAGTGTTTGCATCTCAGATTGTGTGTAGATGCTGATTTTTCTACATTGGTGAAATTGGTAGTGTATTTCTCTTATGAAGGAGGAAATCAGATCTATCAATGATTTGGTGAAGATATCAAGTCTAGAGCATGCTAGAGAGGATTCTACACCAAAATCAGATTTTTTGCTTTTGTAGATTGGATCTTTTGTAGACCAAAACAATAAATAGGTCAATATACTTGGTCAATTCCGTTTTTTAAATTCACATGCTGGATTTGGCCGATTTTTGGATCATTGGTTCAGCCTAAGTGGTGGCTTATAGATTGCATATCAAATTTTCAACATTTGCATGTAGATTTGGAATAGTCAATTTTTTGTGATTTTGTCAAAACCCTAATTTTGATTGGATCTCTAGATAGTGAGGTAGCTAGACTTCATTTGAGTGTGTTTCAATCTTAGGAAGTGGCAAAAGTCATTAGATTGAGGATAGATCGTAGGTTGATCAAGATTCCATGCTTCTATGTGTTGATTTGCTTGGATAAGTGCTAGAAGAGAATTTGTGAGATAGTTTCAAATCTTGGTGATTTCTTTTGAAAGCATTTGTTGTTGTTCAAAGGAGTGCTTTGTGCATTGAAACAGGTTGAAAGAGAAGATCAGGTCATTGCTACATGGCAACCTCAATTGGAGTCATGTTGGAAGCCAATGATAGGCTTACCTCAAGTAACTATTCATTATGGAAAGTGAGGATGGAGTCACTTCTTGAGATGAATGATGTTTTGGATATTGTTGTAGGTTTGGAGGAGAGACCAGCAACACAACAAGATCAATTGAGGTATGACAAGAGGGCCAAGAAGCCTCTACACATGATAAAGATGAATGTTATCAATGAACTTCTCAAGGAAGTTGGTAAGTGCACATCATCTTTGGAAGCTTGGAATTCATTGAATAAGCTTTATGAATCCAAGTCTACTTCTAGAGTGTTGACTCTAAGAAGTCAAATCTTTTCTGGTTTGCAAAAGAATGAAGAAAGTCCAAGTACTTTTGTTTTGAGAATGAAAGCATTGAATGATGGGTTAGCTTGCATAGATGAAAGCATTAAGGAAGGAGAGCTTATTCAAGTGATTCTTAATGGCTTGTTGGATGCTCATGCTAACATTGTTCAAAGTATTGCTATTCAAAAGACTTTGCCAAGTTTGATGGATCTTCAAGAGATCTTGATCAATGAGGAATATAGGCTTCAAGCAAGAGGTGGATCTACATCGACACTTCAAGAGGATGCTATGTTCACAAAGGGCAAATTCAAGGGCAAAACCAAAAGCAAGTGGTCTAAAGGGCAAGATCAAGTGGATGCTTCTTCAAGTGGCAAAAAGAAGGATAGATCAAAGCTCAAGTGCTTCTATTGTGACATCAAAGGACACTTTGCAAGTGAGTGCTACAAGAAGAAGAGAGATCAAGGAGACAAGCAAGGTAATTTTACTCTTGATGAGGATGGTTTGGATGTGCAAGATGCAAATGATGATGCTTTTGTGATGTCTTCATGTATGCTTGCTAATGATGGAGATCTAGATACTTGGTGGATTGATAGTGGAGCAAGTTCACACCTGACCTTTCACAAAGAGTACTTCACTTCTTTGTTGGCATATGGAGATGACAAGAGGGTGATCTACATAGCCAATGATGGTGAGTGTGCAATCAAAGGGATTGCCACAATTCCTATTTCTCTCTCTACAAATAGGAATGTTCATTTGGAGGATGTCTTGTTTATTCCATCTATTACCAAGAATTTGCTTAGTGTGAGTCAAATGATAAGTAAGGGCCTCAAGGTGGAGTTTGATGGAGATGCTTGTTTGATCAAAAGGAAGGATGTCTTGATTGGAAAAGGTAAAAGTCAAGGGAAGTTGTTCAAACTTGATGCTTGTGTTATTGCTAACCAAGTTGGATGTGTTGCAAGGGAGCAAATTTCTATTCAAGAGGTTTGGCACAAAAGGATGGGACACCTCAACTTCAAGTCATTGGAGGTAATGGCAAGGAAGAAGGTTGTGATTGGTCTTCCAAGTTCCTTAAGTAATGACAAGCATGTTTCTGAATCTTGTGCTTTGTCTAAGTCACATAGACTACCTTATACTAGATCTATTTCTAGATCTACAAAGCCTTTTCAACTTGTACATTCAAATATTCATGGATTTACTACAATTAGCAATAGTGGAGCTAAGATGTATGTAACATTCATTGATGATTTTAGTAGATTTTGTTGGATCTATCTACTAAAGAGCAAGGATGAAGTGTATGATGTCTTTGTCAAGTTCAAGAATGCAAGGGAGAACCAATTCTCCACAAAGATCAAGTGCTTGAGAGGTGACAATGGTGGTGAGTTCATATCTAACAAGTTCAAGGCCTTTTGTGATGAGCATGGGATCAAGAGGGAGTATACAACATCAAGGACCCCACAACAAAATGGAGAGGGATCAAGCTTTGTTGTGTGCCAATTTCTTGTGCAATAGGTGGCCGAGTGCTATTTTGGATGGAAGGACACCTTTTGAGATGCTATTCAAGAGGAGGCCGAGTGTCAACTTTCTAACAACCTTTGGATGCACATGCTATGTCAACATTACTCTTGACCCTAAACCAAGGAGGATCCATCTTCAAGAAGAGGTATTTTTGTTGGATATAGTGAGGTGAGTAAAGCCTACAAGGTTTACATTCCTTCTACTAACAAAGTGATTGTTGGTAGAGATGTCATTTTTGATGAGGGAAACATTCCAAAGGTGTCTTCAAGCATGATTGATGGTAAAATAGATGGTTCTAACATTCTTGATGTTGATGAGAAGGATCCTACTTTGGATGGTCATGATGATGGACCTTCATCAAGTCAAAAGCCAAGGAGAACATCAAGAGAAAGACAAGTACCTTTAAGGCTCACATATGATCAAAAGGGTAAGCAAGTAATTTCTGGAAATTATGTTGCTTTCCTAACCTCTTTGGACGAGCCTACAAGTGTAGATCAAACAAGGAAAGAAGAGGCGTGGATCCAACCAATGGATCTTGAGTATCAATCTCTTATGAAGAGTGGAACATCTTTTGGAAGATCTTATTGTGTACATGGAGCTATTCAAGTGGATGGATGTTATCTTGCTGTAAAATCAAGTAATGAATCTGGAAAACAAAGTTTGTTCAGTGACTTTGATGGTCAAGTTGAAGATCAAGAAATTGATCTCAAAGCGCTGCAACTAGTCAAAAGGGAAGTTGGCAATTTGGAGCTAGTCAAGAGCATCAAAGGAGAGGTAATTGGCAAGGGTGTTATGGATCTGTTTTTGCAGCATATTGAAGACTCAAGTAAGGTCAAAGGAGCAGCAAGGAAGTGTTGTTAAAGTTTACTTTACTTGTTCTATCTCATGTTTGAGCAATTTCATGTGGATGTGTTCAAATTGTCAAGATATGGTAAAACTAGCTACATTGGTGAGCATTGTTTTGATGTTGGATTTGTACTAGCATTCTTGGCTGATTTTGTTGATAGAAATGAAGCTATTGGAGGTTCACTAGTGCAAACTACTTGGTTTATGGAGTCATGTGGTGCTGGATTTGCATCATTAATGTACTCACCTACTCATGGATTTCCAAGGTTTGATGGTTTCTTGTGGCAAGATGGAGATGGAGGCTCATTCATGGAGTATCATGGTGGATACATGGCAACAAAGGACAAAGAAGGAGGAGACATGCAATCAAAAGTTGATCACTCACATTTATTGTTTGTTTGCTGTATTTTTCTAGAGAGTTCAGAGTTGGAAGCATGGTGGAATCATTTCATTTACATTCTTTTTGTTTCTTCATGTTCTAGTCACATTTTTACATGTAAAATTGATGTAAGAAATAGTGAAGCATCCCAAGTGGACACTATTCTCTATATCAATTATGGTTGTTTCTATTTTGAGCCATGATCATTGAAAGGAGATCTATTCTTAGGAAGAAGATCATTCTTATGATGGATCAAAGTTCTATTGGCAAAAACTATGCTAGGAGCATTGGAACCTAGGAAAGCGAGTTTTGAGGTACATCATTGGAACTCAAGATTTTGGCATATTGTATAAGGGATCATCACCTAATCTTTTTGGATTTTTAGATTCGGACTATGCTGGAGATGTAATGGATAGGAAATCCATTAGTTCTTATTGTATTTTCATAGGTGATGGAGCTATATCATGGATGTCAAAGAAACAAGCCACTATCTCATTGTCATCTAGTGAGGTCGAGTACAAAGCTCTTACACATTGCACAAAGGAGATGGTATGGATCAAAAGGATGATCAAGGATCTTCACTTGCTGGATTTTTCAGAGAGCCCAATCATCTTTTGTGACAATCAATCAGCCCAAAGAATGGCATCCAATCCTATCTTTCATGCGAGGAGCAAGCATATTGAGATACAATATCATTTTGTGAGGGAGCGAGTCATTGCAAAGGAGGTGGAGCTTCAACGATTGCCTTCAAGGGAATGTGTAGCTGATATCTTCAACAAAGCATTGGGAAAATACTTGTTCATGAAGCATAGGACTTCACTTGGAGTATTATCAAGTCTATGCTAAAACTAGTTGAAGAGGGAGTGTGAAAGATTCAACTAGTTTCATCACATTTTGCAATATTTTCATATTTGGCATATTGAGGCCAAAACTTGTTTTAGACTTGGAGGTTGACTTTTCAAAGTTCATTAGTCTAAATTTCATTTGAATAAACACTTTTTGAAAGTGTGGGAAAGATAGAATGCGGGTTTGAGTAGATTCAATTTGAATAAGTTGGGTACATTGTATCTAGACCCAAAATTGGTAGGGTTAGCATTTTGGTGGGAAAGCCAAGTGGCCAAATAGGGTTTGGACCTGCTATAAAAGGATGTAACTCGTGGAGAGAGTCATCTTCTCTCTTCTCTATCTCATTTCATGCTTATACATGGTTCTCTTGGGTTCTACTATCCATTGGTGCACTATCTTGGTGATTGCTTGCAATTCTATGTGTAGAATGATCTATATTTGCTATTTTTGGATCCACACATGTGAAATATAGTAGCTTGCTGATTTTGTACGGACAGCAACAATACATAATCATTTCATTCAAGTTTGATCAAGTTCTATTAGTGTTTGCATCTCAAATTGTGTGTAGATGCTGATTTTTCTACATTGGTGAAATTGGTAGTGTATTTCTCTTTCTAGACAAAGATCCTTCAATTAGATTGGATCTTAAGGATCTGAAATCTTTCACATTCCCAATGGGCGTAAATACTATACAGCTCCGGATATTCCATGTTAATATCCAGCAGCAGACCTGCATCGTCACAACTTGAATTGCGCATGCTTCCTCCAAAGCTTTTGCTTCGAGTAGTTATGCCGCAAAAGTTGGTACTCTTTGATTTGGATGTACTCTAGCACATACAAAAATGTTGACCCTATGTACAAATCGACTAATCCAAAGAGAATAACTTTGAACTTGCCTTGGATTATGGCCCAGCATAGACATCATTTCTGCTCTATGCTTAGTTGGTCCCACAACCAAAGGAAGTCTTCTTTGCTCCATTCCGATTGCCAATCATTGAATGCCACGCCTATTAAGACTGCTAGCATCAAATAGTCTATATGCCAATGTAACTCCACATTGAAATGGCATGGACTCCATTTTCAAAATCTTTCAGAAAAAACTTGAAATCGTTTCGCGCATACCTTCGACTGATTCCTCTTCTATCGCTTTAGTTTAGGTTGTGCCTCTATGATGTCCTACCTGTGGATATCTGCAACAAGCTTCTGGTCTTCGAATTGCAATTTGAGGTCTTGTACTTCTTGTAGATTAGAAATTTTTACACACCTCAACATACTCCAGGTGATCTGCTACCCCTATACAAGTTTGGGTCGCTTGGAACTGCTTAGTCAATTCTTTGATCTTCTCCATGGCCTGCAAATACTCTTCGTGTCCATCTGCCCCGGAGCAATTAGTTGTTTCAGCTGACAACTCCTTCAGCTCAGCAAGTCTTCCTCGACAAGTGCTTTGGCATTTTCGAGCAGAATAAGATACTCGACTCAAAAATTCTCCAACATTTGGTCTTGAAGAGACTGCAGCTTTGAAGTATCTATCTGGATTACACCAGAGCTGTTGCCTAGCTGCAAGGCAGCTTCAGCCTTTATTCGTTTTAAGCCTTCATCATAAAGTTTGGTATGCAGAGATGCTTTTTCTGTCCTGATCTTATTAAGTTTGGCTGTCAACAAATCAAAATGCTTTTGCAATTTTGCAGGTTTGGCTTGGAGCTCCTTATTGGACTCTTCTAATCACTAGGCTTCATCGTTAGCTTTCTGGAGTAGTCTGCCCAAAGAGCGGTTTCGTTCATTCAAAAGTTTATTATCTGCTTTTAGGATTAGATTTTGCTCAGACAACATCGATATGTTGTTGGTCAATTCATCGACTTACTGGAACTGCTGCATCATACTATCTTCTATGTGCAGGTCAAAAGTATGAATTCTCTAGACAATTTCTTTGGCACCTAGGGAGAACTGATGGTACCACTAAAAAAGATTGTTTTTGCTTTCTTCTTCATCCTCCTCTGCATCGATAGCTTCCTCCTCTGCATCTTTGCCTTTGGCTTTGGAGAGGTGCTCAAAACAAAGAATATATGTTCACGAGATAGTTTTTTCATCGTCCGTGGATGCAAAGGCCTTCGGCTTTGGAGAGTGCTCAAAACAAAGAATATATGTTCACGAGGATGTTTCACATTTGAGGAGGGGGAAATGTGATACCACATATTTGTATACTTACTCAAAAATAGCAGTTTATACATAGGAATGAGGATATGCACTAGACAACTATATTTTGAAGAGGCCGACACCTGTGACAAGCTTGAATGCAAGTTCACAAATGAGGTGCCATGTCTTGTTCTTGGGGTCCTTAAACATAATTTTTTTTTTAATTCCTAAAAATAAAAGGCCCCTTTTCACCCATATATTACGACTGAATATCGTGACGAACTTCATCTACCATCGGATATCATGACCAACTTTACTAGCTAATGTGACCAACCCAACTTTACCAGCCCTAGCCCTACTAGCTAATGTGACCAACAAGACTTTACCAGCTCTATTCCTACATTTTAAAAAAACCAACCAAACGAACCCTAAATTCTAATTCTAATCCTAACCGTAATCATATTGGGAGAACCCTTCTAGCATTGACAGAATAGGCTTTGTAGCTTGAAACTATCTCTTTTATTTTTTACTTTAATATGTTGAATGTGCTCTTTGTGAATTTTAGTGTTTATTTCTATTGATGTTGGCATAGACTGTTTTACTCTTCCATGTGTTACATCCATGTCTAGTATGTGGGATTCAGAATAATTATTGACATGGATAGCTAGTCACTCTAGTGTATAAAGTTATTAGTTATGCGTCATCATTCCGGGCTTGGTCAATAATGTAATTAATAATCTTATGAGGGCCCAGACCTATATATTTGGACATAGGTGCACTTGCATAGTGCTTGACTGCTATAATGGAAGAATATGAGGTCAATTGCTAATTCAGGTTGCATGGGAATCCTAGGAAGAATTTTTTTTCCACATGGGAGAGAGTATATACTAGTGAAAACTCGCCCATCTACCTATTGGATTTTTTGATCCTTGAAGCCATGAGCCCCTCCTCTCTTGCATTCATTCACCATGGCATGGGGGTGAAGTGGTTAGGGTATTGACTAGCCATTTCCTGTTGGTTGGGTGGTTTTTCTCCATGTGTGTCCTTTTGGATGCATGCAACAGGTTTTAGTCGGATCTTCACTAAGTGATCCTTACACTATGACTAGCATATAACGTTAAGTGTTATTTAAATTTTCACATTGATATTTTTATTTCTATCTATGCCCTACATAGGATTAGAATAAAAACTTTTATATTTTTGTTTATTGATTCTGCTGGCTATTGTTTCCTATCAGCCTATAGCCGACAGAAGGTCTCTTCTTGGTTCTTGATCTCTTCTTGGACTATAGTGGTGATGTGCCCCACCTTTCAGTTTGGCACATCTACCAACTTGATCTCGATCCTTGACCTAGTAATGGAAGCTCAATTTGATTCTTGATCTATCAGAACTTGTATATCTACAGTTCTACAGTTTTGCTTCAAATTTCTTCTTGTTTTCTTATAGTTTGTAGATTATTACTAATCTAATCTAAACAAGAAACTAGATTGAATCTAATCCTACTAAAATCACCAAAACAACAACAGAACATATAACTAAAGAAAATGTGAATCCTACAAAGTGCTTATCACTCACCATTTGTAAGAAGAACTCCTCAAGGAGCCAAGCACAAAGTAGCATGAAATCTAAGTGGAATGATGGATCAGCCACTGAGCTCGGTACATCTACTTGATGTTAATCACAAAACCAATCTAGAAAGAGAAGAAACAACAAACAAATTCATACACAAGCACCCAAACTAAATGTATGAAGATGGAGCATAGAAGGAGATGCAGGATGGAGGATCTTTGATAAACATTTTTGCAGCATCTCAATACAAAATATATGCTATGGAACTCATGAAGGAGGCTCCTATTTGTGCCTGCAAGGGGTGAACCACAATCTATAACTTTTTGAGTTCCACCTCTTGACTTAAAAGTGAATCCCATCCTATAATATTTTAGGTGTCAGGAGACTTCTCGTAGCCTATTTCCCTTTTGATGGCTTTGAATGTGATGAATCTCGTTTTTTGCCCAACTAAATAGGTCCCAGATAAGGCCTAATCTCTGGTATAAACTTGTCCGTATGCCATCTCTCGATCATCTAAATATATTGTCCTCTGAAAATCTTCGGACTCTTTTCTTTAGATTTCTTGGACAATTTTTCCATAGGTCTTGCCAAATATTCATCAATTGCCTTGGCACTCTTTGTATCCTCCTTTTTACTTCTAGGTGTTTCCTCAATTCTCCTCCCAGTTGAAGTCCCAGCCTCATCGACACTCTTGTTTCGACAAGAAGAGGAGAACCTTCGATTGGTAGGTAGCACGCACCTTAAATTATCAGTCTCTAAGGGGGTGATGGTAGGGAAACATGGTGAGGGGTTTGGTGGGAAGGTGAAGGAACTGACAATATTACAGTTGTACCCTTACACCCTTGTAGTGTTGAGCTTTGATCACCACTTACTTGGTGAGGAGCTCACTTTTTCTTGCAAGTCCACTATCGTCTTCATCTTTTTCTTTGATCCATTATTTGTTGAGAGTGTCTTGCTTCTTGATCTTTAAGAAAATAGTTATCTAAATTCATTGATTAACTTGTTTTGATTGGGTGGCTGTTAAGCAGGTTTTGTTAGCAATTTGTCTTTAATGTAATGTATCCATATTTTAAAGTTAGCAAAACTCCAAAACCCCCACTTGTGATGAGCTCAAGTGGATAAGTTCTTGATCAAGAAATGCATATTGGGTGGGCACAATGATTTATTACCTCAGTGGGAGGTCGGTACGGACCTCCGAATGCATGTTGCTATTTCAAACAATATAGCATTGTCTATTTTGAGGTGTATTCCGACCTTGATTAAACTTTGAGCTTTCCATAAACAAGTCTTTGCATTTATTGATTAATTTGTTTAGATTTGGTGGCCTTTTAGTGGGTTTTGGTAGCAGTTTGCTTCTAGTTTTTGTTTCCCCATCAGTGCTCACGCTATTGTTTTTTGCAAGTTGGCTGGTTTCTTTCAAATTCTTGGTTCAACCACTTTCTTTCGGATTGGGTATTTCTTCTAGCTATGACACCACAAAGAGGTCGATGGTGTGTAGGCTATTGGCATTCTTGAATTTGATGGTTCACCACATCGTTGAGAGAATATTGTTGTGGATACTTCAAACTCAATAAATCTAAAAAGGTTGCATGAGGTTCATTTGGATTCAAACAAGTGTCAATGTATTTTGACGGAGAAAGATCTTCCTCTGTTAGACATTGACACTTGTGCAAATTTAGATGAACCACATGTAACCACTTTGAAATATTGAGTCCAAAGTAGCAGCATCCTTTTCTCTGTTCGATACGACGAACCATTAGAGGCAAGGACTACCAAGTGCTTACACACCATGGTCTTTGTCGGTGTCGTCATAGAAGAGACACCCCCTCATTATATACAAGTCACTTGTAGGGCCAATGAGCTTCTTTTGAGGTGTAATCCTCAATGGGGTTTAATTTGGATGATCATTAATATTTCAACCATTGATTTATACACCCTTCATTTTTCCCTCATAGTTTTGACATTTTTTATCTTTTTGTTTTTCCACGATTTTATGGAACTTGCAAACCACCTTATTGTTAGAACATGAAATGGTCGTGAATGTATAGGTATTGACGTTGCTCAAAAATAAAGTATCTAGTCCTAAAAGAAAATATTATACACAAATTCATTGCTCAGTTTGCAAGGGTGTAATTTTTTGGTGAGCTTTTTGCGGCGAGCTTTTTTGGGCGAGCTTTTTTGTGTTCGAAGTGAGCTTTTTCTAGTATTGCTTTTTACTGAAAGGAATATACAAGTAGAGACGTATTTTTCACTGTCTCCACACAATATGGCATAGCCATTTAACCTTAATGTTGTGGATAGTACTATATGATTATATCAAATGACTCATGTTATAGATCAATCTCTGAGCTGGTATATTGGTACATTGGAGTTGCTTAGTTTGTTGTCTGGTTGTTGCTTACAACATCTTGAAATTATTTCAAAATGTCACCCATTACAATAGTCATTAACACTGTAAACAACATGACATGTAAGTTAAACTACCAGTACAACAGTCATGGTGGGTCCAAATGAACAACCCGCCGTCACCTTTGCAAACATTTACAAGAAATGATTATTGGCAATACAAAACAACTACGTAATAGGGAGAAAGTACAATTTCATACTAACTAGACAACTCGAATAATAAAGGCACCCCATAGGGGTGACAGACATACTATCGAACGGACTATGCAAGCCCTCTAATGAAAATAAATTTGCCAAACATTCATATGCATAATGAAAAATGTTTTTTCCATTTCAATCCTACTCACATATTGTAATGTGGCTACTCCATTTTGCCATTCGCCCCATCTAAAACCAATGACTACTTTATTCATGGATAAGTTCTCCTGCGAGTGAGTGCTTGAAAGACCTCGGCTTCACTCAGAATGACTTGATGGACAAACATGTTGCTTAGTTGATCGAATCCCAAAATCCTTAAAAAAATGAAATATATATGCTTGTAGGCAGTATATGGCTTTCTTCCAACCACTCGTTTTTGGAAGTCTGGACAAGTACAAGATGGATTGGCTTGTATATGGACATCATAACGAATCCCCATTTTCAGAGAAGACTCTGTCTCGATTTCAAAAATCTCATGTTGTGACTGCAGTACTACTTTCTCTATTAGCACGGAAGCATTTAAGGTTAGGGCTTTTTCTATACGTGCTTGTGCCATTTTTGATACTTTTGTCCTATGCCTTGGTCGTTTGTTGTCACAAGTATTGGAGTGATCTGCTTTGTTGTGGCCTACCCCTTGTTTGGGGCCAGAAACATCGGCAACATTACTCACACTAGCAACCTTCGCTTCCAACTGAGAACCTCCTGTAGTCAACATGTCCACCTCTGATTGCACCAATTTTGTTCCTTCAGCGACAAACCAGATGCTTGGCAGTCTTGCTGGTGCTAGATTGATGTTCTTCTCTGGGTTCCAAGTATGGGTGCAATCACTATTGCAAAACCACATCATTTGTTGGGACTTCCCATTTGGATGGCTTCTTGTAGGAAAAAAATGGGGCAAGTGTGGCTTTTGATGAATTTGTTATTGCACGATTGCATTTTCCACTCTTTGGGATCCATCCCAAGCACTTCACACGACTACCAATGTTAGTTCTCCTAATTGCCCAAAATGTGTCATGTACTATGCGTTCCACCACCTCTTGCTTGTCCTGAAAAATAGAGTCACCTGTTTGAGGGAGAGCACCTGAGGTATTAGGTACATATGTACCTTGTCCAGGTGCACTTCCATCTGCTTGAAAGATAATTTTTTTGGGGCGGCCTCTTTCCTTGCGTTCCTTGGTAACTTGAATGAATTTGGGTCTGTGACTGCTATCATCATCTATGTCCAGAACCAAGGAAGGCCTCCTCTTCTGTCGCATGTTCTCTCTCTCACCCTCCAAGTTAGTTCGATTGTGGTACATTAGAGTGTCTGTGACAACTTTATGAACTGTCTTTGATACAGTTGCTGGATTGAATGAAGTCTTTGATGAGCTTCTTTCAAATAAATTCTTCAAGCTTGGTCTAGCACCCAAATGTTTTCATGTAATATATGCATGTTGTTTTGCACTTTGCAAAAGAGCATTTGCCATATCAGATACAGCTGCATCATACAAGGAAATCTTATCCTTTTGCCCCTCTCCAGCAAGCCAGCTACCATGTCTGGATTCAGAAAAATTGGTTCACGGAGTATTCGCAGCAGCACTGCTATCCAACACCTTAAAAATGCAAAAAACAAACATCTCAGTAGCTAACAACAAAAACAATTAAAAATGTTAAATGCAAATCATATTTGCTACCTTAGAGTGTGGAAAAAACTTACTGCCACCATGAAATCACCCCAATGAGCTATTCTGACATTCCACCAGCTCAACCAGCTATCCAAAGCTGGGATATCGGACTCCTTCACTTTTGTTGTTCTCCACCACTGCCTAATTAACTTGTAATGTTCCAATGCTTCTTCCCTGGTTGTGGCAGCCCTCCAATTTTTGCATAATATCTTGTGTTGATTCATTTTTTCCTTGGGAACATATGCATTGGTGTGTCTCATGAGGCTTTGTTCCCAATGGAATAGGCATGACCTCTCACGAACACTCATGACATTGTCTGCACCCCCATTGTACACTATTCTAACTGCCCTCTAGTTTGCCTGGGCCTCGTCTGCCATGAACCAACAAAAGTCGACATTGTTGTGGCTAGAACGCTCCATGACTGCATTGAGCATCTCCCAAAATAGAATTTGTGCCCCAGTATCTTCTTCCTTCATCTCACATGTAGCTATGCTCAATAGCTCTTGCACACTGAACATGATAAAATAATAAGTTTATATTAAAAGAGAAAAGTTGTCTCATATGGTTCAAAAAGAAAATAAAAGTACCTTGGATCGTAGACATGACATGCCATTGTTGACCACCCAACTATTCTTCTGGTGTGATCAAATTGGACCCAAGCATTTTTTAGATCGCCATTGCCTGTTCGTCGCATTCGATTTACCAAATCCACTCCTGAAGTAGGTCCTTTCGTTGACATTTTGAAAACAAAGCATTGTTCCTCCAAAGAAACTTGTCTTGGAAATCTACTACCATGAAAGAAGTCGTACATTGAATTCTTCTTTAGGTGTAGAAGACTGTCCAAACCATCTCCCAAAGGCATCACTGTGTTTTTTGCCTTGGAGACCATCCGACGTAACCTGGATAGGTAGATGCAACATGAATTGGAAGTATTTCAAGGGTTCAAAAAAAGAAATCTCAAAATATTTATTTATAAATAAATGATGTACCTCCTATTTTGGACAAGAGAAATCAACTCATCCAAAAAGTTTCCAAGCTCCAAATCTCCAACAACCTCATCTGGTAGGCGATCAAGCTTGGTTAGAGTTGATGAGATCAAATCCCTTGCAATCATCATTTGTACTTTTCTAGGTCCAGCATTCTTGTCAGCCCTTACTGCCCTTTCAACCAATAGTCAAGTGTTTTCAATACTCCTCTTTGATGTCCCAGGCTGCACATCATGTAAGTGTTTTCCAGAGTGTACCATCAACCTAGTTAGTGTCTCATTGCTTGGCATCACATAGTACACAATGCACGAGCAAGTGTCAACACATGTTGCGTGTCGTTTGCAGAAGTGACAAATAATATTTCCATTAGAATTTGCAACATAACCTAGTGGGCATTTATTCTTCAACAAGCCTTTGAAGAAGGTTCTATTGTATTGGCCATTATCTATCTGGTGTGGACAAGACACACCAAAACATTGGAACACCCCTGCACAATAACTCACTCAGACCACCCCTTTAAATGCCACATTGCTTGTTATTGGTTTGGTCCACATGTGTCCATCAAATTTATGCTCCATGTCGGCCATCAAGTTAAATTTATTGAATGTCGGAGGAAATTCAAACACGATATCACCATCGTAGAATCGAGGTACTTCATCCATTGTCATGCATGTTGGTGACTTTTTAATTAGTCGAGAAAGTAGTGTGGATCCAGTTTGGAAAATAATCGTCAGAATGACACTACTTCCTTCCAATCCAATAGAATTTTTAGTCTCTATGAGGGCAATATCATCATCAAATTCAACTCCTTTTCCATGGCATTTTGTTGGACTATATGATTCTATTGACAACAGTGGTGAATGCACCTGCTCTTTAAAAAGTGGCGTGTCTATTTCAAACTCGGTATCTGTGGGATCCTCATCCAACACTATGGGTTGTAGGCCATGGGTTGGATGGTGAGATTGTCTGCTTGTGTTAAACCTGCCTCTGGGGGTATTGTGTTTATACTGTCACTCAAATTTTCTTGGCTAATCACATTGTAGTGGCCTGATATAGAAGCATCTAGTATGAACTGAATATTGCCCTCTATGTCCGGGTGCTCCTTCATTGGGATCAGCAAGGGTACACCACCTTCCACTACTACTATGGCATTGAAGCTGATCAATTTATACGAATCCCCTAGTCTCCTTTCTAGATATTCCTTGTTGACAACATATTTTCCATCCAACAAGGGTACTTTGATAGGTCCAATTGCACTATTGGAAAACTTGATTGTAGCCTCCATCTTTCCTACTAGACACGTAATTTACTGAAACTCTACTTGCAAAGGCGAGGATGAGAAAAAGCCAAACACCAAATAAAAAATATTGCCAAAAAAGAGAGTCCCGATCAACTTCTCTCAGCCGTTACTTGGAAGTTGTATATTCTGGAACAAAAGAAGCATATGGCAAAGTCAAATGAGCCTACAATAACCTACAATAATTGCCACCACCTTTAACGTCACAACCATGTCATCGTATCTTGTACAATTCAACAAAATGGTCAGACATTCAAGTAGAGCCAATATTACAACAAGAATAGCCATAACAGGCAAGACTATTTGAATCTTATGATGGATCAAGCCAAAAGTCAATTTGTTCAATAACAGACACACATTTTTCCAATCTACATTTTTCCACAATTAACACGCATATTGCTTTTAATCTTTGTATTTTGAATCAAAAGAACTGGCAAGGAACCTCAAATATCTAGCACGGTGCTACAACAGAAGCATCAGCATTTGCCAGCTCAGATACCTAAGAAAGCGAGAATGACTGGACTTGAACTATCAACAATGAACCTCAGAGCAAAAGAAAGGTGCTTAGAAACCTGTGTTTTCTTGAATGAAACAATGAGATATGAATAAGTTCACATTTGACATGGGTTTAGGGTTTGCAGGAAAAAAAAATGTGTTGAACGAATAAAAGAACATTCATTCACTAGATTTAAGAATATCGTAAGAAATGCAAAGCCTCTATCAAAGGGAATATGGCAAGACTATAAGAGCAACTTCCCTCAATCTCCAAATTCATTTTTCATTACAATCTACATTTCTTGACGTTGATTCTCGATTATCCTCTATGCCTTCTCTCCTGCTCATTCCTAGACTCCATCTCCCTTATTGCAATCTAAATTTAATAATGTAACTGAGAACTGTGGACTCTGTTTGAGGGGACATTGCTGCCATCCTGATATTGTAGTGGAAATTAAGATTTATTGAGCAACAAGAGCCATACGGATTAGAAAGGAGATACTGCAGCTTGTGCAATGTGGATGCTTTATGTCCAAAGTTTGTCCTCCAAGGAAAACAAGTAATAGCTAGCATGCAATCATCATGAGCTAAAATCAAGCCCAATAATGCTCGTCCTCCTAGGAACACAAGTAATAGCTAGCATGCAATCATCATGAGCTAAAATCAAGCCCAATATTGCTCAGTAAACTTTGAAAAAGTAGCCCACAAAGACCCATAGTAATATTACTAGTCCAAGCACCACTAAGATTGCTATCTGCATTTAAAAATAGCACTAGATACTATTTTTAACTTGGACGTATTGTGAAAGATGTTACAGTCACACACTACTTCATAGATTATCATGTTTTATGGTCCCCTTTCTATCATCCCTGCACTTGATGAGCAATTATTGTAATAAAACTAAGAGCGTATGCCACAACACCAATGATCCTTTCTTCTTTGAAAATAAACTGTCGAGAATTCTAACATCACAAGTTAGACTAAACACAATGTGACAAAGAGATCTATTAGCTATCAGATTACAAGATCTGTTCTAATGTCCTGTCTTTAGATTAAGAATAAATTAGGAGTTGTAATGCTCCGTATGCATTATAGATACTTTTAAGTGCTTATTGATCAAAGTTTAATGACAAACATTTGATATAAACTACACTGTCAGCCTATATTCTCTAGTTGCAAATGATTTGTTTGACGTTTGTGGTTGCAAATGATTTGTTTGATTGATTTAATTGGTTTGTTTGCATTTGATTGGCCAGCGTTTGATTGTCAGGTCATACAATTGGAAGCTCATTTGGTTTGCAAGTCATGTCAACATCAAGATACAATTTGCGATCGACCTGCTTTGAGCCTTGCCCATCTTCGCAAGTAAGCGAGGAAACACTGGATGATGGGCATGTCACAGCATTGCATGCAACACTAATTCAACCTACTAAAATAGTTAATAGACTCCCTGCCGTCAACGAGTCTGATCCTTCTTTGCACGATGCAAGTGGGGTAGAAAGGGTTGGTAGTGGATTGGACAAGGATGTGGGTGAAACGAACAGAAGTGCAAGTGCATATGGGCAGGATAAGACAATGTTGTGCGTGCCTATGGCAAGGTGATACACACGGACGTCTTACAAGATGTTTTACGTTCTTTCCGTGTTTGCAACAACACTCCTCTGCCATCGGTCCCACTTTGTCATCTTGTTCTGTATGAGGCTATTTGAACAGTACAAAAAAATGTGTCAGATTTGGAAGCAAAATTTGAAACCATGGGCTACATCAAGGAACTTGGTTCATTCCTGGTGTCAGCAAAGAAATTAGGGGAGCCCGAAATGGTTGTCTCCACTTTAGATATCCAAGAGTGGGTCTAGTGTGGCAAGAGGTCAATATTGAGTTCAAGGAGGAGGTTTTGAGATGCAGTGACTGGCAACACCTGTCGAACAAAAAGTTTTTGGTCTGGGATGGCAACCATCGTGTCAAGGCACGGATGAGTAAAATCAAAGAAGGCAAGTATCCATTTAAATTCAATTTTTGCTTACATATTGCTTTGGTTGAAATCCCTTGAACTTAATCACATGCTTTTATGCATTTTTCCTACCGTGAGTTGAATGCTCGTCCTTGGATGTTGGAAGAGCGCATGAGGGGGAGCTTATTCTGGCCCTTCACTCCATTAACAGGTTTGTATTGTACAATAAGAATGGTAGAATTATTGCATATTGTGAGACGACTAACTTATCTTTTTTCTCAGATTAACCAGGGTCTTCATGCCCCACACCCTGTCCCACGACATCTTCATGATGCAGAAGTTCGGTATTTCCAACAAAGAAACTTTGTTAAAGCATGTGCCCCTTGAAGACAAAAGCTGGATGGAAGCTGAAATGAAGAGAGAAATATGAAGTGTGCACAAGCCATGGTAAAACGTTCCGATAGTTGTCCTTGCACAACTTGTTTATAAGGTATTGTATTGATTTTTTCCTTTTGTCATTGAACATTTTGCTTGGTTCCAAAATTTTATTATTGCTCATATTGCAGGAAGATTTCAACATGTGGTCAATGATGCCACATCCAAGATAAGCAATAGCTAAGCGTGGACAAATACAGAATCCAACACGAGACAACCATACAGGTGTGCCATTGTCCTACTCAAGCGTGCTTTAATTGTCTTCTTTAAAGTGCTTATATGAATGATGCATAACCGTAGGCTGTGGAGACAACATTTAGAGGTCGGGCATACAAGTTGGCAGTGATTGCAAACCCTGCTAATCGCCCTAGATTCTTTCACATTATATTCAATCTAGATTGGGAATCAAAGGGACTGGTTATCATGGAGGACTACCTGCAAACAATTGCGGCTTCTAGTGTTGGGCCAATGAAGTAAATATACAGTTAAATTCTCACAAAAAATATATTTATCTGTTGGTTTTGTGACTGGCATGTTGGTTTGTAGAAAAAAAGAGGTGCTAGCATTGTTGGCTGGAAGTAAACAACAGAGAGATACCGTAGGCATGAGTTCAAACAACAAGGACTTCCAACATTATATGGCCAAGGAGACTTACTGGTGGCAAATGACTGAGATGGCGAAGGAAATTGTTGAACACTTGTCCTTTGATGGTTCTCGACTTCCAAATGGAGATGAGGTATATTTTAGGACACAACGTCAACTCCATTTCTTACATGCTTTTCCAAACCTACAAAGAGACATGAGGAATTCAAGAGCGTGCAATTGTTGAACTTGTCATGCAAGGATCAACCTCCAAGAGGCACGCATCCCAGGTCCGAGCTAGTGGTGAGCTAAGAACAAAACATGCCATGGACTATATAGAAGACGTGCAAGAGCCCCAACACTCCGAAGGCACACCGGTCGATGACAACACCGAAGAATATATTGCCACAAGCCCTGGTAAGATTGTCGTTAATCCTTTTATTTTGTTTTTTCATAAAAACAATGAACGATGTCATGATAATTTGAATTTGCTTTGTGTTGACAGAACTGAGATCCAAGATGAGAGGAGAGATGTGTGTTGTTAGAGACGACATACGCAAGATTGCAAGAAAAACAAATAGCAAGCCCTCAAAAAAGCTGAAGCGTTTTTGCATGAGGAACCTCAATCCAAACCTAACAATAGATCAAGCCCCTGCAGATGCTGTAGCCATGCTTATTTGGGCAGATTTTCCCACTTCACTATGTGTAAAGCACTACGGATATAGCAAGACTATTCCTACATGGAACATATTTTCTGCAGATCTTGCCGCAGCTGCATTTGAGATCGCAAGCACCTATGTTGCGGATCAGGGGTGGTTTGCTTGCACGTCCCTCCTCGAGCATTTTCCCATCATCGATTCATTTGCTGAAGCATCTGCATACAATTCACGGTATGATCAAATAGAAAATGAAATCAGTTTTTTACTTTTGATCAGTTCCTATTAATTAAAAAAAAATTCAATAAAATTGTACTATTTTTTTTATTGATCTATTTGGCATTACTCCGTCAATATTAACAAAAACTATCAAAACGTCAGAATATGAAATTATATGAATGAAAAGTCTACCAATAGGATTTCAGTAACTCCATCGTTGCCTTAACATTCTATGCAAGGAAGGTTACGTCAGACACAACCCACGAGAAGAGGTGAACAGACATTTGGCACAAGGTTGTTTGGTCAACTATTTAGCCACATGTTGGACTAATACATTTTTTTTTCAGGTTGTCCTCCTTGTCACAGCCTTGTACCATCGCACGGGGTGTCTCGCCCCTACAATCCATAGGCAAGAAGCCAATCAAGTCGATAGAAAGGCCTTCTCAACAAAGGCCAACTGGGTTATGGACCTTAACAGTGCCACCCTCACCACAGTTGACAATGTTATTTGCTGCGGTGGCGCAGAGAGGCCTTCGAGTTTTTGCAGGTTGACTATACCCCAAAACCCAAGTTATATCGAAATTATTCTTCAAACTAGAATAATGAGTTTTCACATGGACCCTCACATGTACCCTATTTATTGTCGAGTGCAGATTCTTGGTGGAACTGCTCACACAGCCCTGAGATGTGGTGATGGACCTATTTGCAAGGATTGTAAACATGGCACGAGCGTCAGCGGAGAGTGACAACCACTGTGTTTGTGTCGAAGAAGACAAGGACATTTTCAGCTTACTTCAGAAGGATTTAGAAACGAGTTAGATTATTTCTTGTGTTGTGACAACTTGTAGAACTATGCATAATTACATGCAACTGACATTGTGTTTTGTATGGCTTTGATAGTCCACAATAGCAAGATCAACTAGATTCACATCTACAAATTCAGTAATTTATCTTGGTAGCAACTAAAAGGCAGACCCCAAAAGTTCAAAGTAGTTGAACTATCAACCATGAACAGATTGTTTTGTTTAAATGAATGGCAATAGCATAGTAAACATGAACATCTTAATTTTGTTGCCAAAGTCTTGGGAATCGAGCGATTATTTTTTATTGCATGTGGATCAAGTCATTTTGATAGTAAGTAGTCCTAAGTGTTTATGAAACAAGCATGAGACACATAAAGGGAGTTATTACATGAGGAAAACAATAGCATTAGAAGTGATCTAATAACAAACTACAAGTTCAAAGTAGAAGCCTTGCTAAGCACACATCTATTGAATTAGTGGGTATTTACACAATATGTTAGCAAGCCATCGACTCATTTTGAAATTGTGAATATTTAATGCAACTAGCAAACGACAATGTAATAATGGCAAAACGAGGAATACAAGTATACATTGAATTTATTTTTTCTAACTGTAACATATTGTCAAGAATCTGGCATCAACCCGCTCACCTCCTGGTAATCAAAGACTAGCCCCCTTCTACAAACCCCACCATTTGACTTCAAAGCTGTCTTATCCAAGTTTGCAATCATAAAGATTTTTTAACTCCAAAAAAGAGCCAAAAATTTTCCATCAATTCAATTTGTATGGAAAGTAATTTGTGATTGCTATTTATAGTATTTCTGCATTGCAGTAAGGCAACATCTCCTCTCGTATCTATAGAAGGATAACTTTGTCCTGCAGCATTGTTATTTGTATACATCACTAGCCATACTATCAGAACAAATATAGGAATAACTTTTTTTTCCTGCTGCAACAAATAGAAATTCAGACATCAAAAGACTCTTTTGACCACAAGATTTAAATTTCAAGATTCAACTGAACCAAATATCATGCAAAAGTTGCAAAATTTCAGTGTTGTTAGAACTTTTTACCTTGTGCAATCTTGTGGACTGGTGTTATGCTCATTGGAAGTATGATGCCAGTCACAGTCATGAAGACACAAGATCCATAATTTGTTCCTTTCTGTCACAATCAAAGGCTGGACAGAACCAGCAATTGTCCTCATTTCGGTAACAACGTCAGATTTAAAAGTATGGTGGTTCTTACAATCTGACCATCAATTTAAAGACGAGACAGTGAATATGACCACCAATACCAACAAAATCGATTCCCAATCTATCTCAGTATTCAAAAACATCAATAACTAACTAGTCTCTTAATTGCCACTAATTATTTCCAAGAATTGCAATCTTGGTTATGTCTTGTATTGGATATGGGTTTTTATTTCACATGTCATTTTGTACACAAAGTTGAAAATTCCAATGTTATTTAATCTAAACAAAAGGCAGCCCTCCAAGACTTGTGATGTTAGACATTAAAAAACCTAAAATATACTACAAAAAAATATGCTATGGAACTTGAAACTGCTAACATAGATCCGAGAAATATACATTTTATAGAAAAAAATTTGCTTGGAAAAATATTGTCAATACATACTGGTCACGTGTTCATCATTACCCTCCGTGACATGGACATGTAGATGCCAGGTTGGACCCAAATCCGGTTGTATCGTAAGGCGCTAAAAAAGCTCGCTTTAAACACAGAAAAGCTCGCCAAAAGGCTTTCCCCAATTCGCAAAAGTTCAGCTCGGTATACATGAGTATTGGACTGCAAAAATAAATAATATACACAATCTATGAAACAATGTATATGATATTGGCGGCGAAGACTGTCGCCTATTTTGTAAAAATATATTAGCGAAATTTGCGAAGGCTGAAGTGTTGGCATTTTTGCAAGAATTAAAATGAAAAATATGAGTGGCAAATAAATTTAACAAGTCAAGTGAAGTACAAAAAAAAATCCTGAAAAATGTGAAGGTTCAAGTGTCGCAATTTTCTCTTTCCCAAAATGCTAGATTTACTAACGTGACAAATTTCACCATAGTATCGCATTTTTTGCAAAAATATACTGACTTATTGATGAAGCAAAGGTGTCAGGTTTTTCGCAAAGTTTTCAAAATTATAGGATGGAACAAAAGTGTCAGGGTTTTCACAGTTTCAAAAACTAGAAATAACGATTAGGATGAAAATATGAACAATGTCAAAAATTTCGCATTTTTTGCAAAAGCTCAACTTAGTCATGTTCATCAGAAATTAGTCATCGTAGCGCTTCACTCTTGATCCATTTACTCGAGTGTCAAGTAAATGACCTTCGAGATCAGCTAACTATAGTGATTCATTATTAAAAACTTCTATGACTTTGTAAGGTCCCATTCTATGACTGGTATGTAATTTCCCTGGAAACACGTAGTCTCCTCGTTTAATTTTTATCTTTTTAATAGATTGATCAAAAATTTCTTTTCTTTTATTCTGCACTCATTCAATCTTGATTAATGAAAGACAATGATCCTCCTCCAGTTGCGTCAGAGCTATCATCCGCTTCCAGAGACTATCGTGTTTATTTATTCGTTCCTCATTGCTAATGCGGAATATCAGAACTCTGAATTCTATTAGTAATATGGGATGCATTCCATACACAAGATAATATGGAGTTTGCCTAGTTCTGATTTTTTTGGTAGTCCTGTATGCTCATAAAACAGATGGTAACTTTTGATCCCAATCAGAAGAATGTGTTTCTGTCACTTTGTTCAGAATTTTGCACAAAATTCCATTTGCCCGCTCAGTAAGTCCATTCGCTTTAGGATTATATGAAGTGGTTTGACGATGTGTGATGGAGAAATATGATAACATAGCCTCGATGGTTTGATTAAGGAAGTGGGTTCCCCTATCACTAACAAGTTCTAAGGGACATCCATAACGTGTGTTAATATTTTGGAACAAAAACTTTGCTACAGTCTTAGCGTCGTTTTTAACTGTGGCTTTGGCCTCTACCATTTTGGTAGCATAGTCTTATGCAACAAGAATGTAACATCGACGGGTTTTATGAGTGGTCGGTTTGATAGGCCCTAGAAAGTCCATCTCCCACTTCTCAAAAGGTGCTAAGGGAATAATTGGTGTAAGTGGCCAATGTGTTGTGAAGCTGGGTTTCCCATCCTCTAGCATGCATCACATTTTTGAATGAATATTTTAACATCTCTATAGATGGTAGGCCACCAATACTTAGCATTGAGGATCTTTCTTGCAGTATTTTTAAGAGCAAAATGGCCCCCCGAATCTTCTTCATGAAGTGCACGTATTAAAGTGACAATTTTGGTGGGTTCTAAACAACAACAAAAATTATCATCGGCTCCTAATTTATACAATATTTTATTTATAATCATATAAGGTCCTACTTTTGAAAGAAAAACAGTTTTTTGTTGTTTATTAAAATGATCAAGATAAATCTGATTCTGTAAAAAGTTAATAATATCCATATAAATTGGTGTTTTCGATTGGATACGCATTATATGTTCATCCAAAAATTCATCAGAAATAGAATCAAACTGATTTTTTGACTGGAAACGTGATATATAGTCAGCATGTTGATGATCCTTTCTTCTCCTCAACTCTACTTTGTAATTAAACTCATCTAATAACAATACCCATCTAGCTTTCCTATATGAAAGATCAGGTTTATTCACTAAATGTTTCAATGCATAGTGATCTACATGAAAATCAAAAGAGTATCCTAAAAGATAATGTCTAAATTTCTTAACTAAATAAATCATTTCTAGTGCTTCACGCTCTGTAGTGGAATAATTATTTTCTGATGCTGCTAGTTGTCTACCAGCATAATAAATTGGGTAACCTATGTTTTGGTCATCTTTTTGACTAAGTGCTACACCTATTGCAAATGATGAAGTATCTACATATACGTGGAATTTTTTAGTCCAATTTGGAGGTCTAACTCCAGTCGCTTCTACTAATGACTGCTTTAACTTTTCGAAAGGTTGCTGATGTTCATGTGACCAATGATACTCAAGAGATTTCTTTGATAAACATATTAAGGGAGTTACTACTATTGATAGTCCTTAATTATCCTACAATAATATCCTACATGTCCTAGAAAACATCTAAGCTCTCGTAAATTGGTCGGTTCTAATAATTCTAAAATCATTTTTACTTTTTCGATGTCGGCTTGAATGTTGTCCTCGGAAATTTTATGGCCTAACATGATGCCTTCCCTTATCCCAAAGTAACACTTGGCCAAATGCAATTTGAGAGATGTCTCTTGACATCTTCTCAAGGTCTTTTCTAATGTGTCTAAATGATCTTTAGTTGACAAATAGTCACAAAAGTCGTCCATAAAAATTTCTAAAAATTTACATATAAAATTTTGAAAAATGTTTGTCATCATGCGTTGAAATGTGGCAAGTGCATTACAAAGACCAAAGGGCATTCGCCTGTAAGCGTACGTCTCCCAATCAATGGTGAAAGTGGTCTTGGATCTATCTTCCTCTTTAATAAAAACTTGACTGTAACCTGAGAAACCATCTTAAAAACTATAACGTTCATGACCAACTACCTGGTCAAGAATGGTATCTGTATAATGCAGAGGATGATAATCCTTTGCTGTAGCAGCATTTAGTTTCCTAAATTCTTGGCAGACTCTAATCTTACCAGTTTTCTTCTTAGGTACTATAACTATCGGTGATACCCATTCACTACTTAGAACATGACATACAATACCCGCTCTAAGGCATCTATCTAAATCATCTTTTACTAACAAAGAATACTTTGGATTTAACCTATATTGTCTCTGCCTAACAATTATTGCTCCTTGAATAAAATATATATCATGTTCTTGCCATTTAACCGGTATTCCTGTTAAATCATCCATCGACCCAGCAAATACATTTTGATATTTATGAAGAAGTACTATGTACTCTTCACGCTCTTGGTCTGATTGGTGTTTATAGAAATTCAAAATTCTACCTATACTAATTTCTATTTCTATAAAATCGTTCTTATCAACCATTCTCTCAGTCAAGCTTGCTCTGGTTCCACCCAGAACTTCCCTCGACTTGGATGTTGTTGGCTGTGAAAATTGTCAACATTTCCTAGCTAGTTTGAGGCCTAAATTGGCTAAAATTGTAAATAGTTTTGGTTCTGGAGTTTCACACGTGTGAACCAGGCCACAATGTTTTTATTTACTGTATTTTTTCAGTATGATGAAGTGTCAAACTTCATACCCTTCAAAATGAGACCATTTTGATGTATTTTGGTCATATAAGCCATTTTTAGCTATTTTTCCTATATAGGGAATATCTAGGGTCAAGTACCTTCTAGAGAGAGGAGAGAGAGTCATCTTCCTCATCCATAAATAGTAGGGAAGTCGTGGAGAACAGGTTGGAGAAACCTTTTGTATGCTTCATTGAGATCAATAGATCATTGTCATTGTTTCTTCCTCCATTGAGAGCATTGTTGTGTGTATTGTCTTCAAGCTATTGTGTATGATCTTAGGTGCTTTCCAAAAGTGATAGGCTGATGTATTATGGACTGTATAATGCTATTTTGGGCCGCACTTGATGTTTATGGAAGTTTCCATTTGTGATAAATGTTTTTTGATCAAGTTCTTTGCATTCTAGGTAGCATAGAATGTGTTGCCAATTCCTAGCTTATGTAGTTTGGAGTGCAAGCATTCAAGCCAATGATCTTGGAGTTTAGATCCACTTAGGATCTGTATTTTTCACATGGTATCAGAGCTGGTTGGCTTCTTTTTACAGTAAGTATTCCATTTTTGGTGATATTTGGATGTTTGATCAAGTTCTAGCATGATTTTGCATTGCTTTGTTGATCAAATCTTACTAACCTTTGTTTTGTGAGTTGAACTTGTGGATCAAAAGCATATTTCAGGTCTATTGAAGATCAGAGGCTGAAAAGAAACTATTTTGGATCAGATCATAACACCTAATCATTTGTGATTGTGAGGCTTGTGCATATTCAATACTAACAATGTTCTTTTCAATCCTATTGTTGACAATCTCCATTCTTGGATGAACACTCTCCTTAAGTGGATGAAACTTCTCCTTAAGTGGATGACAAATGCTCTTTTGAGTGAGTTGTAATTCTCCTAAAGGCTGAGCAAAGCTCCCATTTGGATGAAAGATCCCCTTTTTTGGGTGAACATATTGCAAGCTCCATTGTGAAGAGCATATTGTAAAGATTGTCATCAATTTTGGCATAAATTTTGGTGTACTTTGTTGAGCATGTAAGTAACTCTCCTTATGTAATTTGATTGGAGCATTTGCTGGAAGGTGTTAACCATTATGCAAGTGTGTTTTCAGGTTCTTAACAGGTTGAGGAACATTCTCATGTGAAGTGATCTTAGATCTACATCTAAACACCAAGATTTGACAAGATAGTGAAGCTAGTCTTGTGATTCACTAAGTGTGCTCATTCATTCACCTCTAAATCTTGTATTTATCACTTGCTGGAGTTTATAAACTTTTAGAAGTGTGGTTTACATGTGGTTTTACAGGTTGAATCAATATCTTAGTGTGTTGATCATATGTTGATCAAGTTTGTTCATTACTAGGTAATCTTGGCATCCTAGTTTTGGGTATTTTCTAAGAATGCAAGTAACTCTTCACACCATAACTTGATTTGGTCACTTGCTGGAAAGTTTGAGAGCTTAAGCAAGAGTGTGTTCAGGTTGGTTTGATTTTGTAATCCATTCTTAGTGTGTGCAAAGTGTTGCATGTGTTTCAATCTTCCTTTCTATGCTTGGAAACCATCTAGGTTCAAGATAGAAGTGTTTTAGGGTCCTAAATCTTCATAGATCTCTTTATCTATCATTTGTTGAGAGAAAAGTGAGTGCTAAGTGCTTTAGGACAAAACCTAAAAGTTGAAGAAACATTAGAATCATGGCTTCCAATGGTGGGATCATGCTAGAGTCTAGTGAAAGGTTGAGTTCATCAAACTACTCTACTTGGAAAGTGAGGATGGAGTCCTTACTTGAGTTGAATGAACTCATGGACATAGTTGCAGAAATTGAAGAGAGACCTCTCACACTTCAAGAGAAACAAAGGTTTGATAAGAAGGCCAAAAGGGCTCTTCATATCATTAAAATGAATGTTACAAATGAACTTCTCAAGGAAGTTGGAAAGTGTCAAAGTGCAAGTGAGGCATGGAATGCCTTAAAGAAGCTCTTTGAATCAAAGTCCACATCTAGGGTATTGACCCTAAGGAGACAAATATTTTCTAGTAGGCAAAGAGAGGGTGAAAGTGCTCATGCATTTATCTTGAGAGTTAAGTCCCTAAGTGATGATTTAGCATGCATTGATGAGAACATAAAAGATGGTGAAATAGTCCAAGTTATGTTGAATGGTTTGCTAAATGAACATGCTAACCTTGTGCAAAGTTTTGCCATTCAAAGAGTCTTGCCAAGTGTGGTTGACTTGCAAGAAATCTTATTGGCTGAAGAACATAGGTTGCAATCAAAGCTTGATGGTGCATCCTTGCAAGGTGGAGGTGAAGAGGCTTTCTTCACAAAAGGCAAATTCAAGGGCAAAGGTAAAGGCAAAGGGAAATGGTCCAAAGGTGGTAACTTTGATCATGATGATCACTCTTCCTCTTCCTCTTCTACTAAGAACAATAAGTCAAAGTTCAAGTGCTTTTATTGTGGGATAAAAGGTCATTTTGCAAATGAATGTTATAAGAAGAAAAGAGAGCAAGGAGAGAGGCAAGGAAATCTTACAATAGATGAGGAAGAACATAACACATGTGAATCACTTGTTATGACTTCAAGTTTGTTAGCCAACATAGATGATAATGATCCTTGGTGGATTGATAGTGGAGCCTCATCTCACATGACAAGACATAAGGAATACTTTACATCCTTATTGTCTTATGAGGGAGAAGGTAACATCATCTACACTGCAAATGATGGTCAATGTGACATCAAAGGCATAGGCACTATTCCTATTTCCCTTTCAACAAATAGGAAAGCAAATCTTGAAAATGTTTTGTACATTCCTTCAATCACTAAGAATTTGCTTAGTGTAAGTCAAATGATTGACAAAGGACTTGATGTGGAGTTCATTGGAGATGCATGTTTGATAAGTAAATGTGGATCCTTGATTGCTCAAGGTAGGAGGCATGGTAAACTTTTCAAGCTTGATGCATGTGTGATCTCTAATCATGAAGGATGTATGGCTAGGGAGCAATTGACAAACCAAGAAGTTTGGCACAAGAGGTTGGGCCATCCCAACTTCAAATCTTTGGAGGTAATGGCAAAGAAAGAGCTTGTTCTTGGTCTCCCTAAAAGTCTTGTTGCAAACAATAGTGTTTGTGAACATTGTGCCTTGTCCAAATCTCATAGACTTGCTTATTCTAGATCTACTTCTAGATCTAAAGAAGCTTTTCAACTTGTGCATTCTGATATTCATTCTTCTAGTACAACTAGCAATGGTGGGGCAAAGATGTATGCAACTTTCATTGATGACTTTAGTAGGTATACTTGGATCTATCTTCTTAAAAGTAAGGATGAAGTGTTTGCTGCATTTGTCAAGTTCAAGAATGAAATGGAAAACCAATTCAATACAAAGATCAAATGCTTAAGATCTGATAATGGAGGGGAATACACCTCAAATAGGTTCAAAGACTTTTGTATAGCACATGGGATTAAGAGGGAGATGTCTAGTCCTAGGACTCCACAACAGAATGGAGTGGCCGAGAGGAAGAATAGAACCCTTTGTGAATGTGCCAAGGCAATGAGACTACATGCTAATCTTGCTAAGTCTTTTTGGGGGGAAGCTTTAGCATGTGCTAACTATCTATGTAATAGATGGACAAGTGCTTCCTTGGATGGTAAAACTCCTCATGAGGTTCTTTATGGTAGAAGGCCGAGTGTCAAGCATTGTAGGATCTTTGGATGTACATGTTTTGTCAATATCACACTTGATGATAGAACTAAAGAAGATCCTTCATCAAAGAAGGGTGTGTTTGTTGGCTATAGTGAAGTAAGCAAGGCTTACAAAGTGTACATTCCTTCTACAAAGAAAGTTGTCATAAGTAGGGATGTCATCTTTCATGAAGAGAATGTTTCCAATGTTGTTGATGTTGATGTTGATGTGCCTACTAATCATCATGATGTGCAAGATGTCTTGGATGAAGATGGAGATGCCACTCCAAAGCAAACTTCAAGGAAGACTCAAAGGCAAAGGGCTAAGCCATCAAGGCTAACCTATGATGAAAAAGGAAAGCAAGTGGTGGACAACTCTAACTTTGCTTTTCTTACCTCTTTTGATGAACCAACTTGTGTAGGTGAAGCAATTCAAAAGAAGGAATGGATCCAAGCCATGGATCATGAGCATCAAGCACTCATCAAAAGCAACACATGGAGGTTGGTAAAGCTTCCAAAGGACAAGAAGGCAATTGGTTGTAAGTGGATCTTCAAGATCAAGACAAATCAAGATGGATCAATCAACAAGTACAAGGCAAGGTTGGTGGCAAAGGGGTATGCTCAAGAATATGGTATTGACTATGATGAGACCTTTGCACCCGTGGCAAAGATGGTAACTATTCGAATCCTAATCTCTCTTGCAACTCTTTATGATTGGGATATGTGGCAAATGGATGTTACTAATGCCTTCTTGAATGGTGATCTTGAAGAAGATATTTACATGGAGCAACCCGAGGGCTATGTTTCACATGATGAGCCTAATCATGTGTGCTATCTCCAAAAGAGTTTGTATGGGCTAAAGCAAGCACCAAGGAGTTGATTCAGATTTTGCAGGTGATCAAATGGATAGGAAGTCAACAAGTGCCTTTGCAATCTATCTTGGAGATGGAGTGGTCTCATGGCTATCAAAGAAGCAACCAACTATCTCTCTATCTTCCACCGAAGCCGAGTACAAGGCATTAACAACATGCACCAAGGAGATTCTTTGGATCAAGAGGATGTTATTGGATCTTCACTTGCTGGAACCAGAGAAGACTCCAATCATACTTTGTGATAACCTTTCAGCCCAAAGCTTGGCAAGCAATCCTGTTTTTCATGCAAGGAGCAAGCACATTGAGATTGCTCACCATTTTGTGAGAGATCAAGTCATTGCCAAAGAGGTGGAGCTTCAACATGTCTCTTCAAAGGAGTGTGTGGCTGATATCTTCACCAAACCATTGGGAAAGGACCTATATTTAATGCATAGATCTAATCTTGGAATGTGCTCAAAGACTATGTTGAAACTAGCATCCAATGTTGAAGAGGGAGTGTGAAAATTGTCAACATTTCCTAGCTAGTTTGAGGCCTAAATTGGCTAAAATTGTAAATAGTTTTGGTTCTGGAGTTTCACACGTGTGAACCAGGCCACAATGTTTTTATTTACTGTATTTTTTCAGTATGATGAAGTGTCAAACTTCATACCCTTCAAAATGAGACCATTTTGATGTATTTTGGTCATATAAGCCATTTTTAGCTATTTTTCCTATATAGGGAATATCTAGGGTCAAGTACCTTCTAGAGAGAGGAGAGAGAGTCATCTTCCTCATCCATAAATAGTAGGGAAGTCGTGGAGAACAGGTTGGAGAAACCTTTTGTATGCTTCATTGAGATCAATAGATCATTGTCATTGTTTCTTCCTCCATTGAGAGCATTGTTGTGTGTATTGTCTTCAAGCTATTGTGTATGATCTTAGGTGCTTTCCAAAAGTGATAGGCTGATGTATTATGGACTGTATAATGCTATTTTGGGCCTCACTTGATGTTTATGGAAGTTTCCATTTGTGATAAATGTTTTTTGATCAAGTTCTTTGCATTCTAGGTAGCATAGAATGTGTTGCCAATTCCTAGCTTATGTAGTTTGGAGTGCAAGCATTCAAGCCAATGATCTTGGAGTTTAGATCCACTTAGGATCTGTATTTTTCACATTGGCAACTCCATTTTCTCTTCCTCAACAATCTCATAACATTCTATGAAATTGATCCAGGATTCTGTAGGTCCTCCCATCTCCTCATCCCATCTCATAAAGTGACCCCCTATTGGACTGGCTGAGAGAATACCTTGGAAAAATATTTGTTTGGTGGACCAATTTATAATAGCATCTGTCTGATATAACCACGGTCTTCCAAATAATATTGAGTACAAAAAATCCAAGTAATTTCATAGTTGATTCTTGTCTTTCATAGAGATATTCATCTTCGAGTCAACTACAGCAAGATCGAAACAAATTTAGTTTAAATTTGTTCAAATTTAGTCCAGTTGCATGTTCAACATGTTTCAACTTTGTATTCCAAAATGCCGATCCAACCTTGAGCATGCAAGTTACAGATAACAGCATCTCCACCAACAAATTGTTTTTGGGGAGAGAGAGAGTGGATCTGCTTGGATCCACTAAGAGCAGCTACATTGCCAGCAACAACATCAGCAAGATCGATATCCAAGGTCACAAACCAAAGACGAGAACGACAAGGCTAAGAAAGCAGATGGGCAATCCAAAAGGACTCAATCAGAAGAAGTACCCCAATCATGACGAAGATCCTTCAGAAAAGAGAAGCACAAGCATTGGGAAATCAATCTCCTACTTCAACCAGCCCTCTTGCAATACATCTGCATCCACTGTCCCTATCTTCCATCTATCTGTTTGCCATCATTCCAGTGTTCATCTAAGAAATCCCCAGTTTTTCAAAGATAGTTTCGTCGAAGCGGCTAAGAGATCATTGCAAATGTCTTGCAGAGGCCAACTACCACCTACATTGGTTGGTCATCCAGAAGACCTAAGAAAGCATGCGAAGCAGCATAACGAAATAAAGAGAAAGATCTAAGAAGCTGAGGAGGAAAGGACAAAACTTAAGCAACAAATGAGTCAGATCGATCTTGATCAAAAGAAACTCTCTGGAGCAATGATAGTCGAATCCCCTCCTATGAAGCCCGAAGACATCCAAAAGTAATGGATGAATGGGAAAAAGAGCTATAAAAAAAAAAAAAAAGATGAAGACAACCGTGAACCTATAGAGTACAGCAAGCTCCTCACTGGTCAAAGCTCGACATTGCAAAGGTCCAAGGCTGCAAGTGTAAAGCTATTAGTTCTTTCACCCTTCCACCAAGCCTTCATCGTTTCCCTACAATCACCAAACCATCTGTCCAAATCTGTTCCTACCACCAATGTGTTGATAGGTCCATCTCCTTGAAGACTGTTAACCAAGGTTTGTGCAACCTATCAATCGAAGATTCTCCTCTTCACATCAAGGAAAGAGCATCGACAAAACTGGAATTTCAATTGAGAGAAGAACTATGAAAACGCCTAGAAGCAAAATGGAAGATACAGACCTCCTTGAAGTTAGTACCTACCAAAAAATTAATGATGAAATCGTCAATGGCAGATACAAGTGATAAAAGAAAAAGACACGCAGGATGCAGTCAGGCAGGCAAGTTGTGAAGCTGCTGGGAGCTCTCCAATTTTGAGAATGTCAACCACTTGCAGCACTAAGACATTCTGGTTACATTGTAGCAAACAATTTTTGTGATAAAGACCGGCAGCAATAGGCACTTGGTTTTATGCAAGCGAATGAGAATCTACGGTTTTCCAAGTGAAAATCGAAGATGCCAATGCGGAAGCGGAGCGACATCATTCAATATGAGTTGCAGTGGGTCTTACAACACATTAGGGGTGGAATGACGTTGGCTGATTCTGACGAATCCCCAAGATACTCGACCAGAGCTACCCACGAGCACCTCTCACCTTAGACCGAGGAGGTCTCTGAGAAGATGAGACAAACATAATAAATGCAAGTAGACCCCTCTTAAAGAAAGTAGAGTGAGCCACCTTTCAATGGTGACCTCTAGTGGAGAGCATTATTCCACTTGTAATATGTGAAATGTGGAAATGCCACTATGATGCCACCTAAGGAAGTCTCTTGTTTATTTAAGAGACTCACCCTTTGTAGAAGCGAGATTTTTGTGTAATGCATCTCCTCCATGTCCAAATGAGAAGTGCCTCCATGATTTTGGTGCATCCTTTGAGCTCCTTGATGTTGATTGCTTTCTTGAGTGATTCTCTTATGATCATGCCCTTCCATCCCTTGTGTGTGTGGTTGGGGATTTAGTGGTGGATTATTTTCTTGCTTTCCTAGTTGTGGATTAGATTTCTTTTCTTGCTTGTGGATTAATATAGGAATCAACATTCAGGTAAACTACTAAGGCTAGAAATGTGGTATAAATCTTGTAGATTTATTGACATTCTAGTGCTTGATGTTCTTGGGATGTTCAAGCATTAAGAAATGAGTGTTTTTTTATTCTTGGACTTCTAAAATGCTGTTAGATTAGTTTCTTGTTTCAGTTATGTGGATTAATGTATGTGTAGAATAGTTTTAATGATTAAGATCTGATTAAAATTCGTTTTTGCAATATTAAAGTAGCATTTCATGGGATTTCAACCACTCTACACGTTGATTTCTTGGTTGAATGCATGATCTACAAGCATGTGATTCCAGTGCAAGAGTGACTGCCCTGAGTCGTCCTCTGACAGGCGCAGGATAATACTGCAACGATTACCAGTCCCTTTCTGTCTGATTTGGGCTTTGAATAAAGAACGTTAGCTTCAAGAAACTACCCAATGTAGCCTAGTAATAGGCAGAGGCTGTTCTGAAACCAAGGAAGTAAAGAAAAATCAACTGATTCTCTAAAGTAGGAAATCAGTGAACATTTTCACATAGCAGAAAGGATTATGCACCAAGAACCACCACTGATAATCAAACTAGGTAGCAACCAAGTAGTCATCTAATGACACAAGGAGGTGTGCAAGAGAGAATCTATCGATTGAACTTTCAAAGGCACACATGCAAACTTGCATGCAAGTTTTTGGAGCTTCATAGTGGGAGAGGAAGGAAATCAAATTCCCTTTGCTCCTTCAATCATGCCTTTTACGCTGATGAATCTTGTTCTGAAGTATGATTCTCTGCTCTTGTTTGTGTGCATAAAGTGCTTAGTGATTAAAGCTTGCTTTTGGAGTGCATGCATGAATGTTTTTTTACACTCAGTTGTAGGTCAGCTTTGGTTGAAACCTACAAGCAAAGTAATCTGTGCATGTAAAGAACATAGAACTACTGGACTGTAAATCAATTGTGATGGTTGATCAGCAGCATAAGATTGCTTGTGAGCTTTGGTTGTTTCTAGAACTCTTTCTGTGAATCATAAAACTAGTTGGGAACTGCACTAGAAGCTGTAGGAAACAAGAGCAAACAAGTAGGGTGCTCACTAATATGTGGTGTATTTGCATCGGCAATCCATACAATGCCATCATGGGATGTTGCCCATAGATCTGAGGCTGGATGTATGGAAAATTATGCATCACTGGAACTGCAGAACGATGAACTCCCCCCCATTATGGCCTCCATTTGGGCCTCCATGAATTGCTCCCTCCTTCACACACGCCGCTGCTGACTGATTCCTCTGCTTTGTCATTGATACCTTTTCCCCCTCCAGTTCCCTGTATCTTTGAAGATACACTTTCAGGGGCTCCACATAGTCTTCAAACCCTAAAGTGTTCATTGCCCATATCAGATCATCACCATTGATGGTTTTCCGATTCTCATGTTGGCACTTATCTGACGCCTCCCCAGTTATGAAGCTTATGAACTCCGAAACACATTCTTACACTATTCTTTGGCATCCTTGGAGGTTTTCACATTAGATGGAAGGTCTTTCTTCATGAAGTGGCCTACATTAGCTATGGTCAGAAGCTGGTCTTGTTCTCGGAGGGAAGAAGACTACGACCACCTCCATACTAGCTCCTAGAGCCATTTTTTGAAGGGCCACTGCTGTTAGGGCTACAGCACGACCTCTCTACTGAACTCCCATCGTTGTCTGCTAAGCTGGAACTTCAAGCAAACATTTTAGACGAGAATCTCAAGGTAGGGCTTGAAGGTAGGGTTTTAAGCTAGGATGATTTCAAACCTTTGAAGTGGCAAGGAGGGTCTGTGCTTGTTAATTAGCTTAACTACGGTTTCCATGGTCTCCTACTTGATGATTCAAACTGGAAATGTGAGATACAACAGTCCAGGCATGGTTAAGGGTGAAGAAGAGAGGTTTAAGAGTATGGGAGTAAAAAAGGCCCTCACCACCACCACCATCACTACCACTTTCGTAAATATACAACTCATTACTCCCTTACCTATCCATTCCACCATTCCCCAGTTTTGTTTTCCAACCTCCCATCCTCGACCCACTGAGTTCCCAAACCTCCAAGACCATGACAGCATGTCAAAGAGAGCTAAGCAATCCTTGAAGTGGCATGATAAGGCCTCCTACCATCTTCATTGGTTAGTAGATCAGTTGGTGAAAACAGGGGGAGGAGCTCAAGGCAAAGAACCAGGAGCTACAACACAAAGATGCCCAAGCTACAGGCATCCCTGAAAGAAATCAGTGCTAAACACGCCAAGAGACAAGAGGAGCAAACTAAGTTGAGAAATCCGAAAAAAGATCCGGAGACAATTTGACGATCTAAAGGAGTCCGAGGATTTTTGGAGGACATATAAGAGAAAAGACCGGGGAGGTTTAAATAAAGTGACTAATGAAGATTACCCTAAACTCAGCAGCTTAGTAAATGCCTAGCGACCACACCCCTCTTGGAGAATGATAATGTTGTTGAACAATGATGAACAACTCCAAGTGTATCTAAGGACACCAAGTTGGGCTCACTTGTAATAAACCTTCGATTCTTGATAACAAGGGTCTCTCTCTCTCTCTCTCTCTCTCTCTCTCTCTCTCTCTCTCTCATGGATGATAAGTCGTTATAACTAACCCTATTATGCTTAGTTTACAACAGGACGGAAGAACACACTGTTCAGGTGGGCCTTTTTGTCTAAATCACCTAACCTAAGCCCAGACTATGAATATAAACATTGATTGCAAGTGAATCATTCACCCTAAATCTAACGGACATGATTTATTACTGGAAGAAACTTCTTCCACAAGCCAAACCGGATGGGCTCTATGGAAGACTATATATAGAGCATAATTAACCATACCCATTGTCACCATTACAGCGATTGAATGGGAGTTCACTACTTTCTTTTTCCTCTTGTCTACAAGTGAAGTGATGGGTACGCATCATAGCCGTATGTCTCTCTTGACTTCATGCTCTTTAACTTTGTAGTTTACCATTTTATGATGGATTATTCATGCTTAGATTCATCGCTGGACATCGAGCTATGCTACATCTTTTTAGTAGCCTTTATGCGTGCAGAAGCAGCCCTGGCTTTCCAACCACAATTAGCATCGTTTACAACATCATGCAATATTTAGAATACAATAAAAATATCAAAAACTTTCCTTCAGGGTCAGCTCTGGTTTTTCAGAACTCTACGACCTTTTTCGAGCTTCTTTGTATGCACAGAATGCTATATATATTTTAGATGTTGTGAGTAAAAGTAAGCTTCTGGTCAGCGATGGACCAAGAGCTTTCATGTATTGTTTGTAGCCTTAATTTACTAGCATTGAAAACCAGCGATGCGCCTTCGGTTGACTGGAATGAGGTGTTTTTTATCTCTATCTGCATTCCGTTTATCAGATTATAGACTGTTGGTACAGCGATTTGCTACAAGGAAAACATTCACATATTGCTTGAAATGGTAGACTTGTTTAACATACAATTAGCAGGTTGATAAAGCAGGTTCAAAGTAGAGTGAATGCATGCTGATTCGATTAGACACACATGTCACACACACACAGTCATATAGGTTCTATGCTTACACTTTTTTAGAGCTGAAATACACATTTGACAATCGAGCTGATTGAGATCTTCACTCATTAAAGGTCAAATTAATCTGATGTGGTGTAATACGTTCTGTTACAAAAGCAAACATTAGAATCTGAGTGCAGTTTGTTCCGCTATCCTATTGCACATGCTTGTTTGTCGATTTTTTAATTATATTTTAATGTGAAAGTTGCATTTTGCGGGTGCTGTCGATACTATAAGAAGAGTATATGTTTTCAGTATATCAGCTTTCCCTTCACATTGCATTACCATTAATCAAGGAGTGTCTAATAATCTGATTTGGATAGAATTATTGATATTGGATCGAATCTAGTGATAGATATTAGAATAATATTGGTTCACATTCCTTTAACATTTCCTTGAAGCTTCAAGAAGATCGTGATCAGATCTGAGTTTCTTCAATAACTGACAGAAATATAACAGGAGCTTACAAGTACAGTGGCGTGTTACGGAAACAAAAACAACATTAAGCTTCGGGGAACGCGAGAGAGAGAAGGTTGAAATCAAAGTCAATTCAGAAAGTTTCCAGTAAAATCTTATCATCTTTTTTCTTTTGCGTCAAATTTGATTCACCCCACACTCGCAAGAAGATGGCATTTTGGATGACTCGGCTAGAGTTCTCTGATCTTTGCATCTTGAATTCAACTGTTTCCCTGAGTGCCATTACAGATTTTGTTTTTTAGATTCTTGAAATAGTTGGAATCAAGCTTGGGCATGCAGCTGCGCCACCTGTGAGATACAAAGAATCAGGACCCCGCAATCGCAATGACAGTTTTGGTGAGAAGATACGGGACTCACTAACTGTCGTCACTGTGGGCTCAATCGCAAGAGATCAGGTTCTGTTGTGAAGAGGATGCAATTTGTGCAGTTTGCCTTTGTGGGTACGAAAAGGAAGATCCTGTATGGTTGTTACCATCTTGTTCTCACATATTTCATAAACCTTGCCTTGATCGGTGGCTTGACCAAAACCAAACTTGTCCTACCTGTAGATCTTCTCTTTTGACAAAAGAACTTACTCAGAAAAGTAAGAAGAGAGATGAAGCGCTTATGACAGAGTCCGCATTGTGGTTTTCTTTCTACGGTAACCATGGCCCTGCCGCAATGAGTTCGTTGTATGGAGCACATATATATCTTTCTAGAATTTTGGCGCTCCATACAACGAACTCATTGCGGCAGGGCCATGGTTACCGTTGAAAGAAAACCACAAAGTCGAATCTGTCGTAAGTGCTTCGTCTCTCTTCTTACTTTTTTGAGTAGATTCTTTTGTCAAAAGAGATCTACAAGTAGGACAAGTTTGGTTTTGGTCCAGCCACCGATCAAGGCAAGGTTTATGAAATATGTGAGAACAAGATGGTAATAGCCATACAAGATCTTCCTTTTTGTACCCACAAAGGCAAACTGCACAAATTGCATCCTCTTCACAACATAACCTCTCTGCGATTGAGCCCACAGTGGGACATTTAGTGAGTCCTGCATCTCATCACCAAAATTGCCACTGTGATCGCGGGGGCCTGATCCTTGATTTCTTACAGGTGGCGCACCAAGCCCAAGCTTGATTCCAACTATTTCAAGAATCTGAAAAACAAAATCTGTAATGGAACCCAGGGAAACAGTTGAATTCAAGATGCAAAGATCAGAGAACTCCAGCCGAGTCATCCAAAATGCCATCTTCTTGCGAGTGCGTGGTAAATCAAATTTGACGCAGAAGAAAAAAGATGCTAAGATTTTCCTGGAAACTTTTTCACTTTGAATTCAACCTTCTCTCTCTCGCGTTCCCCGAAGCTTAACATTGTTTCTGTTTCCGTAACACGCCACTATACTTGTAAGCTCCTATTATATTTCTGTCAGCTACAAAGAATCAAACAAACTCAGATCTGATCACGATCTTCCTGAGGCTTCAAGGACATGCTAAAGGAATGTGAACCAATATTATGCTAATATCCACCACTGGATTCGATCCAAAGCAAATTATTCAAAACTCTAATGGTAATGCAATGTGAAGGGACAGCTGATATATTGAAAACATATTCTCTTCTTATAGTATTGACGGCACCCGCAAAATGCAACTTCACAATAAAATACAATTAAGAAATGGACAAACAAGCATGTAAAATAAGATATATAGCGGAACAAACTGCACTCAGATTCAAATGTTTGTTTTTGTACCACATCAGATTAATTTGACCTTTAATGAGTGAAGATCTCAATCAGCTCGTATGTCAAATGTGTATTTCAGCTCTAAAAAAGTGTAAGCATGAAACCCATATGACTATGTGTGTGTGTGTCTAATCGAATCAGCATGCATTCACTCTACTTTGAACCTGCTTCATCAACCTGCTAATTGTATGTTAAACAAGTCTACCATTTCAAGCAATATGTGAAAGTTTTCCTTGTTGCAAATTGTTGTACCAAAATTATATAATCTGATAAACGAAATAGAGATAAAAAACATCTCATTTCAGTCAACTGAAGGTCCATCGTTGGTTTTCAATGCTAGTAGTCCACAATTAAGGCTACAAATAGTATACAAAAGCTCTTGGTCCATCGTTGACCAAAAGCTTACTTTTCCTCACAACATCTAAAATATATATAGCATTATGGGCATACAAAGAAGCTTAGAAAAAGTCGTAGAGTGCTGAAAAACCAGCACTGGCCTTGTAGGAAAGCTTTTGATAGTTTTGTTGTAATCTAAATACTGGATGATGTTGTAAACGGTGCTAATTATGGCTGTAAAGCCAGCATTGCTTCTGCATGCATAAAGGCTACCAAAATTTCAACATGATCTTTGCACTGCTCGAGGTTTACTTCCACCGCTTGTATAGCTTTTTGTGCCTCCCTTTGAATCTTTGGTGACAAATCAGGCACTGGTTTTTCAGAAGAGTATTATGGAGCATCTTTACTCTTATTCCTTGGCAACTTATCAATGATTCACCTGCTGATGCAGTTTGAGCTCATCTTCTTTCTTGTGCTGGTCCAGGTGCAGGGGCTTGGCTGGTTGCACGTCCAGTTCTTCCACTCTTGCGACTCAACAATGACTTGTTTATAACTACCCTTCAAACCAAATTGGGACTCCCACATCCAATATTAATTGGTCTTTCCAAGTGTTCATGTGGGCATGTGTTGGATTCCTTGGGTACTCATCTTATGTGGTGCCCCTCAGGTGGAGAACGTACTGTTTCACATGATTCCATTCATTAAAGAAGCTTTATGAATCTAAGTCTACATCTAGGGTACCAACCCAAAGAAGATAAATCTTTTCTAGTTTGCAAAAGAAGGAAGAGAGTGCTCATGCTTTTGTTTTAAGAATTAAAGCATACAATGATGAGCTTGCATATATTGACGAGAGTATTAAGGATGTAGACCTTGTTCAAGTAGTTCTTAATGGCTTGTTGGATGATCATGCTAATCTTGTTGAAAGCTTTTCCATTCAAAAGATGTTACCAAGCATGTTGGATTTGCAAGAGATATTGGTGAATGGGGAGTTTAGGCTTCAATCAAGAGGAAGTAGATCTACATCTCAAGTTGATGGAGATGAGGATATGTTCATAAAAGGAAAATTCAAGGGCAAAGACAAAAGCAAGTGGTCAAAGGGTCAAGATCAAGGTGAGCCTTCATATTTTTTTAAGAAGAAGAAAGACAAGTCAAATCTGAAGTGCTTCTATTGTGGAATCAAAGGGCCTTTTTCTAGTGAGTGCTTTAAGAAGAAGAGAGATCAAGGTGATAAGAAAACCAACCTAGCTATTGATGAAGATGATGTTGATGAACATATCTCAAATCATGCTTTCATCTTGCTTGTTGGCTAATGATGGAGACATTGATCCTCGGTGGATTTGATAGTGGAGCTACATCACACATGACATATCACGAGGAGTATTACTCATCCTTGATGGCATTTGAAGGTGACAAGAGGGTTATTTACACGGCCAATGATGGTGAGTGTGCAATCAAAGGGATTGACACAATTCCTATTTCCCTTTCCACAAATAGGAATGTGAATTTGAGAGATGTTTTGTTCATTCCTTCCATTACTAAGAACCTTCTTAGTGTAAGTCAATTGCTTGATAAGGGATTCAAGGTGGAGTTTGTTGGTGATGCTTGTTTGATCAAGAAAGAAGATGAATTGATTGCAAAAGGGAAATGGCAAGGTAAGTTGTTCAAACTTGATGCTTTTGTTGTTGCTAACCAATTTGGATGTATGGCAAACAAAGACATGCCAAATCAAAAGGTATGGCACAAGAGATTGGGCATCTCAACTTCAAGTCATTGGAGGTGATGGAAAAAAGGCTTTGGTCTTCCCAAATCTTTGTCAAGCATTAGTCATGTTGTGAGCAATGTGCACGTTCTAAGTCACATAGGTTACCTTACAAGAGATCTATGTCTAGATCAAATAAGACTTTCCATCTTGTGCATTTGGATATTCATGGTTTATCTACAATTGGCATTGCTAAAGCCAAGATGTATGTTACATTCATTGATGATTTTAGTAGATTTTTTTGGGTCTATCTACTAAGAAGCAAAGTTTAGGTGTTTGATATCTTTGTCAAGTCCAAGATTGCAAGAGAGGTTCAATTTTTTACAAAGATCAAGTGCTTGAGGAGTGAAAATGGTGGAGAGTACATATCTACCAAGTTCAAGGCCTTTTGTGAAGAACATGGGATCAAGATGTAGTACACAAGCCCAAGGACACCACAACAACATGGAGTGGCCGAGAGGAAGAATAGAACTTTATGTGAAAGTGCCAAAGCCATGAGGTTAGGTGCTAATATTCCTAAATTTTTTTGGTATCAAGCTTTGTTGTGTGCTAATTTTCTATGCAATAGATGGCCAAGTGTGGTATTGGATGAAAAAACTCCTTTTAAAATATTGTTTCATATATCAAAATTACTCTTGATGATAGAACCAAGGAGGATCCCTCTTCAAAGAAATGTGTGTTTGTTGGCTACAGTGAGGTAAGCAAGGCTTACAAGATCTACATTCCATCAACCAATAAAGTGGTCATTCGAAGAAAGTTTATTTTTTAAGAAGAAAATTTTCCAAAAGTTTCTTCAAGTGGTGGTGTGGACATTGGATCTAAAATTCTTGATGTTGATGATGTGATTAATGGTACTTTGGATGTTGATGGTGAAGGGCCGAATTCAAGTCAAAATCCAAGGAGGACATAAAGGGAAATACAACAACCTTTTAGACTCACTTATGATGAGAAAGGTAAGCAAGTGGAAGTTATTGATCTTGCATTTCTCACATATTTTGGTGAATCTTCTTGTGTAGATGATGTTATGCAAGTGGATGATGGTTTTCATGGAATGTATGCAACTGATGGATTTGTAAAACAAGTTTTGTTCAATTTCTTTGATGGTCAAGTGGAAGATCAAGAGGTTGATCTTAAAGGGCTTCATCAGCACAAAAGGAAAGGTGGCAATTTGGAGCTAGTCAAGAGCATCAAAGGAAGCAAAGATGTTTTGGATCTATTTGTTTAGGTTATTGAAGACTCAAGTAAGGTCAAAGGAGCAGCAAGGAATTGTTGCTCAGGTCTACTTTACTTGTGCTATATCATGTTTGAGCAATCTCATGTGAATGTGTGCAAATTGTCAAGATATGGTGAAAATAGCTACATTGTTTTGCATCATTTTGATGCTGGAGTTGTACTAGCATCCTTGGATGGTTTTGCTGATGGAAATGAAACTATTGGAGGCTCATTATATCACTCATTCATGATCAAGTCATCAAGGGTTGATGACTTCTTGTGGCAAGATGGAAAGACAAAGATGGAGAAGAAGATGATTCATCTCATCCGTCTACCTCCAAGTACAAGAAGAAAAGAGTCAAGTGTTTCTTTTGTGGCAAAAAGAGACACTATGTCACTAAGTGCTTCAAGAAGAAGAATCAAGACAATCAAGCCAACATTACCAAAGAACATCCATTTGCAAATGAAGGAGAAGGATAATTCATGGTGTCAAGTTTCTCCTCTACACCCTGTGAAAAATACAGATCCTAAGTGGATCTAAACTCCAAGATCATTGGCTTGAATGCTTGCACTCCAAACTACATAAGCTAGGAATTGGCAACACATTCTATGCTACCTAGAATGCAAAGAACTTGATCAAAAAGCATTTATCACAAATGGAAACTTCCATAAACATCAAGTGCGGCCCAAAATAGCATTATACAGTCCATAATACATCAGCCTACCACTTTTGGAAAGCACCTAAGATCATACACAATAGCTTGAAGACAATACGTGTACACAACAATGCTCTCAATGGAGGAAGAAACAATGACAATGATCTATTGATCTCAATGAAGCATACAAAAGGTTTCTCCAACCTGTTCTCCACGACTTCCCTACTATTTATGGATGAGGAAGATGACTCTCTCTCCTCTCTCTAGAAGGTACTTGACCCTAGATATTCCCTATATAGGAAAAATAGCTAAAAATGGCTTATATGACCAAAATACATCAAAATGGTCTCATTTTGAAGGGTATGAAGTTTGACACTTCATCATACTGAAAAAATACAGTAAATAAAAACATTGTGGCCTGGTTCACACGTGTGAAACTCCAGAACCAAAACTATTTACAATTTTAGCCAATTTAGGCCTCAAACTAGCTAGGAAATGTTGACAATTTTCACACTCCCTCTTCAACATTGGATGCTAGTTTCAACATAGTCTTTGAGCACATTCCAAGATTAGATCTATGCATTAAATATAGGTCCTTTCCCAATGGTTTGGTGAAGATATCAGCCACACACTCCTTTGAAGAGACATGTTGAAGCTCCACCTCTTTGGCAATGACTTGATCTCTCACAAAATGGTGAGCAATCTCAATGTGCTTGCTCCTTGCATGAAAAACAGGATTGCTTGCCAAGCTTTGGGCTGAAAGGTTATCACAAAGTATGATTGGAGTCTTCTCTGGTTCCAGCAAGTGAAGATCCAATAACATCCTCTTGATCCAAAGAATCTCCTTGGTGCATGTTGTTAATGCCTTGTACTCGGCTTCGGTGGAAGATAGAGAGATAGTTGGTTGCTTCTTTGATAGCCATGAGACCACTCCATCTCCAAGATAGATTGCAAAGGCACTTGTTGACTTCCTATCCATTTGATCACCTGCAAAATCTGAATCAACTCCTTGGTGCTTGCTTTAGCCCATACAAACTCTTTTGGAGATAGCACACATGATTAGGCTCATCATGTGAAACATAGCCCTCGGGTTGCTCCATGTAAATATCTTCTTCAAGATCACCATTCAAGAAGGCATTAGTAACATCCATTTGCCACATATCCCAATCATAAAGAGTTGCAAGAGAGATTAGGATTCGAATAGTTACCATCTTTGCCACGGGTGCAAAGGTCTCATCATAGTCAATACCATATTCTTGAGCATACCCCTTTGCCACCAACCTTGCCTTGTACTTGTTGATTGATCCATCTTGATTTGTCTTGATCTTGAAGATCCACTTACAACCAATTGCCTTCTTGTCCTTTGGAAGCTTTACCAACCTCCATGTGTTGCTTTTGATGAGTGCTTGATGCTCATGATCCATGGCTTGGATCCATTCCTTCTTTTGAATTGCTTCACCTACACAAGTTGGTTCATCAAAAGAGGTAAGAAAAGCAAAGTTAGAGTTGTCCACCACTTGCTTTCCTTTTTCATCATAGGTTAGCCTTGATGGCTTAGCCCTTTGCCTTTGAGTCTTCCTTGAAGTTTGCTTTGGAGTGGCATCTCCATCTTCATCCAAGACATCTTGCACATCATGATGATTAGTAGGCACATCAACATCAACATCAACAACATTGGAAACATTCTCTTCATGAAAGATGACATCCCTACTTATGACAACTTTCTTTGTAGAAGGAATGTACACTTTGTAATCCTTGCTTACTTCACTATAGCCAACAAACACACCCTTCTTTGATGAAGGATCTTCTTTAGTTCTATCATCAAGTGTGATATTGACAAAACATGTACATCCAAAGATCCTACAATGCTTGACACTCGGCCTTCTACCATAAAGAACCTCATGAGGAGTTTTACCATCCAAGGAAGCACTTGTCCATCTATTACATAGATAGTTAGCACATGCTAAAGCTTCCCCCCAAAAAGACTTAGCAAGATTAGCATGTAGTCTCATTGCCTTGGCACATTCACAAAGGGTTCTATTCTTCCTCTCGGCCACTCCATTCTGTTGTGGAGTCCTAGGACTAGACATCTCCCTCTTAATCCCATGTGCTATACAAAAGTCTTTGAACCTATTTGAGGTGTATTCCCCTCCATTATCAGATCTTAAGCATTTGATCTTTGTATTGAATTGGTTTTCCATTTCATTCTTGAACTTGACAAATGCAGCAAACACTTCATCCTTACTTTTAAGAAGATAGATCCAAGTATACCTACTAAAGTCATCAATGAAAGTTGCATACATCTTTGCCCCACCATTGCTAGTTGTACTAGAAGAATGAATATCAGAATGCACAAGTTGAAAAGCTTCTTTAGATCTAGAAGTAGATCTAGAATAAGCAAGTCTATGAGATTTGGACAAGGCACAATGTTCACAAACACTATTGTTTGCAACAAGACTTTTAGGGAGACCAAGAACAAGCTCTTTCTTTGCCATTACCTCCAAAGATTTGAAGTTGGGATGGCCCAACCTCTTGTGCCAAACTTCTTGGTTTGTCAATTGCTCCCTAGCCATACATCCTTCATGATTAGAGATCACACATGCATCAAGCTTGAAAAGTTTACCATGCCTCCTACCTTGAGCAATCAAGGATCCACATTTACTTATCAAACATGCATCTCCAATGAACTCCACATCAAGTCCTTTGTCAATCATTTGACTTACACTAAGCAAATTCTTAGTGATTGAAGGAATGTACAAAACATTTTCAAGATTTGCTTTCCTATTTGTTGAAAGGGAAATAGGAATAGTGCCTATGCCTTTGATGTCACATTGACCATCATTTGCAGTGTAGATGATGTTACCTTCTCCCTCATAAGACAATAAGGATGTAAAGTATTCCTTATGTCTTGTCATGTGAGATGAGGCTCCACTATCAATCCACCAAGGATCATTATCATCTATGTTGGCTAACAAACTTGAAGTCATAACAAGTGATTCACATGTGTTATGTTCTTCCTCATCTATTGTAAGATTTCCTTGCCTCTCTCCTTGCTCTCTTTTCTTCTTATAACATTCATTTGCAAAATGACCTTTTATCCCACAATAAAAGCACTTGAACTTTGACTTATTGTTCTTAGTAGAAGAGGAAGAGGAAGAGTGATCATCATGATCAAAGTTACCACCTTTGGACCATTTCCCTTTGCCTTTACCTTTGCCCTTGAATTTGCCTTTTGTGAAGAAAGCCTCTTCACCTCCACCTTGCAAGGATGCACCATCAAGCTTTGATTGCAACCTATGTTCTTCAGCCAATAAGATTTCTTGCAAGTCAACCACACTTGGCAAGACTCTTTGAATGGCAAAACTTTGCACAAGGTTAGCATGTTCATTTAGCAAACCATTCAACATAACTTGGACTATTTCACCATCTTTTATGTTCTCATCAATGCATGCTAAATCATCACTTAGGGACTTAACTCTCAAGATAAATGCATGAGCACTTTCACCCTCTCTTTGCCTACTAGAAAATATTTGTCTCCTTAGGGTCAATACCCTAGATGTGGACTTTGATTCAAAGAGCTTCTTTAAGGCATTCCATGCCTCACTTGCACTTTGACACTTTCCAACTTCCTTGAGAAGTTCATTTGTAACATTCATTTTAATGATATGAAGAGCCCTTTTGGCCTTCTTATCAAACCTTTGTTTCTCTTGAAGTGTGAGAGGTCTCTCTTCAATTTCTGCAACTATGTCCATGAGTTCATTCAACTCAAGTAAGGACTCCATCCTCACTTTCCAAGTAGAGTAGTTTGATGAACTCAACCTTTCACTAGACTCTAGCATGATCCCACCATTGGAAGCCATGATTCTAATGTTTCTTCAACTTTTAGGTTTTGTCCTAAAGCACTTAGCACTCACTTTTCTCTCAACAAATGATAGATAAAGAGATCTATGAAGATTTAGGACCCTAAAACACTTCTATCTTGAACCTAGATGGTTTCCAAGCATAGAAAGGAAGATTGAAACACATGCAACACTTTGCACACACTAAGAATGGATTACAAAATCAAACCAACCTGAACACACTCTTGCTTAAGCTCTCAAACTTTCCAGCAAGTGACCAAATCAAGTTATGGTGTGAAGAGTTACTTGCATTCTTAGAAAATACCCAAAACTAGGATGCCAAGATTACCTAGTAATGAACAAACTTGATCAACATATGATCAACACACTAAGATATTGATTCAACCTGTAAAACCACATGTAAACCACACTTCTAAAAGTTTATAAACTCCAGCAAGTGATAAATACAAGATTTAGAGGTGAATGAATGAGCACACTTAGTGAATCACAAGACTAGCTTCACTATCTTGTCAAATCTTGGTGTTTAGATGTAGATCTAAGATCACTTCACATGAGAATGTTCCTCAACCTGTTAAGAACCTGAAAACACACTTGCATAATGGTTAACACCTTCCAGCAAATGCTCCAATCAAATTACATAAGGAGAGTTACTTACATGCTCAACAAAGTACACCAAAATTTATGCCAAAATTGATGACAATCTTTACAATATGCTCTTCACAATGGAGCTTGCAATATGTTCACCCAAAAAAGGGGATCTTTCATCCAAATGGGAGCTTTGCTCAGCCTTTAGGAGAATTACAACTCACTCAAAAGAGCATTTGTCATCCACTTAAGGAGAAGTTTCATCCACTTAAGGAGAGTGTTCATCCAAGAATGGAGATTGTCAACAATAGGATTGAAAAGAACATTGTTAGTATTGAATATGCACAAGCCTCACAATCACAAATGATTAGGTGTTATGATCTGATCCAAAATAGTTTCTTTTCAGCCTCTGATCTTCAATAGACCTGAAATATGCTTTTGATCCACAAGTTCAACTCACAAAACAAAGGTTAGTAAGATTTGATCAACAAAGCAATGCAAAATCATGCTAGAACTTGATCAAACATCCAAATATCACCAAAAATGGAATACTTACTGTAAATAGAAGCCAACCAGCTCTGATACCATGTGAAAAATACAGATCCTAAGTGGATCTAAACTCCAAGATCATTGGCTTGAATGCTTGCACTCCAAACTACATAAGCTAGGAATTGGCAACACATTCTATGCTACCTAGAATGCAAAGAACTTGATCAAAAAACATTTATCACAAATGGAAACTTCCATAAACATCAAGTGCGGCCCAAAATAGCATTATACAGTCCATAATACATCAGCCTACCACTTTTGGAAAGCACCTAAGATCATACACAATAGCTTGAAGACAATACACACAACAATGCTCTCAATGGAGGAAGAAACAATGACAATGATCTATTGATCTCAATGAAGCATACAAAAGGTTTCTCCAACCTGTTCTCCACGACTTCCCTACTATTTATGGATGAGGAAGATGACTCTCTCTCCTCTCTCTAGAAGGTACTTGACCCTAGATATTCCCTATATAGGAAAAATAGCTAAAAATGGCTTATATGACCAAAATACATCAAAATGGTCTCATTTTGAAGGGTATGAAGTTTGACACTTCATCATACTGAAAAAATACAGTAAATAAAAACATTGTGGCCTGGTTCACACGTGTGAAACTCCAGAACCAAAACTATTTACAATTTTAGCCAATTTAGGCCTCAAACTAGCTAGGAAATGTTGACAATTTTCACACACCCTTCAATGATGTATCTTGTCTGACATGTAGACTCTGTAGTATGACGAATTGTTGTCATAACCTACCAAAAATCCTTGCTCGGCTTTCTCATCAATCTTCTTTCGAAGCTTATCAGGAATATGTGCATAAGCTGCACAACCAAAGATTCTGACGTGAGACAGATTGGTAGCTCATGTGGTGTCATGTGTGGGACACCAGACTTGCTTGTTCTATTCTGGATGTATGCAGCTGTAGCTTCTGCTTTAGTCCACAATGCCCTTGGAGCCTTCGAGTAGGCCATCATGCATCTGGCTGCTTCCATCAGGGTCTTGTCCTTTCATTCAGCAACACCATTGTGCTGTAGTGTGTAGGCTACAATTCTTTTGTGAATGATGTCACGATCATTGCAGAAGTCAGTGAAGCGAGTTGAGATGTATTCGCCACCTTGATCTGTTCTGATCTGCTTCACTTTGCTGCCTGTACATGTCTCAGCCCAATTCACATATTCTGTGAATTTATCAAGTGATTCAAATTTATTCTGAATAAAATACACTCTGGCAAATCTGCTATAATCATCAATGAAGGTTATATAATATTTTGAACCTCCTACTGAGATCACGTTGAATGGTCCACAGATGTTAGAATGCACTAGCTCCAGAATCTTAGTCGTTCTGTGGGAGTCTTTGACGAATGGTGTGCGTGAAATCTTGTCCTTCAAACATGCATCACAAGTGGTCAAACTAGTTGCATTCGAGATGCTGACCTCTGTTATTGCTCCATGATGGCTTGCTTGGTAAAGTGCCATTGAGTTCATGTGGCAGAGTCTCCTGTGCCACAGAGATTCTGGCTGATCATCATGAGTCTGATGCACCAGAGAATATCTTGATCATAAAGATGATTCTTACCAGGCCCTCTACGGCAACAAAGAAAAATCCAAGAAGCAATTTAAGCCTAAGAGGGAGTCAAATCAAATGTAGGATCGTGACCAACAAGAGCAACTGGAAGAGCAAAGGGAGGTCGAAACAACAAGGTCCAGACAATAAGACTTGCGTGAGATGCAGAAGAGACGGACATACAGTAGATACATGTTGGCTCAATCCCAAGATGGAGTATATCCATTGCCATAAGAAGGGTCACGCAGCCATGGATTGCCTCCAGAACCTGAGAAACAAATTAGCACAAAACAGACAGGAGAACAACAATAGTTCATCGTATGTTGAGGAGCCTGAGAGCTCAAAAATGGGCGAAGAAAGAACAAACAGAAATTGTTCGACCGCCAATGCTGTTACACCCAGACAGTCATGGGATGTGCTTGGAACAAGGAGAGCACATTCAGACGTACATGACCAGAATCAAGATAATGAGGGATGAACTGCATTTTATTGGTGAGTGCATACGTGATGTGGAGCTGGTGCACAATGCATTGTGTGGCATTGCAGAACTCTATCAGATGTTTGTGAGCGGAATAGCATCAAGAGAAAGATTTCCAACCTTTGATGAGATCATATGAGCCTTGATGCACGAAGAACAACGGCGAGAAATGGTGAAAGTTAGACATCAAATTACTGACGATCAAGCACTTGTGACATGCCAAAAACAAGGCAAGAGCAAGGGCATGAAAAAGTCTAAACAACAATTTGCCAAGACTTTGTGGTAAAAAGGGCCATGGAAGAGTGAATGTCGCAAATTCCTGGCGGAACAAGACAAGGGGAAACCAAAACAAGCAGGTAACCTTGTCAATGAGGGTGAGATTGAAGACTATAGCATCTTCATATCTACATTGTCATCTAATCAAGATGATCAAGCATGGTATATTTATTCAGGAGCCACAAGACACATGACAGGTAACAAGAATTGGTTTAGTAGCTTGAAAGTGTTGGATATTGGAACGTCCGTTTCACAAGCAAATGGTGATGTGTGCAAGATCAAGGGGATAGGCACCATTTCAATCCAACTACCTGATGAAAAAAGCAGGATGATTAGGGAGGTACTTTACGTACCGAATTTGAAGAAAAATCTACTTTTTGTTGGAGTCATTACTGATCAAAAGTTGAAAGTAGAATTTGCCCATGATCATTGCTTTGTGAAGGATGTGAACCAAAAGTTCAAAGTTATTGCGGATGGAGTAAGGGAGCCCAATACTAAATTGTACATGTTGAATGCTACAATTAAGGGACAACATGGACTCATATCATCCATTCCATCGCAAACTGAGTTGTGGCATAAGAGGCTTGGTTACTTGAACTTAGGATGCCTCAGTTTGATGATAAAATTGGAGATGGTAACGAGATTGCCTACTATAGAAGACCACTTGAAATCGATGTGCGAATTATGTCTATATGGGAGGCAGCATCGAGAGAAGTTCAATAAAGGTGGTTTTGCAGGGGCAAAGAACATCCGAGATTTGATCCACACAAATTTATGCGGGCCTATGAGGATTATGTCCTTAGGTAAATCCTTCTATTTCATGACCTTTATTGATGATATGTCATGTAAGACATGGATCTACTTCTTACAGAAAAAATCGGATGCATTTGACAATTTCAAGACCTTCAAAGCATTGGTTGAAAATCAGACAACTAGGAAAATCAAAGTCCTAAGATCAGATAGTGGAGGTGAGTACAAGTCTAATGACTTCAATGATCTTTGTGATCAATGTGAGATCAAGAGACAATTTATGCAAGCTCATACTCCTGCTCTCAATGGTGTAGTCGAGCTCAAGAATCATACGATAGTGAAAAGTGCCAGATCTATGCTAGCTAAGATGAAACTAACAAAATATTTTTGGTCAGAAGCACGCAATAGTACGACAATCTATCTTCAAAATAGAAGTCCTACCATTGCCATACCGAAGATAACAACTAAGGAGGCATTCACGAAGAAGAAGCCAAAGGTGAACCACTTGCGATGTAAGGCCTTTGTACACATTCCTAAGGAAGAGATATGTAAACTTGATGTAAAAGCTATCAAGTGTATATTCCTAGGATATGATGATCGTGTGAAGGGCTATAGATGTTTTAATCCAATGGAAAACAAAATCTATGTAAGTCGTGATGTTATCTTTGATGAATCCAAGATGTATGAAGACAAGGATGCTGAGAAGATAGACACATCCAGTGGGAAAGATGGTATAGTAAGGATATCTCCTGAAGATGATCCATTCATTGACCTTTCAAGTGATGAATATGAGGATACATCTCAAGATACTACTACTCAACCTCAAGAGACAGGTTGGAGATGTAGAGACAAACCTTTTGGCGTGAGAAGGATTGAAGTTGCAAGTGACAAACGCAAGGAGAAGGATGTACCATGGAATACATTTTCACCAGGAAGTCGATCACCTAACATGAAGCTCCCTAAGTGGTTTGAGAGATTGTTGGAGAGCCACGACATGGATGACTTTCTAGGATCATCTAGCCAGGGAGATCTATGAAGGTCAACAAGAGAGAAGACACAACCTGAAAGGTATGAAACAAATTATGCTCTTATCTAGCATTATTCAAATCAAGGAACATTCGACTTATGGTGAAGTGAATGATGATGACATTTGGGTCAAGGACATGGGAGAGGACATGGAGTCAATTGCTAAGCATAGCACATGGGACTTAGTAGAACCACCAGTTGGCAAGAAATCCATTGGTTGCAAATGGGTATACAAGACTAAGTACCATGCAGATGGAAGTATAGCAAAGCACAAGGCAAGATTGGTGATCAAAAGCTATGCACAAAGTAAAGGCATCGACTATGAAGAGACCTTTGCGCCAATATGTAATGGAATACTCTACGTCTTCTTGTTGTTTTAACTTCACATTTTGGTTGGCCTTTGCATCAAATGGATGTAAAATTTGCTTTTCTAAATGGTGAGTTAGAAGAAGAGGTGTTCATGGATCAACTTGAAGGTTTTATGCCTACTTTCATTCAAAGGGGATGGTGAGAACACATTCTGATCCAATGAGTGTGATAATTTTGCAGTTTTGCAGTTGGTAAGTCAATTTTAATCAAGCCATTGTAGCTGTGGAGTAGTGTATCAGGTTTGTCATCGAGGAGATACGCTTGAACTGCCAGTTTGGATAAATCAAGTCAATTTTCCATATCAGTATTGCATCAGGGATGCAGATTTCAATGATGACAGAGTGCAGATCGTTTGTTTTGGACCATGGAAGGTCTCATAGGTTCACTTGGAGGGATATTGGCATACACAATCATGTGAGGGACTTGATGGTGGCTTTGGAGTTCAATCTCAGTGTATTCTCAGGGAGTGGTTTGGAACCATTCATAGGAGCAGCTTGGAGCTAACTATATCTAGAGGTGATACATATCTTGAGGGCATGGAGTGCATTACAGGGTGATGTGGATCCAACATGCCCATGGTTGTGAGCCAGCAGGGATGGAGATGGTTGCTCAGGGAGTGACAATTGATACTTTGGTGAGTGATTAGATGAGTTGCATGGTTATATTCATAGTAGTCTCTAGGTTGGCGTCACATGTTGTTGTTATCCATCATTATTCGGTAAGCAGGATGCAGCTTTTGGTTAGATCTAGTTGGAGTCTAGTTGCACTACAGGTGGACAGATTCTTGGGGAGCTATCAGCGGGTAATGGATACTTGGTGATTAGATGGTACGGGGTATAGGGTTCTGGAGCTATCCTACTTGATATGCTATGGATCGTGGGTGAGCTATTCATCATGATAGTGGATCTACTTTGCATTTGCTTTGGCTTGAATGCTATTATGGATACAATGTTGGTGAGATAGGCTCCTTGGTAGGAGGCCTATGTACTGGTCAAATCAGAGTTGGCAATGTCAAGCATGGAAAGTTGAACCTACATGGGATGTAGGACAGGTAGATCATCATGAGTATCTCTGGGAGCTAGGTGAGCTACTCAGGTATAGCCTATGGTGAGGTTTGTGTACATTCATTCATTGAGTCCTTGGTAGACTCTTGTGCTTGGAGCATGGGGAATGGATGGGGATCAACTTTCAGGGCTTATTGGACAGGATGTCAGGGCAAAGCGGCTTGGAGCATAGCTTTGTTTGGGAAATACATCAGGGATGAAGCTTGGAGCGCATTAGTGGAATAAATAGGCCTATTCCAACGACCACTGATATCTGTAAATCTATCGCCTGCTATTCATTACTTAAAACCTACAAAAGAAACGTGAAGACAATCAAACCATAGCGGTTATCACAATGGAATGAAGACTAGAATGTGTGTGTGTGTGTGTGTGTGTGTGTGTGTGTGTGTGTGTGAGAGAGAGAGAGAGAGAGAGAGAGAGAGAGAGAGAGAGAGAGAGAGAGAGAGAGAGAGAGAGAGAGAGAGAGAGAACGTGAAATATGTCGAAGATCCTTCTGAGGAAGCTCTTTTTATATTTCAAGATGATGCAACTACCAATTATGTTCAAGGTACTGTAGCACCATTCCAACAAGGCAAACCAAAGTTTGCACCAAAGAGATACAGCCCACCAAAATTTGTTGGTCCTTCTAGTTTGAATAAACCAGTTTTGAGAAACTGCTACAATTGTGGTGAACCTGGACACTTTTTGTCAGACTGTCCGCAACCACAAAAATCCATCGGATTTATTCCTTTGTGTCCAAATTGTAAAGAACCAGGCCACAAATATCCGGACTATCCACAACCATTGAATCCGTGTCCAAAGCACCAGTATGTTGCTACTCCTGCTGCTACTGTTGATACGAAACTAAAGTCTTTGACTGATGCTGTTGTGTAGAAGGTTGATGTCATCGAAGCTAAACAGACAAAGCCAGTTGACCAATCTTGGCCTAGTGATGTCGAGAAATTATTTAAAGTGACTATGAGAAGCAAAAGCTCCTAGAAACCTGACACGAAAATACCTTCAAAGAGACGAAAGAAGTCCTCAAAACAGAAATCTTTGACCAAAGCAATAACAAAAGAAGATCTTAAAGCTGATCTTGATTATGATCGTGATGCAGCTAAGTTGTTTTCGAAGGATATTTTTGTAGAAGCAAAAGAAATTATTAATTCTGAGATACAAAAGATACCTTTGAGAAAGAGGATGTGAAAATCATGAAGACAAAACTTTCAGAGGCTATTATCGATAAGCCTATTTACTTTGCCCTAACATTACTTTTGAGCAATTATTGGCTAACAATAATTACTATCATAAGTAGTTGAAAAGTCTTTCTGGCTATCAAAGATTTGGTGAAGATATCAAGGCTAAGCATGCTAGAGAGGATTCTACACCAAAATTGAGTTTTTTGCTTGTGTAGATTGGATCTTTTCTAGATCAAAACCCTAAATAGGTTTACAAACTTGATCAATCCCATCTCTGTCATTTCTTAGAAAAGAATAATTTCAGGTCGAGGATCTTTGTTAGGTCACATGCAGAGATATTTCTTCATTTGTTGGGTGGGTAGCGGTCACTTGATATTTCATAATCAAATATTGATTCAAAATATATTTCGGTGACATAAAATAAGCATCATCACATACAAAACTCATCATCACATAATCTGCAACGCAATATAGAAGAAAAACTTCATGTATTAAGCTCATCATGTAGCTGTTCTGCCATCTCTAAGTCCCTTTGACACTCGAGCAGCAATATATATTCTTCTGCTATGGTGTAACTGTGAAAGATTTCAGATCCTTAAGATTCAATCTACTTGAATGATCTTTGGTTAGACAGAGAAATACACTACCAATTTCACCAATGTAGAAAAATCAGCATCTACACACAATTTGAGATGAAAACACTAATAGAACTTGATCAAACTTGAATGAAATGATTATGTACTGTTGCTGTCCGTACGAAACTAGCAAGCTACTGTATTTCACACGTGTGGATCCAAAAATAGCAAATATAGATCATTCTACACATGAATTGCAAGCAATCACCAAGATAGTGCACCAATGGATAGTAGAACCCAAGAGAACCATGTATAAGCATGAAATGAGATAGAGAAGAGAGAAGATGACTCTCTCCACGAGTTACATCCTTTTATAACAGGTCTAAACCCTATTTGGCCACTTGGCTTTCTCACCAAAATGCTAACCCTACCAATTTTGGGTCTAGATTCAATGTACCCAACTTATTCAAATTGAATCTACTCAAACTTGCATTCTATCTTTCCCACACTTTCAAAAAGTATTTATTCAAATGAAATTTAGACTAATGAACTTTGAAAAGTCAACCTCTAAGTCTAAAACAAGTTTTGGCCTCAATATGCCAAATATGAAAATATTGCAAAATGTGATGAAACTAGTTGAATCTTTCACACTCCCTCTTCAACTAGTTTTAGCATAGACTTTGATAATACTCCAAGTGAAGTCCTATGCTTCATGAACAAGTCTTTTCCCAATGCTTTGGTGAAGATATCATCTACACATTCCCTTGAAGACACATGTTGAAGCTCCACCTCCTTTGCAATGACTCGCTCCCTCACAAAATGATATTGTATCTCAATATGCTTGCTCCTAGCATGAAAGATAGGATTGGATGCCATTATTTGGGCTGATTGATTGTCACAAAAGATGATTGGGCTCTCTGAAAAATCCAGCAAGTGAAGATCCTTGATCATCCTCTTGATCCATACCATCTCCTTTGTGCAATGTGTAAGAGCTTTGTATTCGGCCTCACTAGATGACAATGAGGTAGTGGCTTGTTTCTTTGACATCCATGATATAGCTCCATCACCTATAAAAATACAATAAGAACTAATGGATTTCCTATCCATTATATCTCCAGCATAGTCCGAATCTGAAAATCCAAAAAGATTAGGTGATGATCCCTCATACAATATGCCAAAATCTCGAGTTCCAATGATATACCTCAAAACTCGCTTTCCTAGCTTCCAATGCTCCTAGCATAGTTTTTGCCAATAGAACTTTGATCCATCATAAGAATGATCTTCTTCCTAAGAACAGATCTCCTTTCAATGATCATGTAATTCTCAAAATAGAAACAACCATAATTGATATAGGGAATAGTGTCCACTTGGGATGCTTCACTATTTCTTACATCAATTTTACATGTAAAAATGTGACTAGAACATGAAGAATCAAATAGAATGTAAATGAAATGATTCCACCATGCTTCCAACTCTGAACTCTCTGAAAAAATATAGCAAACAAACAATAAATGTGAGTGATCAACTTTTACTTGCATGTCTCCTCCTTCTTTGTCCTTTGTTGCCTTATATCCACCGTGATACTCCATGAATGAGCCTCCATGAGTAGGTGAGTACACTAATGATGCAAATTCAGCACCACATGACTCCATAAACCAAGTAGTTTTCACTAGTCCATCTTCAAGATCTACTTGACACAAGAAAATGACAATGAATTCACCAAAAATTGACAATCTCCAAGTATTGGCACCAAGTAGCTCAACACTTGAGAACTTAGCCATGGATGAGTGACATAATGAACCTCCAGTAGCTTCATTTCCATCAGCAAAATCAGCCAAGAATGCTAGTACAAATCCACCATCAAAACAATGCTCACCAATGTAGCTAGTTTTACCATATCTTAACAATTTGCACACATCCACATGAAATTGCTCAAACATGAGATAGAACAAGTAAAGTAAACTTGAACAACACTTCCTTGCTGCTCCTTTGACCTTACTTGAGTCTTCAATATGCTACAAAAATAGATCCATAACACCTTTGCCAATTACCTCTCCTTTGATGCTCTTGACTAGCTCCGAATTGCCAACTTCCCTTTTGACTAGTTGAAGCGCTTTGAGATCAATTTCTTGATCTTCAACTTGATCATCAAAGTCATCGATCAAACTTTGTTTTCCAGATCCATTACTTGATTTTACAGCAAGATAACATCCATCCACTTGCATAGCTCCATGTACACAAGAAGATTCTCCAAAAGATGTTCCACTCTTCATAAGAGATCGATACTCAAGATCCATTGCTTGGATCCACTCCTCTTCTTTCCTTGCTTGATCTACACTTGTAGGATCATCAAAAGAGGTTAGGAAAGCAACATAATTTCCAGAAACTACTTGCTTACCCTTTTGATCATATGTGAGCCTTGAAGGTACTTGTCTTTCTCTTGATGTTCTCCTTGGCTTTTGACTTGATGAAGGTCCATCATCACCACCATCCAAAGTAGGATCCTTCTCATCAACATCAAGAATGCTAGAACCATCTACTTTACCATCAATCATGCTTGAAGACACCTTTGGAATGTTTTCCTCATCAAAAATGACATCTCTACCAACAATCACTTTGTTAGTAGAAGGAATGTAAACCTTGTAGGCTTTACTCACCTCACTATATCCAACAAAAATACCTCTTCTTGAAGATGGATCCTCCTTGGTCCTATCATCAAGAGTAATGTTGACATAGCATGTGCATCCAAAGGTTCTTAGAAAGTTGACACTCGGCCTCCTCTTGAATAGCATCTCAAAAGATGTCCTTCCATCCAAAATAGCACTCGGCCACCTATTGCACAAGAAATTGGCACACAACAAAGCTTGATCCCAAAATGGTTTGTCAAGATTAGCACTTAACCTCATAGCTTTAGCACTTTCACATACAGTTCTATTCTTCCTTTTAGCCACTCCATTTTGTTGTGGGGTCCTTGATGTTGTATACTCCCTCTTGATCCCATGCTCATCACAAAAGGCCTTGAACTTGTTAGATATGTACTCACCACCATTGTCACCTCTCAAGCACTTGATCTTTGTGGAGAATTGGTTCTCCCTTGCATTCTTGAACTTGACAAAGACATCATACACTTCATCCTTGCTCTTTAGTAGATAGATCCAACAAAATCTACTAAAATCATCAATGAATGTTACATACATCTTAGCTCCACTATTGCTAATTGTAGTAAATCCATGAATATCCGAATGTACAAGTTAAAAAGGCTTTGTAGATCTAGAAATAGATCTAGTATAAGGTAGTCTATGCGACATAGAAAAAGCACGAGACTCACAAACATGCTTGTCATTACTTAAGGAACTTGGAAGACCAATCACAACCTTCTTCCTTGTCATTATCTCCAATGACTTGAGGTTGAGGTGTCCCATCCTTTTGTGCCAAACCTCTTGAATAGAAATTTGCTCCCTTGCAACACATCCAACTTGGTTAGCAATAACACAAGCATCAAGTTTGAACAACTTCCCTTGCCTTTTATCTTTTCCAATCAAGACATCCTTCCTTTTGATCAAACAAGCATCTCCATCAAACTCCACCTTGAGGCCCTTACTTAGCATTTGACTCACACTAAGCAAATTCTTGCTAATAGATGGAATAAACAAGACATCCTCCAAATGAACATTCCTATTTGTAGAGAGAGAAATAAAAATTGTGAAAATCCCTTTGATTGCACACTCACCATCATTGGCCATGTAGATCACCGTCTTGTCATCTCCATATGCCAACAAAGAAGTGAAGTACTCTTTGTGAAAGGTCAAGTGTGAACTTGCTCCACTATCGATCCACCAAGGATCTAGATCTCCATCATTAGCAAGCATACATGAAGACATCACAAAAGCATCATCATTTGCATCTTGCACATCCAAACCATCCTCATCAAGAGTAAGATTACCTTGCTTGTCTCCTTGATCTCTCTTCTTCTTGTAGCACTCACTTGCAAAGTGTCCTTTGATGCCACAATAGAAGCACTTGAGCTTTGATCTATCCTTCTTTTTTCCACTTGAAGAAGCATCCACTTGATCTTGCCCTTTAGACCACTTGGTTTTGGTTTTGCCCTTGAATTTGCCCTTTGTGAACATAGCATCCTCTTGAAGTGTCGATGTAGATCCACCTCTTGCTTGAAGCCTATATTCCTCATTGATCAAGATCTCTTGAAGATCCATCAAACTTGGCAAAGTCTTTTGAATAGCAATACTTTGAGCAATGTTAGCATGAGCAATAAAAAATCCATTAAGAATCACTTGAATAAGCTCTCCTTCCTTATTGATTTCATCAATGCTAGCCAGCTCATCATTCAATGCTTTCATTCTCAAAACAAAAGTACTTGGACTTTCTTCATTCTTTTGCAAACAAGAAAAGATTTACCTTCTTAGAGTCAACACTCTAGAAGTAGACTTGGATTCATAAAGCTTCTTCAATGAATTCCAAGCTTCCAAAGATGATGTGCACTTACCAACTTCCTTGAGAAGTTCATTGGTAACATTCATCTTTATCATGTGTAGAGCCTTATTGGCCCTCTTGTCATACCTCAATTGATCTTGTTGTGTTGCTGGTATCTCCTCCAAACCTACAACAATATCCAAAACATCATTCATCTTAAGAAGTGACTCCATCCTCACTTTCCATAATGAATAGTTACGTGAGGTAAGTCTATCATTGGCTTCCAACATGACTCCAATTGAGGTTGCCATGTAGCAATGACCTGATCTTCTCTTTCAACCTGTTTCAATGCACAAAGCACTCCTTTGAACAACAACAAATGCTTTCAAAAGAAATCACCAAGATTTGAAACTATCTCACCAATTCTCTTCTAGCACTTATCCCCCCTCCTCTCTTGCATTCATTCACCATGGCATGGGGGTGAAGTGGTTAGGGTATTGATCAGCCATTTCCTGTTGGTTGGGTGGTTTTTCTCCACGTGTGTCCTTTTGGTTGCATGCAACAGGTTTTAGTTGGATCTTCACTAAGTGATCCTTACACTATGACTAGCATAGCATAACGTTAGGTTTTTTTTTGTTATTTAAATTTTCACATTCATTTTTTTATTTCTATCTATGCCCTACATAGGATCAGAATAAAAACTTTTATATTTTTGTTTATTGATTCTGCTGGCTACTGTTTCTTATCAGCCTATAGCCAACAGAAGGTCTCTTCTTGGTTCTTGATCTCTTCTTGGACTATAGTGGTGATGTGCCCCACCTTTCAGTTTGGCACATCCACCAACTTGATCTCGATCCTTGACCTAGCAATGAAAGCTCAATTTGATTCTTGATCTATCAGGACTTGTATATCTACAGTTCTACAGTTCTGCTTCAGATTTCTTCTTGTTTTCTTATAGTTTGTAGATTATTGCTAATCTTGATAAACATTTTTGCAGCATCTCAATACAAAACATATGCTATGGAACTCGTGGAGGAGGCTCCTATTTGTGCCTGCAAGGGGTGAACCACAATCTATAACTTTTTGAGTTCCACCTCTTGACTTAAAAGTGAATCCCATTCTATAATATTTTAGGTGTCAAGAGACTTCTCGTAGCCTATTTCCCTTTTGATGGCTTTGAATGTGATGAATCTCATTTTTTGCCCAACAGAATAGGTCTCAAATAAGGCCTAATCTCTGGTATAAACTTGTTCGTATGCCATCTCTCGATCATCTAAATATATCATCCTCTGAAAATCTTCGGACTCTTTTCTTTAGATTTCTCGGACAATTTTCCCATAGGTCTTGCCAAATATTCATCAATTGCCTTGGCACTCTTTGTATCGTCCTTTTTACTTCTAGGTGTTTCCTCAGTTCTCCTCCCAGTTGAAGTCCCAGCCTCATCGACACTCTTGTTTCGACAAGAAGAGGAGAACCTTCAATTGGCAGGTAGCACGCACCTTGGGTTATCAGTCTCTAAGGGGGTGATGGTAGGGAAACATGGTGAGGGGTTTGGTGAGAAGGTGAAGTGTTGAGCTTTGATCACCACTTACTTGGTGAGGAGCTCACTTATTCTTGCAAGTCCACTATCGTCTTCATCTTTTTCTTTGATCCATTATTTGTTGAGAGTGTCTTGCTTCTTGATCTTTAAAAAAATAGTCATCTAAATTCATTGATTAACTTGTTTTGATTGGGTGGCTGTTAAGTAGGTTTTGTTAGCAATTTGTCTTTAATGTAATGTATCCATATTTTAAAGTTAGCAATACTCCAAAACCCCCACTTGTGATGAGCTCAAGTGGATAAGTTATTGATCAAGAAATGCATATTGGGTGGGAACAATGATCTATTACCTCAGTGGGAGGTCGGTACGGACCTCTGAATGCATGTTGCTATTTCAAACAATATAGCATTGTCTATTTCGAGGTGTATTCCGACCTTGATTAAACTTTGAGCTTTCCATAAACAAGTCTTTGCATTTATTGATTAATTTGTTTAGATTGGGTGGCCTTTTAGTAGGTTTTGGTAGCAGTTTGCTTCTAGTTTCTGTTTCCCCATCAGTGTTCACGCTATTGTTTTTTGCAAGTTGGCTGGTTTCTTTCAATTTCTTGGTTCAACCAATTTGTTTCGGATTGGGTATTTCTTCTAGCTATGACACCACAAAGAGGTCGATGGTGTGTAGGCTATTGGCATTCTTGAATTTGATGGTTCACCACATCGTTGAGAGAATATTGTTGTGGATACTTCAAACTCAATAAATCTAAAAAGGTTGCATGAGGTTCATTTGGATTCAAACAAGTGTCAATGTAATTTGACGGAGAAAGATCTTCTTTATTCAAGATCTTCCTCTGTTAGACATTGACACTTGTGTGAATTTAGATGAACCACATGTAACCACTTTGAAATATTGAGTCCAAAGTAGCAGCATCCTTTTCTCTGTTCAATGCGACGAACCATCAGAGGCAAGGACTACCAAGTGCTTACACACCATGGTCTTCGTCGGTGTCATCATAGAAGAGACACCCCCTCATTATATACAAGTCACTTGTAGGGCCAACGAGCTTCTTTTGAGGTGTAATCCTCAATGGGGTTTAATTTGGATGATCATTAATATTCCAACCATTGATTAATACACCCTTCATTTTTCCCTCATAGTTTTGACGTTTTTTATCTTTTTGTTTTTCCACGATTATATGGAACTTGCAAACCCCCTTATTGTTAGAACATGAAATGGTCGTGAATGTATAGGTATTGATGTTGCTCAAAAATAAAGTATCTAGTCCTAAAAGAAAATAATATACACAAATGCATCGTTCAGTTTGCAAGGGTGTAATTTTTTGGTGAGCTTTCTGCGGCGAGCTTTTTTGGGCGAGCTTTTGAAGGCGAGCTTTTTTGTGTTCGAAGTGAGCTTTTTCTAGTACTGCTTTTTACTGAAAGGAATATACAAGTAAAGCCGTATTTTTCACTGTCTCCACACAATATGGCATAGCCATTTAACCTTAATGTTGTGGATAGTACTATATGATTATATCAAATGACTCATGTTGTAGATCGATCTCTGAGCTGGTATATTGGTACATTGGAGTTGCTTAGTTTGTTGTCTGGTTGTTGCTTACAACATCTTGCAATTATTTCAAAATGTCACCCATTACAATAGTCATTAACACTGTAAACAACATGACATGTAAGTTAAACTACCAGTACAACAGTCATGGTGGGTCCAAATGAACAACCCGCCGTCACCTTTGCAAACATTTACAAGAAATGATTATTGGCAATACAAAACAACTACGTAATAGGGAGAAAGTACAATTTCATACTAACTAGACAACTCGAATAATAAAGGCACCCCATAGGGGTGACAGACATACTATCGAACGGACTATGCAAGCCCTCTAATGAAAATAAATTTGCCAAACATTCATATGCATAATGACAAATGTTTTTTCCATTTCAATCCTACTCACATATTGTAATGTGGCTACTCCATTTTGCCATTGGCCCCATCTAAAACCAATAACTACTTAATTCATGGATAAGTTCTCCTGCGAGTGAGTGCTTGAAAGACCTCGGCTTCACTCAGAATGACTTGATGGACAAACATGTTGCTTAGTTGATCGAATCCCAAAATCCTTAAAAAAATAAAATATATATGCTTGCAGGCAGTATATGGCTTTCTTCCAACCACTCATTTTTGGAAGCTTGGACAAGTACAAGATGGATTGGCTTGTATATGGACATCATAACGAATCCCCATTTTCAGAGAAGACTCTGTCTCGATTTCAAAAATCTCATGTTGTGACTGCAGTACTACTTTCTCTGTTAGCATGGAAGCATTTAAGGTTAGGGCTTTTTCTATACGTGCTTGTGCCATTTTTGATACTTTTGTCCTATGCCTTGGTCGTTTGTTGTCACGAGTATTGGAATGATCTGCTTTGTTGTGGCCTGCCCCTTGTTTGGGACCAGAAACATCGGCAACATTACTCACACTAGCAGCCTTCGCTTCCAACTGAGAACCTGCTGCAGTCAACATGTCCACCTCTGATTGCACCAATTTTGTTCCTTCAGCGACAGGCCAGATGCTTGGCTTTCTTGCTGGTGTTGGATTGATGTTCTTCTCTGGATTCCAAGTATGGGTGCAATCACTATTGCAAAACCACATCATTTGTTGGGACTTCCCATTTGGATGGCTTCTTGTAGAAAAAAAATGGGGCAAGATTGCCTTTTGATGAATTTGTTATTGCACGATTGCATTTTCCACTCTTTGGGATCCATCCCAAGCACTTCACATGACTACCAATGTTAGTTCTCCTAATTGCCCAAAATGTGTCATGTACTATGCGTTCCACCACCTCTTGCTTGTCCTGGAAAATAGAGTCACCTATTTGAGGGAGAGCACCTGAGGTATTAGGTACCTCTGTACCTTGTCCAGGTGCACTTCCATCAGCTTGAAAGATAATTTTTTTGGGGCGGCCTCTTTCCTTGCGTTCCTTGGTAACTTGAATGAATTCGGGTCTGTGACTGCTATCATCATCTATGTCCAGAACCAAGGAAGGCCTCCTCTTCTGTCGCATGTTCTCTCTCTCACCCTCCAAGTTGGTATGATTGTGGTACATTAGAGTGTCTGTGACAACTTTATGAACTGTCTGTGATACAGTTGCTGGATTGAATGAAGTCTTTGATGAGCTTCTTTCAAATAAATTCTTCAAGCTTGGTCCAGCACCCAAATGTTTTCCCGTAATATATGCATGTTGTTTTGCACTTTGCAAAAGAGCATTTGCCATATCAGATACAGCTACATCATACAAGGAAATCTTATCCTTTTGCCCCTCTCCAGCAAGCCAGCTACCATGTTTGGATTCAGAAAAATTGGTTAGCGGAGTATTCGCAGCGGCATTGCTATCCAACACCTTAAGAATGCAAAAAACAAATATCTCAGTAGCTAACAACAAAAACAATTAAAAATGAAAGCTGGGATATCGAACTCTTTCACCCTCGTCAGATTTATCTAGATCAAGATCTTCTTCTTTTGAAGAATTTGAAAAATCTGTGTTTGGGTGTGATTCCAAGGTGTTATGGACCTCCAAGTACACTTTTGTTTGTTTTACATTTTTTGCATTGTCGATAACTATCAAATTTCTTCCAATGTTGTTCAAGAGCGGTGCTACACAGAAAGACATTCTATAAAGACATGCAGACCAACTTGGAGCAGAGAATGATTCAATAATATTGTTGACACCTCACCAATGTTTTGCTCTCTTTTTGTGAACTGGTTTACAAGTCACAAAACTTTTAGAAGATTTTCCACTGTCGTCGAAGCATAGGATTAACAATTTAAGTTTGCCATGCACACATCCAACAACATCATCTGGAGAATCTGAGTTATATAGGACAAACAACACTGGCTGCAGGTTTTGAACAGACAAATTGTCCTGCTTCAATGGATCTGCGAGCACGTAATAACCTTCAAAGGACTTGCATTTTAAGAATTTCATTTTGTGAAGGCTTGCCTTTATTCCCTCTTTCATACCTTGTTTCAAGAACAAAATGACAACACAAAGTTTATGTTGTGTCATGAGGGTCGCCATGCAATGCCGCACCATTGACACGATATAAGAAGAATCCAAAGAATCTATATTATCAAATATGTACAAGGTTGGTCATTCCCACGAGGAATATGGAACACTCATAAAATTAGATTGTTCTACACCGCAACAAATGGCTTCTTTGCCTTTGGAATTCATGACAAAACCTCCATCTTGTGCTGGAGGTGTTGGCACCTGCTTCAGAAATATTTGCGGCCAAATATCTTTCTTGCAATTTATTTACAATCAACCTTAAGGATGAAGAAATATCACCAACCAAGGTGGCTTGCACCAGTCGTTGCCCGCATCCAGTCATTGGCAAACCTTTTATTGATAAATTTAGAAAGCAATTTAGTATTTTGTTTGTCATACTCCACATTTCACGGCAGGTCGTTTTCCAAAGAGATTAGATATTTTACAATAAAGAGAGGACAATTTTCACGTACAAGTGAAGTCACACCCTCCTCGATGTGCTTATTTTTATTTATTTTTCCAAAATACAGCTCCCCATTTACTAACTTTCTACATATGCGATCACAAAGATGACCTGGCACATATCTCAAGCTTTAAAGAATGTAATTGTCATCAGAATCATTTTCACGCTTTTATCAGATATAATTGCTGGCTCTTCATAAGAAATTTGGTTTGCACAGTACAATTTCATAACATCCAAAAAGTTTTTGAATGTCTCATCAGATTGTTGGAGAATTCGCGTGTATTTCTCAAACTTGTCATACAAGCTTTTGAGGGCCATCTTTCCTGACAGTGTCCCAGTTATCTCACTGCCAAGTACCACTCTCCATCCGAGATAGAATTTGCACATTCTCTTGCTTTGTTGAGAAGAGAGTTTGAGGCCCTTGATATATCTTGGTCATTCACATTCGACCCACAGAGCACGTCCATGTTCCATGATCTTCGCCAAGGTGCTCTTCTTTCTCTTATTTTTCGGTTCAAACTTCAATTTGTCAAATTCCAAAATGTAGCGACTTTGATCTCGGAAAATGCAGATTCTTGCATGGACAAATCTAAACTACGATTGAAAAGCAGCTGGTGATAATCTTCGTGTTCTTAACGCTTCAACAACAACCTCATTGCAAACACAACAAAAGTGTTGACCATCAATTGGTTCAAAGCAACAGTTTTCCATAAACCGATTTTTAGATAGACCATCTAACTTTGAGCCTAGTGCTAAATGTGAAAGATTTCAGATCCTTAAGATCCAATCTACTTGAATGATCTTTGGTTAGAAAGAGAAATACACTACCAATCTCACCAATGTAGAAAAATCAGCATCTACACACAATTTGAGATGCAAACACTAATAGAACTTGATCAAACTTGAATGAAATAATTATGTACCATTGTTGTCCATACAAAACCAGCAAGCTACTATATTTCACATTAGTGGATTCAAAAATTGCAAATATAGATCATTCTACACATAGAATTGCAAGCAATCACCAAGATAGTGCACCAATGGATAGTAGAACCCAAGAGAACCATGTATAAACATGAAATGAGATAGAGAAGAGAGAAGATCTCTCTCCATGAGTTACATCCTTTTATAGCAGGTCCAGACCCTATTTAGCCACTTGGCTTTCTCACCAAAATGATAACCCTACTAATTTTGGGTCTAGATTCAATGTACCCAACTTATTCAAATTGAATCTACTCAAACTCGCATTCTATCTTTCCCACACTTTCAAAAAGTGTTTATTCAACTGAAATTTAGACTAACGAACTTTGAAAAGTCAACCTCTATATGCCAAATATGAAAATATTGCAAAATGTGATGAAACTAGTTGAATCTTTCACACTCCCTCTTCAACTAGTTTTAGCATAGACTTTGATAATACTCCAAGTGAAGTCCTATGCTTCATGAACAAGTCTTTTCCCAATGCTTTGGTGAAGATATCATCTACACATTCCCTTGAAGACACATGTTGAAGCTCCACCTCCTTTGCAATGACTCGCTCCCTCACAAAATGATATTGTATCTCAATATGCTTGCTCCTAGCATGAAAGATAGGATTGGATGCCATTCTTTGGGCTGATTGATTGTCACAAAAGATGATTGGGCTCTCTGAAAAATCCAGCAAGTGAAGATCCTTGATCATCCTTTTGATCCATACCATCTCCTTTGTGCAATGTGTAAGAGCTTTGTACTCGGCCTCACTAGATGACAATGAGATAGTGGCTTGTTTCTTTGACATCCATGATATAGCTCCATCACCTATGAAAATACAATAAGCACTAATGGATTTCCTATTACATCTCCAACATAGTCCAAATCTGAAAATCCAAAAAGATTAGGTGATGATCCCTCATACAATATGCCAAAATCTTGAGTTCCAATGATGTACCTCAAAACTCGCTTTCCTAGCTTCCAATGCTCCTAGCATAGTTTTTGTCAATAGAACTTTGATTCATCATAAGAATGACCTTCCTAGGAATAGACCTCCTTTCAATGATCATTTAATACTCAAAATAGAAACAACCATAATTGATAAAGAGAGTAGTTTCCACTCGAAATTCTTCACTATTTCTTACATCAATGTTACATGTAAAAATGTGACTAGAACATGAAGAATCAAATAGAATGTAAATGAGATGATTCCACCATGCTTCCAACTCTGAACTCTCTGGAAAAATACAGCAAACAGACAATAAATGTGAGTGATCAACTTTTGCTTGCATGTCTCCTCCTCCTTTGTCCTTTGTTGCCTTGTATCCACCATGATACTCCATGAATGAGCCTCCATCTTCATCTTGCCTCAAGATACCATCATACCTTGATGACTTGATCATGAATGAGTTACATAATGAACCTCCAATAGCTTCATTTCCATCAGCAAAATCAGCCAAGAATGCTAGTAACAATGCTCACCAATGTAGCTAGTTTTACCATATCTTGACAATTTGCACACATCCACATGAAATTGCTCAAACATGAGATAGAACAAGTAAAGTAAACTTGAATAACACTTCCTTGCTACTCCTTTGACCTTACTTGAGTCTTCGATATTCTACAAAAATAGATCCATAACATCTTTGCCAATTACCTCTCCTTTGATGCTCTTGACTAGCTCCAAAATGCCAACTTCCCTTTTGACTAGTTGAAGCGCTTTGAAATCAACCTCTTGATCTTCAACTTGAACATCAAAGTCATCGAACAAACTTTGTTTTCCATATACATTACTTGATTTTACAGCAAGATAACATCCATCCACTTGCATAGCTCCATGTACACAAGAAGATCCTCCAAAAGATGTTCCACTCTTCATAAGAGATCGATACTCAAGATCCATTGCTTGGATCCACTCCTCTTCTTTCCTTGCTTGATCTACACTTGTAGGATCATCAAAAGAGGTTAGGAAAGCAACATAATTTCCAGAAACTACTTGCTTACCCTTTTGATCATATGTGAGCCTTGAAGGTACTTGTCTTTCTCTTGATGTTCTCCTTGGCTTTTGACTTGATGAAGGTCCATCATCACCACCATCCAAAGTAGGATCCTTCTCATCAACATCAAGAATGCTAGAACCATCTACTTTACCATCAATCATGCTTGAAGACACCTTTGGAATGTTTTCCTCATCAAAAATGACATCTCTACCAACAATCACTTTGTTAGTAGAAGGAATGTAAACCTTGTAGGCTTTACTCACCTCACTATATCCAACAAAAATACCTCTTCTTGAAGATGGATCCTCCTTGGTCCTATCATCAAGAGTAATGTTGACATAGCATGTGCATCCAAAGGTTCTTAGAAAGTTGACACTCGGCCTCCTCTTGAATAGCATCTCAAAAGATGTCCTTCCATCCAAAATAGCACTCGGCCACCTATTGCACAAGAAATTGGCACACAACAAAGCTTGATCCCAAAATGGTTTGTCAAGATTAGCACTTAACCTCATAGCTTTAGCACTTTCACATACAGTTCTATTCTTCCTTTCAGCCACTCCATTTTGTTGTGGGGTCCTTGATGTTGTATACTCCCTCTTTATCCCATGCTCATCACAAAAGGCCTTGAACTTGTTAGATATGTACTCACCACCACTGTCAACTCTCAAGCACTTGATCTTTGTGAAAAATTGGTTCTCCCTTGCATTCTTGAACTTGACAAAGAAATCATACACTTCATCCTTGCTCTTTAGTAGATAGATCCAACAAAATCTACTAAAATCATCAATGAATGTTACATACATCTTAGCTCCACTATTGCTAATTGTAGTAAATCCATGAATATCCGAATGTACAAGTTGAAAAGGCTTTGTAGATCTAGAAATAGATCTAGTATAAGGTAGTCTATGCGACATAGAAAAAGCACGAGACTCACAAACATGCTTGTCATTACTTAAGGAACTTGGAAGACCAATCACAACCTTCTTCCTTGTCATTATCTCCAATGACTTGAGGTTGAGGTGTCCCATCCTTTTGTGCCAAACCTCTTGAATAGAAATTTGCTCCCTTGCAACACATCCAACTTGGTTAGCAATAACACAAGCATCAAGTTTGAACAACTTCCCTTGCCTTTTACCTTTTCCAATCAAGACATCCTTCCTTTTGATCAAACAAGCATCTCCATCAAACTCCACCTTGAGGCCCTTACTTAGCATTTGACTCACCATAAGCAAATTTCTTGGTAATAGATGGAATAGACAAGACATCCTCCAAATGAACATTCCTATTTGTAGAGAGAGAAATAGGAATTGTGCCAATCCCTTTGATTGCACACTCACCATCATTGGCCGTGCAGATCACCCTCTTGTCATCTCCATATGCCAACAAAGAAGTGAAGTACTCTTTATGAAAGGTCGTGTGAACTTGCTCCACTATCAATCCACCAAGGATCTAGATCTCTATCATTAGCAAGCATGCATGAAGACATCACAAAAGCATCATCGTTTGCATCTTGAACATCCAAACCATCTTCATCAAGAGTAAAATTACCTTGCTTGTCTCCTTGATCTCTCTTCTTCTTGTAGCACTCACTTGCAAAGTGTCCTTTGATGCCACAATAGAAGCTAAGTCACATAGACAACCTTATGCTAGATCTACATTTAGATCACAAAGCCTTTTCAAATTCTACATTCCTATATTTATGGAATTACTACAATTAGCAATAGTGGAGCTAAGATGTATGTAACTTTCATTGATGATGTTAGTAGAATTTGTTGGATCTATCTACTAAAGAGCAAGGATGAAGTGAATGATGTCTTTGTTAAGTCCAAGAATGCAAGGGAGAACCAATTTTCCACAAGGATCAAATGCTTGAGTGATAATGGTGGTGAGTACATATCTGACAAGTTCAAGGCCTTTTGTGATGAGCATGGGATCAGAGTAAAGCCTACAAGGTTTACATTCCTTCTACTAACAGAGTGATTGGTGGTACAGATGTCATTTTTTATGAGGGAAACATTCCAAATGTGTCTTCAAGCATGATTGATGGTAAAGTAGATGGATCTAACATTCTTGATGTTGATGAGAAGGATCCTACTTTGGATGGTGGTGATGATGGACCTTCATCAAGTCAAAAGCCAAGGAGAACATCAAGAGAAAGACAAATACTTTCAAGGCTCACATATGATGAAAAGTCTAAGCAAGTAGTTTCTAGAAATTATGTTGCTTTCCTAACCTCTTTTGATGAACCTACAATTGTAGATGAAGCAAGGAAAGAAGAGTGGATCCAAGCAATAGAGCGTGAATCTTATGAAGAGTGGAACATGGAGTTTGGTGAAGTTACCTATGGACAAGAAAACCATTTGATGCAAGTGGATCTTCAAGGTGAAGACAAACCAAGATGGATCTATCAACAAGTAGAGTCATCATCTCAGTTGCTACACTTTATGGATGGGATCTATGGCAAATGGATATCACAAATGCATTCTTGAATGGTGATCTTGAGGAGGGAGTGTACATGAAGCAACTTGAGAGCTACATTTCATCAACAAAGCTAAATCGTGTGTGTCTACTACAAAAGAGTTTGTATGGCCTTAAGCAAGCACCAAGGAGTTGGTATGCTAAGCTTAACACTTTTTTACTCTCTCAAAGCTTTGTTATGAGTGAGAATGATCATTCACTTTATTATAGATTTGCTGGAAATGATGTTACCATCTTGCTAATCTATGTGGATGATATCATCTTGAGTGGAGGAAACAATCAAGATGTGGAGGATATCAAGAGTGCTCTTATGAAAGAGTTTGAGGTGCATGATCTTGGTAACTTGCACTACATTTTAGGAATAGAAGTGATTAGATCTTCTCGATCTACTTTCATTCTTCAAGAGAAGTATGCTAATGCTAATCAAGAAATATTTTATATGGTACATGTAAAAGCTAGTGATACACCTATGGAGTCTCATGTAAAGCTAACTATAAGAGGTAGTGAAAGATCCTTAAAGCACATTACTCTCTATAGAAAGCTAGTTAGTTCACTCATCTATCTAACCATTACTAGACCAGATTTAAGCTATTGTGTTGGAAGATTTAGTCAATTCATGCAAGATCCTAGTGAGGAGCACTGGAAGCTATGAGAACGAGTTTTGAGGTATCTTTGGAACTCAAGATTTTGGCATATTGTACAAGGGATCGTTACCTAACCTTTTTGGAGGTGAGTTTGAGTGAGTGAAAGATCGAATTGGAAATGTTGATTCGAAGAAGAAGCTTGTGAGTAAATGAAGCGTTTGGTTATTCTAGAATTTTGATTAACCGGTGTGTAACAATTACAGCTCTGTATTCGACAGCTGGTGAGATACGGAGTGTCAGTGTATTTCAGCCAACATTTGGTGTCGTTGTCGACTTGCTTCTATTTACAGCATCGCATTTCTTTTGCTTTTTCTTCTAATCATTTTTTGTCTATACAGCACATTCTTGTGATTCTTTTGAATTCATCCTAGATATTGATAGTGTGCGATCTATCAGATATTCGTTGTTCGGTAATCCACTCAATAGAGGTCCTCTTCTTCGTTCTTTTGAATTTTCTTGGCGGTTATCAAAATGATGATCCCCATCATCTGACTCTTCGTCTTCTTCTCTTATCACGTCTAACATGGTTTGTTTCAATTGGCGATAATCATCAATAGGTTTAAGCTCACGTCGATTCCTTTTTTGAAGACCCACTATGAACCAAGTGATTACCATTCTTTCGGTCAATCCTTCTTAACATTGACCGTGAAGACATTTAAATTGTTTGATATAATCCCTTACTTTTTTGACCTCTCATTTTGATTTGGCTTATTTGCACAGAAGGACTATCTAATAACCTATCAAGTTTGAGCTATTTTATGAAAGCTTCTTTCGAGACTTCCCATTCATTACATTCATCTCGGTTGAGATTAAAAAACCAATCTCGAACGCCACCTAGCAAGGTCATAGAGAAGAGTTGAGCCATGCTTTCATGTGAAGAATCTCCATAAACTTCACATGCATTCTCAATGATTTGGATAAACCGATGAGGGTCCATTCTACCATCAAATTTGTGTAGATCCAATTTGGGAGTGTTTCATTCAAACTTAGGGGGTCTTCATCTAGGAGATAATCTAATAGTTCCATCATCATATCTTCCTACATATTGATTACCTCTATTTCTTGGATCATGTATGACAGATCTTAATTGTGGTCATGGAAGTTGACTTGATTTAGGCTACTCATTTGAAGGTGCGAATCAGGGAGATACTGGTCTTCTAGATTGTCACTATCCACGGTAAGTACGAAGTAGATATGATAATACAGGTTGCCTACCCTCCCCCCATAGAGAGTATTTGAAAAGGTGGTGGTGGTGAAAAAAGGTGTAAAAAATTGTTGGATAATGTGGGTCGTGAAAAGTAGAGCGTGAGACTAGTGGGTCGTGAAAGTAGTCAGGTAATTGAAAAAAAAATGTGTTACATAGACAAAAAATAATTAGAAGGGAAAGCAAAATAAATGCGATGATGTAAACAGAAGCAAGTCGGCAAGGGCGCCAAATGTTGGGTGAAATACACTCCCACTCCATATCTCGCCCACTGTCGCATACAGAGCTGTAATTGTTACACACAACACTGAATGTTGGCTGAAATACACTCTCACTCTGTATCCCATCAACTATCGAATACAGAGCTGTAATTGTTACACACCGGTTAATCAAAATTCTGGAATAACTGAATGTTTCATTCTTTCACAAGCTTCTACTTAGAATCAACATTTCCAATTCGATCTTTCACTCACTCAAACTCACACAACTAAAAGAATAACTAATTCTAACACTCCTCACTTCAACTGCATCCCCATAAAATATGGAACATGGCAATCATAATTCATGAGCAAACTTGTAAAGTTACTAATGATTGTGATGAAGCATCCTTTGAGGACATCACACACTTTAGGAAGCTAATAGGCTCCTTAATCTATTTGACAATCACTAGACCAAATTTGAGTTATAGTGTAAGCAAGTTAAGTCAATATATGCAAAGTCCCTTGATGCATCATTGGAAAAGTGCCAAGAAAGTGCTTAGATATGTCTCTTCTACTAGATTTTTTGGCATTCTCTATCAATAATCTAACTTGTACTTGAGAGCATTTTTGGATTCAAATTTTGCAAGGAGATAAGATGGATAGAAGATCCATAAGTGCATTTGTCACTTTTCTTTGTGGAGGAGTGATATCTTGGCTTTCCAAAAAGCAAGATACAATTTATCTTTCCTCTTGTGAAGCTGAGTACAAGGCATTGACTTCGACAACCAAAGAACTCCTATGACTAAGAAGACTTTTGGTGGAGCTTCAAGTGCTAAAGGCCGAGGAAGTCCCTTGCATCTATTGTGACAATCAAGCTTCTCAACAAATTGCTACCAATCCGATCTTCCATGCTAGAACAAAGTAAAGAGATCAACCAAATCAATAACAAAGTGATGTGACATTGGCAAATTCTAGTTTTGTTGAGATTTACACATTTGTCTTGAGTTTTGATGAATGAAATGCATTTGTAAGTAAATGTACTTTACTCTCTGTAAACGGGCCGTACATGTACTGTCCTCCACACGTGTGAGGCCGCCCATCCATGTGTTTGATCATTTGATCCATTGCTCTTGCTTAAATCATAGTGTAAAGCATCTAGAACAAGATCTAACATCTAGAACTTGATAGATCTTTGGATTAAGCTATCAATAACTCTTAATGATTGATAGTAAAATCAATATTTGTCCTTTTTCTCTGAAAATTGACAGGATGGGTGTCGGTGGATTGGCGTCGGACATCCGTCGGACAAATTTTTGCATTACTATGTATTTACAGACGTTAGACTCCAATAGATTTTTTGGACGTCGCAATGTGACGTCCTTGTCGGGCCTTTTGCAACATCTTTGGACATCGCATTGTGACATCCATATGGATTACCTTAAAATAATCATAATTTTTGGTTGCAAAATCCGGCAGGTTGTGCTTCTCGGATTACAACGTGTTTTTAAGTTGTCGGATTCCGACGACCTTATAGCGATGTGTTTTTTCGACGTCCGCGACGAATTAAAAAAATTTAAGCTCACGATTCACGTCGCAAATCACGGCGGGTGTTGTAGTGACACTTTTATTTCATCCACTTTTGAAGATTTCTTGGATTAGATTACTACTTAGGAATCCATCCGGAGTAGCAAACATGCCCTACTATTTCATGGAACAAACAAAACAGATGGCAACTAGCATGATATCTCGTTGATTTTACAGAACCACAATTCAGTCAAACCAAATTTAGATGATAGTGCAAAACCCAACACTGGCGGTATATATATATACCCTGAATTCGATCTCTAATCTTGGAAGTTTTATAGTATAGATACAATTCGATTTATGCTACTAAAGTGTAGCCATGAAATGGAGTATCATTTGGCAACATAAAAATCGAAGTGGTGATGAAAGATTTGGAAGCTGAAAAGTTAGATATATTAACATTATATCAGTTATTATTTTGAACTAACTAACATTCAAAATGAAGTTTGCAAATTTATGAGGATTTTTCTTTTGAAACATCAATTTTTCATTGCTGCTAGTTGCCTAAACAATGTGATTGGAATATTAGTTCTTTACACATCGTGGCTCGTGTAGTTACCAATTCACTACCTCCAATTTTCTATTATTCGTTCTTGAAATGATTGTATTGACATCAGGTGCACATGTATATTTTACTATACCAGATGGAGAGCAAATCTTCAATGTTGTAGGCCTTGGTCCCAAAGAAGGAAGTTTTTGACATAGCAAACATCCTGTCATTTTATTTGAAAAAAAAATTAGTGCTCAATTAATCTATTTGGCATTCAAAACTATACTATAAAGGTTGGTTCATGGAGTGCTTTGTCTAGCGTGAAAACCAATTACACAATCAAATTGTTATGCAACACATCTAAAATTGCAAAACCAAAAACTTTGTATATGGCACACCCAAGTCTTTGTTACTTACAACACTTTAGCCTAATCATGTAAGAGCTTAATAATATGGGATTAGCTACATAGAAGCTTGTTTGGAGTCTCTATCATTTTTTAGCAACTTAAAGCTATCATTGATTCAAAGATGGAGAAACACCATATGCCAACTATTAAAGTGAATGAAAGTCGACCAACAAGACGAAACAAAACAAAAAAGATGCAAAGGAAATCTAGAAGGACTTTTGATTTTAAATATTTTATTTATGCAGATTTTGCATTCTAGTTGGCAAAACAATTGAATACCACAAAGGCCTACTATGCGATTCAAAGTTACATTGAAGAAGTTTCAGTAAGTTTACTTTTATTTTCATGGATATTCCAACAGCTTTATTGTTCTAGTGAATGTTGAGATGAAGTCTATTAAGATCCAGAAGGTTGCTGATTGTTTGCATGATATGCAAGAAATGTTGCAAGTGGCTAAGGATAGTATCCGAAGTGCTCAGGATAGAGCTAAACACTATACTGATCTTAAGAGATTTCCAAGAGATTTTAAAGTTGATAATTGGGTATATCTTAGGATTCCAAAAGATTCTAAGACATTATGTACAGGGAAGCATTATAAGCTGTCTACCCATTATTGTACGTAGAATTGATTCTTGGATCGTACTGAGGATGATAATTCGTGGAAGAGAGCTGATAGCATAAAGAAGAATTTTTTGAATTTTAGTTTCTAAGAATAGAAACAGTGTAAGGAGGGAAAAATGTTATGTCTATAAATAGTACATAGGATACAGTATACTCCGAGTATGAGAGCCGAGGAATACTAGTAGTAATGACAAGCAAGAATTATGTAAGCCTCTTGGTGAATTCCAAAGATGGAATGACCATGTAGGAACTAGTATTTCTAGGCAAATGTAATAAATGCAAGTAGACCCCTCTTAAAGAAAGTTGAGTGAGCCACCTTTTGATGGTGACCTCTAGTGGAGAGCATTATTCCACTTGTAATTTGTGAAATGTGGAAATTCCACTAGGATGCCACCTAAGGAGCCCTCTTGCTTATTTAAGAGACTCCCTCTTTGTGAAGATGAGCTTTTTGTGAAATGTACCTACTCCATGCTGAAATGAGAAGAGCCTCCATGAGTTTTGGTGAATCCATTGAGCTCCTTGATCATGCTTGTTTCTTGAGTGAATGCATTCATGATCTTGCCCTTCCCTCGTATGAGTGTGGTTATGGATTGTAGAGTGGATTAGTTTTCCTATTTTCCGAGAGCAGATTAGTTTTCATTTCTTGTTTGGGGATTAATGGAATCAGCATTCAAGTAAACTAAATAGACTAGAAATGTGGCATAAATCTTGCATATCCTCCAACATTCTAGTTCTTGATGTTCTTTGGATGTCCAAGAATCAAAAGACTAGTTGGTCTCTTGATTCTTGGACCTCTAAAATGTTGTAGATTAGTTCTTGTTTCTTGTTTTGTCAATTTATGCAAGTATAGTAGTGCTTAGGATCGGATTTCAGTTCATTTTGCAGCAAAGTAGAAATAGATTCCATCGTTATTCAACTGCGCAGTAATGTAGATAGTTTGGTTTGCATTTTGGTTTAAGGTGCATGTGCATTCAGTTCAAGAGAAACCCATCCGGATGTCCTCTTTTTGATACTTCTGAATTTTTCGATACTCATAATGTTTTTCGATACTCTTTATTTTTCGATAGTCCTTATTTTTTGATACTCATAATTTTTTTTGATACTTCTAATTTTTTCGATAATCTTAATTTTTTGATATTCTCTATTTTTCGATACTCTTTATTTTTCGATACTCCTTTGTTTTTCGATACTCCTTATTTTTTGATTCTCCTTATTTTTTTGATACTCCTTATTTTTTCAATACAACTCTATTTTTCGATACCCCTTATTTTTCGATACTCCATATTTTTCGATACTCCATTATTTTTCGATACTACAGATTTTTGATACTTTTTTCGAGTCATATAAAATTTCTATCCACCATTTTTCGATATATATTTTTGGAGTCACTTACTTTTTCGATACTTTTTCCAGAGTCATATAAGATTTTGGTCCACCATTTTTTGATATACTTTTTTCGAGTCATATAAAAGTTCGATCCATCAGTTTTCGATATACATTTTTTGAGTCACTTACCTACTTTTTTTGAGTCATATAAAATTTAGATCCACCATTTTTCGATATACTTTTTTCGAGTCACTTACCTACTTTTTCGATACTTTTTTCGATTCACCTAAATAATTTTCGATACAATTCTTTCGAGTCACTAGCACAGCTTTTTCGATTCATTTTTTTCGAATCACCAGCATAATTTTTCGATACAATAGTTTCGAACCTTCTATTTTTCGAGTCACCTGTTTTTTCAAGTCCTTTATTTTTTCAATACACTTTTTTCGAGTCACCTACAATTTTTTGATATCCGTTTTTCGAGTCACCAACATAATTTTTGATATACTTTTTTTGAGTCACCTACATATTTTTTAATACTTTTTTTTTCGAGTCACCTACATAATTTTTGATACATTTTTTCAGTTCACCAACACAGATTTTCGATACATTTTTTTTTTTCACCAGCTTAGATTTTCGATATACTTTTTTCGAGTCACCTACACAATTTTCGATACATGTTTTTGAGTCACCTACATAATTTTCGATACATGTTTTTTGATTCACCAGCACAGATTTTTGATACATTTTTTTCGATTCACCTACACAAAAAACTAAACCCAAAAAATTACAAAAACAAGACCTTATCAAATGGACCCACATACAAATTCTGAAATACTAGAACATTATCCATACGAGATCAAGCGTCCTACAACTAAATAAATCAGACGTCATATGTTCTACCGAATGCGGTCCCAACCCCACGAGCCATCTACAAACCTATTTGAGAGACAACAACCTCATAGAGCCAAGTCTTCTTGAGCACAAGCCCATTCTTTTGGTGCTGAACCCTCCCAAGTCTGAACCAACCTTAATGGTATTTTTGTCACTCACAGAGCTCATCTAGAGAGACGTACACCCAAGCTAGATCTACCAAAGTTTGATGGCACTTTGGACCCTCAAAGATTTTTTCAAATCTTTGAGAATGCATGTGATGTGTATGGCGAAACATCTTCCGATGCTATGGTCCAATTGTTTTTGATGACCATGATTGCTAAAGCACGTGATTGGTTTTTCAACCTTGATCGTGAAGATAAGACAGACTGGTCAGTTTTGAAAAAGTCCTTTATCAAGCGTTTTAAGCCCTTTCGCTTGATCGAGAGCCCTTTTATCAAATTGAGTAGCATCAAGATGGCAAAAGACGAATATGTACGAGACTATATCAAACATTTCAAACACCTCAAAACTGAAGTACACGAATAGCCCACCGAACAGATGCTCATCATCTGGTTTTCAGTCGGCCTTCCAAGATGGATTAGACGCGAGCTTAAATGCAATGATGAATATATGAGCCTAAAGTTAGTTATGTCTAATGCCATCAAAGAAGAAGACGAGAGATCAAATTTTGACAAATCCAAGGAAAGGAGAGCACCACGTGCTCCTGTCCATGAGTCGAAGCCGATCGCAGATATCCGAGATCAGCTTTGAAAATCCCAATTGGAGTGTCAGCCAAACTCTGTACATGTATCTTATAGACAAAAACCAATATGGTGCCCACACTGTCGGGCTACGCATCATGTTGATGCTTGTCCATCATATTATCCTATCCAAGCACATACCGTCCAACAATATAAAGAACAACCATCACAATCTGAAAATTTCTTAACTTCTTATGAATATCCACCAGAAGCTCTAGCAACATTAGCCATACAAGATGGTTATGCCATTACACAAGGGCCACTGAACAACAGATGTTTCATCTATGGTGAAACCAGCCATTTCATGGCTGATTGCCCAGTCAAGACCAAGTACCACACCGAGTGTCCAAACTGTGTCAGAAAACACAGTTTTCAAGACTGTCCAAAACAACCCAACAAGATCCTACCTACCCAACACGTTAGTTATGACTCCCGATAGGATCCTCACGACAACACAACATGAGCACCATAGCACCTAACAGTTAAACCTGTTGCTCTCTCGACCACACAATTCACCAAAAGACACTGATATGACATGAGTCCTTGTAGGAGGAAAGCAAAACCGACGGCTTATATAGTATCTCAAAATTGTGTACAACTCATCAATCCATGACTACGTTTCTTAGTTCTGTACAGCTCATCAAGCCATGTTACATTTTTCATTTTTTTCATGTTTGTGTATAGCTCATCAATCCATGTCTGTATTTCTTATTTCAATACAGTTCAGAAAGCCAAACTACATTTTTTATTTTTATCTTGTTTGTGTACAACTCATCAATCCTTGCTTGTGATTCTCAGTTTGTCTACAACTCATCAATCCATGCCATAGGTTTCTCATTTGTTTCATTGTTCAAGTCATATTGTTATTCTGAATAAACTTTATAACTACTACATGATTGCTTAGCTCTCGTTTTGAAGTTTGTATTTTAGAAGATCTCTTAGTTTTTTAGCCTCCCATTTTGTCTGATAGAAGAGAGGGTCAAGGCACTTTTGTTGATTGCAAATGACATCATTAGTTGCTGTTGTTGTGAGAAGATTCTTTTGTGCTCCTCAGCTCAAGTGACAATAGTCATCATATTGTATCCTTCAACATGGAAGCTGATGATGTCTCCTTGGAGCAACAGTGGCAGATGATGGACTGAAATACTACACCAAATAGTGATAAACAAGCAAGCAATTTATCTCCGTCCAGAGCAGCTTGATAGACATTCTTCGGATATTTGAGATTTTTTTGGAATATATTTTTTCAAGAATTTCCGTGGATTTTTTCGGGATCTTCGCTGATTTTCGAGATTTTCGCAATCTTTGCGGATTCTCTTGGAGATTTTCGGAAAGCTTTTCGGATTTTTTTCATCACAACGGATGGCTTTCTCCAGAATTTTTATGTTGTTTTCGGAATATTTTTGGGATCTTCGTGGCCTTCACAGATTTTTGAGATTTTCACGAATTTTTGGAATCTTTGTGAATTTTTGAAATTTTTTTGGGATTTTGGAGAAAGCCACTTATGGCGGATGGCTTCTGCTAGAATTTCTTCGTGGTTTTTTAGGATTTCTTTGGGGATTTTCGAGATTTCTTCGGGGATTTTCGGGATTTCTTTGGAGATTTGTGGGGATTTTTGAAAAAAATTTGAAGATTTTCGGGATTCTTTCGTGGTTTCTTCTAGAATATTCAAGTTCTTTTCGGGAATTTATTTGCTGAGATTTTTGGGATCTTTTCGAAATTTATTTAGGATGTTTTCATGATCTTTTAATGAACTTTTTATAATCTTTTTGGAATCTTCACGAATTTTTGAGATTTTTTTGGGAAGCTTCCACCACGGCGGATGGCTTCCTCCAAAAGTTTTGGGGATTTTCGTGGATTTTCGGGATTTCAAGAATTTTCGAAAAAAATTTGGGATTTTTCGAAATTTTTTCATGGATTTTCTTTGGTTTTTGGAATTTTTCTTCCGAATTTTCTTTGATTTTTTGAATTTTACTTTTTTTGCATGCTTTTTAGATGGGAGATAATATTATTGAAGTGCAATACTATGTCATTTAAGACATCTTCCAAATACACTCTAAAAACATCTAGAAGTTGTTACGATTGTCGAAAAGCCAATTGCGAGTATGGATTGAATGGCAATTGGAATCCAGCAAATAAGATAAACTTAAAAATAATGTTCACCAAAATGATGTTCCTAGAAAACCATGAAATATGTACTAGGTATCAATCATCCAAAAGAGGACAACCTACTGTAGCACCCTCTGAGCCGCTAGAGATTAAAAATGTTTTAGAAGCCTTTGTTATGGCTCAAAACTGGGCTATTCTGAATGAACCGAATGATGTCATGTGTCCAATATAACTCCTTACAACTACTACGTGCTATCAAACAATCAAATCACAAAAAAATTCTTTCATGAGACGGGTCTATTTTAGGAGAGTACATGCAATCATAGGGTCCCACAATAAGTTTCTTCACTATTGTCGAGGACACTTGATATATTTAGCTATGTAGGGGAAAAGGCCCTATCGTCAAGCCTTCTAGCTTGGGAGTTGGAGGCCCAAGGGCCTCTCTGAATAGGGTAGAAGGCTTGGGGGCACCCTAGGACAGGCCCTTCCCCTCTTTTAATGGCAATTTTGAAGATTTTTTCTTTTTGAAAATATTCTCTTTTGGAGTTTTTTTTACGGCCCATCTTTGCAATCTTTGCGGATTTTTTTGAAAAGTTTTCTTCTATTTTCAGTGATTTTTAGAAAGCCATCCACCACGACGGATGGCTTCTTCTAGAATTTTTAAATTGTTTTCAAAATCTTCGCGGTCTTCGTGGATTTTTGAAATCTTCGCAGATTTTCAAGATTTTTTCGGGATTCTGGATAAAGCCATCCGCGACGGATGGAATCCTCCAGAATTTCTTCGTGGATTTTCAAGATTTCTTGGTAGATTTTTGGAATTTCTTCAATGATTTGCAGGGATTTTCGGAAAAATTTCAGAGATCTTTAAGACTCTTTCATGGTTTCCTCTAGAATTGTTAAGATCTTTTCGAAATATTTCCAAAATCTTCGCAGCTTTTTGGAATTTTTTCAAAAAGTGACGGATGGCTTTCTCCAAAATTTTCGAGGATTTTTGAGGTCTTTTAGAATTTGTGGAAATTTTCGATCATTTTTCGGGATTTTTTGAAATTTTTGGAAAGCCACTCGTCCCGTATCAGATGGATTCCTTTACAATATTTGTTTTCAAAAAAACAAAACAAAAACTATAGGAATTTTTTCTAATTTTCAAGGTTTTCGAAATTTTTTAAATTTTTCTTCGAGATTTTATTTTCACGTTTTGTTTTGGATATTCATGATTTTCGAGAATTTAAACAAATTTTTGGAATTTACGAAGATTTTTTAAATGTTTTGGGGGATTTTCAGGATTCTTTCATGGATTTTCTTTGATTTTTGAAATTTTTCTTCTAGATTTTATTTTCGTATTTTTTCTGAGATATTCAAAGATTTTCGGGGACTTTCGGAGATTTTCGAGAAGCCATCCGCCATGGCTAATGGTTTCTTCCACAATTTTTTCAGAATAAACAAAAAAATGGAAGGAGCTTGGATTAGTGTCAATCTAACACATGTCATATGGTTAATCCCATAAGCAATTTTAAGAAATGGCAGAATGAAAAGAACGTAAATCTAGGGAGTCCCCAATCTAGATTTTCATTTGCTTTCAAGATTATCTATTTGATATCAATAAAATTTCAGAATTTTATTCATCCACTAATTTTTACCCTTTACAAAATGCCGGATGGCTTCCTCCACAAATTTTTTTTTTCTAAAAAATAGGAAAAAAGTAGAAGAATTTTCGTCAGCAAAATTTTCGTCTTTTCATCAAAAACAAAAGTGTAGGAATCCATCCACCTCGATGGATGGTTTTCTCCACAATTTTTTTTAAAAAAAACAAAAAAAAATGTAAGAACCAATAGATGTTTTTTCAGATTAAACAAAACACATTTACAGTGTACTAATAAAAGTTGGGATGACTGCAATTTGGCCAAGCTTTCTATATTGCTGACGAGACTGTGTTCCGACCTTTAGAGGAACCAGGATAAATAGGGATTTTGAAGCCAGAAGGAGGGCTTTTGAATACTGAACTGTCTAGGCTGTGTTTCGACCTTCAGAGGAACCAGGATAAATAGGGATTTTGAAGCCAGAAGGAGGGCTTTTGAATACTGAACTGTCTAGGCTGTAGTATATCCAGGAGATGAAGGGTGAGAGCCAACTACTGATTATGCTTAGTTCCAGTCCTCGTGCGAATTGTAGGTAGCAAGAGAATGTTACCTTGCTTGTAATGGTACTAGTGGATAATCCATGGTAGGTACCGGCCTTCCTTGCCTCTGGCATGCATCACAGTTTCGGAAGATTAGGCCAGTAGAACCTATTTTCCTAACTGCAATTTCAAAAGCAAAGTGTCCTCCTGCAACACCAGAATGGGCTTGATCTATAATCACTCGAATGTCCTTGGATTGTAGGCAACGCCGTAAGACTTGACCATGATCACGTCAATACAATTGACCTTCAATAATTTGAAAAACTCTTGATCGCCAAATCAATTGACAACGTTGAGTATTTTTAAAATGGTTTGAAAAAGTCTCGTGTGTCAAAACATTAGCCAGATCAGTGGAATCACCCACTAATTTAGACATAAACAATTGCGCATCAGGCATTTCATCGATTCTTTCTTCCTCATTGCCTATTTCATTACGAGATAGTTGATTCACTATAGTGTGCACTCGGCCAGGCCGAATTCGTATTTCAAACTCAAATTCTTGGAATAAAATCATCCAACGCGCGACCCTAATCCTACTCACAATTTTAGGTTTATGTATAAGGTACAACAGCAGTTGATGATCCATATAAACAATAAATTTGTTATCAAGTAGAAAATGTTGAAATTTTCGTAACGCAAAAATCAAACCCAACGCCTCTGCTGGCGTTAGCTGCTTGCTCACATAGTATACCAGATAATCATAATGTTTCACTTCCTCTGGTTGTGATAGTATGCAACCAACTGCTACCTGCGAAGCATCACAATGCACATGAAACAGTTTGCTCCAATCGGTGGGTCGAAGAATAGGCGCGTTCACCAATGCATTAACTAAATCCTTAAATGCTTTATAACGCTTGATAGTGATTTTGTACACTGCTCCTTTTCTCAGAACTTCATATAACACATCAGTTCTGTCCGAATATGCATAAATGTAATGGCAATGATACCTCGTCATTCCCAAAAAAATTGCATCTCTTAATCACCTCGATCTTTGATGGGTCAATTGATAGACCTTCTTTTGAGATGATTTGCCCAAGCAAAACTCCGTGTCCTACATAGAAAGTACATTTGTCCAAATTCAAACTGATCCCAAACTTGTAACATCGTTGAAAACATTTTCCTAAATAGTCCAGATGATCTTCGACATCATCATTCAAGCAAAAATCTTGTAGGAAAATTTTGATGAACTCGTCTAGGTAATCATAAAATGCTTTTGTCATAACCTTTTGGAAAGCAGCTGGCGAATTCTTTAGTCCGAATGGCATTACTTTATAGGCATACGCCCCCCATTCTGTGATAGAAGCAGTCTTCTCTCTATCCTTCTCAGCAATTTGTATTTGATTATACCCACTAAACCCATCCAAGAAACTGTATAACTCATGATCGACGACTTCATCTAAGATTTGCTCGGTCAACGGTAAAGGGAAATGATCTTTTACTATGAATGAATTTAGCTTATGGTAATCCACACATACCCATAGATTATCGTTTTTCATGGGTACAATCACAATGGGGCTTAGCCATGGCCTATAGAGAATAGCGTATATAAAACCGACCTTCACAAGATTCTCTATCTCAGCTCAAACCCATTCCGCATGCTTTGGATTCATCCTATAGTGCTACTATCGTACGGGTCATGCATCACTCGACTGGTGCTTGGTCCGACGTCCTCTACACCTTCTTCCAGAATTATCACCTTTCTTTTACCCTTATGACGAGTGACCGCTTGCACGTCGGTTAATAGTGGTTCTTCCATTGTAATCACCTGCACCAGTGTCTGTTGCTTAGGAGCATTTATTCCGCCTGGGTTTTGAGGTGGTTTTTTCACAATGTTTTGATCAGTGATACAATTATTAGGCCGCGGTGGTGGCAATCCTCTTTCTAGATTCCCAACACATTGTTGATGGTATGCCACACAGCTGAAATAACGGTGACCCCTCTGATTGTAGAAATTGCAAATATCATCCAGTAGATCTGGTCAGTAACGCACTTGTCGTTGAAAGGTCATGGTTGCATTTGATTCCCTTGCTGATAAGGGCCTTGGTACGCTTGCATTTGTGGTGTTATCGGTTGTAATGGTGGTTGTTGATACTGAGGCTGCTGCATTTGCGGTTGTTGCAGTTGGTGTGCTTGGACTACAAATGCTCTAGTAGATCTTACCACTTGTAGTCTTCTGTAGTCATTCGTCCAGTGATTATATGCATTACAAATCACACAATACCGGGTGCAATTAGGACATTCATTGACATAATGCCCTTTCTGATTGCAATTTTGACAGAAACGAACATTTCTTTGGCGAAATTCCATAGTAACAACCTCTTTCATGACCAATGGCAACAACTCATTGGTTTTTTCTTTCTGCTTATGCTTCTTCGACTGTTTCCCAATATGTGAAGAAGATGAACTCTCTTCCAAGCTTGAAGAACTATCTGATTCAACCTATATCTGAATCAGATTCAGACGAGTCATCTCGCCGATGATGTTGATGCTATCGTTGGTACTTCTTTCTAGTTTCTTCTTCCTCCAACTATCTTGCAGCATCTACAATATGTTCTAGGCCTTGGCCATGTAGCAAAGTAGTTCCCCATCAAAGAACCTTATGCAACCCATGACGAAAATACTTGATGTGTTTAGCATCTGTGAGTGGTTCCTATAATCTCTTTTCCAACACCTTGAAACATTGAACATAAGGTAATACGTCCTCCTTCTTGATCACCTGCAATTTGTCCAATATTTCTTCATCTTCATGTTCCTTTCGATACCTTTCCAAGAATGCCCTTCCCAATTCATCCCAGCTCCGAAACTTTTGCAATTCATATTGTGAGTACCACTGCAAGGCATTTCCTTTCAATGTGATTGGAAATAGTTCCAATTTTCGAATGTCTTCCATTTCGCGATTTGCCTAACAAACCACCAGGAGCTGGTGAATGTGCATGTCGATATCATCATGCTTCTTATCTTTAAAACATTGGAATACAACTATTCGAGTATGGCCTATTGAAACAACCTCCATTCCGGGTAGAATCGTAGATTTTCCCCAATCTGAACAACCAACACCTATAGACATTACAGGCAACTCCACTACAGAACCATTTTAGCACTGGAAACTGGATTTTATCGGCAAAAGAATACTGCAATCGTCGAATCATCATACATATATTATTGTAGCAATAGATTATGCTATGAAATGGGCGGAGGCAAAGGCGTTGCGAGATAACACCACCAAATCAACCACCAAATTTATATTCAACAATAGTTTATGGTTTCCCATTGGAAATTGTGTCCAATAGGGGACCACATTTCATTAATGACACGATAAAGGAAATGACATATTTATTTTGTGTTATTCATAAAATGTCCACTTCTTATTACCCAAGCGAGAATGGTCAGACTAAGGCAACTAATAAAATGCCGAAAGCTATTATCGCCAACAAACAGGTGTTGGAGAAAGGAGGATCTTGGCGTGAGTTTTTGTAATCAGCATTATGGGCTTACTACACAGCCTATAAGATATCTACGGGCTATACGCCATTCCAATTGGTGTACAGAATGGATGCAATCATGCCATATGAATTCATTTTACCAACTCTGCAGATTCAAACAATGTATGGGGTCATTTCGAAAAGAGGACGGAAAGTTGAACAGACCGTAAGGGACCGTAAACTCGATGATTATGGGACCCTTTAAGCAACTTGGATGTAGGTGCTGAATATTGTGTATCAGCTGTTACTTCTACAATCAACTACTACATTGTTATCTGTTGGAAGTTGTGAGCATGGTTATTGGATATTTGCATAGTTTACTTATCGTATGAATAGTAGTTTGCAATGGTTACCTCTATTTAATTAGCGCTAGGTTGTTGGACATATATTGTTATTGTTGTTGTTGTTATTGGATTCATGTTAGATTAGAGGGTTCCGTTGTCATAATTGGGAACAAGGAGTTAAGGGATTAAAACACATCCCTAACAACAGTGGCTTTGCTAGATGATCTACTCAACTTGGACCTCAATGACTCTAGCAACAACATAATCGTTGAAATATATCTAGTGACAGCAACTTGCCCTTCATGTTTATCTCTTGATCATCCTTTTAAGGTCAGTGGTTCAAGAGGCATGTTAGCTCTTTTCTTTAAGTGTATTTTCAGTCATTATTATGATGCATGGTGCGCTTCTTTTAACTTTCTACAACATATTTAAGCAAAAACATGATAGAAGACTCAGGTCTTGACATTTGTAGCAAAGCAAGGGTTCATGAGCATTTGCCTTTGGATATTTGTCAAATATGCTCTGTTTTTCTACGTGATTCTTCTAGAGAGGTAATCATAGTTCTGCATACATTTAGTACTTCAAACATTTATCTTTGCATTGTAGTTCTATGCAACGGTTCCTCTGTGCATTTGATATGGTAAGCCATGATTTCTTATTAATCTCAATCAGTATTTGCATGTCTTCTTAAAGCACACAATCATGTACAATGTTTGTTTTAGTTGTGTGTAATTTTTTAAGTCATATCTTTATGTCCAATCGTGCACACTTAGGCACCGTTGGATCTTTGTTAAATAGGCTCTTTTTTCCTACATGATTCTTCTAGAGAAATAATCGTAGTTGTGCGTAGGTTTAGTGCTTTCAACTTTCATCTTAACATTATTTTGCATTGTAGTTCTGTGCAACAGTTCCTCTATGCATTTGATATGATATGCCATGATTGCTTTGGAGATACACTTATGTTAAAATGTGATCTCCTGAATTACTTAGGTCCAAACATGAATTGACCAAAAAATTGTAAGCAACCCTCAATTTTTTAACATCATTAGAGATTGTAGTCCTAGGAGCATTTTCTGTGGAAGTGAAACTTCATGTGATCTACTTTGATCTATGATAAAAGTAGTTCAAGCCTATTGTAGCCTAAGTTTTTGCAGGTTGGATGAGGTGTTGATGGATTGAGATGTGAATATTGTCCTGAATATTGATCATGAATATTGTGAATAGTAGAATATTTTAAATATTGATTATGATTATTTTGAATATTGATCGTGAAACCTCTTGAATACAAATCGTGAATATTGAAATATTTTGAGTACCGATCGTAATTATTGTGAATACCGATCTTGAATATTGATCTTGAATATGTAAATACTGAAATATTTTGAATATTGATCGTGATTATTGTGAATACTAATCATGAATACTCTTGAATATTGATCTTGAGTACTTTGATTATTGATCGGGAATATTGTGAGTACCAAAAGATTTAAAATCCTCTTCATGATTATTGATACTAATTGTAATTATTATGAATACTCTTGAATACCAATTGTGAATTTTCTCAAAATTGACATTGCATTCTTTGATCATTAATTATGAATACTCTATTTACTAATATTTAAGTATAATTTCAAATAGTGATTGCAAATAATATTTATAACTATTATTGCAAAATTTTCAAATATCTATTGTAAATTCAAATTTTGAATACTTTGTTTGTGAGTTTAGAAGAAAGTCAATGTTAAAGGCTAATATGTGATGGTAGTCTAGATTTTTAAGACTTAATTTTTGGCTAAGGACTAAACTATCATGCATTTGCATTAGAGAAGGTCCCAATGTTAAAAGGACCTTTTGTCAAGATAGTATTGACGATGCAAAAGTGGAAGATCGAGGGCCGCTGGACCAGAATAGACCTATCAGATGAAGAGTAAAAGGGCCTTGAAGGAGATGATGGGAGATTCGTGAAGTTTCTTCAATATAAAATTTTCAATCCGAAGATCAAATTAGACCAGAGGAGCTTGAAAGGCAACTCTTCATTGAAAATTTTCTTTTTAAAAAAAACAGTTCATTAATACAAGAAAAATGGTTTTGAGGCTAGTTATAGCTAGAAGACACCTATCTTTGGGCCAAATTGACCTATGAAATTGGCTACTCAGAGCTAGCGGACAAAGCGAAGTCACCAAGTAGGTAGAAATACTTCGGGAGATTTCTATCACCGTTCCATCAAGCAGAGTGTGGACCTAGTGATGGGCTACATTCACCGTTTGGGTGTGTAAATTCTTCATGTATGTCCGAGTCAAGTAAGAGGCGTCGTGCCTAGAACAAATCATCAAACATGCTGCCTCGATGGAGCTTTGTCTTGCCGCCTCAATGGATGCCAGCGGTATCTCCTTGGATGAAATGTATCTTCATAAGAAAAGTAAACAACAAATGACAAACGCGTTAGTAAGATCATCATCTTGAATCATCCCAAGAAAATATGATGTGAGTCGCATTCACTGTACCTCACCAAATCACTGATTTTGTAGATTATACTCCTTAACTCCTCTGTCAAGGACCCTCTCAACAACAAGGGAAGCACAAACAACATGCACAAGAATAATTTGGTCATTGAGATACATTTATGTGCAATGATATCATCATGAAATTACAAGACATGCTATAAAATGTAATACACAATGTTGAGGTGGAAGCAACGTCAAAAAACATGCCATGGCAACCTGTAAAAATCTATGCCAGTCATGAGACTTTAGTCAACTTAGCTTGTTGTCCCTTGTGAAGGCACCCTTTGGGCATCGCATGTGTCTTGTCAGAGTTTGAAACGAGGCTATTGCCTTCTTTACAATCATCTCTTCTCTCCTCAAGAAGATCCATGGGGCCTTTGGGAGGACAATTGAAGTCCCCACCGTTTGTGGCCATTAATTGGCCATCTTTTCCACTTCTTTTATGTCATTTAGTGCATCTTTTTTATCTTTCGACCCGGTCAAGTGCTCCCAAATCATGCTCCTGACATTCTTGAATATGTGCATCGGGTCCAAAAGATGGTTTATCACCAATTCCTCCAAATATGGGAGTTCATAAAATATTGATAACCTCTTCATGCCAGTAGGAGGGAGTCACCCTAGATCTTGATCTCCAAATTTGAAGCCAATCACTTGCCTACAATATTAACAAACAAGCACACACATTTAATGTAGATTATCGCCAGAAGAAATATAACGAGAGTAATTATAAGATAAATAAATGACATGTAAATTAATTGGCTCAAATATGTATTGTGTGAAAGATTCAACTAGTTTCATCACATTTTGCAATATTTCCATATTTGGCATATTGAGGCCAAAACTTGTTTTAGACTTAGAGGTTGACTTTTCAAAGTTTATTAGTCTAAATTTCATTTGAATAAACACTTTTTGAAAGTGTGGGAAAGATAGAATACGAGTTTGAGTAGATTCAATTTGAATAAGCTGGGTACATTGAATCTAGACCCAAAATTGGTAGGATTAGCATTTTGGTGGGAAAGCCAAGTGGCCAAATAGGGTTTGGACTTGTTATAAAAGGATGTAACTCGCGGAGAGAGACATCTTCTCTCTTCTCTATCTCATTTCATGCTTATACATGGTTCTCTTGGGTTCTACTATCCATTGGTGCACTATCTTGGTGATTGCTTGCAATTCCATGTGTAGAACGATTTATATTTGCTATTTTTGGATCCACACGTGTGAAATACAGTAGCTTGCTGGTTTTGTACGGACTGCAACAGTACATAATCATCTCATTCAAGTTTGATCAAGTTCTATTAGTGTTTGCATCTCAAATTGTGTGTAGATGCTGATTTTTCTACATTGTGAAATTGGTAGTGTATTTCTCTTTCTAACCAAAGATCATTCAAGTAGATTGGATCTTAAGGATCTGAAATCTTTCACATGGTATCAGAGCTTGTGTTTCAGGTTATGAAGGAGGAAATCAGATCTATCAATGATTTGGTGAAGATATCAAGTCTAGAGCATGCTAGAGAGGATTCCACACCAAAATCGGATTTTTTGCTTTTGTAGATTGGATCTTTTGTAGATCAAAACACTAAATAGGTCAATATACTTGTTCAATTCCGTTTTTTGAATTCACATGCTGGATTTGGCCGATTTTTAAGTCATTGGTTCAGCCTAAGTGGTGGCTTATAGATTGCATATCAAATTTTCAACATTTGCATGTAGATTTGGAATAGTCAATATTTTGTGATTTTGTCAAAACCCTAATTTTGATTGGATCTCTAGATAGTGAGGTTACTGGACTTCATTTGAGTGTGTTTCAATCTTAGGAAGTGGAAAAAGTCATTAGATTGAGGATAGATCATAGGTTGATCAAGATTCCATGATTCTATGTGTTGATTTGCTTGGATAAGTGCTAGAAGAGAATTTGTGAGATAGTTTCAAATCTTGGTGATTTCTTTTGAAAGCATTTGTTGTTGTTCAAAGGTGTGCTTTGTGCATTGAAACAGGTTGAAAGAGAAGATCAGGTCATTGCTACATGGCAGCCTCAATTGGAGTCATGTTGGAAGCCAATGATAGGCTTAACTCAAGTGGCTATTCACTATGGAAAGTGAGGATGGAGTCACTTCTTGAGATGAATGATGTTTTGGATATTGTTGTAGGTTTGGAGGAAAGACCAACAACACAACAAGATCAATTGAGGTATGACAAGAGGGCCAAGAAGGCTCTACACATGATAAAGATGAATGTTACCAATGAACTTCTCAAGGAAGTTGGTAAGTGCACATCATCTTTGGAAGATTGGAATTCATTGAAGAAGCTTTGTGAATCCAAGTCTACTTCTAGAGTGTTGACTCTAAGAAGGCAAATCTTTTCTTGTTTGCAAAAGAATGAAGAAAGTCCAGGTACTTTTGTTTTGAGAATGAAAGCATTGAATGATGAGCTGGCTAGCATTGATGAAAGCATTAAGGAAGGAGAGCTTATTCAAGTGATTCTTAATGGATTTTTTATTGCTCATGCTAACATTGCTCAAAGTATTGCTATTCAAAAGACTTTGCCAAGTTTGATGGATCTTCAAGAGATCTTGATCAATGAGGAATATAGGCTTCAAGCAAGAGGTGGATCTACATTGACACTTCAAGAGGATGCTATGTTCACAAAGGGCAAATTCAAGGGCAAAACCAAAACCAAGTGGTCTAAAGGGCAAGATCAAGTGGATGCTTCTTCAAGTGGCAAAAAGAAGGATAGATTAAAGCTCAAGTGCTTCTATTGTGGCATCAAAGGACACTTTGCAAGTGAGTGCTACAAGAAGAAGAGAGATCAAGGAGACAAGCAAGGTAATCTTACTGTTGATGAGGATGGTTTGGATGTGCAAGATGAAAATGATGATGCTTTTGTGATCTCTTCATGTATTCTTGCTAATGATGGAGATCTAGATCCTTGGTGGATCAATAGTGGAGCAAGTTCACACATGACCTTTCACAATGAGTACTTCACTTCTTTGTTGTCATATGGAGATGACAAGAGGGTGATCTACACGGCCAATGATGGTGAGTGTGCAATCAAAGGGATTGGCACAGTTCCTATTTCTCTCTCTACAAATAGGAATCTTCATTTGGAGGATGTCTTGTTTATTCCATCTATTACCAAGAATTTGCATAGTGTGAGTCAAATGCTAAGTAAGGGCCTCAAGGTGGAGTTTGATGGAGATGCTTGTTTGATCAAAAGGAAGGATGTCTTGATTGGAAAAGATAAAAGGCAAGGGAAGTTGTTCAAACTTGAGGCTTGTGTTATTGCTAACCAAGTTGGATGTGTTGCAAGGGAGCAAATTTCTATTCAAGAGGTTTGGCACAAAAGGATGGGACACCTCAACTTCAAGTCATTGGAGGTAATGGCAAGGAAGAAGGTTGTGATTGGTCTTCCAAGCTCCTTAAGTAATGACAAGCATGTTTGTGAGTCTTGTGCTTTGTCTAAGTCACATAGACTATTTTATACTAGATCTATTTCTAGATCTACAAATCTTTTTCAACTTGTACATTCGGATATTCTTGGATTTACTACAATTAGCAATAGTGGAGCTAAGATGTATGTAACATTCATTGATGATTTCAGTAGATTTTGTTGGATCTATCTACTAAAGAACAAGGATGAAGTGTATGATGTCTTTGTCAAGTTCAAGAATGCAAGGAAGAACCAATTCTCCACAAAGATCAAGTGCTTGAGAGGTGACAATGGTGGTGAGTACATATCTAACAAGTTCAAGGCCTTTTGTGATGAGCATGGGATCAAGAGGGAGTATACAACATCAAGGACCCCACAACAAAATGGAGTGGTTGAATAGAACTTTATGTGAAAGTGCTAAAGCTATGAGGTTAAGTGCTAATCTTGACAAACCATTCTGGGATCAAGCTTTGTTGTGTGCCAATTTCTTGTGCAATAGGTGGCCGAGTGCTATTTTGGATTGAAGGACACCTTTTGAGATGCTATTCAAGAGGAGGCCGAGTGTCAACTTTCTAAGAACCTTTGGATGCACATGCTATGTCAACATTACTCTTGATGATAGGACCAAGGAGGATCCTAGGATCCTACTTTGGATGGTGGTGATGATGGACCTTCATCAAGTCAAAAGCCAAGGAGAACATCAAGAGAAAGACAAGTACCTTCAAGGCTCACATATGATCAAAATGGTAAGCAAGTAGTTTCTAGAAATTATGTTGTTTTCCTAACCTCTTTGGATGATCCTACAAGTGTAGATCAAGCAAGGAAAGAAGAGGAGTGGATCCAACCAATGGATCTCAAGTATCAATCTCTTATGAAGAGTGGAACATCTTCTGGAAGATCTTCTTGTGTACATGGAGCTATGCAAGTGGATGGATGTTGTCTTGCTGTAAAATCAAGTAATGGATCTGGAAAACAAATTTTGTTCAATGACTTTGATGATCAAGTTGAAGATCAAGAGGTTGATCTCAAAGCGCTTCAACTAATCAAAAGCGAAGTTGGCAATTTGGAGCTAGTCAAGAGCATCAAAGGAGAGGTAATTGGCAAAGGTGTTATGGATCTGTTTTTACAGCATATTGAAGACTCAAGTAAGGTCAAAGGAGCAGCAAGGAAGTGTTGTTCAAGTTTACTTTACTTTTTCTATCTCATGTTTGAGCAATTTCATGTGGATGTGTGCAAATTGTCAAAATATGGTAAAACTAGCTACATTGGTGAGCATTGTTTTGATGTTGGATTTGTACTAGCATTCTTGGCTGATTTTGCTGATGAAAATGAAGCTATTGGAGGTTCATTATGTCACTCATTCATGGTCAAGTCATCAAGGTATGATGGTATCTCGAGGCAAGATGAAGATGGAGGCTCATTCATGGAGTATCATGGTGGATACAAGGCAACAAAGGACAAAGGAGGATGAGACATGCAAAAAAAAATTGATCACTCACATTTATTGTTTGTTTGCTGTATTTTTCTAGAGAGTTCAGATTTGGAAGCATGGTGGAATCATTTCATTTACATTCTATTTGATTCTTCATGTTCTAGTCACATTTTTACATGTAAAATTGATGTAAGAAATAGTGAAGCATCCCAAGTGGACACTATTCCCTATATCAATTATGGTTGTTTCTATTTTGAGCATTACATGATCATTGAAAGGAGATCTATTCTTAGGAAGAAGATCATTCTTATCATGGATCAAAGTTCTATTGACAAAAACTATGCTAGGAGCTTTGGAAGCTAGGAAAGCGAGTTTTGAGGTACATCATTGGAACTCGAGATTTTGGCATATTGTATGAGGGATCATCACCTAATCTTTTTGGATTTTCAGATTTGGACTATGCTGGAGATGTAATGGATAGGAAATCCATTAGTTCTTATTGTATTTTCATAGGTGATGGAGCTATATCATGGATGTCAAAGAAACAAGCCACTATCTCATTGTCATCTAGTGAGGCCGAGTACAAAGCTCTTACACATTGCACAAAGGAGATGGTATGGATCAAGAGGATGATCAAGGATCTTCACTTGCTGGATTTTTCAAAGAGCCCAATCATCTTTTGTGACAATCAATCATCCCAAAGAATGGCATCCAATCCTATCTTTCATGCTAGGAGCAAGCATATTGAGATACAATATCATTTTGTGAGGGAGCGAGTCATTGCAAAGGAGGTGGAGCTTCAACATGTGTCTTCAAGGGAATATGTAGCTGATATCTTCACCAAAGCATTGGGAAAAGACTTGTTCATGAAGCATAGGACTTCACTTGGAGTATTATCAAAGTCTATGCTAAAACTAGTTGAAGAGGGAGTGTGAAAGATTCAACTAGTTTCATCACATTTTGCAATATTTTCATATTTGGCATATTGAGGCCAAAACTTGTTTTAGACTTAGAGGTTGACTTTTCAAAGTTCATTAGTCTAAATTTCATTTGAATAAACACTTTTTGAAAGTGTGGGAAAGATAGAATGCGAGTTTGAGTAGATTCAATTTGAATAAGTTGGGTACATTGAATCTAGACCCAAAATTGGTAAGGTTAGCATTTTGGTGGGAAAGCCAAGTGGCCAAATAGGGTTTGGACCTGCTATAAAAGGATGTAACTCGTGGAGAGAGTCATATTCTCTCTTCTCTGTCTCATTTCATGCTTATACATGGTTCTCTTGGGTTCTACTATCCATTGGTGCACTATCTTGGTGATTGCTTGCAATTCTATGTGTAGAATGATCTATATTTGCTATTTTTGGATTCACACGTGTGAAATACAGTAGCTTGCTGGTTTTGTACGGACAACAACAGTACATAATCATTTCATTCAAATTTGATCAAGTTCTATTAGTGTTTGCATCTCAAATTGTGTGTAGATGCTGATTTTTCTACATTGGTGAAATTGGTAGTGTGTAACCAAAGATCATTCAAGTAGATTGGATCTTAAGGATCTGAAATCTTTCACAAGTTGTACCTTCATGGAATGGGGATGCTGACCAGCAAGCCCATCATGCATAGGTAATCAGGTGGAAGGTATCGAGTGTGGCCCTCATAAACCATCTTTCGTAGATGTTGTGAGTGACGTGCTTGCAAATGCTCACCACAAACGGGACATGCATTGTAGCCACTAGTTTGGAGCCCCACGTTGAGACAAAACAACCAACTTAATTGTGAGTCTAATGTTCGAATTGAAAGAAAAGTTATGAATACACATAAAATTTAATATAATATCATGAATCGAATCAATAGCAAGGATATCTCATCGGAACATTCATCCTAGAAAGTCGTGCATCGTCCACATCAAGATCCCCTTTACCACAAAAGCTCTTTGTCTCAGTGGTCTTGATATATCGCTCACTTGAACTCCTTGCCATAGAATCTTTAGCTCATCTACCAAGGGAGCCATATACACGTCCATATTTTTTGCCTTGTATTTTCCTGGGATAAAAAGGGCAAGCATTAGGTGTCCCTTCTTGATACTTAGCCAAGGGGGAATGTTGCAATTTACAAGCACAACCAGCCAAGTGGACCATGATGTGGAGCACAAATTGAATGGATTCACACCATCCATCACCAACCCCAAATGCAAATGGCGAGGCTCATCCCTAAACTCATGCCAAGTAACATCCACATGCTTCCATGTTGGAGAATTGGCGGTTCTCATAGTATCGTCCAATGAATGATTGTTCGAATGCCATGTCATTAGCTCCATGATGGAATTACACTTAAACATGTAGTGTATCCTGGGTGATGGGCAAATGTCTTACCACCTTGGCGGATATGGTCGCTCCTTGTAAATCTTGACTATAGCGGTGTTCCCCACGTCGTGGACATGTGCTTGCCTCCTCAAACTCATCTCGATATAAGATGCAATCATTGGGACATGCATGAATACTCTTGTAATCCATGTCGACTGTGGATAGCATTTTCTAGGCTTCTTGTCAAGATGCCGCCATGGTATTATTTGGAAGCAACATTTTTCTAAGCAAACTGTGACAAAATATTTATGTAATTAGCTATATATAGTTTCTCACGACACATGAAAAAATAAAATGAGATGAGAGTTTGTCTATAACACACAAGAAGCTAGCAAGCTTACCCAAATAACTCTGTGATGCTCGCATCTGACCACCCGTACTTAGTTTGCAAGTTCAAAAGTAACAAACAATCTTGCAACTTTGACATTTGTCCACCCATGTACAAAGGAGTGGATGCCAAGTCACGCATTATCTCTTCTTCCCTTGTCAATGTGGCCTCGGGTGGGTATGTGAAGAATGCATCCATCCATGTCATCCATGTCATCCATGTCCTCCTTGTGATCATGCACTGTGAATGGCACATCCTCGTGTATTGTGTCTCTTTGGGACATATCTTCGTGCAAGTCCACGGGTGGTGCATGCAAGGAAAGTGGTGGCTCTCGTGCGCTTGCACGTCTGAACCTTGTGGATTGCATGGCAACATCTAGTTGAATTCTCTGATAGTTATATGAATGTGAGTCAGCATCCTACACAATACAAGTGCAACAACAATCAAGAACAACAAAATATTCTCTCCAATCGTGAAGACCACCAAGTACATACATGATAAGGGTGCATGCAATCATGTTTCTTAGTGATACAAAGTGCTTTGTAAATCAGAAATCACCGAAGAACTGACTTCGGGCCTCACAAACAATGACTCTGACTCAATCTGTCCATATATGCAAATGAGTGGTATAGTAATATGTTGCTCTCATTGCAGTGCATACTTACATCATGTACATGGGCATGGTATTCTTTGGTATAGTCGGGCCTCTGATCTAATATGTGATGGTCCTGCCTCATCATCTGAAAAAGAAGAACATGAACTCTCCATTTGCATCGGTGCACCTTGACAGTTGACAATGGATGCAACACATAATTAGAGATGATTTGCAATACATAAAACAAATGAAATGAATACACCGAGATGAATACAAGACATGTTTTTAAATACTAATTTTGTGTCTTGTGCTAGTCTCTTGATTTTTCTTTTACAAGATAAGTTAAATGAAATTTTTTGACAAACAATATTGTTCAACCTAGCTTAGTTGTATGGCACTTACTTGAATTGTTAGAACTTTGTCATGAATATGATGGTGAGCTATGGCGCTGGCGGTTCTAGGCATCTCGATGTATAAATTCAAGATAGGTCTAATTAAATCCATAATCATTGTTTGTGACAAGGCCAACTACAATCTTGTGATCCATGCTTATTGTTTGTGACAAGGCTAACTGCAATCTTTTGACGAGCAAGGCTAGCCATGTAATGAACTCCTACATTCTCGGCATGCCCACTTTCACCCCTCACATTTTTCCTCCCTCTGGACCCACTGCCACTTAGGGTGACTATCCTCCCGACTTTACTTCATGGGGTCACATTTCACTATGGGATTCTCAACACACTCCCCTCTAGTCACCCCTTGGCTATTCTCCCACTAGCAATTCTCCCCTCGGTACTCTCCCCCCTGGCTATTCTCCATCGAGTACATTACGTACACCCCACATCATCAGTATTCTCCCATCGGCGGGGCCTCTCCCATACCTGAGGCCACTCCCGCAGACACTCCCAGGGCCACATCTCCCATATTAGAGGCCACCCCCATAGACACTCCCATGGCCACATCTCCACTAGCTGCCATCCCGTCATTGTATGACATAGACAGGAATAGTTACATAATTGAGAATAATCGTGGTAAGAGGGTCATCACACGCATGAGGGAGCTCATGTATATATACTTTTCCAAAGACATATTTCATGACTGGCATGATGTAAGTAATGACCGCAAGAATCATGTTGTTGATTAGCTGCGTAGTGAGTTCCCAATCCCATCCGAGGAAATGGAGTTTGCACGAAAATGGATGAGGAGCCGCACGGGATTCGTGCTCAACCACAGCAAATCGGAGATCTGAGATGCAGTGAGATCCGGAAAAGGTAGGCCCTCCTACATGGAGAAAGATGACTGGAAGTATGCAAAGAGAAAATATAAAGATAATCCAGATCATTCAAGCAACAGCGAGAGGCAGCCAGAGTTTGATTAGAGACCACGGGCGCTTCTCACTTAGGCAGTGGCGACGATGGATATTTTTGAGCCCACTTTGTAAGTACCCTAAAACCTTAAGTGAAATTTGAATATTCATTGTTTTCTTTTGAGGTCATCGTTTGACACCTTAGAATAAAATGTTGTTTTTATATGATCAAAATTTGGAATGTTTGTGCAATGATCTACCGTGGCGCGACATGACGAGTATATGTATGCATATGCCCACAATATGCAAGCATTACTTGGTTATTGGAGAGGTAGGGCGTGCAGATAAATTGGAATGCTGCTCCTTAGGTATGACATCAAATACATTTTTTGCTTAAATTTGTTATTCTCTCCCACTCTCATACCATTTTTCAAAAGACTAATTCATGTGTCTTGCGTGTGCAGTAACAACAAGTCTCACCTGATGAATATGATGAGAATGGATCAGATAGATCTAGATAGTGTTTTAGCTCTATAGCTAGCCTTTCTATGTTTATAGATACTTATGTATATGTTTTTACATCTATCATTTCAATTGGTACATTTGCCAGGGTCATATCGATATAGCTAGTTTGTATGTATTTTTGAATCCAAACTAGTTATGTAATTGATTTGTATTTGGCTCTAAACGATGTAGAAATGTTTAATTTGTTTGTTTTAAACTGCAATTATTCACATGTATTGACTCGCACGACATGTAATAATTTATGGTATTTGTGATTATTATGGTGTAATGTAATTTATTTATCCATGGTTAAATGTAAAGAGTCACTTATTTTGTTCGACCTTAAACCCTAGTCTCATTAAATTATTTGAATTTATTTCTTGCACTCATTAACTCTATAGTGTTGTATTTTCTAAAACTATCTTTTATTGCTTGCAACAATTATCCCATACGTATCCTCAATGTCTCATGACACATCTCCAAGTCACGGATCCGGCCGATGTCGTGGGTCATCCCATTTTTCATCCATGAGTGACGATGAGGTCCTCAGTTATATGGATGGGATGTCTCCTTCACATGCAGGAGGATCATGGAGAGAGTAAGGGCTTGTTCGAAGGCACGAATTTCCAGCAGGTTGCCCACTACCCGTCCACATTATTTCGTTCTAAGGGGATCCAGTCCCCACTACCTACTTGAGATCCAGTCCCCGACCGAGGTTTTCCCCCCTTCCACGAGGGTCTATCTGGCAGGAGACCCTCCCCCACACACTCTAATGCCAATGCCTCTTCCTGATATTCCGGCTGGAAAATGAGAGATCGTAGGAGGAGTTGCCTCAACGGCGGCTCTTGTTGTGGCGGTGATGTCGATGATGTCGTGCTTCAGAGGTGGCCTCGAGTCTAGCACATCCATCTAGCAGGCCTCATTGTAGGGATTCCTTACTTTGAGAAACCCTAACTCGAGAAGCAATGCGGTCTGTCACACCTGATTATCCCAACACCCCCATACTCTCTCCTCACATTTTTCCTTCTTCGGTACCCACGCCCCCTATTTGGCCAGGCCACTTCACCCATTTTTTTCTCCCATTCAGACCCATGTTGGTTACACTCCCACTCAAGTAGACTTCTTCATCTAGCTCACCATGTAAGAACATTGTCTTTTCGTCCATGATGTGAATCCTGAGACCATAAGTGTTGCATATGCAAATAGCAGGCATAGGGACGAATGTTTCATGACAGAAGAGAAGGTCTCAACATAGTCGATACCATATTTTTGAGAAAAACCCTTCGCTACAAGTTTGGCTTTATACTTTGAAATATTTCCATTCGATCCATACTTCAGCTTGTATACCCACTTGCATTGTATAGTCTTTCGCTTATCTGGTAATGGCTGCAATGTCCATACCTAACTGAGCCACTGACCCAAAGAATTGCTGCTCCTGACGCGATGGTGCATCCTTCTGAGACACTTTTACAGGCGTCCTTGAGAGATTCCCAGCTAGCATCACTGTAGGAAAGCATCTAGAACCCTACATCACGACAATAACACAAACCATAATTCTATGTTAATTGAAGATATTGCAAAATTCGTTTTGCAATCTTCCAATGTGTCGACCTGGGATTCGTGCAGAATTGGCTCATCCTGAACACAGCATAAGTAATGTCATGACATGTGTTATCTGCAAGGTACAGCAGTGATCCTATCAGTTTTCTATAAGTATGAGCTGCATCAATTCTTTCTTTGCTTCAGTCTTTGAACAATTTTCGTTCATCAGTACTGTTCCTACGAGCATTGGAGTATTCATTCCTTTGCAATTCAACATCTTGAAATCCTCTAGGATTTTTGGGGTGTATCTGGACTGATGAAGGTACAACTTACCTCCCTCGTAGTCCCTTTCAATCTATAAGCCATGGTAACACCTAGCCTCTACCAAATCTATTGTTTCGAGATGCAGTCATTCTTCACTTCAGCAATCAGCTTCTCACTCTTGTAGAGTATCAGAGTGTCATCCACATACATAGCCACAATGATGATCTTTCCATCTGTAATTCTCACATACACATTGGAATAAGCCATAAGTGGCTTGAATTCTATGGATTTTTGAGCTTGATCTATCTTTTTGTACCATTGTCGAGCTGACTGCTTCAGACCATAGATACTCCTGTGCATTCTGCATGCATAATCCAGAAGTGAATTCGAGACATAACCTAGGGGTTGATCCATGTGAACCTCTTTGTCTAACTCACCCTGCAAGAAGGTTGTCTTCTCGTCCACAATGTGGATCCTGAGGTCATAAGCAGCTGCATACGCAACTAACAAACGTAGGGACGAATGTTTCATGACAAGAGAGAAGGTTTCAGAATAATCAATACCATATCTCTGAGAGAATCCCTTCACTACTAGTCTTGCCTTATATTTCGAAACATCTCCATCTGGTCCATACTAGCTTATAAGCTTATTTGCATTTTACAGCCTTTCGCTTATTTGGTAGTGGCTGCAACGTCCATACCTGGTTCTTTCTCATGGATTCCATCTCCTAGTTCATGTCTTGGATCCATTTGTCCTTTTTTGGACATTCAATTGTCTCCTCGAATGTCTGTGGTTCGCCACTGAATCCACAAAATTCTTTAGATGTGGAAGCAGAGCTGCCTGGCACATATCTTGTTGGCGCTCTTTGTTGTCTTGTTGACCTTCTAGGAGATCCTCCTGGAACTGCAATGCCTTTGTCAGAAGTTGTTCGACTGCCTACATTTGAGCAAATGTGTGTGTAGTTCAACACCTGACACATAGGAGGTGATCCTAGACTCAGAAGATACCTCACACTTCATCACATCAAGACAAATTATGTTTGATTTTCGAAGTGCTGATCCATCAAGGTTCATTGTTCTTGGAGATGGATCCAAATATCAAGTGAATGGTATTGGTTCACTATGGCTCAATATGAATGGCAGAGACAAATGACTCGAAGATGTTCTGTTCGTGCCTACATTGTAGTAGGACTTGCTTTCTATGGCATGAATAGCTGATGTAGGGATGCGTGTTACGTTCTCGGACAAAGCATGCAATGTTATTGATGCCAATACCAGTATCTTGATCACTCAAGATAGAAGAAAAGGTAATCTATATCACCTGAAGGTACGCTTACCTGTAGATCAAGTGCATCAGACTCATGATGATTCGCTAGACACTCTATGGCACAGGAGACTATGCCATATGAATTCGATGGCACTTTACCAAGCAAACCATCATGGAGCAATAACAGGGGTCAGCATCTCGAATGCAAACAATTCGACCACCTGTGATGCATGCCTGAAGGGTAAGATGTCATGCACTCCATTTGTCAAGGACTCCTACAAAACGACTAAGATTCTAGAGTTAGTCCATTCTAACATTTGGGGGCCTTTCAATGTGATCTCAGTAGGAAGCTCAAAATATCACATTACCTTCATTGATGATTATAGTAAATTTGTCAGAGTGTATTTTATTCAGAATAAATCAGAAGCCCTTGACAAATTCACAGAGTATGTGAATTGAGCAGAGAGATGCACTGGCAACAAAGTGAAGCAGATTAGGACAGATCAAGGTGGCGAATACATCTCAAATTGCTTTACTGACTTTTGCAATGATCGTGGTATCATTCATAGAAGGATCGTAGCTTACACACCGTAGCACGATGGTGTTGCAGAATGAAAGAATAGAATTCTGATGGAAACTGCCAGATGCATGATGGCCTACTCAAAAGTTCCAAGAGTACTGTGGGCTAAAGCAGTAGATATAGCTGCTTATATTCATAATAGGATGGGAAAGTCTAGTGTTCCTCACACAAAACCACACAAATTATGGTGGGGTAAAAAGCCCAACCTGTCTTACATCAGAATCTTTGGCTATGCAGCTTATCCACGTATCCCTGATAAGCTTCGAAAGAAACTTGATGAGAAAGCTGAACATGGATATTTGGTAGGATATGACAACAATTCGTCATACTACAGAGTCTATATGCTAGACATGAACACTGTGAAAATAGTCAGGGATGTCAGATTTGATGAGAGCAAAACAATGGCTAACGATGATCCTATCAGCTATGAAGTTCTGGAAAGACAGTACTATGATCTGCTGCCAGTGACAAAGGGAGTAGAAGACGAACACGGAAACAAAGATTTTCGAGTCGCTTCGCATTCAATTGACGAATATAAGAAAAAAAATCGAGAGGCAGTCTTATGCTACATTGTTTTTAAACCAAGATGGTTTTGGATCTAGCAGAGCAGACAATCGCGAATTACAAGAGTGGTAGATTAGCCACGATCTAGAATACTTCGGCTGATGTCATAATATCTGATCAAATGTTTGTATTCCTTGGTATTTGACTGATCTTCTTGGTTGTTCATGGAGCAAGAAAGATTTTGTGTCACAAAACAATTTTGTGTCATGTATCGCAAAATTGTTCGTGAACAATTTTATTTTTTGTGTCTTTTCTGTCAAAAATGGAGTGGAGGACATTTTGTTTCTTCATGGATCTGATAGCTTTACGGCTATATCAGACTATAAGAAGTTCTGACTACCAATTTTGAAGCTCTGATACCACTGATGGGAATCAGGCTCTGACTACTACTCATGAGAATTGAGCTCTAAAACCATTGATGTGAATCGAATGACAAAACAAAATGCGAATAAATTCGGATGGAGTTTACATATGTTTGCTAGTCACTGTCTGCTATATCATTCCTACAATCCTCCAGAATGTAGAAAGACACTATTGACCTACGTTTTAGTTAATTCAGCATTCAACAAAAATGAACTTATGTGCAAAATAGATAAGACAAGCGAATGAGATACACGAACAATAACCAGTCAATAATTCAATTGAGATCAGACAATTTAGAATGATATGTGCATAATAGCTACAACATCATCTATTGATCCCCTTGGTTTAAGCACTGTGTGACAGACCCACACAGCACATTGGTGTGAGAGAAGCGATGTTCTCCCATGAACAGTGTCTCGCTTACTAGTGAATTTCTTATATCTTTGTGGATCCTGTTTTTAAAATTGTCTCGCTCACTAGCGGACTTCTCTATTCTCTATTTTGTCTATCTGGTCTTCTATGTCATTGGTGCATCTAGCAACTGCATATATTTAGAATAACATTCTTGATTAGATAGATTAAACAATCTAACACTATTCTCAGGTTACAAGAGCGGCATATTAGGCACGTCCTAACACTCTTATGCTGATGTCATCATATCATATCAGGAAACTGTATTCCATGGTACTTGTTTAATCTTCCTGGTTCTTGTGTGCGTCAGGTTCAAAAGTATTCGACCTTCGTGTGTCACAAACATTGTCCTTTCACGTCATTTGACCTTCTCCTGTTGTTCGTGAACATTTTGTTCTCGAGGTCTTCGTTTTCGAGATCTTCGATATTCTTTCGTCAAGTTGGGAGTCGAGAGCTAGCAGAGCTTTGGTAATAGAAACACTTTTGCAGTAATACGAACCTCAGCATGTAATGTGCATATGTGAATATTTTTTAATGGAATTGGCAGAACACTTTTCATATTGTAGCAATCCCAAATTCATATTGTAGCAATCCTTCATGGATAAAGACATGGATGCTTAGATGTTGCCCCATGATGCTTTGATGTTGCCCCATGAGAGACATTACTTATACATACATTTCAATGTTTTCAACTCCTTTACAAGGTGCCATTGAATTTAAAAACTTCCATGGTTTTTTACTGTAAACTTTTACCCTCCAAATGTCTCTTTATAGTCTTGCCATAATTTGTTCGTGAAAATATCCATGAAAGTATTTTATGGTCCTCTTTCAAGACCTGTAGAGAAGCAAGTAATGCATGACATATTAATAAAAAATGGCAATGTATGAAATTTTAATAACGATACTTAAAATATTCAATCTGAGTAGTAGAGACATTGAATCTAGTCACAATAATAGTACGATTTTTTATTATGGAGGAAAACCAAAGTTTGAACTTAGGTTTGGACTTGTTATAAAAGGATGTACTGGCACTGATCAAAATTCAACACATAAGATTCTACGAAAGGCTTTACCTTGAACCAACAAGCCAAACAAGAAGTTGTTATCATGATTCATGGAGACCGCTCTAATTGATCTTCTACATACAATATTGTGGTCCATTTCACTCTATATGATGTTTTGTATATAACTCCTTCAAAGAAAGGCCTTTACTCATTTATGCAAATACACTAAAGATGGGCAATGCTCAAAGGGTAGTTGATATTCTCCTCTTACACATTTAATGAGAGGAAGATTGACATTGTCCAAGACTACATCTACTTTAGAGACTAGAGTCAAGGTGTTTAGTTTAAAAAATCTAGCATGAAAAAGGTGCTAGATATAGAAAACACATGGGCATTTACAAGGCAATACCGCATATGGAGTCCTCTCTCCTGAGAAGCTTCCCGTGCTAGCTTTCCTGGTGACCATAGATCCCATCCATAAAGTGTAGCAAGTGAGATGATGACTCGAATGCTTATCATCTTTGGTGCAAAGGTCTCATCATAGTCAATCCCTTGTTCTTGATATCCTTTTGCCGCTAACCTAGCCTTGTAGTTGTTGATAGATCCATCTTGGTTTGTCTTCACCTTGAAGGATCCACTTGCATACAATAGCTTTCTTGTCCATAGGTAACTTCACCAATCTCCATGTTCCATTCTTCATAAGAGCTTGATACTCAAGATCCATTGCTTGGATCCACTCCTCTTCTTTCCTTGTTTCATCTACACTTATAGGTTCATCAAAAGAGGTTGGAAAGCAACATGATTTCTAGAGACTACTTGCTTACCCTTTTCATCATATGTGAGCCTTGAAGGTACTTGTCTTTCTCTTGATGTTCTCCTTGGCTTTTGACTTGATGAAGGTCCATCATCATCACCATCTTAAGTAGGATCCTTTACATCAACATCAAGAATGTTAGATCTATCCACATCACCATCAATAATGTTTGAAGACACTTTTGGAATGTTTCCCTCATCAAAAAATGACATCTCTACCAACAATCACTTTGCTGGTAGAAGGAATGTAAACCTTATAGGCTTTACTCACCTCACTATATCCAACAAAAATACCTTTCCTTGAAGATGGATCCTCCTTGGTTCTATCATCAAGAGTAATATTGACATAGCATGTGCATCCAAAAGCTCTTAGAAAGTTGACACTCGGCCTCCTCTTGAATAGCATCTCAAAAGGTGTCATTCCATCCAAAATAGCACTCGGCCACCTATTGCACAAGATATTGGCGAACAACAAGGTTTGATCCCAAAATGGCTTATCAAGATTAGCACTTTACCTCATGTCTTTAGCACTTTCACATAAAGTCCTATTTTTCCTTTCAGCCACTCCATTTTGTTGTGGGGTCCTTAGTGTTGTATACTCCCTCCTGTTGGTCATGTTGCAAACATGACAATATCATGCAAATTTCTTTAACCTTTGTCACAACTATGGGCATTTGTTCCCTGTGTGGTTGCCACCAAGTGAACTCTCTTCTAGAGTTAGCTAGGTGTGGAGTAAAGACCTTTGGCACCACAAGATCAATTGAGGTATGAAAAGAGGGCAAAGAAAGATTTACATGTGATCAAGATGATTGTGACTAATGAACTTCCCAAGGAAGTTGGTAAGTGCACAACATCAAGTGAGGCTTGGGAATCTTTGAAGAAGATTTATGAGTCCAAGTCTACGTCTAGGGTCCTAACCCTAAGGAGGCAAATTTTTTAAAGTCTTAAAAAGAAAGATAAAGGTGCTCATGCTTTTGTTTTGAGAGTGATGAATTTGCATGCATTAGTGAAAGTAGTAAGGAATTTTGGTGAATGAAGAGTTTAGGCTTCTATGAAGAGGAGGTGCATCTTCTATGTCTCAAGTTGGAGAGGAGGAAACTATGTTCATCAAAGGAAAATTAAAGGGCAAAGGAAAATGCAAGTGGTCTCAGGATCAAGATCAAGGTGAACCTTCTACTTTTGTTGGCAAGAAGAAAAATAGATCCAAGTTAGAATGCTTCTATTGTGGAGTCAAAGGGCATTTTGCAGGTGATTGCTTCAAGAAGAAGAGAGATTAAGGCGAGAATCTAACTCTTTTGCCTTCTTTACAATCGTCTCTTTCCTCCTAGAGAAGATCTATGGAGCCTTTGGGAGGACAATTCTATTCCCAATCATTTGTAACCATAAATCGGCCATCTTGTCCATTTCCTTCAAGTCATCTCGTGTAGCTTTTTTATCTTTGGCACATATCAAGTGCTCCCAAATTATGCGTGCTACATTCTTGAATATGTGCATTGGTTCCAAAAGATGGTTTATCATCATTTCTCCCCAATACGAATGTTCATGAAATATTGATAACATGTTCATACTAGTGATCAATCGAAAGGTATTTGATACTTAGCCAAGGATAAATGTTGTAATTCTCGAGGATAACCAGCCAAGTTGACCATGATGTGGAGTGCAATCAAAATGAAAATATCGCCAACCAAATGCAAATATCGAGAATCACCCTAAGCTCTCACTAGGTCGCATCCACATGCTTCCATGTTGGACAATCAGCAGGGATCCACCTAGTATCATGGAAGGAACGAATGCTTGAATGTCATCTCATAAGCTATGCTATGGACTATATGACATTTGAACATAAACTTGCATTTGAACATATGACATATCATAGGTATGATGGAAAAATGCCTTACCAATTTGGCTGGTATGGTGTCTCCTATAGATCTTGTCTAAATCTATGTGAAACATGTATTGCATTGATTTCTGCAGGAATTCATAATATGTGCAAATGGAGAACTTGTTTTTTGGATTCAAGATTGATAAGATGTTTTTAATTGTATGAGATTCTTCTAAGGATTGTGTTTAAAGTCCAGTTAAAAGATGTAAGGGATAAGAAATTAGAAAATGTTCTTGTAGTAGGAAAAATACTGATTACGAATCCGATTGATTTGTATCAAATCTAGGATGTTCCATTACAAGAAAGAGTTTGTTGAAACTTGGTTCATATTCCTTGACATTTGGGTTCATCTTGATCTTGGCAGGAACTAAGATCCGTGAGTGATGCAAGGATTGAAATTCACTATAAATATATATTCTTCTGTGGTAATCTCTGATTGAGATTTTGGGCTACAAAATGGCACTCTTTGAGAAATACCCTTTCTTAGAGCTAACTGAGTAATATTATTCTCAGTTAATAATGTGTCTTTACGGGTGTGAGAAATATGCTTAATCTCTTTCTTATAATAATGATTATTATCTAATAATTGTTTAGAAGTTATATTGGGCATTCTAGAGCCAAAATCTTCCACTATGTCATGTGAACGATGTCTAAGTGGCGATGGGTCTCTAGGTATCTCACTACTTATAACTGGATCTGAGAACGTTACTTCAACTTTCGCTTTATCTATCGCATTTTTCACGGATTTCATTTTCTTGATTTTCTTCTTATCTCTAAGAGTTGAAACATCTTTACTACATCTAGAAGTTACTTTATTTATTTCTACATCAAAATTAGGCCATTCTTGGTCTTGATTTTGTAATTCTGACACTACTGCTATCCTTTGAACTACCATGTTAGTGTTAGTTTTAGATGGTTGTATCTCATCTTCTCTAGGCGAATTTACAAACCTCGGTTTAGATCACGGATGTTGTGGCTGAGGACATTTAGTAGTGACATGCCCTTTGCCATTACAATTAGCACAGAGTGGCACATATCCTACTGACCTCCTGGGTTCAGTGCAATTAGGCGAAAAGTGACCTGGGGCTCTGCAATTGTAACACGGATCTTTTACTCTGGGTGGAGGAGTGGAATCTCTTGTCCCTCCTCTACAAATATGGTGTATTGTTGACCAGTATGTGGTTTTAGTATAGAATGCTTTTGGTTATAAGGAGTTGCAATATAAGCTACCTCCTCATGGTTATTGACTAGACAGAGGAATAAATTCTCTTCTAAATAATTAGTCTATAAATTGGGACAATTAGTCTTCGAGTGACCTTCCTTCCCACAAGCGGTACACCAAACATTGGTATTAGATTTCACTTTCTTACGCTTGGCCTTAATGTCGGACATTTGCAAAGGAAAAAGAAAAGGAAAGTTAAGTTGCCACTAGTCAATGTAGGACTGGTAAACTATGGCGACGAAGGTCAACCCGAGATTCAGGTAGTAATCAATGGCTGCGTTTTAGATAGTGTACCTATAGATTATGGATCTAGTGTAAATATAATGACCGAAGAAACCACATATGAGTTAGGCATTCACCATAGAATAGCACCCACATTAAGACATTTGAGGTTAGCTGATGCAACTAGAAGATCATCAATAGGGAAATTGTCTCAAGTAATAGTCTACATTGGAGACCATAACTTTCTAGTGGACTTTATTATATTAAAAACTACAAGAGAGTCATCGTATAAAGTATTCTTAGGACGGCCATGTATCTACCAAGCCGATGTCATAACTCACTGGAAGAAGAAGGAAATTACCTTCAGAGATCAAATGGAGACATCAGCAGGAAAAAGTCATAAAAGAATTATGGTATCTTGGGAGAAGGATAATACGAAGGTGAGACACCTACATCTTCCTCAAGCTATACTTCAGAGGATGAAGGAGTTCAGTCCGTAAGGACTGAGGAAGGGAAGAGGTTCGTATTAGAAAAGAATTATTCTGCTATAGAGCGTGAAGCACTAGGAATGATTTATTCAGTAAAGAAATTTAGACATTATCTTTTAGGATACTCTTTTGTTTTTCATGTAGATCACTATGCATTGAAACATTTAGAGAATAAACCTGATCTTTCAAATAGAGTAGGTAGATGGGTATTGGTTATTAGGTGAGTTTAATTATGAAGTAGAATTAAGGAGAAGCAAGTTATATATTCCGCATCCAAATAAAAAATTAGTTTGATTCTATTTTTGATGAATTTCAAGATGAACATATAATGTGTATCCAATCGGAAACATCAATTTATATGGACATTATTAACTTTTTACAAGACCAGATTTATCCTGATCATTTTAATAAACATCAAAATATTGTTTTTCTTTCAAAAGTAGGACCCTATATGATTATAAATCAAATATTGTATAAATTAGGAGCCGACGATAATCTTCGTCGATGTTTAGAACCCACCGAAATCGTCACTGTAGTATGTGCGCTTCATGAAGAAGATTCGGGGGGCCACTATCCTCTCTAAATTACTACAAGAAAGATCCTTAACGCTAAGTATTGGTGGCCTACCATCTATAGAGATGTTAAATTATTCATTCAAAAATGTGATGCATGTCAGAGGATGGGGAAACGAAACCTAGCTTCACGACACATTGGCCACTTACTCCGATTATTCCCTTAGCACCTTTTGAGAAGTGGGGGATAGATTTTGTAGAGCCTATCAAACCCATCACTCATAAAACTAATCGACGTTACATTCTTGTTGCTAAGGACTATGCTACCAAGATGGTAGAGGCCGAAGCCATAGTTAAAAACGATGCTAAGACTATAGCAAAGTTTTTATTTCAAAACATTATCATACGTTATGGATGTCCCTTAGAACTCGTTAGTAATAGGGGAACCCACTTCCTTAATCAGACCATCGAGGCTATGTTGTCATATTTTTCCATTACACATCGTCAAACCACTCCATATAATCCTAAATCAAATGGACTTACATAGCAGGCAAATGAAATTTTGTGCAAAATTCTGAATAAAGTAACGGAAATGCATTCTTCTGATTGGGATTAGAAGTTACCATTTGTCTTATGGGCATCTAACTGCTGAGAATATCACAACTAGACAGACTCCTTACTATCTTGTGTATGGAATGCATCGCATATTACCAATAGAATTTGAGTTCCAATATTTTGCATTAGCAATGAAGAGCGAATGGATGAATACGATAGTCTTTGAGAGCGGATGATAGCTTTGATGCAACTGGAGGAGGATCGTTGTCTTTCATTATTTGAGACTGAACGAGTTCAGATAAAAGAAAATAAATTTTTGATCAATCTATTAAAAAAATAAAAATAAACGTGGAGGCTATGTGTTTTTGTATGACAACAGACAAATGTTGTTTCCTGGAAAATTACGCACGAGATGGATGGGATCTTACAAAGTCATAGAAGTTTTTAACAACGGATCACTCCAGTTAGCCGATCTTGAAGGACATTTACTTGATACTTGAGTAAATGGCTCAAGAGTGAAGTACTTCTATCACTAATTTCCGATGAATATGATGAAGTTCAGTTTTTTTCAAAACCTGCAAAATTTGTGACATTGTTTACATTTTATGCAACTCGTTATTTTCTATTTTGAAACTAGGAAAAACCCGATACTTTCATTCCATCCTTTACCTTTGGGATATTTGCAAAAAAAAACAATATTTCGGTAGTACGTTGCATATCCATTTGTCATGTCTGTTTGTTTCCACCATGTTTCCATGTTTACAACATATTGGAAATATGCGAAAAACCCGACACCTTTGTTCCAATAATTTCCATTATTATTTGCGAAATATGCGACACTATTTTGAATTTACTATTCTAGTACATGTACCATTTTGGGAAAGCGAACATTGCAACACTTGAACTTTCACATTTTTTGCTCATACGTTGTAATGAAAAAAGCGACAATCTTTGCTGCCAACATCATATACATTGTTTCATAGATTGTGTATATTATTTAGTTTCGTAGTTCATAACTCATGAATACCGAATTGAACTTTTGCAAACTGAGCGAAGCATTTGTGTATTTTATTTTATTTTTTTATTATTTATTTCTTTTAGGACTAGATATTTATTTTTGAACGTACTTTTTAAGTGAGAACACACTTTCATTATTTAGTATCAGTCTAATCTGCCGATATATCGTTAATTTGCTGAACACTTTTGTTTTTTCGGTCATTCTCACTCTGTTTCATTTTGCGATCGTTAAGCTTTTATTTTCCTTACGATCCAACGTGTTCACATCTACCATTGCTGATTCTATGCTACTATCGTCATGGTGATTGTATTCAACCAGTCTTATCGGTTTTGCAACCACTAGCCATAGAAGCACGAATTGAATGACTGCTTCAATTCGATCCAGCAGTAATTCTCATAGATTTATGCCATGAGCTAATTCAAAATTTGAGCAAAACAAAGGATGGACATATTTCCACCATTGTCCATAATCAAGACATTGTCATCACAAAGGGATTCTATTGTCATGTCTTGGGCTTGCCTATGGACAGTAGTATTCCTGTCACTAAGATTGACTTCATCCCCAAGAGCGGAGCTTTTCAAGAGGAAGCTTATCTGGAGAAGAGGGGATATAAGCTCTCATAAATTAGAGACCCCAATCTCAAGAGGTTTGTGTGTTTCGCTCTTACTTCCATTTTCTTACCGGAGCAAGAATACACCATTTCCAATAAGAATATGAAATACTTGCTGAGAGCTTTGAATGGAGAACCCATTGCCTTCGGACATATTGCTTTTAAGCAATTCTGTAAATTAGTAAAGGATAAGCAATTTTCCAGGCTTGGATTGCAGTTTGGTATTCTATGTATGCATGCCGGTGTTTTGTCTATGCAAGAAGATATCATAATTGCACCGGTGCTGCCACATTTAGCCCCTTCTATTGAGGGTGACTCACAAATGAGAATATCAAAGGTGACCTCTATTGAGATTGCAGTGTCATCACCATCAACCCAACAGAATGAAAGCTCGGTGAGGATGTCTTTGCCATCATCCCAGTACAAGCCGCTTTCCAGTATAGAAAGGGGCCAAAAAGTAGAGAAAGGAATAGAGATTATTGCTAAGCAGGAGCAAATCCAAGAAGATATCTAGCAAGAGCCAGTAAAAGAAGATGAATTTTTTTTTGATATTCAGTAGGAAAATGCCGATGACATTGAGTCGCCAATCCTGGATAAAAAACTATATTTGAAGACCTTTGGCACATTGTTGTTAGACAACCAGGCAACCATTACTTCGTCCGTCTAGAAAAGGTCTCTTTACACCAGAGGGGATTGTGAAGCGTAAGAACAAGGTAGTGTATTTACTATTGAGGACAGAATTTCAAGCATTTCAGTAGGAACTAGCCTCCTTTCTACTTCCTTTCTATAGTCCAGGACTCCAGTGGAGAATGGATTACCTCCTTCTACCAAAACTTTTTGGCTATACTAAAGACCAATGGGAAAGCCTTTGGACTTTCACTAATCTAAACACTTTTTGGGCTAAGTTAACAATGAGCTATGTGTTTAGATAACGAACTTGTCTGATACTTAATTCACTAATTTTGTGGAAATCTATAACCACTAGGCTACCACATGCTACAACAAGGATCGATAAATTCTATCGAACCAGGCCCTTGGAGCTTGCTTCATTTCGGAAAGAGCTTTTTGCAATTTGCATACCTTGTGTTCTTGGCCTTGAAGGATGTAACCTTCTGGTTGATAGATATAGATATCTTCTTGTATGTATCCATTCAGAAATGTTGTTTGAACATCCATCTGGTGAACTTCCACATCTTTGGCAACTGTGATAGAAAGTAATGATCGAATTGACTGAAGTCTTACTACTGGACTGAACGTCTCAGTGTAGTCAATCCCATATGTTTGTTCATATCCTATGACGACTAGTCGAGCTTTTCATTTGGTTGTCAAACCATCTGGATTGAGCTTCAACTTGAGAATCCACTTTAAATCGATAATCTTCTCGTCAGAAGGACCCTTAACAAGATGCTAGGTCTTGTTTTTTGTAGTGGGTTTCTTTTCTTGCCTAACCTGAATCCAAGATCTAGTCAATCTAGCATCACAGAGATGAAGTTAATTGTCACGCGTAGGTTCGTTCCCATGAGACCGATAGTATAGTTCAGATTTCAACATGAATGGAGGATCCAAATCTAACTCTAACATTCATTAACCCTACGATCCATTAACACTACACATCCACAACAAAGATAGCTTACCCTTTCTCTCTCTCCCTTTCTCTCTCATAAAAAGTATAATAACACTCAATCCCAATAACATTCAGATCCAACAATCAACAAAAAACAAAGAAAGCATGAAAGATGGAAGAGGAAAGAAGAAGAGCAAGGACATTCATCAATCAATTTATGAAGAGAACCAATCTGCTTTATTGAAATGAGTAAATGAACATGAGGAGCAGCTCGAGTTGGTCCCTTCTTATAGTAGAGAAGAGGACCCTGGCCTCTGAATCCTATTGGTCCATTTCTACCTCCCTAATTATTCAAATTTAAAAAAGTGTGAGAACCATTAAAATTGGAGGGAAACCCAACTTTATTCACTAACTTGACATTTAGGCCCTGCGACATTAAAAGTCCCACAAAAAGGCCTAAAGTCCTTTTATTGACTTTTAACTAATCAATCAAATAACTATGTGATCATTGGGTTGGACTTACACACGCAGGGTGCCAAATCCCTCTCATTTATTAACTAGGGTTAGGGTTGCCTTGGGATCCGCAAACCCTCCAACAATACCCCCCACCAAAACTGGTGGCGGTTCCACAACACCTGCAATATGCAGTTATTGGAAACTTTTATTTGCTTCACGCCACATCTTGATTAAATGGTACTGCACCTTCTCCATAAAGTCGAGGCGTGCAGTATTAAAATCCATTGTGTGGCAAAAAACAACGGTGGGCTCTGGCAATCCACTTTGAGGTTGTCCATGATGTAAAGCGTGATTCCCAGGAGTCCCCCATCATTGCTGCACGAAAGTATAAACGAGCAACCAGCAGCTGATCTTTGATTTGCTCTGAAGCCATCGGCTTATTTTGATCGAATGCCAAAGGAGGGAGGCTATCATCCCATATGATTGCCACTGACGCCAACAGAGTTAGATCTTTAGCAAACATTGTCGATTGTCGCACCGTTGGATCTGGAGAGTGGACATACTCTCTCTAATAGGCTTGTAAGGCTCGGTGGAAGTCCATTGAGATTGTCCAACTGTAGGGCTGATGGATAATTGGCCAATTGGGTGTATGGATGGTGATTTTGTCCATAGCCAATCCCAAATCTTTCCATTTATTCCTTCACGACATTGGCACATAATAAGGGTCGACCCTCAATTGGTGAGGGCTGGCAACATAACTCCTGATTGATTCTGGAGTTTTCTCAAACACTGTAATTCTCCATGTCGGCTGCTCTCCCAATGCAGGTATTTTGTCCAACTCTTTTCTAGGCTCTATCTCGGAGATCTTACACTTCAGAACCAAACCCCCATGCAAGGACTCATGCGGATGTTGCTTTAAGAAGGTTTGCATCTGGTCGTCGACGTTGATGGGCTTTCTAAATAGAGGTGTGGTCCTTGATGAGGATGGACCTGCTTGTACTACCAGTAAGATTGGCGGTTGTTCTGCTATATCTGGAGCTCTCCCTTGGTCCATGCTCGAATCTACCCCTGTATCCAAAGTTTTCAAACTCAATGGCACCTTGCAGGGGATTTGAAAACATTGAAATGTATGTATAAGTAATGTCTCACATGGGGCGACATCAAAGCATCCATGTCTTTATTGCATGAAAGATTGCTACAATATGAATTTGGGACAACCCCAATATGAGAAGCAGAAGATCCAACTATGAAAAGTGTTCTGCCAATTCCATTAAAAAATAATCACATATGCACATTACATGTTGAGGTTCGTATTACTGAAAAATGAATTTATCTGCATATCCTTCTTGCATGGAATGCAAAACCATAGTCTGTGGCTAAAGCAACTATTAAGAGGTTGGAAGAAGTTCTTTCATAGGTAGGATTACATAAAGGGAATGTCATCATTGAAAAAAAGTGACAAACCCTCCAAAAAAGAGGGAAATGTTCCTAATAAGCAATCAATTGGAGGTGCTAAAGCAAGAAGATTCGTATCCAATCACATAGAAAATAATCTAGTGTTAGATACGGAATTTGGAAATACATTGCTCAAGTCACACAAACAATAGAAGCAAGTAATCAAATGGAAAAGAGACAAGTGTGGAACAACCTAGACAAACTCATAGGTGTTATCAAGAAGAAAAAACCTATCATCAGAAGATATGAGGACTTTGCAAAATCATTGCACCACACTTGTACAATCTACACGAGATTGTTGGGGAGAAGATCATGTGAAAGATATCAGATCAATTAAGATCCAAATCCATAAAATGATCTTGGGTTAGAAAGACAACAAATCAACAATCTAGCCAATGTAGAAAAACCAACATCTACACTATGAATGAGATGCAAACTCTAATAGATCTTGATCAAACATCAATCAAAACATGAAATAAAATTGTTGTCCATACAAAAACAGTAAGCTATTGTATTTTACATGTGTGGATCTGAAAATAGCATTTAATGAACATTCTACACACAAAATTTCAAGATATCACAAGTATAGTGCACCAATGGATAGTAGAATCCAAGAGAACCATGTATAAGCATAAATGAGATAAGAGAGAGAGAATGTCTCCTCTTTCCAAGCAGAGCACTTGAAGCTTGTAGACTGTTGCATCCGTTGGATATTCCTACTCGATGGATTTTGTAGTCGGTTTACCATGTATAAATTGAAGAAACGAAATGTTTCTAACTACAAAGCCTTGCTAGCTTTTAGCCCTCAGCCTGATGAAGATGTTCGCGAACATGAAAGTTAGGAGACACGAAGCACGAAAAGTTTTGCAAACACGAAAGTCAGGAGATACGAGGCACGAAAAGTTTCGCGAACTCAAAAGTCAAAGAAAATGAAGCCGAACGGTTCGCAAACTCAAAAGTCAAAGGAAACGAAACGAACGGTTTGCAAACGCGAAAGTCAAAGCAGACAAAGACAAATGGTTTGCGAACACAAAAGATTCATGAACGAGAATCTTTTGCATTCTGGCACAAAAATCTTTTACAGTCTAGTATGAGAGAAGGCAAATGACCAAAATGAAACCAACGATGGAAACAAAACCTTCTCTTGCCCTCCACGCTCCATACTAGTACCAGCGAGATCATGCAAGTACCCAGAAGTACAGATATCTGATCTGATGGCATGATGTCAACAGATACATTTTAGGTCATGGCTAATCTGTCACTCTTGTATTTCTCTGTGTAGATGTTTAATTACTCTAATCTTAGATTTACATAGAGTGATTATACTTATTGGATGATACTTGACATATAGATCAATAGAGTACACATACAGTGTAATGCAGTAGTCTGATGCAAGTAAGCAATCAAGACAAAAATACAGAAATACATGTCTGCCTCCGTGCGAAGATAATTTTATCTAGGATCTGTAGATCCAATTGTCCACTAGTAAAGCGAGACGATTGCTCATGAGAGAACTGTGTTTCTCCCACACCAACGCACTGTGTGGATTTGCATGCAGTGCTTGAAGAAATCAGAGAAAAATCAATATAGATGACTTTCTTGTTGTGTCTGAACTCGAATGCAAATGCGTCTGTTGTTTATGCATGTGTCTAAGTTTTCCTGTTCATTTGAATTTTGCATCTTGGTTGAAACTATGTTGAATGCTGCATTAATTTTATAAACGTAGATCAGCAGTGCTTGACTACACTCTGGAGGACTATAGGAGTAATTTAGTTGGCAGTGTCCAACGATCGCATCTGAACTCCATCAGAGGGCAAGAGAGTCGTGGTTCCTTCACAAAAGCTTCACGACTGCGATCCTGATTCATTCAGTGGTATCAGAGCATATCACCCCTTCTCATTTCCATTAGTGGTATCAGAGCCAATCATCCTGTCATATTCTGACATAGCCAAGAACCTGGTAGATCTAGGAGGCCAAGCATTCAAACAAACAACCATCAACAAGGAAACAGACTCCAAGAAGCAATGGCTTCAATCAGCAACATGCAGAGCAAGATCTGCACAATACTTGATTCTTCAGGATCTAACTTTCTAGCCTGGAAAGTTAAAAATTCACTGATACTCAAGGGCAAAGGACTATTCCCCTAGGTGGATGGCACAAAAGAAATGCCTATGACAACAGACAAGGAGCTACGCGAATGGAGGGGGAAAAATGACAAGGCAGTAGCCTTGCTATCATCTTTCATTGAAGATAGTTTCACACTTGACCTGGCTACACTCTCCAAAGCTAAGGAGATGTGGGATGCATTACTCACCAGATTTCAGATGAAATCAAATAGTCAAATCATGATGTTGGAAGATCAGCTGACGAATTTGTAGTGGGATGGAAAAGACCTCACTTCTTTCGTAAGAAAGATGAAGGATCTATTTCTGTCACTACATAACTCTGGAGCAGAGAACATTGTGTCAGTTGAGAAGTAGCTCATGTACATGTTGAGAGCCTTATCCAGATTATTCCAGACGACAAGAACCCTGCTTGCAAAAGATCCCGCCATGAACCTCGAAAAGGCGATTGTCGAGATTCGAAAGGAAGTCGAGGCCAGAGAACATCTTGATCACAAAGATGATTCTGACCAGGACCTCTACAGCAACAAAGAGAAATCCAAAAAACAATTTAAGCCTAAGAGAGAGCTGAATAAGAGGCAGGATCATGACCAGCAAGAAGAGGGAACCAGCAAAGGCAACTGGAAGAGCAAAGGGAGGTCGAAACAAGAAGGTGCAGACAAGAAGACTTGCGTGAGATGCAGAAGAGATGGGCATACAGTAGATACATACTGGCTCAATCCCAAGATTGAGTGTATCCATTGCCATAAGAAGGATCACGCAGCCATGGATTGCTGCCAAAACAGACAGACAGGAGAACAACAATAGTTCACCCTATTTCGAGGAGTCCGAGAGCTCAAAAATGGGTGAAGAAAGAACAAACAAAAATTGTTTGACCGCCTATATCTGTGAAAACGTGTGTGCAGCATCAACATCTGACACACATGAGGTGATTCTAGACTCAGGAGCCACCTCACACTTCGTGACATCAAGACGAATAATGTCAGATTTCAGAAGTGCGGATCCCTCAAGATTCATAGTTCTTGGAGATGGATCTAGACATCAAGTGAACGGTATTGGTTCACTATGGCTCAACACCAACAGCAGAGATAGACGACTCGAAGTTATTCTGTGCCTACTCTGCAACAAGACTTGCTCTCTGTAGCAAGAATAGCAGATGCAGGGATGCGTGTGACATTTTCTGATGAAGCATGCTATGTGATTGATGCCAATACCAGTACTTTGATCGCTCAAGGCAGAAAGAAAGGAAACCTATATCATCTGAAGGTACGCCTACCTGCAGATCAGGTGCATCAGACTCATGATGACCAGCCAGACACTCTATGGCACAGGAGACTCTGCCACATGAACTCAATGGTACTTTACCAAGCAAACCATCATGGAGCAATAACAGGGGTCAGCATCTCGAATGCAACCAGTTCGACCACCTGTGATGCATGTTTTAAGGGCAAGATGTCACGCACACCATTCATCAAAGACTCCTATAGAACGACTAAGATTCTGGAGCTAGTGCATTCTGACATCGGTGGACCATTCAACGTGATCTCAGTAGGAGATTCAAAATATTATATAACCTTCATTGATGATTATAACAAATTTGTCAGAGTGTATTTTATTCAGAACAAATCTGAAGCACTTGATAAATTCACAGAATATGTGAATTGGGCTGAGAGATGTACAGGCAGCAAAGTGAAGCAGATCAGAATGGATCGAGGTGGCGAATACATCTCGAATTGCTCCACTAACTTCTGCAATGATCGTGGCATCATTCATAGAAGAACTACAGCCTACACACCGTAGCACAATGGTGTTGCTGAACGAAAGAACAGGACCCTGATGGAAGAAGCCAGATGCATGATGGCCTACTCGAAATCTCCAAGGGCACTGTGGGCTGAAGCAGTAGCTATAGCCACATACATCTAGAACAGAACATGCAAGTCTAGTGTCCCTCACACGACACCACATGAGCTATGGTGAGGTAGAAAGCCCAATCTGTCTCACGTCAGAATCTTCGACTGTGCAGCTTATGCACATATTCCTGATAAGCTTCGAAAGAAGCTTGATGAAAAAGCCAAGCAGGGATTTATGGCACGTTATGACAACAATTCGTCATACTACGAGTCTACATGCCAGAAACAAACATTGTGAAAACATTGAGAGATGTCAGATCTGATGAGAGCAGGACAATGGCCAATGATGATCCTGTCAGCTCCGAAGTTCTAGAGAGACAGTACTATGACCTGCCGCCAATGACAGAGGGAGCAGACGACAAACACGAAAACGAAGATTTTTGAGTTGTCTCCCATTCAAGAAACGATTCTGACGAAGAAAGATTCGAGAGGCAACCTGCCACAATAGTTCCTGTAAACCAGGATGGTTCCGGACTGAGCAGAGCAGACAAAGGAAAAGGCATAGCTGTCCCAGGAGGATCTCCCAGAAGGTCGGCAAGACCACGAAGAGTGCCAACAAGATATGTGCCAAGCAGGTCAGCTTTCATATCAGAAGAGTTATGCAGATTCAGTGGCAAGGAAGCGATTGAAAGTCCAAAAAAGGACAAATGGATCCAAGCCATGAACAAAGAGATGGAGTCAAGGAGGAAGAACCAAGTATGGACGTTGGAGTCATTACCACATAAGCACAAGACTGTCAAATGCAAATGGGTTCTCAAGCTCAAATATGGACCAGATGGGAACATCACGAAATACAAGGCAAGACTGGTAGCAAAAGATTTCTCTCAGAGATATGGTATTGACTACCCTGAAACCTTCTCTCCTGTCGTCAAACATTCGTCCCTATGTCTGTTATTTACATATGCAGCAGCTTATGACCTTAGGATCCACATTGTAGACGAGAAGACAGCCTTCTTGCATGGCGAATTAGACGAAGAGGTCTACATGGATCAACCCCCAGGATACGTCTCAAATTCACTTCCTGACTATGCATGCAAAATGCACAGAAATATCTATGTTCTGAAATAAACAACCTAACAATGGTACAAGAAGAAAGATCAAGCCCTGAAATCATTAGGATTCAAGCCTCTATTTGCTGACTCTAATGTATATGTCAGAGTTACAGATGGACAGATCATCATAGTGGTTGTATATGTGGACGACACTCTGATACTTTGTAGGAGTGAGAAGCTAATTGCTAAAGTAAAGGTAGACATCTCGAAAAATTTTGAGATAGTGGATCTGGGAGAAGCCAGGTGTTACCTAGGCTTACAAATTGAAAGGGACTACGAGGGAGGTAAGTTATACCTTCACCAGTCGAGATACACCCAGAAACATAAAAGTCAGGAGACACGAAGCACAAAAAGTTTTGCGAACATGAAAGTCAGGAGACACAAAGCACGAAAAGTTTTGTGAGCTCGAAAGTCGAAGGGAACAAAGACGAACAGTTCGCGAACTCGAAAGTCAAAGGAAACGAAGACGAACGGTTTACGAACTCGAAAGTCGAAGCAGACAAAGACGAATAGCTCATGAACATGAAAGATTTACAAACGAGAATCTTTTGTGGTCTGGCACGAGAATATTTTGTGGTCTAGTACGAGATAAGGCAAACGACCAAAACGAAACCAATGACGGAAACAAAACCTTCTCCTGCCCTCCACGCTCCAGAGAGTACCATCGAGATCATGCAAGTACCCAGAAGTACAGATATCTGATCTGATGGCATGACGTCAGCAGATACATTTTAGGTCGTGGCTAATCTTTCACTCTTATATTTCCCTGATTAGTTGTATATGCTTAATTACTCTAATCTTAGATCTACATAGAGCGACTATACTTACTGGATGATACTTGACATATAGATCAACAGAGTACACATACAGTGTAATGTAGTAGTCTGATGCAAGTAAGCAATCAAGACGAAAATACAAAATACATGTCTGCCTGCGTGCAAATACAATTCTGTCTAGGATCTGTAGATCCAACTGTCTGCTAGTAAAGCGAGACGATTGCTCGTGAGAGAACTGTGTTTCTTCCACGCCAATGCACTGCTTGGATTTGCATGCAGTTCTTGAAGAAATCAGAGAAAGATCAATATAGATGATTTTCTTGTTGTGTCTGATCTCGAATGCAAATGCGTCCGCTGTTTATTCATGTGGCTAAGTTTTCTTGTTCATTTGAATTTCGCACCTTGGTTGAAACTATGTTGAATGCTGCATTAATTTTATAAACATAGATCAGTACTGCCTGACTACACTCTGGAGGATTGTAGGAGTGATTCAGTTGGCAGTGTCTAGCGATCACATCTAAAATGTATTCGAGGGCAAGAGAGTCATGGTTCCTTCGCGAAAGCTTCGCGACTCCGATCCTGATTCATTCAGTGGTATCAGAGCATATCACCCCTTCTCATTTCCATCATAAATACGCAAAATGAAGCAAATTGGGTCATAGTTGATCAGTTTACCAAATTGGCTATGTTTATTTCGATAAAAGCTAGAGGAAAAAAAATATTCTAAATTAGTTTGTGTTGAACATTTAGTTAAATTATATGGACTGCCATCCTATTAAGAATCAGATTTGATCTGATATATTTTTATTGTAAGCTCGAAATGCAGTATTGTAATTAACTATACATATCTTCAGTTAATTAGGATTTACAGTTTTTGGTAGTTATCAGGACGTGACCGATTATTGTCATATCAGTCGGGCAATGATCCCATAGCCGGCTACTTGGGTTAGCTGAGTATCCACACATAGGAAAAATTAGCCTGTATAGAGTTATTTACAGTACTTGCTATACTTGGGGGCATGTCCCAAGTTTGTTGGTCGACAGGTGGTAGGCCAATTTTAGGACACCTGCCTTTTCATGCAATTTGTGAATACTCTATATGTACAGTGTTTCTTTGTAATCTATAAGCTTTTGCTGTGCCATCTTTGAGAGCTTGTGAGGAGTGTCTATGGTGATTGATTTATGTGATCTGCATACTGCACTAGATCCTAACAAGATTTCAACATGGTATCAGAGCTACAAGGTGTAGCAAGTATGCACGATCCACTGGAGCTATGGGATAGCATCTTTCACCAGGAAAAATAGCACTCGGAGCATCTCAGGAGAGAGGACTCCATACGGTGTATCGGCAGTCCGGATGGCAATAGACAACAAACTTCCTTCGATCGGAGCTTCGGGGAAGATCATAACGATTGTCGTAGGTGGATTCCGGGGAGAATTCACGGAAAATTGCTCAAAAATGGTTGTATGTGGCTATGATTGGAAGCTGGCCGGATTTCTTTGAGTACTCCGTCAATATGGGGGGTGGAGCAGATCAAAACGGGCTGCAGGGTAGTGGCAACTTAAGTTTGAGTGGATTTTGCAATCCATTTATAGTGGGAGGAGAAAGCGGGAGTTCGGGGAACTAGCCATAGTGGCTTAGTTTTCTGGAAAAAACGTAAAGTTGTGGATCTTTCTCCATACTCAACAGAATTGGGCACTGTAATAAGCTATCTAGCATTGTTTAGGTGAGCCCAAGTGATTGCCAGAAGGGCAGGGTTAGCCATGGAGCAATCATAAAGCAATTAATTCTCTCTCTCAGGCTATGAAGGAAGGTAGCTAGGGTTTACAACTTGGAAATTGGTGGATATCTCTCTATAGAAGACAAAATTCGAAGCTCTAGAGGCTTACAACTGAGTGCCCTGGTGCTGCCAAGGAGTGGCTAAGTGGTCATGGTCAGCCATGATGCATGAGAAGAGTAGTTTACCCTTGAAGCTATGGAGCTTTCTGATAGCAAGGGTCTCAGATCAAAAATCTTGAAATTTCTCTCATTAGGCAATGCTTTTGAAAGTTGTTAATGGCTGAAGTAGGACGTTTTGGCAGTGCGACCTAGGCTGCAAGTGGCTGTGGGCGGCCATAGATCAGAGGAGGAGCTGGATCGATCCAAAGAGAGCGTAGAAACCACCATAGATTGAAAGCTAAGAAGAAAGAGAGATGAATAGCCACGAGGAGGCTATCACACGCATGGAGAGGAGCCAACACATAGTGTGCTGAGGGTTGACGTGACTGGAAGGAATTAGTTCGGAGCAAGAAATCGTGTGTAGCCGTAGGATCAAACATATCATAAATCAATGGTTGTGATTCAAAGCTCGGGGAGCTATGTAGGCCATTGGATTTGAATTAGCCATTGGATATTGCTGAAGGGGGCTTTGAAAGGGCCCAATGGAGTTGAAAGGCAAATTGGGCTTTTGTTTCTTTAAAAATTTTCATTCTGAAATGGAGATTGGACCCGAAGGGCATGAAAATGTAATTCTTCATTAAAAATCTTCGTTTTGAAAAAATAGTTCATTTTGCAAGCAATTCCTTTGGAAAGGGATAACTTTGGCTAGAGGGCACCTATTTTGGCCATCCTTGGGCCAAAATAACCCCTGAAACTAGCTGCTCAAAGCCAGCGGACAGAGCGACGTCACAGAGCAGGGAGAAAGGTGCTTCGGAGAGTTTTCAGCACCATTCTATCGTGCAGAGTGCGGGTTACCTAGTGATGGACTAAATTTGCTATTTGGGTATCGTACGACCAAGCTAGTGAAACCTGCTACAGGGCGCTACAATGAGGAATTATCGCTTCGGAATTATTATTACTTACTCTTGATAGGGTAACAGGGTGTTTGGAAGTGGTAAATGCGGTATGGGGTGAATGGTAGCGGAATTGTGTGGAGAAAGCTAGTATTGGCGACGAAAGTGCAGTTTGGCGGCATGACTACTCATGCGACAATTTTGAGAGGGCAAGCAATCACAAGTGAGAGGTAGGCATGGTATGCCAGTTACAGGTGAAAAATTCTTGTGATCAGGTTCAACTCTTGGGGTTAGAACCGACCAACGTCAGATGGTGTTTTGGGGGAACGCTCTCACAAGCATGATCGACGATGGCATTGTCGAGTCGGGTGATAGCTGCATTGACACACACATCTGTAGCTTGGAAATTTCTCGTTCGGAGGAAAATATGGGCTAGCTTGGAGTTACACACATTTTGGCGGTCACAGGTGATTGAAGTGCGAGGTAGTGCCAGTTGGAAGCCATTGGGCAAGATAGCGGACTTGCATTGGACGAGCTGTGTGTGGGACACGCAGAGGATGAAGGACGGGTCAGTAATCACACTTTGGATGGCTACCTACTGCTGACTCCGAAGATTTATTCGTAGATGACGAAAATGGCTTGCGAATTGAAAACGGCCCTGAAGATTTGGACATTTTTGACATTCAAATATTGAACTACATGGAGGCACTTCCAATCAAAGCATTCTCTTAACATTTGTCCAAGGTGGACCTAATCGCCAAGGTTACGGTTGAAAAACCTGATACCAAAGTCTATCGTGTCAAACGGCCCATTTATCCATGGGACCTATGTGAGGAGAAAACAATCTATCAAATCGACAATGAGATCCTCCATGATGTTCCATAAATTCTCATCCACACACCTCACGCCCTCAGCAGCCACAACCTCGCGACAATACTATGAAGGAGAAGATGAAGAAACCACTCTTGTTCCAACCTCTATCATAAGATATTTGATGATTTTTTATAAAAAGCATATAAATCCTTTTGAGGAAGTCTTTAGAAAATTTAAAAACTTTAAAAAAATGTAAGATTTTTAAGAATAACTCAAAGGAGGTTTCACAAGCAATGCCTTGTACTTTTCATTATACAAGAGGGCATTATAGTAAAGGGCTCTTTTCATTATACAAGAGGGCATTATAGTAAAGGGCTCTAAAAAAATGACTTCAGGTGAAATTTTCATTCATAATGAACAAACTAATTAATATATCACAATAAATTTTGATTGCATTTTAGAGGAAATCACACAATCAAAAAATTACAGAAAATCTGATTTTAATGCTTAAACTCACCTTAGAAGGTAATAACTTAATCCTATATCAAATCATCACAATATCATATCATTATCACATGAAAGCCCAAAAATAAAATTCTTTATTGGCACTGTATTTATGAACACAGGCCTCTATGGACTTAAATACTATGGAAGAGGACTTTCTCACTTATATGGATTTTCTATACTAGTTCAAAATTTATGACAACCCTTCACATACAAAAAATGGCTGCAATGACACCGATCACAATGACCGATCATTCTCTTCAGAATTTTGACGAGAAAGGTGTATATGCGCTCCATACGACGAACTCCTCATTGCGGCAGGGCCATGGTAGAAACAAAACCACAATGCCGACTCTGTCGTAAGCGCTTCTTCTCTCTTCTTACTTTTCTGAGTAAGTTCTTCTGTCAAAAGAGAAGATCTACAGGTAGGACAAGTGATTTGGTTTTGGTCAAGCCATCGATCAAGGCAAGGCTTATGAAATATGTGAGAACAAGATGGTAACAGCCATACAGGATCTTCCTTTTCGTACTCACAAAGGCAAACTGCACAAATTGCATCCTCTTCACAACAGAACCTCTCTGCGATTGAGTCCACAGTGACTTTAGTTAGTGAGTCCCGTATCTCATCACCAAAACTGCCACTGTGATCGCGGGGTCCTGATCCTTGGTTATGGTCTGATTCTCTCAAGTTCCCCCAAAATGAATTTCTTCTTCCCACATCTGGCGCGGCATGCCCAAGGTTGATTCCAACTATTTCAAGAATCGAAAAAACAACATTTGTAATGACAGCCAGGGAAACAGTTGAATTCAAGATGCAAAGATCAGAGAACTGCAGGCGACTCATCCAAAATGCCATCTTCTTGCGAGTGCGGCGTGAATCAAATTTAACGCAGAAGACAAAGAGTGCTAAGATTTTACTGGAAACTTTCTGAATAGGCTTTGATTTCAACCTTCTCTATATCGCGTTCCCCGAAGCTTAACGTTGTTTCTGTTTCGCATAAACCCCCACTGTACTTGTAAGCTCCGGCTATATTTCTGTCAGTTACAAAGAATTGAACAAATTCAGATCTGATGACGATCGTCTTGAAGCTTCAAGAAAATGTTGAAGGAATGTGAACCAAAATTATTCCAATACCTATCACTGGATTCGATCCAATATTGATAATCTTCTCCAAAGCAGATTATTTGACACTCCTTGATTATTGGTAATGCAATGTGAAGGGAAAGCTGATATACTAAAAACAAATCCTCTTCTTATAGCATCGACAGCACTGCAAAACGCAACTTCACATTAAAATATAAGAAATCGCGGACAAGCATGTGAAATAGGATAGCGGAACAAACTGCACTCAGATTCTAATGCTTGTTTTTGTAACAGAACATATTACAACACATCAGATTGCTTCTGTTTATCTTCTATGATCTGTACTTATAGCAAATGGCAGAAGCTAATATTTACTCAATAAACCCGATCCACGAGCATTATAAGAATTAGGAATGAAATTGAAAATCACTTTCCACGAACTGACTTGAGATGGCCAGTTGTCAGTTCCCGATCCCGATACAGTCGTCAATCTCACTTTTCCTCATCGTGTGATACAAATGTCCGCGAACTATTGCTTCCACAGTATCACGATCGCTCTCTCTCTCTCTCTCTCTCTCTCTTTCCCCTGCGCTTGGTTCGCGTATGTTTGCTATGGCCACGCGTCATAGCCAGCGCTGATTACTTAGTGCCCACACGTCTGGTGAAAAGCGTAACACGTGTCTCAACTCAATTTCCTTAGGAAGAGCTCAGTACTTTCCACACAGGTGCTTTGAAAACAAGTAATGGCTTGAGCTCAGATGTCCTTTGTATTTTGGGACACCTTCATGGGCATAATGTCCATCCAATTTTTTTTTTCCTAGAATATGTTATTCTGTCTCCTCTCTTCGCTGGAATTCACTTTCGCTCTTCTCTCTCCAGTGGAATGCACGTTCTCTTTCTTCTCTCTGGTGGAATGCACGTTCTCTCTCCGGTGGAATGCATGTTCTCTCTCCTCTCTCCGGTGGAATGTGCATGTGCTATGTGGCAGCCTGTCATTGGCTGTCCACATCCACATTCCACCACAAACGTAAAAAAATTTGCGACGGCAAAAAATCGAAAAAAAAAAAAAAAAACGGGTCCACGCGTACGGCCGTATGGCCGTACCGTACGGCCAAAAAAGAAAAAAAAAAAAAACCTTCGCACAATGGCATTACGTAGGGGAAGGGCCTGCCTAAGGGCCTTCCTTGCTGGTCGGGGCCTGCCCTCGAGCTCCCGCCCTCGGGCAAGGCCCTCCCAGCAAGGAACACCCTCAGGCAGAGCCTGCCCCCCACGTAAATGTGGTGGCAATACACATGCCCTGCCTAAATTTTAAAAAATGTTTTTGACACAGGGGCAGGGGTTTTCTAGAGCAAGTGAGTGTGGCCGCAAATCACCATCTCACTAGAATGTTAATCATGTTAGACCACACGTAACTTTCAAAACAAGTGAGTGTGCAATTCACACCCACTTTTTGGCCCTGCCTTTCAGGCAGGGTCCTTTGTAATCATATGAAACAGGGTCCTTTGTAATCATATCAAACATTGACGTGCTCATGTCTAAAATTAGTTTTTAAATTTTTTATTATATTTGTTTGTGGTTAATTTTTATGCGCCTCCTTTGTTTTATTAGTTTTTAAATTTTTTATATTTATTTATTTTATATGTGAATAATTTTTAAAGCTTACACGTATTTAAAACATATTTGAGTAAAGCATGATGCTATTTTTGGGGAGAAATTAGAATCGTGAAATATTTAGTTCGCTAAATCCACGCTGGCCTCTTCTCTTTTGCACGCGTGCCTTTTTGCATGGACGGCAGGGTTCTTGGGTGGATGGCAAGGTTGTTGCGTGGGTTTGTGCATGGATGGCAGGGTTTTTGCTGGCATGCACGGAAACCACCTGCGAGGCGTCGCGCGACGGATGTGCTTACTTTATTTCCGTCTCTCACGTCCCGGATGCGTCGCTTAACTTCTTTCATCTGCTTTCATACGTCTGAACGCTCCCAATCTTTCCTCCCACTTTCAATCCATTTCAAAGATCAATATCCGTGAGAAGGAGAGGCTCAAAATCCGTGCAGATTCAGATACACAGGATCAACTTGGTATGTCATAACAACCCGTCCCATGCATTCATAATTTCTTTCTGATTTTGTCTTTTATCTGATCGATGCAGTAACTTTCGTAACAAAATTTTCCATGAAACAAAAAACGTATTGGGATCTGAAATTTTCATTAGGAATTGCACTATCAGCAGACGATGCTGGACTGATTGCATGATCTTCAAGTAATCTGAAAGCCAATTTGCAATCACCACTCTGCTCATCAAACGGTTGATCTACCTGTTCTGAACTCCGTACTAGGCATTTTCTTCATCCACATTCGTAGACCCTGTAGACGATTGTGAGAAACAAATTATACTCCTTATTTACCTTGTTTTCTGCGACATGGCTTGCTGCAGTATGATGGCAGCATTGCTGAGGATATCTGCGTCTGTATGAGAAGTGCAGGTAGGCAGAGGTGTATGTATGGGAGTGAAAGACCAAAAGCACTACACACAACCAATCCAAGGAGTTGCCCAATCGATGATCATTAGGACAAAACGATAGAAAAGGATTAATTATAGAGGTCTTCATGAGGTACAAAGTACACGTACTTTTTTGGAAATGATTTTTTTCCTCCCAAGAAAAGAAGTGTGCACAATCTTCTTTCTGTTTGCAGATTTGGGCTTCAGATTACAAAATAAATCCAATACTAGAGACGTTTTTCAGAAAAGAGAGCTTTACAAGTTCTTTTCTCGTAAAACACTTTCTTGTTCATACGAGTGCCATCCTGAGACGCTTCTTCTTTTCAGCTCTTTATAGCTACAAAGTGACTCTCTGAGGTAAGTTCGTCGTGATCTGCTCCGAAGGTTCTATATTTGGACTTGTACTTCCTTTAATTGTTGCACTAACACATTCACTTTAGTTTCCTGTGCCGTTTTCCTCATTCTTGAAGTTTCAAAAAAAAATTGTGCCATGTTTGACTCGTGTACTTTACCTAGTAAGTGTCATTATTGTTTCTCCTCCTAAGAAGTCTAACCATGAATTCCATAAATGCACATTTTGAATTGTATTGATGGGAGTGTATGAAGTTTTAGTGCAATTCTAGGCAAAAGCACATGTAGATCTAATTACTGTAACATCTGAAATTGAATGTTTGATACTGATATTTGACTTGCTTTTTTGCAGCTTCGTCCTTTTATGTGATTACTATTGGGTTCTTTGTTTATATGTGTGCTCCTATAAGATATGTTAGTTTTGGGTTGAAATTTACGTGCACAAATTATATTACATATTTTGTTATATGTTTATTTATCTACAACAAAAGATTGTCATTACTTGGATTTGGCTTCCATAAACATGCATTTCTATTTGTTTTCTTGTAATATTCGTTGTTTACTTATACTATCATGTTAAAAAAATCTTACATTTACGTTCGTTGTGGAATACCACGTTCTTGTATTAAGAAAACTTGTCTGTGGATTAGCTAGCAATATCATGTATTTTGTTTAAATTTCGTTACTGCATTTTGTCATGTATTGGTATAGGCATTTTACATTCCATGTTTATGTTTTGCAATTAGCCACATATACTTTCTCAATCTAGTTTGAATTTACTTTTCTTTGTTTTACATTGTTTTACGACTTTTTCAAAACCGTTGGAAATCAAGTTCATAGAATGTACATAGCGTCTGGTTTTAAGTACATTGATATAATACATATAGTAAAACATTCAATATCATTTCCTATACGTGTTTTCCTAGATTAAATACATTTTTTAATTTTTCAAAGTTGCCAATTAAAAAAATAGATAGAAATATGTACAAAGTAAAAGATAAATTGCTATTATGTACATAAGAAACCGCCGGTTTTTAGCAAAGCTATTCTTAAAATTTATTAGGCATAATAATTTAAAATAATTTGACTACAACCTAGAATAAGTTCTTGTTCTATATTGTTACGAACAAGATCTTATTCTACGTTATGGTATATAAGATTCGCATGGTTAGGCATGATAGAATTAAGTCAATAGATATAAATTACATACAATATATTGCATGTACTTGAATCAGAGTTTGAATACTAGATCAGAAGGAAGGTAATAGAAAGGCCATAGTTCTAAAAAGAAATGGATGTTCTAAATTCTATCTAGGTATATAGACTAAGTTACTAATAGCATTATGAAATTAGTTTCACTCTAATCTCTGCCATAGCATATGTACCATTATTTATTATTTAGTGGAAGTCTTTATTATATACCAAATATGGGAGCATTGCTATCGTAATTATGATTTTTAGTTATGTATCATATTCCAATAATTTTGAAATAGTTTATCGCACAAAAAATGTTGGTCGGTTAAAAATTTGTCCGTTTAATGTTTTCATGAGTAATAAGTTTGTTACTTGTTGAATACTATGAAACTATTTTTTTGGGTGGTGAAAAATTCTCGTGCATACAACATTATGTATGTATGTTGGTGGAAAATCCAACAAGCATATATTATTCATTTATACTTTGTTACAGTTGCGTATATTTGCAGTTGCTACCATGATGTGTTTCCATGTAGTATTAAAGGAATTGCAAATTTTCATACACGTACGTATGTGTATAGTTGTGTCTCTTGGTTTAATTAATGATTTTCCATTGACCGTATATCGGTGTTTGGTTGTTTATCTTATAGGTTCATATTGTATACATCTGTGTCTTGGCCCTAGAATTTATTTCCTGATAATTATTTTACCACACAATGGTAAAAATTTACGACAAATAAATTTTAAGCTCGATATTTGTATTAGAATATGCGCATGTAGACAATTGATGGTCTATTCTTTTGTAGTGCATTGTTTATGGGATGGAAACCTTCATACATAGAATGTTGTATGGATTTTTTGTCAGAACATTATGATTATAATAATACATAACTTTATTCATACTTTCTAGGATTAGATTTGCATATAATGGAATTACATTTTTAATTGAGATACATCTACGAAACTAATAGAAAGATTATAGTCATGGTAGTAAAATACTAAATACAAATTGATGTGCCATTACTTATTATGAAGTATCGGAGTTAATGTTATGCCAAATACGATATTATTTCTCTTGCAATCGTGATGTTAGTTTTGTATCATGTTCTAATATCTTTTTTAAAGTTTGCCACCCAAAAACTTTGCTGGTTTTCAAAGGACTTTGAACATTGGTTTATGTAACATGCTTTGGAGTAGGTTGTTAGAAATTTTTAAATTGAAATAGGGATTGAAAAAGTGGGATTCGAACCTAGGATCTTTCACATTCCGGATGAGATTGTCTAGCACTAAGCTATGCGCCTTGTTTGATAGTTCTCTCTAGAGTGTGAAATGATATTTCAACAATCCCCTCGAGCCACACTTGGTTGGGGCCTTGGCTATCACCTGCTCCATAACTTTTGCTACCTAACCATGGTTTTGACACTATGAATTGTTACGTCTAAATTGGTTTTGATATTTTGTGAAGTTCTACATGTGTGAGTAGTACATGTGTTTGAGATTTGTTAAGGCATGTAGATGCATTAAGATTAAGACTAGATTTAGATTGAAAATTTATCTTTAAATCTATGACAAATCTACACTTTTACATGCATTCAATCCCTTCGAAAGCTAACACACGTGTGGGAAATATGAAAAAAATTATGCGAAGCAAAAACAAGTTCTCCTCGGTTTGAGAGAGATAATTATCATGCGTTCTCTGGCTGAGAGTGAAAGTTAGAAATGCATATACACGCAAAATTCACTCAATCAAATCACTTACCTCGCAATGAGAAGTATATTGATATTATAGATCCACGCGCTACTACAAATGTTCAATCATGTTAGGAATTCATACATCATAATAGAGATGGACATACTAGGATTTTAACCTAGGATCTCCCTCATATCGGCTGGTATGTTTTGCACTGAGCTATCCGTCCTGTTTGATTTTTCTCTTTAGAATGTTGATTGATATTCCAACATAATCATTTTTTGAATGTTGTGCATTACTATTTTTTAGTAAGTGGAAAATTCCTTTACATACCATATATGTATATATGTTGGTGAAACATTCAACAAGTATTCATAATTCATTCATATTTGGGTATAATTTTATATATTTGTAGTTAATAGCATGATGTGTGCTTCATGTAACAATAAATGAATTACCAACTTTCTTGCACGTATGTTTACATAGCATGTTTTGGTTATAGGAAAATTTCTGTTGTTTTTAAAATGGTAAAAAATTGTGTATTTGATATTCATGTGAGTAATCATTTTTGTTACTTGTTTAAGGCTATGTAACTAAATCTTTTTTGAGAAAGGTGGAAATAATACAACATTATGTATGTATATTGGTGAAAAATCCAACAAAACATACATAAATTATGAATATTTGGTCATAATGAATATGTTTGGTATCATAGTGTGTTGTATTCGTGTAATAGTAAAAAAAACCTTCATACACGTACATGTGTATAATTGTGTTCGGTGGTTTAATTCTTGCAAGTAATCATATTGATCATAGTGTGTTTTTGTTTTTTATTTCATAGTTTCATATCATATGCACCATCTTATGGCTGTAGAATTTTTTTTGTTACTATTTTTTTTCCACGAGGTGTATAAATTTCTTGGAAACTCGTGGTTCTTGTTTTAGAATATGGTATTTAGATATTTATTGTTAATTCTTTTCCAATACAATGTTTTGCCAAGTTGTATGTATGCGATGCAAAATCTCATGTGTACAATGGCCTATGTATTTTTGGGTAGTAAACTTGTCAATACTATGTATTTAATTGCTTTTAAATTATTGAAGAAGTTTCGAACATTAAAAATTTTTGCTTTAGTAGGATAGTTACTTTCATAACAATATTTTGTTGGTGTCACTTGGAGAAGTTAGAAATATAATAATACAAAACTTTGTTAATATGATATAGAATTAGATTTTGATATATGTAGATTAAAGTTTTAATTTAGGAAAACTTACTAGGCAAAAGTTAATAAAGGAGGTATTGGCGTAGTGATGAATTAGTAAATATGATTTGATTTTCTAAGTTTTCTTTATGTACACAAACAATGTTATTAACTACTTCATTAAATTTCCATTTTATTTTTTTGGTACATGTATTTTTACCTATTTTTTAATGCAAGTTGGACTTATTGTGTACCAAATATTGTACTTTCTATGTACTATTCGTAATTCATAACATTTTTGACGAGTGAAATTTGGCTTGCCAAAAACTTTGGCTTTTTTTCAAAGAAAAATAAGTTTGTTTATGCATTGTTTTTGTGTGTTGGCATTCTGGTCGCAAAATACCATGAAATTGATTTTTTTGTGCAAGGTGGAAATTCCTTGTGGATGTAACATTATGTACGTATATGAGTAAAAAACCTAATAAACGTACATGATTTATTCATATTGTGTTATGATTTTGTATATTTGAAATCAATACCATGATGTAGTTGTTTCTAAGAAATAGTGAATAGTGAATTAGAGACTTCTACACATTTAATTGTGTGTGTGGTTGCGTGTGTTTACTTCTAAGTAATCGTTTACTATTGGTTATATTGTAGTATTTGTTTTTTATTTTATAGGTTCATGATGTACACCATGTTGTAACTGGAGAATTTATGTTTAAGTTATTATTATATTATAAAAATGGTGTAAATTTTCTACAAACAAGTAGACCATAATCTACATACTGAAATATGCATACGTACACATTTCATGTTTCATTCTTTTCCAATATAATGTTTTCTAAGCTTTTATGTAAAGAAAATTCCGTGTATACAATGTCCTGTACATTTTATGGTGGAGAATTTAGCAAGACTGTGTGATGTATCATTCACAAATTAAAGTTATAAGCAATGAATTTTATGTTAATATGATATATGTACTTGCTTATTTGATATTTCGTTGTATTTCATGTACAATGTTTTCCAAGTTTTATGTACACAATAAACAAGTTCCTGCATACAATTTCCTACATATTTCTCGGTAGAAAATTTGGTAAAACTACGGGATTGATAAGTTACAAATCGCTAGAATAGTTTTAAACTTTGAAATACTTTATTTTAGAATGATATTTTGATTGTTTGCTTTTAAAATAACAAGTTTTTCGTGTGAACTGAAAAATTTATAAATGTAATAATACAAAATATTTGTTCATATTTTGGTATATAGTTTTGTATATTTAAATTTATTTTCACGTGATGGTGATGATGCTTCTTGATAGAATTCTGTTTTATTTGGTTTTTCCCTCCGTTTCAAGAAGAGTTCTTTGTTAGAATTTAATACATTTGAAGTTCATATAATACAGCTGCCTACTTTGTATATCGCAGTCTCAGAAATCGACGAGGATTTCGTGCTTACTGATGGTAATATTTTATTATAGTATAATAAATCAATCCCATACTTATAACATGTCTTGCACAATTTCATAGTTATGTAAAATTCAATATACTCTGTATTTATGAATTGTATTGTGCTTTCGCAGAAAAGCTTCATCAGATAGAGAAAGAAATTTCTCTTTCATTAATAGACGGTAGGCTAGTAGATATTGCTAGAAATTGACAAATTTTTTATATCAAGATTTACAAAAAAAATTTGATTATAATTTTGGTAGTTGAAAAATAGAAAGGTCTGTGAGAGTTTACCAATAATAGCCTAAACCATGCGCATAAACTAGGTATGTTGGTCTTTATATAACTTTATTCGTATATAGTTGATGTAAAATGAATGCATTAGTGAATGGATGAAGTCCAATAAATAGAAGAAGATGGCCAACGACATGAAAGTTTAGGTAGTATCAGTAAATAGAAGTAAGATTTGCACAAAAAAAATGATTGGTCTATATGTTTAGTACCATTTAGATTGTATGCGCTTATTTCTATAGTAATAGATTTTTGTGTATTTATAACAAGAAGTTATAGTACATCTTAAATATGACGTATGGGTCCCATAAATATGATAATTAATTTTTAGCATCTACTGCATAATGTACGGTTATGATTGTTGATACAATGTATTCGAATCGAATGCCTAATGAGATAGATTCAACACTTAAACGCCGTGGAGTTGCTTACTATTAAACTCGTTCGTAAATGAACGTACATTGTTAAAGCATCTACATCAAAATTATGATTTGCAATTAGATAGATGTATGTAGAAGATATAAAATTAGGATTGCAAAATGTTTTGTTCTAAATCCTATCGAAGTACAACAACTTTGTAATGAACATACCATACATGACGTACATGAAATTCGACTTGGTAGACGTATGCGGAAATAATACAATTAGATTGTCTATACAACAAATGTATTACCAGCATTTCAAGACGTTGGTTTTTAAGCTTTGTAATTTTACAGTTCACAAAAAAAAAAACTCCAAAACGATTACGGGGCTATAAATTTCACATTGATCTACACCCAAGCAACAATTGTTATAAAAGTTGTACCACTATACATACATACATGTTGCTTCTTAGAAATTACATTAGCTAATTTCCGAGAAGATTGCATCGAATTGTTAGCAGACAATGCTCAAATCCATAATTTTACTTGCTTGGAACAGTAGTTGTCGGTATTGGAGTTAACGTTGGCAATGGAAATTGTCGTTCTATTACCATTGCAGACGAGTTTAATTAATCTGACCAAGGAGAGAATCTATAAAAAATAAACAATTGATTTCGAAATTGGGGGACAAGCATTGTTTTTTCCCAAAAAGTTGCGTACGTATTATACTGTCTGAAATTTGATTTAATATTCTGTAGATATGATTTTGGAATGATACTAACAAGTTACACAATGAAATTCTCGACTCTTTCGAAAGCGAACGTTGTTATGTATATAGTATCCAAAATTTGGGAATTTGGAAGGAATTAAATCTATTGCTATTTGTTACATCGTCGAAGAGAATATTTGCGGGTGTCCCAGGTAGAGAGGTTTTCGATAAGTTGGTACTGGTGCGTGCGGAGTAAACCAAACAACATCCAGTGCCAATGGAGGTGCTAATTTCATAAATAAATTTTGGAAGTGAATCTGTTTTGTGTATCAAAACCATATACATTACCCGCAATTGTATATGATATATTTTTATTAGCAATTTATTGTATGTGAATTGATTGTGGTACTCGAAGATTTCGAGCCGGTTATTGTTAAAGGAATTAATGCATCCTTTTTCGAGCATGTTTGTATATTTCGCAAACATGATAAATTTGGTTATGGGAATGACAATGCTTTCTGCTTCGTGTGTATGCATCCAACTACTTTAGAAAAAGCCTCCTGCTTGAATGGCATTGTGATTGGGCCAAAAGGTAGACATGAAATTCAAATGAAAGACACACTATTCTAAAAAATATATAATTTGTCAAAGCCTCTATCGGTGCTGCAAAATGAGGATCCTATTGCGACTCAGGCAACTTTGGCAAAATTTGAAGGTCGTGGTCGTTTTTTAATCGATGAGCATGGTTTCGTACTCGAATATGAGAAACTATTTGAGTAGCTTTGTAAAAATAACATCAATTGATATATTTGAACTTGTGTTCCATTTTCAAAAGCAGTATGTATACATATACTTCTACTTTCGATTTCCATAATTCATAACTATGTTAAATCACTTGTGTAGAATAAAAAACCATCGTTTTCTTTTAAACACTACGTTAAATATATTTTACAAAATTGTATTTGTGGTTGATTATTTATTAGGTAGTACATATTTTTCAATTTCAAAATCGTTATGTAGATTGGCATGTAATTTTTGTGGTGGCACTTATTTACCATACTCTAATATATTTAACATTGTAACTTAGCTTCCCGTAATTTCTAAATATTACCGTAACTAATTAAATGTACATGGTTTTGAAACTTTGCATTTCTGTAAGGTGCATGTACTTTTTATAAAGTTGTAATTCTATTGTATTGATTTGAATGAATTTCATGAACGATAGTGTTGTATATGGGTATTTTCTGACACGACGGTATTTTAATGATACAAAAACATACACGTGCGCGCACACACACACACACACACACATACATTACAAATTCCATATGCTATAGGTGTTATATATTCAAATAGCAGGTTATATGGCTCTTGGAATTTTATAAAAAAACCTATTCTGACATTGTTACGAAATTTATTTCTTATAAATTGATTTACATGGTGGTTGTAAATACTCTTGGAAGTCTAGTTATTGTTTTGAGAATCTGGTTCTTGTAACTTGATAGAAACCTTTCTCATTCACAGCCCAAATCAACATGTCACATGTACGCATCTCTTCCAAAACTATCATTAATTTCGAAAATCAGTTGCTACTTGAAATTAGCATTCCGAAAGCCATCTCTGGTCGGTTCTCTCATTTGTTATTATTACCTCATCATGATTACACTGTATGTTTTCATGATCCACAATTCCATATTTAATTGCGTGAATCCTATTTTGATCGTGTATATGCACACTACAATTAATTCATCTAATATCAGAGTGCCAGTATAAACTTGGCAAAGTCGGTCACGGTAATAGTAAAACTAACGTAAGCATCAATGATAGTGTATTCCTCAATTAAAAAATTTGTGCAATCAAATTACGAGACACAAATACACAGCTATAAGTTACTGAACATCCTTTTTGTGACCTATTTTGAATCCCATACAGTATTCGGAACGTGTACGATTTTTCCGTATTAACCCCCCATGCATGTTTTCGTATTATAAACAAAAACTTGCCATTTGACCTAAATTAAAAGTGTTTTCACAAATAAAAAATCTTCAGTTCCAGGCATTATGCTATTTCATATGTGATAAAGTTTTGTGCTCCTACGATAATGTATTGCCCATGCTCTAAACTAGTATTGCAATTTGTGTTTTCCAAGGTTACCACCCAACAATGGAATCGATTGCTATAAATTGGGCCTCCTTCATAGCTCGCACATGCATCAAAGATTTATTGACTATTTCACATAAACGTTTACAAGCCAGCATATACTCTATACCTAATCTAGCTCCCTTATACCTAAAAACTAGCGAGTACTTATTGGATTTAATTACATTTCAGGTTGGTGCCTTTACACCTGCACCTTCTATTTCCCTGCCTTGCAACATGTTTGAGAATACTATAATTCCAACATCTAATGTGTGTGACACCCAAGTTATTCAGTCTACCTCATGCATTGCAGTTCCATACAACAAACCTAAATTGCCCAAGCAATTGCGGCCCCATCAATTTTCCAGAGTTGAAATGCAAAGTAAGCATGTCACACATGATTATAAATTTTGTCAGGCAAGACTAGAATAAGCCTATGTAACCATTATGGAATCTGAAAACGATTTGAGTACATGAAACAAAATCTTGAACTGACAAAGGAAGCATACATTATAGAATTTGAAAATGTGCGTAATAAATATGTACATGCTATCCATGAAATAACAATTCTAAAGGAATGCATTGTAGGCCTCGAAAAAAAACTATTTTTTACAACCACAAGAATCGAGAACAATTGATGTGTGTATATTCCACCAATAAAGGATCCATCTACATGTTTGCATTTACAAAAACGTCATCAAACATTACCTGCCCAATTTACTTTTAACTTGACAAAATTTTATAGCAAATTCAATCTCAATCAATCCTAAAAGTGATGGAGGATTCACAAATAAAAGATCTAGATCCAAACTATGAGCTAGAACTAGCAAATTTGGCATTTAACTCCACATTAGGCACATAGATTTGATCAAATGAACCAAAGTAAAGTACATCAAGCTTCTCAGACCTATAAACAAGTTCAGAACTTTCCAATCCAAGCAATTAATGCATAAAAACACTCACATCCAATAGCTAGAACTTGCCACCAAAAGACAATGATGATAGAAGTGAAAAAACTCAATTTTTCTTGATAATTTGATGGAGATCCCATCATGTATTTATACATTTTCAGCTCGAATATGATCATGTTAGGGCACCTATGAACTTTTCATACCCTAACCCTAATATCTAACCTAATAGGTCATTGGATCCACCCTGACTTGGGGTCAAGATCTCGAGATCCAAAAACAATGAAAAACATGCTATTTTTAGATCATAGAATTTCTCTAGCCTATCCAAACACATTTTTGCCTCATTTCAAAGATGCTATCACAATGTAATATGAGGAATGAACTTATTGGAAAGCATCCTATGTGATTTGGCACGTGTGGCATCTATTTACATGGCCATTTTGCCAAGTACAATGCATGTGACCAAAAATGGTCAAGCTGGAATTGTGAAATTTCAATACTCCTCCTCACAATCTAGCTAGATGATAACATAGCTTTACTCATTAAGCCAAGGGCTGATCTAAGCTTCTAAAAAGCATTCTTTTGTCAATATATCAGCTATGCATTCTTCACTTGAAACATGCTCCAATGAGACCTCCTTAGCTTGGACCATTTCTCTTACAAACTAGGGAGCAATCTCTATGTGTTTGCTCCTTGCATGGTAGATTGGATTGGATGCTAGGTGTTAGGCTGAGATGTTGTCATTTTAGATGAGTTAATGACACCTGATCTGATCACTTTGAGCTCCTCAAGCAACTTCTTGATCCATAGTACTTCCTTGGTTGTGGTTGTTAGAGCCTTGTACTTGGCCTCGGTTGATGAAAGAGATATTGTTTCTTGCTTATTTAATAGCCAAGAAACCACACCTTCTCCAATGTAAGTTGCAAAGACACTTGTTGACTTTCTATCCTTCTTGTCCCCTACAAAATCTGAATCACCATGCAAGTTAATGGATTCACCTCTATAAAGGATCCCAAAATCTAGTGTGCCTGAGATGTATCTCAATATTCTTTTGGCACATTTCCAATGGATAACTAATGGATCTTGCATATTTTGACTAAGCTTGCAAACACTATAGCAAAGATCAGGTCTTGTTATGGTTATCCACATTAAGGATGCAATAAGTTCCCTATAAAGAGTGACGTCCTTGAAGGATCTTTCATCCTCTTTATTGCTCACTTTTACATCATGCTCCATGGGAGTCTCTACATGCTTGCATCCATGCGTGTTAAATATATTGAGTAATGAAATGGCATACTTAGATTGACAAATGAAGACATAATCTAAAGATATAAGTACTTCCATACCTAAAATGAAGTGCCAAAGCCCAAGATCTACCATCTTGAACTCTTTGGATAGATCTAGCTTAGTTTTCTCAACACCTTCTAAATCATTTCCACTAAGTATGATATCATCAATATAAAGTAATAAAAGTACAATTCCTTTTGCACTTAATCTTATGTACAAGGTGGGATCATACTCACTATGAGTAAATCCAATAGAGATAAGAAAAGTATTGAGCCTTGTGTTCCAAGTTCTAGAAGCTTGTTTCGAACCATACAAGCTCCTCTTGAGATGACACACCTTGTCTTCCATACCTTGCTTGATGAATCCCTCGGGCTGCTCCATGAATATATTCTCTTCCAAATGACCATTTAAGAAAGCATTTGACACATCCATTTGAAATAATAACCAATCAAAGTGAGAAGCAAGAGCAATGATTAGTCTTATGGTGACCATCTTTGCCATGGGTTCAAAGGTCTCATCATAATCTATGCCCTTTGATTGAGCATACCGCTTGGCTACAAGCCTTGCCTTGTGCTTAGAAACACTCCCATCTTGAATCAACTTGAGCTAAGAAACTCACTTACATCCAATTACATTCCTATCCAAAGGTAAATCAACAAGCATCCAAGTATCATTCTCCATCAATGCATTGTACTCATCACACATAGCTTGAAACCACACCTTTGATTCTAAAGCTTCACTAATATTTGAAGGTTCTTCAAAAGATGTGATGAAGGCATAAGAAGAAGGACTTTCCTCGGCTTGCTTACCCTTGTCCTTGTATGTGAACCTTAATGGCTCCATCCTTGACCTTGTGGAACTTCTTGGTGTGCTTGGTGTTCTTGGTTCTAGCTCCTCCTCATGATCAAGCTCCTCCTTATGACTTGTCTTTGTGATTGAACTTGAAAAAGGTAACTTGTGTGTCTTAGCCAAGGCACAAGCTTCACATACCCTTTCCTCCTTTTCCAAAGATCTTGGAAGGCCGAGAGCAAGCTCCTCCTTGCACATAGCTTCCATGGACTTGGTTAGTGACCAAGCCTCTTGTGCCACAAGTCAAATGTGGTCATCTTGGTCTCCTCGGCTACCATCACAACTTGGTTAGGATTTACAAAAGCATCAAGCTTAAATAACCTCCCAAACCTTGTTCCCCTTGCTATGATCATCCCACTTTTCTTGATGTTGCATACATTAGTAGAGAACTCTACAATAAAACCATGATCTAAAAGTTGGCCAACACTAAGCAAATTCTTAGTCATGATAGGAATGAAGAGAACACCATCTATCTTAGTCTTCTTGGAGGATCCTAAGCATAGGAGAATGGATTCCACACCTTCAACTTTACATTCATGATCATTTTCTATAAAAATGGACTTTATAGGTCCTACATAAGGTGTGAGTTGAGAAAAATACTCCCTTTTACTCGACATGTGGGAGCTAGCCCCACTATCTATCCACCAAGGATCTTCACCTTTGAGATTTGATGATGAAAAGGTTGACATCATGAGTGAGTCCTCGTGATAGATCTCTTCCTCCTCTTGTCCAATGTTGGCTTGGCTTTGATCTCGCTTCCTCTTGAAGCATTGCGAGACATAATGCCCCATCTTGCTACAATAGTAGCACTTTATCTTAGATTTGTCCTTCTTGGGCTTGACTTGTGATGATGAGGATGTGGATCGTCCTTGATCTCCATCCTTTGCTTGCTCCCTATTGAATACTCCTCACTTGGTCTTTGCTTTGCCTTTTCTCTTGAAAAATAAGGCTTTGTCATCACTATCATTGATGGAGAGCCTCTCCATCCTTGATTTGATATGAGCCTTCCTACTCTCCTCAACCATCAACACACTTTGAAAGTCTTCAATTGTAGGCAAGTTTCCCATGATGGCATAGCTTTGGACAAGGTTAGTAAAATCACTACATAAGCCATTCAAAACTATTTGCACAAGCTCTCTCTCTTTAATAGGTTCACCAACATAAGTAAGCTCTTTGCTCAAATCTTTTACTCTCAAAACAAATTGATGTCCACTCTCACTCCTCCCTTGGAAGCATTGAAGAACTTGGTTCTTGAGGAAAAGTAACCTTGAGGTATTCTTGGACTCATAGATCTTTTGAATAGTCTCCCAAGCCTCTTGGGCTGAGGTACATGCTCCTACTTCTTTGAGCAAATCATTTGCAACATTCATCTTAATAAAATGGAGTGCAAGCTTGCAACTTCTATTGTATTTAGTTGCTTCTTGTGGATGGATTGGCTCATCTTCCTCTCCATTCACAATATCCATCAAATCTTGCATGATAATGATGGATTCCATTCTTAACTTCCAAATCGAATAATTTGAAGAGTTCAATCTATCACTAGAATCCAAAAGATAGGCACTTATGGATGTCATCTTCAATGATAAGGAGATAGATTCAAAGAAACAAGATAGATTGTACAAGATATGATCACTACTAGCTATCTCACTCTCTTTGGGACCTGAGATGAATCACTCTCTGATTTATCAACAAGATCTAAGGTGATCTTGAGCTTGATCTATCTTCAAGATCCAAACTAGATCCAAACTTACTATAGATTTGATCAAACTAGTCTCCTCCTTGATCTCGACTTCACAAGAAGGGTGAATCCACCTATACTGAACCAAAAGCACTTTATAACACACAAATGTCTTACAAATAAAGCCTCTTAAATTCAGGTTGAATCACATTGACATATTCAATCACAAACCTATCTAAAACTGAGTAGAATAGAAACACAAATTTCACTAGTTTTGCATTTCTAGATGAAAAACTCATCAAAACACTTGATCTGAACCTAAAAGGTGTATTTTAGGACCTTAAGAAGCCTAAGAACGACCTAATTAAGCTTTCAAATTTTTGATCCAAACTTCTAAAGAGTGGTGGCATTCAAATCCGTATGAAAATCTTTACTAGGAGACATGTACTCCAAGATTCAACTCATAAGAAGTTTCTAATTTGGTTTTGTTGAATGGAAATGGGTCAATCTTGGTTCCTACAGCCATAACTCAGCAAAACAAGTTTCCTTTGATCTATAAATGAAACCAAATTTGAAGGTACAATCACTAGATTAGCAACTAGTAGCAAGAGCAAAGCTAATACTACTCAAATCTAGGATCAAAGCTTGAGAAAATTAAATCTAAAGCTTACTTTTTATCAGGCTCTGATACCATAATCTTGCTAAGTCCTTTTGGGAGGAAGCTTTAGCATGTGCTAACTTTGAACAGTATGGGATGATGAACATTGATGTCTCTTTGCTAGTGTGCCTGAAGAGCCTTCTGGCTTTCCTCTCTTTATTCAACAGATGCCCAAAAAATGGAGATACAACAAAAATCTCCTTCGTGACTGTATATGTATATTTATGTACATAGTATGCACAAGCAGATTCAACTACTGTGTCTGAGATATATGAGGTCTTCTCTTTTAGCTCCCTACAATGCGGGTCTTTGATATGCATTGCAAAATTAATATCATTTGTACGAAACATAAACTCCCCTCTGAGATCATCTATTTGCTTGGCTATATACAGGTCAAAATAAATGTACCTCTCAGAATCAAAAAATGTGTCTTTAGGTTCATTTGGAAGTCTGATGTGCAACTCTTTATCAATTGCATCAACATCAGAAACAATCATGTCCACCACTGTATTTAGGTCATCCTCATGTATAGAAGGAGAATCGTGTAGTTGAAGATCAGGGGTTACGGGAGGACTCTCAACCAGTGGAATTGCAGACGTACTAGCCAGATCTTTTCTAATGGGAGGAGGTGAGGGTGAAGAGCTGGGAGACCTGGGCTTGGGTTGCGAATGCTTGGGTTGTGCTTGCTTTCTATTTTTGTGGGGTGGGACAGGCCCCCTTTCAAGAGGAACTTGCCTCTATGTGAATCCAGACTTAAAAATGCTGTCATAGGTGTTTCGAAGCCTCGTGACAAGAAGCATGTCCTTGGGCATCAGTGTCACCCTCTTGCCATGAATGGAGCACAACATCGAATCCTCAAACAATTTTGTCTGGAAGTCCTCGTATGCAGTATGGAGGGCCTCCAATGCAGTGATATTCCACCTCACTGCATAGGGCAGATGGGTGGTCATGTCTTGTGTAACCTCCCTCACAGCCCGGTAGAAGGCTGCTTTCAGGATCAGAAGTTTGGTGCTCCTCTGCAAGGCCCTGATGTCCCTCCACCATGGACAATGAGGTCTATCACATCCTTGCGGACGTACGGGTTCAGATGTCTAGGGATGAGACGGTTGAACGAAACTGGTAAGCCTAGTAGTTTGCTTCGTCCGAGCCATTGAGGCCGAATATCTATATAACGTGAGGACAGAGACACAGCAGAAGAGACACTGAGAACTCTAATGGTGATATCGCTATGACGCGAGAGAGTGGCAGCGTCAGGCGAGGAGAGGCAGGGGCTCGCGTGATGGCAATACTGGGAAAGTAAAGCTAATATCGCTACGACGCGAGAGGGTGTAAGGAACAGGCATGGAGAGGAGGTCGCTCGCGTGATGGTGATATCACGAATGCATTTTGTATGGATGCAATCAAACGTTAGAGCGAATTGTGAGAAAACCTGTACAATCCCTGGGAATGGACTTATATAGGAGAGAAAAATTGGCACGTGTGAACCAGCGACACGTGGCTCAGTCAATTGCTGACATGTGGAACCACACGTCTGTATATGTACATGTGAAACTGCACGTACTAATCAACATGTGTGGGATCCCACGTGGGGACACGTACCCGAATGGATCAATGACATGTGTTCTCGCACGTATAGGCTCACGCGTGTGGTCACGTGGCGGGATCATTACATGAAAACAACACATTATGCTATTAGTTTTTTAATTTCTAAAGCTATAAAAAAGCATGGATGTATTATGTATGGTCGTTACGGTTTTCACACACACACACACACGTATTGTAACAATTTTATTGTTAAAAGCAACTTAACTATTACGTTAAAACATATTCAAATATGTGATACGACATAGCAAAGTATTAACCAAATTTCATGTGTTATTGTGTTAGTTCAAGTTATTATTGAGGTAAATCACGAGATTGAAGTTAAAAGTAACATGCAAAAATTAATGTCATAAAAGTAGACAATCGAAATATGATACTATGACAAGGACATTTTTTTGTTTGAAGCTATGTTAATGATTTGTGAAAAATAAATCATGTACTATTAATAAATTTCCTAACAACAAATGTATAGAACATTCTCTGCATGCGTAATATTTTTTATTGCATAAATGAAACTTGGAAAGCATCATGCTAGAAAACGGTTTGCATGTATTTTTTATAATCTATACAGAATTTGAATCATTATGTGAACAAAGTTACTGCGATGCATCGTAGGTGCACTAATGCAGTTTTGAGAGATCAGCTCATGGTAAAGTACGAGAATGGTAAATTTTTATATACAAAAATATATATAGAAGTATAAATGGAATGTTTATAGAAAAAACAATGATGTTCGTATAGCACAACTCATTCAAAATGAATGCATCTACATCAGGAAGAGTATCTGGAAAATTTCTATGGAACCGAATTTAATTTTTTTTTGGCAAATCTTGAAGTTGAAATGATACGCATGTCTACCAATATACGAGTACAATATGAAATCTTTTGAAATTGATTGTTACTTATAACTTTGAAAACTATATGGAAATGTTCTAAAAAAGTACACATTCGTGGTTTTACATACGACCTTATTTGTAATGCAAGAATGTCAATTAACTATACAAGGAAACATATATCAAAATGTATAAATTTAACATTTGCAACAAAGGGCAATATACAAAAATGTTATGTATGTCATGGTTCATCTATTTTAAATTACAAGTACTCACCAATACAGGATTACATAATAGAATTCGTTCAAAATGATTACCATCCACATCATAAAAACATGTATAAATAAATTTTATCATTTCTGCAAGTACGATGTGATCCCTAAGACAAGAGTCTCGAACTATTATGTATCAAAGAACATCACTATTTTTTGGTAATGGCAAATTAGGATTGAACCAGTCCTGAAGTCTTGGACGACTTCCTTTTGGGAGTTTGATTGCCATCCAATTGAGTAGGTAACTTGCATAGTGCCCAGTGAGGCGTGTGCATGAATCATTCGAGTGTGCGGATTGGTCAATGAAAGTTGAAAGACTCGTATGTGCTTGTCTAAAAGTTTGGAATTCGCCAGGGATTAGAGGCCAGTTATATTGAAATTTCACAATTCTAGCTTGACCATTTTTGGTCACATGCATTGTACTTGGCAAGATGGCCATGTAAATAGATGCCACACGTGCCAAATCACATAGGATGCTTTCCAATAAGTTCATTCCTCATATTACATTGTGATAGCATCTTTGAAATGAGGCAAAAATTGTTTGGATAGGCTAGAGAAATTCTATGATCTAAAAATAGCATGTTTTTCATTGTTTTTGGATCTCGAGATCTTGACCCCAAGTCAGGGTGGATCCAATGACCTATTAGGTTAGATATTAGGGTTAGGGTATGAAAAGTTCAGAGGTGCCCTAACATGATCATATTCGAGCTGAAAATGTATAAATACATGATGGGATCTCCATCAAATTATCAAGAAAAATAGAGTTTTTCCACTTCTAACATCATTGTCTTTTGGTGGCGAGTCTAGCTATTGGATGTGAGTGTTTTTATGCATTAATTGCTTGGATTGGAAGGTGCTGAACTTGTTTAGAGGTCTGAGAAACTTGCTGTACTTTACTTTGGTTCATTTGATCAAATCTATGTGCCTAATGTGGAGTTAAATGCCAAATTTGCTAGTTTTGGTAACTAGTCTTGATTCTAGCTCATAGTTTGGATCTAGATCTTTTATTTGTGCATCCTCCATCACTTTTAGGATTGATTGGAATTGAAGTCATCAATGAAATTTGCATACATCTTTTCCCCACCATTGTTAGTTGTACTAAAAGAATGAAGATCCGAATGCACAAGTTGAAAAACTTCTTTAGATCTAGAAGTAGATCTAGAATAAGCATGTCTATGAGATTTGGACAAGGCACAATGTTCACAAAATGTATTATTTTCGATAAGACTTTTAGAAAGACCAAGAACATGCTCTTTCTTGGCCATTACTTCCACTGAATGGATGTAAAATCCAAATGTTCTGGCTAAGATCTTTGCAAAGCTACAAAAGCTAGAAATGGCAAAGCATCCTAATTCTACCTTTGATGGAAAGATGCTATTACACCACAATCGTGTGTGCATCTCTTGTTATTAATCCTTTCAACACGAAAGTGAAAACCAAAAGCCCATATAGCATTATACATTTTGCACTGCCACATGACAAACATGAATCTCATAAATAATCACTATGAATGAACATGGTGTTTCAAAATGATTAAACAAATATTGTTATAAACAAGAATGTTCTAATAATAAAGTATTTAAAGAATAATACCTTCCATTTGCATCCTCTTGCAAAGTCCCATTCTGTGTTTGATATTTTTTGTCCCTCTTTTGTTGCTTTTTGTAGTGTGTCATGCATCCACTCTATAGTGCATTGCTTGGGCAATGGCTCAAGATCATGTGAACTTGAGGCCGTGTGTCTACCTCTATTCTATCGTTGGCGCTTTCTAGACAAGGCCCTTTTTTTTTTTTCCCTTCATATAGGTCTAACCATTTATCCATAACTCCACAATTATAAAGCATGAATGTAGAAATTTTTTCTCGTTGGAAGGGTGCCAACCTATGGACCTTTCCCATCCCTTAAATTTTTTCGCTAGTTACCTCTTCGGCTTCCTCATCACACCACAATAGTGGAGCAAATGAATGTAGTTGGTGCAAAATTTCAATAACATAAAAGAGAGATTCATGTACTAACCATTCCTCTAAAATGCTACCTTCAGGTCTTGTCTTTTGACGCACAAAATCTTTTAAGATTTTCATGTACCTTTCCATAAAAAACATCCACCTAAAAAGTCACAAATGGTTAAAAATAAGTGTTTTATTTAATGAGTTCATGTATCAATTGATTTAGTTTAAATACACATGCAAAAGATAATTTATGCACTTATACCTAGTATGCACTGGACCTGCAATAGAAACTTCTTCAACCAAGTGCACCAATAAATGCACTTGTGAGTCCATGATGGAAGTCGGAAAATATCTCTCAAACATGCACACAATCTTATCTTTTGACAAGCACCCACGAATTGACAATGGATAGATGAATTGAATCATCTTTAGCCAATCATGAGATTTGAGACCTTGCAACTTTCCATCCACTGTGAATGATGACCGTAGAGAATGGGCAAAACCAGTTGGTGTTCTAATGTCATGAATAAAGGAGTGCACATGGTTAAGTTCCTCCTTACTGAATGTCCAAGGTACTTTTGGATCATGATCTTCACCATCCTTTATCCAATATTCTTTTTTGGTGTTTGATTCTTTTAGATCGTGCCTTGCAGCAATGGTATTTTTTCACCAATCAAGTGTTTCCAAATAGATTCACCCACATTTTTAAATCTGTGCATGAGATCAAGTGGGTAATTGATCAAAAGGTTATTCCAATATTCCAAACGATGAAATATAGATAATCTTTTCATACCATCGATTGGCTTTGCTTGAGATTCCTCCCATAGTATTCGCCAATCTTTCACGGATCCTCTTTGGAGGCATCTCTCTCTCAACTCTTCCTCCAAAACCTCTTCTATGAGTGTCTCTGAATGGATGGCCTTCATGCAAGTATTTACGATGATTTTCATAAACTACTTTTTTGAGACTAAAAGAGTATCTTTCCACAAGATTTGGCCCGCACAAAAAACAAGCCTGTCCAACAAATGGATACTATCAATCACTACTAAAAAAAGTATATGTCAGAGAATAATTATAGCCATTGTAGTATATCATGTAAATGTCAAGAATTACTAGTTGTATGTAATTGTAAACAAACTCCTATGTACACAAGATAGACATTGTTTGAATGATTATTAGAGCATTCACCTAATCCTGGATAGTCATGCATTGTCCACATTACAATGGCATGTAGTGTAAACTCCCTCTCATGTATGGGGCACGAAATGTCATATGCTTTTATCCCCTTCCACAAATCTTCCAAATTTCCATCATCTCTTTTAAGCCTTGATGTAGATGACGAGATAATTGCTTTATATGTGGATCGTTGTATTGCATTTGTTGTCTACGTCGACCATTACGAGGATTATTGTCTCTAACACTAAATGAGGATGAAGAATCCTATATATCAAAATAACAAGAAGTAGGTTGAAATAATACTTGATAAACATTTCCTCCCAATTCTTGATAGATCTAAATGTTGCATATGAATATAAATTACTCTTAGTTTAAAAAGTATTAACATACCAATGTATCTGTTAGACAGATTTGTCTTTTCAACTTGTTAACATTCAATGAACTCAAAAACGAACAATGCTCCTATCATTTAATGTAGGCTAGTGACGAATCATGCTCCTAACATTTGACATATTTAATGACACAAACCAAATACAATCAAGATGCATGGATTATACATCTCTACATATTAACAAAATTTAAATCTTCACATTTGACTTATTGTCTTTTGCAAACATTTGGGTAGAGGACGGTTGAAACTAGTCTTGATGAACAATTCCTCCCCAAACCTGATAGATCTAGTGGCACGGACCATTACATAAGTGCCCTTTACATTCCTAGTAAAATATTCTTCTTTTCCATTGGTGCATTCCTCAAAATCACAATTCATCAATAGAGGGTGGCCAATGGAACTATTTATATATGCAGCAATGTTTTCATGCACATCTGAACGTCCATCAATGTATGTACGATTTGCCCTTGAGATGTTGCCTCCTTGCATGCATTGCTCCTCTAAAGAACAAGCATTTGAATTCAAGCCATATACTTGCATCCTCCATTGATGATGACACAAAGCATGCCAATCAATACTACTCAATGCAAAAAGGCCCAAACCAGCCTCAAGAAATTGTTTACTAGGTTTGATCATGTACATTCGACCCCAATACGTAAATGGTGTTCCATTTAATGGTAATGGTGATTGGAGTGGCCAACACAAATATCTACTTCTAATAAAAGCTTTTACTAATGGTTGCAAGCTAGGTGGAAGAGGAAGGTCAGACAAAGAACCTAGAATGTCTTTTGACACATCAACAGTGCATAGTAATTTGCAATTATCTTTCAAACTAGTCATAATACGTCCAAGACGTGTTATCTTTTTTAAAGAGGTGGTCATGTTTGTGGAATCCACATGGAGTATTGTGGAGAACTCACGTGCAACATCTAGGATAGGTGTGGTTGGGTGGTAAGAATGTTCTAGAGATTCGAAGACATGGATTGAGTCACAAGACATTGATGAACTAATTATATCATGCAAGGGGTCATCATCAACAAGAGCATCATCTAGGGCCAATGATAATCTAAAATCAATATTCATGTGATTTATCCTATCAATAATATTCTTGATCTCTCTTGCAACTCTTTTTCTTGAAACCAACTTATGGTCCTTCTTCTGCAAAAGTTGAAAATGTTAGATGTATCAGTTTCTCTCTCTCTCTCTCTCTCTCTCTCTCTCTCAAGCATGAAACATAAATTAATATATAACACAAACCGTAAACCAGTAGCATGAAACACACATACAAACACACACAAACACATGCACGCACACACACACCCACCCACACCGACCCTAAACACACATGAAGAGAAAAATAGAGAGAACATTATAGAGTGCTAATCAAAACTCCCGAACTACACGATTATATCCTACTCCAGAATGTCACCACATGCTCCCTCCCTGTGGCGTTTGGGCTTTTTTGTGGAACTCATCTTCCAACAAAAAACATTTGAACCATGCCTTTAACAAAAGAAAACAAGTGCTACACACCTTCCTAGATTTTGGGAGTGTTGGTTACCTCTCTCTCTCTCTCTCTCTCTCTCTCTCTCTCTCTCTCTCTCTCTCTCTCTCTCTCTCTCTCTCTCTCTCTCTCTCTCTCTCTCTCTCTCTCTCTCTCTCTCTCTCTCTCTCTCTCTCTCTCTCTCTGACGTGAATGAGTCTATTATGGGTGATTGAATATGGAAATCAAGATTAGCTACATCTAACCATTCTATTTGGATTTTTTCTTTTAGAAGCAAGTGAGAGATTAACTTCATCTAATCATTCCATTTGGATTTTTCTTTTTAGAAGCAAGTGAGAGATTAACTTCATCTAAATATTCTATTTGGATTTTTCCTTTTAGAAGCAAGTGAGAAATTAACTTCAAAGTATCGTGGCACTCATCCTATCGCTCAATATTTATTGGCCAAACTATACTTGAAGTGTCATAAGGGTCAAAGGTTAAAGCATTTCCAAAAACACTTTAAAGAGTTTATCTCTCGTACTCTTGGATTCTTTGTGTGCACTCCATTGGCCCAAATATGATCGTTGACAATCCTCCTTGTCCGAATCCCAAGGCCTTTGCATTGTGTGCATGTACATGGTATCCTCTCATCATATTCTGGCTAAAACTGGTCCAATAGCTTTCAAGATGGAATGATCAAAATCAAACAATCAGTCATATACTCAATTGATTCATTGCCCACTCAATCACTCATTTGATTAATTAATATTTGGCTTGAGTTAGTTAAAGATAAATCTTTTTAGATTGGCCTAGTGTGCCATGGTATCTCATGACGAGCAATATGCATTCGCCCTTTCTATCTATGGTTGCTTTGTATGCAAGAAATCATATACTAGATAACACACCATTGATCAACATCTTTATTACAATGCTAAATGATATTTCAACTAATTACTCTGATTTCATATAAGGTTATATAGTTCACACACCAACAATTAAAAAGATTTATCATATAGGTCACATATCACTAAGGTCCTCAATATAACATAAATGCTTTTGATCATGAATCTAAAATGAGCCCATGCAACCATTTAAGAGGCCACATGACAAAAACAATTTTTTTTTATTTGATCATGTAATTATGTCATCAAATTATATCAAATCTATGACACCTAGATTATCAATAAACTAAATGTTTTATGGCATCACCGATTTGACATAAATTATGTCATAAAATATTTAAAAAACTTGTCAAATTACTTGTTTAATAATAATATGTACTATTTCTTATATCATGATTTTGTCTTGTATGTCAAATCTCAAGAAAAATAAAATTTATAACAATATAAAACTAGTTTTAACAATTAAATACTACCATAATGATCTTCAAATTGATTTTCTTACATTCCATCATATTAAAAAAAATATTTTATGTAAAATCCTACAATAAAATATTTCATAAAATCTAGGAAAGATTATGAGAATATTGAATGACATTTGAAGCGTGCAAGCCCATGTGGGGGACCCTCTCACATGCCAAGAGAGGGGAAAAAAAATGCGTGGAACATCCACGCGTGGATATCGCGTGGATTATCCATGCATGGATAACTTCTGCGTGGATAATCCACGCGAAACTTGAATGCCAATAAAATAGCATTTTCGCGAGCATTCTTGCTCCTCTTCTTTTGCTTTCAAGTTTTATAGGTTTTCTAATCTAGTATTTAGTGCTCTTGCTTGCTATTGCTCTTCTAAGCTCTAAGATCTTGCTCTTGCTTTTGCTTGCTCTACTGATCTTGTTTGTTCTTGCTTACTATTAATCTATTGCTTTCTTGTCATTGCTTACTCTTCTACCCTAAAAGTCTTCAATACTCTTTCACTCCCATTCTCCAATACTTTCTAACTTTTAAAGTTTTTCTTTGATACAATGTCTTCAAGTGGTAGGTCAAGTGGAAGGTCAAGTGGGAGACCATCTAGGAGAAGAGCTCATGAGAAGCCCAAAGAATATAATCAAGAGTTGTTTGAGAATCTATCTCCTCAACAAAGAGATAGAATAAAAAAAACTTGTGTTATCTTCTTCAGGTGAATCATCCGAGAGAAGAGCTTCCGAAGATGCCCCTTCCCAAAAATCGTGTAGTGTGTATTATGATCTTAATCCATGTGGTGGAGTTATAAAAAATACGCGTGGCAATGTAGTTCATGCCCATTTGCGTGATTTAGTTGCTTTATATTTTGGTAAAGATTACATGATCGATTGGTCCTCCCAATCGCTTGAAGACAAAATTAAAATAATAGAGACTTTGTATTCTGAATTTCCTCAATCCAATGCTTTTAGTATGACTTGGGCCTTGAATACAATGTGCCTTTGGATTCGAAACAAAAGGCAATTGATGAGAAGAGTCATGAGGAATTTCAAGAATCCCACGAAGCCTAGATTGTGCTCCAAAAGGGATTGGAGGAAGGTGAAAGGGGAATTGTTGCAAAACAATCCCCAAAAGTATGAACAACAACGTAGGGCCACCACCGAGAAGCTCTTAAAACATGGCCAAAGTCACTTGGGATCGGGAGGAAGGGGCAATCTAGAGGCCCAATTTGTAAGTGTAATATTTTTTTAAATGATTCTATTTTTATAGTGAGATTGTTAATGTTTTTTATTGCTAAACTATATTGTATTGCTAAACTATGTTTTTTTGTTGAATGTAGCTTAGTGATTTTGGAAGACACATGACCGCCGCGGAGTACAAGCAAGGTTATGATCATGGATGTGCCGGCCTTAAGGCTTTTATGAAATCCCATGGATTGTTTCCAATCGTAAACTCTTAACCTTTATTGTTTTGTGATTGTTTACTTTGTTGTTTACAAGTAAGTTTAATCTCAATGTAATTAAATCTTTGATTCTATTCTGTAGAGAGGCTCTACAACTTCAAGCCATAATCACAAGATGAAGATACATATCTTAGAATCCTCTTGGCCATCTTCCAATGATGGATCTTAGGATCTTGCATAAATTGACTCAATTTGTGCACACAAAAACTTAGATCGAGCCTAATAATGGTAAGCCAAATCAAGGAGCCTACAAGACTCCTAAAAAGTGTGATGTCCTCAAAGGATATTTCATCACCTTTATTAGAATATTTTACAAATTGCTCCATTGGAGTATCTATGCTCTTAGAATTTTCCATATGGAATTTTTTCAACATAGAGTGAGCATATCTAGATTGGCATATAAAGACATGATTTTCACAAAAAACAATTTCTAGGCCTAGGATGTAGTGTATCTCTCCTAGATCTTGCATTTTAAACTCACATCCAAGTGCTAGCTTAGTTTCATCAACTAGCTTGATACAACTTCCACAAAGAATAATGTCATCAACATAAATTAGAAGAATGACAATATTGCTATCAACAAACTGTAGATACATGGAAGGATCATAGTCACTAAGAGTAAATCCTAGTGAGATAAGAAAAGAATTAAGTCTTGAATACCATGATCTTGGTGCTTGCTTGAGTCCATAAAGACTTTTGAAAAGCAAGCACACTTTGGACTCATCCTTGATGAATCCTTGAGGCTGTTCCATATAGATCTCCTCCTCAAGATAACCATTTAAAAAAGCATTGGATACATCTAATTGGAACACCTTTCACTTAAAGAAACAAGCAAGAGAGATAAGAATTCTTATTGTCACCATCTTTGCAATGGATACAAAGGTCTCCTCATAATCAAGGCCATGGATTTAAAAACATCCTTTGGCACATAATCTTGCTTTATACTTGTTGATGGTGCCATCATGATTGAACTTGATCCGAAATATCCACTTGCAACCAATCACATGCTTTTTGGATGGAGGATCCACAAGCTCCCAAGTATTGTTGGTGATCAATGCATCATACTCTTGCTTCATGGCATCATACCACTCCTTGGTATTGAGTGCCTTTTGTACATTCTTTGGCTCTTCAATAGAGACATAAAAAACATAATTAGTGGAATCAAGATCCACTTGTTTGCCTTTGTTAACATATGAGAGCCTCTTAGGCTCGGATCTATCTCTCATGGATCTTCTTGGTGAGAAAATCCGAGGAGAGTCTTCTTCAAATCTCAACCCCATCACATCATGATTGTCTTCAAAATCAATAATTGGTGATGTATCCATAGACTTCTTGATCTCGGCCTCTTCAAAAGATGAGTGTTGATCTTCATGAAAGACAACATCTCTACTTTTAATAACTTGAGAAGTAGAGAGTATAAAAACTCTATAGGCCTTCTTGGTGGATGAGTATCCAACCATGATCCCTTTGCATGCACTAGGATCTTCCTTCTTCCTTGTTTCCAAGGTTATATGGACAAAGCATATGCATCCAAAAACTCAACCTTAGGCTTCTTCAAATATAAGATTTTATATGGTGACTTTCCTCCAAGATCTATATGTGGGAGCCTATTGCAAAGATAATTTGCACAATTAATGGCTTCTCCCCAAAAATCTTTGGGCAAAGATGCCTCAATTCTCATAGATTTTTCACATTCACATAGAGATCTATTCTTTCTCTTGGCCACTCTATTTTGAGATGGAGAGTAGGCACAAGAGAACTCTCTTTTGATGCCTTCAAGCTCACAAAAATCATGAAATGTATTGGAGATATATTCACCACCTCCATCACTTCTAAGAGCTTTAATCTTGAATGAGAATTGCTTCTCTACATAAGCTTTGAAAATAAGGAAATGATCAAACACCATAGATTTAGAAGCAAGAAGATATATCCAAGTGAATTTTGCGAAATCAACAATGAAAGTAACCAAACAAGTGGCTCCTCCCTTGCTTGTAGTTGATGAGAAATGCACATCCTAGTGGATTAACTCCAAAGGATGCTTTCTTTTGATAGAAGATCTTGTAAATGGCTTTTTGTGAGATTTAGCAATAGCACAAGCCTCACAAGGCTTGATCTTCTTGGAGAATGATTTTGGCAAGCCAATAGCTTTGGCTTCTTTGATGATAGAGATCATGGATTTGTAGTTGGGATGTCCCAAACTCCTATGCCATAATTCCTCCATAGAGAGCCTTGTTCACAAGAGCAACATTACAAGCATTCACATACTCATTTGGATCTAGTTTATAGATGCCTCCAAATCTAGATCCTAATGCAAGTATCTCATCATTCTTCTTGATAGTGCAAGTATCAACATTGAATTTTACATCAAGGCCATTATCAAGCAATTGGCCAACACTAATAAGATTCTTAGTAAGCTTAGGTACATAAAGAAATTTAGAGAGAGAAAGAACTTTAGAGGATGCAAGCTTCAAGGAAATGTTCCCTATGCCTTCAATAGGACATTCAAAATCATTTGCAGTGTATATTGATTTCTTGACTCCATCATAAGGTGCAATATAAGAGAAAGAGTCCTTGGAGCTACACATATGTGAAGAGGCTCCACTATCAATATACCATAGGCCATCCTTCTTGAAAGGAGTATATGAAAAACTAGAGACCATAAGAGATCCCTCTCCATCACTTGCAATAGTGTCTTCCTTCTCATTGGAAATGTTGGCTTGCTTGAGTTGATTCTTCTTCTTGAAGCAATTGGTGGCATAATGGCTTTTCTTGCCACAATAAAAGCACTTGATCTTCTTCTTCGAAGCATTAGAGGAATCATCTTCCTCCTCACCTTTGGATTTGACTTTGTCCTTGCTTGAGGATTGTTGATGTTGGTTCTTGCTCCTCCCTTTGTGCTTATCCTTGGCAAAGAGAGCTTTGCCATGATTATGAGTGAGAGAAAGCTTGTCCATCCTCAAGAGCTTGTACTCTTGTCTTGAATCTTCAGAAATTAGCACACTTTGGAGAGCCTCCGAACTTGGTAGCTCCTCCTTAATGGCATAGGATTGGACAAGGTTATCAAATTCACTTCTCAATCCATTGAGAATGACTTGGACTAGCTCATTTTGTTTGATGAAATCACCAATACAAGCAAGTTCTCTATGAATATCTTTTACTCTCAAAACATAACTAAATGCACTCTCATCACTCTTTTGGCCACCTTGAAAGATTTGATTCCTAAGAGTGAGAAGCCTAGAGGTTTTCTTAGCCTCATAGATAGTCTTGAGACAATCCCAAGCTTCTTTGGTTGTTGTACAAGTACCTATCTCCCTCAATATCTCATTAGAGACATTCATCTTAATGTAGTGGAGGGCCATCCTCTAAAAATCTACCTAAAACTACTCCAAAAAGCAAGAAATAGTGAAAATACAGCTATATTAGTTAGTGAAAACCTATCCCCGGCAACAGCGCCACTATAGGGTCGATTATCTCATGTAGTATAGCCCTACCGCCTGTCAACAAGGGTTAGATCACTAGATAGGTACCTAACTATGCATAGATACTACTTTTAGATAGTTCTCTACTTTCTCCCTTAACTCTACTCACCACTAACACTACCCATCATTAACTTCACTCCACTACACTAGCATTCATCATGGCTGAGGGTGAAAGAGAAGCGAAGAAGATAAGAAGAAGAGAGGGGAAGAGGGTGCGAGAGAGTGAGAGAGATGAGATGGAGGTTAGCTCAAATGCTCAATATCATTGCTTATGGAGAAACCTTTACTAGCATAACCAAAAAGCATGAAAAATGGAATTAACAAATCCACAACAATAGCATAAGCAAGAGTGATTAGCAATTGAGGATGTGTAATAAAGTTTATTTTTAAACAAACTGGATTACACACACCCTCATCAGACGTATAAGGACAACACATATAAGCTCCAATGATCATTGCAATCTAAAAACAATAAATTTATGAGAATGAATGTGAAATCAAAATTCATATGAAAAATTCAACTTAATAAAATCTGAAAAAAAAACACTTACTTTATTATGTATGGGAGCACAAGAATTAGAGTCCCCGGTCTGATGTATTGGAGCATATCATTGTGTAGAATTTTGAAATCAGAAAAATCAAATGCAGCCATGAATTGAAGGGGAAACAATGCTACATCTATGAACAATGGGGTATGGAAAAACCCAATCCAGTATTGAATTGCCCCACCTCCTATATTGTCACCTAGCATTTTATCCCTACTTTCTAATTCACTTGTATCTAATTTAGAAAGGGGAAGACCAACGTTGGTCTTTGGCACCTCAAAACTATATCGAGGACCTAAAGCTTTAAGATATGTGTTTAACAATTGGTCATACTGTATATATTGAGGAGTATTTACAAAGGCAAGTGTAGGGGGTGACGAAAGTAATACAGATAAACCACAAAAATAATTGTCATTCAAAATTGATTGTAGTGGGTTTATTTCCTTGCCCAACCTGAATCCAAGAACTAGTCAATCTAGCATCAAAGAGACGAAGTTAGATGTCACGTGAAGGTTTATTCCCATGAGAGCAATAATATAGTTCATATTTCAACATGAATGAAAGATCCACATCTAATTATAACATCGATTAACCCTAACCATTAACACTACAATCATTAACACTACACATCCACAACAAAGATAGCTTACTTTTTTTCTCTCTCCCTTTCTCTCTCATAAAAAGTATAATAACATACAATCCCAATAACATTCAGATCCAACAATTAGCAAAAGCCAAAGAAAGCATGAGAGATGGAGGAAAAGTGATAGAGAGCAAGGACATTCATCAATCCATTCCTGAAGAGAACCAATCTGCTTTATTGAAATGAGGAAATGAACTTTTGTAGGAACTCGAGTTGGTCCCTTTTTATAGTAGAGAGGAGGACCTTGGCCTTTGAAGCCTATTGGTCCATTTTTGCCTCCCTAATTATTCAAATTTAAAATAGAGTGAGAACCATCCAAATTGGAGGGAAACCCAACTTTATTCACTAACTTAACATTTAGGCCCTGTGACATTAAAAGTCCCGCAAAAAGATAGAAATGTCCTTTCATTGACTTTCTAATTAATCAAATCTCTATGTGATCATCAGGTTGGACTTACACACGCATGGTGCCAAATTCCTCTCACTTATCAACTAGGGTTAGGGTTGCCTTGGGATCTACAAACCCTTCAACATTGATTCTACCTTTACATTTACAAAATCATCTAGATCATTTCCTAGAACAAGAGGTAGGGAGCTAATATTTATGGGGGTAGGAGGAGACTAAGATTTTAAAGGAGGAGGAGATTTATTAGGAGAGGAAGATTTAGCAAGAGAAGATAAAAATGGAGTTTTGGGAGGAGAAGAAGGAGACTTAGGAGGAGATTGCCTACTAGATAGAATCTCATCCAGAGGAGATGGCTTTGAAAAATCCCTCATTTTATTAGGAGGGTCATGAGACCTCCTCTTCTTTGAAACACTCCCACTTTGTATAAGAAAAACAAGCTGAGATGGTTGAGATTGCTTTCGTTTTCTCCTCTCTGAATCTTGTTTTGGAGGAGAGGAATGAGCATGTCTAAAGTACTATACAAATTTGTCATATGTGTCCCATAGCCTGAACACAATGTTGAAATCCTTGGGCATGATGGTCACGCTCTTGGCATGGACAGGTGCAACAACAGTTTCTGAAAAAAATTTCACTTGGAAATCCTCATATGTAGTGTGCAGCGCCTCTATTGCCGTTACAATCCATCTCACATCTATAAATAGACTTCTTGTAACCTGTCTGATGGATCTCTGTATGTGAGCTTTCGGAATCAGAAGATTATTGGTCTTCTATAACTTTCGAATATCCTTGAGCCAGGGTGGGTCTCTTCTTCTGCCCCTTGGCCTAGGAGGAGGTGGTGGTGGACGAGGCGGTGGTGGTGCATTTCCCTGTGATTGGGATTCCACCAGGGTGGACTCGTAGTTAGAATTAAAGTAGAATCATTGTGTTACTGTACTGTGGGTCCTGTCCGTGGATAAGGATCAGTTGGCCTCGCCACGAGGCAAGTCAATGGGACACGCATCCCGCCAATGGCAACCTGGGTCATGCATGGGTTGCCTGAGTGAACAACTATATATACAGTGTAATTTCATTTTGAGAAATACAGTTGCTATGTGAGCTTGCGGTGGAGAGTGTTTTCTGTCTGTGTTACTGTGTAGCATGATATGTGTTCCTGTGCAAAGCAGATTCTAAGTTGGTATCAGAGCCGTACAAGGAGTGTACACAGTACAACATCGCCATTGAAGAGAGCTTCAGGAGAACTGTCTTCTGAGAGTTCAGGGTTTACGGCAGGTTGAAGACAGAAAGAGAAGCTTTGGTGCACGATTTCTAGTTTATAGAGGCTTGTCAAGCTCAACAGAGGGATTATTAGCCTGTGCATAGCATCAGATAGGAAAAAATCTGGTGAAAAATTGACAATTTTGAAGCCAATTGAAAATTGAAACCAGGTTTGGGGTAACGATTTTGTTTATACATAACTAGTGATTTCTTTGCTGTTTGTGCACCGTTTTGGATGTCGTAAGGACAGGAAGGAAGCTAATCACATTGTCAACCAACCTTGGAGAGATTCTGAGGTTTATGTCAGAGATTTGTCTCCAGACAGATAACCTAGCAGATTTGCGGTAAAAGGTGAAAAAAGCCACTTTGTCAAGTTGAGCTAAAATCACGGTTTCTCCACGGAATTTCTTGAGTGAATACTCTACAAACTTGGTATCAGTAGGGCGACCCTGCTCCAGGCCTCAGATTGTGTTCAAATCGATCCATAGACGAGTTAGATCAAGCAAAAACGAGTGTGAGGAGACGCGGTCGTAGACAAGGAGGTCACAGACTATTCACGCGTAGAACCAGGGTGAAACCATAGCGTTTCAGAGTGGGTAGCGCTTACAAGACTCTCCATTAGTGCACAAGAGTGCTCAGTTTCATTGGATAGAGAAGCTACAAGATCTACGGCTCAGTTCGTGCTATCCAGAAGGAATATCCATGGTTGGATTAGAATCAACCATTGGATGGAGTCTGAAGGGTTGTTGAAGAGGGCCCTAAAGAAGTGAAGTGCATTTTGGCCTTCAACTTCATTAAAAATTTTCATATTGAAATTGGAGTTGGGTCCCTTCACAAGTGAAGAGTGAAGTTTCTTCAAGGTGAAGAAACAGTTCAAAAACTAGAAAAGTCCCTATTTTTGGGTCCTTTGCCCGTTTTAACCAAAACGAAAGGCTATAACCTCCAAAGGAAGGGCACCTGGACTGTACCTACAAGTACGGTACAACAAAACAGAGTGATTGCAGTAGAGAAAGTGTTCGGAGTGCGTCAGAAGTAATTTCACCATTCCACTGGGCACGTTGTTGGGAGTTGACAATTGAGTGCATTTCAGAAGGCGACGCTGATTTGGCTTTCAAATCGGTGGAAAAGCGGCGAGTGGCCTGGTAAGGGAAAAAGTGCAAGTCATTATTTTCGACTTCTGACATCATTGTTGGCCTCGACATATTGTTTTTAGCCTACGACAGAAGTTTCAAGCAGTTTTGCGATGGCAAACATGGGAGAGTCCATTTTGAGTGAAAGTAGCAAATTGGACGGGATTTCCAACTATGCAGTGTGGAAATTCAAAATGAAAAACATACTGATGGAGAAAGATGTGTGGGAAGTCATCACAGGTGATGAGAGAAGGCCGCCAAATGAAGTAGATATCAAAGTGTTCAACAAAAAGATGAGGAAAGCTTTGACCTTCATTAACTTGTCAGTGAAGGATCACATTATTACCCACATTTGTGATGCTGTTACACCTAGACAGGCATGGGATGTGCTAAAGAAGCAGTTCGAGATGTCAAATCCGTCAAGAATCATGTTTCTGATGTCAAAGTTGAACAGTGCACGCATGGAACAAGAAGAGCACATTCAAACGTATATGACCAGAATCAAGACAATGAGAAATGAACTGCATTCTATTGGTGAGCGCATATGTGATGTGGAGCTAGTGCACAATGCATTGTGTAGCATTACAGAACCCTATCAGATGTTTGTGAGCGGAATAGCATCAAGAGAAAGATTGCCAACCTTTGACGAGCTCACAGGAATCTTGATGCAAGAAGAGCAACGGCAAGAAATGGTGAAAGCTAGACGTCAAAATACTGACGATCAGGCACTTGCGACATGCCAAAAACAAGGCAAGAGCAAGGGCAAGAAGAAGTCTAAGCAGCAATTTGCCAAGTCTCATGAGCACAAGGGATCTTCCAGTAAAACTAAAAAGAAAGACAAGTGCTTCCATTGTGGTGAAAAGGGCCAATGGAAGAGTGAATGTCGCAAATTCCTGGTGGAACAAGACAAGGGAAAACCAAAACACGCAGGTAACCTTGTCGATGAGGGTGAGATTGAAGACTCTAGCATCTTCATATCTGCATTATCATCTAATCAAGATGATCAAGCATGGTATATTGACTTGGGAGCCACAAGACACATGACAGGTAACAAGAATTGGTTCAGTAGTTTGAAAGTGTTGGATAATGGAACATCTATTTCACAAGCAAATGGTGAGGTGTGCAAGATCAAGGGGATAGGCATCGTTTCAATCCAACTACTTGATGGCAAAAGCAGGATGATCACGAAGGTACTTTATGTACCAGGTTTGAAGAAAAATCTACTTTCTGTTGGAGTCATCACTAATCAAAAGCTGAAAGTAGAATTCGCCCATGATCATTGCTTTGTGAAGGATGTGAACCAAAAGTTCAAAGTTATTGCAAATGGAGTAAGAGAGCCCAAGTACAGGTTGAATGCTACAATTAAGGGGCAACATGGACTTGTATCGTCCATTCCATTGCAAACTGAGTTGTGGCATAAGAGGCTTGGTCACTTAAACTTGGGAAGCCTCAGTTTGATGAGAAAATTGGAGATGGTAACAAGATTGCCTACTATAGAAGATCACTTGAAATTGATGTGCGAATCTTGTGTATATGGGAAGTAGCATCGAGAGAAGTTCAATGAAGGGGGTGTTTCAAGAGCAAAGAACATCCTGGATTTAATCCACACAAATTTATGCAGGCCTATGAGGACCATGTCCTTAGGTAAAGCCTTCTATTTCATGACCTTTATTGATGATGTGTCACGTAAGACGTGGATCTACTCTTTGAAGAAGAAATAAGATGCATTTGATAACTTCAAGAGCTTCAAAGCATTGGTCGAAAATCAGACAAGTAGGAAGTTCAAAGTCCTAAGATCAGATATTGGATGTGAGTACAAGTCTAATGACTTCAATGATCTTTGTGATTAATGTGGGATTAAAAGACGATTTATGCAAGCTCATACTCCTGATCTCAATGGTGTAGCTGAGAATCGTACGATTGTGGAAAGTGCCAGATCTATGCTAGCTGAGATGAAACTACCAAAAGATTTTTGGTCAGAAGCATGTAGCACGACAATCTATTTTCAAAATAAAAGTCCTACCATTGCCATACCAAAGATAACACCTGAGGAAGCATTCACAAAAAAGAAGCCAAAGGTGAACCACTTGCGAATATTTGGATGTAAGGCCATTGTACACGTTCCTAAGGAAGAGAGACGTAAACTTGATGTAAAAGCTATCAAGTGCATATTCCTAGGATATGATGATCGTGTGAAGGGCTATAGATGTTTTGATCCAGTGGAAAACAAAACCCATATACGCCGTGATGTTATCTTTGATGAATCCAAGATGTGTGAAGACGAGGATGCTGAGAAGATAGACACATCCAGTGGGAAAAATGGTATAGTGAGGATACCACCTGATGATGATCCATTCATTGACCTTTGGGTCAATCACAAAGAGGAGTGTGGCATCACACCAGCAGCATCTTGCCACCGGTCATGCTATCAAGCATATACTAGTCAGAACCCAATAGGTATACTTATACCCTACAAGGCCCATGCACCACTAGTGAGAGCCCAATAGGTATACTTATACCCTCCAAGGCCCATGAACCACTAGTAGTGCACCGTGACACCTCACTGGACACCTCTGCAGCCTATCTGGGCCACGTCATCCGATTTTCCAATGACTCACTGATGACCCATACAAATCCACCATCAAGTGTTTTAGGTCTACAACCATTAATTATGACCATGTACATATAAGGGTCCCAATTCTCTTATAGTCACGATTAACTTGCAGATTGTTTGTCTACCGGTCCCTAGCGTGGACACACTACCTGAGACCAGTCATGGGCATGACATTCTTCCCCCCTTATTCAAGTTCTGTCCTCAAAAATTAAAACTGGAAAAGTTCCTCCTTAAGCTTCCTTTTTGTTATCAGGAATTGTCATCGTCCGTATATCCCTTCCATCGAACCAGATGCTTGGTAACTATATGATTTTTCAATCGTTTAGTTCTTGTTTCCAAGATGTTTCCGGGTTCAAGTGGACACACCCAATGATTCATCCAACGGGTCTAATCGATCTCCAGATCCAAAATACTCTCCTTTACGTAGACTCTTCTAGAGATGGCTTACATGAAATATGGGATGCACTTGCGATCCTTCTGGGAGTTCCAATTGGTAGGTTAAGGATCTGATCTTTTTCAAGATCTTAAATGGTCCTCTATATCTAGGGGACGACTTATAATGCTTGCCGGTATGCATTACACTCGAATCTATCAGGATTCTCGAATATGCCCAATCCCCCACTTGGAATTCTCTCGGTGATCTTTTCAGACTTGCATAACATCGGTCCCCATCCTGGGTACACTAGACATTCTCTTGTGCAATCCATAGCAACATCCTACATATCATGTAGGAAATCCGCTACTTTTTGAAACTTGAACACTCGAGTCTCTATCACAATGGGTGATATAGGTTCAAAACTACATGTAGGCACTCGTGGGCTATATTTGGTAGCCAAATGTTTCCTATAACCATCAAGGTGACTACCTCTCTGAGGAGATTGCTATGAAAATATGAATAGATATCATAACCGATCTTCTAATCATGCAAGTAATCCTTCTTTCGATCTATCAAGTATAACTAGAATCTGAACTATGACTCATCAATCATAATTCATCGGATTTTTGTCCTATACTCAATAAAAGAACATGATACCCTCACATAGGCAACAACCAATGATCAGAAAATCTTTTAAACTTAGGGTCATCTCTAGTTTAGCAAATACAGCCAACCAAAATTGACCAGTGAACTTCGAATCGCGAATGTTCATAATGTCACTTTGGTATCATAAAGCCTAAATAGACACTCTATAACTACTTGGTCTATATCCAAATAAACATAGTCGATTTGGTAAGGTGATCAGTCGTACCAAAATTTCACTAGCCTGTTTATTCATCCGGGGTATGAACACTATCCTCTTCTATGGATTAGGTATTTTCTAGAATCTGCATTATGATGCACCAATCCCAACTCTCCAGATTTGTCAGACCATACCATATCATAAGAGTGTATTTCAATTTTTAAAAGACACATGAATTGTTCCAAAAAGTCTTTTTCCATCTGGAAAGTTTCAAACCTCAACTCATATACGATGTCTATAAAAGGATTTTAATCCCAAGAACGCCCTTACTTTAGACATGGCACAAATTGTCATTCCAAAGTTAGGGTCCCAATCTATAATACGTCTAGATTTTCCTCTTAAGTTCTAATCTAGAATAACTTAAGATTTAACGGAATCTCATTACGTGAAGTGCTAACTTTTGGCAAACAACTATCCAACTCTCCCGAGTCTTCCGAGATAGAATTTCATCCATTCCTCGTGGAAAAAGATAAGGCCCAAAAGTTCTCGTGTATTCTATGCACACACATCAGTAGATGAATCTAAAATGACTCATACACGTTGTGACTTATAAGCAATACATCTCAACAATAACATCCATAATTAAGATTATATTGTTGATTTCCAACAACTAACTCAGAAATAGCGCTTCTGACACGGTTAGTTGTATCAGATTTAGAAAATATTTATATGTCTAGGTGTGGTACCAAAATACCACATTCAATTTGATTCTAAATCAACCCTGAGTTCATAAGCAATTCTCAACCCAGCGAGAAATTGTCTCAATTACAATTCTCATCAATATGCATATGTATCAACAACTAGTTTATGCATGCAAAAAACTTAGTTCATGGAATATCGTTTCTGATTGATAAAACAGGTCTGTCATCTATAACAGATTCCTCCTGGAATCTCTGACAGATGCTTCTCCTTGATAATTCTCTTTTCTTTGTACCTCTCCCCCTTTTTAATAGGAAACGCCACGAGTTTCCAAGGGGTGCATATCATTCGTAATTTGCTTAGGAGAAGTTTCAAAGAAAAGCCAAATAAATGTTGCATCATTGTTAGCAAATGCCAATGATGTCCCAACACAGTGACTAAACCAAAGATTTTCTTCGTTACCAAGCTTGAGAATTAACCCGTAAATCATAATAGGATTTCTTGAAAATTCAAGTAGAGAAAACAATTTTAGAAAACAGTTTCATTAACCATTTCTGTGACATTGTCCATGGTAAATAGGTAATCAAAACTTACCTTCCAAGGTATCACAAAAAAACGGACTAATTAATGTGTTAAGAAATTCACCAATATATCCTTTATAAAGAAATAGCTTTCCGGGTTTCCGGTTTGGTAAATTTGAGATATCCAAAAAGGGGTCATGACCGATATCTCAAATTTCCGACAAAACACCCATTTTATGACCAATAACTTTTGGCATCACTTAGATTTACGGCCTTACTACGGTCAATTGATCCAGTTAAGTTTCAGATCTTCATTTTGGAATCACTTGCATCCCATACCACAGGTTTTTCCTTCACGAAGGCCCTCCACTTCCTGATCAAAGTGTCAGAAAAAAATAAGACAAGAATATGAAGTTCTCGGAAATTATTAACAAATTCTAATTTCATAGAACAATTTCAAAACATACATTCTTTCGCCCCTTTTCATAATCTTTACGGTCACTAAAAGGATAAAATTATTCATCCTAACATGCCTTGAGTGAAAAATTTAGAACTGGGGAAGAATGAACCAGCTTTTTCTTGTTCTAAATGTGAAGGAACGCCTTATTTTCAAGCTTAGCAAACAAGTTCTAATTTTTGGACCTGTAAATCTGAAAATCAGATCTGAAAAGTGAAGTTTTCATTCAAACTTCATTAGTTATGCCTTTCTATCTCCTAGTTTCATGAAAAATGGCAATGCAGGAAGGGAATGGTAGTCTAACTTTGTGCATAAAACAAGTTTTGAAATTCTGTTTTTTGTCATTTGAAGTTTTGATTTTCAGACCTGTAAATCTGAAAATCAGATCCGAAAATTAAAGTTTTCATAAAGCTTCATTAGTTATCCATTTCTAGACACTAGTTTCTTGGTTTTGGAAATCTAGAATAGTGAGAAATGTGAAAACTTTGGTTGCTTTTGAAATGACAAATGGAATTGGAATTGAAATGTGAACTTTATGTAAACATTAGCTTGTAATAGTTAATTAAAGTTTGCATAAAGATTTGGTTTTCAGTTTTGCTTTTGATTAAGGCAAATGTAGCTTGTTGTTGTTTTCATCTTAAGCTTGGATTAAGCTTGCAAATAGTAGGCTTGGATTGAGCTTACAAATAATAAGATTGAATGAATAGAAGTAAATGCTTTTTATTTGCATTGGATGTAACAAGAAGCATTTCTATCATTTTAAATTTAGCACTTCTTGTTGTATTTGCATAATAGGAAAACACACAAGCAACTCCAATGGATCAAACCAATGAAAACCCAACATTTGATCTATCAAACCCATCCAATATGGCACAAGCTCTTGAACTTTTATACCAACAAATTCAAGCCACTAACAAGCAGCTTCTTGAAACTAATCAAAGAGACCAAGACTTAGAGTCTAGGTTAGCCAATCAGAAGAAGCATGTAGTTTCACCTCCTGTATAAGTGTTTAAGAAAGATAGGAACTTGCAAGTGGTAAGTTCTTGGCTAAATGTTGGGAACAAATACTTTGCCATGAACCAATTCCCTGAATCTGAAAAGTTATCCACTGTCACCATGTTCCTTGAAGGAAGAGCCTTAGTTTGGTGGAATGACTTAGTTGCAAAGGGCAATCAACCTTGTACATGGGATGATTTTTGCAAGCTTTTTAGGGATTATTTTCTACCACTTTTAGATGACTATGAACACTTCCAAAAGTTGAGTCATCTAACCATGAATAAAGGTTTGGAACAATTTATTCAAGATTTTCATGAGTACCTGAATCCACTCTATAGTGATATTCTGCCTAAGGTACAAATGTTAATGTTCATTGATGGGTTACCAAAAGATTATCAAGTGGATGTTCGTAGGAACCATCCAAAAACCCTAGAAGATGCTATTAGGGCTGCAAAATACTTTGATGACACACCTAAGCCACCTAGGGGTCAACAGTCTAATGAGCAGAAAAAACGTTTTTAATTTAAGAGGGGGGATAGGGAAGCTGTTAGTGAAACACATCTCAATTCCAACAATCTTAAGAAAACCAAGAAAAACTTTAAAAATCATCAAGATGGCATTGATAAAACTGAAGCTCGTAAGAAGAACCTGTGCTTCAAGTGAAATGGCGAGGGTCACCTTGCACGAGATTGCATCAAATAACCAGTTTCTACCTCAAGTAATCTATCTCGAAGTAATGAGATGGATGTATTTTGTCCTTAGTTATTTAGTCTTTGGACCTAATGACCTTAAGTGCATTAAAAGTAAAGAAATTGAACAAGGTAACTGTTAAGAATAAATATCCACTGCCATAGATGGATGACCTAATAGATTATCTTGGTGGTGCTGGGTACTTTACCAAGATAGATATATGGTCGGGATTCCATCAGATACGCATTAAGACAGAAGATATACCAAAAACTGGACTTTGAACTCGCTTTGATCACTACAAATTTTGGTGCAACTTTCCAATAGATGATGAACGATTTGTTCAGGCCATATTTGGAAAGATTCGTAGTGGTATTCTTAGATGATATCCTAGTGTTCAGTAAGCATTTATGCCAAAAAAACACTAGTATTGATCAAAACACAAAGCTAGAATCAATCTTTTTGCCAAAAAGAGTTTTGTGTATGTAGAGGAAGACTTCCTTTACCCATCCCACAAATCTTTTTTCAAAACTTTTAAAAACCCAAAGCCCACTTTAAAACTTCTCTAACATGCCAAGAAATCAGCCCCTAAACAATTCTATAAGCATCACTACTCTCTTCCAAAGAGAACTAGATTCGTTGGGTACTTCAACTACAACCTTCCTACAACTACAAAAGCCTATAATCTGTTGATTTCACACATGTGGACTGTCCACAACAAGTACTTGTGATCTCCTAAGGTGTGTAGATGCACCAAGATCAAGACTAGATTGAGATTCAAGATCTATCTTTGATTCTATGGCAAAAACACACTACTACATGCATTCCATCGCTTCCAACTCTCACTCACACATATGGGAAGTGTTCCAAAAGTAATCTAAGTAAAAACAAGCTGCTCTCCTCGGGTAGAGAGAGAAAATCATCAATAGCTCTCGGGTAGAGAGAGAAAGCTAGAAAATCAATACACTCAAAATCCACTCAATCTCAAAATCAATTAGATCCAAATGAGGAGTACAATGATACTAGTAGATTCATGAGCTACCACTATGCTTAACTATGATTGGACCACACTTTGCCACCTCTTGATCCTATTGGACCATTGATCCACACATCTCAAATTCTATTAGACCACTCATGGTTCCACCTCTAAATCCTATTGGACCTCTTAAATTTCATCAAACAAAAGCATTACACTTGTCTACACTCTAATTGGCACAAGTTTGGCCTCCTACTCTATTTTGGCTCAATAGTGGCATTACAAGTGGAAATGGATAATTTGCCATCTATGCCAAATTTGACTCTATCAACATCCTACACTTAAATGCTTGACTATGAAATTCTATGAGACCCCTATATGAAACATTTTTATTTACTTTACAATTATCCACACGTGGGAACATCCTCCACACATGTGAGATTCACTTACAAACTTCTATCATAAAAGATACCAAGCTAGATTTTTGCCAATTTCTCCAAATGCTAATATATGTGAGGTAAATTTCTCAACTTCCAGTATCCTAACGATATTATGTTAACTTTGTGTAATTATATTCTTTTAGACATTGGCTAATACATACATACACTCGATGTTTTAAATTGCAGTTCCAATGTCCTGAAGTATCAACAAATGCTATTCATCAATACCAGCATGGAATGTTGCAAATCCTGCTATCGTTTGCAAGGCCCTACAAGCATGAAGGTGCCTCGGATGAAGCTGTCAGGGGTTCTATGGATAGTGAAGTTGTAGTGCTTGAGGATATGCCTCAGGCACTTATGATTGGAATGTAAATATTGAAGTATAAGTTCCGACAAATACATAGAAATATATCATCACATAATGATGCATAGAACAGATAGGCAAACAGAAAATCGGCTATTATTGAAAGCCATGAATATTTTATTTCGATTTTAAGAACAATGTACATTTTTCAAAATACTGAACACTATTTGTTTGATGAAATCTTGAAGTCATTTGAAACCACTTTGTATTTTTTTTTTTAAAAGTACATTGTTGTTGCACGTCTACTATGCCAATGTTTATGCGGTTTCGACAATTTCTACTCTTCTACTTAAATCCTTGCATTGTATGCAATTTTTTTGTCTTGGTCTTACATGTACATCAAATAAACTTGTTAAACAATATCAACATTGAGATTAGTCTAAATGCAATCTTGCAATACCGAAAACACTGAAATAAGTTATTGAATGTAAAATTCTGATCCAATGCTTTCCATTCATTGCCAACTTTGGACCATCTTCTATAATAAATGTTAAGAAAACACTTGTTTTTCTATAAGATATCCAAATTTCATTGACGATTTATTAACTATGCACTCAATGTTGCCATTACTCTTCTTATCCCATTGATCATCAAGGAGGCTTGATAACATATCGTCTGTTAAATCACTACAAATAAACATTATCACTATTCTAGGAATATTACATGCAACAAAAAAAAAACATTGCAAACGATATAAACCAGTGCAATCTATTGTTTTTTGAATCTGTACTACATTTCATACAGTTTTGAATGTCCATAAAAAACCTTGATCGGAAGCTCTCTAATATGGTGGAAGCCGGAGGAATCCATTCTTCACTTGAGAAAGAGGGTAATGATATCGCCTCTAATCTTCCACCTAAACTAAATGGTGTGTAAGATGAATCATAGAAGAAAATACAAGAATCCAAAAGTGATCTTGTGGAGCGGTTCTAAAAACCAATATCAGAATGAATAATGTCCATGATGCCGACAAGGGATTGTATAGGTTGCCATTTGATTATGCTTGATGGATACAAATTTGCACAAACCCATAAAACTATATATCATTTAAATACTCAAATACACATCTAAATGATTGATGAAAAAGCTCAAAGAAAAAAATTCTCCAAAACTTACAATTGCATTTGAGTCTGTCATTTGAACTTACACCTTCCACTCTAATTTCCTTATATCTACCTTTTCAAAAGCTATTATAATCCATATTTGATTTTTTCTTTTTACCAAAAACACCTCTTGATGAGGGATGCATGAGAACCCACTAAATTTTTTTATAGATATGTGGTATCCAAGAGCCATCAGAGTCTTTTTCATTACAAACAGAAATTGAGACAATATTGCTTCGTGATCTATGGCTTCCGAAAGCCATTGCAAAGCTAAAATAACATGGACAATAGAGTTTGATACTAAAAGTAGATGAATCAGTATGAAAATATAAAACCAAATTTGTAATAAATGCTGGTGGTCTTTCATTTATCGTATATGTTATTCTCACTACAGTTAGATCCAAATAGACTTACTTTAACCACAAGTGTTAGGTCCTGGCAATAAAAAAACTCACGGGCAACAATTACGGTCCAATCACAAGTCAGTTACCTGCCCGGTGGGAGTCTTGAATTGTATAAAAATATGAATGAAAAGTTTCAAAAAAAATTCGACCGACAAACAACGTTACGGTCTTTCACAGGTGTAAATATATAATTGGGCCAAGTGTACGTCGAATAGTTGAAAAGTGAAAAACAACATTTTGACAAAAGGCCCTTTTGGTGCTCGAAACTCCTTTTCTAAAATCATTCTAACTTTTTCAATATCGGCTTGAATGCCATCCTTCAAAATTTTGTGGCCTAACAAAATGCCTTCCCTCATGCCAAAATAGCATTTGGACGGACGCAATTTTAAAAATATCTCTTGACATCGTCTTAAAGTCTTTTCTACTGGATCTAAGTGATCTTTAGTGGATGAGTAAACACATAAGTCACCCATAAGAATTTCTAAGAATTTTCTCAAAAAGTTTTGAAAAATGTTTGTCATCATGCACTGAAATGTAGTAGGCACATTACACAAACTGAAGGGCATACACATATAAGCATATGTCTCTCAATTGGTGGTAAAAGTGGTTTTTGATCTATCTTCTTCTTTAATAAAGACTTGATTGTAATTGGAAAAACTATCTAAAAAACTGTACCATTCTTGTCCAGCCACTTGGTCTAGGATCATGTCTGTATATGGTAATGGATGATAGTCTTTTGTTGTGGGAGCATTTAAGTTCCTAAAATTTTTACATACCCTAGTTTTACATGTCTTCTTTTTGGGAATCACAATAGGTGATACTCATTCACTACTTAGAACATGGTATATGATACCTGCTCTTATGCATTTATTTAATTAATCTTTCACTAATAAAGAATACTTTGGATTTAACCTATATTGTCTCTGTCTAATCGGTACGGCTCCCTGGATCAAGTGTATTCTATGCTCCCCCCATTCAACCGGTATACCAGTTAAACCTTCCATTGACCAGGCGAATACATTTGGATACTTTTGAAGGAGTATTATGTACTCTTCTTGATATAGCCACGATCTACCAAATAAGACTTTGTAAGATGATTCCCTAGTGGTCTTTAATATAATGAAATCTATAAAAAACTTATGGCCGCCAATGTAAACTGCGACCTGAGGAAACTCCCCTATTGGAGTTCTTCTAGTTGCATCTTCTAATCTCATATGTCTAAGTGTATTCACTATTCTATGATGAATGCCTAACTACCTCTTCAATCATTATATTTACACTGGATCCGGAATCTATGGGCACACTATTTAAAATGCAGCCATTGATTATCACTTGGATTTCAGGTGGGCCTTCGTCACCACAGTTTACCAATCCCACGTCGACCAATGGCAACTTAGCTTTCCTTTTATTTTTCCTTTGTAAGAATTGTTTAATCTCTTTCGTATAATATTGATTATCCTCTAATAATTGTTTACAAGTTATATTGGGCATTATAGATACAAAATCTTCCACTATATTGTATGAACGACATCTAAGTGGGGATGGATCTCTAGGTATCTCATTACTTATTATTGGATCTGAAAACATTACTTTCAACTAGTTTCTTCTTCAGACGACGAACAATCAAAAGACTCTTTTTCATTTGCTGAATTGGATTCTAATTCAGACTTAGTAGATGAGTCAGATTCTTCTTTTCTTTTATGTTTATGCTTCTTATTACTTTTTCTATCATTTCTTCTTCTTTTAAAAAAATTAGAAGTTTCATAATTCTCTGCGGATGCTATGACATCCTCTAACGAATTTGTCAATCCCTGATGATAGTACCTATCCATCTTCTTGGGTAATCCACCCAAGAACCATTCATTTTGCATGGGGACAAGATACTGTACTCCGAGCTTCCCTATCAAATTCTTAACTCTTTGAGTGTATTTCCTAAATGATTCCTTTGATTTTTTCTACACAGAATTAAGTCGTGCTAACAATCTTATAGAATAGCCTATTTTTCTAAACTCTTTAAGAAATACTGCCTTTAGATCATTCCAAGTATTAACCATTTTAGGAACCAACTAACTATACCAGATTCTTGCCTGCTTACGTAGAAGCCCTGGTAGGATTCTAACCTTATCTTCATCAGTGTTTTCCTTATTGGAAAAAGTAATTGACTTGAACTGTGATAAATAGCTATCTGCACCATCAGATGATGACCCTTGAAGAAGTCATATCTGATTTTGGTAGATGTGGGTGACACTGGGTTTGTCATATTATCAAGTGGTGAGTTAGGTAGTGGATCAGGAGGATCAGATGACTCGAACGACAGTAGATTCAGAAGACAGTTCATGATCTTGTCCAGATTATGGTTCTGATGGTGGTTCAGAGTCTTGTTCGGACTCAGATTCAGAACTATGTTCGGAAGAAGAAGATGATGATGAACTTGAGTAATCTGTCAAATTAAAAGACTCTTTCTCAAACGAATTAACAAGTGATACAGAAGTTTTGTAAAGATTATCAAACACTTTAGTACTAAGTCTATTTCTTATAGGTGAATTTAGTAAATTTCGAAAATACAAATCGCGTGCTCTCCTATATGCTTCTAATCATTGCGCTCTCTCTAAGCATTTCTGCTCAGAGTAGTGCGTGACTAATCTGGTGGCAGACATTACATAAATAGGATTTGGCGGACTTAGTACACTTAAAAATCATATAAAGATGAAGATTTGTCTCCCCGGCAACGGCGCCAAGTTATGTGGTAGCCTAGTCATTATATATTTTCACAAAATCAGTAAATTAAGTAGTATAAAAGGTTTTATCGTTCCCCAAGAGAGGGAGAAATCTTTTCTTTCAGATGATAAGTGTACAAAAGTAATGGAGAGATGGTGGATGTAATATTCAACACCGAATACTACAATGACATATCTGGTTATCCAAAGATGTTGAGTAAATTGTCGTCTAGAAACACCAAGATAAAACAATTTGGTCAAGGTCTGAATGGTATAGAAGGGTATGTTATCTTCTAGGCTCTTAAAATAACAATAAGCAACTTAATCTGATAGCGACAAGCTTTACAACATAATTTGTTTGGTTGTTGATTCCTCTTAAAAAAACACAAGAAATTAGTTCTTATCATAGAAAGCTAATAGAGCAAAACATCAATAAAGTTCTTTATCTGAATACATAGCTCATTCTAAATTAAAGGAGGTTCTGTTTAAAGTTATGCTTTTAGGCTTCGACTGATTCCTTGCACAAATTAGTTATAATTGTCGCTCTCGGATGTCACCTGTAAATCTTGTTGGAAGGTTTGCGGATCTCGAGGCAATCCTAACCCTAGTTAATAAGTGAGAGGGTTTTGGCACCCTACTTGTGTAAGTCCAACCTGATGATCACATGGTTATTTGGTAATTAGAAAGTCAATAAAAGGACTTTAGGCCTTTTTGCGGGACTTTTAATGTCGTAGGCCTAAATGTCAAGTTAGTGAATAAAGTTGGGGTTCCCACCAAATTTCAAATTTAAATTGGTTCCCTCCAATTTTTGAATGGGTTCCCACTCTTTTTAAATATGAATAGTTAGGGAGGTAGAAATGGGCCAATAGGATTTTGAGGCCAAGGCCCTCCTCTCCACTATAAATAGGGGCAAACTCGAGTTGCTCCTCATGTTCAGATCTTCATTTCAATACAAGCAGATTGGTTCTCTTATGAAAAGGATTTGTGAATGTCCTTGCTCTCTAACTCTTTTCCTCCATCTCTCATGCTTTTGTTGCATGTCTATATGTGGTCTAAACTTTGGTCTAGTCCTTGCATTTCACAGACCACAATAATGAGGTTCTAGGTGGCCAATACGATTATTTTGAAATGTTTGATTTTCTTTAATAAGTGAATATTTTCACCTTGTTGAAGGCCAAAACTCCTTTTTCAATCATGTCTCTGTTGCAGATGGTTTCTTGAGTCTCTTCATGATGGTATCCCAATATTCTATAATTGGACCTATGTTATTGAAGAAGGTAGACTCATGTCTGCAAGTGTCCTTAGATTTAATCCAAAATATATCTTTTCGACCCTTCAATCACAAGCTCGACATCCTTAATGTTGGCTTTTGGATAGAAGGGAGGATGAGCCTGAAGAGGCTAGAGAGACTAGAGAGAGTACTATTATGGACACAACCTGATTGTAAGAATCTATATTGATATCAATAAAAATCCCATAATTACATATAAGATTGTATCTTTTTTTTTTTCGATGTATCTCTATTTACAAATGAATCTCTATTCAGCTGAGTTTACTTTTACACATAGAAAATTAAATATTCCCTCCTTATTTATCTTTACAGAAAGAATGTTTAGGCTCCAATGCCGACTGCAACAATCAAAATAAATATTAAAACAATCCTTGCTTATTAAAACAATCCTTACTTACTAAAGCAATGCCGACTGCACTGCATATATTTTTTCTTCTTCAACATGCCTACAGTGCTGATATGTCCATATTATAAACTTAGAATTTTCTTCGAACAGGAACACAGATCATGCTACATAGTAACACAAACAAAATACACTCTCCACAGCCAGCTCATATAGCAGCTGTATTTCTCAAAATGAAATTACATTGTACATATAGTTGTTCACTCAGGCAACCCATGCATGATCCAGGTTGTCGTTGGTGAGACGTGTGTCCCGTCGACTTGCCTCGTGGCGAGGCCAACTGATCCTTATCAACTGATAGGACCCACAATATAGTAGCACAGTGATTCTACTTTAATTCTAACTCTCTCTCTTAAAGTAGAGTCTACTTTTTATACAGTCATATACATAGCTTTAAAGTCAACAAACTTTAACTACAAAAAGCTCTCCCCACTAGGGGAGTTTTGAGCTCCAAAAACACCCTTTAAGAATTCGTGCAGGATGTCTTTTATATTATTAAAATATTATAACACTAATATTTTTGACTTGTCATTACTTTTTAATCATATCTCAAAAGTATGTCATCTAACATATCATTAGAAAGCCCTTGTTGAGCGCTTTCCAATGCACCAAACTCTGTTAAATTTGGACTTACCACTAAAAAGTTATGCCATTTTTAGTGTGGAATCAAAATGTGGACTCAAAAAGTTATGTTACGTAGATTTCAAATTTGAGTATTTTGATTGGTCCATGTGTAAGAAAAATTTAAGAAAAAATATAAAAAAAATCTTTACAAAGGGTCTTTTTTGGATTTAGAACTCCCCTAATGATCACGAGTTCTGGATCGTCGATGCATCTGACACCTCATCCAAAGGTTCAAACTACATCTGGACATTGAACCGTGCTCGTACGGTCGCTATGGCCTTCCAGACGCTACAGTCTCCTTGCACTGGCCGCGCGGTGCTGCCCCGAGCACCTCCTTCCTCCTTGCTTGTTCCTTTTCAGCGATGGCCGCCCTCCTTGGAATGATCCAATGCTTTCTCTGGCGCGAGGCCGCCCACGGCCTCTTCAGAACTGATTTGCACTGCTAGGGAGCCTTCCTCTGGATTTTTACAACTTGCAAAATGGATCTATATAGAGAAAAATCTTTGATTTTGTGCTCCCAAACCCCAGACCAGAATTTTTCACACAAATCTGTTCTTGGCTTCCAATTCAGAGTGTTCTAATAGGCCTATCCTCTTGCTCTGAGGTCGCCCTACTGCTGGAACTCTGATGCTTTAATCCATTTGTCAAACAGTGTCCGATTGAATGCACACTGACTGCAAACACCAAATAGCCTGCTTCGGAATTTCAAAATTCCGTTTGTTGAGGCTCTGATTCAGCCGACAACCCTTGTCTCTGAATCCTCACACAGTCTCAAGCTCACCAAGCTTCTGTGTGCTAAACTGTTTGCACCAGTGTTTCTCCTTCCGTCTTCAACCCGCCGTAAACCCCAAACTCTCATAAGACAATTCTCCCAAAGCTCTCTTCAACAACGACGCTGTACTGTGTACACTCCCTGTACAACTCTGATACCAACTTAGAATTTGCTTCGAACAGGAACACAGATCATGCTACACAGTAACACAAACAGAAAACACTCTCCACAACAAGCTCATATAGCAACTGTATTTCTCAAAATGAAATTACACTGTACATATAGTTGTTCACTCAGGCAACCCATGCATGACCCAGGTTGTCGTTGGCGGGATGCGTGTCCCGTCGACTTGCCTCGTGGCGAGGCCAACTGATCCTTATCAACTGATAGGACCCACAGTATAGTAGCACAGTGATTCTACTTTAATTCTAATTTATAAAACATCCAATGTGCAGTGTCCACATGCTTAGTTATTTCATCTCATTCAAGGTGATTACCTTGTTCTTCTTTACATCTTTCTTTACTTGGTAGGACTTTGAAGTCATCTAAAATGACAATATTAGCAACCATCTCTACAAGAAACTGATACATAAATGACACAATTTTACTTCTTACATTTTTATGTGTCAATCTTAAACAGATTGTGCTAAGTTAGAAAACTTAAACATACATTTGCCAAATATTGTTCGACAATATTGAGCTTGAAATTATGGTTGTGTGCATGTTCTTATGTAATAGCTCTAGACAACAATATAGCCATTGTTATATTTTTATAGCTTAATGACCAGATTTCCTAACCTTATGATTTATTTCAGTTTTGTATTAATCGCACATAGGTAAATAGTCTTGATTCTTGGTAGTTTAGGTAATTTATTTATGTTTTCTATTTTGATCACACATAGGTAAATAGGCTTGAGAATGAAGTCAAGTGTTCTATTTTTCACATTCATATTACATTGACCTGCACTAAATTAGACTAGTTAACTTACAGGTGTTATCAACTCATTAACTTTATATGAATATCTGCTATTAAGTAACCTATATGAATCATTCAAGCTTTTTCCACAAAGTTTATAATAAATTCATATAGTTAAAAAAATTGTGTTAAAGATAATCAGTTGAGTACAATTGATGCATTAAGTGCAATGTTGATCTATGGTTGTCTCAACTAGATAAGATCATGTTTGCTTATGCAACTTTCATGTATGTAGTAGCTTCTCCAATCTTCAAGCATTGTGGTTAAGAAAGAGTAAGAAGTAGTAGGATCTGAGTCTTTCCTTTGCTTTCCTTCTCAAAGTAGGTAAGCCTTGATGGCTCGACCTTGTGCCTTGTAGATCTCCTTGGATTCTTGGATCTTGATGTAGATCCTTCAAAGCTTCATCACCTTGAAGCTCGTCCTTGGGCCTTGCAAGATCTTGGACACTTTGTGGATTAGATGCACTTTCATACATCTTGGAACTTTGAGATTAATCAAACAATACATCCTTACTAACTTTTACTTTCTTTGAGATAGGATAAAAAATTCTATATTCTTTGCTATGTTCACTATAGCCAATAAAAATTCCTTTCAAAGAAGTTGCATCCTCTTTCTTTCTAGTTTCCAAAGGAATATGGACATAACTGTGAAAAATGCAAAAAGGATATCTGTGTTAGTTGTAGGGATCTTACACTTTTCTATGTCAAGCATCTTGGTGTAGAACATTGATCGGGGCAAAATTGGCATAGATGGCAAATTGGTCAAATCCACATGTAATGCCCCTATTGAACCAAAGTAGTGTAAGAGGTGAAACTCGAGCTGAATAGGTTGTTGACAAGTGTTTTGATTTAATTTGATGTGTGACAAGTCAAAGTTCAAGACGTAAAATAGAATATAGAGGTGGAAGCATCAATGGTCCAATAGGATTTGAGATATGCTTGGTCCAAGAATCAAGAGATGGATGCATCATTGGTCCAATAGAATTAAGAGGTGCTTGAGAATGATCCAATAGATTTTGAGAGTGAACTACCTCGTGTTATTACTAGTGTCATTGTACGTCTCATTTTGGTGCTAAGTAATTTAGAGATCAATCAAGATTTTGAGTCTAAGTATTTACTTGCTTTTTCTCTCTACCCAAGAGCAATTGATTGCATTCTCTCTCTACCAGAGAGTAGGCCTTTTCCATACTTAGTTTTTTGAAAGGACAACTTCCCCCACGTGTTTATGTACTTTGGTTTTGAGTAAATGCATGTAGTAGTGTGTTTTTGCCTTTGAGAGAGATAGATCTTGAACCTCAATCTAATCTTGATCATTGTGCATTCACACACCTTAGGAGATCTAAATCACACTTAGTGGACACTCCACACATGTGAAATTCACATGGTATCAGAGCCTACTTGAGGTTATCATGCATTTCTCATCATTACTATGGAAATTATTGCATCAATAGTGAGCTAGAAAGTGACTAGACTCATTTTCCTAGCCATCTTGTTCAATCTTGGATCAAAAGAGATCAATAGGGCATTATGATTGGGTCTGTGAAAATTGTCAACATTTCCTTGACTAGTTTTAGGCCAAATCTGGTGATTTGGCACATAGTTTTAGATCTAACCTTTCACATGTGTGGAAGAGGTCTGGATACTTTTATTTTAGTATATATTTCATATTGAAGAAGTGTCAAACTTCAGGACCTTCAAAATGACACTAGAATCATGTCATTTGGACATATAGGCCAAAATTGGCTATTTTAGGCTAGTGGTGCTCTAAAATTGGGTCCTAAGTTCTAGAGAGAGGAGAGAGAGTCATCTCTCTCACCTATATTAGGCTGACTTTTGTGGAGAAACAGGTTGAAGAAACTTATGTACTGTCTTATTGAGATGAATAGATCATTGTCAATGTTTCTTCCTCCATTGGGAGTTGTTGTGTGTATTGTCTTCAAGCTCTTGTGTATGATCTTAGGTGCTTTTCAAAAGTGGTAGGCTGCTGTTGTAGGGCTAGTATGCTAGGGCTGGTATGCTACTATTTTTGGCCATCCTCAATTCCTTTGAATCGTTTCTTGAGTTCTTAGAATGCTTGTTCGAGTTCTTTGAGTTTTCGATATGTTCTAAAATAGTGATTTTTGCAGGTGTTTTTTCAACCAGATCGACTAAACAAGATATGGTGGTTTGTGGCTCAAGTTGAACCACGTTCATGACGAGTATTTCCATTTTTTTGGAGATAATGTCGGTGAAGATAGATGTACGGCTTCATGTTCCAAGAAAATTCTCATTTTTAAACAAATGTTGCAAAGGCAATAAATCACTAAAAGCATGTGAGTTAATGAAATCACCACTACAAACTATGACAAAATCAAGTGTTTCATCATAGTCAAGCCCCTTGAATTGAGCATATCCCCTGGCAACTAGTCTTGTTTTATAATTGTTCACACTACCATCTTGATTAAGCTTGATCTTAAAGACCCATTTGCAAATAGTAACATTTTGTATCTTTGATGGAGGATCAATAATTTTACAAGTATCTCAAACAATGCATCATATACTCACCTTACTTTTCATTACATCAAATCACTCTTTGTTGTTACAGTTTCATTCACACTTGAAGGAACATCATCAAACTTAAGGTAGTATAAGGGCAATAAAAATTAAACAATCATCAACTTGTAATTGCTTCTCTCTTCCTTGTATTTGAGACTTGATGGTTGCATTTGGGCTCTGATGCCATGTTAAAATCAAAGGTTATGAACCTCATTTGGATACTAAAACCTTGAAAAAGCATCAAAGGTTTCACTTATATCTAATAGATAGAAAACTAGCACACAATTCAACCTATTTTGCATCTAATTGGCAAGAGCTTTTGAACACCATAGTAAAACTAGAAATAATTGATCTTCACATCCTGGCACACACGTGGAAAGTATAATACTTTGTTCAGATTCAGATCTTTTCATTAGACACAAAAAATATCACATTCATCATTCATCAATTCCTCATTAACGAGCAAACTTGTCAAAATCACCATCTCTTGATAATCTCTCAAAGTATGTACAAAATGAGCTCTCAATCCATATCAAATGATGTCGGATATGAGATTAGGTAGAGTGCCATTAGGGTAGACCCTAAACCCCTAGCTATCAAAGCCTTAGATCATGCATAATTACCCTCTTGGTAGCTTGAGTCAACTATCTCATAAAAGTAGGTGGCCGTCCTCATAAAAAATCCCAATCATCTAGAAACACCATGATATAATTCACTTTAGAAAAATATTTATTTAACTGATTCCATTTCATTATGAACATGCAAAAAAAAGGAAAAAAACCTCATCATAATATAATTCACTTTAGAAAAATTTATATATAGCCTAATCATAATATAATTCACTTTAGAAATATATTTATTTAACTAATTTCATGTCATTATCAACATGCAAAAAACAAAAACAAAAAAAATGCGTGGATAATCCACACAGAAGATATCCACGCGTGGATATCTTTACCATCCGGTCTGGTCCGGTGAACAAACTAAAATTTGCGTGGATAATCCACGCGTGGATTATCCTCGCCAAAACTGATTTCCGGCGCCGCCAACCTTCCCTCCCATACAATTGTCAAAATTTTCAAAATTCAATTTTGCGTGGATTGTTCACGTGTGGATAATGGATTGTTCACGCATGGATAATCCACGCGCATAAATTTTTCGACGCCGTGTCAAAAAAACACCGGTGGACTGGCCGGAGGCGTGTTCATTTTTTTTTTGATAATCCACGCGTGGATGTTCCACGCAAACAAAATGTCGAAAAATCGATTAAGTGTCGGGTCTCGCATGGATACTCTGCGTGGATAAACATAGAGTTTTCTAGTTGTGGTTGATTAGCTATTGGGTGAAAATCTGGCCTTTGGAATTTTCCAAATTTATAATTATTGGATATAAAAAAGGTCTTATATTTAAAGCTTAACGTTGTCAATTTCAGCACTAAATGGTAGAAGTGTGATAGCATACTTTTGTAGTAGTAATTGTAGATGTGACCATACTTTATTTGAAATTAATTCTGGTTAATTCGATATGGACTAATCATTTTGATGACTGATGGATATTTAGATTGATTTGATTGACAAGCCTCTGAGTAATCATCATCGTAATCCGAGCCTCGGAAATTGAAAATATGAATAAACACATTCTTGTGACTAGATTAAATTTTGCAAAAGTAAGATACAATATGCACATCTACTGCAAGTCAACATTTCCTCTCACTCTAGCGTATGCCATGACAGCTCACAAATCCCAATGGGTGACAATAAAATATACAACAATCTTAGACATAAAAAAAAACTTATGCCCTGCATTGACATATGTCATACTCTCAAGAGTAACAAAAAGGAAAGATATTTTCATCAAAACTGAAATTACATTTTCAGCCTATTCCACTTCTAGAATACACACCATGTTCTTGATGTATATAATTTTAAAATCATTTTTGTGGGCAAATAAAAGTAGTTAGATGGATACGATACTATAACATGCCTTTATGTTTGAAATAAGTGTGTCATATTTTTTTGATACACATCGATGATATGTATTAGTGTTGATTCTGACAGTATAGAACACATCGATATGTATAGAACAATATACAACATGCCTTGTAGCTGGAACAGACGGCTCCCAAATCTGACATCGTTTTGTCGAAAAGGACCCTGCCCAACAACGTCGCACATTAGCCCATATTACAAGCCCTAATTGCAGTCAGTTTGACCCAATTGTCGTTTTTGACAAGGACAGGCAAGATTCACATGACAATTGGTCCCAGTGGTGGGTAATGGGAATGGAAACCAACAACCACCATCCCGACTGAGGTGATGGCCTCTCTCGGGGCTACACAGTCATTTCGCACCCTATTTCAATTTTTTGGACTTAGCTTCACCGACCTATAGTTCCTTCCATTTGGCATGGGATTGATACCTACAAGTTTGTTCCGAGGTTGCCTTGTAGTTGGAACATACGGCTCCATAATTCGACACCATTTTGTTGAAATGGACCCTACTACAACAACGTTGCAAATTGGCCCATATTACAAGCCCCAATTATAGTCGGTCTGATTGTCGTTTTTGAGTTGGACAGGCTAGATTCACACAACAATTGGTCCTAGTGCACTTTGCTTCTTCCTCTTTACTTACTCCTTGCAAAATCAAAAGTGTTAAGCTCAAGAAAAAAAGTGAAGGTGGAGGATGGAGGTTTTCTAATTATTGAATGTAAGGTAATCTCTCTCTCCATCTCTTTTTCTCACTCTCTCTTTCTCTTACATCTTAGTCTCCATCTCAATGTGATTGTAGTTTGGTTTTATTGACTTCACTTTTTTTATGCAGGTTTCTTTTGAGAGAAAGGAGACGGCAGATCCACAAATGTTTTTGAAGGTAAAAGGCAGGTCGGAATAGGTAGATCTATAGGATTTGCTATCCCGGTGGGTATTTAGATGTCTAATTTTCTATTCATTAGATGTTTTAGGATGTTGCAGATCCAGATGAGGGTGCTAGATGAGGGTGTTGTAGATCCAGATGCTGCTACTGTAGATCCAGAATTTTTTGTGGTAGGTCCAGATTTGCAGATGCTTGGAATGCCCATCAGAATAGACAAATCTGTGGGGGGTTTGTTAAAACAGCGCCTATTTCGATGGGTATTCCGATGTCAGATCTTCTAGTCATCTACTGTATATCCAATTTTTTGGTGCAGATATAGATTTGCATATGGATCTTTTTTGTTCTTTGTGTAAATTTAGTTTTGGCTTCGTGTGGATTTGCTTTGTGTGAATATGGTTTTTTCAAATTTGTTTTGTAAAATTTAGATTGTTGCGAAAATAATTTTTGTGGTTATATACTTAACAAACTTCAATACTGGTTTTTGTTTTGTAGGTTTCTTTGTTGATTTCTGGGTCGATCACCATCAGAATAGTTGAGATGTAGATTCTTTAGCAGATCCAATGTACTGACAGGGTCGGAATGGCAGTCGGAATACACGATGTTGTTTTGAACAATATACCAGTGTATATTTTGACGTGTTCTAACCTCTCTTTAGATTTTTTTTGAACTTTCAAATGACAGATTTGTGAATTTTTTAATAGATCTGTAAAGCTTAGGTATTTTTTTAAGTAGAATCTTCAATTGTGATGAGTAGTTCTTTTTTTTCATTAGGCAAAAGTTGTATGAGACTTTGTTATGGTTTTGTTTTGCAAGTTTGTATGCTGATTTTTTGGCTCAAGTACCATCCAAGCAGCTGACTAATACAATTAGTAGCAGATCTAAATATTTGTACAATTTTGTAGCAGTTTGTCTTTTTTGTTGTAGATCCACATTTTGTAGTATAGAACTACATTCAATTTTATTTACATTAGGATTTATGAATATAGATCTACACATTTTAGAAACAGATATCTACTTTTGTTGATAAATCTGTTGATAATGGGTAGATCTATCAGCTGGCTGAGAATTAGTGGAGGTCGAAACAGACCTCGGAATATGTGGATCTGTTTAAGATAGTATATCATCACTTATACGGGCTATGAAGAGACAAGTAGCGTCCTCCACATCGGGGCAGTGTCGGAAAGTGAGGAACACAACATCACCCTGCCAATCAAACACAAGAGATTCGAGGATGAAGCAGCAGTAGTAGATGGAGGATCCAGTGTCAGTTTGATCTCCACTACTTTATATGAAAAGTGGACTTTACAGGGGTTGAAGCCAATAAGATCGGCCATCAAGCTAGCGGATCAATCCTGTGTAAAACCAAGGGGGGTGGTTGCCGATATCCCTATAAAAATAGTAGGCATGCAGTTCATGATCACCTTTGTAGTAATGGATATACTTGAATCTCCAGGTACATATCGTGTTTTACTAAGAAGACCGTGGCTGAGAACTGCACAAGTAGTACACAACTGGGGTACGCAAAAACTCACCTTTGAAAACAGAGAGCAGGTTGTAAGAGTTGATCCAACCACATGGGCATTGAAACCTATTGCACCCAAGGCTGATGATGGATCATCCATGATAGATCACATGATAGATCGCCCAAGGCAAGCCAAGGGTGGTCACTATGATTTAGAGACGGATGTCGTGATATGGACGGATGCATTAGCAATGATTGACTGCCAAGCATGTCAATACGAATCAGATCATGAACCCAACACATCTTCACCCAAGTGTTACACCATGGACTCACCAATCACATTTGTGGTGAATATGATAAACGTAGCATGGCTGTCAGCAGAACCTATTGAGAATCCAGTGGACAATAATTTAGTACCTACGTAATCCACCAAAGGCGGGCCAAGAAGACCCTCTACTAAACTGGTAGAGTGTCGAGGGACCGGCACTACTTCAGGCCGTGGGTCCTGTTGGGGGTATTCCCGACATATTTTGAATAAATAATATTGTTTAATAAAATGTGTTGCGAGGGCATGGCATCTTGTGCGTATAAGCCCATGGTCCAATGAGCATGCAAGTTGAGTTGTAAATAAAATAATAGACTTGGGCCCCTTTGTAAGTATAATAAAACTTGAGGCCCAAAGTCAATTTTAGACTTAGAGTTTACTTTTTTAGAGTTGGATCCAATTTTGGAGTCACATGAATCTTGTGATTTTCAATGTACTTTTTGTGGACTCTTTGATCAAGTTGGGTCCAAGATGAATGGATAGATCAATGTAGATATCAGCCAATAGGATTTTGGGGCAAGGGCCTTTCCCATTTATAAAAAGGCACCATTTGTACTCTAATTTCATGCTTAATTGAGAGGAGGAGACTCTACCATTTTGGGAGCTCAAGCATCCTCAATTGTTAATCACTCTTGCTTATGCTATTGTTGTGGATTATTTGTTAATTTCAGTTTTCATGCTTTTTGGTTATGCTAGCTAAGGTTTCTCCATAAGCAATGATATTGAGCATTTCAACTAACCTCCATCTCATCTCTCTCACTCTCTCTCTCTCTCTCTTCCCCTCTCTTCTTCTTCTCTTCTCTTTGATCAATGTGGGATCAAAAGACAATCTACGCAAGCTCATACTCCTACTCTCAATGGTGTAGCTGAGCGCAAGAATCGTACGATTGTGGATAGTGCCAGATCTATGCTAGCTGAGATGAAACTACCAAAAGATTTTTGGCCAGAAGCATGCAGTACAGTAGTCTATCTTCAAAATAGAAGTCGTACCATTGCCATACCAAAGATAACACCTGAGAAGGCATTCACGAAGAAGAAGCCAAAGGTGAACCACTTGCAAATCTTTGGATGTAAGGCCTTTGTACACATTCCTAAGGAAGAGAGACGTAAACTTGATGTGAAAGCTATCAAGTGTATATTCCTAGGATATGATGATCGTGTGAAGGGCTATAGATGTTTTCATCCAGTGGAGAACAAAATACATGTAAGTCGTGATGTCATCTTTGATGAATCCAAGATGTATGAAGATGAGAATGCTGAGAAGATAGACACATCCAGTGGGAAAGATGATATAGTGAGGATACCTCCTGATGATGATCCATTTATTGACTTTCCTAGTGATGGACATGAAGATACATCTCAAGATACTATTACTCAACCTCAAGAGACAGGTTGGAGAGGTAGAGATAGACCTTTTTGTGCAAGAAGGATTGAAGTTGCAGGTGACAAACACAAGGAGAAAGACGTACCGTGAGATACATTTTCACCAGGAAGCCGATCAGCTGACATGAAGCTCCCTAAGTGATTTGAGAGATTGTTGGAGAGCCGCAACATGGATGACTTTCCAGGATCATCTAGCCAAGGAGAGCTACAAAGATCAACAAGAGAGAAGACACACCCTGAAAGGTATGAAACAAATTATGCTCTCTTATCTAGCATTATTCAAAGCAAAGAACCTTCAACTTATGGTGAAGCGAAAGATGATGACATTTGGGTCAAACCCATTGTTTGTAAATGGGTATACAGGACTAAGTACCATGCAGATGGAAGTATAGCAAAGCACAAAGCAAGATTGGTGATCAAAGGGTGTGCACAAAGTGAAGGGATCGACTATGAGAAGACCTTTGAACCAGTATGTAAGTGGAATATTCTATGTCTACTTGTTGCTTTAGCTTCACATTTTGGTTGGCCTTTGCATCAGATGGATGTGAAATCTGTTTTTCTAAATGGTGAGTTAGAAGAAGAGGTTTTCATGGATCAACCCGAAGGCTTCATAGCGAAAGGACAAGAGAATAAAGTATGTCGCTTGAAAAAAGCATTTTATGGTCTTAAATAGGCACCACGTGCGTGGTATAGTAGGAGTGATGCCTACTTTCATTCAAAGAAGATGGTGAAAACACATTCAGATCCAAAGTTGTATATCTTATGCTTTGGTAGTATGGTTGCTTTGATTGCTCTTTATGTTGATGACTTGATTATTACAAGAAATAATCAAGAGATGATAGACAAAGATAGACCTCATGAAACAAGATGACAGATCTCAGCCTAATGCATTATTGTCTTGGAGTAAAGGTGTGGCAAAAAAGACATGAAGTGGGTTTAACACAGGTGAAGTATGTCAGAGAGTTGCTGCACAAGTTCAGGTTGCAAGACTGCAAGCCAGTCAACACTTGTATTAAACTAGGTAAAAAGTGATGGCATATAAAATGACCTCTAAACAAGTTATCGATGAGAAGAAAATGGTAAAGGAGTCAGTCTATATCTCGATTACAGTTCAAGCTAACATAAATTCTTGGGATTGATTAATCGTAGAAACCGAGCCAATCAATTGTTCGAAGGCTTTCTGGTTCTCTACAGTCCAAGAAAAAGGTTCATTCTTTGTCAAGGGTCTCACTAATGGAGAAATGAGAAAAGAGTAGTTACTCAAAAACTTCCTATAATAATCTGCTCTTCCTAGGAAATAACGTAACTCCTTCATGATGGTGGGGGATAGCATCACTTTCGGTCAGTCAAAATCGTATGGGTTGGGCAATGGCCGCTAGGGTTTCTTAGAATCAATCGGCTTATACCTTGCTTATTAGAAATTCACAATAACAAAGACAACCAATTACAAATCCAGTTCTTGCCTAGCAATCAGATGGTTATAGTTACTAGAGTATTTCAAGGAAAGATACAGGTTCAATGACTTTCCTGTATGCAGCTAGATTGGCCTTCCAAATGCCAAGCGTTTAACCCGTCAGACAAATACTAAACCTACAGCAAATGGTTGATTCCCAAATCTGGGATTTATTTTATAATTGTTGTTATTAGTCAGACCAATCATCAAAACCAACTCAAAATCGGTCCAAGAAGTTATTTATGGTTAGAGCAATGATGAGAAATCAGTACAATGACCTTCTAATAATGCAATTTACAAGTCCTTTTGAATCCCAAATAAATGCCGAAGATACTTAAAGGTTTTTGTTAAGAAGTTTTTGGATTCCTATTTTCAACTGGGTGATGGCACAACATCCAACAGGTTGCAGGTAGTGTGAATTAGATGAAACTGCGAGTCAGATAAAAGTAAAAATGAGGCCAGGGGTGAAAAGAGTGTTTGGCTGCAGGCAAGGGTTTGTAAAGTTTTGGAATGGGCCTCTAATTATAAGGAGGGCTTCAAGCAAACCCACAAACATGGTTATGGACAGGTTCTTTCCATGCAGACAGGATCACAAGGAAGCTATGAAGTGGCCACAGATAGGTAATGGCAAAACGCTGGAAGGAGAGAGGGCCACAGACAGAGGCTTTGATAGGTCGCTGATCATGTAGGGAGTTGCAGATCAAAATTAGAACATAGATAGGTAGATCCTTAGGCAGGCAGCAAGGCAGCGATGGGCAGCAAGATGTCAAGAAAATGGCACAGCCCACAGAGCGGCTGTAGACATGGATGAAACCACAGATAGGTTTCTTTTCAGAAAAGCAGGGTTAGGAATGTGCCACAAATCAATGTGATAGTAACCCACGGATTTCATTACTAGACTATAAACTAGCAATGAATGGTCACAATTAGTCTCTCAGATTGTAAAGCACTCAAACATACAGTCTATCACATATAGAACTGCAAGAAATTGATTTAGACAATTGTAAATCAGGGAGATAGCAATCTTCCAAGTCTCAGATCTTTCTAAATAAGGTGGCAAAGCTTTTCACAATTCCACAGCCTCCAACCACTAGATTAGGAACAACAAAAAACAAATAATGCCAAATCTGATTCCACAAATAAAATGGTGAAAACACAATGCTAAAGATCAAACCAATGAATCGATAGCAGTGAAATGGGATAGACAGCAAAGTGGAAGAGGCTGAGAGTGGAGGCACCAAACACAACAACTTCTCCTTCTCTCTTCACCTTCTCACCAAAAACTCTTTGCACACAAGTTTCTCTACAAGTTTTTTCTCTCTCTCTCTCTCTCTCTCTCTCTCTCTCTCTCTCTCTCTCTCTCTCTCTCTCTCTCTCTCTCTCTCTCTCTCTCTTCAAGAAGATGAATGATGACAATGAGAATGCTATCCCACACCCCTCCTTATACGTAGGGGCTCAATGGGCTGGAGGTGCACCCCTTCAAGAAATGGGGCACCTCATGAATTTTCAAAAAATTGTCTCTAAAAATAGGGCATTGGCCCAAATTTATTTTTAACACCTAACTTGGCCTCAACTTGCAATTTCAAAGTCAAGTTGGGCCCTATTTACGATTTCAGTTTCTATGGGCTCACGACCAAGTTTTTAATTACTAAAATTGTATTACGAAAATACTTGGCATCTCCTAGTCCCGACAAACCCAAATACAATGTAATTTAGCAAATGAACAGTATTTTAATAGCAGTGCAACCGGCCATTATGGGCCATTTACGTGTCATTTTTAAGTAGTTCTGCATTGGCGTAATAGCACGCAGCGACGATTTTTCATCGAAAATAGCTTTAAAAAGGGGTCTTTTTTCTCGCAAACATTGGCGACCTTCACGGGTAAAGAATGGTCCCCATTCTTCAAACTCAACATCTCTGGCTACACAAAGACCAATAGACCAGCCAATAGCATCCTAGGTTGACCCAAAAGCCATACAGCAACATGTCTTCAAGATAAGCAACAACAAATTACCCCCTAGACCGGCCAATAGCATCCTAGGCCGACCCAAAAGGGTTCCAATCAACATCAGATCTTCATGAAGAACAACATCTCAGGTCCTGCATATAAGGCTTGATGATACTGTAACACAATCAGATCACAATTAGTAGCTTAGTTCATTTTCAATCATCATCTAAAGTTCAAGTGCCTTATCCATTGGGCTGAGTCCGGTCACAAATCATAGGGTTTCAAATTTCCACATATCATATGAAGTTCAAAAGCGCCAGGTGCTAAATTTGCAAAACCAACACAAATGTTGGTTACCTCACGTTGTGGAATTACTGGCTGGGTAAAGTAGTAAATTATACTACTGGTAGCGTTTGGAGTTGGTCTATCGTTGTTGCTTCTGCATAAAGCCAACGGATTTCGTAGTGGGCATAAGGTTTCAATGCTAGCCACACATCTGCCTCACCTCGGATAAATTCACTCTCATCGAAAACAGGTCCACAACCATTAAAGACATCGTGATCAAATACTTCATTAGCTAGTCTATCTGCTTCATGATTGTATTCCCTTCTGATATGCTAAATATCAATTTCAACAAACAACTTCATTAGTCTTTGAATCTCCCTAATGTACATGGCCAAGACAAGATTTTTCACATCCCACACACCAGTAACCAAGTTGCATATAAGTGCAGAATCTCCTCTAGCCGTCAAATGAGTCACTTTTTTATGAAAGGCCAGTTTCATTCCTGCTAATAGCGCTTTGGCTTCTGCCATGTTACAGGTGAACCTTTTACCTAAACAGGCTCCTAGTTTGGCAATGAGGACTCCATGTCTAGATTTCAAGATCACTCCAATGGTGCCAACAAGTCGGCTACCGCCATCAAACCATAAATTCGCTTTCATTGTCGGTTTCATGGTTGTATTTGTCATGGTCACACATAATAGGGTTTTACCTTATTGATATTGATGGGGGTATCCATATCTCTACCATGCATGTCACTAAGAATCATAGTATTATTCTTAGAAACCTTCTTGAGAACATATGGACCTAACCAAATAGCCATTAATTTTTCAGGGAATAATTCCATTCTAGCATCATAAAAGATGACCAATTGTACTTTCCGAAACTGGTACTTCTTAGCTTTGAGATTGTGGAACCCCTTCAACTTTTTCTTTGTTCGTTCTATTTGCAACAAGGCTCTAGACCTCTTCTCATCCAGTTTGTTTAATACCATAATTTGTTCACTAATAGCAGACTCATATGGCAAATCATGTTCTTTGGAGAATCTCAGTGTCTCCAATTCGATCTCGATTGGCATTACACTCTCTACACCATAGACCAATTTTTTGTTTGTACTCTCCACCTGCCCATTGGCCTGTGGGTTGTAAGGTGTGGTTTTATTATGCTTATACTCAATCTTTTCACAAGATTCTGAATGACCTTATTTAAGAAATGGGTACCTCTATCAGAAACTAATTCCTTCGGGGTCCCAAATCTACAAACAATATTTTCCATAAGGAACTTAGCCGTTTCTACAACATTATCCTTCTTCACAGCTTTGGCTTCTGACCACTTAGTGAAGTAATCAGTTGCTACAATGATATAATTTTTCTACCCTATCGAAGAGGGTTTCCCAGGTCAATGCCCCATTTTTCAAAGGGCAACTGAGAGTCAGGGTTATCAAGGGCCTTATTCTTTTATCGGGCACTCCTACCCTTTGACAAATATCACATTTTACGTAATAATCGTGGCAATCCTTAAATAGTGTGGACCACCAGTATCCTACCCTTAGGACCTTCTGTGCTATGGCATCACCTGCAAAGTGACCCCCACATGCAGAGTTGTGGCATTTTTCAAGGATAAATGGGACTTCATTGGGTAGTACACACTTTGGTAAACGCCTTCAATGCCCTTCCTATACAATCTATTGTCTATTACTTTGAATCTCAAAGCCCGAACTTTAAGCTTCTTTTTCTCGGCTTTTGACAGACCTTTAGACAGTTCTAAGGTGGTCAGGTAATGGGCTAAATCTTGATACCATTGTGGTACTGCTTCGACATCCAATTTAAACATTTCATGATTCTCATTGTCCATTTGGTCAAATGGGACTTCTTGCAATGACCCATGTTCTTCAACGAATACATCAATGTGAGGTTGCGAATTCTTCTGTTGTCAACGTTTTCTTAGCACTATGCTTATCAAGACAAGTACTTTACATAAGCTTGTCATTCCCTGGTGTAGTGATTATAGGTCATTCTACTAAGGATTTACGTTCCAATAACACTTGCTACTCTACTTCCTATACTTGTGCTACAAACAACAATCTCCTAAAAACTAGTTGACACTACTATAGACATTCATCTTGCTCATTTTTTACATATGCAATCTCATTGCTTCATGACTCATTCATCATGAAAATGACAATTGATGCTGGTCTTTAGGAGTCGTTGATGGCACAAGAACTTGCATAGAGTGATTAGAGCATCGGAACTAGCAAATGGTATAAGAAAGCTATTCTCGTAGTATGAAAAACAATAGGACATGTTCAAAAGAGTATTATTATTTGATGATGCTTTGTACATTCTAGAGTTGCATGTTGGAGGTTTTGTGTGTAGGCTATTAAGTTTGCTCTTATATCCTCCATCACTCTTGAAAGCCGCCTCAAGTCTTGATTCATCATGGCCGATTGTGCTACCATTTGAAACTCGATTCTAAACCATTAGGTTTAAAATTTCACAATCTCATAATGCAAGCGAAGATCTTCGATCACAAATGGGAAGTTGCACTGCAACGAAGTGGGGATTCAACCATGTTGTTCTAGTAACCCATAAGGCTATACTCGTCTACATATACCTCTTATTGTCAAAGCATTCATCTCGAGTCTCCTCAGCTATCTCTATTATTCTAGGTTTTTGAGAAGAGGGAGTGTGTACCTTCTGCAGGTACAAAGGATCAAGAGAATGAATGATTGCACACTAAACTAGCTTATAGTCCAAAAACAATGTGATGGAAAACATTGGCAAGCTAGTTAGCAACAAGGCAAGAGCATTCATCACAATCTAACTATCATTACACTATAAATGGATCAATTGGAAGCTTTACTTGAAGAAGTGTATTCTTGAGGTACAAAGCCACCTTATTTATACTACAAGAGGCCTTCTAGAACTCGTGGAGAGAGAGAGAGAGAGATCATTCTAGATGGCACATTGCCTCTACCTCTCTACTAGATGACAAACAGAGAAATGGATAAGAATCAAGAATCTTTCTTTTTGAGAATACTTGACCTACAAGAGTAGCCTCACATGATTCTTGATAGGTTCTAGACCTAAACATCACTATGAAGACTAAAGATGTTACTTGACTCTAATTGAGAAATTACTTGATTAGTCTATCTATCTCAAGTTTGGACAAATCCCCAGAACTTGAATTTCTAAGTTTAATGATATTTTTATTTCACAACACTTTCACATTGGCCTTCCATTTCTTTAGAAAAACCTTTTAGGATTTTTGAATGGGGGTCTAGGATTTGCTTTGTGCATGGCTTTTTTTTTTAATGTTATAGTTGATTTGGTGCATGTTACCCGTAGAACAATGGTTTGATAAATTGCATGAATGTACAATCGATGCTTGTTGCATGCCAGTTGACCGAGGTTTTCTAAGGGCTTGACCTTTGCTAGCTTTAAAGTTGGTTTCTAAAGTTTTTAGGAGTCAACTTAGAAAATTTATGTTACTAGCACCCAGTAAGAGGAATTTCGGTTTCTTGGTGCTCAGTTGTCAAAGCTATAACCTTGGACTTTGATGTTCATCCTGGTTTTGGTAGGAGGAATTTGGTTTTTTCTTCTCCACGGACAATATGCATGTATTAGGCCTTATCAACTTGACATTAGGCTTTTTAACTTTGGTGTGTTACATCGATAGTTATCTATAGTGTCAAGCTGTAATTATCATATCTAAAAGCAAAGAATTTTCTTGGAGAGAAAACAGATGGTATGGGAAATTAGTAATTTCAAAGGGGATTTCTTGTGTGAGAATGATCTGTAGACCAGTGGTTAGTATTTACATTTTGGTAATGCTAACAATTGAAACAATTGGTTAAACTTGTTTAGGGTATTTGGAGATGTTATGAGATATAGATCTGGATCCCTCAATGGTATCTCATAAATTCCAAATCAGAAATCCTTAAAAGCTATTTCTCACTTTTAAAGAACCTATTGGCCCTTTATGGCCATCTCGCTCTAAAAATTAAACTGATAATTTTATTGCTCTATTTTGTGCATCTCCTTGTCTTCCGCTATCTTGATTGCTAGAATGAAATTTGTTCTATGATCTGTAGTCGCGTGTCTCGGTTCTTTTGAGCTTCTGCACAATAGAAAATTCAAATAAATAAAATCGTTTGCGACAACGAAACAAATGTCGTTCGCAGCAAAATTTCCACCATCGATCTCTCTTTCTCACGATCGGATGAATCAATGCTGCTTGGTGAGCTGTATATATATATATATATATATATATATATATATATATATATATCTATAGATATATAGATATTTCCAAGACACTAAGCACCTTTGTGCACAGTGGGATCAACGTGGTTCGTTGTGCATGCTAGTACCCCCGCGGCCCCTCTGTCCTCTTTCTCTCTTCTCTTCCATTAAATTTCCATCTTGTTTAGGTATGGCTGATGCTGAAAATACAATGCAGCTCCTCCTATAGCCAATGGCCATCCATGACCATCTGATGACTTATTTGGACTAGGACGACCTATTGTAAAGTTTTACAATAGTCCAAAATGTACTCTACATGGAACGATTCATATTTTTAATGTCAAAAACCCTAATTCTTAAACGTGGTTGCCTCAGAGAGCTGACAATTGTACATTTATCCTTCCAGGGCTTCCTACAACCATTTGGTAGTGCATTAACAATGCTAGGATGTCCTACTTGGTGGCTTGACGGTGGTCATGAGCGTAGTGAAGGCTCGGTTGCACAGAATGTAGGCGTGTAGGAACGAAAATGCAACAGTTAGCAGCAGAGATATTCAAGTAGAAGAATTCATACAGTTTGCACAAATGAACGACGCAGTACTGAGACAGAAATTGCACTCTAATAAAAAAAAAATATCAACAATGAGTACAATAGCTTGAAGTAATAACTTCAACTTGCTAAGTATGATAAATGCTGGTTACAGATAACTCTGATTAAAAGAGAATTTCCAAAAATTAACACTTACATATCTTGTTTCAACTAATATAGAAATTTATAATAGAGAAAATATCTTACAAGCTTTTAAGGCTATTTATGCCAGTCTTTGCATATGTACAAAAGTTGGTAACCGTCAACCGCCTTTGGGTTATTTGTTTGTCCAACTATTTTAGGGTTACTTATCCATTAGCAAAGTCGGTCAGCAAAATCGCAAAAAAGATGAAAGTGCCTTAAAATGATTTCTAAGATATTCTGGCCACTTGGCCAGCTTGTCGCATTTTTCACTATGGAGTAGAAAAGGCGAAAGGCGAAGGTGCCTTTTAAAAATGATTTCTAAGGTATTCTGGCCACTTGGCCAGTGTGTCGCATTTTTCGCTAAGGAGCGAAAAAGGCTGAAAAGATGAAGGTGCCTTAAAAATAATTTCTAAGGTATTCTGGCCACTTGGCCAATGTGTCGCATATTTTGCTAAGAAGCAAAAAAGGCAAAAAAGACGAAGGTGCCTTAAAATGATTTCTAAGGTATTGAAAATCTCAAAGGGGGGAAAAATGTGAAGGCCTAAAAATATGTTGTCAGCCTTTGGTTTTTTAGGATGCTCATTACTTGAACGATTTGTTTAAGTCTAAGCATAAGAAATGTAACACTCCCCCTTAATGTGAATCCTTAAAAACTTTGATCTTCAAATTTAACATATCGTTAAGTCTAAGATGTTGCTCAGAGCCTTTGTGAAGTAATCTGCTGCCATGTAATTTGTTCTTCAAACAATCAATACTACTTCCTTACTATGCAATTTCTCTCTAAGGTAGTGATACCTGATTTTTATATGTTTGTTTCGAGAGTGAAATCTCGGATTGACAGATATCACTATTGTGCTTTGATTGTTACAATAGATTGTTGTAGAAAGTGGTTGTGCAAGATTGAGGTCTGCAAGCAGTTTCCTAAGCCAGACGTCTCTTTGGTTGCATTTGTGGTAGCTATCTATTCGGATTATGTTGATATTAATGCAACTGAGATCTGCTTCCAGCTGTTCCATGAGATTGGGCCTTGGTTATATAAAAATAAAAATCCAGAAGTTGATTATATGGTGTTGATATCTCATGCCCAATCCGCATCTGTGTAGGCTTCAAGGATATTGGCAATTTGGCTACCTCCATAGCAGATGCTGAGAGTTGTCGTTGTTTAAATGTACTTCATGACCTTTGTTAGCGCTTTCCAATGAGCTATGCCTAGATTTGACAGAAACTGGCTGAGTGCACTGATCGAATATGCAAGGTCTGGTCGAGTGCAAATCATTGTGTACATTAGTGAGTCGATGATGGATTGAAATGGGTAGAGCTTCATCTCCTCCTTTTTTGCCTCAGTTTAAGGAGACTGTTCCTTTGATAGTTTTAGTCCAAGGTCTAGTGGTAAGTGACTAGGTTTGCAGTTGGCCACTCTATGCTTTTCCAGCATGTTGTTGAGATATCGTTGCTGACTGATACAGATCAGTCTACTGGGTCAATCTTGCTGAATTTGGATTCCAAGACAATAGTGGACTGGACCCATGTCAGTCATCTTGTATTCTTGGGCCAACATGCATTTTGTATCCTTCATTCGATTCAGATTATTACTGAATAAGAGTGTATCATCCACGTAGAGAGTGATGATGATGAAGTATTCTGATACAGATTTATTGTTGCCGGTAGTCGGACTTGGCGTGGATAATCCACGCATTTTGAATTTCACGACATTCAACCGATCTGCTGCCGTAAATGACATTTGTGTGGAACATCCGCGTGTGGATTATCCACGTGCTTGTATCCACGCGTATATCCATGCCAATCCACGGCTATATCCACGCGAATTTTTTTTGTCCGTGCGTCCACCTTTGTATTGTGTGTGGATATTTGCTATATGTGTTCTTCTATCGTAACATCGCTGAAAACATTTTTCTGGATAGTCCAGATGATATTCGACATCACCATACAAGCAAAAATCATCCAGGAAAATTTTCATAAACCTGTCTAAGTAATCATAAAATGCTTTTGTCATAATCTTCTAGAAGGCTGCTGGCAAAATCTTTAGTCCAAACGGCATTACTTTATAAGCATATGCCCCCCATTCTGTGATGAAGGTAGTCTTCTCTCAATCCTTCTCGGCAATTTGTATTTGATTATACCCACTAAACCCATCCTAGAAACTATATAACTCATGACCCGCGACCTATTCTAAGCATTGCTCGGTCAATGGTAAAGGGAAATGATCTTTCACCTTGAATGACTTTAGCTTATAGTAATCCACACATACCTGTAGATTACCGTTTTTCTTGGGTACAATCACAATGGGGCTTAGCCATGGCGTATAGTCAATAGCGTATATAAAACTTCATACTTCCAAAGGTTTGCTTAATCTTGTACATAGTGACATTAGCAAATTGATTTGGTCCTAAGCATAGAAATCCAACTATCAATGTATTGTAATCATGTCTTATTCATACCTTCCTAACTCAAGTGTTTTAGTATCTTGTTGTGAAAAGAGGATATGATTCACCCAGTATGCAAATAGAATTGACAACTAGCATTTTCAAACAAATATGTGAAAGATGACTAGTATATTTTGACAACTATTTTCTAGAATGTTTCAAGAACTCTTCTGTAGTATGTTTATTTCCCTTCTCAATATTGCGGTGATGTCTAAGTTTGACTTGTCACTTTAGGGTTTCCTCATGTGTGACATTTAGTTCAAATACTACATTTGTTGGTCTGAAAGCTTGTCACTTTTCATATTTATAAGATTCCAAACAATAAGCTTTATGATACACATAATTCATTAAGCTTATTAACCTGAAGTTGGTGCTATAAATCACATTAGAGACTTTTGACCTAAACCTAGCACTTCAACCCAAATTCTTTCATGGAGCATGTAGCGTCCTAAACTGAAAGTTGTCATAGGTCGTTCCCATAATCATGATGAACCTATACTACAAAAAATGGTGTTGTTTGGTTCACTTTGATCATAAATGACTAGTATGTCAAATTGTCCAAAATTAAGATTTTTGGGTGGACCATTTCATGACCTGAGATGAGCATGGTCAATTTTTAGTAAATGAGCTCTGATCTGACTAGTGGCTAGCATCATTTTGAGATAGGACGAAGTGCACTGAGTCAGAAAGGACAAGTAGCCATCATGTTATGGACTATCCAAGTTAGGCTAAATCATGGCCCTTACAAAAAAAATAGACTGTCAAGATAAATTATAGACATGTTCGACATGGCCCATACTCAGAAGTGTTGCATTTATCTCCTTTACTCTCCTAAATCCTATGTTAATCTACCTCCATTCATGCTGCTGTATTTTACTTGTGTTGTCGCACAGTAGTCTACATATTTACATGTAAAATAAGATAGGCAAAAAATGCGACCATTTGCATTTTTACTCGAGGATTTCCACAGACAAAAAAGGCAAAAAAAATGCGACACTGTGTTTTTACATGCATTTTATGACAGGCAAAAAATGCGACACTACCCTTTAAATGCCAAAGGTACCCTTTTAGAAAAGTGAAGATACACTGTAAATCAATTTTTAAGACATTTGTTAGAGTGTCGCATTTTTCACATTTTCATCAATGTTAATTTTAGGGAAGGCCGACGTCGCGGCCTCCTCACACTCATCCCATGCACTGTGCAATCAGATATGACAATGACAACAGCCACCCACGATCTCCCATAGACAACATAGCCACTTTTGTACCTTTTTCATCTACACACCTCTAAAAATTATGTATATATATTGAATACCATCTGCGTATTCAAAGAACGGATCAGAATAGAACAAAATAGAGAATGAAACATCACTGATAATCAGAGATAGACATGGTAGATGCTTTCGTGCATTGATTCTTTTCTTCCAGATGCATTGTCAGTAATAGGTTCATCACCTTCACAGATTGTGTGATTAGCTTTGTGAAGCAGGCGGAGATAGCTTATTCCGCTGCGCACAAACATTTTCCATTCGAGTTCGTTTCTTTTCGAGTTTGTTTCTTTTCGTGTTTGTTCCTTTTCGAGTTACCTTTCAATTCACCCCTCTTTCCAACAAGAAGAAACTTATCTCTAACGTCATAGATCTATTACAAATGTATTGGTTTAGTTCTCAACAAAATGACATTCAAAGGGTCACATGATGTCGTTAAGCAGTCATCTCTATGAAAAAACTAGACAATATCTAGGCCTAAATTTACTATATTCTATATTGATCTACAAGGTTTTATAATTTGAATATCTAGGCCTAATCTACCCCCGCAATCCCCAATTTATGACTTATACCTAGTATGAGGAGTTAGATGTCTGATATTGTTCTGATGCATTCCGACACCCTTGCTATCACCATATATTGATTCGTGATTCCATTATGAACCTATAGAACCACATACGACCATGTTCTGAGCCCGTTTGCACAAATGATATCTTTGTCCGAAATATGACTACCATTCTGACTAAAATCCTACAGTCGGCCGACCTAACTTGGACAAACAATCTCTGTTGTGCATATGCTATATCCCATCAACTAGTGGAAGACAAGACAAATTTGTGGATACCCCTTAGGCTCTTGGCAATCGACCCAGGGCCATACATGAATGTCATAAAGTTGCCTAGAAAGTAGCTTTAGGAAAAAATGACTCTGAAAGAGTTGTTGAGTCATTATATTAATGCATAACTTTGACATGAGGTGAAATGTTTGTTTGGTTATGGACCTTGGAATGAGGTGAAACATTGATTTGGTTATCGACATTTTTAGGGCTACATGTCATGATACACAATTTTCTCATTTGGTAGATCTAGGCATGGACATTATTCAAATTTCAATCATAGCGCCTCTATGACAACATCAGTCAAAGTCATCTAGATTGTATGTGTTTGACAAAAGAAACATGAATTCCAAACACATTGTGCTTCCATGAAAATGTTCAAGCAAAAACACTAAATTCAAATTCCAAAAAAATCACGTTTAGAGGGTCTACTTTGCCCAAATTAAGTTAAAATCCACAACTACTAGTTTCTTCAAGTAGATGACTAGTAAACAGACCCAATAACCCCGTTGTGGTCAGAAAATCAACACAATATCAAACACCTAAAGTTGGCCTTAAAAATCACATTAGAGACTTTTACCCAGACCTAGCACTTCAATCTTTCTTGGAGCATGCAACAACTCACATTGACGGCTGCTAGAAGTTTCTATAACCATTGATGGCAGTTACAAGTTCCAATAACCACGATGAGCCTATAAAACTAAGTACAATGTTTGTTTCGTTCACTCTAATCATAAATGGTTATTATGTCAAACAACCCCTAATTAGGGTTTCTAGGTGCACTATGTAGTGACCTAAGATGAGCATGGTCAATTTTTAATGAGCGAGCTCCGATTTGAATGCTACCTAATCCGATTAGTAGCTAACATCATATTGAAACATGAGGAATCAAATTGAATTAGAAAGGGCAAGTAATCGTCAAGTTATGGACTGTCCAAGTTAGGTTAAATCATGTCCTTAGCAAAAAGTATGGCGTCAAGAGATCTTGGCACTCATAGGCATGTTTGTCATGGCCAATATCAAAAGAGACCTTTTTTTTAACATCATAGATCTATTGTGAAATTGTTGGCTTAGTTCTGGATGGAAACAACACTCCGTAGAATCATTCGACCTCGTTAGACAATCATTTATACAAAAAAACTAGACAATATCTAGGCTTAAAGTTAGTATACTTCAAATTGATCTCCAAGGCTCTATAACTTGAGCCATCTATTCTTTGGTCATCATTTAAGTTGATTAAATGATGGTTTTTGTTCATCATTTACTTTTCATTTTGGCAACATAAAAAAGACGGTTTTTATTGGCCGTTGTTTAAGTCAACTTAAACGACGGTTTTTTACCATCATTTTGTTTTTGTTTCAACAGAATAAAAAAGACAGTCTTAATGGCAGTCATTAAAGTAAACTTAAATGACGGTTTTTGGCCGTCATTTATTTTTCATTTTGGCAAAATAAAAAAGACGGTTTTTAATGGCCGTCATTTAGGTTGATTTAAATGATGGTTTGTGGGCATCATTTATCCTCCATTTTGACAAAATAAAAAGACGGTTTTAATCGGCCGTCATTTAAGTCGACTAAAATGAAGGCTTGTGATCATCATTTATTCTTCGTTTTAACAAAATAGAAAAGACAATTTTTGATGGCCGAAGTCCAGCTAAATGACGGTTTTTGGCCATCATTTATTCTTCACTTTAGCAAAATAAAAAAGATGGTCTTTATGGCTGTCATTTAAGTTGATTTAAATGACAGTTTTTGACCATCATTTATTTTCCATTTTGGCACAATAAAAAACAGTTTTTAAATCCCCATCATTTAAGTCGATTCAGAGAATGATTTTGTGTGTGAAATCAGAGCATGCACATATGCATTCACATAGCAGAAAAAGAGAGAGAGAACACCATTGCTATTTCCTTAAACTTGCACACTGCAATATGAAAGGAATACAGTATGTGAGAGAGAGGTAGAAGTTACACCTCTTCATAAAAGACCTCAGCCCATTTCACATGGGGATGGGCCCAAAATATATCAAACTTGACTTTAGGCACATTGGGCCTTCACCACATCTATTAATGCATTTCAAGTATGTCTATAAATAGAAAGTGACATTGCCCCTTAATAGTAATTCTAACACCCTCCCTCAATTATAGCTTTGTTAGAGGTGTTACTTCATGCTTAACCAAGTACGTCACACTGAAAGTACATTATACTCATAACTCTACTAATGTGGCATTTATGCTAGCAATTAGTGCAAAAATCTGATGTCATCAAATGGAGAATGTGAGGAACAATTCCATCACCCTCCCTTGCAACACATCCAACTTGGTTAGCAATAACACAAGCATCTAGTTTGAACAATTTCCCTTATCTTTTACCTTTTGCAATCAAGACATCCTTCCTTTTAATCATATAAGCATCTCCATCAAACTCTACCTTGAGGCCTTTACTTAGCATTTGACTCACACTAAGCAAATTCTTGGTAATAGATGACCATTCCTATGACTCCAAATGACCATTCCTATTTGTAGAGAGAGAAATAGGAATTGTGCCAATCCCTTTGATTGCACACTCACCATCATTGGCCGTGTAGATCACCCTCTTGTCATCTCCATATGCCAACAAAGAAGTGAAGTTTGTGAAAGGTCATATGTGAACTTGCTCCACTATCAATCCACCAAGGATCTAGATCTCCATCATTAGCAAGCATACATGAAGACATCACAAAAGCATCATCATTTGCATCTTGAACATCCAAACCATCCTCATCAACAGTACTATTACCTTGCTTGTCTCCTTGATCTCTCTTCTTCTTGTAGCACTCACTTGCAAAGTGTCCTTTGATGCCACAATAGAAGCACTTGAGCTTTGATCTATCCTTTTTTTTGCCACTTGAAGAATTGTCCACTTGATCTTGCCCTTTAGAACACTTACTTTTGGTTTTGCCCTTGACCTTTGTGAACATAGCATCTTCTTGAAGTGTAGTCTTGCTTGAAGCCTATATTGTTCATTGATCAAGATCTCTTGAAGATCCATCAAACTTGGCAAAGTCTTTTGAATAGCAATACTTTGAGCAATGTTAGCATGAGCATCCAAAAATCCATTAAGAATCACTTGAATAAGCTCTCCTTCCTTAATGCTTTCATCAATGCAAGCCAGCTCATCATTCAATGCTTTCATCCTCAAAACAAAAGTACTTGGACTTTCCTCATTCTTTTGCAAACAAGAAAAGATTTTCCTTCTTACACTCTAGAAGTAGACTTGGATTCATAAAGCTTCTTCAATGAATTCCAAGCTTCCAAAGACGATGTGCACTTATCAACTTCCTTGAGAAGCTCATTGGTAACATTCATCTTTATCATGCGTATAGCCTTCTTGGCCCTCTTGTCATATCTCACTTGATCTTGGTGTGTTGTTGGTCTCTCCTCCAAACCTATAGCAATATCCAAAACATCATTCACTCAAGAGCAAAAAACTCGATTTTGGTGTAGAATCCCCTCTACATGCTCTAGCCTTGATATCTTCACCAAATCATTGATAGATTTGATCTCCTCCTTCATAACCTGAAACAAAAGCTCTGATACCATGTGAAAGTTTTTCAATTCATTAAGATCCAATCCACTTGAAAGATCTTTGGTTAGAAAGAGAAATACACTACCAATCTCACCAATGTAGAAAAATCAGCATCTACACACAAAATGAGATGCAAACACTAATATAACTTGATCAAACTTGAATGAAATGATAAAGTACTATTTTTGTCCATACAAAACCAGCAAGCTACTGTATTTCAAACATGTGGATCCTAAAATAGCTACTATAGATCATTCTACACATAAAATTGCATGCAATCACAAGTCAGATTGCCGACGTGGACGTCCACGTCGGATTACAAATATTTTTTTTTTCGATAAGAAACATGCCAGATCATATCCACATTTGAATGTCGGAATCTGACATGTCGGATTCTGATGTGCCTTTCAAAAATTGGTTGCCGCCCATATTTCCCGATCGTCAGACTCTGGTTTTCGGATTTTTTATTGGGACGTCGTATTTCGACGTGTCGAATTGCGATGTATTATGAAATTTTTCGAACATATGTCAGACGCCCATGTCGAAATCTGCGCGATATGTTATTGTGAATCTCTAAGTCTAAAAACAAAGTTGGCCTCAATATGCCAAATATGAAAATATAGCAAATACGATCAAACTAGTTGAATCTTTCACAAACACTTGTAGTTGACTTTTTACCGATACATGCCAAATTGACCCTATCCACTTATGACACCTAGGAGCTTGACAAAAAAAACCTTGTCAACCCCATAAAGCTAAGATAGATAATTTTTTGTAATTTTAACAAGATGTGGCTATGTACTAAGTTACAACTACACTAAGATTTGCAAAGAACACATTTAATATAAAATCAACAATAACAAGATAATTTTTACCTACAGAAGACATCTTTTAAATGTTAAAGGGTTAGGGTTAGGGTTAGGGTTAGGCTTTATTTCTAAAAGTAGGGTTAGGGTTGGTAAATTTGACACAGTTGTCGTCATCGAAAAAGTTGGTCGCAATGTAAACCTTTAAACTAGTTGATGATAGTATCATTATTTGGTCGAAAAGGGGGTGCATTAAAGTTTAGAGGTCAATTTATAGGACCCAAAGAGTAAGACAAGACACCTTGTGAATTTGTGTTCAAGGTTGTCGTCAGAGTGATCTAAGCATTCATTTGACAATATTCTATAATTTTGCACATAGCTTTTAGCAATCCAATTTCTGTCTAGATAATATTTGTAATCTTTTACTTTTTAAAAGTATTTCTCTATGCTCATCAAAGTATTACAAAGGTTCAGATTTTTTAAAGAGATAAAGATCTTATGCTTAGCATAGCATAGACCAATATTGTGCCATGATAGAGTGCCAAAACTAGATACAGTTACGGAGAAAGAGTGTGCCTAGCGGTGCATTTTGCTGTCTAAGTTCAGACACTATCTTATCCATCGAAAAGTAGTCATTTATGCTCCTACCACTGCTATTAAACTCATGTTGAACAAACTTCACCTGCTAGATAGACTTGTCAAGTGGCTTGTTGTTCTAGAAGAATTCGATTATGAGTTGAGAAACAAATTGCCCAAAGCCAAAAATTTGGTGGATTGTCTATGTGATTATAGCCTGGTAGAGGAAGATGACCTTGAGATAACTATAGTAATTATTGTGTCTCGGAGAGTGTTTTACTCTAAAGTCAAAAATTGGACAAATGAATAAGTGGCCCGAGTATGAGCAAGGAGAACATGACTTGATGAAGAATAACAATTGTTCTATTGCATATGTCACAAGAATCTTATTCCCACCTAAAATTCCATATCTTGTAAAAATTGGATTCACAACAAAAAAAGTAAAAAACATTGAATCTTTCCCTCTTGCTAATTTGCTAGCACTCAAATCAACATGCCATTAGGTATGATGTTTCAGACCAATCCAATCTTTTGAAAATTAATGAATATAGATATTGGTGTTAACAAGCTGAGGTACATCAAAATATCCAAAATGGACCAATTTGAAGTGAAAGTGTTGAAAAGTCCTTTAGAATGTGAAAATGAAACAATAAACTACTTGTATACATATTCTTATATTTTTTACTATAGAGCACAAGTGGATAAGCAAATTTGGCCCTTGTCTTATTGCTCAAAAAATCGACAAAGTATTAGAAATGAAAGCAACAATTATTCAAAAATCTATATCATAAAATCTTTGATGATTTTTTATATAAAGCATATAAATCCTTTTGAGGAAGTCTCTAGAAAATTTAAAAACTTTAAAAAAATGTAAGTTTTTTAAGAATAACTCAAAGGAGGTTTCACAACCGCTGTCTTGTCCTTTTTACTATACGAGAGGGCTAATATTATAGTATTACATGAGTTTACACATACAAATTTACATGAGTTTTGCTTCACAAAACACCATAAAGGACTTTAAAAATATGACTTCTGTTGAAACTTTCATTCATAATGAACAAACTAATTGATATATCACAATAAATTTTGTCATATGTAGAAAACAAAAAGAGATTGCGTTTTTGAGGAATTAAACAATTAAAAAATTAAAACAAAACTCATTTTAATGCTTGAACTCACCTTAGAAGGTAATAGCTAGCAAATCGTCACAATAGCATATCATTATCTCATGAAACCAACAAAAATTAAATTCTTTATTGGCACTCAATTTTTGAGAATGGACCTTTATGGACGTAATAACTATGGAAGAAATAATACGTGGGAGGGAAGGGCCGGCTCCGATACTGTTCAAAATTTTTGACAACCAACCGTTCACATACAAAAAATGGCTGCAATGGCACCGACCACAGTGACCGATCACTCTCCAGAATTTTGGTGTATATGCGCTCCATACAACGAACTCCTCATTGCGGCAGGGCCATGGTAGAAACAAAACCACAATGCCGACTCTGTCGTAAGCGCTTCTTCTCTCTTCTTACTTTTTCTAAGTAAGTTCTTTTGTCAAAAGAGAAGATCTACAGGTAGGACAAGTAATTTTTTTTTGGTCAAGCCATCGATCAAGGCAAGGCTTATGAAATATGTGAGAACAAGATGGTAACAGCCATACAGGATCTTCGTTTTCGTACCCACAAAGGCAAACTGCACAAATTGCATCCTCTTCACAAGAGAACCTCTTTGCAATTGAGCCCACAGTGACGACAGTTAGTGAGTCCCGTATCTCATCACCAAAACTGCCACTGTGATCGCGGGGGCCTAAACCTTGGTTTCCCACAGGTGGCGCAGCATGCCCAAGAATCCAAAAAACAAAATCTGTAATGGTCTTCCAAAATGCCATCTTCTTGCGAGTGCGGGGTGAATCAAATTTGACGCAGAAGAAAAAAAGATGCTAAGATTTTACTGGAAACTTTCTGAATTCGCTTTTATTTCAACCTTCTCTCTCTCTCGCGTTCCCGGAAGCTTAACGTTGTTTCTGTTTCCGTAACACGCCACTGTACTTGTAAGCTCCTGTTATATTTCTGTCAGTTACAAAGAATTGAACAAACTCAGATTTGATCACGAGCTTCTTGAAGCTTCAAGGAAATGTTAAAAGGAATGTGAACTAAAATTATTCGATCCAATATTAATAATCCTCTCCAAAGCAGATTATTCGACACTCCTTGATTAATGGTAATGCAATTTGAAGGGAAAGCTGATATACTGAAAACAAATCCTCTTCTTATAGTATCGACAGCACCCGCAAAACGCAACTTTCACATTAAAATATAAGAAATCGACAAACAAGCATGTGAAATAGGATAGCGGAACAAACTGCACTCAGATTCTAATGTTTGTTTTTGTAACAGAACATATTACACCACATCAGATTAATTTGACCTTTAATGAGTGAAGATCTCAATCTCGCATGTCAAATGTGTATTTCAGCTCTAAAAAAGTGTAAGCATGAAACCCATATGACTGTGTGTGTCTAATCGAATCAGCATGCATTCACTCTACTTTGAACCTGCTTTATCAACCTGGTAATTGTACCTTAAATAAGTCTACCATTTCAAGCAATATGTGAATGTTTTCTTTGTCGCAAATCGTTGTACCAACAGTCTATGATCTGATAAACGGACTGCAGATAGAGATAGAAAAAACCTCATTACAGTCAACTGAAGGCCCATCGCTGGTTTTCAATTCTAGTAGGCCGCAATTAAGGCTACAAACAAACAGTATATGGAAGCTCTTGGTCCATCGCTGACCAGAAGCTTACTTTTCCTCACAACATCTAAAATATATATAGCATTCTGTGCATACAAAGAAGCTCAAAAAAGGTCGTAGAGTGCTGAAAAACCAGCGCTGGCCCTGTAGGAAAGTATAAGATATTTTTTTGTATTCTAAATAATGCATGATGTTGTAAACGATGCTAATTATAGTTGGAAAGCCAGCGCTGCTTCTGCATGCATAAAGGCAACCAAAAAGTTGTAGCATAACGTAACTCGATGTCCAGCGATGAATCTAAGCATGAATAATCCATCATAAAATGGTAAACTACAAAGTTAAAGAGCATGAAGTCAACAGAGAGACATACGGCTATGGTGCTTACCCATCACTTCACTTGTAGACAAGAGGAAAAATAAAGTAGTGAACTCCTCTTCAATCCCTCTAAGGGTGACAATGGGTATGGCTTATGCTCTGTAAGGGTGACAATGGGTATGGCTTATGCTCTATATATAGTCTTCCATAGGGCCAAATGGGTAAAGCTTAATGAAGCCCATAGGGTTTGGCTTGTGGAAGAAGTTTGGTAATAAATCCTGTCCATTGGATTTAGGGTGAATGATTCTCTTACATAGATCAATGTTTAAATTCGTAGTATGGGTTTACATAAGGTGATTTAGACAAAAAGGCCCACCTAAACAGTCTGTTCTTCCGTTTAGTTGTAAACTAAGCTTAATAGGGTTAGTTATAACGACGTACCATCTATGTGTGTGTGCGTGTGTGTGTGTGTGTGTGTGTGTGTGTGTGTGTGTGTGAGAGAGAGAGAGAGAGAGAGAGAGACCTTGTTGGTTGATAAACCGGCTTTTCTCTGGTGCTCCGGCTCTATCCTGATCATCATCGTCTTTTTTTAGCACTGATATGCCTGCATCAAGTCTAGAGGAGGTATTCCAGATACGCCTTTATCAAGTCTACATGAGGTATTCTAGATAAGATCCAATTGTTGTCTAGATCGGAGGAGTTCCTCCTTGACCTTATTCGTGCTTTCTTGGAGTCACCTGACAGCTTCTTATTATTTTCTTCCTTGGAAATCTAGGCATTCCTCTTTAGGGCTTCGTGCTGCTTTATTAGAGCCACATACTTTTCCATTTTGATGATAGCACCTAGCTTGATATCCTCTGAGATCCGCTACTACGTCTCTATAGAACGTCGCAAATTCTATCCTAAATGTGAATTTACAAAGTGCAAATAGGACTTTACTTGAATTTAGGCACTATAGCACATTTACATGTATAAAAATTGAAATTTTTTACAATATATAACAATAACTTGGATAATGTGGGATCATAAGGCTCCACATATCCCCTTCCTCAGCTATGCAGCGGCTCGCAAACAATTTATTTACATTCTTCTCTACTTCTTTCTGCTGGCTGGCTTGCTATGAAAAATAGTGAAGGTAATCTCCTTCTTCTTCCAGTGGGTTATGACATCGGCCTGGTAGAGCCGTGGTCATCCTAATAACACTTTATATGATGATTGTCTTGTAGTTCTTAATAATATAAAATCCATAAGAAACTTATGGTCTTCAATATAAACTATAACTTTAGACAATTTTCCTATTGGTGATCTTCTAGTTGCATCAGGTAACCTTAAATGTCTTAAGGTGGGTGCTATTCTATGATGAATGTCTAATTCATATGTTGTTTCTTTAGTTATTATATTTACGCTAGATCCAGAATCTATGAATACACTATCTAAGATGCAGCCATTGATTACTCTCTAAAAGCGTTCCAAGTATTAACCGTTTCCGGTACTGATTGACTGTACCAAATCCTAGCCTGCTTCCGCAGAAGACCTGGCAAAATTCTAACTTTGTCCTCGTCCATATGTTCTTTATTTGCTATGGTAATGGATTCAAACTACGACAAATAACTATCCGCATCTTCAGATGATAGTCCCTTAAAGAAATCGTATCTGATTTTTGTAGATGTGAGTGGCACTGGGATAGCCATATTATCAGATGGTGGTGAACTAGGTGAACTTGGAGGACTCGGAGGATTTGGAGGATCAGAATCTAGACTACACTCAGATGATGATTCTGAAGAAGAAGATTTTGATATTGAACTTGGTTCAGAAGTGGAATCAGACAAATCTGATTCAGATGAATCTGTAGAACTTGGTGTTTCAACAGATCTTTCCTCAAATGAATCTACAAATATTTTAGTAGTGTTTAGAAGATCATTAAACACTTCAGGGGTTAATCTTGCTCTAACTCGCGAGTTTTGCAAGTTCTGTAAATACAAATCTCTAGATTTCCTATATGCTTCTAATTGTTGTGCACGCTCTAAACATTTATGTTCAATAGTTGGTTGAGAGTATGTTCTTGGCATGCGTTACATGAGAAAGATTCGTAGACGTAATACACTTAAAAATATTGCAAACGATGAATTTCATCTCCCCCACAACGCCACCAAATTATGTGGTGGACTAGTCGGTATAGATTTCCACAAAATCAATGAATTAAGTAGTATAAAAGGTTTGTTCATTCCCCAAGAGTGAGAATAATCTCATCTTTTGTATGATAAATGTATGTATGATGGTAAACGGACTGGGATGTGTAATATTCACCGTGAATACTACAACGACATATCTAGTTATCCAAAGATATTTGGGTAAATTGGCATCCAAGAACACCAATGATGAAATGATTTGGTCAAGCTCTGCGATTGTAAAGATTACTTTATCTTTCAGGCTCTTCGGATATCAGGTAAGCAATCAGATTAGACAACAACTAGCAAATAGATTCATCAAATAGAATCGCATTCCTTTTAATCAAACACAGAGAATTATTTCTTATCGCAGGAAGCAAACATAACAGAGCATCAAACAAACTCATTATCTGAACACATAGGTCATTCAGAATCGAAAGAAGTTCTGCTAAAGGTTATGCTTAACAGCTTCGACTAATTCTCTTCACACATTAGTCAGAATTGTTGCTTGTTGGCGATTTGTGAAAATCCACATTAGAGTGGCTAAAACTCAGTGAATCATGAGAAATATGTGTGACGTAAACAAAACAGTATCACAAACAATTACATATCATATAGAGTGTATTCGCTCAAATGATAAGAAGTAATGCTATAAAAGGTGGCAGAGGGAAAGTATGCCCAAGTTATAGAAACTTGCTCTTCTCTCTCTATTAATACTGAGAACTGTGCAAATGCGTAAGTACAATGGCACGAAGTGTTGACTTTATAGGAACGATCACTGGCCTCAATGTTGTTTACCAACCGTCAAAATGTTGGTTGAGATCCGCTATTGCGTCTCTATAGAACATTGCAAATTCTACCCTAAATGTGAATTTACAAAGTGCAAATAGGCCTTTACATGAATTTAGGCACTATAGCACATTTACATGTATAACCAGTTGGTTGGTGTCCGCTGGCATTCATTCAGTTCCTTCTTAGAAATTAATTGCTAATAAGCGATGAAAAAGGCCGTAAACAGTCTGTCTGCATAAATGAACTAAAACTATTACTCTGCAAAAATGAACTAAAACTGCCACAGCCGACAGTGTCGCAAAAAGACAACAGTGTCGACTTTTTGTGAAAAAAGTGACAGTGTCCTAAAATCTCATTTCTTTCATATTTGAGCTAGTTCCACAATTTGCCAAAGTCATTTCCTTAACATTTGAGGCACTTTGAAAAATGCAAAAAATACGACTTTGCATTTATTCTCACAATTCTTGATAGGCAAAAATGCGAAAAAGACGACACTGCATTTTTACACGTAATTTTTGACAGGCGATAGTGTCGCTAAAATGCGACACTATAATTTTACTCTTAATTCTTGACAAGCGACACTATCTGGATTTTAGAGAGAGAAAATACGCACTGTTGTCAAACTCCGTGTATTTCTACAAACTGTGTAAAAACAATTGTAATTCTACAGACTGTATAAACCACGGGAAAATAGGCAAAACTAGATAAACAATGGATGAGGATTAAAACTGATTAGTCAATTAGTAAGAATGGGAATAATCCAACACTCCCCCTTAATCTAAATCCTTGAATGCCTTGACCTTCAAACTTAGTTCTACACATAATCTTCTGTGCGCTTCCAAACATAATGCTTTGGTAAAAATATCTGTTGTCATATCTTGCGTTCTACAGTATTGCAATCTGACCTCTTCGTTGAGAACTTTGCTTTTGACAAAATGATACTTCAATTCAATGTGCTTACTCCTAGAATGAAATCTAGGGTTGGCTGATAAGGCAATAGCACTTTGATTATCACAAAATAATAATGTCAGAGTAGATTGATTCAAATTGATATTTGAAAGATTGCTTGCGATTGTCGAGGAAATTGGACCATTGTTGAGGAAGAATGTAAATCCATAAGTGGATTTACAAGTGTCTATACATCCTACCCAACTTGCATCTATAAAACCACTGAGTGAATTGAGTTTGTCGTTGCCGACTGCTCCATAACAAATGCAAAAGTCCATAGTAGATCGAAGATATCTCATGACTCTAATAAGAGCCTTCCAATGTGTTACACCAGGGTTAGTCGTAAACTGACTGAGAGAGCTGACTGCAAAAGCTATGTCTGGCCTGGTACAGATCATGGCATACATAAGAGATCCTATAATAAAAAGGTAAGGATACTCACGCATCTACTGCTTCTCGTGAATTGTTTGAAGACACTGGTCTTGACAATTTGAGACCTGCTTCCATTGGTGAGAGAGCTAGCTTGCAATTAATCAAATTATATCTGACTAATATGTCGTAGATGTAACTATGTTGTGTAATGTAGATCTACTTCTGTTTTCTATCTTTGTGGATTCGTATACCAAGGCAGAAATGAGCTTCACCCAAATCGGTCATGTTGAATTTAGAAGATAGCATTGTCTTGTCTTATTTTATCAAATCATTACTGTTGCTGAAAAGCAATGTATCGTCCACATACAAAGTGATAATGATAAAAGATTGTTGCATTCTCTTGAAGTAAAAATTTGAATCTGAAGAGCTAGGTGAAATTGCCATTCAATGCCTCTGCAATGATTATTAATTTTTGATTTGCCATCACTGCTTTTGTTTAGTTAAATCAAATTTCAAATATCTTCCATACATAGTTTTACTCTTCCAATTTCCATACTTCACCCAAATTTGACCCACAAATAAACCACCTCTAGTATTGACATGCTCGCAATATACTTGAATTGCTTGATCACGAAATGAATGTGTTAAACCAGTTGCTTTTATTATTTCTTGACTATTGTCAATCGTTTGACCAGTATGAGGCTTTAGATTGTACCAAAGTCAATTATACTTTCGACGTACCGTGCCTTTGAACTTTTTGAGGAACTAGACTTTTTTACATTCTTATTGATTGTGGTATTCAAAAATCTATTGTTGTCACTTGCCAAATCATTGTCTTCATTCAAATTTGCAATTATAGCACAAGTAATTAAAATTAACAAGCACAATTTTTATTTCTAAAACTCACATTTTAGCTTTCATAATTTGATTAGTTTCTAAAGTATTTCAGTATTCAAGACTATTCATGATATATATTCAAGATCAATATTCATGATCCGTATTCACAAAATTCACGATCAATATCTCATAATATTTGTTTCTCGATATTGGTAATTTCATGATCAATATCTCATAGTATTTGTTTATCAATATTCACAATTTCATATCTCACAAGCCATCAATGAAGTAGTCTTCAGGTTGCATCAATGAAAATTCGACCATTTCTTCATCTAATATGAAGACATTTTTTGTATGTCCTGCAAAAGACACAATCACAAAATTATAATAGGATAAAGATCAAGTATTATTAGTGAAAAATTATTGATCCATCATATCTTTTACAAAAAGCGTAATAAGTATAACTGTCTAGCTCAAGAGAAAACAAAACAAAACACAGTATATGAGCTGTGAAGATATTTGATACTATTTGTTAATGAGACAATGAAGTTGTTGGAATATCCATAAAAATAGAAGTTAAACTTACTGAAACTTCTTCAATGTAAACTTTGAATCGCATAGTAGGCCTTTGTGGTATTCAATCGTTTTGCCAACTGGAATGCAAAATTTGCATAAATCAAATTTTCAAAATTAAAAGTCCTTCTAGGTTTTCTTTGCGTCTTTTTTTTTTGTTTCATCTTGTTGGTCAACTTTCATTCACTTTAATAGTTGGTATATGGTGCTTCCTTGTCATTGAATCAATCATAGCTTTAACTTGCTAAAAAATGATAGAGACTCCAAACAAGCTTCTATGTAGCTCATCACATATTATTAAGCTCTAACTTGATAGGCTAAAGTGTTGTAAGTAACAAAGACTTAGTGCTATGGTGGAAGGACGTTCTAGGACATTATTTTTCTGCTGAAAACAGTTTGCTGTAATATAATATAGAGATGGCTTGGGTGTGCCATGTATGAAGTATTTGATTTTGCAATCAATTTCTATGTGTTGCATAAGAATTTGATTGTGCAATTGGTTTTCACGCAAGACAAAGCGCTCCATAAAATCAACCTTTATAGCATAGTTTTGAATGTCAAATAGACTAATCGAGCGCTAGTCTCTTTTTTCAGATAAAATCGTAGGACATTTGCTATGTCAAAAACTTTTCTCTTTGGGACCAAGGCCTACAACACTAAAGATTTGCTCTTCATTTGGTATAGCAAAATATACATGTGCAACTGATGTCAATACGATCTTTTCAAAAACGAATAATAGCAAATTGGAGGTAGTGAATTTAGTACCTACACGAGCTGTGATGGAAGATGTTGATGCTAAGTAAAGATCTAATATGCCAATCACATTGTTTAGGTGACTACAAGCAATGAAAAACTGATGTTTCGAAAGGAAAATCCTCCTAAATTTGCAAACTTCATTTTGAATGTTAGTTAGCTCAAAATAATAAACGATATAATTTTAATACTTGAATATCATCTAGCTTTTCATTTTTCGAATCTTTCATCACAACTTCGATTTTTATGCTGCCAAATGATACTACATTTCAATTACTAAATGTAGCATATATATATATATATATATATTTGTCTATACCATAAAATTTCCAAGATTAGAGACCAAATTTGGGGTATATATATATATATATATATACCACTTATTGTCTGGCTAGTTGTCTATAATACTATACAATAATGTTACTACAACTCTTCTTAATTTTTTTACTATTGTTTTCTGCTCATATTTTTGGCTTTATGTGTGTACTTTATTTTAGTTATAGTTCTTATTAAACATGAATTTCAAAAAGGTGACCACATCATGTCAACAGAGAGCTTCTCATAAGGTCTCCCTTTCAACTACGCCACGCCAACACGTACTTACACATTCAACAACAGTCAACAATCTGGTATGGAGATGTTTGAAAATTTCATTAAGTAGGTCATCGTCACTCTCTATTAGATTAGTGGCATCCTTCTACCAATGTTTTCATACTTGCATTAGAGGAGTTCCAAAGCCCAAAGGGGTTGTCTAAGAAATGCCACATAAGAGAGAGAAAATTGTCAATTTTAAAACTCCGACGAGGTTTTTGGTCTGTCCGCACAACTCCGAGGACTTGACCTCACTAGTAACGTGTGTAGCTAACTGGTAGTTAGATAGCCACAACGTGTGGGGTCCATACTACTTCAAGACCCTACTTTCTACCATTAACTAACATGACTTCTCATGTAAATGCAAATCGTATTGCACATCAAAGTTTCCTTCCATCTTTTCATAGCTTTCACATCTAAGGAAAATTGTCTTATCGATCTAAATATCATCCAAGAAACTTTGAATAGATTGGATCACAATGAGCACCAACGTGAATCTAAATTTTTGCAATTTAGAGAACATGGAGTCTGCTGGATCAAAAGGAGCGGCAAGGTTATTTCAGACTTTTGCAATTCATAATTTTGCAATTTTCTATAGCTGCAAAGCTTTGATTTTGCATATCAAGCAAGAAACATGGAGTGTGTAGGATCAAAGAGAGCCAAGGTCATTTCAAACTTGTGCAGTTGAAATTTTTTTCAATTACGACGAGTTTTAATAGCTTGCAAGATATATAAACCATCAGGTAGCTCAACCAAGTTCCACGTCCTATTTTTCGATATAGCTTTCATTTTTGTTTCCATAGCTTCACGCCACTCCTTGTGCTCCTTTGCTTTATCAAAAGTTTTTGATTGTTGAGCCTTGAGCACAGAACCCATCAGGGCTAGATTCATCTCTAATCTTGCAGGAGGTTTTTGATTTCTACTTGATCTTCTAAGCTCTCCATGCTCACTTGATTCGGGAGTATCTCCCTTATTAGCATCACTTGTTACTGACAAGTACCACTTAGGCACTCTCGTAGGAATCTCATTATTAACCCTGTCTTTTTCCATTGGCTCTTCCATATCGACACCAACTTCTTCCTTCAGTTGCACTTTAGCTTTATCATCAAAGGGATCAATTGTCAATTTTATTTGGTCATTTTGACCCATTTTATCAAAAGTAGCATCTCTGAAAATCACGATCTTTTGTGCATCTATGTCATACATCATGTATGCCTTGGCTCTTTCATCATATCCAAGGAAAATACACTTAACAGCTTTTGCATCCAGCTTCTTTCATTATTCATCAGGTACGCAACCGGGTTGGCTCAACTGGTTAGCTTGGCATCCAAAGTTTCTTTGGTCCCAGGTTTGAGCCTTCCCTCGGAAACCAAGAAGCATTATTCATCAGGTACATGAGCGTAAGCATCACAACCAAATACTCGTAAATGAGAAACATTAGGTTTCTTTCCAGTAAAAGCTTGGTAAGGTGTCTTACCCTCCATGGACTTCGTAGGATACCAGTTCAAGATATGAGTAGTTGTGTTGCAAGCTTTTGTCCAAAAAGTATGTGGCAAACATTTTCTCTTAAGCATGGCCCTAGCCATCTCCACAAAGGATCTGTTTTTCCATTTTGCAACTCCGTTCTGTTGTGGTGAATACGGTGTAGTGGTTTGTCTCTTGATCCCCTGATCCTTGCAAAAATTTATAAACTCTATTGAAAAATACTCACCACCACCATCTGATCTGAGGTCTTAATTGACAACCTGCTTGTTTTTCAACTGGAGCTTTAAACTCTCTAAACTTGGCAAAAGCATCAGATTTCTTGCTTATGAAATAAATCCAGATATGTTTACTATAGTCATCAATGATAAGCACTAATGGACCTAGTTTGTATTGGTCCACACAGATCACTACGAACAAGATCAAGAATGCCATTGGCTCTTCTTGCTCCATCTTTGGAAAATCTCTCTCTATGCTGTTTTTCCAAAATGCAACCCTCACAAATTTTTTCTTCAAAAGAGATATCAGGCAATCCAACAACTAGATTATCTCTTTTAAGGATTTGCAAGCTTTGAGCACTGATATGACCTTTGATGCCAAAGATCACTTCGACTATCAACAGTGCTTACCATAGCTTGAGTAAAAGATCTCGCATTCAATTTGTAGAGTAGATTCCGTTGACTCTAGCTCCTGTAGCAATCACTTTGTAGTGATTTTTGATATCTTTGACAAGACATTTGTCACTATCAAACTCAACCTTGAGTTGTTGATCAGCCATCGTCCCAACAGATAGTAGATTGTTAGCTAAGTCAGGTACATATTGCACATTGCTTATATGCTTTATCTTCTCGCTAGCTAACTTCACTAGTACCACTCCAACTCCTTTAACACATAGCAATTTGCCATCAACTTGTCCAACTTCATCACCATTGTCAGTTTCCTTGAGTTCTGAAAACCACTCTTTCCTTGAAGTCATGTGCTTGGATGCACCACTATCAATGTACCAGGTATCCTTGGCCTCATCACTTGTCATTAATGCTGTAATGAACAATTTTGAACTCTCACTTGTATCATTATCATATTGATCATCATCATATTGATGTTGATTAGTATAATTGTCTTCATAATAATAGTCATCAAATTGATGTTGATCAGCATAAGTTTTTGCTTGCCATTTGTCTTTTCTTTGTTCCATCTCCTTCTGTTTCTTGAAGCATTCATGCTCCCAGTGGCCAGGTTTGTTGCAGTACCTACAATTTTTAGGTTTATTTTGTCTTGAATAGCCGTGTCCTTGACCTCAGCCTTGATTCCAATTGCCTCGATTCGGACTATCATTGACTTGCTTATGAAATTGTTGAAATGATCCCTGACTTGTTTCCTCCTCTCGATTGATACCTTCCACGGCCAAATCTTCCACCTCATCCTGTAACTGCAAGAGTTTGATCATAGCTCCGATTACGATGATTCAAGTTCTCTTGACGTTGCTCTTATTGCAAAAGCAATCCACCTAGTTCTTCACAGGTTGGAAGATTTTCTCTTGTGGCTATACTCGTCGCAAACATCTGATGTGACTCACTCAGACTATTCAATGTCAATTGCACGATCTCACAATCTTGTACTTGCTCTTCAACTGCTACTAATTGGTCACGGATCTCTTTGGTCTTTAGTATGTGCCGGCAATAAATGCACTATCATCCATCCGCAATGTATGCAACTTCATCTTTAGAAATAGTATTCGAGATGTATTTGTCATTTCAAACAATGCCTTCAATGTATCCCACGTTTCTTTTGGTCCTTCTGAGTTTGAAATATAGGGAAAAATTTTATCTCTAACTAATAAGTTGATGACATTCTGGGCTTTCCGTTTTCTCCTATCAAATGGTCGTTGATCTTCTTCAATCACTGGCCTTGTCTCTTCACCTATCACAATCTCCCATAGCTCTTTTTCCATCAACATGTTCCTCAGTTTGAATTTCCAAACTGCATAGTTGTTGGCACCTTCCAATTTGCTTGACTCATTAAGGACACTCTTGCTTAGAGTTGCCATTACTGGATAGATGACTCTAGATCACAAAATTTATCACACCACATAACTATAAATTTTTGGTTTGACACCTGATATCGGTACGACGCGCGGGTGCACGACTGCTTGGGATTCTCTTTACCTCTAGCGTGTTGCTCCGATATTGGTATTGATATGTGATATCGGTATGATGCGCGGATGTACGACTGCTCTTGGTTTTCTTTACCTCTAGCGCGTCGATCCGATATTGGTACGGACAAGATGAAAAGTAGAGAGAATATAAGAGCTTTCAGAGGGAATATTCTAGATTGTCCACTTCGGCAAAGATTTCAAAATGTGTGATCATTCAAAAGACAAAGATCAGTAATATGAAAAGTATGAAGCGTCCTAACTCTGAATGGCAGTACTAGACACTGTCTAGTGTGATTTGCGGTACTCCAAATAGACAAATGAGAGATTTCTTGGCAAACCTCTCACTTAAATAGCACTTTCCACAATAACTAGGAAGGATTGTAAAAGTCTCTCCCACTCAATAGATTTTCAATCTGTCTGATGCTGCCCTAGCCTTTCTGATGCCTCTGGGACTGTGTCTTTGTTCCCCACTGATGATTCTGAGCTCCAAACCTGCAAAATACACCAAAGAAGGATTTCTTCCAACCTTTTTTTGTCTCTCCAAGCTTTCACCTCCCGTGAAGGACTTTCTCACTTCGTTGGCCTCTCACTTGGTTTCAGTAAGAATGAACCCATTGAAGCCATCTAAAGTGAAAAGAACTCAAATGATGAACAAAAAATGTTGCTACACACTTCAATAGGATCTAATAATGATGTTCTATCACCTCCTATGCAAAGTCTTGCAACAAATTGTGAGATGATTCTCACTAGTTATCTCAATATCTCTAAAACTAGATCTACTTCACATCAAATGATGGAGAATGGGCAAATTTAGTACCAACCACTCCTAGCACGTGTGAAATACACTAAGAAACCAAATTTGACTCAAATACAATGATATTGCATGAAACAAAATGGCTAAAATCTCAAAACAATGTCTAGATCACATATATATGAGATTGGTAAGCATTCAACTATGATTTGGGAACAAACAAGCAATCTATTGACCAAACAAAATATGTCCACATAGGCCTAGGTGTCCTACCTAACCCTATTCAAAAGCTTATAACTTTTGATTGGCTCAACCAAATGGAATGAAATTGATTGCATCAGAAACTAGCAAAAGCAGCTTCAAAAAAAGCTATCTATCAAGATTTTTGGATCAAACATGAAAGAGAACTCTCAAACTGAAATTGGATGTTCCTCACACATGTCTAAGCACCTGATTCCGTATGGTACTAGGTCAGCAGACCCAATCAATGCCTTATTGATCTCTTTTGATCCGATATTGAACAAGATAGCTAGGAAAATGGATTTTGACCATTTCTAGCTCAATATTGGTAGAAAATTTTTACACTAATGGATGAAAATGCATGGTAACCTTAGGTAGGCTCTGATACATGTAAATTCACATGTGTGGAGTGTCCACCACATGTGATTGTGATCTCCTACGGTGTATCTTCAACTCAATGGCAAAAACACACCAAGTCTACATGAATTTACTCACTTCCAAAGCTCATACACACATGTGGGAAGTGTTCAAAAAATAAACTAATTAAAAATAAGTTGCTCTCCTCGGGTAGAGAGAGAAAATGACCAATAGCCCTCGAGTAGAGAGAGAATGCTAGAAAATCACTTAGTCTCAAAATCCACACAATCTCCAAATCAATTAAATCAAAGTGAGAAGTACAATTATACTATAGATCCACGAGCTAACACAATGCTCAAACATGATTGGACCACACTTTTGCCACTTCTTAATCCTATTGGACCATTGATCCATTCACCTATTGATTCTATTGGACCATTCATGGTTCCACCTTTAAATCCTATTGGACCATTCATGTTTCCACTTCTAAATCCTATTGGACCTTTTGAACTTCATCAAAAAAAAGCATTGCACTTGTCTACTATCCATTTAGCTTGAGTTTTGCCTCCTTTCAGACCAAATCAAAAGTTAGATCTGCACCAGATCCAGCTACTATGAAAATTACAGGCCAATCAGAGCAAGAATCAAAAGGTTATTAAGGACAAACCATTGTAAGAGGCCTAAAATCACACTTTCAGCCACCCACACTGATTAGATTCCTTATTACTCATTTTTGATGACTTTTCTCCTTTTTGAGAGCATTTTCATCTTTTTTCCATCTCCATCACTAACGCACTTTTTCGATCATCTAACATCATGACTTCTTCTTCTTCTACTAACAATACTGGCACAAAAAAGGTCATCCAACGCAATATACCTTTTGCCACCCAGATCTGGGCCCTGCCATCTAATTCCTTGATAAACCCTTGGCTTCATGTTGTTGGCCCCCTTCTCTAAGCAATGGGCTTTTACTCGACACTTTTCTCTTCTAACATAAACATGAAACTAGCTCTCCATGCTTATGCCACGTGGGACGTGCCGAAGTTGCGTTTTCACATCCTATACTAGGGTACCACGTACAAGGTACGAGTGAATGCTAACTCCATGGTCATCGTAGGCATAGTGTTCACCAACCCATCTCACATCAACAAGCTAAAAAGCTCATAAAACCTTACGTAACACAAACTGCTCGTGAGCTCCCAGTCAAAACTAACAACGGGTATTTGATAGAGGCTATCAAGGACCCCATAATCCAAGCCGCCACTTACTTCTTACTTGTTTTGACTTTTCGCAAGGACCACATACAGTCCACGCTATTGACCCAAATCGTGGAATCCTTCATAGAATTCTTGAGCCCCTCAGTGGTGCCATATGACTAACATACCTTCCTAATGCATGAGCTCTCCGTTGCTATCAATCCTAACACACGCCAGCGCATCGTTGTCGGTCCTCTCCTCTGTATCTTCGCACGTGCACTCCTTGAACAGAAGGTTCGGGGGTTTAACCGCTCCACCATTCTATCTGTCACCATTCCACAAACTAACTTGTACCCTCCTTCTATTGCATCCACCTCCTACCAACCAGCTACTATTGACACAACGGCCAACAAATGCATGCGTGGCACAACCTCATCTTCATCTAGCTCTCCAGACAACGCACCACACCGTTGCACCCCACTTCTACTTCTTCCACAACCACTACTTCTGCTTCCGCTCAACCCTTTGATACCACCATGACTTCTGCTCTTTTTTCTCCCATTTCAACATCTTCTACTACATTCACAAATCTCTGCCAACACATTGGATTGGACAAATCTCCTCAATCTCATGCTGCCTCTAAAAGGCTCCTCACCTCCCACGTCTCCATCCATCCTCCAAACCATCTTTCAATTTTTCACCATCCCTATTATCCCCTCATTTGAGCAATCTGTTCTCACACCTCTCCAAACCACCTCTATCACACCACCCACCTCACCCTTGAAAGCTATCGAGGGTGACCAACCATTGCTTGGTGACACATATGTGCAGACAACTTATGGAGCATAGCCTTACCGTGTTCAAAAACCTACTCACATTGATAGAACTGGTCCCTACACTTGAAATAGCTCAAATTTCATATTTATCACTGTAGATAGCTCAAACTTGATGTCTATCACTTGAGATAGCGTTATTTTGATGTCTATCAGTTGAGATAGCTCAATTTTGTATAAATTTTGAATCATTGAATATATAAAGGCATTTAGCTACCTCAAAGTTCATGCTTATGATTCAAGATAATTCAAATTATATGCCTAAGATGCAATTTTATAATTGTTCAATATTTAGAAAAAAAGAATAATGATAAGTCAAATTGGAGGCCCAATATGTGATTTTGGTCTTTTTAGTTCTGCATTAAGCAAGGAAGACTTTTTAAATTGGATACTAATGTGGCCATTGCAAGTGTGAATATGGTTAGGGAGGAGATGACTCAAGTGGAACTTTGGCACAAAAGATTAGGCCATCCTAATACTCAATCAATGGAGTCCATGACCTCAAAGGAGCTAGCTCTTGGCCTACCAAAATCATTCAAAAAGTGTGATAAAGAGTGTGAGGCATGTGGCCTTGCAAAGTCACACAATACATCCTACAAGAGATCTTTGTCAAGATCTACTTCACCCTTGGATCTTATTCATTCAGATGTGCATGCCTTTTCTCATGAAAGTAATGGACGTGCCTTAATGTAAGTGACTTTCATAGATGATTGTACTAGATTCACTTGGATAGATTATAGTCTAAGAAAAACCTTGTATATGAAGCTTTTGTGAAGTTTAAGTCTCTAATGGAAAAGCAACTTAGTTCTTGCATTAAAGTTCTAAGATTTGATAATGGAGGAAAATATATCTCCAATAGGATGAGAGACTTTTGTGAGAGCAATGACATTAAGAGAGAGTTTACTTGTTCCTACACCCTCCAACAAAATGGGGTGGCCGAGAGGAAAAATAGGAGCCTATGTGAATGTGCGAAGTCGTTGAGGCTTGTGCATCTCTACCCATCTCATTTTGGGGAGAGGCCGTAACTTGTGCTAACTTTTTATGTAATAGGCTTCCTAGTAGTGCTATTGATGGGATTTCACCATATCAAGCTTTGTTTGGCAATAAGCCCAATTTAAATACTTTAAAGTATTTGGATGTATATGTTATGTCCACTTTTTTTTGGAAACTAGAAGGAAAGAAGATGCAACCTCCTTCAAGGAATATTTGTAGGCTACAGTGAAAATAGCAAAGGATATAGGATATTTGACCCTATTTCAAAGAAGGTAAAAGTTAGCAAGGATATCTTATTTGATGAATCTCAGGATCTAAGATGTTATCAAATGCATCTAATCCTCAATGTGTTGAAGATCTTGCAAAACTTGAGGAGGAGCTTCTTGAAAATGATTTTTTGGAGGATCAAGCTCAAGAACCACAGGGGCCGAGGAGATCCACAAGGAACAAGGCCGAGCCTTCAAGGCTCACATAGTTTGAGAAAGGAAAGCAAAGGGAAGCCATAACTCCTTCTACCTCTTACTCTTTTTTAACCACAATGCTTGAAGAGCCATCATGTTATGAAGATGCTAGTAGATCACAAGTTTGGAGAGATGCAATGCAAATAGAGTTTGATGCTTTGGTAGATAATCAAACTTGGAATCTTGTACACCTTCCATATGGGAGAGGCCACTTGAACGTAAATGGATCTATAGAATAAAGTACAATCAAGATGGATCTATAAGTAAATACAAAGCTAGACTTGTTGCTAAGGGGTTTCTTCAAGCTAAAGTCATAGATTATGAAGAAACATTTGCACCTATAGCAAAGCTTGTAACTATTAGATTGATCATATGTATTGCTACTTTGTTCAAGTGGATTCTCTATCAAATGGATGTGACCAATGCATTTTTGAATGGCTACTTAGAGGAGGAAATATACATGTTGCAACCCGAGGACTTCGTCAAGGATGGTGAGGAGGACAAGGTTTGCCATTTGAAGAAGAGCCATATATATGGCTTGAAGCAAGCACCTAGTGCTTGGTACTCTAGGTTGCATGATTTTATGGCTTTGTGATTAGTTCTTATGAACCTTATTTGTAAATAAAGTGTAATGATGGTAAGATCATCATTTTAGTTCTCTATGTTGATGATATCATATTGATAGGAAATGATGATGAAGACATAAGAAATGTTAAAGTTGCATTGTCTAGTGAATTCAAGATGGTAGATCTAGGACTTCTTAAGTTAATACTTGGAATAGAAGGTAGTGATTTCACTTTTATAAGTCAATCAAAGTATGCTACTTCCATTCTTGAAAGGTTTGGCATGAAATATTGTAAAGGGATGGACACTCCTATGGAGCAAGTTTGTGAACTTTCTAATGATGATGATGAAGCATCCTTTGAGGACATCACACTCTTTAGAAAGCTTATAGATTCCTTGATCTATTTGACAATCACTAGACCAGATTTGAGTTATAGTGTAAGCAAGTTAAGTCATAATATGCATGGTCCTTTGATGCATCATTGGAAAAGTGCCAAGAGAGTACTTAGATATATCTCTTCTACTAGATTTTTTGGCATTCTCTATCAAGGATCTAACTTGTACTTGAGGGCATACTTGGATTCAGATTTTGTAGGAGACAAGATGGATAGGAGATATATAAGTGTATTTGCCACTTTCCTTTGTGGAGGACTGATACCTTGGCTTTCCAAAAAGCAAGATACAATCTCAGTTTCCTCTTGTGAAGCTGAGTACAAGCCATTGACTTCAACAAAAAAAGAACTCATATGGTTAAGAAGACTTTTGGTGGAACTACAAGTGCTAAAGGCCAAGGAGATCCCTTGCATCTATTGTGACAATAAGGGTCCTCAGAAAGTACATTGGATGTCACAAGATTCATGTGAGTCCCAAATTGGACCCAACTTAAAAAAGTTCAACACTAAGTTCTAAAGTTGACTTTGCGCCTCAAGTTTTATTTTAATTACAAAAAGGCCCAAGTCTCTTATTTCTATTTACGCTCAACTTGTGTGCTCATTGAGCCATGGGCTTACACGCTTAGGATGCCATGCCCTCGCAACTCATTTATTAGTCAAATTTATTTACTTACTCTATGTTGGGAATACCCCCAACAGTGTGGAGGCTATACAAAATGTACTTGTAAATAGTTAGATTCATTGAGAGGTTATGGCAGAATCAGGTCCTCCATCCTGCTGCTACATCTTCTTCTTTGCTTCGTTGTACTTGAGAACTCGATAGAGCTTGGTTTTCGGCTTTTGATGTTGTCGATTGTGCTGTTGTAGTTGTTGGTTTGAATTAGTTTGTTCAACTTTTGTCTTCTTGTCCATTGAATTTATCTTCTTCTAGGACTGTTGCTTATTCAAATAGAGGGCGATTGTCTTCATATTCGACATGGATAACCTTTTCCTTCTTACTTCTTTCCACAATAAACTTGTTGTCAACTTTTTGCAGAGATAGGTCAGGAGCATTGCTCAAAAGCAATACTAAGTTGTAGTAAGAGGGAGGAAGACTAGATAGAAGAGACATGTTAGCATCTTTGTCCGATATTGGCAAACCTACTATAACTAGTTGATTGAGCAATTGTTTGAATTTGTTTGGATGATTAGTGTCTGAGGTTCCTTCACTCATCTTGAATGACAGGAATGTCTTTCTCAAAAAGAGACGAGTTGAAACATCAATTATTTCATATACAATGGAAAGTGCTTTGCCATCTTTAGATTCCCAAGCGGTTAGCATATCAGGTTCAGTCAGTTTGCTATTGAACCATTGACGTATCCCCAAAGTTCTTTTCAATAAGTATCATCTTCATTTTGAATTCCTGCATGTGGAAATCATCTTCGTTAAACTTATTGAACAATCCGATTTCTGAAGATGTACCTTTCATAGTGATCAGTCTAAGAAATGGTTACTTAGTCATCAATACTATAACAGTTTGGACCAGGCTCTGATACCACTTGTTGGGTTTTGATGGAGTGCTTGATAGCTCTAATACCACTTGTTGAGAGTGGTACAGCTTTTTAAAAAGAATTATTTGTCACAATAGATTTGAGCGAACTTTAGATCTTAGAGAAATCTCCTAAACCAAATGATCTCCTTGAATGCAGAGGTGGCTGCGACATATTCGAACTCTCTGGAGGACAAAGAAATGCATTTCCGCTTTTGATTGTTCCATGAGATGGGTCCTCTTGCTAGAAAGCATAGGTAGCCAAAAGTGAATTATTGAATGTCCACATCTCTAGCCCTGTCAGAGTCAAAATAAGCATTTAGAATCAGAGCATCCTATGTATTTTCATTATAGCACAAAGCATAATGATTCGTGGCTTGAATGTATCTTAATGCTCTTAGTAGAGCTTTCTAGTGAGGTAGGCCAAAATTCACAATATGTTACGATAGTGTGTCGACTATGAATGCTAAGTTAGGTCAAGTGCAGATCATGGCATACATAATTGATCCAACTATTGATTGATAGGGGTACATGTCCTTTGATCTTTTCGAGACACCCTATTATCTTTTTAGAAGTAAAAAAAACATGATTTTGAAGTGATAAGCCATATTGTATCGCCCTGTAGTACATTTCACTAGCCAAAAATTGCTCTAAATTTGGCCATACGGTACCTAGATAGCGAATGTAGCCCATCATAAGTTCACCCACACTTCGCTCACTAGAATGCTAATGAAAACAATTTGAAACATGTGTCTCCCTATTTGATGATGTCGCTCTATCCACTAGCTCTGAGTAGCCAATTTTAGGGGTCAATTTGGCTGTTAGAAGATTCTAGTGAAGATTCTTCTGATGGATTCTAGATGTCGAAAGTGCCTAACAAATATCAAGTGAAGGAATCGAGCCGCCAAACTACTCTATGGAGCATCGATAATAAACCAAGAAGGACTTCCAAAATTTAGATTTACCGAGAACGCCAATATCAAAATTCAACAAGTCGCGGACTGGGCCAATGAGTAAAACCAAAGCTCGCGCCTCCCAACATATCTTAGAGCGATAGGAATAAAAGCATGGACAAGTTGGCAAAAGGACTCAGATCTAATTGTAAATAAGAAAGGACCCACGTAGTTCTAAAATTCATTTTGGTTTTTAGCTTTTTAGGACAGTCAAGTTGTTATGGCATATGGTTTTTGGGTGAACCAGAAATCTTAACTCTAGCTTTGTCTATAAGTAGGGATGTGACACCATTTTGTAATCACTTTCCATTGTGAATAATAGAGATTGAGAGAGTGAAGCTAAGCCTCCTCTACCTTTTCTTACCTTGTGAAGCCCTCCTTTTTTGCACTTGTATGATATATTGTGGATGTATGAATGCTTGAATGTTATTGTCTAATCATGCTATCACATATTGAATGATCATTAGCTCAAGCTTTCATCCTTCTAATCTACAAAATCACACAATAATAAAATAGGTGTTGGAAATACATTTGGAGTGATCAATAGGATCCATTAGGTAGATTATTTCCATTGCTCCCCTCCCTTGAGAAGACAAGCCTCAAGAGGAGAAGATCTCCAAGATCCAAGAAGAGGATCGTCACACACCAAAACCAAAAAAGAGCCTAGAAGAATGTCAAGTGATTCACCCCTCATCTAAGCCATTCCATTTTTAGATCCAAAGCCAAGATTGACAACCTTGGTCGGCTTAGATTCCATCTAGTTCCATAGTTTAACCCTCTTCCTATTGGATTGAAGCCCACTACTACACAACTACTCACCCGGTTGGAGATCCAAACCACTTCCTTGCCCTCTTGATCGCACCGATTAGGGAGGCACGGAAAGGGTCCAACATTTTTTTCTCGCCATTGTCGGGGAGACGTGCTAAGCTACTGCCTAGATGAGTTTTTGTTGTATTTTTGTTGCATTTTTTATAGGTTTCTGACTCGCCTACAGGTTTTTTTCTACTTTTTCTTCACCTTTTTGACTTGCCACATTTTCGATGAGTTGAGCAGACATCAGGCTCTGTTTTGAGAGCTCGACGAGTCAAAAACTCTAACTCGCGCCTTGCCTACCTAATCTTTTCCATTTCTTCTCGTCCATTTGATTCGCCATCAACATAGAGTGACCAGTTGCATCACAGCCATCATTCTGGAAGTCGGCTAGTCAAACTGCCTGACTCGCCATTTCGAAGCCCGCTATTACATGACTACTCACCCGGTTGGAGATCCAAACCACTTTCTTGCCCACTTGATCGCACCAATTAGGAAGGCACATAATGGGTCCAACATTGGCCCAAGAACAGCCTAATTAGGTGCCTTCTAGTCTTCGTTAGCCCCTTTGCAATTTTTCCTTTCAAAAATAAACGATTTCTTTGAAATGAAGAACAATCCATTCTAGACTTCAGGTCTCTTCATCCCATTTCCGAATGAAATGTTTTAATCAAGATTTTTCAAAATGGCCTTTTATGGCCACTTTGGGCCCGTTCTCCCTTCATCCCCATTGGTCTACTATGATCTCACGGTTCAAAAATGTGCAAATTTCCACCATTGATTTATCTCCCTCACAATCACATGAATCAGGACCGTTTGGTGAGCTGAATCTCTCTCTCTCTCTCTCTCTCTCTCTCTCTCTCTCTCTCTCTCTCTCTCTCTCTCTCTCTCTCTCTCTCTCTCTCTCTCTCTCTCTCTCTCTCTCTCTCTCTCTCTCTCTCTCTCTCTCTCTCTCTCTCTCTCTCTCTCTCTCTCTCTCTCTCTCTCTCTCTCTCTCTCTCCACAAGACACTAAGTACCTTTGTGCACAATGGGACCAACGTGGTTGGCCATGCATGCTAGCTCTCGCAGCCCCTCCGTCCTCTTTCTCTCTTCTCCTTCATCAAACTTTCTATCTTGTTTAGGTATGGCTGATGTTGAAAACACAATGCAGCTCCTCCTACATCATGTGGCCATCCGCGACCATCTGGTGACTTATTTGGACTAGGATGACCTACTGTAAAGCTTTATAGTAGTAAAAAACGTACTCTACATAGAAAGATTCATTTTTTCATGTCAAAAACCCTAGTTCTTAAATGTGGTTGCCTCATAGAGCTGGCAATTGTACTTTTGTCCTTCCATGGCTTCCTATAGCCATTTGGTAGCGCATTAACAATGCTAGGACATCCTGCTTCGTAGCATTACGACTTAGTAATTTTCTCCTTGCAGCTCAAGATCCAAGATTTCTCTATAAAAACCCTATCAGTCTTTTTTCTTTCATAACCAAAGAGAAAGGCAATTGCTCTTGACATGTCTCATGGCTAGCTCCATTCTCTTAGGATTAGCTTGGCCCTAGTAGAACCTTCTTGGGTAGCAATTTACAGTGCCCAATTCCATCACCTATGGAGAAAGATCTGTGGTTTGCCATTTTTCCCAAAAACTAGGCCACCATAGCTAGTTCCCCGAACTACTGCTTTCTCATTTCACTATAAGTGGATTTCAAGATCCTCTCAACCCTGAGATGCCGCTACCCTTCTCCAACTTCCAATCCTCTCCTCACAGTAATTGATCAATTACTGAATAATTTCTGGCCAATTTTCCGTCTTAGTCACTTTTTGAAGCAACTTTTCGTTTTTGAGCAATTTCTCATAATTCTTTCAAGAATTCTCTTACTTCGACCGTGTTGAATCGTCGGAGATCATATTGAAGGAACTGTCAATATCCCGTATGGACTCCTCTCTCCTGAGACTGTCAATACCATATATGGAGTCCTCTCTCCTGAGACGCTTCCTGTGCTAGCTTTCTTGGTGAAAGACATCGACGATGGCTCCACCGGATTGTGCATACTTGCAACACCCTGCAGCTTTGATACCATGCAACTTTCTGAAAGGATCTAGTGCAATATGCAGATCACATTAAACATTAACCATAGTTACAACTCTCAAGCTCTCAAAGATGGCACAACAAAAGTTAGTGTATTACTAAGAAAATATATGCACATAGTGAAATCTCCAATATGCATGGGCTCGACAAGTGTCAACACACTAAAGCAGGCACATGCCCAACATGGGCTAAAATACTGACAAACCTAGGACATGCTCGTGAGTATAGCACAAACCATTAAAAAAATTTATTGTATCGGCTAATTTCTCTACATGTGGCTACTCGGCTAATCCACATAGTTGGCTACGGGATATCTCGATGGTGGCGGGTCAAGGCCCGAACACTACAAAAATACAGTAAATCCAATTAACTATAAAATAATTACAGTATCACATTTGAAGCTTACAAAATATAAATCAAATCAACTCTGATTTCTAACAAGAACTTCAAATAAATGAGAAATGTGGTGAGATTCAGAGAGAATAGTGAATGTAGAGAACTTAAAATCTACTTTGAAGCCATACCTCAGAAGCATCTAATTTATCCTCACCCCTTGCCTCTCCAATTGTACTATGTTTTGTATGTTGCTTGATAGTGTTCACAACACTATAGCGGGGTTTTCATGGTTTATGAAGCTAGTCATTGGATTTCTAGTTACGATATTGCCTTAGAAGTAACACATCACAATGAGTTCTTGATAATTCATAAATCAGTAAGGGATTACTCTTGGGATGAATTCATATGTTATTTCCAATTGTTGGTTTTGATCATTAACATTTAGATTGAATTTCCATTGCTGAAGTGTACAAAAATCATTTCATTTACATTTCAATATGGAATATTTCGTAGAATCTCCATTCACACATCAAATTCTTTATACTATTTCCATATGTACTTCATTCATAAGAGAACATGAGCATTCACACTTAATTTGATTCAATCATTAATGCAATTGTCCCATGTTTTTGAATGGGTTAGCAATAGTTTGATTATTGTGCTTTTAATTCTCAAATATATTCATTAGGTATTGCAAATTACTTATACTAAAGAATTTATGATAACATTATTTAAAAACTCCCTTTTTCTTAGTTCCAATAGATTGTATGAGTTGGGAAAAGCAATTTACCTTTTGGATCATTCAGATCCAAGTTATGGATTGAAAGTTATAACCCTTTAAAAATTCATAGTAATTTTAGCTCTTTTTAAGCTTATAGAATATTTTGTTATTGAAAGCTGGAGAATCTGACATTTTTTTTTATTGACTGAACTTTTTACTGCAGACTGTAAATATCTGCATAGTCATATTTTTAATGTGTTAAACATTCATAAATAAATGTTTTATATATTATTCTATTCATAACCATTTCAACTATACACATAATAACATTTACTCATTTTCTATATCTATCTATTATGAAGTGAATAAACAATGAAAATCACCTCAGTCTACCTGTCCACAGGTTAAGGGCCTTTCTTCACAGGTTAATGGCTTTTCTTCAGCAGGTAACCGGTTCTTCCCTTTTTGTGGCCCCTTCACGTTTATTTCCAGTATAGGGTGGGTAAAAGGTCAAAGTTTTACAGGTGTGGCCACTCAATTTTCTTCCATTTCACTAAGAGTGTCACCCTACAACAGAAACGTATTCTCTTCACATCTCACCGCATTTCATCTATTCATGTATTAACGAATTTCAGCGGATTTCAGATTTTGTCAGATTATAGAGACGTCTACCAGCAGCAGTCGAGGTAGAATAAAGATTCAAAAACAGATCATCTTTCAAAGAACAAATATTGTCTTCACGGCTATCAAATCTGCACTTAATCTTTTCTGAATGGCTTGAATTAAAAAACACGAGCTTCAGACAACAACGATGGGCAATTGCTGCACCTCGTTTGATATATCAGTTTTCTGATGGCTTCAACAGCAAAGATCCAACAACAACCGTGCGGCGCTTCAAGATGATCAGCAGGTTGGGGTTTCACAGTAACAAAATGGCACTCCTGGTGGAATAGTTGTCCTTCACGTTTTACTGAGTTTCAGCGTAGGCAGAGTCAGACCTCCATCGCTGTCCTTCAGCGCTGCATTTCAGGATTAGGCAACGATTTTCAGAACTATGTATTCTCCTTTGTAAATTTTAGATCCTGGCTATGCAAAAGTGACCTCAATGTCTCAGTTCATCAATAGGTTGATCTATTAATAGAACTCTGGGTAGTTTTCAAATGAAGCATTGACTCCTTGTCACCATCGATGCAGCAGATACACCGCATATATAAGTCCCTGTTAGAATGCATAAAAAATTGGTTCCTTCAATTGCAGCTCTATTCTCAGTTCCCTTTCATAGATTGCTATGAATCAATAGCACTACTATGGAACATTCTGGAATTGCCAAGATGAATGATTTTTCCACTACGTTGATACTGAACTAACAAAACATTGCTATGGAGGCAATTTCTTCGCTCTTTTCTTCTCCAGAAAAAAATCAGGAATGAACCCACGTTCCTTCCCTCTTGCCTGCCTTATTCTCTCCTCTCCAAACATGAAGGCGACGAACCACCCTCTTCATAACCACCTTTCAACCATTTCCAGCAACTTCAAGAATCTTTCATAATGACAAAAAAGACTCTTTTGCTAATTTGGCTTCCATAAACCATTTTTTGGCTTGGGTTGTTTTTCTTTTTTTTACGAAGGTAGAGTATAAGCTCTTCATTTCTCCATAGTTTTAATCATCTCAATGTGTACATTTCATTTTTATCGATGACTTCGAATTGAAAACTCGAACAACAATAGTCATTGGGAAATTGGTGGCTCCTATAGTTTGAACCTTCATATAGGCAATCGTAATCTCCACCAAGGCAAATTGTCTGATCACTATGTTTCAAATTTGGTAAAAACTTTCATTATCAGCACATTGATTCCAATTTGAGAATCGACATAGTACTTCAAATTGGAAATTCTGAACTGGCAACTTCGTTCCTTTTCCTTAGTAAGACATTTTGAATCATGAACTGCTCGTCACTAGAGAACGTGTCTTTGTCTTCATAACCCTTAACCTTAGGACACTCCCTTGAACTTTAAGACAAAACCTAAAAGATACATGGGCATATTTTATTAATCATGATCTAGAGTACATGATTACAATATGGCAAGAAACTGCCATTTTAATAAAACTACTTAGCAACTATCGATATTATCACATCCATCAGAGTCACTAATGAGTGTTGCTAAAATAGCTTATTGCTATTCAACAGGCTTACTAAAACTAGTAAATTATTAAAAATAGCTCCAATTCTTCTGATATAACCATCATTTGAAGACAGATTGTGACATTTGAACTTGCCATAGAAACTTATAGCTATTTTTTAACATAGTCACATTCGTATATCTGAGTAAAAATTGGCATAATAGTAGATTTTGTCTACACCAATAACTCGAGTAATGCTTGCGTATTATGGGTATAGGCATACATGTCCTCATCATGGGCGGGAGACTGCCCTACGGTGGATTTCTGCATAAACATTACAATTTGTGATCATATTAAATAAGCTAATAAAAAAAAATCCAAAAATAATGGGTATGAGATAGATTTACGAAATGGACATGAAAATGTCCCTCGCTGCCACTGCCCAAATGAGAAGGCCCTGTAGTGTCCAGTCAAACGTTTGCTACCTCTCTTCTTGCTTGAATCGATCAAGATTTTCTCATAATTCCTTATACTTTCAATCTACCTTCTCCATGTGGGAAGGCCTAGATCTGTCAGTTCTCACTGCATCTTGGATCTCCAATTTGTAGTGGCTCATCACGGCTCCAATGTTGCGCAACATCCATTTCCGTTCAAATTCCAAATGGAACGCCTCAACTTTCAAATTTCAACTTTATTTGACTCTTTCATGTTCAATGTTGAGTACTCTAGCTGGTAACCTCCTCATTTCAATAAAGCAGATTGGTTCTCTTGTGAAATGAATTGATGAATGTCCTTGCTCTCTAACACTTTTCCTCCATCTCTCATGCTTTCTTTGGATTTATTAATTGTTGGATCTGATTGTTATTGGGATTGCATGTTATTATACTTTTTATGAGAGAGAAAGGGAGAGAGAGAAAGAGTAAGCTATCTTTGTTGTGGATGTAGTGTTAATGCTTAGGGTTAATGGATGTTAGAGTTAGATGTGAATCTTCCATTCATACTGAAATCTGAACTATACTATCGCTCTCATGGGATCGAATCTATGCGTGACAACTAACTTCATCTCTTTGATGCTAGATGAATTAGATCTTGGATTGAGGTTAGGCAAGGAAAGAAACCCACTACAATTTTGGTGCCGTTGCCGGGGAGCTATGCCAATTTTTCAGTTTGCAGCATGTTTTGTGAATGGTTAGTTTGTTCAAGAGCATACGTAGCAGAAGAGCCTATGTATAACTATGCTGATCCAAAAGGTACGACCTGAAATTTTTCCTGGATTATAGCCCAGCAGGGACATCCTTTCTGCTCGATAGAGAGCTATCCCATAACTAGAGTAAGTCGTCCTTGTCCGCTTCCACTCATCAAAGGTGATGCCTACTGCGCCGGGTAGCATCATGTAATCCACACGCCATTGCAATTCAATATTAAATGCATGTGGACATCACTTCTAGAATCGTTCAGCAAATGCACGGAATCTTTCAGCACATACCTTCGACTGATTACGACGTGTTCGCTTTGGCTATGTAGATGCAGTTGCCAAATCCTGAGTTTGCAACTCAGCAGCCAGCTTCTGATCTTCCAATTGTTGCTTGAAATTTGACAGCTCCTATTCGAGCTTGTCGATCTTTGCGATTGCCTCCAAATATTCGGGATGGTCTAAGGCTCCAGAGCAGGCAGGCACAACTTGGATTTGTTGTGTGAGGTCATCAATGAGGAGCAGGGCCTGAAGGTATTCTTCATGTGAGTCGGGCCTGCTGCAAGATGGGGTGGCTTCACTAGACAGAAATCTCGTTTCTGAGTTGACAAACTCCATAGTAAGCTTTTAGTGGTACTTCTCAAACTCATAGACTTAAACCACTAAGTCCTTGGCTCTCTCTGTCATGGTATGAAACCATTAAGGCTGATCGTCTGGTTCATATTCATCTTCAACATGTGCCCTAGTGTCACTTCAGCAGCTGCTCATGCCTTTTCTGATGTGTCGGATTGAGTTGCATCATCATCCGAGGTAGATGCACTCTGCTGCTTATGGGATGTGGAAGCAGATGCTAGCTTTGAAGGATCAGCAGCAACAGTAGTAGCAGCAGCTCCATCTATATCCATAGCCACGACTGGAAGTGTATCTAATTGGGATGGTGCAACATCAATCTCCATAGTAGTGGTAGCTGCTACTTCGACTGCTGGTGCAACATCTGATGTAACTAGGATAGGAACAGTCAGGAGGATGGAAAGATCAATAGGTTTTGGAGCCAATATCCTTCCCGTCAGCATGGTTTTCTCTTGCGCAGTCAGAATTTCAAAATGAGCACACAATTAAAAAACATGTGCTCCAACTCCAAAAAACTTTTGGTGTTTAATCCACCGCAAAAAAGCCTTGTATGTAATAGCACCGAAACAAACTAGATTACCCGCTAGCGCATCCAATATATAGCCAAAATTCTAGACCGAAATTGTTGCATCCGCTTTCGTCAAAAATATTGCTTGATTGGCATATTTATAGAACAACTTAAAGGTGGTATCTCTGATCATCGAGATTTTGTACCCCTTCGTGGGAACAAAGCAATTGTTCAGAAAATGGGCCGCTTCATCCACAGAATCTTTGATCATAGAAACAATCCGAGGGCTGTGCAGAACAGGTCTTTAGTGATCATGAAAAATTTGTCTCACACATGTACTTTGAAGTCCACCTTAGAGATTGAGTGGATGGAGTTCACAAATTCAGTACTAACTTCAGATAGGATGATGGAAGGATCCACTTTCAAATCACCCAACCTGCATCGATCCAAAAAGGACTGGATGGATGCCAGGTGGATTCATGCGCGTGCTTTCCAAATAATAGTAGAGCTAGAGCTCGATCCAGAAGCCATTGCGTCAATCCTATAATGTACTACTTTTGTGTTTCATTGACCAACCAACTCTGTAGATTTATAGATAGTGAGCCATTCCTTTGGATGCTTTGAAAGCCATTGGAAAACTCTATCTGTAATCTGTTTTGACAGTCATTGGTGAGATTGTCACATTCACTGAGTCTAGCCATAGTTCTGTCACATAGAAGTTAGCTCTGTAGGTCCCAGCCTGTAGTTTCTTCTTCTTTGCTATCTGTGACTGACCTCAAGTTTCTTCCTGTGTGGAAAGATCCACCCAGTGATCGCTAGTTTGTTGCCTCTTGCTTTTGTTCCCTATCCCTCCTCGCTGCCTGCGACCTCCTCCTCTGGCCACGATCCCTGCCTGCGTGGAAAAGCTTACTAGCGACCTTTGTGGCCCGCTCCCTACCTTCCTGATCTGTAGGGCTGTTGTCTACCTTGCTTACGATTTAATCCATGCTATCTATGCCTTCCATGACCCTGTTTGTGGTTGTCTCGTTCCCTAATTCTACCTGCGGTTTAGCCCTAACCTAATTTGCTCCCCAACCCTACTCCTGTCTGTGTCCAATACTGTGGTCCATGCCTTCAGTTTGGTGCCCTGATTTTCCAGTTGTGTGGCTAGTCCTTGTGAATGCCCAGTCGTCCAATTGTGATCTGTGATCAATCTCAAATGTGAAGACTCTATACATCGCTAGAAATTTGACTGTTGTTGATCAAGGAACAACCAAAGCATCGTTATCTACCAATTCTAAACAACTCATACTAAGCCTTGAACCTTTATACGAAATCACTAGTCGGCGAGGGGGACTTTCAGCCTGTCCATCAGTGGTCAAGAAGGCCATTTCATTGTCCTAATAATTGTTGACTCTAAAATCGATTCAAGATTTGGGAATTAACCCTTTGCCTCAGACGTTTGTTTGACGAGTTAAAAATGTCCGATATTTACAAAGGCAATTCTGTTGCATCCGAAAGGGAGTTTAGTGTCTATAGTATCTTCTGGCTACTTTGACATATTTGGTGAGGGCTGATAAGTAGAAGTTATACCCTTGTCTGTTCATTTCGAGCCCCTGTGTGAAAAGAAAAAACTCTTTCCCTATTGTGGGCAATTGTCCTCCTATACTCCTGCGTTGTGACCATTCCATATTCTTATGCTTGGGTATTTAGTGATCCTACTTTATTATATATATATATATACTAAGCATGAGCTAGTTGTAGTGTAGATTGATAAAATAGCTAAGCTATAACAATCTCAAAATATTGGGGTGGTGAATTATAAAGGAGCATTATTCATACCTTCAAAAGAGTTGATTTTCTCAAGTTAATCTCTTAAGTCAATAACCTGCATGCGGGTTCGATTAAAAACCCCACCGACAACCCTTTTTTTGGTTGATCATCATTGTCCGGATTATGGCTAATCAAGATCTAATCCTATTTTACCTCACTCGTTAAGTGAATTTTAGCTCATATACGAGTCATGCTTGTACATCTCATCGGTATCTCAAAAGCCAGAGCTTACACGCGTGACCCCTTGACCAATTCAAAGTTCCTTAGACTTTATGAAAATTGTCAGTAGACCGTTAGGAATTTGCCTTGCTGATTGCCATTGAAAGTGCCTGTGAGCATGAACGGCCTTATTTTCGACTCCATACCCAATGGAGCTTTAGCTGTAATTGTGGTACAGACCAACTTCCGTTAGCATTTCTTTAGATTGTCACGGTCTATTTGGGGGTCGTATTATAATCCTTCAAACACTACTCAAGTTAAGATACCAAATTTTGTCCAGGACATACTTGACATAGGGATTCATATCATACTTGAAGAAGCAATTAGAGCATGCTTGACAAAGGAGTCATATTATACCTAACTCGAGCAGTGCTAGAGTTAGACACCAAATGTTGTTTGTATTATACAATCCAAAAATTAATCAATTTAATCACTTTGCTCATTCTAGATAAATATACTTTGCTCATTGTAGCTTAATATATTTCTAAATTCTTGTCATGAAAACCCAGCAAAAATCTAGTCTAACTTGAGCACTGGTCGAGTTAGATGCAAATTCAGTCCATCCTAAACTCATGTGTAATCAAATTTGGGCAATTCTTGGGTAGCAAGCAATCTTCTAACTTTCTCAAGAAAGATTGGTTATACTAGTTTATGGTAGACCTAGTACTTTGCTCATTGTATATAAAACTTATGTTATGAAGTGATCATAACCATTATGTTGCAAACAATCCAATATCATATGTCCACAAAGTCTTCAGAGCATACCTCTAACTTGAGCAGTGCTCGAGTTAGACACAAAATTTTGTCCAGAGTATCCACTCCTGACAAAGGGATTCATATCATACCTGACAAAGCAATTAGAGCATGCTTGACAAAGGAATCATGGCATACCTAACTTGAGCACACCAAATGTTGTTTGTATTATACAATTCAAACATTAATCAATTTAACCACTTTGCTCATTGTAGATAAGACCTGTGTTATGACGTGATCATAACCATTATGTTACTAGATAATATGCCTGAAAGATTTTGGTATTAGTAGCTTAATATACTCTTTGATCAAACAGACTCTCTAGCGCATTACAGTCGTTTGTTGTATATCCCTAAAGCATGCTCTAAAGAACTGTCTTAAAACCATCTTATTCGTCTGTCGCGAATACTTTCTTTTCGGCACTCAAATAACGACTATCTTTGGTACAGTCTAGCACGATCATTGAATAAAGTTGTATGTATACATATGAGATGACAGTCCCTGTCTGAAGAATTGAGTCTTTGATCTGTGTTCCTGATTGTAATTGACATAAGTTTCTAACGTGCTCTAAAACTATTCATGTCCTTTAACCATTAATTTGGACTTAAGTTGTTGAGGACTTCTGTCTAGAAACGAACAGTTCGCGAACACGATTAATCATTAGAGGAGTTCTAAATCCAAAAAATACCCTTTGTCAAAATTCTTTTTATATTTTTTCTCATTTTTTTCTTACACATGGACCAATCAAAACACTCAAATTTGAAATCTACGTAACGTAACTTTTTGAGTCCACATTTTGATTCCAGACTAAAAATGACATAACTTTCTAGTGGTAAGTCTGAATTTAGCGAAGTTTAGTGCATTGGAAAGCGCTCAAAAAGGGCTTTCCAATGATATGTTACATGACATACTTATGAGCTATGATTAAAAGTTATGGAAGTCAAAAGTATTAGTGTTATAATATTTTAATAATATAAACTACATCTTGCACGAATTTTTAAAGGGTCTTTTTGAAGCTCAAAACTCCCCTAATGCTATTGTCTACACAACCACGAATACATTGAACATTTTTCAACTCTTTGTTGACGCCTTAATCAGCCAGAGTGTAGTACTGCTTTACTACTCTGATAACATCTCATCTATAGAACACGTTTCATTCGATTTGATAGAGGCCAAATTGTTGTTTTGAAATTATTAATATTACATTCCCCAAACACAAGTAATACTGGTTACTTTCTAATGTCTGTCAATAACCAGAATAACACTTGAAACCACTTATCATAAATTGTACCAAATACATAACTTTCTAACGCTGTCCCTTGTGGGAACGACATTATTTACTACAAAATCTACATTAACCTTGTTGGTATAGTATGACATATACCAATTTTTGGCACTGTTGCTGGGGATAGCTTAGGAAAGTTATAAGAAATCTGCCACATCCATCTCCATCTCTAGTGTATGTCAGATAGAGAATCCCGATTAGAACGATACCGTAAGCTTGGAGAGGAATTTTTACAAAGACAGAGTGAGAGTACTAGTCAAAGAATTTCAGACGAAATCACTGCCCAATTGCTTGAGCTCCTAATTAGCTTTGGTATGGAGGGTCCTACTTGGACACTCCTTGGGACACATACTCTCCATGAAGTGTTTCACCTAAGTCTAAGATACCAAAATGGTATGAAAAGATCATGAAGGATGCAAAGCTAAATCAACCAGGATCTAGCACATAAGAAAAAGTGAGAAGATGAACGTGGGAAAAGAAGCCTCCTGATCACTATCATGTGAACTATGCCCTAATGAGTGACATTTTGAAGTGTCGAGAGCCATCAACATTTGATGAGACAAAGGATCACAAAGAGTGGCAAAGGGCAATGGAAGAGGAGATTGAGTCCATCCATAGGCATGATACGTGAGAGCTAGTTGATCTACCATTGGGAAATAAACCCATTGACAACAAATGGGTGTTTAGAACAAAGTTTCACGTGGATGGCACAATAGCAAAACATAAGGCACGTCTATTAGTGAAGGGCTATGAGCAGAACAAAGGAATTGACTACGAAGAGACATTTTCTCCAGTGGCTAAGTGGACTATGTTATGCCTTATCATCGGCTTAGCATGTCATTTTGGGTGGAACATCCATCAAATGGATGTGAAGTCCACATTTTTTATAATGACTGAGAAGAAGAAGTTTACATGGTCCAACCATATTTGTTTATGGCAAAAGGACAAGAACATAAGGTGTGCAAGCTATGCAAAGCACTTTATGGCCTTAAGCAAGCGCCACGCGCATGGTATGAACACATTGACAATTACTTTCTTTCTCATGAGTTTGTAAGAACAAATTCAGATCCAGATTTTTATGTTCTTATAAACGAAGATAGCATTGCCTTGATTGTACTTTATGTTGATGATAAATTCTGACATATACTGAATGCAATAAGAAGATAGTATTGATTCAGAAAAAACAAAATCAGATGCTAATGAGTGCAAAACAATAGCGGATAGAAACCGCGCACTCTAAGTTGTCTCTGAGTAACTGAGAATAAGTCGGATAATAAGCAGTTCTGCTGATAAGCAGTAGCACAATAGCAACTCTAAAATAAATCTTTGAGCTTAGAATGATCAAGAGAGTTCAAGCTTGAAAGCTTGAGAGTGCTAACAACAATACTTTCTGATTGTGAATGATCTATTTGATAAGAGCGTAGGAAGCATCGTGTAATAACACTCAACTCCTTACAATTCACAATATTGATGCGTCGCTTCATAACTTGAGAACTTGAGAACTTAAGAAGAGATGTACGAATAGTTGATTTATACTAAGTAATTAGGTTGTCAAATGCAATTGCTAGTTGGCTGGTGTCCGCTGACATTCATCTAGTTCCTTGTCAGAAATTGATTGCTGATAAGCGGTGAAAATTGGCCGTAAACAGCCTGTCTGCATAAATGAATTAAAATTGTTACTCTGCATAAATGAACTAAAACTGCCACAAGCGACAATGTCACAAAAAAAGACGACAATGTCGGCTTTTTGTGAAAAATCCGACAGTATCCTTAAATCTCATTTAGAGTAGTTTTATACTTTGTCAGAGTCATTTTCTTAACATTTGAGGCACTTTGAAAAATGCAAAAAATGTGACTCTGCATATTTACTCGTAAATCTTGACTGGCAAAAAATGCAAAAAAGATGACATTGCATTTTTACATGTAATTCCTGATAGGCGAAAGATGCGACACTATATTCAAACTCCATGTATTTCTAAAGACTGTGTAAAAACACTTGTAAATCTGCCAACTGTGTAAAGACACAGAAAAATCCGCAGAACTGGATAAACAATGGATGAGGATTTAAACCAATTAGTCGATTAGTAAGAAGGAGAATAATCCAGCAAGCTAGATAATGAGAGAGAGAGAGAGAGATGAGAGAGAGTGAAAAAGCAAAGAGCCATGCGAAGGTCCAAGCCCTTCAGGACCAACTCAACAAAGCCAATCTGGCGGCTCAACAACAAAATCAGCTCATTCTCAATGTCAAAGCAGAGCTTTATGCGGAAAAGACAGCCCGCCGGCAGACCTACTAATCATATCGTCAGCACCTGGTGCTAAAATCTAGGGAGCCAGAGCTGGAACAAGAGGCCCTCAAAGCCAACGAGCGATCTCTCAAGGATTAGATTTACACCTTGGAGCGCAACGTCTCCAGGGAGAAATCAATGGCAGTGCAAGCCTAGGAAAACTTTTTTGTCCAACAAGCAGCCCTAGAGCTCAAGGTTCAGCAGACAAAGCAAGAGTCGCAGGCAATTCAAGCTGCACTAGATCAAGTGGTTGCTATTGTAGAAGAATGAACACCAATTGAACAGAAACTCCGAAAGAAGAGAGCCGAGTACTACAAGGATATCTCAACTTGGTCGATCTATAAGGGTCACAAAAATCTCAAGAGGTCGTGCTCACTACCAGAGATATCGAGGTGACTTTCCTATGCACCACACTCCAAGAAGATGAGTAGGCTCTCAAAGATGTGGATGACGAACTGAAAATGCAGTTTGCCACCATGCTAAAGTTTTTCACTGCTCTACATGATAATTTACCTGTTATTTTTTAGTATCTTATTAGACTAACTTTGAATCATTTTTCTCTGCCATTCCTAGCTCCCCCTCTCTCAAATTCTAATATTCTTTGCATTTATCAACTTCCTTCAGAGTCCAAGTTAAGGATCTACTTCTACGATGTTTTTGGGAGTCCTCTGCTCCTCTATCTTGATGGCATGTGTGTCAATATCACTTTTTCTCAAAATCGACACTTCCAATTGGAGCTAGAACATATACAAGATCCCCCTCTCTTCATTCCACTCATGTTTATCCCTTCACCTTTACAAAAAATGCAGATACGATACGTGCCAGATACAAGCCTGCAGGATTACTAGAGAAGCCATCAGACACTTCGTAGAGCACATTAAGCACTGTCACATGACCGCCACCATCCTTCTAGATGCCCTCTACCTTGTCTACAATGAGCTCTACGCTATCTATTTTGTAGATGCCTTTGTGCATTGATTTTTTTTTCTTTCAGACAGATTGTCAGTAATAGGTTCAAAACCTTCATAGATTGTAGTTAGCTTTGTGAAGCATGCGGTTATGTCCACTATTGTTTTGTGCTCACCTGCATTATTGACTTATAGACCCCCAACACACTTAGTAAGAACACTTGTACCCATAAAGGCTAGGGCGAGATTACTTACTATAACCCGAAGTGAATTACGAACAGACCTTTCTAGGAAAGAGATGATGAAAAGAGTGTCTGGCAGGTGAGTCCTAGTAAGGCCACTAAGTCTGAGGAGGTAGTATCTTCGATATACAATGATCAACCCAATTAATCCATATCCTTAGATGTAAACAATAATAGTGACTCAAAGTGGGAAGAAGTAGATGAAATAGTATGGACAGCCCCTACAGATCAAACCCCTATATCAAAATTCCTAAACTCATTACAACAGGAAAATGAAAAGAAGCGCGAGTCTCTTATAACTAATGCATTCGATCAAGACTCATTTGATATCCAAAACTTTTTCGAATCTCAGAAAACCATGGTAGACAACCACACAAAAGTAGATTCTGCTACGAATAACCTTCACAAATCTTCCCAAGAAATCAATGAAATGCAAGATGATCCATTTCTTTGGGATCAAGAACTACCCAACTACATTAGTGATGAAGAATTTGAACATGAGGATGACATGACGAGAGGTTATGACCTCGAATATTTTTCCTCAGATCCTACATATGAATGGCCAAACATACCAAAAAGAAACAAAGCAATAAACATTGACTTATGACATAGAACTGAAATTCGAGTTGATAATGAGATCGATACTGGATAGATGACATAAAAATATCCACCCTTACCTTAAATGTCACATAGGGGGTAAGGGCAGAAGTAATTTTATGTATAAATTTTGTCTGTTCATTTCTTTGTTTTGCTAGCTTTGTTGTTTGGTGACTTTTTGTTCATTCTAGATATTGAAAAAAAAAAGTGACATTCCTTGATGTGGACTTTGTTGTATCCGCTAACTCTTGTTGAAATATAGAAATAGATAAGATGATTCAAATGTTAAATTGCACCTACCACCACAACGCATCATATAGACACAGTGTGCTTAAGCAATTTGTTACAAGCTTGAACAATTGCATCCACGTCTCTGCATTATGCATCAACTCTAGAAAAAAATATTTGGGCACATCCCTAGCATTGTTGTAGGGGCTTGTATGAGTGACTAGGTGCATAAATGGAATGGGTTTGAGAGAAAAAATTGGGATTAAAACAATGCAGTGGGGTGGGGAGTGAAACTAGGAATATGTATATGAAGACTCAAGCAAAGGAGGACTTTAGCCCTGATTAGATCTGGCTATATCTATTGAGCAAACAAAAGAGTTGGACCTATAGCTGTCTGGATAGATTTGAGATATCATCTTGATCTATTTGACACAAGTTATCATACACACTGGTACTCTACACTACCCACTATCAAGATAGAGAGAACAAAAAAAACAAAAAAAGGGCGCAAAAGATCCATATGACTTACCTACAGAAACTTACGATATTCTTAGAAAAAATAGTCCATTTTGGTGCTGTTCAAAAACCTTCCTTGCATTTTCACATACAAGGTTTACTCACATTAGACACGCCATTGAGATTACATTCCTTTCCATAACTCCAAGATCTTGCATCTGCATGGCTCTCTATGCATGGGTCTAAAGATGGGCATATCTCGTAATACTACTAGTAATTTGGTGCATACGCCACAATAGGAACACATGGTTGGAATGTCTTATGAAAGAATGAAAGTACCACATGACTGACGTAGATAAACACCAAATACCTGAACTCACAATGTGATCGACAAAGGTTGTTTAGAACTGATCAGCCAAATTAGTATTCTATGTAATGGACCCTCCAAATTCACCTATAAGTTGATTGAATTCGATTCATTCCTCACTTGTGCTAGTGAAGCTCTTCCCAATTTTTCCAACGACCAAAGCCTTCAAAACTTTCTGTACTATTTTCTGATATACACTCGCGTCTATTAGTTTCAGTTTCTATCCTTTTCCATCATGTCTTTCACAGATTTCTGAACTATGCTATCGCTCTCATGGGAACGAATCTACACATGACAGCCAACTTCATCTCCTTGATGCTAGATTGATTAGATCTGGGGTTGAGGATAGGCAAGGAAAGAAACCCACTAATGTATGGGACAACCCATCTATTGTCTAGCTCTATTCCATGTGCCTAAAGTTTTTCATCGTTGCCTCTACATCTATATGAATGGTCTCCATTCACCACTAATGTCTCATCAATAAAGCTCCTAGGATAGTTCTTTGAACACTTCCCATCTTTCATGCAAGAGGCACTTGGAAAAGACGCTTCATATGGACCATAAATTAGGTTTTACTCACCTCATTATATCCAACAAATATACCATTCCTTGAAGATCGATCCTACTTGGGCCTATCATCTAGATTTATGTGGACATAGCATGTGCATCCAAAAGCTCTAAGAAAGTTGACATTCGGCCTCCTCTTGAATAGCATCTCAAAAGGTGTCCTTCCATCCAAAATAGCACTTGGTCGCCTATTGCACAAGAAATTAGCATACAACAAAGCTTGATCCCAAAATGGCTTATCAAGGTTAGCACTTAACATCATGGCTTTAGCACTTTCACATAAAGTCCTATTCTTCCTCTCAGCCACTCCATTTTGTTGTGGGATCCTTGGTGTTGAATACTCTCTCTTCATCCCATGCTCATCACAAAAGCCTTAAACTTGGTAGATATGTACTCTCCACCATTTTCACTTCTTAAGCACTTGATCTTTGTGAAAAATTGGTTCTCCCTTGCATTCTTGAACTTAACAAACACATCATACACTTCATATTTGCTCTTTAGTAGATAGATCCAACAAAATCAACTAAAATCATCAATGAAAGTAAAATACATCTTAGCTCCACTATTGCTAGTTGCAGTAATTCCATGATCATCCTAATGTACAATTTGAAAAGGCTTTGTAGATCTAGATGTAGATCTAGTATAAGGTAGTCTATGTGACTTTGACAAAGCACAAGATTCACAAACATGATTGATGCTACTAAGGAACTTGAAAGAACAATCACAACTTGCTTCCTAGCCATTACCTCCAATGACTTGAAGTTGAGGTGCCCCATCCTTTTAAGCCAAACCTCTTGAATAGGTATTTGCTCTCTTGCAACACATCCAACTTAGTTAACAATAACACAAGCATCTAGTTTGAACAACTTCCCTTGCCTTTTACCTTTTGCAATCAAAATATCCTTCCTTTTGATCATACAAGCATCTCCATCAAACTCAATCTTGGGCCTTTACTTAGCAATTAACTCACACTAAGTAAATTCTTGGTAATAGATGGAATGAACAAAACATCTTCCAAATGAACAATCCTATTTGTAGAGAGATAAATAGGAACTGTGCCAATCCCTTTGATTGCACACTCACCATCATTGGACGTGTAGACACCCTCTTGTCATCTCCATATGCAAACAAAGAAGTGAAGTACTCTTTGTAAAAAGTCATGTGTGAACTTGCTCCACTATCAATTCACCATGGATCTAGATCTCCATCATAACAAGCATACATGAAGACATCACAAATGCATAGTCATTTGTATTTTGAACATCCAATCCATCCTCATCAAGAGTTAGATTACCTTGCTTGTCTCCTTGATCTCTCTTCTTCTTGTAGAACTCACTTGCAAAGTGTCCTTTGATGCCACAATAAAAGCATTTGGGCTTTGACCTATCTTTCCTTTTGCCATTTGAAGGAGCCTCCCCTTGATCTTGCCCTTTAGACCACTTGCTTTTGCTTTTGCTTTTGCTTTTGCCCTTGAATTTTCCCTTGATGAACATAGCCTCCTCTCCAACTTGAGATGTTGATGAAGACCCACCTCTTGCTTGAAGCCTATATTCTTCATTGATAGTACATTGTATGAAGTGAGGGATGTCACTTTGAAGCTGCATCTGAGGAGAAAATTTTTCTCTCTCAGAATGTCAGATGGTGATTTTGTTCAGAACCACATAAATGAATTTAATACTCTAATGAATCAAATGGCTACAATAGGTTCATCAGCAATCGAAGACTTTGATGCTGTTATGACCCTATTGTCAAGCTTACCATCTTTCTATGAAAACTGGGTGATGATGGTCTTCACACACTTAGACATCACATTATCGAGAGTCATAACTATGCTACTACAGGAGGAAACAAGAAGAGGTGGAGCATCTTCATCCTCCATCAACGACTCACAAACATTATTTTCCAAGAAGGGCTCAAGAAAGCAATAGAAGAAGAAAGTTGTTCGACAAACTGATAGCAATCAAAAGCAGTCACAGAAGTCCCAAAATGAGCCACCTGTTCAGAACAACAAAAAAAGAATCTTCTGCAGGTATTGCTAGAGACCAAATCATGAGATCTAGGACTGTCGAATCTTGAAGTTCAACAATGGCAAGAAGAACTGGATCAGCAAGCTCATGCAGCTGACACCAAGCAAAAGATCAAAGATGATGATGAGCAGTAAGTCTTCATGGTGAGCCATCACCATGTCGAACAATTAGAGGAGTGGTTTCTCGATTCTGGAGCTACACAACACATGACAAGCCATCAAGAATGGTTCATTGACTAATCACCCTACAGCACAAAGAAATTTGTTCACCTTGGAGACAATAATTCCCACATAATTGAAGGTGAAGGTATTATTAGGATGTATTTTCATAATGAAATGTCAAAACTTGTACCAAATGTATTGTATGTCCTGAATTTGATGACAAATCTACTATCGATCAGTCAAATTAGAGACTTAGGACATTAGGTAGAGTTTCAGACAGATTCATGTAAAATTCTTGATAAGAATAGGAGAATTCTTGCACTTAGAAAGAGGCAAGGATACAGATTGTATCATAGAAAAGTAGGCGAGGAGACCATTCAAGTCAAATCAAGAACACATTTTTAAAGATGTGTTAGACATTGTACATACTGATATATGTGGCCCAATGCAGACACCATTATTACTTGATGCAAAGTTCTTTATTACATTTATAGATGATTATTCCAAGGGGACTGCTGTCTATTTCCTAAAGCACAATTTAGAAGCTTTCTAGTTCTTCAAGAAATTTAAGGAGAATACTGAGTTGCATATAGGCAAAAGAATCAAAGCTCTTAGGAGAGACAATGGTGGAGAATACATTTCAAATGACTTCAAGGATTATTGCTCAACCAATGGCATCGAGCAACAGTTTGCTGCTTCCTATTCTCCACAATCAAATGGACTGGCTGAAAGGAAGAACAGAACCTTAGTCGAGCCTGCTAAGTGCATGATCACACATGCTTCTTTGCCCAAATCATTTTGGCAACATGTTGTTTCAACATCAATTTATTTGCAGAATCGATGTATAACTAAGGGTGTTCCTAACAGCAAAACTCCTTATGAGGTTTGGACTAGGTTCAGACCCTCAATCACACATTTGAAAGTATTTGGATGCACAACTTATGCTCATGTCCCAAAGGACAAAAGAAAGAAACTTGATGAGCATTCTTTTAAAACTATTTTTGTCGGCTATTGCAATTCTGATGGAATGTACAGACTGTATAACATAGAAACCTGTAAAGTTTTCACTAACAGGGATGTGACTCAGTTTGTTGACTTGAAACGCAAGGGACAAATGCAGTCCACAATTTTTGCTCCGACAACTGACTCTTCTCAGAAGGTAATTTCCATTCCTTCTTGTAGTCATCCTATACATTCAAATCCAGAAGAAGATGAAGAGACTGCAACTCAGGAGCAGTCAATGTTTCCAACATGTCCGACACAACTGACAGGAAGTGGAACTTCACAGCCAGAAGCTTCAACCAAGAGATCATCAAGAACTCAATCTCAACCTATCCAATATGCTAATGAATTTGCTCACTATTCTATTCAAGAGCCAACCACACTTGAAGAAGCTTTGTCAGAGGTTGACTTAGATCTCTGGAAAGAAGCCATGGACAAATAGTACAAGTCACTACTGAGGAACAACACATGGACTGTCTGTAAGAGATCCTAACACCACAGTAGGGAAAACACTAATTGAACCACTTAGCCTTGCCCACTCCTTGATATGTAACAAGCCCCTCCTAATCTAGTGTGAGGCCTGGTAGCATGCATGCTGCCAAGTGTCGGCCATGTGGCTCTGACGTGGCCGACTATACATTAAGACCCAACGTGGAGGCCTATCTTGTTGACAGGGTCCCTAGGCTGAGTTAGGCCCGCCATGGCTATGGACCGTGCAGGGGCACACTACTCACACTATCTTGCCTTGTTGGTCGTGTACGCTGGACACGACCCTGACTGTGGTATTTGACCTCCTGTGTTCTCTAGGGTTCGGCCCTGGTTACATGCTCATAACACTCCCTCCCACTTAAGAACCGTCTTGGTCCTCTAAGACAAAGTTTGAAAAAATATTGCAAAGGACGCTGCCTCTTTCCCAAGTGGCATTCTCAATAGGCTGATCATTCCACTTGACCAGGTATTCTTTGTATAGAGTATGACGAGTCTACGTCTCTCTACTGGTAAGAATCTCCTCTGTTTCATGTGGAGGTTGTTGAGAATCCAATGGGAGAACTAGAACATTGTCCCCTACCAGATTTTCTAATCTAGCTTTTTGTAACTGACTCACATGAAAAAATGGCACACTCCTAATTTGAGGGTTTGAGAGTCAACTGGGACTCTCAAGTAGACTTTCTCACCAGCGAAGAACTGCACATCTCGTCTGCATGGATCTGCATCATGCCTGGCTGGATCCTGGGTTTGTCTAATGCTACGCTTAGCATGTTCTATCATCTAGTTTAGGTCTTCTAAAAAGTTTCTAGCTGCTTCAACTTTTTCTTGTTTAAATTCTACAGCTGTGGGTGAGCGTGGCTAAAAATCGTACATTTGTATAAATGGGCTGTATCCCATAGTTGAATGTTTGGTACTATTATAAGCAAACTCTAATATCAAGAGATATTCCTCCCAATTAGTCTACCTTTTGTTGACGTATGCGCAAAGCATATCCTCCAGCACCTGATTTACCCTCTATGTTTGACCATCTGTCTGTGGATGGTCGGTGGTACTCATATTAAGTTTAGTATGGAGATGATGGAACACTACCCTCCAAAAATTTCCATGAAACTTACTGCCTTGGTCGCTGACTATGCCGGAAGGTAGACTTTACAGTTTAAATAAGCCATCTACAAACAACCTCGCTAACTCTGGAGCTCTAACAGTTGTCTTGGTCAGAATAAAATGCGCCATTTTGGTCAGACGGTCGACTGTGACCCGTATAGCATCATTACCCTTTTGAGATTTAGGCAGGCCTACTATAAAATCCATGGAGATACTCTCCCATTTACTAGCTGGTATTTCTAAGGGCTGTAACAACCCTCCTGTTTTTAAGTGCTCTGCTTTATTTAGTTGACATTTCTGACAACTGGTTATATATTGCTAGACATCCTTTTTCATACTGGGCCCAAAAAATTGCCTACAAAGAAGCTCATAGGTCTTCTGTATGCTAGGGTGCCCCACACTAGGATTGTCTTGACACTCATATAGGACCTGCTGCCTATAGTCCTCTGAATTGGGGACACATACTCTACCTCTATAGAGCAAGTACTCATCCTAAATGAAATATTGTTTCCATTCAAATCCTTGAGTCAACTGACCATCAACCACTAGGGTATGTTATATAGGCTCAAAATCCTCAACGTCATCTGACATATACTCGGACTCATCATCATCCTCAATGAAAATTGCCGTATTCTTGGATGAATTGGCACCAGCCCTGGGAACTGATTTTGGAGTCTGTAACTGTCTGCTCTGGACTGAGTTCCAGATAGTAGAGAAGAATGCATCATGCTGGCACTTCCCTCTCAAGGACTCAAGTAACTCATTATGAATCTGAGTAAAACTCAGCTCGTTTATCATAGGCATTCTACTAAGGGCATCTGCTACTATATTGAATTTTTCCCATCTATATCTGATAGATATATAAAACTCTTGCATCAACTCTGTCCAACGAGCTTTCCAACCTCTAATCTCAAGGTATCTGAGACTTTCATGGTCTGACCGGACCTCAAAGTTGGCACCATACAAATAATGCCTACAAGTTTTAAGGGCATGGACTATAGAAAAGAGTTCCTTTTCATAGGCATTGTACCTAGTCTAAGCTGGCTCAAGTTTTTTACTCTCGAATACAACTGTTCATCCACCCTGAGTTAGTACAGCACCAACTGCAAAGTCGCTAGTATCTATTTCGACCACAAATGGCTGATTAGAGTCGACGACTTTTAAAATTGGTGTTGTAGCTAAGGCTGTTTTGAGAGCATCAAAGCTCTCCTACTGTGCGGACTCCCAAATGAACTCCTTTCTCTTTCTCTTAAGAAGATTTGTCATGGGAACTGCTATATGAGCACATTCCTTGACAAATCATCTGTAATATCTCGCCAAACCAAGAAAGATCTGAAGCTCTAAAATATTTTGAGATCTCAGCCAACTGAGTATGGTTGTAACCTTATTGGAGTCCATCTTGATCCCATCTACTGAGATAATGTGACCCAAATAAGCTACTTTTTCAATGAAGAATTCACACTTGGATTCTTTAGCATAAAGCTTATGCTTTCTAAGCAGTCGAAACACCTTTCTAAGGTGTTTAAGATGCTCCTTCCTCGTATTGCTGTAGACGAGGATGTCATCTAAAAATATGACACTATTCATCAAGATCATAAAAGTAGCTGGAGCATTTGTGAGCCCAAATGGCATCATCTTAAACTCATAATGACCATGACGAGTCCTGAAAGCTATTTTCGGGACATCTTCCGACTTTATACGAACTTGATGATATCTTGATCTGAGATCTATTTTATTGAAAAACTTAGCCTCATTGAGTTGATCAAACAACTCGTCTGCCCAAGGCATAGGATATGTATTCTTAATTGTGACTTTATTGAGAGCTCTGTAATCTACGCAAAGACGCATAGACCCCTCTCTTTTTTTCACTGAAAGGACTGGTGAGGCCCATGGTGACCTCTATTCGGCTGACCTGATTCGAAGGTTTAGAAACAAATGTTATACCTAGTACTAGGTTTATTACATGATCTACTTTCTCTGCTAGGTGATAAACCATGTGGCAAATCTTCAGGAAAAATATCTTTAAATTTAGACAATAAAGCTTTTAATTTACTGATTTTTTGCTGTAAAGAACTGGAAATAGAAACTTCAGGAATGAACTGAAAGTCACATAAGAATACCTGATGGTCGTTGTCTCTGATTAGCTTATAGAGATCTGAACTACAGACCATAGGACTATTGGGAACATCATGCTCCCCATGCAATTGGATCTCTCGGCCTTTATGTTGAAAGCTGAGGGGGTTCTCTTGATAGTTTCTGTGGAAAGAAGGTCCTAAGCTGTAGAGCCAATCTCTCCCAAGAACAATGTTTGTGCGATCTAGGGGCATTATCTGAAAGTTTATTTCATCTTGGTTCCCTAAATACCAAGATTTAGATTACTTACCATAGTTTCTCAAAAAAATTTATCTTCACCCTTAGCTAGTGAAATTATGTACCTATGCTAACTAGGTACTTCTAGAAGTTTAAGTTTTTTAACTAGGATGTAGTTGATGGAATTATGTGTCGCCTCATCATCAACCATAACTATGACTGACTGGTTACCAACTTTCCCATGCATACGTACTAGGTCATGTAGCCCAAAGCTGAAGGATCTCGCTAGCATTGCAGAGGTTAGCTGGCAATAGTGTTCATGGTCTTCATGATATACTTTGATCTTGGAAGCTGTCGAGTCACTAGGAAAACTTACGGTCTGAACAAGATGAACTTGTTTTTTATTCTTTTTATCTTTCTTAGTGAAAGGCCCCTTGGGACACTGTCTGACTGTGTGTCCTTTGCCCATGCACACAAAGCACAAACGTTCTTGTTTGGGTTTCTCAAAATCTTCTGGTTTTAAGGGGTGTATGAATGATGGACGTTTCTGAGGAGCTTCGCCTTTTACTTTATCTTCTTTCTTTCACTTTAAAAATTTCTTTTCAAATTGAAAGTCTTTCTGAGAAGGCTACTCATAAAGGGGCTGTTGTCTCGCCCTCTTCCCACCCACTGAATCATCATAGATTTGAGCATATCTGAGAGCTTGCTCTAGGGTAGTAGGCAAGTTTCTCTGGACCTCTACTTTATATTCATCTTTGAGGCCACGGACAAATCCCCTCATTTTTTAATAGTCATCCATATCTTTTATTTTTAAAATTGCTTCTTGATACTGTGAGATATATTGGATTAAGAATTTGTCTATTACTATAAGATGGGTGACTTCGCACATCATCAATAACTGTAAACTCCATTGATGGACTCCTACACTCTGATGGCAATTCACTACTTCCTAAACGGTTGACGGTGAGAAGATGAGGTAATTGCACAATGACATCTGATGCCAATGGATCTTCACTATGCAGAGTCACATCTGTTTCACTACTCCTAATATGCTCTATTGCACCACTTCAGGATAATTCTGGTCCTGTAGAAAGTTAATAATGTCCATATAAATTGATGTTTCCGATTGGATACGCATTATATGTTCATTCGGAAATTCATCAGAAATAGGTTTAAACTGATTTTTCATTTGGAGGCGGGATATAAAATCCGCATTTTGATGATCCTTGTCTCTTCTTAATTCTACTTCATAATTAAACTCATCTAATAATAATACCCATCTAGCTACCCTACCTGAAAGATCAGGTTTATTCACTAAATGTTTCAATGCATAGTGATCTACGTGAAAAACAAAAGGGTATCCTAAAAGATAATGTCTAAATTTCTTTACTGAATAAATCATTCCTAGTGCTTCTCGCCCTGTAGCGGAATAATTCTTTTCTGATGCAGCGAGTTGCCTACCCACATAATAAATTGGGTAATCTATATTTTGGTCATCTTTCTGACTAAGCACTACACCTATTGCAAACGATGATGTATCTACATATACATGGAACTTTTTAGTCCAATTTGGAGGTCTGACTTCAGTGGCTTTTGCTAATGACTATTTCAATTGATCAAAATCTTGTTGATGGTCTTGTGACCAATGGTACTCAACAGACTTTTTTAATAAACTTGTTAAAGGAGTTACTACTATGGCATAATCCTTAATTATCCTACGATAATAACCTACGTGTCCTAGAAAACCTCTACGCTCTCATAGATTAGTTGGTTCTAAAAACTCTAAAATCATTTTTACTTTTTCGATGTCGGCTTGTATACCGTCATTCAAAATTTTATGTCCTAACAGGATGCCTTCCCTCATCCCAAAGTAACACTTGGCTGGATGCAATTTAAGAGATGTCCCTTGACATGTTCTCAATGTTTTCTCTAATGCATCTAAATGGCCTTTAGTTGACGAATAAACACAAAAGTCATTCATGAAAATTTCTAAAAACTTAAAAAAAATTGAAAAATATTTGTCATCATACGTTGGAATGTGGCAAATGCAATACAAAGACCAGAGGCCATTCGCGTATATGTGTACGTCCCCTAATCAGTGGTGAAAGTGGTCTTGGATCTATCTTTCTCCTTTATAAAAGCTTGGTTATAACCTGAGAATCCATCTAAAAAGCTATAACGTTCATAACATGTCGCGAAAGCGCGTGTGTGGGACTGATTCGTATTCGTCCTCTTCGTCTTCTTTATCCTGAACAATTTTTTGTCTTCAAATTTTCTTTTGTGCAAAAGCTGTTACAGGATCCCAGACACTCGACTACACATCACAGAACACATTCTATTCTAGCAACCATGATACACAACACAAGACGAGATCTACAAAAATAGAGTGACTGTATTATCAGTTTTAAATTAGAGTAAATTCGTCAATGTCTCGCTCGTTGGCGGAATGACATTCTACTCTTTCGCTGTGTTCTGCTCATTGGCAGACTTTCATGCACAACTATGGTGTCTTTTTTTTCTCAATCTATCCACTACATCTCTCTCTGTCTCTTACAGATCTCTGTATTCACATGCTCTAATTATGATCCAGAGAGGATCATTTATACCTCCACTATATAGAGTTTACAAGCTAGCTAAACGTCGAATCACATGACTAGTTAACGCTAATCAACTAGTTAGTTAGTCTCCATCATTGCTACTCGTTGCAGCTCGGCGTGAAGCCTGTTGAGCTACCAGCTGGCAGTGCGAAAGATTTTTCTTCGTCTGATTTGTAACCTCCTGTTTGCTTCAGTTTTTTTCATTTATTTTCGTTGTTTTCGTTTCGCGTCCCTTTTGCGGTTTGCGGTCCTAGAGGTGTGTTTGCAATTTGCGATTGATTCGCGAATCATTCGTGCTTTGAGTCAAAGACACGTTGACTATCATGAATCGTTCTCGTTCGACCTTCGTGTCTTGTTCGTGCTGCGACAAAGTTGTAGGAGTTCACCATTTCTAACACTCCCTCTTGAACCTTGCAACTTTGTTCGTTCAATCCAACTTTGCTTGGTAAAGAGTGGCTTGTCGAGCGGTTTTGTGAGGAGATCTGCAATCATATTTTCTGATTTTATGAACTGGACCTGGAGCTCTCCTTTCGAGATCAAATCTCGAAGATGATGGTACTTCAGAGAAATGTGCTTTGTCTTTGAATGGAAGACAGGATCCTGAGACAGATAGATGGCACTCTGACAGTCCATCATCATCGTGCTTGGCCCCTCTTGTGGTATCCCAATTGTCTCCAACATGATTTGCAGCCACACTACCTCATTTGCCACTTTCAAGGCTGTGACATACTCAGCCTCGCAAAAGGATTGAGCTACCAAGGTTTATTTTTTGTTTATATTCGTCCTCTTCGTCTTCTTTATCGCGAACAATTTTCTGTCTTCAAATTTTCTTTTGTGTGGAAGCTGTTACAGGATCCGAGACACTCGACTACACATCACAAAACACATTCTATTCTAGCAATCATGATACATAGCACAAGACAATATGTACAAAAATAGAGTGACTATTATCAGTTTTAATTTAGAGTGAATTCGTCAGTGTCTGGCTCGTTGGCGGAATGACATTCTACTCTTTCATTGTGTTCTGCTCGTTGGCAGACTTTCATGGACAGCTATGGTGTCTTTTTTTTTTTACTCTATTCGCTACGTCTCTCTCTTTGTCTCTTACAAATCTCTGTATTCACATGCTCTAATTATGATCTAGAGAGGATCGTTTATACCTCCACTATGTGGAGTTTACAAGACAGCTAAATGTCGAATCACATGACTAGTTAACGCTAATCAACTAGTTAGTTAGTCTCCGTCATTGCTACTCATTTTAGCTGGGCGTGAAGCCCGTTGAGTTGCCAGCTGACAGCGCGAAAGATTTTTCTTCGTCTGATTCGTAATCTCCCGTTTGCTTTCGTTCTTTTTGTTGTTTTCGTTTCGCGTCCCTTTTGCGGTTTGCGGTCCTGGAGGTGTGTTTGAGATTCGCGATTGATTCACGAATTGTTCATGCTTCGAGTTGACTGTCATGAATCATTCTCGTTCGACCTTCGTGTCTTGTTCCTGCTGTGACAAAGTTGCAGGAGTTCATCATTTCTGACATGTCCAACTACCTGGTCAAGAATAGTATCTGTATATAGCAGAGGATGATAATCCTTTGCCATAGCAGCATTTAGTTTCCTAAAATCTTGGCAAACTCTAATCTTGCCCGTCTTCTTTTAAGGTATTGCTCTAAGACATCTATCTAATTCGGCTTTAACTAACAATGAGTACTTTGGATTCAATCTATATTGGCGCTACCTAATATGTATTGTTCCCTGAATAAGATCTATTCAATGTTCGCCCCATTTAACTGGTATTCCTATTAAATCATCCATCGACCAGGAAAATACGTTTTGGTATTTTTGAAAAAGTAATATATACTCTTCACATTCTTGGTCGGCGTTTATATAAATTCAAAATTTTACCTTTATTAATTTCTATTTCTACATAATCTGTTTTATCTACCATCCCTTCAGTCAGGCTTGCTATCGTTCCACCTAGAACTTCCCTTGACTCGAATGTTGTTGGTATTTTCTCATCCTCGTCAATCTCATAGCATTCTATGAAATTGATCCAGCATTCAGCAGGTTTCTAACTCCTCACCCCATCTCAAAAGGTGACCCCCTATTGGACTAGCTATGAGAATGTCTGGAAAAAATATTTGTTTGATAGACCAATTTATAATAGCATCTACTTGATATAGCCATGGTCTTCCAAATAATATTGAATAAGGTGGTATATTTACTAGGTATATGACAAAGAAATTCATAACAAACGTCTCTGTCTCTATAACTACGCTACTACCTTGTAGCTCCTCTACTGGTATACATTTGGATGTGTCTGCTAAATGGATTTCATGGTAAGTGATAAGCTATATCTGTTTTTCTAGTCCTAATTCCTTAACCATTTTTTCTGTTATTAAGTTGATACTGGATCCCAAGTCTATTAGTCTGATCTCCTATGATAGCACCAATCTTTGGGACTCCACAATCTCCTCTATCTGCATATTCTACTCTATTACTGTATGCAGGTATCCTTCCTCAGTCCTTACAGACTGAAGCCCTTCATCCTCCAAAGTATAGCTCAAGGATGATGAAGGTGTCTCACCTTTGTACTTATCTTTTTCTCATGATATAGTAATTCTTTTGTGACTTTTCCCTGTCAATGTCTCCATCTGGTCTCTGAAGGTAATCTCCTTCTTCTTCTAGTGGGTTATGACATCGGCTTGATACAGCCATGGTTGTCCTAATAGCACTTTATTTCATGATTGTCTTGTAGTTCTTAATATTATAAAATCCATAAGAAACTTATGATCTCCAATATAAACTGTAACTTGAGACAATTCGCCTATTGGTGATCTTCTAGTTGCATTAGCTAATCTTAAATGTCTTAAGGTGGGTGCTATTCTATGATGAATGCCTAACTCATATGTTGTTTCTTCAGTCATTATGTTTATACTAGATCCAGAATCTATGGGTACACTATCTAAGATGAAGCCATTGATTACTACCTGAATCTCAGTTGACCTTCATCACCGTAATTAACTAATCCTACGTTGACTACTGGTAACTTTGCATTTCTTTTCTTTTTATTTTGCAAAAATTGCTTAATTTCTTTCTTGTAATATTGGTTATAATCTAATAAATGTTTAAAGTTATATTAGGCAATTTTAGAGACAAGGTCTTCTACTATGTCATAAGAACGGTTTCTAAGTGGCGATGGATATCTAGGTATCTCGCTACTTATAACAGGATCTAAAAATGTTACTTTTTTAACTTTTCTGGTTTCTTTGTCTAAAAGCTTTTTAGCTTCTGAACTAATATCAACATCATGATGTTTTTCAGTAGGCCTATCAAGGTCTAATTCTTTATTATTAGGAATTTTTACTAACTGGTCTGCGACTTTAGCTTTTTCTATCGCATTTTTCGCGTTTTTTGCGGTTTTTGCAAATTTCATCTTAGTTTTCTTACCTTAAGAGTTAAAGAATATTTACTACTTCTAGTAGTTACTTTATTTACCTCTACATCTAAATCTGGCCATCGATGGTCTTGATCTAATAATTCAGACTCTACTTCTATCCTCTGAACTATTATGTTAGTGTTAGTTTTAGATGGCCAAGGGTCATCTTCTCTAGGCGAGTTTACAAACCTTGGTTTAGATTGTGGTTGTTGTGGCTGAGGACATTCAGCAATGACATGCCCTTCGCCTTTACAGTTAGCACAGAGCGGCACATATCCTACTGACCTCCTGGGTTCAGGGCAATCAGGCGAATAGTGACTCGGGGCTCCGCAATTGTAGCAGAACCCCTTACTCTGGGTGGTAGAGTGGATTCTCGTGTCCTGCCCCTACGCAAAATAGTGTATTGTTGACCAGTACACTGTTTCGGTATAATGGTTTTTTGGTTAGTAGGAGTTGCAGTATAAGCTACCTCCCCATGATTATTAATCGGACAACCGATCATTTTCTCCGGAATTTTGACGAGAAAGGTGTATATGCGCTCCATACAATGAACTCCTCATTGCGGCAGGGCCATGATAGAAAGAAAACCACAATGCAGACTCTGTCATAAGCGCTTCTTCTCTCTTCTTACTTTTTTTGAGTAAGTTCTTTTGTCAAAAGAGAAGATCTACAAGTAGGACAAGTAATTTTTTTTGGTCAAGCCATCGATCAAGGCAAGGCTTATGAAATATGTGAGAACAAGATGGTAACAGCCATACAAGATCTTCCTTTTTGTACCCACAAAGGCAAACTGCACAAATTGCATGCTCTTCACAACAGAACCTCTCTGCGATTGAGCCCACAGTGACGACAGTTAGTGTGTTGAAGATTAAAGGCTGACCATGTTGAAGATTAAAAGTTGACTGCTATATGTCAACCTTTCACCTTGATTTAAAGAACAACTAGCCACCTACGAAGCTGGAAATTAGCTCCTACCTCTGTCCTATTGTAAACAAACTTGATTTTAGGAATTACCATTAGGTAGTGACAGGTGTAGTCAAGCCATGAACTTAGGCTTTAGCTGAGACAACTAGAATAAAAGGAGGTGCAACGATTGGGCACCTTGTGTAAAAGGAAAGAGTGTGTGTGTGAAAGCTACTGCTTAGAAGTTGTGTGTTTCCATTCTTATGTGATAGCTAGTGTTTGTGCAAGTGTTCTTAGAGTCTGTTGTAGCATTTGCATTTTCATTTATGGGTGCTCCTTCTGCTGCCATGATTGTTATGTTTCTTTCAATAAGATTGTCCAACGTGAATGGGCTCAGTTAATGTCTGAACATAATTGTGTATGCTACTGATTTTCTATTTGCATCTCTATTATTTTGCTTCTTTATCATGGTATCAGAGCCTAGGTAGAGATAGTCTTATATTGTGGCTGGAGGAGGAGTGTGCCCTCTATGTTCCTTAAAGTTCCTCTCTTAGCGCAAGGAGAAAACCATGTCAAGTGTAGGATCTTCATATCTATCGCTCAGACCTGCTCTATTCAATGGAGTTGGATTCGATGGATGGAAGCAAACCATGTGCCTCTATCTCAGAGGTGAAATGGTGTATGAGGTAGTGGATGGAACAGAAGTTAAACCTGTGCTTGGACCTCAGCCAAGCAAGCCTCAGCAGAATGAACTGATCGAATGGACACAGAAGAACAACAAAGCCATAGCATGTATCGCCCTCTGCCTTGCACCTACTGTGAGAAACATGATGAAGGCTCACATGACTCATAGCAAGGACCTCATGGAAGCCTTGCAAGCCACTTATGGGCAGAAATCAGAAATGGATGCCTTGCGCCTAGAAGTTGCTCTAGATGAGTGGAAATTCATTGAATGAGAAAGCCTTCAAGACCATCTTACCAAGATGGAGGACCTGTTCAGCCAATTAGCGAAGCAGAGTGAAACTTCTGCTCTCAAGGAAAGCCAAAAGAAGTTGAAGTAGTGTTGCCCAACCGGGGAAGCAGAGTGTCAGATCTCCTTATCTGCTACAAACTCTCCCCCCTACTCAGGACTTTTTGCATCTTATCTCTTCCTTTGATAGCTCTAGTATGGATGTTTTTGGCCACCTTTTGGCCCGATTCTTTGGATGGTGTCGAGACCCTTTCAGCTCGGGGAACCAAGCTCGGTTACCCATTTCTTGTGGAGGTGTGGTTCTTCTCTCTATGTTTTCTTTTGCACCTGCTGCTTTTCTTGAGAGCTGGGCTCTTGTCGCCCATGCTTTGTCTTCTCAGTTCTTTCCTGGCTTTCGCCCTTGTCAAAAAAATTGGAGGACCGGTCCGTTCAATTCTCTTGCTGCGTGCACTACTAGTGCACGCACCGAGAACACAAGAACATAATAATTTTAGAGCTTTGATGCGTGGTGGTAGCGGAAGTGATGAGCAGACAACTAGACAAATCAATCAAATGGCCAAACAGAACATAGAAAAGCATTGTAGTATTGACACAAATCTGAACGTAGAATCAAACACAGCTGTAATCAGGCTAAGTATAACGAAATATACAAGTCAATAACTCAAGTGAGCATAAAACAATAGCGGACGTAACCGTGTGTTTCACTAGGCTAATCACAATCAGTAAAGGTTATGAACCTATTACTGACAATCTATTTGAAAGAAACAATCAATGCATGAAAGCATCTACAATGTCTATCTCACATGGTACGAATCATGCTTCATTCTATTGCTCTCTGACTGATGTCGTTGTCAAAACTGATTGCACTATGCATAGAACGAGCATGTAGAGGCCGCAACGTCGGGCTTTGGTAAAATTGACGCTGGTGAAAATGTGAAGATTGTGACACTTTGTCGCATTTTTTGATTGTCATAAATTGCGAGTAAAAATACAGACTGTCGCATTGTTAGGATTTTTGTCTTTCCAGATTTACTTGTATTTATGCAGACTCACATTTTTTGCCTATCATAAATTGCGTGTAAAAATGCAGATTGTCGGCTTTTTCACCTGTTCAGGTTTACTCGTATTTATGTAGACTGTCGCATTGTCACGTGTTGCATTTTTCGCCTATTTAAATTTACTTGTATTTATGTAGATTGTGCAACTATCACAATTGTTGCATTTTTTCGCCTTTCATAAATTGCATGTAAAAAAGCAGTGTCACAATTTTTGCCTATCTAATTTTACAGGTAAATATGAAGACTGTTGCGACAAACAGTTTAAATATGCAAACTATGGGACAAAAAAAAATGCAACAACATGAATGGAGACAGATTACCATAGAATTTAGGAGAGTAGAGGAGATAAATCCAACACCCCCCTTAATCTGGGTCCGTGAATGTCTTGATCTTCAGACTAAGCAATGCACTAAACTTGTTGTGTGCATTAACACCTAACGCCTTTGTAAATATATCTACAACCATGTCCTACGTCCTATAGTACGTTAAGCTTACCTCCTTGTTGAGAACCTTGCCCCTAATATAGTGATATCAGATATCAATGAGCTTACTCCTAGAGTGAAATCTAGGGTTGGTTGATAAGGCAATAGCACTCTGATTATCACAAAATATGATTGTAGGGCTGTACTGATTCAAGCTAATGTCTCACATTAAATTTCTCAACCAAAATGCTTCTTTAATTGATTGAGAAACAACCATGATAATGAAGGATTGTTGCACCGACTTGGAATAGACACTGCAATCAACAGTGCTTGGTTGGAAACCTTGTCGGATGAGGAATGTGTTGAGCCTCTAAAACCAAGCTCTAACAGATTGTTTCAAGCCGTAAAGTGCCTTATGGAGTTCACAGACATGATTCTTCATACCTTCCAAAATGTATTTTTTGGGGTGGATCACGTAGATGTCTTCTTCTATAACTCCATTTAGATAAGTTGTTTGCACATCAAGCTGATGTACTTCAAGGGAGGCTGCTGCAACATATGATAGGAGGGCTCAGATCGATGAATGTTTGACTACTGGACTGAAAGTCTCACCGTACATTGGGAATCTAAATGAATCCTCGTGCTACTAGTCTTGCCTTCCTTCTATCTCCATTGGCATTGTACTTGATCTAAAAATCCATTTGCAATCGATGATATTGTCTAGTTCTTGATCATAGAGGAATACTCTATGTCCATGGCTTCTCTCCAGAGATCAGAGTATGGTTGGCTAAGTGCCTCTTTGACTATCGTCGGGACATGCAGACTCAAAAGTATACCTTGTGGGCTGTGTGCACACTCGGCTTGATATTTTTGGAGGAATTGACTGATGAACCATTCTTGGGACTTGTTGCAGAATAGCAGCAACATCTTCGTCCAAGTAGTGGATCGATGATGGACCCACTTGAGCCTGAAGCTTGGATTGACATGTCAATGGCAGGCATTAAAGGTTCTCCTAGAACAATGCCTTTGCCTTTGATGTCGATGAACTGATCCTCGATAAAGACTGTATCCCGGCTGAACAAGATTTGTTGAATATCGGGATCATATAGCTGTATGTGTTGTCAGATGAAGTATAACCAATCAGGATGGTCTTGAGATCTTGGAAGTCAAATTTCTTCCTCGTCTCTTTAGGATCTACGCGTAGGCAATGCATTCGAACACTCGTAGATTCTTCACAGAAGGCTTAGAGCCAGTCCACACCTCATGGGGTGTTCTGTCTGAAAGGACCTTGGTTGAACATATGTTCTAGACGTAAGCTGCAGTGGAGATAGCTTTGGCCTAGAAGCTCTTGGGCAGTGATGCATGCGCCAGCACACATTTAGCTAATTCAACCAAAGTAGGATTCTTCCTCTTGGCCAAGCCTTTTGACTGAGGAGAATAAGGAGTGATAAATTGTTGCTCAATGCCTTGGCTTTGGTAGTACTCCTTAAATTCGGTAGAAATGTAGTCTCCATCGTTGTCAAACCTCAGGGTTTTGATCGTCCTGTCTCTTTCTCTACATGCTCCTTGAAGATTCTGAAGCAATTAAAAGCTTCTGATTTCTTTTTGATAAAATACACCATAGTTCTTTTGGAGAATTCATCAATAAAAGGTATAAAATACTTTGCATCCTTTAGAGAGGACTCTACATCGAGCCACAAATGTCTGTATGTACAACATCTAACAATCCTCTAGCAATATGTTGATGGCCTGATCTAAATGGTTTTCTAGTCTGTTTACCAACTTTGACAGTCTTGATAGATAGGTAATTCGACTTTATTATCAGGATAGTCTAGATCAAGAACAATAGAATATTTAGACATTTGTTGTACGAGGTTGAATCTCGAGAAACTATGAGTGGGAGTGAGGGTGAGTCCATACTTAGGTTTTTGTAGGAAGATTGAGAGATAGGAAGCTCCAACACTTAAATTGTTTTTTACATTCTATCTCTACCCATGTTGCATTCTCTCTCTACCCAAGAGCAAGCCAAATCTATACTTAATTTTTTCATGGAAAGTGTCCTTTCATTATGTGTGATGAATGGTTGATGTTAGATACATGTGAGTGTGCTCTTGCCTTAGTTTTTTGAGCTAGTATGCTTGTATCTCAATATAGATTGATCTATGTGCAATCGCACACATCTTAGGAGATCATTCACATTGTTTAAGAAGTCCTCACACGTGTGAAAAGTACACATGGTATCAGAGCCTACCTAAGTTTCATTTGCATCTATCAAGTGTGATGTGATTTTGGCTTGAGAGTCTACTTTTGGAGAGTGTAGTTGCATCTCGATTTCTATCATAGTGATTTTTGGATCAAGAGGGGCCTAAATCCATACTGGTACTATACAAAATGCAGTGTTCAGACATGTGTGAGATCAGTCCACTTTGGCTTGGTAGTGCATCTCCAAGGTCAATGTAATCTAGAGACATTCATTGGGAATAAATGGAGCTATTGGATTTGTTGAAAAGTGTGGTAAGTTGAGTTTGAGCAATGACATTATGCTGAAAAAGTACTTTTCTTTTTATAAACATGGTTAATTCAATTGAGCATGGTAGTTGCATGGCTAACTTCCAAAATGTCAACCGCGACTGTGCTATATGTTTTTTCGATGATTTTCAGGTTTAAGGATGGCATGTATATGCTGGACCACAAAGCCTACAACAATTGATCTATGAATATCTATAGAGTAAGCATATCTACTTTATGAAAAACATGCTCTCTGGTTTAGCATATTTGGGCATAATGCATTCTAATTCCCAAATGCATTGAAAGCTTGATTGCTTGAAAGTAAACAGTTTGAATATTAGTAGGAGCTCGTGTCAATTCATATATGAGTTATGTCTTTCAGTGCAGCGATTTATGCAATTCAATTGAATCAAAGCACACTTCCATTCCACGTCTCACAAAACAATCTTGGCTTGAGCAGTTTTTAACATGATAGATTCCAAATCTGGTGGCAATGAATTTTGATCAATTGAAAGTGAGTCCGACAAAGTTTGAGGATATAAGGAGGAGCTCGTGCTAGTGTATAGATTTTCATCTAATGTTAGCAATTTATGTACGTCTTTACTGCCACAATCTTGGATTTCAACAATCTTTGAGTTTGCTTGATCACTGACCTAAAAGCTCTCGGTGATGGCAGGAACAAATCAAGATTTAATGCGAATACTGAAACAAGCACATTTAAAGCATGGACAATCTTAATGAGCTTAAAATGAGTATTGTTGGGAGCCTCTATTTGGGGGGTCAAGGCCCAGAAAAGATCAAAAGGTCCCAAGGGCCATAGAAGGCCAAAAACAATTTTTAAAAAAATACCAAAATTGAGCCTACAGAAGCATCCAAGACTATGATAAATAATAAGTTGGATCTATTGAAAAGAAAATAAGGAGTTTTTTTTTTGGGAAATTATTCTTCTGCCTGCTGTTAGTTTTGCAAAGGCTGAGACTTGTGTGTTTTTTTTTTGTGTGGCAGCAAATCAATGAGAAGCCACAAATTTTATAAGAGTATGAACCCAAAAAAGCCATACCCAATCAGCAGATAACTACAAAACTTGAACGAGTCCTTGGGGTGAAATTAAGGGGCAAGAAGTAAAATTTTTTAAAGATTGGTGACTGATAGTTACTGCATTTTTTCAACACGAAACAGGCTTTAAGCAGATTTCAAGAATTGCGTTAAACTTATTTATTTCCATAATGTAAATTCACCTCTTTCAAGTTTAGCCCCTTATTAGTATTTTTCCAGATTAAAACTAGTGCTTAGCCCAGTCTTAGGATTAGTGGTACACCCATGTTTGGATTTACATAGAATTTATTTTTTGTGTTATTAATCCTTTAAGCTCTTCTCAATGTACAAATGGTTTTTGTGAGCGGTAATTTAGTTTTGAAACCTTTGAAGTAAACAATGACTATCTCACACTTGCATTAACCTACCTCTACTTTTTTGACATCCAATTCTTAAAAAAAAAAAAATGTTCGGTACTGCGACTTGCAAAATCTAAAATTACAACCAAAACTATAATATAGCCATAATAGAAAACACTAGAGCCAAAAATAAAATTTAGGATATCTTTCCAAGACACAAATTAAAAGCAAAACAATCATAGTTCCCCGCATGAGTGATGATTTCACAATTTTAAAAGTTAGCACTTACACTCTCTTTGTTAAAAAAGTGCTCTGACACAAAGTTGTGAGAAAAAGAATACAAATAGAGAAACAATACTAAAGCATTATCCTGTGTACAATTACAGCATATATTTCGAAAAAATAAGTTTGAGCTCTAGTTTTGTAGAGCCTGAAATTATGGATACACTTCTTCCTTGTGTGAAAAAAATCTGGAATCATCCAGTACCTAGCAGGTTAGAATGGCCATCGAAATTTGTGGGTCTGTTCACAACAATATACCAGCACACATATAGAGTGATTTTTTTAGCATTGTATCTGAATTCTATAGATCTATGTTTGTTCAAATAGATCTATTTCATTCAGGTCTGTTTTGTTGATTTCAGTATTAATAAGTTCATTTACCATGTTGAAGAATCTGTTGGAGTCCACAGTTTGTTATCAAAATGAAAAGCTAAAGATCTAAATTATGTAACTCTGAGTTTGAAAAAAGTCTCATGTATCCCATCTTCTAATACTCATACTACATTTTCTAATAAGGAGGAAGTTCTTCTTCGTAAGCTTAATGGACATTTTCTCATTTCGTATGTGGATAAATGCTCAAACAAATTTGTGTCTATTTGCAAGAAATTCTATTTGGATCGTTATTGCATGAAGTCCACTCTCCAATGGGAACATATAACGCATGTTCTCAGGCTTCCAACCATGAATGTAACAAAATATCATCAAGATATTTGTCATTCTTAAAACTTTAATTATTGCCTAAATCTTCCATTTGTTTGTTTTGCATAAAAATTTCATAAAGTTCATAAAAGGCTAGGTTCATTGCAATAGCCTATAAAACTATGTTGACTGACCTTTCTAAGTGGCTAAGTAGTTGTTTCGAACCATTGCTTCTTTCTATTAATGAGCTTTGGTTAAACATACTTAAGGATGCAGATGTTCTTGTTATTTGTACTCGGATTTTAAATGATTCTCGTATAAAGTAAAGTTTTTAAACTCCTCTCGTAATTGAAAAGAAAAAACCCAACTTATGCTTTCCTAAACCTCACAACACTTTACATTAAAATCAATTTGGAAGATTTGAACTCTCATGCTAATAAGCTAATTTGACAAGTTTTTAGCAATAACTAAAGGACACTCGATGCAAAGCTTTAAAAGTGAAAAAGGGTGCTTTGCATTGTAAGTTTTGTTGGATGAAGGACAAAATTCAAGATGTTGATTCAAAGAAGAAAAGATCTACTGAAATACTTAATGTTGAAGATGTTTGTTGTTGGATGCACTTTCTCTTGGATAACTTGCATATTTCTCTAGGTGATTTGCTTTTTAAACAAATGATAGGTATTACCATGGGTACTAATTGTGGTGTTCATCTAGCTAACTTTTATCTTTTCTCTTATGAATTTAAATTTATACAAAGATTAGTTTCTTGTAATTATTAATCAAATTAGAACATGAATCTAGAATTAGATTATAATTCACATTAGAAGGCTTAGGGGTCTAGAGAAAGGGGTTTATGATTTAATGTTTAGGGTGTATGGTTTATGTAAATGTTATGTATAATATGCCTAGTATATTATGCATGTCATTCATGACATTAAGTTATTTTAGAGTTTAGGGTGTGTAGATGGCAAATCCTGAAAGAGTTGAATGGTAATTAAGATTTCCAATCCTAGGATTGTGCAGGCCCTTACTTTTCTCTCATTAAAGACGAGGTTCTAATCTTTCCTTTATAGGAAAAACCTACATGTTACATGGGGAGGGAATATGAGGTGACATTCTAGAATAGGACATAACCGCAAGGTTCAAGTACTTGAAGGGACACATTCAACTCTAAATCATGTTTGTGTATTTCAATGAGTTATACAAATTGCATGTTTTTCAATCCTTTTCATTGTTTTTTATTTTGTTTCTTTGCTTATTTCTTCTTATTTTCTTTTAAGCCTTTCTTAATGAGTAGTGTTTGATTTTCTAATTTGTGAACAGTTGTTGATTGCCATTCTTCCTTGTCTATTTATGGAGTAGCATGGTTATTACCCTGAAAAGACCAATCTCTGCTTGTGCATAATAATCATTACCCAATTTTCATAGTCTGAAGGTATGCTAGAAAGTAGGATCATGATTGTATCATTGTTTTGAACGTCAGAGCTAATTGCAGCCATTTGAGAAAGCAATGTTTTGAATTTTTCTATATGATTAGAAATTGTATCATTTTTTGCATCTTTGGTATAAGGAGTCTTTTTCTTAAATAAAGTTCTGTAAACACATCTCTAACTTATGTCAAAGTACAATACTTTGGACCTTACTTGAGCCTAATAATGACTCACAAGAGAGATTGATTGATTGATCATCAAATGAATGCAAACTAGACACACAAAATTTAGATCTAGATCGACAATTTTACATACATCAAGCAAGAGCAACCTAAAATCATTAATAAAAAATGATGATCAACCATGTTAAATTTACACAAGCTAGTTTGTAGATTCCACTTTAAATTACTTTGAGGCCATGTTGTGGAATGTCACACGTGACAAAAACATAGGATAGCTTCTTCTAAGTCAAATCCATAACCTAGCTTTGGAATGGTACCTTTGGAATAAGGTCAAAATGTGCATCCATGGATAGGCTAGAGATATTCTAGGAGCTAAAATTAGCATGTTCTACATTTTTTTTGGATCTTGAGACCTTGACCCCAAATTAGGGCGGATCCAATGACTATGAGGTTAGATGTTAGGGTTAGGTTATGATGAGTCTAGAGAAGATCTAAAATGATCAGATCCGAGCTTCAAATGTATAAATATGTGATGGGTTCTCCATCAAATAATGAGTAAAATCTAGATCTTCCTTCATGACTAATTTGTGTCTATCTTTTGAATGAGGATTGCTATTGCCATATGTGGTGGCTAGGCCAGCCACTATGTACCTATTTTTCGGATTTTCCAAGCAATATCATAAGTTCTAAGATGAAATGCAGTACTTAGCAAGAATGTATGTGCATAATTAGTGCTAATCTAGCTTAGTCCAATGAAGTTTTTGTTCAAAAGTTTGAATGTTAAAGGCATGTTTGTAAAGGCTATATCCATGAGAAATGCCTAGTCTTTGCTACTAAGGCATCTTTGCCATAAGGCCACAATTTTTATATTAAAAGAAATATCCATTTTCTTGGACCTTTCTCAGTCACTAAGAGCAAGCCACATGGCTTTCATAAGCACATTTGAACTACACAAGAGGCTTAAACCACATGAATCGGCCTTTAGCCATTGGGCTTTTCTCTCTTCGACCCAAACACGAGCATCTTTTAAGCATGCTTTGCTCCTTAGCCTATTGATCAGACAGATAGGGTAGCGAAGAAGTTCCAGTTGCATCTCTAATCTCCATGTAGAGATGTGAAGGGCTAGAGGCAAATTAATGCATTTATAATGGCTATTTCCAGGTCGTTTTTCTACCTCCAGTGGCAGTCTACAAGCGGTTTGGACAGATTTTTTGGATGTTTTTAGACAGTGCTCAAGCAAAATCATCACCGACCATCATTCATCTCTTCATATGGCGGTTTTCAAACAGTTCTATGGGCATTTGGGCACCAACGCACTTCCAAAGTTTGATATGGCAGTTCTAGTGCAGCCAGTTTGCAAATGTGGGCATTTTTCACCTGGCAGCCTTCTATAGGTTTCTAGGTGCCTCATTCTAGATGTCAAAAGTCCATTTGCTATCTTTTTTGCAACAGTTACCATAGTCTCAACCTCTGTGCATGCCTCTTCTCTTGGCTATATCTCTCCAAGCTTTGCCATTTCCATTTATTCACTCAGTCAAGACAAGGAGCAGAGTCTCCATGGTTTTGTCATGCTTCAAGAGAGATCTTCATGTCCTATCTATATTAAACCTTTCTTTGATGTTTGTTTATAAATTATCAAGGTTGTGATGGCAGCCGCATTGCTAAAACATTTGTCAATGACCAATTTGTAAACATCTTCACTCCACTCCGTTCATTCTTGGTTTTTTCCTATTTTTCATTAATAATGACGGAATTAGCTCTTTCATTGCTCTCCAGTGGGAATGACACTCAATTGTACTACAAAATTCTATCATTTTACTGTTGGCATGTTACGACACCATATGATACTTTGTGATTATTAGATGTGATTGAAGGTGCAGGTATAGTACATAGGCAGTAGCAGGCCGTACACTCACACGTCTGAAGTTTTCAGAACAACAATCTGGCCTCTATCGAATTGGATGAAGCGCGTTCTACAGATGAGATGTTATCAGAGTAGTACAGCAATACTACACTCTGGCTAATTAAGGTGTCAACAAAGAATCGAGTATTGTTCGATGTATTCACGACTGTGCAGACAATTAATTAATCGAGTTCGCGAACCATTTGTTTCTAGACAGAAGTCCTTAACAACTAAAGCCCAACTTAATGGTTAAAGAATACAAAAAGTTCTAGAATACGTTAGAAACCTATGTCAATGCCAATCAGGAAAACAAATCAGAGACTTGATTCTTCAGATAGGGACTGTCATCTCATATGTATACATACAGCTTTATTCAATGATCGTGCTAGACTGTACCAAAGATAGTCGTTATTCGAGTGTCGAAAAGAAAGTATTCATGACAGATGAATAAGATGGTTTAAAGACAGTTCTTTAGAGCATGCTTTACGGAAACACAGCAAACGACTATAATGCACTAGAGCATCTGTCTGATCAGAGAGTAATTCATGAAATGCGTTAGAGATTGTTAGAAGACTCAAAATCACTCACACTCAGCAGTGCGGAGAACAGATATAAGAGAGAACAACTCACAGAACTCTATTCACTTCTTCAATCTCTTACATAAGCATAAACTCTTCTCGTTCGATGATCGAGACTGAAGTGTAAGATCAATATATGCTCTACGGGGTGAACAAACAGTTAGAATTAAAGTTAGAATCATTGTGTTACTATACTGTGGGTCCTATCAGTGGATAAGGATCAGTTGGCCTCGCCACGAGGCAAGTCGACGGGACACGCGTCCCGCCAATGGCAACCTGGGTCATGCATGGGTTGCCTGAGTGAACAACTATATGTATAGTGTAATTTCATTTTGAGAAATACAGTTGCTATGTGAGCTTGCTGAGGAGAGTGATTTTCTATCTGTGTTACTGTGTAGCATGATCTGTGTTCCTGTGCAAAGCAAATTCTAAGTTGGTATCAGAGCCGTACATGGAGTGTACACAGTACAGTGTCGCCGTTGAAGAGAGCTTCGGGAGAACTGTCTTCTGAGAGTTCGGGGTTTTACGGCGGGTTGAAGACGGAAAGAGAAGCACTGGTGCACGGTTTCTAATTTATAGAGGCTTGTTAAGCTCAGCAGAGGGATTATTAGCCTGTGCATAGCATCAGACAGGGAAAAATTTGGTGAAAAATTGACAATTGCGAAGCCAGCTGAAAATTGAAACTGGACTTGGGGTTACGGTTTTTATACATAACTGGTGATTTCTTCGCTGTTTGTGCACCGTTTTGGATGTCGTAAGGACAGGAAGGAAGCTAATCACACTGTCAATCAGCCATGGAGAGCTTCTGAGGTTTATGTCAGAGATTTGTCTCTAGACAGTTAACCTAGCAGAATTGCGGTAAAAAGGTGAAAAAGCCACTTTGTCAAGTTGAGCTAAAATCACTGTTTCTCCACGGAATTTCCTGACTGAACACTCTACAGTCTTGGATTCAGTAGGGCGACCCTGCTCCAGGCCTCAGATTGTGCTCAAAACGATCCACAGGAGAGTTTGATCTGACATTTTTCAGAGAAGGGAGGCGCGGCCGCAGGCAGGGAGGTCGCGGGCTGTTCGCGCTCCCAACGCAATAGTCAGCATAGTGTCTTGAAGACCATAGCGATTGTAGGAGCATGGTTCAATGCCCAGATGCAGTTTGGACCTTTGGATGAGGTGTCAAATGAATCGACGGTCCAGAACCTGTGATGGGAAAGAAATTTGGACCACAAGATTTGGTTCAGCCATTGGATGAGCTTTGAACAGGGCCCTGAAGAAGTGAAGTGCATTCTGGCCTTCAACTTCATTAAAAACTTTCATACTGAAAGTTGAGCTGGGTCCTTCACAAGTGAAGAGTGAAGTTTCTTCATTGTGAAGAAACAGTTCAAAAACTAGAAAAGTCCCTATTTTTGGGTCCTTTGCCCATTTTGACCCAAACGAAAGGCTATAACCTCCAAACGAAGGGCACCCGGACTGTACCTACAAGTACGGTACAACAAAACAGAGTGATTGCAGCGGAGAAAGTGTTCGGAGTACGCCAGAAGTGATTTCACCATTCCATTGGGGACGTTGTTAGGAGTTGACTACTGAGTGCATTTCGGAAGGCGACATCGATTTGGCTATCAAATTGGTGAAAAAGCGACGAGTCATGGATTCAGTAGGGCGACCCTGCTCCAGGCCTTAGATCTTGCTCAAAACGATCCACAGGAGAGCTTGATCTGATGTTTTTCAGAGAAGGGAGGCGCGGCCGCAGGCAGGGAAGTCGCAGGCAGTTCGCGCACCCAACGCAATGAAAAACTCAGTATACCAAAGATCTTAGCATCTGCAGGAGTTTGGTTCGATGCCCAGATGTACTTTGAACCTTTAGATGAGGTGTCAAATAAATCAACGGTCCAGAATCTGTGATGGGAGAGAAATGTGAACCACAAGATTTGGTTCAACCATTGGATGAGCTGTAAACAGGGTCCTGAAGAATTGAAGTGCATTCTAGCCTTCAACTTCATTAAAATTTTTCATACTGAAAGTTGAGTTGGGTCCCTTCACAAGTGAAGAGTGAAGTTTCTTCAAAGTGAAGAAACAGTTCAAAAGCTAGAAAAGTCCCTATTTTTGTGTCCTTTGCCCGTTTTGATCCAAACGAAAGGCTATAACCTCCAAACGAAGGGCACCCGGACTGTACCTGCAAGTACGGTACAGCAAAACAGAGCGGTTGCAGTGGAGAAAGTGTTCGGAGTACGCCAGAAGTAGTTTCACCATTCCATTGGGCATGTTGTTGGGAGTTGACGACTGAGTGCATTTCGGAAGGCGACGCCGATTTGGCTTTCAAATTGGTGGAAAAGCGACGAGTGGCCTGGTAAGGAAAAAAGTGCAGGTCATTATTTTCAACTTCTGACATCACTGCTGGCCTCGACATACTGTTCTTAGCCTAAGGCAGAAGTTTCAAGCAGTTTTGCAATGGCAAACATGGGAGAGTCCATTTTGAGTGAAAGTAGCGAATTGGACAGGATTTCCAACTATGCAGTGTGGAAATTCAAAATGAAAAACATACTGATGGAGAAAGATGTGTGGGAAGTTGTCACAGGTGATGAGAGAAGGCTGCCAAATGAAGCAGACATCAAAGTGTTCGACAAAAAGATGAGGAAAGTGTGAAAATTGTCAACATTTCCTAGCTAGTTTGAGGCCTAAATTGGCTAAAATTGTAAATAGTTTTGGTTCTGGAGTTTTGCACGTGTGAACCAGGCCACAATGTTTTTATTTACTGTATTTTTTCAGTATGATGAAGTGTCAAACTTCATACCCTTCAAAATGAGACCATTTTGATGTATTTTGGTCATATAAGCCATTTTTAGCTATTTTTCCTATATAGGGAATATCTAGGGTCAAGTACCTTCTAGAGAGAGGAGAGAGAGTCATCTTCCTCATCCATAAATAGTAGGGAAGTCGTGGAGAACAGGTTGGAGAAACCTTTTGTATGCTTCATTGAGATCAATAGATCATTGTCATTGTTTCTTCCTCCATTGAGAGCATTGTTGTGTGTATTGTCTTCAAGCTATTGTGTATGATCTTAGGTGCTTTCCAAAAGTGATAGGCTGATGTATTATGGACTGTATAATGCTATTTTGGGCCGCACTTGATGTTTATGGAAGTTTCCATTTGTGGTAAATGCTTTTTGATCAAGTTCTTTGCATTCTAGGTAGCATAGAATGTGTTGCCAATTCCTAGCTTATGTAGTTTGGAGTGCAAGCATTCAAGCCAATGATCTTGGAGTTTAGATCCACTTAGGATCTGTATTTTTCACATGGTATCAGAGCTGGTTGGCTTCTATTTACAATAAGTATTCCATTTTTGGTGATATTTGGATGTTTGATCAAGTTCTAGCATGATTTTGCATTGCTTTGTTGATCAAATCTTACTAACCTTTGTTTTGTGAGTTGAACTTGTGGATCAAAAGCATATTTCAGGTCTATTGAAGATCAGAGGCTGAAAAGAAACTATTTTGGATCAGATCATAACACCTAATCATTTGTGATTGTGAGGCTTGTGCATATTCAATACTAACAATGTTCTTTTCAATCCTATTGTTGACAATCTCCATTCTTGGATGAACACTCTCCTTAAGTGGATGAAACTTCTCCTTAAGTGGATGACAAATGCTCTTTTGAGTGAGTTGTAATTCTCCTAAAGGCTGAGCAAAGCTCCCATTTGGATGAAAGATCCCCTTTTTTGGGTGAACATATTGTAAGCTCCATTGTGAAGAGCATATTGTAAAGATTGTCATCAATTTTGGCATAATTTTTGGTGTACTTTGTTGAGCATGTAAGTAACTCTCCTTATGTAATTTGATTGGAGCATTTGCTGGAAGGTGTTAACCATTATGCAAGTGTGTTTTCAGGTTCTTAACAGGTTGAGGAACATTCTCATGTGAAGTGATCTTAGATCTACATCTAAACACCAAGATTTGACAAGATAGTGAAGCTAGTCTTGTGATTCACTAAGTGTGCTCATTCATTCACCTCTAAATCTTGTATTTATCACTTGCTGGAGTTTATAAACTTTTAGAAGTGTGGTTTACATGTGGTTTTACAGGTTGAATCAATATCTTAGTGTGTTGATCATATGTTGATCAAGTTTGTTCATTACTAGGTAATCTTGGCATCCTAGTTTTGGGTATTTTCTAAGAATGCAAGTAACTCTTCACACCATAACTTGATTTGGTCACTTGCTGGAAAGTTTGAGAGCTTAAGCAAGAGTGTGTTCAGGTTGGTTTGATTTTGTAATCCATTCTTAGTGTGTGCAAAGTGTTGCATGTGTTTCAATCTTCCTTTCTATGCTTGGAAACCATCTAGGTTCAAGATAGAAGTGTTTTAGGGTCCTAAATCTTCATAGATCTCTTTATCTATCATTTGTTGAGAGAAAAGTGAGTGCTAAGTGCTTTAGGACAGAACCTAAAAGTTGAAGAAACATTAGAATCATGGCTTCCAATGGTGGGATCATGCTAGAGTCTAGTGAAAGGTTGAGTTCATCAAACTACTCTACTTGGAAAGTGAGGATGGAGTCCTTACTTGAGTTGAATGAACTCATGGACATAGTTGCAGAAATTGAAGAGAGACCTCTCACACTTCAAGAGCAACAAAGGTTTGATAAGAAGGCCAAAATGGCTCTTCATATCATTAAAATGAATGTTACAAATGAACTTCTCAAGGAAGTTGGAAAGTGTCAAAGTGCAAGTGAGGCATGGAATGCCTTAAAGAAGCTCTTTGAATCAAAGTCCACATCTAGGGTATTGACCCTAAGGAGACAAATATTTTCTAGTAGGCAAAGAGAGGGTGAAAGTGCTCATGCATTTATCTTGAGAGTTAAGTCCCTAAGTGATGATTTAGCATGCATTGATGAGAACATAAAAGATGGTGAAATAGTCCAAGTTATGTTGAATGGTTTGCTAAATGAACATGCTAACCTTGTGCAAAGTTTTGCCATTCAAAGAGTCTTGCCAAGTGTGGTTGACTTGCAAGAAATCTTATTGGCTGAAGAACATAGGTTGCAATCAAAGCTTGATGGTGCATCCTTGCAAGGTGGAGGTGAAGAGGCCTTCTTCACAAAAGGCAAATTCAAGGGCAAAGGTAAAGGCAAAGGGAAATGGTCCAAAGGTGGTAACTTTGATCATGATGATCACTCTTCCTCTTCCTCTTCTACTAAGAACAATAAGTCAAAGTTCAAGTGCTTTTATTGTGGGATAAAAGGTCATTTTGCAAATGAATGTTTTAAGAAGAAAAGAGAGCAAGGAGAGAGGCAAGGAAATCTTACAATAGATGAGGAAGAACATAACACATGTGAATCACTTGTTATGACTTCAAGTTTGTTAGCCAACATAGATGATAATGATCCTTGGTGGATTGATAGTGGAGCCTCATCTCACATGACAAGACATAAGGAATACTTTACATCCTTATTGTCTTATGAGGGAGAAGGTAACATCATCTACACTGCAAATGATGGTCAATGTGACATCAAAGGCATAGGCACTATTCCTATTTCCCTTTCAACAAATAGGACAGCAAATCTTGAAAATGTTTTGTACATTCCTTCAATCACTAAGAATTTGCTTAGTGTAAGTCAAATGATTGACAAAGGACTTGATGTGGAGTTCATTGGAGATGCATGTTTGATAAGTAAATGTGGATCCTTGATTGCTCAAGGTAGGAGGCATGGTAAACTTTTCAAGCTTGATGCATGTGTGATCTCTAATCATGAAGGATGTATGGCTAGGGAGCAATTGACAAACCAAGAAGTTTGGCACAAGAGGTTGGGCCATCCCAACTTCAAATCTTTGGAGGTAATGGCAAAGAAAGAGCTTGTTCTTGGTCTCCCTAAAAGTCTTGTTGCAAACAATAGTGTTTGTGAACATTGTGCCTTGTCCAAATCTCATAGACTTGCTTATTCTAGATCTACTTCTAGATCTAAAGAAGCTTTTCAACTTGTGCATTCTGATATTCATTCTTCTAGTACAACTAGCAATGGTGGGGCAAAGATGTATGCAACTTTCATTGATGACTTTAGTAGGTATACTTGGATCTATCTTCTTAAAAGTAAGGATGAAGTGTTTGCTGCATTTGTCAAGTTCAAGAATGAAATGGAAAACCAATTCAATACAAAGATCAAATGCTTAAGATTTGATAATGGAGGGGAATACACCTCAAATAGGTTCAAAGACTTTTGTATAGCACATGGGATTAAGAGGGAGATGTCTAGTCCTAGGACTCCACAACAGAATGGAGTGGCCGAGAGGAAGAATAGAACCCTTTGTGAATGTGCCAAGGCAATGAGACTACATGCTAATCTTGCTAAGTCTTTTTGGGGGGAAGCTTTAGCATGTGCTAACTATCTATGTAATAGATGGACAAGTGCTTCCTTGGATGGTAAAACTCCTCATGAGGTTCTTTATGGTAGAAGGCCGAGTGTCAAGCATTGTAGGATCTTTGGATGTACATGTTTTGTCAATATCACACTTGATGATAGAACTAAAGAAGATCCTTCATCAAAGAAGGGTGTGTTTGTTGGCTATAGTGAAGTAAGCAAGGCTTACAAAGTGTACATTCCTTCTACAAAGAAAGTTGTCATAAGTAGGGATGTCATCTTTCATGAAGAGAATGTTTCCAATGTTGTTGATGTTGATGTTGATGTGCCTACTAATCATCATGATGTGCAAGATGTCTTGGATGAAGATGGAGATGCCACTCCAAAGCAAACTTCAAGGAAGACTCAAAGGCAAAGGGCTAAGCCATCAAGGCTAACCTATGATGAAAAAGGAAAGCAAGTGGTGGACAACTCTAACTTTGCTTTTCTTACCTCTTTTGATGAACCAACTTGTGTAGGTGAAGCAATTCAAAAGAAGGAATGGATCCAAGCCATGGATCATGAGCATCAAGCACTCATCAAAAGCAACACATGGAGGTTGGTAAAGCTTCCAAAGGACAAGAAGGCAATTGGTTGTAAGTGGATCTTCAAGATCAAGACAAATCAAGATGGATCAATCAACAAGTACAAGGCAAGGTTGGTGGCAAAGGGGTATGCTCAAGAATATGGTATTGACTATGATGAGACCTTTGCACCCATGGCAAAGATGGTAACTATTCGAATCCTAATCTCTCTTGCAACTCTTTATGATTGGGATATGTGGCAAATGGATGTTACTAATGCCTTCTTGAATGGTGATCTTGAAGAAGATATTTACATGGAGCAACCCGAGGGCTATGTTTCACATGATGAACCTAATCATGTGTGCTATCTCCAAAAGAGTTTGTATGGGCTAAGGCAAGCACCAAGGAGTTGGTATGCTAAGCTCAATTCCTTCTTACTTTCTCAAAACTTTGTTATGAGTGAGTATGATCATTCTCTCTACTTTAGATTGAATGAAAATGATATCACTTTACTTTTGATCTATGTTGATGACATTATCTTAAGTGGTGGTAACAATCTAGATATAGATGAAATCAAGATGGCACTCAAAAGAGAGTTTGAAATTCAAGATCTTGGTAAACTTCATTATATCTTAGGAATAGAGATTATTAGAACTTCTAGATCTACATTCATATGTCAAGAAAAGTATGTTAACTCTATTCTAAAAAGGTTTCATATGGAAGATTGTAAAGTTGTTTCTACTCCTATGGAATCAAATGTAAAGCTAACTACAAGAAGTAATGAAAGATCCTTCAAGGACATTACTCTCTATAGAAAGCTAATAGGATCTCTTATATGGTTAACCATCACAAGACCTGATCTAAGCTTTGTGGTTGGTAAACTAAGTCAATTTATGCAAGATCCTAGTGAGGCTCATTGGAAGCTAGGAAAGAGAGTACTTAGATACATCTCGGGATCTAGAGATTTTGGCATCTTGTATGGAGGTACTACACCTAACCTTTGTGGATTTTCAGATTCAGATTTTGCAGGTGATCAAATGGATAGGAAGTCAACAAGTGCCTTTGCAATCTATCTTGGAGATGGAGTGGTCTCATGGCTATCAAAGAAGCAACCAACTATCTCTCTATCTTCCACCGAAGCCGAGTACAAGGCATTAACAACATGCACCAAGGAGATTCTTTGGATCAAGAGGATGTTATTGGATCTTCACTTGCTGGAACCAGAGAAGACTCCAATCATACTTTGTGATAACCTTTCAGCCCAAAGCTTGGCAAGCAATCCTGTTTTTCATGCAAGGAGCAAGCACATTGAGATTGCTCACCATTTTGTGAGAGATCAAGTCATTGCCAAAGAGGTGGAGCTTCAACATGTCTCTTCAAAGGAGTGTGTGGCTGATATCTTCACCAAACCATTGGGAAAGGACCTATATTTAATGCATAGATCTAATCTTGGAATGTGCTCAAAGACTATGTTGAAACTAGCATCCAATGTTGAAGAGGGAGTGTGAAAATTGTCAACATTTCCTAGCTAGTTTGAGGCCTAAATTGGCTAAAATTGTAAATAGTTTTGGTTCTGGAGTTTTGCACGTGTGAACCAGGCCACAATGTTTTTATTTACTGTATTTTTTCAGTATGATGAAGTGTCAAACTTCATACCCTTCAAAATGAGACCATTTTGGTGTATTTTGGTCATATAAGCCATTTTTAGCTATTTTTCCTATATAGGGAATATCTAGGGTCAAGTACCTTCTAGAGAGAGGAGAGAGAGTCATCTTCCTCATCCATAAATAGTAGGGAAGTCGTGGAGAACAGGTTGGAGAAACCTTTTGTATGCTTCATTGAGATCAATAGATCATTGTCATTGTTTCTTCCTCCATTGAGAACATTGTTGTGTGTATTGTCTTCAAGCTATTGTGTATGATCTTAGGTGCTTTCCAAAAGTGATAGGCTGATGTATTATGGACTGTATAATGCTATTTTGGGCCGCACTTGATGTTTATGGAAGTTTCCATTTGTGGTAAATGCTTTTTGATCAAGTTCTTTGCATTCTAGGTAGCATAGAATGTGTTGCCAATTCCTAGCTTATGTAGTTTGGAGTGCAAGCATTCAAGCCAATGATCTTGGAGTTTAGATCCACTTAGGATCTGTATTTTTCACAGAAAGCTTTGACCTTCATTAACTTGTCAGTGAAGGATCACATCATTACCCACATTTGTGATGCTATTACACCCAGACAGGCATGGGATGTGCTAAAGGAGCAGTTCGAGACGTCAAATCCGTCAAGAATCATGTTTCTGAAGTCAAAGTTGAATAGTGCCCGCATGAAACAAGGAGAGCACATTTAGACGTACATGACCAGAATCAAGACAATGAGAGATGAACTGCATTCTATTGGAGAGCGCATACATGATGTGGAGTTGGTGCATAATGCATTATGCGGCATTGCAGAACCCTATCAGATGTTTGTGAGCAGAATAGCATCAAGAGAAAGATTGCCAACCTTTGACGAGCTCACAGGAATCTTGATGCAGGACGACGAGAAATGGTGAAAGCTAGACGTCAAAATACTGATGATCAGGCACTTGCGACATGCCAAAAAGGCAAGGGCAAGGGCAAGAAGAAGACTAAGCAGCAATTTGCCAAGTCTCAGGAGGATGAGAGATCTTCCAGCAAAACTAAGAAGAAAGACAAGTGCTTCCATTGTGCTAAAAAGGGCCACTGGAAGAGTGAATGTTGCAAATTCCTGGCGGAACAAGGCAAGGGGAAACCAAAAGAAGCAGGTAACCTTGTCAATGAGGGTGAGATTGAAGACTCTAGCATCTTCATATCTACATTGTCATCTAATCAAGATGATCAAGCATGGTATATTGACTCAGGAGCCACAAGACACATGACAGGTAACAAGAACTGGTTCAGTAGTTTGAAGGCATTGGATAATGGGACATTTGTTTCACAAGCAAATGGTGAAGTGTGCATGATCAAGGGGATAGGCACAGTTTCAATCCAACTGCCTGATGGCAAAAGCAGGATGATCAGGGAGGTACTTTACGTACCAGGTTTGAAGAAAAATCTACTTTCTGTTGGAGTCATTACTGATCAAAAGTTGAAAGTAGAATTCGCCCATGATCTTTGCTTTGTGAAGGATGCGAACCAAAAGTTCAAAGTTATTGCGAATGGAGTAAGAGAGACCAATACAAAATTGTACAGGTTGAATGCTACAATCAAGGGGCAACATGGACTTGTATCATCCATTCCTTTGCAAACTGAGTTGTGGCACAAGAGGCTTGGTCACTTGAACTTGGGAAGCCTCAGTTTGATGAGAAAATTGGAGATGGTAACAGGACTGCCTACCATAGAAGATCACTTGAAATCGATGTGCGAATCTTGTATATATGGGGAGCAGCATCGAGAGAAGTTCAATAAAGGGGTTGTTGCAAGAGCAAAGAACATCCTGGATTTAATCCACACAGATTTATGCGGGCCCATGAGGACCATGTCCTTAGGAAAAGCCTTCTATTTCATGACCTTTATTGATGATATGTCACGTAAGATGTGGATCTACTTCTTGAAGAAGAAATCAGATGCTTTTGATAACTTCAAGAACTTCAAAAACTTGGTCGAAAATCAGACAGGTAAGAAGATCAAAGTCCTAAGATCAGATAGTGGAGGTGAGTATAAGTCTAATGACTTCAATGATCTTTGTGATCAATGTGGGATTAAAAGACAATTTACGCAAGCTCATACTCTTGCTCTCAATGGTGTAGCTGAGCACAAAAATCGTACGATTGTGGAAAGTGCTAGATCTATGCTAGCTGAGATGAAATTACCAAAAGATTTTTGGTCAGAAGCATGTAGCACGGTAGTCTATCTTCAAAATAGAAGTCCTACTATTGCCATACCAAAAAAAACACCTGAGGAAGCATTCACAAAGAAGAAGCCAAAGGTGAACCACTTGCGAATCTTTGTATGTAAGGCCTTTGTACATATTCCTAAGGAAGAAAGACGTAAACTTGATGTAAAAGCTATCAAGTGCATATTCCTAGGATATGATGATCGCGTGAAGGGCTATAGACGTTTTGATCCAGTCGAAAACAAAATCCATATAAGCCGAGATGTTATCTTTGATGAATCCAAGATGTATGAAGACGAAGATGCTGAGAAGATAGACACATCCAGTAGAAAAAATGGTATAGTGAGGATACCACCTGATGATGATCCATTCATTGACCTTCCGAGTGATGAACATGAGGATACATCTCAAGATACTACTACTCAACCTCAAGAAACAGGTTGGAGAGGTAGGGACAAACCTTTTGGTGCAAGAAGGTTTGAAATTGCAGGTGACAAACACAAGGAGAAGGATGTACCGTGGGACACATTTTCACCAGGAAGCCGATCACCTGACAGAAAGCTCCCTAAGTGGTTTGAGAGATTGATGGAGAGTCGCGATATAGATGACTTTCCAGGATCATCTAACCAGGGAGAGCTACGAAGATCAACAAGAGAGAAGATACTACCTGAGAGGTATGAAGCAAATTATGCTCTGTTATCCAGCATTATTCAAAGCAAAGAACCTTCCACTTATGGTGAAGCGAAGGATGATGACATTTGGATCAAGGCCATGGGAGAGGAGATGGAGTCAATTGCTAAGCATAGCACATGGGACTTAGTAGAACCACCAGTTGGCAAGAAACCCATTGGTTGCAAAGGGGTATACAGAACTAAGTACCATGCAGATGGAAGCATAGCAAAGCACAAATCAAGATTGGTAATCAAAGGGTACGCACAAAATAAAGGCATTGACTATGAGGAGACCTTTGTGTCGGTGTGTAAGTGGAATACTCTACGTCTACTTATTGCTTTAGCTTCACATTTTGGTTGGCCTTTGCATCAGATGGATGTGAAATCTGCTTTTCTAAATGGTGAGTTAGAAGAAGAAGTGTTCATCAATCAACCTTAAGGCTTTGTAACGAAAGGACAGGAAAATAAAGTATGTTGCTTGAAGAAAGCGCTTTATGGTCTTAAACAAGCACCACGTGCATGGTATAGCAGGATTGATCCCTACTTTCATTCAAAGGAGATGGTGAGAACACATTCTGATCCAAATCTATATGTCTTATGCTTTGATGGTATGGTTGCTTTGATTGCTCTTTATGTTGATGACTTGATTATTACGGAAAATAATCAAGAGATGATAGACATGATCAAGAAAGACCTCATGGAACAATTTGAGATGACGGATCTCATCCTAATGCATTACTGCCTTGGAGTAGAAGTGTGGCAAAAAGGACATGAAGTGGGTTTAACACAGGTGAAGTATGTCAAAGAGTTGCTACACAGGTTTAGGTTGCAGGATTGCAAACCAGTAAACACTCCTATTGAACTAGGTAAAAAGCTTTCTAAGCTTGATGAATCACAGTCATTTGATGCTATGCTATATAGACAGTTAGTAGGGAGCTTGATTTACCTTACCACAACTAGACCAGATATATGCTATGCTGTTGGCATCGTAAGTCAGTTTATGGCAGCATCTACGGAAACGCATTGGAAAGCAGCTAAACGCATTTTGCATTATGTGAAAGGCACTTCAGAGTATGGCTTGATTTACAGGAAGCATGATGGTTTACCTGAGTTGTGTGGCTATGTGGATGCAGACTGGGGAGGTGACTATGATGATCGTAGATCTACCACAGGATATATATTCCAGTTTTGTGGTCATTGCTTTTTCTGGTCTAGTAAGAAGCAAAGTACAATTGCTCTTTCGACCGCAGAAGCAGAGTATAAGGCAATGTGTAGTGCTGCACAAGAAGCTATATGGTTGAGACAAATCTTGGAAGAAATTGGCATAAAGCAAAAAAATCCCATGACTTTACATAGCGACAGTCAGAATGGCATTCAGCTAGCAAAGAATCCAGTGTTCCATGCGAGAACTAAACACATTGAGATTCAATATCACTTCATACGTGAGAGGTTGCTGAGTCGTGAAATTCATGTTGTTCATTGTAGCACAGAAGAACAACTAGCTGATATTTTCACTAAGCCACTTACTGGAGAAAAGTTTGATAAATTTAGATCAAAACTTTCTGTATTTAAAGTTTGTTGACTTTAAAGCTATGTATATGACTGTATAAAAAGTGACTCTACTTTAAGGGAGAGAGTTAGAATTAAAGTTAGAATCATTGTGTTACTGTACTGTGGGTCCTATCAGTGGATAAGGATCAGTTGGCCTCGCCACGAGGCAAGTCGACGGGACACGTGTCCCGCCAACAGCAACCTGGTTCATGCATGGGTTGCCTGAGTGAACAACTATATGTACAGTGTAATTTCATTTTGAGAAATATAGTTGCTATGTGAGCTTGCTGAGGAGAGTGATTTTCTATCTGTGTTACTGTGTAGCATGATATGTGTTCCTGTGCAAAGCAAATTCTAAGTCAAACACACCTCTAAAGCAACAGGTGCGTCGCTCCCGCGAAAGGGTCTAGTTAACAATTAGACTGAAAATATGTTCAACTATACCATAGGAGATATACTTAACTATGAGTTAAAGTTACTCTAGTTTATCATGTCTTTTCGTATCTAGTCGTTTCGTATGGACGACCTAGTAAAGATTGTCCAAGACAATGTCTTTTCCTTTTAAAGGTCTTGCCCTTAATTACAAGGCAAGTACTTAGGAAATATATTCCCGAAAAATGACTTAGGCCTCTTCACGATTTATACTTAACCGGCTCATATCTTCACTTGCGAGTATATCATGCCATATTTATATTGATATTCAATTTTTAACATTTTTGTGTCATCACATATCCCCTTCCTCAAATGTGAAATGTCCTCGTGAACATATTATCTTCATTTCGAGGATTATTTGAGAAACATTCTTGTTCATAAGATTTTCGTTGAGGCGAAAAGATAGTTCTTCGTGTATTTTGTCCTTTAGATATTTCTTCAACTTAGAGAATATGTGTCTTGTTGTTTCTTTAATTGAATAGGTTGTTTTGAGTTGATATTTGAATTGCTGATGAAAACTGGAATCAAACTTCAAAACATCTTTAAGCTTCAAAAATTCAGCATCCCATAGAAACATCACCACGACAAAGACACGAATGAATATTCATGAATGATTCAATTCTTCATATAACTTCTGGGCAAGCTCCAACTTCTATTGAGCTTCGATCAAGAGCAAATCTTCTTTTGATTTTGTATAGTGGCCAACTGGTAAGTTGCCGAATTCTTCTAACTTAACCGGGATAATGTTCCATCGAACAGCTCTTGGGTTAACTTGGTATCTTCATCTGAATCACTACGTAGAGTGATTTCTTTACAGTAACAAGCTGAAAATCTAATAAAATTGCTTTTTACATAAAGATTTTGAACAAAAAATAATGTCTTCGCCGCAAAGGTACCAAACTGCCAAAATATATATGTACAGAATTGCTTATAATGGAATGACTTCCTTCTATCTTGCAAATTATGTCAAATCTCCGCAAAATATTCTACAAGGTTTTGCTCCCAATCCACATATAGACTGAATAATTTCAGATAAGCCATATTTATATTTATCAGCAAACTTGCATCGCTTGTGGTTCGTACAGCTGAAACTGCGACTTTCGCTTCCAAGAATGTCGCTGATTATTTTTGTTTCGCAAAAATTGAAGTTTTTTTATACGGATATATTTGAGAGCATACATAACCGAAGAGCCTATGTATAACTCTACCGATCCGAAAGGTACGACCTGGAATTTACCCTGGATTATGCCAGCAGAGACATCCTTTCTGCTCGATAGTGAGTTGGGCCCATAACCAGAGAAAGTCGTCCTTCTCCCACGGTCGCTTCCAGTCGTCGAAGGCGATGCCTACTGCGCCTGGTAGCATCATGTAATCCACACGCCATTGAAACTCAATATTAAAAGCATGTGGACACCATTTCCAGAAGCGATCAACAAATGCACGAAATTTGTCAGCACATACCTTCGACTGATTTCGCCGCATTCGCTTTGGCTGTGTAGATGTAGTTGCCAAATCCTGAGTTTGCAACTTAGCAGCCAGCTTCTGAACTTCCATTTGTTGCTTTTGGTTCGACAGCTCCTATTCGAGCTGGCCAATCTTCACGATAGCCTCCAAGGATTCTGGATGGTCTGAGGCTCCGGTGCAGGCAGGCACAGCTTGGAGTTGTTGTGTGAGTTCATCAATTTGCAGGGCTCGAAGATAGTCATCGTGTGCATCGGGCCCGCTGCAAGATGGAGTGGCATCATTGAAGAGCTCCTTCAGCTCTGCCAACTCTTCCTCGACAAGAGCCTTCGCATCCTCGATCGGTTGTAAAAACTCGATTTGAAAATTTTCGAGCATCTGGCCTTGGAGCTAGTTCAGCTTCATGAGGTCGATAGTGATTGACCCTGTAGTGGTGCTCAGGGACAAAGCAGCTTCTGCCTTTAATCTTGTCATTCGCTCCTCCTGTAGATGTTTCTGGAGTGCGACCTTATGTTGATTTGCAGCCAAAAGTTGCTACATCAAAGAATCGTTTTGAGTCTGAAAAATGTTAGACTTGGCCTGAATCGCCTTATTGGTTTGCTTCAAAGAATCAGCTTCCTTTATTAAAGTTTGAAGCTGTGTTTCGAGAGAACGATGTTGTTCGATCAGCTTCGTGTTGTCTGATTCGAGCGAAGCGATCTTCTCAAAGGACTCTTTCAAAGAGTCGAGTGATTTCCTCTCTGAGGTGATAAGCTGCATTGTGAGTTGACAGTGGTACTTGTCGAACTCATATACTTCAGCCACAAGATTTTTCGCTTCTTTGTCATGGATCGAAACCACTGGGGCTGGTCGTCTAGTTCTTCGTCATCTGCCACAAGTGCCCCAATGTCACCTTCAGCAGCAATTCGTCCCTTGTCTGATGTATCGAACTGGGTTGCGTCATACTCAGAGGTGGATGCGCTCGTCTGCTTCTGAGATGTGGAAGCAGATGCTGGCTTTGAAGAATCAGCAGTAGCAGCAGCTCCATCGGTTTCTATGAAGAATTGAAAAAGATTATCTATGTTAGATATAGTAGTCTTACATTTTTTACATCAAGCATCTAGGTATAGGATGTTGATAGGAATAAATTTGGCATAGATGGCAAATTATGCATTTCCACTTGTAATGCCACTATTGAGCCAAAATAGAGTAAGAGGCTAAACACGTGCCAATTAGAGTGTAGAAAAGTGTAATGCTTTTGTTTGATGAATTTCAAGAGGTCCAATAGGATTTAGAGGTGGAACCTTGTGAGGTCCAATAGGAAATTGAGGTTTGCTTGAATATAGTCCAATAGAATTAAGAGGTGCATGGATCAATGGTCCAATAGGATCAAGAGGTGACAAAGTATGGTCCAATCATAGTTAAGCATAGTGGTAGCTCGTGGATCTACTAGTATCATTGTACTCCTCATTTTGAAGCTAATTGATTTGATGATTTTATGGATTTTGTGAGTTATTGGATTTCTAGCTTTCTCTCTCTACCCGAGAGCTCATGATGCTTTTTCTCTCTCTACCCGAGGAGAGCAGCTTGTTTTTACTTAGATTATTTTTTGAATACTTCCCACATGTGTGAGTGAGAGTTGGAAGTGTTTGAATGCATGTAGTAGTGTGTTTTTGCCATAGGATCTAAGATTGATCTTGAATCTCAGTCTAATCTTAATCTTGGTGCATCTACACACCTTAGGAGATCACAAGTACATGTTGTGGACAATCGGCGTGTGAAATTCAACATGGTATCAGAGCCTACCTAAGGTTACCATGCTTTTTGATCCATCTGAGTGAAAAATTTTCATCAATCTTGAGCTAGAAATTGTCAAGGCCCATTTTCCTAGCTATCTTGTTCAATTTTGGATCAAAAGAGATCAAAAGGACATTGATTGGGTCTGACCTGGTACTGTACGGAATCAGGTGCTCAGACACGTGTGAGGAACATCCAAATTCAGTTTGGAAGTTCTCTCTCATGCTTGATCCATTTATCTTGCTTGATAGCTTGTTTTGAACCTTTTTTGTCTAGTTTTTGATGCAATCAGTTTCATTCCATTTGGTTGAGCCAATCAGAAGTTATAAGCTTTTGAAAAGGGTTAGGTAGGGCACCTAGACCTGGGTAAACACATTTGGTTTGGTCAAGAGATTGCTTGGTTGATCCAAAATCACAGTTGTATGCTTGCCAATCTCATCTATATGTGATCGAGGCAATGTTTTGAGATCTTAGCCCTTTTGTTTCATGCACTATCATTGTATTTGAGTCAAATTTGGTTTCTTAGAGTACTTCACACGTGCTAAGAGTGTTTGATCCTAACTTTGCCTATACTCCATCATTTGATGTGAAATAGATCTTGTTTTAGAGAGATTTGTGTAGCTAGTGAGAATCAATTCACAAATAGTTGCAAGATCTTTCATAGGAGGAGATAGTACTCTATTATTGGATTCTATTGAGAGTGTGTAGCAGGATTTATTGTTCATCATTTGAGTTTTCATCACTTCAAATGTCTTCAATGGGTTCATCCTTGTTGGAACCAAGTGAAAGATTGTCCACTTCAAACTATTCAATTTGGAAAATGAGGATGGAGTCCATCTTGATCCTTCAAGACATGATGGACATAGTTCTTGGCCTTGAAGAAGAACCACAAGTTCTTCAAGAGGTTCAAAAATATAATTTTGAGATATCTTGAGTGATAGGAGCTACTTTCCTCAGAAATAGATCAAACTCTAGCAAATTGAATATCCTAAACTCGAGATTCATCAAAAACTTGTAGCATAGGCATATCAATCTATCTCGAGCAATAAACATCAAATTTGAGCTATTTGAATGTCCTAAATTAAATATTTCCTCTAATTTGATCACTCAATGGACAATTTGAAGTGATGAGGGCAAAATTGACCTATCTTGAATGTTAGACATCGAGTTAGAGCTATCATGGGTGATAGATATCAATTTGAGCCATCTCAAGTGATAGGGGCCAATTCAATAATGAGGGATCAAATCCGATTTATCTAAATTCTTGATCAAATACGATGTCAGGTGATAAGGACCACATCAATATGATTCATTTGAATATCCTAGACTCAAGCTTCCTCTACTTTTATCACTCAATGGACAATTTTGAGTGATAAGATCCAAAATCCAGCTACCTCGAAACAGAAGGCTTCTCTATATCAACCAGCAGAGTTACTTGTATAATTTGGTAGCAAAATTCAATTTCATGAATTGCAAGCCTGTACATGATTCCATGGATCTAGGTTTGAAATTATCCAAGGAACAATTCCCTTAGACTAATGAGAAGAAGGCAAAAATGAAGGATTATCCATACCAATCAATTATCGGATCTCTGATGTATGCGATGATCTCCACCAAGCCCGATCTTGCATATGCCATTAATTCCTTGAGCCAGTATATGGCTAATCCACTGGAAAGTTTTTTTAAGAGTAATCAAATATGTACAAGCCACTGCTGACCTTTGTATCCTGCTATGGTGAGACAATTCATCCGATATCCATATATTTCATGGATATACATATGCAAATTGGGTAGATATCGACACTTGAAGATCCAATTCTGAATTTGTCTTCATGTTCTGACAATGCAATTTTTTAAAATGTTTCCAAACCTTGTTTAAAGGTTTGAAGTTTGCACATACATCCTTTTTATCTGGTCTCTTTAAATCACTTTGGTAGCAATTTTCTTGAGACCAAAGCATAAACAACGACAACTTGCCACCAAAGTTTTCGTTCGATATAGCTATATGTTTTCAAGACATTTCTAAATACCATAGTTGACCAAATTCCAACCTTGGCTATTGAGACCAACTTTTTAAAAAACTCCAAGCATCTAGGTCGAAGTTGCAACCATTTCCCCTCATAATTCTCAATGTTCGGAAGACTTGGCTTTTTATCCCAATGTTTGATTAGTACTCCATTCAAATCCAATATAACAAACAAAGGATCATTTGATGGATCTTCACGAAAGAAAACCTGTGGTGAATGATCTTGAACACTCGGGATGTCATGAACGCTCAAAGTGGAGTCTTGATTTTGTGTGATCTCTAAATCTTGATCGTGACTTGATCTCAAATTATTGATAGAAGAAAATTCATCCATCACCAAGTAATGTTTTTCTTCATTATCCATAGATGAATCAACTTTGAACATCTTGCTTGAACATTTTGCTCAAACACATAAATCAAGTTTGACAAATCATTTGGCATTAATAATTTGCATGTACATTCCAAGGAACCGTCTCAGAACGCAGCTCACAGAAGGGGAAAAAGGCTCCATGATTTTGGTGCAACCTCTGACCCAGAAAGGTTAAGTTGTATCCGTTGAAGGCCCACTGAATTCCTACAAGAGGAAGTTCTACATGTTCCTACATATTACACTAATGACTCTTGTTTTGCAAAGCTTATGGAGGTGGAATAGCCTATGGGCAAGGATTTGACTTTGGTCTAGTTTCAAATCGTAGGCTACCTATAAAGATGGGACAGAGAATTCTACAGGCATCATGGCCTCTTGTCCATACTTGAGTTGGAATGGTGTCGTGCCAGTGGCCTTTTTGGGTGCTATTCAATATGCCCATAAAGCGGCATGTAACTTGAACTCTCAATCCGACAGACTAGTTTCCACCGTCTTCGTGAGGATTTCGCATAGAACCTTATTCATGGACTCAGCCTGCCCGTTACATCTTGGGTAATATGGGGCACTTTTGCGATGAACAACTAGGAAGGTCGACAACAAGTGTTCAATTACTGTGTTCAAAAAGTGTGTACCCTTGTCGTTGATGATTTCGAGTGGGCAACCAAATCGTACAATGATCTGCTCATAAAGGAACCGAGTAGTGGTTTTGGCATCGGCGTTCTTTACCACCCGAGCCTCTACCCACTTTGTGCAATAATCTATCGCCACGATTATATATCTTGCCTGTGTGAATCGCGTGGCGGGACTGATTGGTCCTACATAATCAATACCCCATTTGAAAAATGCTTGTTCTAATAAGATGGGGGTTAAACGCATATAATCTGAAAATTGTGGCCTTTTGGCTCTTTGGCACACATCACAAGCCTTTGCAAAGTTATGAGTGTCCTTAAATAGCGAAGGCCACCAACATCCAGCTAATAAGATCTTCCTAGCTGTGTTTTCTAAGGCAAAGTGTCCACCACCAACTCCTTCGTGTAGCAAGGATATGATGGGAATAATCTCACCCTCAGTCAAACATCGTCTAATCACACCGTCCGCACCCTTTTTATAAAGTTGCCCCGCTATAAGTGTATAGGGGTGCCACCTTGTAGATAAGTGCGTGTTGGGCAGATTTTGACAGTGTCAGATCTAGCACCCCCTTCATTAAAAACTTTGTGATGTCTTTGGCCCACATGGGGGTATAGTCAACTTGGAAGAGTATAACATCAGGTAGGTCATCATTGATGTCCTCCGTTGGTTTCTCATTACTCGGTATTCTGGATAGATGATCAATGACAAAATGTTGCGATCCCTTGCACACAACAATACGAAATTCGAATTCTTGCAGTAATAGCAACCAACATGTGATTCTACTTGTTGTGCAAGTTTTGTTCATGAGGTAAAGTAACGCTTGATGATCTATAAAAAATACAAAGGGTTTATCTAGAAGATAATGTTGAAACTTTTGGATGGCATAAATCATCGCTAATGCTTCCCTCTCGGTTGTGGTCTAGTTCATCTTCGCAAATGTTAATTGTCTACTAAGGAAACGAATTGGATAGTCCTTTTTGCACTCTCCGGGTTGAGTTAGCACTGCACTGATGGCAAACTTCGATGCATCAGTGTGCACGTAAAACTCCTTCGTGTAATTTGGAGCTCGCAAGGTAGGAGTAGTTGTCAAGGCGTGTTTGAGTTCTTGGAAGGCCTTTCTCTGTGACCCATAAAACAATAAGCATCTCGTATCGTTTTAGGTTCTAGCCTCTCGACGATGACTTTGATCTTCTCTGGGTCGGTGGCAATCCCATTGCGCGATACAATGTGACCGAGTACGACGTCGTGGGTGACCCATATCTGACATTTTTCAGGATTAAGAGAAATACCATACCTCTAGCATTGTATGAGAATACATTCAAGTACGGGCAGGTGCATGGATTCTTCCGAGTGCACCCCAAGGTCATCAAGATAGATCTCAAGGTTGTCACCGATGAGATCATAAATGCTACTTGCATGACATGTTGGAAGGTACATGGCACATTACACAATCCAAATGGCATAACGCGAAAGCAGAAGATACCTGATTCCGTAGCAAAAGCCGTTTTGGGTTGGTCTTCTTCAGAGATAACAACTAAGTTGTATCCACTGAAGCCATCCAGGAAGGAGTAAACTTCATCCCTAGCTAAGTTTTCCAATATGGATTCACCATACGGGATTGGAAAATGATCTCTTCCTATGGAAGCGTTTAATTTGTGATAGTCGACACAGATACGAAGCTTTCCATTCTTCTTTGGGACCCTAACGATAGGTGATACCCAATCTGTATGTTCCACCTCGTAGATGAAACCTACCTCCAAGAGCTTTTGGAGTTCTTCTTTGATGCGTGCTCTGTAGATCAAATTACAACGATAAGGCCTACTAGCATGGGGTTTAGCATCCGTCTTTAATGGGATTGTATGCACGGCAACCGAGGGATCTACCCCTATGACGATATTTTCTAAGGAGCTTCTCTAAGGCCAGACGTTGTTCGATGTTGAGGTGTGCTCCAATATGGACAAACTTTTCCTCTGTCTCATCAGGCTCTTGAAAATTTAACTTTATGGTTTGAGCAGGGCCATCATATGGCTCATTCCCCTTTGGCTCCCGTTGAGCTTGAGGCAGGTGGATAGTTACATCTTCAATGTTGAAGTCCTTGAAATGGTTGGGCACATCAATTTTATCATGGGCGTAGGGCTTCTTAGTCTTGGCCTTAGGTGGATCCTTAGGGGTTCTAGTCGTGTGGCTTGTGGACCTAGAGGATTGTGCTTCGCCCGGAGTTTCTCGAGCTATCGTAAGATCGCGAGGAGGCTCCACCTCTATAATATTTTTCATTTTCTCGCGGATAGCTTCCTTCCTAGTTGGTTTCGCATATACCTTGTGAACCTTGTTCTTGTGTGGCTTGGACGCTTGAGGGATGTCGATTAAGATTGCGTCATCTATCGCGTAGATAGATTCAGTATCATGTATCTCCCATTCGTATACCGGTTGTTTGACACGATATAGTTCCGGTTTGGCTGCAGCAATGCTAGCCCTAGGCTCTATCTCTCAGACCTTCTCAGGGAGTAGCCGTGGGGGAATGGCGTCCATAAAGCGCAGAATAGCTACATCTGTAATATCGGCCATGTCGGAGTCAATATCAAACTCTTGAGAGTGTAAAACACTCTCATCGTCGATATACAAGGTTATTGATTCGTCATAAAGTAGCCAGGCAACGTGAAGCAAGTCCTCGTTGTGGGGTTGAATGTTAACATAACTGACGTTGAAGATAGGAGTATCCAAATCAGTTGATTCAACAATAGATTCATCGCTATTAGTGTGATGTGTATTGAGTTCGCAATATTCCGCATTGACACAATCGATTGTTGCCAAGCTATGGCTCTAGCCTTGTATGCAAAATCCACAAGGCGCTCTACGGGCTGAAATAGTCACCCAGAGCCTGGTTCCAGAAGATCAACCCGTAGCCTTGGTATAGTGGCCCTTCTCTTTGATGTCACGATAATTTTCAAGAATAGACTCTGTGGTAGAGGATCCATATTCGGTGATTCGTGCGGGTTTGATCTTACCAGCAGAGTCAATTGTGACTGATGTTTTTCGATTGCCAAATGTAACGCGCTCTCTATTCCAATCGTGCACTACGCGTGCCAATAAGTTAGATCGGTCGCGTAGGATGACTACCATATAATGGTTTAGTGGATGATGTTGGGTTTTTTATTTGTATTGCCTTCAGTGGAACTAATTGGAGTTTTTTTTTTTTTTTTAAAGAATATTATACCTCCTCTAGTACTGTTAGCTGACGAGAATCAGGGAATGACTCGCACAGACAGGGTGAAAACGATCTCGCACACGGGAACTTACTCGCACACAATGAAAAATGACTCGTGGACGGAAACGTACTACACGTAGAGGCGTGGAGAGTGCAAAAAATGACTCGTGGACATGTAACTTACCACTCGCATATGAGTTGTACAGAAGATGACTCGCAAAAAAATGACCCGTGCAAACCTGTACCCATGGAGCTAGAAACCGTGGGAATGTTGCAGAGGAAGTACTCGCACAGAAGATGACTCATACAATAGTCAATGGGAGAAGGACTCGCATAACAGGAAATGGTAGAGATAATGACTCAGAATTTAACAAAAAAAATGACTCGTACAATACAAAAATGACTCACATAACACAAAAAATGACTCATGAAACACAAAAATGACTGTACAAACTTGGCTCACAGATCGGAAGAAGGCTCAAAAAACGGATATGAGGATAGCGGAAAAACGGCTATGATGACACCTAAAACATAGTTATGATGACCACTGAAAAACGATGGAGATCATTTGTTGCATAGCTTCATCTCTAAGAACATCTGGCACAGCCTATGAACCGAAACCTCGCAGCATCCTTGCATGCTTTCCAACAGTCTACAGTCGTAGATTTCTTGTTAGCCTTTCAGTCCGAAGTGGAGCAGCAACCTTCACTAACAAGGAATGACATAAACGCCTTCAAAGTGTTGGAAAAAACAGATGGAAAAGCATGAAACGCAGATGGGAGCTCTCATATGCACGCACTCAATGGCGTGTAGAGCTTTGTGAAGAATTTGCTACAGACCCATTCACACAGATGTTCGTTGAAAAATTTGTGGTGTGTATAGAGGGCTGGTAAGTTGTGCGAATGGTCAGAAAGGGACCTTTGTTGCGCTGATAAGCAAATTTGGATTTTCTTACCAACGCCTCTCAGACAGAATTCGCACAGCTACAAAAGATGGATTTGAACTGATCCTAAGCTATGGCCATACTGTGAAGAAGCAAAAATCCTTCACGTTGAAGCGGCGGCCATCCTTCACGGCAACGGCAGGTACTGATGGCCAGAATAGACCAGAATTGATGGCAGGTACTACGATTAGCCAGGCAAAAGCTGTGAAATAGATTAGGAATAATGACTAGGTAGTAGGCTCGCTACCGTGTGTGTAGGGCGGCTCGGTGCGTTGAAGGATGCCTGTAGCAGGCCTGCCCACGCCCAAATGCAAATTATGGCCGGTAAATGCTTTGCAAGACTTCAGTGGGAGGAAGGAACAATACCTGAGGGCAGTTGAATGCTGATGACACCTGGAAATAGCTGACAAAAAAACACGCAGTAGATGATGCGCCTTCTCACCTTCACCAAATGGCCTCTAACACTTGAAAAGTATGCTCCCCTGCTCTCCTCTCCTTCAAAAACGCACTATGGAAAGCTGTAGGTAAAATGTAACTATGGGATCTGGGAAAAATAGCAGATGGCGGGCTTAAAACAACTCACAACCCTGTTCCATCGTTGCTAAAGGGCCGCTCCTCATCATCAAATGCACGCTTCTCGTATGAAAATACCTGAGAAAACAAAAAAAAAAGTGTTTCGTGCTCTCCTCTCCGCGTGGACAGTTGCGTGGGCCTGCTCAAAAGGTTGCTCCAAACGTGCTCTATGATGCACGTTCCAAAAGCATGTGAATCCCTACTCAAAACACTGTTAGAAAGCTGGCTTTCATGGCTCAAAGCGCTCCAAAAGCATGTGAATCCCTGAAGTGCTTCAAAAACGCGTGCCTCCAAGCTTTTGTGCATCTGATCCACCTTCAAGCTTTAAGATGATTGCAAAGCAATAGCAAATACAGGAAGAAGGCCTAAAAACGATGGCTAAAGAAGGATGAGAAAAACTAAGGCTAAAAAGACTAAAGACCCTAAAAACCCTAAAAACTTACATAAAGGAAGATTAGAACAGCAGGAAAAACAAGTAGATGCAAAAAACAAAAAAAAAAGATGCAAAGCAACAAGCAAAAATAGCAAGAAAGAACCTGAAGAGCGTAGGGAAAATGAGAAAAAAAGCGGCAACGACACCAATGTTGTATCTTCAGCCTCCTCTCCGACTATGGCTCCAACTAGTACGAGTTATGGCTTCTCCCAACTAACCCTCACTAAAGCTATTTCCAACTAGCATGGATATGGACACAAGAAGACAGTCATGCGCATGGTGGTGAGTATTCTAATGGGTAAGATCCGCTCTTCTCTCGTTTCTCTACTTAGGAACTGACGGTGGTCACTTACAAAAAGGCACTATGAGACAAATAGACCACATAGGCTTAACTTGGTACCATGGGACAAACTCCGAATGGACCATAAACAATTGAATTAACTTAAGTTGAACTTATTTAGACTAGTTTAAGTTCCAATCTTCTAGACTTAGGCTTAGAACTAAACAGCTTTAAGTCGTTACAACATGGCGCAAAGGCCTAAACTTGACTGATCCAGTACTAGGCTTAAGTCTGTATCTTTTTCAAGATGGCTCGAATATTCCTTAGAATATTAGCCTACAGCTGAATCTTGCTGACTACGACTTCATAAGAGGAAGACAAAAACAAATTATGGCATAAAAGAATATGCCACAGTAGCATGAGCACACTCTACAAGATGTCAAGAAACATAATGACAAAAGAAATGGTCATCATGGACAGAAAATCAACCTGTGTTAATCATGTTTAAAGGGAAAACAGCACCGTGAACCATTCAGGTTCGAAGGAGCATGAGCCAAAGAGGTTCTTGGACTGATTTATAGCAACCTATGTGGGCCTATGAAGGTTGCTTCCATATTTGGATCAAAGTACTTTGCCACTTGTATAGGCGATATACACACATGATTTTCGTCTACTTCTTGAAGAAAAGGTCTAATGTGTTTACAGTTTTTAAATACTTCAAGAGTTTGGCTGAAACACAAACAAGAAGAAAGATTAAAATTCTGAGATCTGATAATGGTGGAGAATACACCAGTTCAAGAGTTACTGTCAAAATGAAGAAATCAAGACGAAGTACAAAGCTTTCAAAAGAATTTTGGGCATAAGCTATCTTGACAGCCGCTTATTTCCAAAATAGGAGTATGACAGCTGTTGTAAGCGATGTCACACCTTATGAGGCTTGGACTGGTGAGAAATCCAACTTGTCACATATCAGAGTGTTTGGTTGTAGGGCATACATGCATGTGCCTCAAGATAAAGATGGGAGCACTGAGCGATACAAGGCTAGATTAGTAGCCAAAGGATATTCTCAGAGTATGGAGTAGACTATCAAAAACATTTTCCTCCATGGTAAAATAGTCTACCATTCGTCTCTTATTTTCTTTGGTTGTTACACGTTTCTTATTTGTCCATTATATTGATATCAAGACTGCATTCCTTTATGGGTTTCTTGATGAAGAAATTTATATGAGGCAGCCTGAAGGTTTCCTCAACCCACACTTTTTTTTATTTATGTTGCAAACTGAAGAAGTGTATATATGGGTTAAAACAAGAGCTTGGCATAAAAGAATGTTTGAACTTTTAATCTCTATTGGTTTTAGAAGATTAGTTTCAAACAGCGATGTCTTCATTAAAACTAAAGGTGATTGTTCCCTAATCTTAGTTGTATTCGTTGATGATACGCTAATGTTTGGTAATAATCTAGAGATAATACAATAAACCAAGCAGCTTATAGGCCAAGAGTTTGAAATTACAGACCTTGGAGAAACTAAGAAATTCCTAGGAATTGAAATTACTAGAAATGAAGCTATTGGTATTGAAAAACTTTCTCATCAAAGTTACGTCTGTAAAATTTTGGCAGACTATGCAATGCTTGAATGCAAAGGAAAAGAGACTCCTATGGCACCTGGAGTAAAACTTTCAAAGGATGACTATCCAAGGACTGAGCATGAAGGATTCGAAATGAGTAATACACTGGAGCTCTAATGTATCTCACTATATGTACTGGACCAAACTTGGCCTTTCCTGTTTATGCTCTAGCACAATTTCCTATGGATGAGGCAGTTGCTAAAATGAGCTTGGGGAAGAACAATCAGAACCTACTGTCATGTACATGGACAACACTAGTGCAATCTCCATGACTCAAGATCCAGTCTTTCAATCCAGGACTAAGCATATACCACTTGGATATCATCATATCAAAGATCTTGTGCAGAAAAAGGAGATTCAGATTGAGTAAGTGAAGACCACAGAGATCACAACTGATGTTCTGACAAGACCCTTTGGAGAAACTATTTGAAAAGCACAGGAAGAATATGGAAATTGGCTGAATGAATCTTCAATTCAAGAGGGATTGTTAAAAAATGAACTTCACTTTCCTTTATCTTGAAGGCTTCCGTGTGGCATAGTCCACTTCCATAGAGAAAGACGGTCGCAAGTACAATATGTTCTTATAGAAACAAACAGCTGCAACTAATCAATGTTTAGCATAGCCATTAGTTTACAAGATTGACCTAGAAGAAAATGATATACATAATATATATGTGCCTACGAAGTGCACAGAGCACACGTGCGCGCGCGCGCGCGCGCGAGAGAGAGAGAGAGAGAGAGAGAGAGAGAGAGAGAGAGAGAGAGAGAGAGAGAGAGAGAGAGAGAGAGAGAGAGAGAGAGAGAGAGAGAGAGAGAGAGAGAGAGAGAGAGAGAGAGAGAGAGAGAGAGAGAGAGAAAAGAAAACTGAAGGACTTGTACGCTGAAATGCGGCAAGCTTTGTACTCTCTTCCCACAAAATATTTTGACCTGATAGGTCATTCTTGTCAGGTTTTTCTATTGTGCATAGAAATGTGAATGCCATTTTATGTATGTACTACAGTTCTGATAAATGAGATTGTTCTTGCAATCAGAATTAGTGAGCAGGTTTGTAGGCTAAAAAATTGAATATCGAACATAGTGTCAAATTTTTCGCACTTTTCACATTGTTGGTAAAACTCGACATTAAGCCAAAACATGACTTAGCACATTCTTTTACCAACCTTCAGGTTTTTCGCATTCGTCAAATTCTCTCGTAGAGTTAGAATGTGCAAGTATATGCAAATTCACTGAGCTTCACATTTTTGCATTTTTTTTAAAATGTGACAAGCATAGGAAAAGACACGCTTCCGCATCCTTGACGCTGCTAGCTGTAGCTGAAGCCAAATCGATCAGTTTGTTTGGGCTCAATGGGAGACTTAGAGTTCTAGTAGGCTCATTGACAACCCATCAATCTCCTCTTGCTCTGAGGAATAATGGTGCAGAATGATTGCGGTTGTTCCTCGGACGTCAGAGACAGCCATTGTCTGATCAGATGCTGAGGAGTCAGAAACGTCCATGATCTGTCAAACTGAGTGAACGAGCAAAACAAACAAATGGAACGATGTAATCAAATCACAACATGCAAACATCTCCCTTAAAGACAGATGATGAAGAAGTGTTGCTTGTATAATTCAATGCTTGTCATGGAGCAAGAGCAACATAACTAGGTTGCAGCCTTAAATGGGGCGTAATGCAAATGTTAGATCTTTTACTCTATTGCACATAGCTAAATGAGAGCTGGAGATGTATTTATACACATCGTTCTTGTTTCATTACAAGAATCGTTTTAACTAATCTATATTTACAAGACTAGTTTAGTTCTATTTGTGTACTTGGTCGTGAAATATGTACAACGACATCTGTACAGACGTACATCACTCAAATTTGAACTCCACTTTGGGAGCGTGAAAGAACTGTGCTTATCGCAACCGTATGTAAACCACAATTGCCATCTTGCGATGTCTCGGTAGTGACTGATGTTTATGCGGTTCTCGGGTTGACCACAAGTGATAGCTTGCGGTTTCCTTCGGTCAATGGTCTTTGTAGGGTGACCACAAGGTGGACTCTTGCGGTGCCTTGGCAGTTCCTGACGGTAGCTTGCGATGTGTTAGGTGGTGCCTTGGTAGTCCGTTAACTTCGTGAGTTGGTGCCGCATAGTGATCACAACTCACGTTCTTGCGATGCTTGGGCAGTTCGTTGCCTTCACATATAGACTGTAGTTGTTGCCTTTGGCGGTGGACTGGTGGTCCATTGCCTTTGCATGTAGACCGCATATAAATTGTAGAAAAGGTCCATTTCTGGTTAAAGTCAATAAAGATGGCCAAGTCTTCAATGTACCTCCAAAACATTGACATTCGAATGTGGAAAGATATCAAGAAGGGCTATCTTTTAATTTGGATTTGGACTGTGGGCAGAAACCCGTGTATATTACCAGGTGTAAGTTTGCACACAGAATCAGAGTGGTCTTGCATGTGCTGCAGTCTATGTCCAAAAACATGACCAAATATGCAGGTAACAAAACAAAGATCTGCAATTCCTGCAGGTATCAGATAAGCAGACATAGATTGCATCTTATCCTAGATTAGTGATCAACAAATGTGTAGGAAAGATTTTGAAATATAAAATAATATCACCAAGGAGAATATTGTGAACTTAATTCCTAACAATCCCCGTTAGTGCCTTGGTGTCTTCGTCAGGTTTAGCATACTGAAACATTTATGATGCTTGATCTTGAAAGGAGCTTTGGTGAAATGTCTGCAACTGTTTCTATTGTGGAGCTAAATTGAAGAGTCACTTGTCCCAAAAAAAACTTTTTGTAGAATAAAATGGTACCGTATTTCAATGTGCTTAGACTTGCCATGAAATCTGGGATTTAAAGATAGTGAAATGCACTCAACTTGTGGTATCTAACTTCGTTGGATGAAGAAGATGGAGAGTTACCCGTGAAAGACATTTTTGAATTGACAGTAATCTAAACAAAGTAACCTCTTGACTTAATGAGCTAGCCTCTGATACCAACTATTGGAACCACCAAAACAGGAGAGAGGAGAAATCGTGTGGAACAACTCCCGAATCAATGTAGAATCATTAAAATAATTGTGTATTCAGATGCTAGCCTCATCACATCAGCCGAAGAGTATTGAAGTTACTATCAGTCAGTTTGAATGAGAAGGTTCAATACGGAATAACGGTGTGTGCTTGTTTCTCAAATGTTAGAGACAGCCATTGTCTAATTAGAAGCTGAGGAGTCTGAGATGTCTGAGATCTGTCAGACTGAGTGAAAGAGCAAAACAGGCAAATGGAACGATGTAATCAAATTAGAACATGCAAACATCTATCTTAAACATAGATGATGATAAAGTGTTGCTTGTATATTACATTCAATGCTTGTCATGGAGCAAGAGCAACATAAATAGGTTATAGCCTTAAATGGGGCGTAATGCAAATGTTAGATCTTCTGCTCTGTTGCACACAGCTAAATGAATGCTAGAGATGTTACAGCATTTATATACATCATTCTTGTTTTGTTACAAGTTCTAAGTGTGTACTTGGTTCTGAAATAGTGTACACAACGACATCTGTACAAACGTACATCACTCAAATTTGAAGTTTGCTTTGGGAGCATGAAAGAATGGTGCCACAACCGTATGTAGACCGAATCGTCATCTTGCAGTTTGCTAGTGATGTCTCAGCGGTGACTGATGTTTGTGCGTTTCTCAGGTTGACCGCAAGTGGTAGCTTGTAGTTTCCTTCGGTCAATGGCCTTCATAGAGTGACTGCAAGGTAGACTCCTGCGGTGCCTTGGCAGTTCCTGACGGTAGCTTGCAGTGCCCTGGCAGTTCGTTAACTTCATGAGCTGGTGCCGCATAGTGACCACAACTCACGTTCTTGCGGTGCCTGGGCAGTTCTGATTGCCTTCGCAAATAGAGCATAGCTATTGCCTTTGGCAGTGGTCTGGCAGTCCGTTGCCTTCGCATGTAGACCGCATATAAACTGTAGAAAAGGTTCATTTCTGGTTGAAGTCATTAAAAATGTCCAAGTCTTCAATGTACCTCAAAATGTTGACATTTGAATGTGTAAAAACATCAAGAATGGTCATCTTTTAATTTGGATTTGGACTGTGGCCAGAAACCCATGTATATTACCAGGTGTAAGTCTGAACGCATAATGAGAGTGCTTTTGCAGGTGCTGCAGTCTGTGTCCAGAAACGTGACCAAATATGCAAGTACAAAATAGAGATTTGTAATTTCTATAGATATCAAATGAGCAGATAATAACCAAAGGAGGTTGCATCTGATCCTAGATCAGTGATCAGTAACGTGCATGAAAGATTTTGAAATAGAAAATAGTATCACCAAGGAGAAGACTATGACCTTAATCCCTAACACTTATGACTTCACCAACCAACAATTGATTATGGCAAATTCCATGTCATTATCATTAAATGGCTATATATATTCCTTTAACTACAATTTATTCTAATTATGCACTAACCAACAAAGTCAGGATCGTCAACAAATTCAATGGTCCAAATTTTATATCTAGAAGCCGAAACTTATGATGATGCTCATTGATAGAGATCTTTAGGATGTTGTGGATGGGTCTGACCTGAAACCAGATGAGGCTGATTATGAATTAGCTATGGCATGGAAGATCAAGGATCAGCAGGCCCTAGCATCAATCACTCTGAATCTGGCCGATTCCCAAATATCCCATGTTACCACTTGCAAATCCTCTAAGGAAGCATTAGATTTGTTGTCAAATCTCTATGAGACTCAAGATGTGTTCACTAGGTTATCACCTTAGAAAGAAGTTATTTACTCTCAGAATGTCTGATTCAACAGTCATCACTACCCACATCAATAGCTATATATCTTTTAGATCAATTGTCAATTGTAGGATGTGCTATTCAAGATAATGATGCTATAATGACCTTACTTCTTTCTTTGCCAAAGATTTATGAGCACTTCATTGTAATGATCTCCACTCAACTAGATCCGACTCTTCAAAAGTTCATCAATTATCTTCTTCAAGAAGAGAGACAAAGAAAAACCAATGATCTATCCATCAAAAATAAATCTCTGGCATTTATACACCAAGAAGAAGGATAACTTCAAAGGAAAGAATCAGATGAAGAAACAACAACAGTAGAAGCCTCAACTTCCATCAAAGAGCAGTGGATCCAGAAGGCGACTCTTTTGCAGATACTATAAGAGGGTGAACCATGACATCAAATATTGTCACATTCGCCGCTCTATCGTTTTCGAGTTTGCGAAAGTTTATCAAGATCTTCTTGTTGCAGGTTATGTGAGATGTTGCTCCTGAATCGATGACCACATCGTAGTCATGTTCGGAGTAGCTTGTCGAAGCTTCGTCAAGTATTGTGAAAGCTTTGTCACCTCTTTCTGCATCTTTAGATGATTCTGCAACGTTTGCCTTTTCAGTTTTGTTTTCTTTTTTTGGGTTGAATCTGCAGTCGTATGCAGATGTCGTTTCTTCTTGCAGTGCATGTAAGGTATTGTTGGATTGCCCAGCATTTGTTGGTCGTATGGCCTGGTTTGTGGCAGTGATCGCAGGAAGAAGATTGTTGATTCGAGGACTTCATCTTCTCCAATTTTGGCTTGTTTTTGTTCTTCTTCTTTCCCTTCATGAAGAGAGCCTTCTCTTGATAACTGCTTCCCTCTCCTTCGTCTCTCATCAGTCTCTCATCAGTGACAACACTGACTGCTTTGTCGAATGTCATATCTGGTAGACTCAATATGAGCATTCTCAGCGGCTGATAGGACGTCGGTAGAGTTTTCATGAAGTACATCAGTTGTTGTGGTGCTGGGACCTGGTGCTCCTGTCCTGATGCAGCGAGTTCAGCGAAGATCATTCTGATCTTCTCAACGTGCTGATCCAACTGGTTGCCATCCCATGGTATTGATTGCAGTTGATTGTGAAGGTGCATGACTGGAGCTACAGTCCTCACTTCATACTTCTGCTTTAATCTTTCCCATGCTGCATGGCTGCTTTCGCAGTCTTCAATCTACATGAGTAGATCTTCATTTATGGACGAAACGATGATCGCCATTGTGCGCTCATCCTTTCTGATCCATTCAGCTCTCCTCGGGTCTCCCTCTGGAGGCTGCACCTCTGAGAGCTCGGTCACCGACCAGATGCCTTCGCCCTTCAAGAGTGTTTTGATTTTGAATTTTCAATTCTGTAATTTGCGCCATCGAGACTGATTGCTACTCTAGTCTGGATTGTCGTAGCCATATTATGTTGTCTGGAAGAATCACTGCTGGGATATCAATCGGGACAACTTGTCGGCGCTGATACCATGTCGGGAAAGCACGTGTGTCTTCACTTCTGGGACTTGTGTAGAAAAAATCTTGTTGTTCTCTAACTTGTCCCCTTGAAATTTTTTTCAAAGACATATGAGGGTATTGTTTTTTAATGCAAGAAAGCATATTGCCACCAAAAAGAGCATGAAGAACATTCACATCTACAAGTTAGAATGCAACAAAAACAAAAAAAGTTTATATTGAAAAAACAACATTGTTGACAAAAAGATATCACCAACAAGTGAAAACATGGGTCCTCAACATACTTGTTATTACTTGCCTAATTAGCACAAGTGGTGTGTACTATGTACATAAATGGTTTACCCCCATGTCTTATGCATAACTTACACAAGCCTTAAGGGAGAAAATAGGCATTTATTTCAACAGGTAGTTGCATCCGATATATGTTCCTTTAAAAAATAATCTTATCATATTTATAATTTGTAGTACTTATGACAAAAAGATTGCAAATAAGTCATAATCATTTTATATAGATCTATTTGCTTTATGTGATTCAACTGGTTATGACATATTAAAAAACAACCAAAGCGTTTCCAAAAAAATATTGGTACTTGAAAAGGCCTCACTACATATAAAAAATAATAATATAGTTGAATGTCAAACATAAACCCTTAAAAAACTATGTTTTCATTTGTCTATGTTTGTCTTGAATAACGTGCATAAGTAGTATAAACAAAGTTGTATTCTTCTTCAAATACCATTATGAAAAGTACACACAAAATGACAAGAATCATGTAAAAAACACACATCAATCTCATGTTTTTTATTTATGATTTTTATATACAAACATGGATCTAATATGTACAAGTTTCTAATTTAGCTTTTGAATTTTGGTATTGTGATTGAAAGTATTGGAGTCACCAACATATGAAACATTGCAATGATGTCAGGTACACCTTGCTAGTTATATGGTACATTTCTTTGTGATATAATAAGCAATTGTATTGAAATATTATTTAACAAGGCTTTTTCAAACTTCAATACATATTGAGTACAATTTAAAATGTTGAACCTTAACTTAAATGTAAATGTCTAAGAGGATGACCTTCCTTTCTAGTAAATTTGAATTTAAAAAAAAAAGGGTTTGTTTAAGGAAAAAAATAAAGCAAAAACCCTTAGGTTTACGCAGGGCCCGTGAGGGGCCTTTGGGGTGGGCGGGGGCCCTCCTATCGCGGAAGGTTCCCGAATAGGGGCCTTCCATATACCTTTACCCACACGACAAGTGCATAAAGCACCTGAGTGCAAGTGTAGGGTGCTAAAAAAAATCATGTACTGCTCAGCTTTGGTGGCAAGATTTGAGTGGAAATAACAAATTCATTTTGATTACTTCCAATTCGTAGAATAGGACGCTAGCAGTAGAAAGGTGCGGGGCGGGGAGGGGAGGGGACTGGTCGCTCGATACGACGGCTCATCTGCCTTCGTTTCCACGCCTCATGCTAACGCTTCGCAAAACAGGCCGTCGTGATAGTGAAGCCATTGGTGAGGGAGGGAGAGACGCTCTGACATCAATAAGAAATACGTAAATTAGACCATGCTTGCCAATTCAGATTTGCTTAATATAATATCTGTGCTTTAGCTTGCTTAATTAGCATTGCAATTTTCCTTGGAGCTACGTGACAAACGTGATGAGATCTCTATGTATTGAACGGTTCCTATTCATGTCGACAGCTTTATTATCAGAAAACAATATGAGAGCTAATTGCATATAAGTTTTAAAGTTTGCGCAATTGAGCACAGAAAACATTATTGCGCGTCGTTCGCAAGATGGGATTTTCGATCATCCGCTTAGGAGTTTTTCTTTGGTTCTTGGTTTCAACTATATCTCTGGCTGCTATTCAGAGTGCCGTTATTTTTGTCCTTGAGATAGCTGGAATCAAGCTTAGGCATGCTTCGCCACCTGTGCAAAGAAGCAATTCAATCTGGACCTGGAACTCGATAGAGGCTGAGCATGAGCGAAGCTCGGATCCTTGGGATCTGTTTCGCAGTTTTCGTGATGAGATACGTGACTCACTAAGTGTTGTCCTTGTGGACCCAGTTGCCGAGAGGTTCGGTAGTGAAGAGGATGCAATTTGTGCAGTTTGCCTTTGTGAGTACCAAAAGGAAGATCATGTACGGTTACTGCCATTTTGTCCTCACATGTTTCACAAGCGTTGCCTTGATCGATGGCTTGACAACAATCAAACAAGTTGCCCTACCTGTAGATCATCTCTTTTGACAGGAGAACTTGCTAAAAAAAGCAAGCGGATAGAAGAAGAACTTATGAGAGAGTCAGCTTTGTGGTTCTCCTTCTATCATGGTCCTGCCTCAATGAGTGGTCCATGGTGGTATCAAACACGTAGAGATTTTTCTCATGGGGGGGACGTAGAAAGTATGATTTGATGCCAATGCACCATAAGTTCGGTGCTGTGGCCCGTAATTAATTGCAGGTTTGTGCCCTCAAAGCTGGAAAATCTAATAACCTAGTTTAATGTGCACTCAAGGTGATACCTGAACGATTTATTTGGACGTAGTTTATATAGGGATTGTTTCTTTAGACGTTTTCAGTTGCTAGATTCACACAGGAAGACAAAAGCATTGACACCATGCAGAAATGTTCTGTAGTCAGTAGAAATTCCAGATTGCTCGTTCTAGCTATTGGTATGCAAATTATTCAAGAACCCTCCGGTGCAATTCTTTGTCAATACAAGATCATAATGTGTTGTTCTAGAACGGATATTCTCCAATCTAATTACAGTTCATCCTTCAGAAGGAAAAATGTAAAGTAGCGCAAAGCTTGCTAAGTTTCTTTTATATTTATGTCAAGCTGTTTAGCTTACTTCAGACACACTTTTATACGCCACAATGTAGTTAGCATAGAGCTATTTCTTGATTTTCTAGTAAAGAAACATATTTGACTGTCAAAGAGATAGCCAGATTTGGAGTTTTGATGGATGATCAGACTGTTCGATATTTCTGTGATGCTACAAATTTAAAGGGGAGACAAGCTAGATGGGCTGAGCTGATGCAAATCTTTGACTTTTTTATACGTTACTGTAAAGGAAGTCAAAATACTCTAGTGGATGCTTTGAGTCGGTTACCAACTATTAATCAGTTGTGCTTTACTGTTATAGAACTGGGGTTGTTTTAGTCTCTTCAAGGACTATATGAGTCCGATCCCTTTTTTGGAAAGTATTGCCAACAAGTACTTTCAGGGGTAGATTCAGGTTGCAAGATTCCTCAAATCAAGGAAAGACTGAACCAAATTTTCTATTTGAAACAGAAATTTGTTTTGTAAAGGAAAGGTGTGTGTACCGGAGAATGACACTGTAAGGGCCCAAATCTTGCATGAATGTCATGGTAGTCCATCCGTAGGAGGACATCCGGGTATACAAAGAACACTTGACTTAGTTCGAAGGCAATTTTGGTGGCCTAAGATGAAAAGTCAGGTAGAGGCCTATATACTTAAACGTACTAAGTGCCAGTTAAAGAAAGCAGAGAGGCTAAAAGCTATCACTGCCAAGTCTAGACGCCTTCAATACTTTGTAAACCATTTTTTAGAAAACTCTAAAAAAGATGCTGCTTAAAGGTTGAGGTTGGTTCATCAAGGGCAATTCTTCATCATGACTGTCCGCTTGTCTCAAACACTTGAGCTCATGGAATATGTATTTCTACAAGAAGAATGCATAACAACTATTCAAATAGAAAATAGCAAAGAATCAATGCCAATAACTTTTCTTGCCTTCTTCATCTTGTATGGATTACCAATGCTGATTTTCGATTTGAAAATCAATTCCTTGCTTTGCCATTGTCGTTTCTACCTTGAGCTCTATTTAGGCCAATCCCTAAAATAATTTTAATTCAAGTTGTCCAGTCAAGTGGTATGTAACCAGTATCTCTATTTCCTACACAAGGAAACCATCATTTGTGTTGTGCTTTTTAAAAAAACGAGAACGATTGATATTAACCGAAGGGGGGGGGGGGGGAGACTTTGAGACAAATGGGAGGGAAAATTGAGGGGCTTGAAAAATGGAGTGCAACTTTGACCCCATTTGCTCTGAACGACCAGCCAATAAGGACAAATAGGTGTTTTGTCACTATTCTAATGATTATGTTGTTTATGATGAATGTACATATAAGGTTTCAGGGCAATGAAATAATTATTGGTTCTTTGTAAACCAAAATCTTTCTTTCATTGACCTATTAGTAGGCCTAAACTCACACCAAATTAGGATTTCTCAAATTTCCAATAAGCTCCTTGTGCTAATCAAATTCCTTACCTGAAATGCTTATGTCTTTCAACATTTTCACAACCACAATAATTCTACTTTCAAAGAGAGCTTTATAAGTAGTTCCAAAACTGCCCTTTTCAGAAGGATTATGCACTCAGATCCTTAGGCTTAGCTGGAGCTTGCGGTCACCTTCGAAGCCAACACAAAACAGTCCACGTAGGAAGCTGCTAACCGAAGGCCACCGTAAAGTCAACACTTACGGTTCACAACTCCTCTTGAAGAGACTAACTGCCCGAGTACCATGTTGATACCAGCATGGAGAACGAACTCCACGGATGATGACGATGCACAACTGGAAGCCGTTAGAATGAGCTTAACCAATTTCTTATAATCAAATGATTAGCATAAATTTCCTTTTCTCTGTTCCTATATAAACGGGATGAATGAGAGAGATGAGTTGGCTGTTTTTTATGCGACAATGTTAGCCATGCAGTAGAAAACACACATTGTCACACAAACAGATATAAAATTAGTAATAGCTAGTTCCTCGTAAGAAAGAATACATTTGTTACACCGATGCGCTGTTCTAGAAAACAAACAACACTTGAAAAATGTTGTCGTAAACTTGTTTCTGAAAATAGAATTGTGACATTCTATCTATGGTGTGTAATCTGTGAATGATTTTGATGCTTGCTTACAGTAGACATATTTCTGTTGTTATTAAACATTATATACTGTTCATAAACTTAAATCAAATCTGTAGTGTCGCTTGGAAGAGGATAGATCTTAGTGCGCAACAATAGCTATGTCTAAAAGTTCGATTCTATCTAGGCAAAATAGGAATCAGAATCACGATTCAAAGGTTCCAATAACACACTACTAAGAGTGATCGATCAAAGGAATTAGACATGACTGATTTAGGTACTGTTCATTCACTATTAGGAATGCACATTACTAGAGATAGATTACAAAAGAAGATCTATCTTAGCTTGTAGAAATATCTAGAGAATGTTCTAGAAAGGTTTTACATGTCTGCTTGCATACCAATCGATGCATCAATGGATCTAGGTATGATATTGACCAAACCTTCTTGTGCCGACACCGAGAGTGAGATACTCGACTTATCGAAGTATCCTTATCACTCACTAGTAGGATCTTTGATGTATGCCATGTTGTTCACCAGACCAGCTCTCATCAGCCCATAAAATCATTTCATGTCTAATCCTAGGATCTTACATTGGAAAGCATTAAAGAGAGTGATGAAGTATATACAAGTTCCAATGATATGTACATGACATACTTCTGAGCCATGGTTAAAAAGTTATGGCAAGTAAAAAAGAATGGGGATTTTATTAATTATATTTTTTGGAGTCCACATTAAAAATGACATAACTTTTTAGTGGTAAGTCCAATGATATGTTATATGACATACTTCTGAGATATGATTAAAAAGCTATTGCAAGTCAAATGTATTAGTTGAAAATAGTTTATAATAATACAAAAGTGAATTTTTACTAAAAAAAAGTAGTGTCTTTGAAAATCCATGTTGTACCACCAAACCATGCTTTTTTAGCCTACAAATTATGCTCACAAATTCCTCCTTGGTGTCTCAATTCATTCACATTCTTGATCCTTGAATTAATCCTTGATCTAGGGTCAAATGCAACCTATTTAGATTTTCTATTTGCTCATCTAATATCTATAGGAATCATGGTTTTGTGTTTTGCCATTCTACATATTTAGCTGTTTTTCTTAACGTAGACTGTAGTACCTTCAAAAACTACTTTCATTCTGTGTACAGAGTAATGCTTGGTAAAATACATGGGTTTCTGTGCAGTAGTTCAACACTTGCGACTTTCTACACAGAATCGAATCAGCCGAATTATTCGAAGGACAAATACATCGACCTTCCAGCTAAACCTCATCTCTGGATTAAAGGGTATCCATTCTCATCATTCTGACATTCGAATGTCTCAAACCATTTAAAAGAGATCGAAGACCTAGACATCTCGAACAGCTTCGACCATCAAGTCACTCGACTACTTCGACGATCGACCGAAGTATCTAACTCATCCGAGTACTTCGACGATCGAGTCATCCGAGTACTTCGATGATCGACTCATCTGCGATTACTTGGATGATCGAGTCATCCGAGTACTTTGACAATTGACACATCTGACTACTTCGATGATCAAGTCATCCGAGTACTTCAACTCCATCAATTTATCCGTCTCATCTGACTAATACACACACTGTACATACGTCATTATACATCACAAGCATGTATTGTATATATACACATCCAGCTCGCATTCACCATACGGTGCAACAGAGCAGAAGATTGAGCATCGGAAGTCACACCGCATTCAGGTTGTAACCACTTGTATTGTTCATGCTCCCTATTGAGCAAATGCTCTTGTCAGAAATCGAGAGGATCGGCAGCAGAAGTGTAAGAATCGCCTTATGAACATCTGACTAGATCCTATTACAAAACACCGAAAGGACACCTGTGGAGCAAAACCACCCATCCAATCCTAGATCCCTCCTGGAGTTCTCCCTTGGATCTAACCTCCAAGCCATGGTGAATGAATGCAAGAGAGGAGAAGAATCTTGAATAAAGAAATTGATTTTCCAATAGGGAGATGGGCGAGTTTCCATGGTAACTATTCTCTCTCCAAAGAGAGAATATTTCCCTTAGGATTCCCATGCAGCCAAGGGCTCCTATGTCCAATTATAGGTCTGGGCCCTCATATGATTGATAATTACTTTATAGGCCAAGCCCGAAATGACAAGGCATAACCAATAACCATATAAACCTAGAGTGACCGGCTATCCATGTTAGAAAAAAACTCCAAATCCCACATACTGGAAATGGACGTAACATTCTTCCCCTCTAAAACCAGTTTTGTCCTTAGAATAATTAACTAGGGAAAATCCAATTTGTATGCTTTTCATTTTTTCCCATGAATCATTATCCTCAATTTGACCGACGAACCTAAGCAAGCACACAGAGATAGAACGATTTCTCAATTGTTAATCTCTAATCTTGAGTACTCATTTAGGGTCCAAATGATTGAGCGATAAATCTTCCAAATGGGCAAAATCTTCAATACATCTAACTATCATCATCATATAAAGTAAATTTACATGATACACTAGATGGCAGTCGACCAAACTTGAAGATTAAGTTTAAAAACTAACAAATCAATCTGACTTCAATATCAAATAAGTACTTAGAGATTGAAATTCTCAAATTATCTCTACACTAAAAATACTATATTGACCTTTAGAAGTACAGTAGGAGATAAATTTTCCTATTGGGTTTGATTCTCTCCAATCTAATAACATCACCTTCATGTAACCTCAATTACATAAATCATTGGGTGAGTTCTCACCTTACATTAGAGATCATTGTTCAATAGTTAAAGATCCAAAACAATTATAGTCCAAGACTATCCACAATTACTTGTAGACTTGTCATAAATGCTTCTTGGTACAAATACACTAAAAACAATTTCAAAAATTAAGGTACAAACTCATCCCACCAAAATCTCTTAGGAGATCCATCAAGATAAAAATGACTTTAACTTAGTCCTAAGTACCCCAGGTACTCTCTTGAGTTAAGTGCTCTATCCCTAGCATCACTTGCCTGAAAATGGCAACCTTTCATCTTGATAGACTTAACCGCTTCTAATTAACCGGAGATTTTAGGCTGAAAAACAATACACAAGCATCCCTTGACTACACTTTGTAAAGGTAAGCAAATTTCTCATAAGTAAACAATTACTTAATAAAAATGCCTATGAGATCCACACAATCTCAAAATTGTATAGAAGCAAAGAAATTTAGAGTTCAAATAACCGATCTAAATTTTTGACTCAACCAATTGATCAAGAATTACTCACTATCTTGAGAATCATCATATTTCCATATAATCATCTAACCTTTAAGTATCAATTTATGATCCGTCAATCATAAACATTTAGAATCTTATGATTCGTCAATCATAATTTATCAGATTCCAAAACCATAATCATTTAGAGATACAGGAGTATATGCACAACAACATACCACTTTGGAAATATAAGAAACATTCGACAATCTTTTCCACAAGGAAAATTATTGGATTCCAAGAATATTCTTCCAACCTGATTCTTAACCAGATTATGAGTTCCAAATTCTACAATCAACCTAGTAATTAAAGACCATTACCATTTGTCTTTGATGATATAAACTTCATACAATCACCTAGAACCACATCTAGAGATTACAAAGTTATGCTAAATCCCAACTGAATTCAGTTGTTATCCTTGATATTAGTTAGACTATGTCATTCAATATGAGCTCACTAGGATATAGTCAATAACTTAGGATATTTCTCCTTCAAGAAATATTCTATATCAAGAATCTTCTATATTCTATGCACACAATTCTCGTAGATGAATCTAGATGATTCACAATCATGTGTCTTATAAGCGATATAGATCAAAATAAACAGTTCTTGGTGAATTCTCTTCACAATTAACTTCAAATAAGGAGAAATCCAATTACTCAAGTCAATTGTAAATGATTCAGAATTCTCAAATGTCTAAGTGCCGAATTCTTAGTATAACACAACATTTGGATCCTCTTCTAAAGCATCACTAAGTCAATGAGTTATTCTTTCAATAGAAAGAGACATTAACCTGCAAGTAATTGTTCCACACATTACTTGTTCACATGTTTATGCACTCTGTCTAGTTTAAATATACGATATAAACTCAGTACTTAGGAAACACATAGTAGATCCACAAGATTAAGATGTACATAAGCAACTTATCCAACTATGTTACTATACCACTACTTCCCATATTTATAAATATCACACAACTCAATACCCCCAATACTCCTCTAGTTCCAGATTATTCAAAATAATCACATAGAGAGATCTTCTATTTCAAACTAGATAGTTCTACCTTTGCACACATACATGACTTTTTCCCAAAATCAATGCAACTAGCTGATTCCTGGAAAGACTTATTCCGATCTTTTCTTCTCCCCCTTTTAAAAAAGAAATTCCATTTAAATTTTGATTAAAAAGTTCTCAAGAGACAATGTATAAGATATCAAAGATTCGAAAAGTCAGTAATGAGTATCCAATACTATTACAGACTAGACTTTTCCTCAGAAATATAAAATATCTTATCCCGAATGATAGAAATATTACCTCTCAATAATCAACTATCAAATAGAGACTAATGTTAGGGTTCAGGAAACCTAAATTTCGAGCCATATTCCAAAATCCTATATGGAAGTACAATTTCATATAACTATAACAGTCTTTCAGAATAGAGTTCTACACTGAAAGGAATGATATGAATCTCAATCCAATTGTCATGTATTAAGAAAGTTCTAAAGAGTAGAGGTCTAATATAAAAGAGAAATAGACTTAAGGGCTTCCATATTTTGTAATTAATGAGATACCATTTAGGGATCGATCTATATCTCATAATTCCCAAGATACCCACAACAAAACCAATGTACTATGTTAGTATTACCATTATAACAATCACTAACTATTGGTCTACAGATCATTCTTACCCAAGAAATCCCCTTTGGAATCACTGATGTCCCATACCACCAGCTTTTCCTCCAAGAATCCTCTGCATCTAGAGTTGTTTTGCCCAAAAAGTCAAAAAGAGTATTTGGCTATCTTATACCCAGATATAGGATCAATTTCACAACCAATTTGAGGAGATAATCCTAACAATTGAAATCCCTCATGCTCCTTAAGTGTTACTCAAAGAATACCATTCCACATTGTACCCAATATGGACAAAACAAAATGTATCATCCAAGTACAATTGAAAGGCCATAAATGTATTCACTAACCCAAAAGAAACATAGATCTCAACAAAACCGAATACCATACTGTCTTAGATATCCAATATCTATTTAAGTAAAAAGAACTTAATTCTTTTAATAGGTTAGAACTCTCTTGGTTGTTACCGTCATTAAAGAGAATTGCAGAACAGAGATGGTTCCATAAATGGATATCAGTCATATCACTCACTTTTCCCTTAGAATCATCAATTCCTCGACATTCTAATTATCACTGGGGAAAAGGAATCCAAATTCCCAGAGGCAGTCTTCTTAAATAATTCGCAATCATTATTCTCACTCGCATTTATATATACTTCAAGGATTGAATGTAAATAAAATAACTGGTTTACTAAGACCACCAAACACCTACATCTAAGACTTCCACTTTTTTCCCCCTTCCAAAAATGGTTCAGGTTAAAAATACCCCAAATTTGTACTAGGAAAAGTTCAATTTGGTATCAGTAACTTAACAACTAATTAACTAGACAGCTTTGTTTGTTCAATCGTTAAGTGTCGCACTAACTTCCTGGCAAATCCCCTTAAGGATCAATACAAAAGACTGTTCCAACTAGATTTACAACATTCTTGGTCTTTATTGATTCCAAAAACAAGAAATGCTCCTTAATTGACAGATTCACAAAATCTTCAACTAAAAGTGAAGGGTACTTAAAGAACTGACCAATTCAATACATCAAAAGATCATTCACCTTATAAGTCATTTCTATTGGATCAATAACTAGTGAGTTTGAACAAATAAAAAATGTCCAATGGTTTTATCAAATTTTATGCAAATTGGGATTTTCAAGTACCATTCAATATGGACCTAAATTGTGACAATCGATCAAACATCGACTTGACAGTTCACAGTTACTATCAGATATTGGAAGGATTCTGAAACATCCAGCATGCATCCAACATGACATGCAGTGATTTCAATAGAAAAATCAATGTTTACATAAATTGCCAAGAAACTGGGAAATTAGCACTAGGATTTTCGAAATCCGTTCGAAATGGACCAACTGTGAAAATTGATTAAGAAGATCGATCAATCAAATTCATAGGCACTGTCACATATTGAAATCATTTCAAAACATTCTACATGCAACAAACTGACATGCACTAACTTTTTCGAAAAAATGAAAAAATTCCCATAAATAGCCTAGCCACTAGGAAAACTACTTTTTGATCTAGAATTGCCGGAAATGGCTTCATGCAAGAAATCTTCTGATCAATCTACTGATTACGCATGCAATATACATTCAAGCATGCATATAGGACCATCCATACATTTTCATCAATAGACAATCACTATGCTGAGTTACAAGCATACATGCATTAGAACATTTCAAAAAATTTGCGCTTCACACGTGCGAGCTGTAAATGAGAAAAAATCAGGTAGGAGGGTGCACTTTTTGTAGGTGGTATCATCAAAAATTCAACTCCAGCCCAATAAGCATCCAATCAGAGGCTACAAGCACTCTAATAAGTTCATTAGAGAGGCATAGAAGCTTCTAACAGGTCCAAAAAGCAATCATAAGCTCAGATTAGTTCATTTTTAGCCTCCTTCAAAAAGCAAAACTTCAACATGATGGTGTCTAATGCTCACCTATCCAAATTGGATGCATGATGGCTCAAAATAGACGCAATCCATCATATCTTTAAGCTTGTAATGAGAACCAACAGGTTCAGACTCCCATTTGATAGGTATTCATGCCCAAAAATCACCAAAAATACACTATTCTTTGATGTTTTGAGCCCCCTAATGGTGTCTAATCCTAATCAAACTTCATGAAAGCCTTAGGACATATTCATTACACCTTTGAAAATGTTCATGAAATATATTGGCTATGAAATATGAGATCTACCACAAAATTACTCCAAAAAACAACAAAAAACCATGATTTTTGACCAATTTTAACCAAAATTTGTGGGTCAAATCCACAAATAAGTGCAATCAGATCCAAATCCCTGTAAATCCATTACATTCAAGCACTACAAGTTCTGATTTCAGTCAAATATGGATTCTATAGCCCATTTCTAGCCCAAAAGAATTTTGGTCCAAAATAACTATCTAATCATCCTTTTGACTATTCAAACATCATGCAATCATTAGATCCAATCATTAATGACTGTAAAATGGCAAGTACAATCTGGAAAACGTACTACATCAGTACCAATGATCAATTCCAAGCAAAAAACTTCAATTCTAGGTGAAAATTTCACTAAAATCATCAAATATCCTTTGATTTCCATCAAAATCTATGGAAAAAAATCCATAATTATGATCTTTAGGCTAAAAGTATACCAAATTCAGAGAAGCTACCTACTTGGAGATCAGTTCCCCCACCTGGAAGTAACATGCAAGGAGAAATCCACAAAAACTGAGAAAATACAAGAAGTAGCTCCACCTTTCGATTGATACAAATCCATAGCTCTGATACCACTGTAAGAATCGTCTTATGAAGATCTAACTAGATCCTGTTGCAAAACAACCAAAAGGACACCTATGGAGCAAAACCACCAATTCAATCCTAGATCCCTCTTGGAGTTCCCTCCTGGATCTAGCCCCAAGCCATGGTGAATGAATGCAAGAGAGGAGAGGAATCATGGCTAAAGAAACTGATTTTCCGATAGGGAGATGGGCGAATTTCCATGGTAAGTATTTCTCTCCAAAGAGAGAATATTTCCCTTAGGATCCCCATGCAGCCTATATTAGCAATTAACCTCCTATTCTTGCATTATAGCAGTCAGACACCATGCAAGTGCTCCTATGTCCTAGAATGACAAGGCATAACCAATAACCATGTACACCTGGAGTGACCGGCTATCCATGTCAGGAATTACTCCGAATCCCGCATATGGGACATGGACGTAACATGAAGCTTGAGCATAAGCACGTAGGATCGAAAACGCAACAGGTAGCAGTAGAAATTTTCAAGATGAACGATTCAGACAAATTGTGCAAATGAACAATACAGTAGTGAGACAGAAAAAATTGCACTTTAATTAATATCAACAGTGAGCAGAATGCTTGAAGTGAAAAACTTCAGCTTGATTGTTGAGCGTGATTATGCTGGCTACAGATAACTCTGATAGTAATGAAAAACTTTGATAAAAACTTATCTTAGCTTGATTCAGCTTGCAGTATATATTAACAAGTGTCTTCCAAATATCTTACAAGCATTGAATGCTATTTACGCCAGTCTTTGTATATGTACAAAGTAGATAACCGCTCTTGGGATATTTAGTTGTCCAACTATTTTTAGGGGTGATGATAAGTTGTCGACGTCGGTCTGTCACTATTGTGGAAAAACTTGAAAAACTCAAAGGTTTCTTAAAATGTTTAAGGCATGTCTATAATGGATTTGGTCATTGTGTCACCTTTTTTGCGAAGGTGCGAAAAATGCGAAGAAGGCACAAAAAAATCCCAAAGGTGGAAAAATGCGAAGGTCTGAAACATGTAGTCGACCTTCGGCTGTTTTCAGGATGCTCATTACTTGAACGATTTGTTATGGCTGAGCATAAGAAATCTAATAGCTCGCATGTTAAGCATTCAGTGTAAATTATCAACACCTTCTACTATGTGTCTAATCTTGATATGTGTGTGTTGTGATTGATTACAATTTTTCAATTGCTTTTCTCATCTCGTTCACTCAGTCTGATCGAATCACAGACATCTTTGACTCCTTAGAATTCAATCAGACGACAACTTTCTCTGACACCTGAGGAATAAACGCTATCTTTCTGCACTATCACATTGAATTCTAAATTGCACTTCTCTTTGAGTATGCAAACACTATCTTTCTGCACTATCACATTGAATTCTAATGCACTTCTCTTCCAACTGATCAATAGTAGTTCCATATACTATTAATCCTCTTTGGTGACTATACTCAAATTACATAATTCATTTGAGTATGCAATTATTTCAACGATCATTAATGCATGAGGTGTGATTCTATTCGACATTTTCTATCTTGTCATTTACGTCGAGATCATTCATGCTTAGCAATTCACATTGGGGGAGTCGTTCCACATTCTCTTTCTTCATCCTCCCCCAATAAAATACAAGCTATGAAGACATCCTACAAAAGCTCAAAACTCTAGTACACTTAGTTTCCAAAAACAAGCTTTTTACTTTACAAGAACTATGCTAAAATATGAAAATTTGCTGAAATTTAAATATAGCATTATTTGGCTAAGCCTTACCGTTGTAACCCGGTTTATCATGAAGCCCATTGTGGTAGTTCCCAAGAAAAATGGCAAGCTTCGTATCTGCGTTGATCTCAAAAATCTTAACGTGGTTACCAAAAAAGACCACTTCTCGTTGCCCTTAATGACACAAATACTCGAAGAAATGGCAAGAGCTGAAGCTTTCAGCTTCTTAGATGGTTTCAGTGGCTATTTCGTAGTCCAAATAGCCCAGAAGATCGATACAAGATGACTTTTGCCACAGAATACGACATTTATGCTTACAACGTAATGCGTTTTGGCTTATGCAATGTCCCTTCCAAGTTCCAACGCATTCATTTCCTTCTTACCTTTTCCAAAGACTAATAAATCATCAACATATAACAAGATTACAAGCGAATTTGTATGATTATGTAAACACTAGTGACAACACTAGATTCTATGAATCCAAGCTCATGCATTGTTTTACTAAACTTGGTGTTCCATTCTTTGGCTAATTGTTTCACCCCTGGCACAGCCTTCTTGAGAAGACATACTTTTCTAGGATGTTTGGGATCTATAAATCCCGGTGGCTGGCTCATGAAAACTTCATCATGCAAGTCGCCATTGAGAAATGCAGTGTCCACGTCCATGTGGTGAATTTCTAGGTCCTCTTCAGCTGCGATTGCTAGCATAGTCCTGAGACTATCCATATGAACAACAAAAGAGAAAGTTTCTTCATAGTCAACACCATAGACTTGTGTGAAACCTCTAGCAACTATTTAAGCTTTGAACCTTCCAAGTTTATTATCAGCATCATACTTTTTCTTGAATATCCACTTACTTTCTACAACATTCCTTCTGGGAGGCAAATTGACAAGTACCCAAACCTCATTAAGCTCCATGGAATGCATCTCTGAATCTGCAGCAGTTCTCCATTGGGCTGCCTTTGGACTGCTAAATGCATCTTCGATAGTCATTGGTTCTTCTTTTAAAGTGAGTAGACAATGCTCAATGGTGCAAGCTTGAGCATTTTCAATTACCTTGCGAGATGGCTTCTTGGTTCTAGGCATAGAACTTTCAGCTACTTCAAGCTGCTCCTCTCGTATATGTTCAATGCTAGCGTCCTCAAGGTGTTGCTCCTCCACAACTGCAGGTGTTTCTGGTAAATGCACGGGAATCTCTTGAGGGTCCCCACCGAGTTGTATAGTGTTAGGAACAAGCCTATCCTCCTCAATAAAAACATGTTGAGACTTGTTACAATTTTCAGAATTGAACATTACATGATTTTCGAACACAACATCTGAGCTCACCACTACTTTATTTGTCTTAGAGTCAAGACATTTGTATCCATAAGATGTCATGCTATAACCAATAAACATGCATCTAATACTCTTATCCTCAAATTTAGTTCTAATCTCTTTAGGAATGTGAACATAACACACACAACCAAATACATGAAGATTTGATAAGATGGGCTTTTTCCCACACCACATTTCAAATGGTGTAGACTAGCTCAAGGCCATCGTAGGTAGCCTGTTCCCAATATAAATTGTTGTAGCAATTGCTTCCTGCCAAAAGATTTGATCAAGATTTGTTGCAGCCAAGAGACTCCTTGCTACCTCCACTATTGTGCGGTTCTTTCGCTCAGTGACACCATTTAATTGTGGAATGTAACGTGTTGTGACCTGTCTTAGAATCCCTTCATTCGTACAAAAATTGTTAAATTCATTATTCACCACCACCATCGGTTCTAAGGATCCTAATCTTTTTTTCACATTGTGTTTCAACTTGAGCTTTATAATCTTGAAAAGCTTTGAATGCATCACTCTTGTGCTTGAGAAAAAACACATTAGTGTGCCTACTCTTATCATCAATAAAACAGATGAATAACAAAGCACCACTCCTACTTGGTTTGGACATTTTACCACACAAATCAGAATGTACAATACCAAGAAACTCACTCACCCTCTTTCCTACTGTTGCGTAGAATCTTCGGTGTTGCTTGCCTCTCATGCAAGCTTCACATATAGGCTGAGTTAAAGGAGATTGTAGAGGTGGCATGCCAACCACTAGTTGCTGCTTTGCATAAGGTCAATGGTTTTGAAACTGATATGGCCAAGCTTTTTATGCCATAATGTTGTTTCTTCTTCACTGGCCATCAACGCTTGAGAGGTAGGCAACATTTCCATTTCATGTAAGTTGCCAATTCTAGATCCTCTTGCAGCCTCCTCCCCAACAATGCTTACTCCTTTCTTGTAAAAGAGGACTTTACGGTCATAAAACACACTCACAAAACCTTGATCAGCAATCCGAGCTACTAAAATCATATTCTTGCAAAGTTGTGGCACATGTAGAGCTCCTTCAAAAATTGCACATTCACCATGAGAAAGGGGCAAATAGAAATTACCAATGGCTTGTACTTCAGCTTTAGCATTAGTGCCTAGCTGCACTCCACCTTTATCGTTCCTCCTCCTTGGATTACTAAGAAGCTCAAGATCGTTGAGCATTATGGATGTACATCCTGAATCGATAATGAGTGTGGCTGGTCTCTGAGAGGCATAGGCTGCTTCCTCCACAAGACTGACTCTTCAACAACAGCGTACGATCTCCTTCCACTATTTGTGCTTCCTTCTTGGGCTTGTAGGAAGGTTTGCTTGGGCATTGATTGGCCACATGCCCATAACCGCTGCAGTTTCAGCATCATATGCCTTTGTGCTTGGAGTGATTCTTAGCATCACTCTCCACCTTTTCTTGGCGGTCACCTTCTTTTTGGTGATCATCATCATTTTGCTGTTGTTTAAGTTGTCTTTTTGCTGAAAACTTCCTTTGCTTCTGCTTGTTTTTGGCAAGACAAGCTTGTTCATCAATTGAAGAGCCTTCCTGCAAACTGGTCATGGTTTTCAAGTCAAGCAAAGTGCTCACAACTGAGCTCCACGATTCTCTACGCTTGGTAGCAATCAACATCTCAACTGTGCTAGCCCACGACTTTGGTAAAGATTTGTACAGCTTCAATTTCTTTTGTGTTTCCTTGAGAGCTTCATGCTCACTCAGCTCTGCAATCTGGCTGAACAACTCCTCCATTATGCTAATATGATCTTGAAGGCTTTGTCCTTCAATGAACTTCAGCTCATCCAATGCAACTTCCAACCGCAAAGCATCCATTTCTGACTTATGTCCATAGGTTGCTTGCAAGGCATCCATAAGATCCTTGTTGTGGGTCATGTGAGACTTCATCATAGTTCTCACATTGGGGGCAAGGCAAAGAGCAATGCATGGAATTGCCTTGTTGTCCTTCCACATCCATTCGATCAGTTCATTCTGCTGAGTTTTGGTTGGCTTAGGTCCAAGCACAGGACGTGTCTCAGTTCCATCCACCACTTCGTACACCATTTCACCTCTGAGGTAGAGGCACATGGTATGCTTCCCTCCTTCAAATCCAAATCCATTGAATAGAGCAGGTCTGAGCGATAGAAATGAAGATCTCCTACACTTGACATGGCTTTCTCCTTGTGCTAAGAGAGGAACTTCAATAAGCAAAGAAATAATGTCGCCAAATTTTCAAGGAATGAACAATTTCAAACAGTTTCTTCTCATAGGTACAATAGAAGACTAAGCATGATTGAGTTTTTTGCTTTCATAAGCCACAAGATGTCCATCTTGCATCAAAACAACTCCAATAGCATAATCACTAGCATCGATCCTAACCACAAAATTCTTATTAGGATCGCCAATGATTAGCATTGGTGCCGAAGTGACACTTTTCTTAAGCAACTCAAAACAATTATTCATATCCTCCATCCACACCACTAGTGGACTCTTAGCCCTCTGGCTTAGCTTTTTATAGCCTTTCAAGGCCTGGGTAAGTGGAAATGCCAATCGAGCAAATTGGGGAATATGCCTATGGAAAAATCCTAAAAATCCCAAGAAAGACTTGATTTCCCGAACTGTGGTGAGAATAGGCCAATCAATAACCCTCTGGATACGATCGGCCTCAATCTCCACTCCCTGTTCGGAAATCTTATGCCCCAAGTAGGACAATTTCTTAGCAAAAAAGTCACACTTAGACTCCTTGGCAAAGAGCATTTCCCGAATGTCCAAGACAATCCTAAGATGCTCTTTATGTTCTGCCAAAGTCTTACTAAACACAAGGATATCATCTACGAACACCACTACGAATCTTCCCAAATATGGCCTGAACAAATCGTTCATCATTTGTTGGAAAGTTGTCAGTGCATTGGTCAAACCAAAAGGCAACACCAGAAATTTGTAGTGACCAAAGTGAGTTCGAAACCCGATTTTTGGTATATCTTCTACCTTAATGCATATCTGATGGTAGCCCAATCTTTGATCTATCTTGGTAAAGTACCCAGCACCACCAAGATAGTCTATTAGATCATCCATCCGCGGTAGTGGATATCTATTCTTAACGATTATCTTGTTCAATTTCTTATAGTTGACGCAAAACCTTATAGTCTCATCCTTCTTGGCAACCAGAACCACTGGTGATGCCCAAGGAGAGTTACTAAGTTGTACCCACCCCTTTTTCAGGTAATCATGTAAATGCCTACTTACCTCAGTCTCTTCTGATGCACTCATCTTATAAGGACGTTGTGCGATTGTAATTGCTCCAAGTATTAGGTCAATTTTATGATCAATTGTCCTTTCTGTTGGTAAACCTACAGGAAGGTCTAAAAAACATCATTGAATTTCTGCGTAAGTTCATTATAGGCTTCAAATTCTATAGTGTTCTCACTGGGTATATTCATGGCATTTATGTTAAGTTCTTCATCATTGCAAATAAACTTTAAAATCAGAATTCTTCATAATAGAATTAAGTTTCTATTTAGAATAAGAGTTAACATTTTTAGTGTCAACACTTAAACTAGCCTTGATCTTCATTAAAGAATTCTAATGCATAACAGATAAAGATTTCTCAACAAAATCAATTCTCAATGATTTGTTCTTATCAAAATGTCATTGTTGCCCAAGAACAATATCTACATTAGCTAATTGAACAGCATGGAATTCTAGTTTTTCAGAATAATCCTGAATGTGCAATTCTACATCAGGATCAATAAAATCCATCAAATCGGAATTACTTCTCGATGCCATTGTCACACGGTATTTTTTCTCACTTTTTCTAGTAGGAAGGTTTAGCGTCTGCACCAAATTTACATTAATAAAGTTATGAGTGGATCTCGTGTCAAAAAGAACATTAACAACTTAATCATTAACTTTACCTTTAATGCAAATAAGGTCATTAGGACCAAAAACTAAAGAACTAAGGAAACAAACATCCATCTCATTACTTCGAGATAGATTACCTGAGGTTGAAGCTTGTTTTTTGACGCAATCATGTGCAAGGTGACCCTCGCCATTGCACTTGAAGCATAGGTTCTTCTTACGAGCTTCAGCTTTATCATTGCCACCATGATGATTTTTAAAGTTTTTCTTGGTTTTCTTAGGATTGTTGGAATTGGAATGTGTTTCATTGACAACTTCCCTATCCTTCCTCTTAAATTGAAAACCTTTTTTCTGCTCATTAGGCTGTTGACCCCTAGGTTGCTTAGGTGTGTCATCAAAGTATTTTGCAGCCCTAATAGCATCTTCTAGGGTTTTTGGTTGCTTCCTACGAACATCCACTTGATAATCTTTTGGTAACCCATCAATAAACATTAACATTTGTACCTTAGGCGGAATATCACTATAAAGTGAATTCAGGTACTCATGAAAATCTTGAATAAATTGTTCCAAACTTTTATTCATTAGATGACTCAACTTTTGGAAGTGTTCATAGTCATCTAAAAGTGGCAGAATATAATCTCTAAAAAGCTTGTAAAGATCGTCCAATGCACAAGGTTGATTGCCCTTTGCAACTAAGTCATCCCACCAAACTAAGGCTCTTCCTTCAAGGAACATGGTGACAGTGGATAACTTTTCAGATTCAGGGAATTGGTTCATGGCAAAGTATTTGCTCCAAACATTTAGCCAAGAACTTACCACTTGTAAGTTCCGATCTTTCTTCTCCCGCTTAAACACTTTTACGGGAGGTGAAACTACATGTTTCTTCTGATTGGCTAACCTAGACTCTAAGTCTTGGTCTCTTTGATTAGTTTCAAGAAGCTGCTTATTAGTGGCTTGAATTTGTTGGTATAATAGTTCAAGAGCTTGTGCCACAAATGTTGGGTTTTCATTGATTTGATCCATTGGGGTTGCTTGTGTGTTTTCCTATTATGCAAATACAATCACAAGTGCTCAAATTAGAATGATAGAAATGCTTCAATTGTTACATCCAATGCAAATAAAAATCATTTACTTCTACTCATCAAATCTTATTGTTTGTAAGCTCAATCCAAGCCTACTATTTGCAAGCTCAATCCAAGCTTAAGAGAAAAACAACAACAAGCTACATTTGCCTTAATCAAAAGCAAAAACGAAAACCAAATCTTTATGTAAACTTCAATTAACTAATCCAAGCTAATGTTTACATAAAGTTCTCATTCCAATTCCAATTCCATTTCCATTTGTCATTTCAAAAGCAACCAAAGTTTTCACATTTCTCACTATTCTAGATCTCCAAATCCATTAAACTAGTGTCTAGAAATAGAAAACTAATGAAGCTCTATGAAAACTTTAATTTTTAGATCTGATTTTCAGATTTACAGATCTGAAAAGCGGAACTTCAAAATGACAAAAAAACAGAACTTTAAAACTTGTTTTATGCAAAAAGTTACACTATCATTTCTCTTCCTACATTACCATTTTCATGAAACTAGGAGATAGAAAGGTGTAACTAATGAAGTTTGGATGAAAACTTCACTTTTCATATCTGATTTTCAGATTTACAGGTCTTGAAAAACAGAAATTCAAAATGAAAATCAAAACTTCATTTATGCAAAAAAAAAACACTAGTTTTGATCAAAACACATAGCTAGAATCAATCTTTTTGCAAAAAAATATGTTTGTGTATGTAGAGGAAGACCTCCTCTAACCATCCCACAAATCTTTTAAAACTTCTCTAACATGATCAAAAATCAGCCCTTAAAAAATTCTATAAACATCACTACTCTCTTCCAAAGAGAACTAGATTCATTGGGTACTTCAACTACAAGCTTCTTACAACTAGAAAAGCCAATAATCTTCCCCAAAAAATAAATTTAGTTCGTGATCTGAATAGAACTTGAAGAAAGTTCGAAAGGTTACCATCCTTTGTCTAGCTCTGATACCACTTTTACAAGTAGAGGTCAGGAAGTCCTCCAAATCCAAGGTAGGTCCTCCAAATGTCCTCCCAGCAACCTGCAAGCTTCAAGATGCTCCCCAACTCCAAGCTAGGATGCCTCCACCTACAAGTAAGGATCTGCAAGCCTCCAAGGATCTCTCATACACCTGTGTCCCTACTCTTTAAACACAAAGATAGATAACAAGTTGGCCTCAAGTATTCACCACGTCCCAACCATAGCTAGACCCAAGCTCCAAGCAAGACCTATCTAGAACCCCCTTGCTAACCATAAACAAACCACAAGCATACCACAACAGACTACAACATACTCATGATCCAAACCCTACTTATGTCCCATACCATAAGCAAAATCCAAATCCTAAGCATACTACACACAAGAAAGTACTCTACACACTAGTAGCAACAGTAGAGCATAAGCAAAGCAAGCAAGAGAGATCTCTCTCCTCCCAATGGGTGCCCTACTACCCTCATATAGATGGCCCATGGACCCCTCTAGTGCACTATGGAGTTCCATGCTCATCCAATGTGAGAGAGTGAAGCCTAGGGGAGTTAAAGAACCTCCAAGAACCTCCATAGGCTTATGAAAAGTCAAGAGACTCCTTCCATAACCTATGACTCTTTGAATGTCTTTCTTGTGGGAGTTGGGAACTCATTGGACCCATTGGAAGTGCGCCCTCCTACTAGGTCCCAATGCCCAAGTTGTGCAAGTATACTTTGATCCTAGACCAATAAAGTGATATGGTTCAAGATTGAGGCCCAAGGTTTAGAAAAATAGTCATCCAATATCTTTCTAACACCTCGCTAGGTTCCATACCTCCATCCAAGGCATAGACACCTACCTGCCCTTAACCAAGGACACTAGTACCTTAATCTAAGACATCTACCCTTAATATTAAGGGTACTCCTTATCCAAGGGTCACGTGACTCCATTACCTCCAACTAAGGTATAGTCACTTGCATGTCCTTATCCAGGGGCACATACCCTTAATCCTAAAGGTACCTTGCCATTTAGCCCCCAACACTGAATGGACTACTAGGGGTTTGAAGTACTGCTAGTTACATAGGTATGTAACATTCCTTCTCCCTAAACTTAAATTTTTCCTTGTAGGGAGAAATTTGGAAAATTCTTTTGGAGATCAGCCTCCTTTTCCCAGGTATCCTCCTCTTCTGATTTGCCCCTCCACCTGACTAAAAATTTTCGAAGCACTCTACTCCATAGAGTTCTCTGCCGGCTATTAACAATCGCCTCGGATTCAGGTGGTCCACTCACAAACTCATCACAAAGAAATTCCACTAGATCTTCCACAGGGACCAGGGTGTCCCCAACCCCCAACGAGGGTTTCAACTTACTAACGTGAAAAACAGGATGAATTTCAACGTTAGCTGGAAGGTCTAGTTTGTATGCGACCTTGTTTATCACTTGGATAACCTTAAAAGGACCGCAATACCTAGGCGCCAACTTTGCACACTTAAAAGTTTTCAAGCCTCTAGAGTGACTAGGGACTCTCAAAAACATCCAGTCATTGACCATGAATACCTTGTGCTTCTGAGATAGATCAGCATAGTGCCTTGCCCTGTCCTGGGCACTTCTTATACTATCTTTAGCCAGCTGTAACATTTCTTGCATATCCGCAAAGAAATCAGTTGTGGCTTGCACCCATAGGTTTTTCATGCCAACACTAATTGGTGATCGAGGTTGAAAACCATACATAAGCATGAAAGGGCTGAATCCAGTCGCTGAAAGTTTTGCATTGTTATATGCAAATTCCACCAGTGGAAGGTATTGTTCCCAATCAAACTGCCGATGGCCCACATATGCTCGAAGCATATCCTCCATCGTCTGATTGGTCCTTTCCGTTTACCGTTTGATTCCGGATGATCCGTAGAACTCAAACTTAAAGTTGTTTTCGACTTTTCAAAAACTGCTTGCCAAAAATTCCCAATGAATTTTGGGTCACGGTCACTGACAATATCGCAAGGCAGCTCGTACAGTCAAAAAAGCTTCTCAACAAATAGTTGAGCTAGTTTTTGAAGCTTTAACAGTAGTTTTCGTTGGGATAAATTGAGCAAACTTCGTAAGTCTGTCAACAGTGACCCAAACCGAATCGTGGCCCTTCCTTGTATGTGGAAGGCCGACCACAAAATCCATAGATATACTTTCCCACTTTCCAGTAGGAATATCTAAAAGATGTAATAGGCCACTAGCTTTTAGCCTCTCTGTTTTATTTAGCTGGCACTTAGTACATTTAAGTACATAGGCCTCTACTTGACTTTTCATCTTAGGCCACCAAAATTACCTTCGAACTAAGTCAAGTGTTCTTTGTATCCTCAGATGTCGTGCGCATGGACACTCATGCAAGATTTGGGCTTATAGTGTCATTCTCCGGTACACACACCTTTCCTTTATGAAACAAAATCCTATTTCGAATTAGGAAATCCGTTTCAGTCTTTCCCTGATTCGAGGAATCTTGCAAACCTGAATTGACCCCCGAAAGTACTTGTTGCCAATACTTTTCAAAAAAAAGATCGGACTCATATAGTCCTTGAAGAGACTGAAACAACTCCGGTTCTATAATAGTAAAGCACAACTGATTAATAACCGATAACCGACTCAAAGCATCCGCTAGAGTATTTTGACTTCCTTTACAATAACGTATAGAAAAGTCAAAGATTTGTCCGTCTAGCTTGCCTCCCCTTTAAATCTGTAGCATCACCGAAATATCGAAGAGTCTAATGATCCGTCAAAACTTCAAATCTGGCTCCATACAAATAATGTTACCAAATTTTCAAGGAATGAACAATTGCAAACAGTTCCTTCTCATAGGTACAATACCTAGACTGAGCAGGATTGAGTTTCTTGCTTTCATAAGCCATAGGATGTCCATCCTGCATCAAAATAGCTCCAATAGCATAATCATTGGCATCGGTCCTAACCACAAAAGTCTTATTAGGATCGCCAATGATTAGTATTGGTGCTGAAGTGACACTTTTCTTAAGAAACTCAAAACAATTATTCATATCCTCCGTCCACACCACTAGTGGACTCTTAGCCCTCCGGCTTAGCTTCTTATAGCCTTTCAAGGCCTGAGTAAGGGAAAATGCCAATTGAGCAAATTGAGGAATATGCCGATGGAAAAATCCCACAAACCCCAAGAAAGACTTGATTTTCCAAATTGTGGTGAGAAGAGGCCAATCAATAACCCTCTGGATACGATCAGCCTCAATCTCCACCCCCCGTTCGAAAATCTTATGCCCCAAGTAGGACAATTCCTTAGCAAAAAAGTCACACTTAAACTCCTTGGCAAAGAGCTTTTCCCTTCTTAGAATGTCCAAGACAATCCTAACATGCTATTTATGTTCCGCCAAAGTCATACTGAACACTAGGATATCATCTAAGAATACCACTACGAATCTTCTCAAATATGGCCTGAACAAATCGTTCATCATTTGTTGGAAAGTTGTCGGTGCATTGGTCAAACCAAAAGGCAACACAAAAAATTTGTAATGAGCAAAGCGAGTTCGAAACCCGGTTTTTGGTATATCTTCTCTCTTAATGCGTATCTGATGGTAGCCCGATCTTAAATCTATCTTGGTAAAGTACCCAGCACCACCAAGATAGTCTATTAGATCATCCATCCGCGGCAGTGGATATCTATTCTTAACAGTTTCCTTGTTCAATTTCTTATAGTCGATGCAAAACCTTATAGTCCCATCCTTCTTGGCCACCAGAACCACTGGTGATGCCCAAGGAGACTTACTAGGTTGTACCCACCCCTTTTTCAGGTAATCATGTAATTGCCTATTTACCTCAGCCTCTTCCGATGCACTCATCCTATAAGGACGTTGTGCGATTGGAATTGCTCCAGGTATTAGGTCAATTTTATGATCAACTGTCCTTTCTGGTGGTAAACCTACAGGAACGTCTAAAAAAACATCATTGAATTCATGCCTAAGTTCATTATAGGCTTCAAATTCTGTAGTGTTCTCACTGGGTATATTCATGGCATTTATGTTAAGTTCTTCATCATTGCAGCAAATGATATCATTATGAAAACATAAATAAACTTTAAAATCAAAATTTTTCATAATAGAATTAAGTTTCTGTTTAGAATAAGGGTTAACATTTTTAGTGTCAACACTTAAACTAGCCTTGATCTTAATTAAAGAATTCTCATGCATATAAGATAAAGATTTCTCAACAAAATCAATTCTCAATGATTTGTTCTTATCAAAATGCCATTGTTGCCCAAGAACAATATCTACATTAACTAATTGAACAGCATGGAATTCTAGTTTTTCAGAATAATCTTGATTGTGCAATTCTACATCAGGAACAATAAAATCCATCAAATCGGAATTACTTCTCGATGCCATTGTCACACGGTATTTTTTCTCACTTTTTCTAGTAGGAAGGTTTAGCGTCTGCACCAAATTTACATTAATAAAGTTATGAGTGGATCTCGTGTCAAAAAGAATATTAACAACTTGATCATTAACTTTACCTTTAATGCAAATAAGGTCATTAGCACCAAAAACTAAAGAACTAAGGAAACAAACATCCATCTCATTACTTAGATTACTTGAGGTTGAAGCTTGTTTTTTGACGCAATCATGTGTAAGGTGACCCTCGCCATTGCACTTGAAGCACAGGTTCTTCTTACGAGCTTCAGCTTTATCATTGCCACCATGATGGTTTTTAAAGTTTTTCTTGGTTTTCTTAGGATTGTTGGAATTGGAATGTGTTTCATTAACAACTTCCCTATCCTTCCTCTTAAATTGAAAACTTTTTTTCTGCTCATTAGGTTGTTGACCCCTAGGTTGCTTAGGTGTGTCATCAAAGTATTTTGCAGCCCTAATAGCATCTTCTAGGGTTTTTGGTTGCTTCCTACGAACATCCACTTGATAATCTTTTGGTAACCCATCAATAAACATTAACATTTGTACCTTAGGCGGAATATCACTATAAAGTGGATTCACGTACTCATGAAAATCTTGAATAAATTGTTCCAAGCCTTTTATTCATGGTTAGATGACTCAACTTTTGGAAGTGTTCATAGTCATCTAAAAGTGGTGAAAAATAATCCCTAAAAAGCTTGCAAAAATCATCCCATGTACAAGATTGATTGCCCTTTGCAACTAAGTCATCCCACCAAACTAAGGCTCTTCCTTCAAAGAACATAGTGACAGTGGATAACTTCTCAGATTCAGGGAATTGGTTCATGGCAAAGTATTTGTTCCAAACATTCAGCCAAGAACTTACCACTTGTAAGTTCTTATCTTTCTTCTCCCCCTTAAACACTTTTACAGGAGGTGGAACTACGTGCTTCTTTTGATTGGCTAACCTAGACTCTAAGTCTTGGTTTCTTTGATTAGTTTCAAGAAGTAGTTTATTAGTGGCTTGAATTTGTTGGTATAATAGTTCAAGAGCTTGTGCCACATTGGATGGGTTTGATAGATCAAATGTTGGGTTTTCATTGGTTTGATCCATTGGGGTTGCTTGTGTGTTTTCCTACTATGCAAATACAACAACAAGTGCTCAAATTAGAATGATAGAAATGCTTCAATTGTTACATCCAATGCAAATAAAAAGCATTTACTTCTATTCATTCAATCTTATTGTTTGTAAGCTCAATCCAAGCCTACTATTTGCAAGCTTAATCCAAGCTTAAGAGGAAAACAACATCAAGCTACATTTGCCTTAATCAAAAGCAAAAATGAAAACCAAATCTTTATGTAAACTTCAATTAACTAATAATGTTTACATAAAGTTCTCATTCCCATTCTCATTCCAATACTATTTGTCATTTCAAAAGCAACCAAAGTTTTCACATTTCTCACTATTCTAGATTTCCAAAACCAAGAAACTAGTGTCTAGAAATGGATAACTAATGAAGCTTTATGAAAACTTCAATTTTCAGATCTGATTTTTAGATTTACAGGTCTGAAAAGCAGAACTTCAAAATGACAAAAAACAGAATTTCAAAACTTGTTTTATGCACAAAGTTACACTGTCATTCCCTTCCTACATTGTCATCTTCATTAAACTAGGAGATAGAAAGGTGTAACTAATGAAGTTTGAATGAAAACTTCACTTTTCAGATCTGATTTTCAGATTCACGGGTCTGAAAAACAGAACTTCAAAATGAAAATCAAAACTTCAAACACTTCATTTATGCAAAAAAAAACACTAGTTTTGATCAAAACACATAGCTAGAATCAATCTTTTTGCCAAAAAAAAGTTTGTGTATGTAGAGGAGGACTTCCTCTACCTATCCCACAAATCTTTTTTCAAAACTTTTAAAAACCCAAAGTCCACTTTAAAACTTCTCTAACATTATCAAAAATCAGCCCCTAAACAATTCTATAAGCATCACTACTCTCTTCCAAAGAGAACTAGATTCATTGAGTACTTCAACTACAAGTTTCCTACAACTAGAAAAGCCTATAATCTCCCCAAAAAAATTTAGTTGGTGATCTTAATAGAACTTGAAGAAGGTTAGAAAGGTTACCATCCTTTGTCTAGCTCTGATACCACTTTTACAAGTAGAGGTGAGGAAGTCCTCCAAATCCAAAGTAGAGCCTCCAAATGTCCTCCAAGCAACCTGCAAGCTTCAAGATGCTCCTCAACTCCAAGCTAGGATGCCTCGGCCTGCAAGTAAGGATCTGCAAGCCTCCAAGGATCTCTCCTCCACCTGTGTCCCTATTCACCACCCAACCATAGCTAGATCCAAGCTCCAAGCAAGACCTATCTAGCACCCCCTTGCTAACCATAAACAAATCACAAGCATACCACAACACTCCATAGCATACTCAAGATCCAAACCCTACTTATGTCCCATACCATAAGCAAGATCCAAACCTCAAGCATACTACCACAAGAAAGCACTCTACACACTAGTAGCAAAACTAGAGCCTAAGCCAAGCAAACAAGAGAGATCTCCCCCTCCCAATGGGTGCCCTACTACCCTCATATAGATGGCCCATGGACCCCTCCAATGCACTATGGAGTTCCATGCTCATCCAATGAGAGAGAGAAAAGCCTAGGGGAGTTAAAGAATCTCCAAGAGCCTCCATAGGCTTATGGAATGTCAAGAGACTCCTTCCATAACCTATGACTCTTTGAATGCCTTTCTTGTGGGAGTTGGGAACTCAATGGACACTTTAGAAGGGCGCCCTCCTACTAGGTCCCATTGCCCAGGTTGTGCAAATATACTTTGATCCTAGACCAATAAAGTGATATGGTTCAAGGTTGAGGCCCAAGGATTAGAAAAATAGTCATCCAATGACTTTCTAACACCTCTCTAGGTTCCATACCTCTATCCAAGGTATATAGACACCTATTTGTCCTTAACCAAGGACACTAGTACCTTAATCTAAGACACCTACCCTTAATACTAAGGATACCCCTTATCCAAAGGTCACGTGACTCCATACCTCCAACTAAGGTATAGTCACTTGTCTGCCCTTATCCAAGGGCACATATCCTTAATCCTAAGGGTACCTTGCCATTTAGCCCCCAACACTAAATGGACTATTAGGGGTCTGAAGTACTGCTAGTTACATAGGTATGTAACAGATAGCTTGATGTTCGCTCTGACCACAATACAACAAGAACCAAGAGAATCAGTAAGCCTATATGCTAGATGACTCAAGGAGCTCGTTTGCCAATTGAACATAGGCCTAGCGACTGAGGTATTATCTCAATTAGTATTTACCTTTTTCTTGAGGGGCCTACAACCAGCTATCCAACTAGAAGTACGCCAATCTAGGGTTACCTCATTAGAAGAAGCAGTGTCTAGAGCCAGAACCATGGAAGAGGCCTTTCTTGCTACGAATGAATGCCAAACCATCTTAGCCATGATGGAAACTGTGGACCATACATTACCATTGGAAGAGGACACCAAGCCAATACAACGTGGTAAATCACCACTTGATAGTCTCACTTTTGTAAGAGGTGTTGCACCTACACATCCCAAGACCTTTTGCAGATATTGTAGGGAGTGTGGCCATTCAGAGGATGGATGTTGGTCACAAGAAAATGGTTTGAATATTAGAAATCAAAGGCAAGAGCCGATAGGCCATGATGTCATGGATGACTAACTACTAAGAACCTACCAAACTTTGAGTCAAACACAAGTAGACCGTAGAGTGATCTCTCAGGGTGACATGACTAGAATGGAAGGTGAGAAACCCCTAATGAGCTTGGCATAAACACTCATAGAGAAAAAATGGTTGAGGGTAACCTGGTAGACTCCAAATACATTGAACCTAGGGATGGATCATCCTCAATAACTACTGTTGGAATAGATGATCATGAATCTATACCCTTGATTGAAAGCTGTGTAGATGAAGAAACAACTCTCTCAGATGGTAGTATGAGGCCATTCCGCTTGGAATTGAGACAAACTAGAGGGATCATACTCCAAAGAAAACCTGTCAAAACCTGATATGACATGAGCAAGCTATCTGACTATTGAGTTGAGCCTTACTTCTAGTATGAAGTGCCTTTACTCATAGCTCGAAGGAGACAAAGAAGTGAGTTCTGCTCTTTTCACCTTGCTTCATAAACTTCATCAAGCATCATACTCAAGTTGTATCAAAAGATGTGAAGGCTATTGGAAGAATTGTTGTCACTCAAGAGTACATAAAATAGTTCACAGATAAGTGGTAGAATTCCATGCAAAATTGCATCACGTTTTGGTACTGGTTCATAAGTAGGCAGCAAGCATATACATCCATTATAAGTAGGAGTTGTAAACTATGATGACCAGTTGAACCAACGATGGAACCAATGATGGAATCTGGTGTAGGAGATGCACTAGAGGTCGTTTCAGACCTACGATGAGTTGTCTGACCCAAGAGATAAGTGATGGAGTGCCTCTTAACTGGCAGCCAGTAGAAAATACTCATAGCCACAAATAGATATCATGCTAGCTTATTCAACGATGTCTTCACTTCAGCTCATTGACGTCTATCCCACCAAAAAGCACAGATCCTTTATGAGGATCATAAAATCGCTTGAGTAGGGCTATAATTGTTGATTTTCTACACCCACTGCTTCCAACTGTAGCAACCACTCTTTTACTTTTGTTCTTAAAGTATATGAAAATTTCACATCTGTCAGTTGCAATCTTCCTTCCACTTTTTGCAGAACCTATTCCTCGTCGCTATCAGTATCAATTAAAGGTAGCACATGATTGAGAACTTCAATATGCGATGCGCAGTTGTACGTCCCTCAGAAAATGCTCTCAATCTTGATGCAGCACTTTCCAACCCCCCAAGTCAATTGTTGCATCAAATATCATGTACAATAGCGATCTTGTCCAATGATCAACAAGGAGGTAGATGATTAAGTTCGATCAGTGATGGCTTCATTTATCCACAACTGGCAGCGACGGTCTCTCTCTCATGGATGGCAGTGATGGAGCTCCAGATAAATCATGCTTTTTAGATTTAGTAAGGAGCAGCGATGGCAGCAGCACTAGAAAACATGAATGTGCAAGGATCTGGCTCAGAATTAGCCATGAAGTATCGCTTAGAAGCATGAACTGAAACTCAAAATTTGATTCTCAGACATATAGAATGGTCATGTTCATATTCAACACACATAGGCATGGTGAGGATTTGCAGTGATGGTCAATACATTTCTCACATAGTGACTTCACAATCACATTTAGATAGTGACTTCACAGATCACATTTCTTCACCCTATAGTACAAATCGGGATTTGGCATTTTGTGAGTAAATCATTTGCGAGTTTTGCAAGTTTTGTGTTTTTAAATTACGTCAAATTGATAGCACATGGCATGCTACATTGTTTTTTAATTTTTAAAATTTATTCTACTTCGCTTTTGGGGGTGAAATCAGTTTGTATACTTCATTATCATGTTTTTTATTTTCTTACTAGCTAAAAGATATGTCTACAAATCATGTTGTCTACAAAGTGTACATAGTATGCTATATCATTGCGAACGCAAAAAACTTAATCACTTTAATTTTATATTTTTCAAGCTAAAACATTTTTGTCTACTACCAAGGATTGATGTACGACCATACATTAATAGACATGATGGTATGTGGCCAAGCCTATGATAGGTAAAATCAACATTGGTAAAAAAAAAAACAATATTACTAGATGGAGGCTATAACTTAATTATTAAGCTTATGTTGAGATGATGAAATAATAAAATATTTTCATTTTTTTTTTATCAAATTTGATTAAAGCAATGTATTCTACTTGAAAATGGAGCATTTTTGCTTTTTGGATCATCTCAATCTGAGCAATATTAAGAAAGTTATCGCCCTTCAAAGCTTTTTAGGCTAATTTTTTTTTTTCTTGGAGCTTGAAAGGGGTGGCACGCCGGCGTGCTACCAATTTAAGCTTTTAGTCTTTAACTCAAATTGATAGCACGCCGATGTGCTACCCCTTTTAGCTTCCAAGGGAAAAATGTTTTCTAGTCTAAAAAATGTTGAACTGTCATCACTTTCTTACGATTGCTCGGATTGAGATGGTTCAAAAAGCAAAAGTGCTCCATTTTTTATGTAGAATCCATTGGTATAATCAGAGTTAGTTTTTATCTAATATAAAATGAGTATATATAAATCCTATGTATCTGATAGCATACCATGTGCCATGAAATTTTAGAAATCATTTGTAAATAAAACTCGCAAGAATTTACTCGCAGATTGTCAAAACCCGTAGAAATCAACAGTGATTCTTCAATATTTTGGAGGTTATCATCTAATTGCTTAATGACCTCAACGTGGTTGAATGGTCATATGGATCTTTTACTTGCTGTAGAATTGAAGTAGGACATATCCACACAGCTGCGTTTCTAGACTTCTTCATTTATGCTTTGTCTCAGAGCTTTGAATGTACTCTGCCACTCCAAATTCTCATGAACAGGGCAAGAGTTCACCAAAATTTTGATCCTTGAAGGCATACTTCAAATACTTGCATTCTCTTAGTAGATATTCTAGAGGAACTCCTCAAGGTTTTCAGCATTGCGAACAGCTCTAGCTTCAGCCCATTTGGTACAGTAGTTCGTAGCTATGACAATATCTGGCTTGAGTGTGTCTAGCAGCGGGACTAATCAGTCCAACATAATCAATTTCCCATTTCTGTAAGGCTTGATCAGTCATGACAGGGTGTAAAGGCATAACATCAGTTTTTTGAAAGCGTTTCGTCCTTTGACAAACATCACAGGCCTTTACATAGGTGTGAGTATTCTTGAAGAGGGTTGGCCACCAAAATCTTGCTAAGAGGATTTTTCTGACGATTGTTTTGGAAGAAAATGACCAACTCCAGCACCTTCATGGGTTAGGGATATAACTGAGATTATTTCACCTTCAGTAAGACAACGTTGGATAATGCCATCTAATCCTTGCTTGTAAAGTTGTCCTGCAATCAATGTATAAGGTGTTGTTTTGAGGATCAACGGGTTTAGATAAGGATGGATCCATCTGCCCTGAAGTTAAATATTCAGTAATATCCTTCGCCCAAACAGGAGTATAGTGAACTTGAAATAATTTCTCACACATATGGCGTAGGCACCTTGTAGTACCCAACGATTCCATGTTCTCTTTCCTGCTATGTTGATAATAGTGGTAAGATTTTCAACTAGATCATCTTCAGGGTGAGTAATAGTCTAGCTTAGTGAAACTGATTTATCTCCTCTCAACTTTGCACTTTGACTAATAGTGAATTTTATATAAAAAAAGATTGATGAGAAAAGGGCTGAGCCAAAACTGCATGTGGAAAAAGAAATGAGGAAGAAGCATAATAAGGACATTGATACGCACTTCCGTACAAAGACTTGTAAGCTCTTTCTAGTGGCAAATCTTGCCAACGATGATAATTTCTTTCATCTAATCATGCAAATTCCTTGGGATATGACCAAAATGCATGTAGTATCTAAGGAGAAACTTATTCTAGTGGCATCTTCAAAGGTGAGTGCAAATCAAACTTGTTCAACAACATATGACCAAAATTGTTTGAGAAAGGCTTTAGATAATTGTTATTAAATGGTTCAAAAAATGTGTTACATGTGTTTGCATAATAGTGCTGGCAGAAAGGCCAACCTAATGAAATCGATGATTAATCCTTTCCCAACTTGCCAAGCCATGAGATATTAAGTACTAGTTTCGACCATGGATAGACCTAGAGACTTTTTGGATTCAGTTAGAAGTTGTTTGCCCACAAATTATCAATGTGGTGGAGCAAGTGAAGTATGTCACTCTCCCTCCCACCTTGTGTTTTTAGGAAGTTGAAAAAGTAGGTACTTCTCATTGACTTTCACAATAATTATTGGTAAAATAAAACAAAATACATCAAAAAAGCAACCAGAACTTGCACATGCAACAAAGATGTTGGTTTTTAAGTGAATTAAAAATTGTTAGTCTCATGTTCAAAGTTGAGCCACCACCTTTTATTTTTGGACAGTTTTTAAGTTACATTATCTATTAGTTTTTGACAACTCATCTCTTTTTGCCCCTGTTGAAGTTCTAATTATTCCTATTGAACAACAACTTATGTGATAACAGGGCACTATGGAATGCATTAAGATATTCAACAATGATGGTAATATTAGATGATGTTCTTCTACCTTCAAAGTTTTTGATCTTGTTTTTGTAGACTCTCATTGGCATACAAATCAATGGGATAGATACAGGACCTCCTGCATTACCATCGTGAAATGAGTGGCCAAATGAGCTATGCAATGCTGCATTTTCCATTGCAAAAAACATCACTATAGATAGTGGTTGGTGGTTTGTGACACTGCATAATGTGGAGCATATTTGCACACTTGATGACATGGCTAGCAGTTGGGAGTTTGCGTTACATCACGAATTGGTTATTCACAATCGTCTCCCACTTGGTTGGACATTACCAAAGCCCAGGACAAAGGTATATTTATAATGATTAAATTTGCAATTTGACAAAGTTTTGATTTAGTGTACCTTTATTTCATATGAACATAAAAGCTAAATAGTTCTACGTAGTTTTTAGTCAAATCTTTTTTATTATAGATAGCTTGGTTTTTAATTCAAATAAGGGCATGAACAATGTTCGCTTGTGAGGTTCACATTGCTACCGTAATTTGGCTTTTTTTGTTGTGAATGGAATGTACTACCTAATTCATGGAAAAATGCATGGAATTCGAATGAAACCCAAGTAGACCAAAAAAAAAGATGTCTCCAATCTTTAGAAAGAAAAAAAAATTCACGTGTCTCAAGTTTACCTTTTGATTTTCTCTACATACACAAAAAACAATTTTGGGCCAAACACCCTCAACTTCAAGAATGTACCAAAACCAAAAGGTGGCTAGGTTGACCTAGTTCAAGACAAATACCCGACTATAGAATGGATAAAACATGAAAAAAAACATCTTCGCAAATCCAACTAACACAACTACAAAGTTTGGGATTTAATTCTGATGTTCTCTAAACCAAGACATTTGGTAGATGACCTCGTGTACTGAAACATTACTAAAGACTACAACCTTGAGAGGCAAAATTTAGAATAGACTTAGACAATGACCAAAGTCTTCCACTTGATTTTTTGGAATTTATCTGATGGTAAGTAGATTGTGCTCATGCAACAATATCCTTTTTTTATTATTGTTTTTATTTTCTTAACATACTGATGTGCATATCACAGATGAAGTCTACGAGTCACTATGCAACTGTGCCCATCTCCTAGGTCTCTGACATTGAGTCCCTTGGAAACATCCAATTGTCTCAATTTGATCGTCTCAAGACATCATGGACCCCCACCATCTTGTAATAAATTCAGATTATGCTTGGAAGCCAAGCATCAAGTGAAGTTTATGAGGGTTATATTGAAAAAAATTATTTGGTTCACATGAAAAAAATGGTTTGATATCCTCGTATTTGGCATCCTTCATGCTTTGGCACAATGTCTAATCTTATTTGACAATCATTCACATTTTTCCATCTCAACAAATTTTACATTCAAGTGTTGCATTTTTTTTAAGCACTGGTCATCCCAAAGGTTTATGACGTTTAGGTCCTTGAAGCACTCTGCAACATTTAGATGTCTCAAGACATCTTGGACATCTTCACCTTGATTTGACTCAACATTTTTTCACGTTCATAAACCCCAACATCCATTGACAAGGTTTTTGACACATCATTCACCTTGATTTGGCTCAACACTCTTTCACGTTCATAAACCCCAAAATCCATTCATCTCAAGATACCCCTAAATATATTCATTGAGATTTAGACTTTGTTTTGGTTTCAAGTGACAGAATGCCTCTCTAAAAAGAAGCAAAGCACAAAAGCAAACTAGAATGATGGTATCATGCTAAAATTCAGTATGGGAATTTTTTTAAAAAAAAACTATCTAGAAATCCTATATGAAATTGACATTTAATCATGTCAACAATCTTTGACATTCAATTGTCGCAATTTAGGCATTAGTCATATCTTGAAAGTCTACAATGTTGACTCTCCTAAACACTCTTCACTTCCATATATCTCAAAACATCATACACATTCAACATCTTGTAGCAACAACCAATGACAAGCCTCCATCTTGAGACATCATTCATCTTGATATAGCTCAACATCCATTCACCTCCATAAACCTCAACATCTTGTAGCAACAACCAATGACAAGCCTTTTGAGACATCATTCATCTTGATATAGCTCAACATCTTTTCACCTCCGTAAACCTCAACATCCACTCATCTCAAAATACCCCATCTATCCATCTCAAGAAAACTCAAATATGATTTGGATTTAAAGCATGTTCACTGTAACAAACTGCCTCAAAAGATAAAGCAAAATAGGAAAATTTGAGGATTGTAGATGTGAGTAAGATACTTGATCCATTCAATTGGGGATGCCAAGAAGGTGATGTTGCCTAAGATGCTTTACGGAAAAAGTTGATATATTAGGTTCACTCCTACCTTGAAGTGAATTATCATTCTATGGAAAGTTGACAATTGTAACACTAAATACAGCATGCATGTATGTCAACATCATATCTGTGATGCATCACCATGTTATGAGTAAACAAGTTCCCAATTTAGTCCTTCAAATCATTCGCTAAAAGAGAGGTCAACCACATGCATTTTTTGGCAATTGCTGGGCCAATTTATACTTCCGTGTTGAATAACTCTAAACTAGGGCGTCTATATCAAACCATACAGTCTAGAATACTTCATGTAAGGAGTATGAACAATGGTATTAGCAAAAAAAACAGGTCATATCAGCAGAAAATTGCATTGCACCATGTCAAATACCTTAATTGGCCTGCCATCATCTACCCTTTCAAGAATAATTCAACTCCTAAATCATCCACAGATCCTCTACAAGAAACTACTTAATTAATCAACCTGTAACACACGTTCAAATTCCTTTTCCGTATGTCTTTCCTTTAGCAGGAATTTTATATCACAATACAGTGAACACACTGTAAAAGAAAGGAAACCATGGGTTGCAGAGGACTATGAAATGTAACTCAAAGTTTACAAAAACACCAATATAAAGGTCTTGCTAGGTGCCTGATGTTACCACATAAGAATCCAATCCTTGCTTTAGTCATCATGCCAATCCCTTCTGATCTCAAATGAATACTCAAGTTCAAAGTGGCACCTTTTATCATCGTCGAAAAACTGCCAATGAAGTACATTCACATCTACTATTACACAAATTCAATCATTAAAAACATCAGCAAGATTACAAAGCACACGGAAAAACATAGTTAACAGTTGTATGCAAGCATCAGCACTCACAGGTATACACATGAAAAACAAAAGGAATAAACAAGCTAAGATAGATCACATTCTTGCCTTGGTCTTTGCAGTGTACGCTCCTCGTGCCAAGATGCCAGAGGGGGTTGTTTCCCCCTCAGTGGTATGGGTGTAAGGCTCTAGTTGGGGACTAAACGTTCCGATCATGACTTTCGAACGGTCCACTGCCAACACAAACAAAATGGTCAACCTAGATTTAAATTCAGAACATTGAATCGAATCTACCAGTATAACAACCTAAGTATAACTTGATCCTTGTGACGTTCATATGAACTTTGGCATTACCAAGCAATAAAAGCTCTTCTTAACAAAAACTATGTAACCTGAAGACTAGATCTAAGATCAGATCACTGAAGCTTAGAGTACCTTTCAAACCATTCTTCCAGACTGTGTTGATGTAAGTCAAACCAGGAACAATGTTATGACGCACAAGGAATGCGAACTTCAGACTGTAGCAGCTGCCTTCTTTTAGAGAAAACATATGCCCTCTTGAATTTGGGGTGAAGGGTTTTGGAATTACAATGTCAGCTCGGCCTTCGCACACAATCTTTATTTCAGCCAAAGTGACTTTAGGCTCAACAGTTTCTGCAACTGATTGACCGCAAATGACATCCAATAAGCAGGCTAACATGCATACACATATCCATAACTAATCTCCAGATCAAATTAGCACAAGTGAAAAAAAATGCGACTAATAAAAAAGATCGCTATGATTTCCATATAAATTGATGTTAGCTTACAGAGAAGTTTGGAGCTAAAGTGACGCAAAGGTCACATAGAAACAGAACTGCATCTGCTTTCAGCTCATCAGAACTTGCTAAGATACTGAGAAAGATAAGACATATCACCTCCAGGGGGATCAAGGTAAAGGCTTCCCAGTAACTGCTCCTTCCAACGCTTCAAGCTTTCGTCATCCTGCATACAAAAATGTCACTTGCTGATGCTACACTTCAGAATATACAGGCAATCAAACATAAGTAATTGACCAACTTACTGGTGCTTAAAAGAAGCTACTTTTATGTGAAAATAAAACTGAAGACAAAGAGGAAGAACTAACATAACCAGGTATTCGGCAGGTTCTAGAGGTAGGATAAGCTCAAAGCATTTCAAATTCCACACGACTGTCACTCAGTTTTGTGGTGCGGCTGCTTTTCTTCATTACATAGTTGCATGAAGTCAAATTTTCAGAGAACCAAGCAAGAGTTCTATGAAAACGATATGTAGAGTTAGGGTAAGCTCAAAGCATTTCAGCTTTCCATAATTGTTAGTCAGCTTTTTGGCACAGGTGCATGTCTTCATTAATAATTGCATAAAGTCTAATTTCAGGAAACCAAGCAAGAGTTTCATGAAAACGACAACCATAGAGGTGATTAAAAGTGCAGAACACTTGTTGTATCCGGGGCAGCAGAAAGTAAGGAGACCTCAAAGCCATGACATTTTACATGACCCGAATGGATTTTTCCATCAACGTACGCTACACACCCCAAAGAATTTTCCCTTGTCACATTCAAAAAAAATATCCACGTACTACCGTCTCCAAAATCTTCGTGCCCCCTTTTGTCACTTATTGGCGCGGGGACAGCCTGGGGACAGCTTTGGCCCCGACCCAATAAGCGACTGACATGTGGAGTCACGGCAGGGGACAAAACCCCCCTTGACACACGCCCTTGTCACTTATTGCCCTTGTCACTTATTGGCACGGGGACAGCCTGGGACAGCTTTGGCCTCGACCCAATAAGCGACTGACATGTGGAGTCAGGGCAGGGGACAAAACACCCCTGACACGGTCAAAGGGTTTAATGTCAAAATTATTCTTGCGAAGGCAACGCACTGGCGGCAGGACCACACATTGGCGCCACACGGGACCATGCTGACGCTGGCACCAGGACCACACCCACACTGGCGCCACCCTCACACGGGACCACAATGGCACTGGCACCATGCGCCGAGACCACACAATAGCGCCAGGACCCTCGCGCGGGAGCACGCACGCTGGGGGCGCCGGGAACCAGGCCTGTGCACAGGCACCTCCATGCTCACACATGCATGCGTATGGAGGGGCAGTTTCATTATATATGCAGGCAGATTCATTTCTCCCAGTTGATTATGGGATAAATTGAGATCTGCCACATGGAAAATAGGTCAGGCAGGGCGGGCAGACTGGGCGGGCGGCAGGCAGACAGGCCGGGCAGCAACAGGCCGGCACCTGGGACGCGTGTCGGGAGCTGAAGAGGGTCGGGGTTGCGCTAATAAGATACAAGGCACTCCAACCTCCATGACTTTTAGATATACACTTACATGGCCGGAAAAAGAGATGATTGCAACAAGGATGTGAGAACTTCCAACCTGATCATGCTCAAGCTCGTCTAGAAGAGGAACCAAAGGCCCCAGCTTCAGTTTATCCTCGTCTGCCTCTGCTTCATTGTCTTCTTCCTCGGATTCGTAGAAAGAGTAAGAACTGATGCTCCTGAGTAGCCTCTGAGAGCCTGAAGCAGCATCCAATCTATCTTCCAATGGGCCGTCATTTCCAGCTTGATTATCTACTCCACTGCTCTTCACCTCCTGCTTGTAAGCTGTGCAAGGAATGGGGTTTGTACTGTTAAGCTCTGCCAAAACCGACATTCTACCTCCAAAGACACACCCTTGCCCACCCACACAAAAAAACACAATGTCCTCCACTCAAATGCGGCCCTCTACACTACCGAGGTGCATGAAATAGGCAAAGTTTTCAAAATCAGAAAACTGCAGCAGAGGGATAGTTCTGTGTTGACCGATGCAAACTTTATCTCTGCAAATGAGCAGGGTAATAGCCTACTGCACAAAAGACAGATTTCACAAACCAGATCAGACCAATGCTTCAGCTCACCAAAACAGAATGGCGCAGCCTTAATCTAAATCTACCATAGAAACAGAAACAGCCACAGTATGTATCAGCTACTGCATGAAATCACATGCTTCAGGTGCCTGCTTAGGAGTTGAGAGATCAGAAGGAGCTTCAAAACTTCGGCAATTGGCACAATCGCAGGCAAATGAGAGAAACCCACCTCAAATAGTGAAAGAATCTGAGGTGGGTGAGCTCTGATTTGCAAATCTACGCGCGCTTTTTGAATCTTGGCTTACATTTTCTCGCTTCCTCCACACAAAATACAAAGAGGACAGTGGGACCCCATACTACATATACACCCAAGAGTCAAGACTCCCTGTGACTTGAAACTGAACTAATAAAATGTATGTACTTGAACTATACCTATATAGCTGGTTTCTTCACAGCTTACTGGTTTTTGCTGGTTCTGAGTACTTGATTGGGTTAGGTAGGAACTTGGGTGACCTACAATTAAGACTGGCAAAAAATTTCATCAATTTGTATTGATCTGAATTTGATATGTTTTTTTGTTTGTCCTTGAAACTCAAAATGGACTGTCACTGTAGTGTGTGGGACATACATTATGCATGCATGCAATTATGCGTGACCTGTCTTAAATGCATCATGATTCATGCTTCATCATGTTCATAAATTATAATCCCATTGTTGAAAATGCCTCACAAATATGAAGTTGAATGCACATTGCACAAATCAAATGTGCTTCCAATGCTCTTTTATTGCAGCTTTGTAATAAGGGAATGGTCTTAGGTCTTAGGGTAGGCCAAGTGTGAATTCACCAAGTTCATCCTAGGCAATGGGCATTGATACTCCTTGCTAAGAAATAGTTCCTTATGGATGTCTTTTTTTTCCTCCCATCCATCTTGATTTGGCATCCTATGAAAACTTCAAAACATTTCTTGGCTTCACAAGGCCCTTCTACCCACCCTCTCAATTCAATGTTGACCGGAATAGCCTACCGGGTCCAAATTGAAATCATCGTTGAGCCTTTAGGAATGGGCATTCAATTTCTAAGGAATGATCCCTAAAAAAAGCTCAACTAACAATTAATAGAGATGTTTTGCATTTCCATCTACATCATTTGTTGAGATACACCCAACGGGGTTGGCTCAACTGGTTAGCTTGGCATCCAAAGTTTCTTTGGTCCCAGGTTCGAGCCTCCCCTTGGAAACCAAGAAGCATTTGTTGAGATACAAATCGTTCCTTAGTTCTCTAATACTTCATTCCATAGTTCTACTTTTTATAAATATCTACCGGTAAAATTTGTCAAGTTCATATTAGTTCCAACTTCCATAGTTATGCTAGGTTTATAAAAAGCTCCCAGTAAATTCTGTCAAATTATTGCTCTATAGGTACCTTAGAAACTTATGAACTTAGGAAGATGAACCAAAACCAAAAGCTTAGGAACAAAACCAAAACTTAGCAACATCAACCAAAACCAGAACATGAACCATTTTTTATGCACGAACTTACGAACTTAAGAATAGGAATATGACCAAAAATAAATAAAAACAAAATAAAAACATGCATGAACATAAGAACTTAAGAATAGGAATATGACCAAAAAATTATTATTTTTATGCACAAAGCTTTTTATAGTATCCCCAAAGACTATTTTTTTATCATTTTCGTGAAAAGATTTTCACCCTCTATAAACTTACTCTATAATAGGATTTTACGAAGGTTGAAAAACTTAATTAAAAATCAATATTTGTTAACTTAAAAACAATGTCTTAGGTGCCCTAGGAATGACACAAATGGGAGTCTAGGAACGATACCTTAGGTGCCTAAGAATGAGTGGTGGGGAAGAGCAAGATGCTCATTCTGTAATGCCAAGTGCTCAATTTTTTGTAATATTCCGAGGGCACTTCCAAACACAAAAGATTCATGTAAAATTAGAAGCAAATTTATTCGTGAGCCTTCCCACAACAACTTTCATGTAAATAGTCGCTCAAAATATTGACACATAGCACATGAAATTTTGACAAAATGTGCATGCAACCAATGACAGGACTACCACATGGCACATGCACATTGACAATAATTAGCATGCGCCATGTCGCAGCCTATTATTGGCTGCCCACATACACATTCCACCTACAAAAAAACACAAACGCCCATTATGCGGACACCGCAACAATAAATAGATAAATAAAGGAATTCATATAAAAAACCAAAAAAAAAAAATCAAAAAAACTTCTCCCCCACAAAATCTTCTCTTTGCTATTGAATTGGGGCAAATGGCATTACTTATCTCTTGTTTTTGCATGTATCATGTGAGAGCCCTTCCACCCTAAAAAGAACTCACATGAATAATGTGAATGGCATTTTCTAAACTTAGAACCCTTGAATTTTGTAGGAAAGGATTGGATTAGAATCCTTGCCAAATTAAAGTAGTCAATCAAAGACAAGGGGCCGCTTCCCCGAGAATAAAAATGTGTTGTTTATACTCTCATATTATGTTCAATAGAGAGGAAGAGATTATGCTAAATTGTGATTATAACATCCTTGCATCATTCTTCCTTTCACTCTCACCTTTGTTATGCTTCCTACTTGTTGATGTTTGTCTTTTCTTGCTTTGGTCATTTCTAAGAGAGGAGAGGAAGGCGAACATGCAAGAGGCCTCCCTCAATCAATCTGGCTTGTGGTTTAACTAGGGCTAGTTAATTAGATGTGGTTTATTGAATTAGTGGTTAGATAGCCACTTGATTTACTAACTATAGCAAGCATTTCCATTTATCCCTTAGGAATGCCAACCCCGCGTGACAGGCGAGCCAAGGGCGAGGACTTGGAAGAAGGTAGTCCTAGGCAACAACAATCTTGGTACCAATGTCAGAGACTACCATTTTTCTTCTATGTTTAACATTTCTTTTTGGCATTAGTTGTGGTTAATTACATTTAGAGCATCATTGTATTTGCATAGCATTATGATTGCATTGTGTTTGGTGGAATAGTGTTAGGATGGCGGGATGTGAGTGCTTAATTGTGCTTTTCTATTGTAAACTATGTGGAAGGATAAACAAGGGTAGGGTGTTATGTGTGAAAGATTCAACTAGTTTCATCACATTTTGCAATATTTCCATATTTGGCATATTGAGGCCAAAACTTGTTTTAGACTTAGAGGTTGACTTTTCAAAGTTCATTAGTCTAAATTTCATTTGAATAAACACTTTTTGAAAGTGTGGGAAAGATAGAATGCGAGTTTGAGTAGATTCAATTCGAATAAGTTGGGTACATTGAATCTAGACCCAAAATTGGTAGGGTTAGCATTTTGGTGGGAAAGCCAAGTGGCCAAATAGGGTTTGGACCTGCTATAAAAGGATGTAACTCGTGGAGAGAGTCATCTTCTCTCTTCTCTATCTCATTTCATGCTTATACATGGTTCTCTTGGGTTCTACTATCCGTTGGTGCACTATCTTGGTGATTGCTTGCAATTCTATGTGTAGAATGATCTATATTTGCTATTTTTGGATCCACACATGTGAAATACAGTAGCTTGCTGGTTTTGTACGGAAAGCAACAGTACATAATCATTTCATTCAAGTTTGATCAAGTTCTATTAGTGTTTGCATCTCAAATTGTGTGTAGATGCTGATTTTTCTACATTGGTGAAATTGGTAGCGTATTTCTCTTTCTAACCAAAGATCATTCAAGTAGATTGGATCTTAAGGATCTGAAATCTTTCACATGGTATCAGAGCTTGTGTTTCAGGTTATGAAGGAGGAAATCAGATCTATCAATGATTTGGTGAAGATATCAAGTCTAGAGCATGCTAGAGAGGATTCTACACCAAAATCGGATTTTTTGCTTTTGTAGATTGGATCTTTTGTAGATCAAAACACTAAATAGGTCAATATACTTGTTCAATTCCGATTTTTGAATTCACATGCTGGATTTGGGCGATTTTTGGATCATTGGTTCAGCCTAAGTGGTGGCTTATAGATTGCATATCAAATTTTCAACATTTGCATGTAGATTTGGAATAGTCAATTTTTTGTGATTTTGTCAAAACCCTAATTTTGATTGGATCTCTAGATAGTGAGGTTGCTGGACTTCATTTGAGTGTGTTTCAATCTTAGGAAGTGGCAAAAGTCATTAGATTGAGGATAGATCATAGGTTGATCAAGATTCCATGATTCTATGTGCTGATTTGCTTGGATAAGTGCTAGAAGAGAATTTGTGAGATAGTTTCAAATCTTGGTGATTTCTTTTGAAAGCATTTGTTGTTGTTCAAAGGAGTCCTTTGTGCATTGAAACAGGTTGAAAGAGAAGATCAGGTCATTGCTACATGGCAACCTCAATTGGAGTCATGTTGGAAGCCAATGATAGGCTTACCTCAAGTAACTATTCATTATGGAAAGTGAGGATGGAGTCACTTCTTGAGATGAATGATGTTTTGGATATTGTTGTAGGTTTGGAGGAGAGACCAGCAACACAACAAGATCAATTGAGGTATGACAAGAGGGCCAAGAAGGCTCTACACATGATAAAGATGAATGTTACCAATGAACTTCTCAAGGAAGTTGGTAAGTACACATCATCTTTGGAAGCTTGGAATTCATTGAAGAAGCTTTATGAATCCAGGTCTACTTCTAGAGTGTTGACTCTAAGAAGGCAAATCTTTTCTTGTTTGCAAAAGAATGAAGAAAGTCCAAGTACTTTTGTTTTGATAATGAAAGCATTGAATGATGAGTTAGCTTGCATAGATGAAAGCATTAAGGAAGGAGAGCTTATTCAAGTGATTCTTAATGGCTTGTTGGATGCTCATGCTAACATTGTGCAAAGTATTGCTATTCAAAAGACTTTGCCAAGTTTGATGGATCTTCAAGAGATCTTGATCAATGAGGAATATAGGCTTCAAGCAAGAGGTGGATCTACATCGACACTTCAAGAGGATGCTATGTTCACAAAGGGCAAATTCAAAGCAAGTGGTCTAAAGGGCAAGATCAAGTGGATGCTTCTTCAAGTGGCAAAAAGAAGGATAGATCAAAGCTCAAGTGCTTCTATTGTGGCATCAAATGACACTTTGCAAGTGAGTGCTACAAGAAGAAGAGAGATCAAGGAGACAAGCAAGGTAATCTTACTCTTGATGAGGATGGTTTGGATGTGCAAGATGCAAATGATGATGCTTTTGTGATGTCTTCATGTATGCTTGCTAATGATGGAGATCTAGATCCCTGGTGGATTGATAGTGGAGCAAGTTCACACATGACCTTTCACAAAGAGTACTTCACTTCTTTGTTGGCATATGGAGATGACAAGAGGGTGATCTACACGGCCAATGATGGTGAGTGTGCAATCAAAGGGATTGGCACAATTCCTATTTCTCTCTCTACAAATAGGAATGTTCATTAGGAGGATGTCTTGTTTATTCCATCTATTACCAAGAATTTGCTTAGTGTGAGTCAAATGCTAAGTAAGGGCCTCAAGGTGGAGTTTGATGGAGATGCTTGTTTGATCAAAAGGAAGGATGTCTTGATTGGAAAAGGTAAAAGGCAAGGGAAGTTGCTCAAACTTGATGCTTGTGTTATTGCTAACCAAGTTGGATGTGTTGCAATGGAGCAAATTTCTATTCAAGAGGTTTGGCACAAAAGGATGGGACACCTCAACTTCAAGTCATTGGAGGTAATGGCAAGGAAGAAGGTTGTGATTGGTCTTCCAAGTTCCTTAAGTAATGACAAGCATGTTTGTGAGTCTTTTGCTTTGTCTAAGTCACATAGACTACCTTATACTAGATCTATTTCTAGATCTACAAAGCCTTTTCAACTTGTACATTCGGATATTCATGGATTTACTACAATTAGCAATAGTGGAGCTAAGATGTATGTAACATTCATTGATGATTTTAGTAGATTTTGTTGGATCTATCTACTAAAGAGCAAGGATGAAGTGTATGATGTCTTTGTCAAGTTCAAGAATGCAAGGGAGAACCAATTCTCCACAAAGATCAAGTGCTTGAGAGGTGACAATGGTGGTGAGTACATATCTAACAAGTTCAAGGCCTTTTGTGATGAGCATGGGATCAAGAGGGAGTATACAACATCAAGAACCCCACAACAAAATGGAGTGGCTGAAAGGAAGAATAGAACTTTATGTGAAAGTGCTAAAGCTATGAGGTTAAGTGCTATTCTTGACAAACCATTTTGGGATCAAGCTTTGTTGTGTGCCAATTTCTTGTGCAATAGGTGGCCGAGTGCTATTTTGGATGGAAGGACACCTTTTGAGATGCTATTCAAGAGGAGGCCGAGTGTCAACTTTCTAAGAACCTTTGGATGCACATGCTATGTCAACATTACTCTTGATGATAGGACCAAGGAGTATCCATCTTCAAGAAGAGGTATTTTTGTTGGATATAGTGAGGTGAGTAAAGCCTACAAGGTTTACATTCCTTCTACTAACAAAGTGATTGTTGGTAGAGATGTCATTTTTTATGAGGGAAACATTCCAAAGGTGTCTTCAAGCATGATTGATGGTAAAGTAGATGGTTCTAACATTCTTGATGTTGATGAGAAGGATTCTACTTTGGATGGTGGTGATGATGGACCTTCATCAAGTCAAAAGCCAAGGAGAACATCAAGAGAAAGACAAGTACCTTCAAGGCTCACATATGATCAAAAGGGTAAGCAAGTAGTTTCTGGAAATTATGTTGCTTTCCTAACCTCTTTGGATGAGCCTACAAGTGTAGATCAAGCAAGGAAAGAAGAGGAGTGGATCCAAGCAATGGATCTTGAGTATCGATCTCTTATGAAGAGTGGAACATCTTTTGGAGGATCTTCTTGTGTACATGGAGCTATGCAAGTGGATGGATGTTATCTTGCTGTAAAATCAAGTAATGGATCTGGAAAACAAATTTTGTTCAATTACTTTGATGGTCAAGTTGAAGATCAAGAGGTTGATCTCAAAGCGCTTCAAGTAGTCAAAAGGGAAGGTGACAATTTGGAGCTAGTCAAGAGCATCAAAGGAGAGGTAATTGGCAAAGGTGTTATGGATCTATTTTTGCAGCATATTGAAGACTCAACTAAGGACAAAGGAGCAGCAAGGAAGTGTTTTTCAAGTTTACTTTACTTGTTCTATCTCATGTTTGAGCAATTTCATGTGGATGTGTGCAAATTGTCAAGATATGGTAAAACTAGCTACATTGGTGAGCATTGTTTTGATGTTGGATTTGTACTAGCATTCTTGGCTGATTTTGCTGATGGAAATGAAGCTATTGGAGGTTCATTATGTCACTCATCCATGGCTAAGTTCTCAAGTGTTGAGCTACTTGGTGCCAATACTTGGAGATTGTCAATTTTTGGTGAATTCATGGTCATTTTCTTGTGTCAAGTAGATCTTGAAGATGGACTAGTGCAAACTACTTGGTTTATGGAGTCATGTGGTGCTGGATTTGCATCATTTATGTACTCACCTACTCATGGATCTCCAAGGTTTGATGGTTTCTTGTGGCAAGATGAAGATGGAGGCTCATTCATGGAGTATCATGGTGGATACAAGGCAACAAAGGACAAACGAGGAGGAGACATGCAAGCAAAAGTTGATCACTCACATTTATTGTTTGTTTGCTGTATTTTTCCAGAGAGTTCAGAGTTGGAAGCATGGTGGAATCATTTCACTTACATTCTATTTGATTCTTCATGTTCTAGTCACATTTTTACATGTAAAATTGATGTAAGAAATAGTGAAGCATCCCAAGTGGACACTATTCTCTATATCAATTATGGTTGTTTCTATTTTGCGCATTACATGATCATTGAAAGGAGATCTATTCTTAGGAAGAAGATCATTCTTATGATGGATCAAAGTTCTATTGGCAAAAACTATGCTAGGAGCATTGGAAGCTAGGAAAGCGAGTTTTGAGGTACATCATTGGAACTCGAGATTTTGGCATATTGTATGAGGGATCATCACCTAATCTTTTTGGATTTTCAGATTTCGACTATGCTGGAGATATAATGGATAGGAAATCCATTAGTTCTTATTGTATTTTCATAGGTGATGGAGCTATATCATGGATGTCAAAGAAACAAGCCACTATCTCATTGTCATCTAGTGAGGCCGAGTACAAAGCTCTTACACATTGCACAAAGGAGATGGTATGGATCAAGAGGATGATCAAGGATCTTCACTTGCTGGATTTTTCAGAGAGCCCAATCATCTTTTGTGACAATCAATCAGCCCAAAGAATGGCATTCAATCCTATCTTTCATGCTAGGAGCAAGCATATTGAGATACAATATCATTTTGTGAGGGAGCGAGTCATTGCAAAGGAGGTGGAGCTTCAACATGTGTCTTCAAGGGAATGTGTAGCTGATATATTCACCAAAGCATTGGGAAAAGACTTGTTCATGAAGCATAGGACTTCACTTGGAGTATTATCAAAGTCTATGCTAAAACTAGTTGAAGAGGAAGTGTGAAAGATTCAATTAGTTTCATCACATTTTGCAATATTTCCATATTTGGCATATTGAAACCAAAACTTGTTTTAGACTTAGAGGTTGACTTTTCAAAGTTCATTAGTCTAAATTTCATTTGAATAAACACTTTTTGAAAGTGTGGGAAAGATAGAATGTGAGTTTGAGTAGATTCAATTTGAATAAGTTGGGTACATTGAATCTAGACCCAAAATTGGTAGGGATTAGCATTTTGGTGGGAAAGCCAAGTGGCCAAATAGGGTTTGGACCTGCTATAAAAGGATGTAACTCGTGGAGAGAGTCATCTTCTCTCTTCTCTATCTCATTTCATGCTTATACATGGTTCTCTTGGGTTCTACTATCCATTGGTGCACTATCTTGGTGATTGCTTGCAATTCTATGTGTAGAATGATCTATATTTGCTATTTTTGGATCCACACGTGTGAAATACAGTAGCTTGCTGGTTTTGTACGGACAGCAACAGTACATAATCATTTCATTCAAGTTTGATCAAGTTCTATTAGTGTTTGCATCTCAAATTGTGTGTAGATGCTGATTTTTCTACATTGGTGAAATTGGTAGTGTATTTCTCTTTCTAACCAAAGATCATTCAAGTAGATTGGATCTTAAGGATCTGAAATCTTTCACATTATGTACATGTCTAATTCAGAAAATTCGAAATAATCCTTGACATGAATATTTGGTACTCCAGTGTGTGAGTTTATTAGTTATGTCTCTTCATTCCATACTAGGCCAAAATGTAATTAATAACCTTGTAAGGGCCCAGAAACTCCAATTATGGCATGTGGAGAGGTGCACAGTGATCAATAGCTTTTATGCATGTTGAGGGGATCATAAGCAATTGATATAAATTTAGTAATGGATCAAGATTTTGGAAGGAATTGGGAGCTAGAATACAAGGCCTAAGGAGCATTTTAATGGAGCCCAAGATAATTTAGAAAATGGGCACCTTGCGGGGAAAGCCTTTGTAAATAATCATTTTTGTAATCAATTTTTTTGCTAAATTAATGGCCCAAGTATGGCATCTTGCGTGTATAAGTTCATCTTAAAGAGCTCGGAAGTAGCTAGTTATGTTAGGCCCAGTTCGGCATTCTACAAGTGTAAGTCCAACTTGTTATAAGGCCAGCTAATACCCATTTTAAAAATTTTTGGATGGAGAAAATTCCATGTCATCACAAAAAAAAAATAATCCATGTCATCAATTATAACGTGAAATTTTCCGTACGGTGTATATTCGGGTCCTTTTGCCTAATGTAGCGCACACTGTTTACGCATCTACGGTCTCTCTCTCGCGTGTCTCTCTCTCTCTCTCTCTCTCTCTCTCTCTCTCTCTCTCTCTCTCTCTCTCTCTCTCTCTCTCTCTCTCTCTCTCTCTCTCTCTCTCTCTCTCTCTCTCTCGCATCAGCTCTCCCCTTGTCTATCTCTCTCTCTCACACACACTCCCTCCCTGAATCTTCTCGTGTGCAGCACTCCCTCTCACACTCTTCTCGTGAGGTGAGTGTAGTGAGTGCTCACTGAGCATCTCGGGTTTAATGTATATGATTTTTCGTATTGTAGATGTTTATGCTGGTAAATGACGCTCGCAAAAATAAGTCTTGAATCTTGAAAGTCCAAGATTTTTCGTATTGTAGATGTTTATGCTGGTAAATGACGCTCGCAAAAATAAGTCTTGAATCTTGAAAGTCCAAGGCTTGGATCGATCGTCAGCGTCTTTTCCTTGGTAATAATTCCTGCTTTTGCTTTTGGATTTTACCTGCGAAATTCTTCTTGTGGAGAAGAGGCTTCTTTATCTAGAACTTGGAGTGAGTTTCCACTATTAAGCAATGGCATTTCAGGACATGAACGGTCGAGATATTTCTTCTCGACGATTTCAGATCCATTGCCTTCAGCATTTTATTTGTGTATTGAATGGCCATTTATTCTTACCTTTGCTTTTTATGCCGATCTGGATCGTTTCATCTCAACTTCTGCTCCAACTATTGATCTGCGGCCTTGCTTTTCATCAAGATCATGGCCGACGTTAACACTTAATTGAGAGGCATCTACTTCTCTACATGGATTGTGAAAAAAGTGTGAGAGCTATTGCTCAGCATGCTGATGTGAATCCCATTGTTACTCGCACAGATGCGATTTGTTTTCTCAGAGCGTCCTTGGTTCTACAAACTATTTTTTGTTTTTGAATTGTGTTTTGAACATGTTGACTCCTGTCCTTCTGTAAATTAGTTCTTGATGGATTTAATAAGATCTTCAAGTTGGATGGGGCGATTCTACAGTTTGGAATGGTCTACTTAAGGAGAATAGACAATTTTTTTTCGCTTATGAAAGACACCGAGCGAATAGAGATGATCTCTAATTTTCTAGTCAAGCTTTTATTGCTGCAAGGGCTAAGTTGCATTGTCGAAAGCAAAGAAACGAAAATTCAATATCGTCAAATCCTCCTAACTGCCTGTGATCTAATCATCAAGCATCATGATAGGTACGCAGTTGACAGATAAGTGGCTTGTAACTGCGCTTCTGTACGGTTGTCGTTGTGTTTCTGGTAAAACTGAGTATCTGCATGGTAAACTATCCTCTACATGTTAGAGGCGTTATGACAGCTTGTGTACATGAACATGTGTAGAACAAGTATCCATTGCATAAAAAATACTTTATATCTAAGCTTTTCTCTGAGTTCTATGCAGTACGACGTTACATCTCTAAGCGAGGTAATGCCTTTTGCAGCCATGATATCATGATCACTCGAAGCTGAAATTTAACTTAAATAGATCTTTCTCTCATAGTGGAGGATATCGATTGGAAAAAGTCAAATGGCTGTTCATGAAAGGGACTAATTTAATTTTGAAAAATTAAATAAAGATTTATAGATGTCACTTGTCATATTCTAATATCTATACATGGATAATTGCATGTGCTCACCAACATATCAAATGTTTGATTTAACTTAATCATATATTTTATTCTTAATCATATATTTTATTTTTTTCTTTTTATCTTAATTTTAAAATTTGGTTATCATTGCTTGTATGGTAGCCAGCTAGTATCTTCTAAGAACATTGTCTTGGACGAATCCACTGATAGCAAGGTAAGTAACGGTGACAGGAAGTAGATCAAGGGTAAGGATAAACATGGTGTTTTGGAGAAGTCTGAGCCTCCCGAGGTGCATAGTCAAATCTGTTGGGGATCTGTGAGCACCATATGCCCTTCTTGAAGATCCAAAGGATAAGTGGCCATTGCCGAAAAAGTCTTCAAGCAGATTCAACATGGCTGTAAGAGGGGTCAGTCAAATGAGATCGTTCTTTGATCTAGCTGGAACCTTAAGCTATAGCGCGAGATTCAAAGATGGAAATGGCATCACAAGAAAATATGCTTCTTGGTTTCCAAGGGGAGGCTTCAACCTGAGACCAAAGAGACTTTGGATGTCAAGCTAACCAACTAAGCCTTGTTGTTCTTCAAATGCCCTCGTCATTTTTACCAAAATACAATCTCGATCCAATGTTGACCATATATCTAGCATGCAATCATTAGAACCTATCATAATTATTGAAAAACAAGAAGTACTATCTTAAAAATCATTAATATATGAATTTCAAGCTAAAATAGTGAATACTAGTCAAAAGACTTTAACAAATCATCAAAAATCGAATAATTTGTAATTACGACTATGGAGAACATCCACAACAATGATCTTTAGACTAAAAACAATTAAAATCCTGAGAAATACGCCAAAAGGAGTGCTATGGAGCCAAACCACCCAGCCAAGTAGAAGCTAAAATTCAAATTCCAATCAGCTTCACTCCTAAGCCACAATGTTTTCAAGAAGAGGATGTGCTTCGCACCTCTTTCTAAATCATGTGTAGTACAGGGTGTGCGCTCAGTCCTTAGGAGCCTTGGAGATACTAATGCAAACAAGATGCCCAAAAATCTACCTTTTACTTGCATCCAAAGTGAAAGAAATAACTAAAAAAAGCACTCTCACTACATTCAACTTTCCTCTCTTTCTCACTCACTCACCTCCTCTTTCCCCTCTCTTTTCTCTCTCACCTCTCTCCTCCAACTAGGACTGTAGGGTGTACCAATGGTGGTGAGCAGCCCTCCGCCTATCAAAAAGGGGTTAGAACCACAAGGATAGGACTTCTAACTATGATTAGTTGCTTGCTTAGTTGCCTTTTAACCCAAACTAACACTAACCCACTCTAACTCTACCACAAACTAGCATTAACCACACAATCCAAATGTGAGAGAGATTGTACATCATTTCGCATGATAATTGAGAGGAGTAAACTCTACCAAATTGGAGAGCATCCTCATTGTGCTATTGCATGGTGTCTTGTGCTCTTTGTTTGCATTTGCTATTTCCTTTCACTTTGCTACTAATTGTTTTGTTAGTTAAAGTTGCTCGTATGGATTCATGCAATAGCTAATGGTGAGTGACTCCCTCCTCTCTCTCTCTCTCTCTCTCTCTCTCTCTCTCTCTCTCTCTCTCTCTCTCTCTCTCTCTCTCTCTCTCTCTCTCTCTCTCTCTCTCTCTCTCTCTCTCTCTCATCTCCTTTCACCTCTTCTAATGATGAATGTATGTGGTTAGTGTTAGTGGAAGTTAGAGTTAAGGAGGGGTAGAGTTAGTTTAGTGTAGAAAGCAACTAAATAAGCAACTATTCTAAGTTAGATTTATATCCTTGTGTTCTAACCCTTTTGATAGGCGAAGGCCTGCTCACCACATACTTGACATACCCTACAGTGGCGCCGTTGTCGGGGATAGGCCATTACTAGCTAGTTTAACTGTCATTTTAGTTGTTTTGCCTATTTTAGTGTGTTTAGGTGGATTTAGGAGTAGTTTAGGATTGTTTTGCTTGTTTTTGTGTGATTGGACTATTGGAAGCTAGCAAAGGAGGTGTGGAGAGGTAGTGGAGACCTGAAATGGCCTCTAAGGGCTTGACATTTCATCACAACCATCAAAAAACCACAAAAAAAAAAATACTCAAATCTGCATTTTGGAGAGAAAAAGGAGGCTAAAATTACATTAGATCTTATTTCTCCCAAACCAGTGAAAAGTATCTCTCGCGTGACTGGCAACAACCTGAGAACATTGTTCCAAACCTGCATAGAAGCTTGCGAGAGTTAGTGTAGGCCACGGGTCAACACAACAATCGTTAGATGTGCTAGGCCAAGGGGCCAATGTAACCATTGTTTTGTAATTTGAAATGTAATTATATTTGGAAGTGAGAATTGTAAATTGGTTATTATGAAGTGCACATGCACAGTTACTTAGATGTTTGAAGTAGAAGATGTCGTTGTGAAGCAGGGTATGTAGGTTAGGTCACATTCAAGTGGAAGTTGAACAGATTGTAAATAACCATAGAATCAACGATTACGATATTAAACGAGAAGTTGAAACGACCCCTTATGGTTATTACGAAGGATGGTGATATGGGATTGCGGTATTTTCACAAGAACATAAATAGGGCGTCTGAAGCCAGATGGGGGGCTTTTGAATATTCCACTGTGGGGGCTTTTGAATATTCCAGTGTGTTAAAGAGAGGAAGGGTGAGAGCCGAGTTATTGTTAATGTTTGGGGGTCCTGTGCATTGACTAGAACTTTTGTAATTGATTGATGTATTGTTATATAGTAGGAGTTGTGAGCATGGTTGTTAAATACTTGCACAAAACTGGTTTAATCGCGGTTTGAATAGTAGTTAACAATACGTTTTCCTCTGTTAAGTTGGAATAACGTTGTTGGATATCTTGTTGTTGTAGGAGTACAATTGGATTTCATTAATGGTCTTAGAATACATTGTGAATGCTACTGTGTGATACTCATACGTGTTGGGTTGGATTATAATTGGTTAAATGGCAATTAACTTTAGGAGAGGATCTCAGAAATAAATTTATGTTAGCTTAGGAGGTTCTGTTGTCGTAATTAGAAACATGTAGTTAAGGGATAAAAACACACCCCTAACACCTTTTTGGTTCCATTGCCGAGACCAATTCTTTGTGGTAGCATATTCTGGAGTGGAACAAATTTGGGAGGAAGTGGAGTTGCCTCTAATGCCTACAGGTGCTGGTTGTTCGGATTTGGGAAAATCTACGATCCTACACAGAATGGAGGCTGTCTCAATAGGTCGGACTCAGGCGGCTATATTCCAGTGTTTTAAAGGTAAGAAGCATGATGACCCTGACATGCATATTCACCAGTCTCTAGCAGTTTGTCAGGCGAATCGTGAAATGGAAGACATTCAAAAGTTGGAATTATTTCCAACCACGTTGAAAGGAAATGCTTTAAAGCGGCTGGGATGAATTACGAAGGGCATTTCTGAAAAGGTATCGGAAAGAACATGAGGATGAAGAAATACTAGATAAATTGTAGGCGATCAAGCAGAAATGAAAGGAGGATGTATTATCTTATGTTCAACGTTTTAAGGTGCTAGAGAAGAGATTACAGGAGCCACTCATAGATGCTAAATGCATTAAGTATTTTCGTCATGGGTTACATAAGGTTCTTCGACGAGGAACTACAACGTAACATGGGTAGGGCCTGGAACATATTGTGGATGCTACAAGACAATTGGAGGAAGAAGAACATAGGAAAAAGTACTGATGACAGCGTCGACATTGTCGGCGGGATGACTCGTCTAATTTTGATTCAGATACAGATTCGGAATCAGATGATTCCTCGAGCTTGGAAGAGAATTCATCTTCATCACATGATGGGAAACGGTCTAAGAGGCATAAGCAGAAGGGGAAAGCTAGTGAGCCGTTACCAGCGGTCACAAAAGAAGTTGTTACTACAAAGTTTTGCCAAGGGAATATCTGTTTTTGCCAGAATTGTAATCAAGAGGGACATTATATCGATGAATGTCCTAATGGTACCTGGTACTATGTGATTTCTAATGCGTACAATCACTGGACAAATGACTGCAGAAGATTACAAGCGGTAAGATCTACTAGAGCATTTGCCAAGCACACCAACCGCAAATGCAACAGTCTCAGTATCAACAACCACCACTACCACCAATGCAGTCGTATCAAGGCCCGTATCAGCAAGGGAATCAAATGCAGCCATGGCCATTTCAACAGCAAGTGCGTTATCGACCAGATCTGCCAAATGATATCTACAATTTTTGTAGTTAGAGGGGTCACCGTTATATCAGCTGTCTGGCATACCATCGGCAGTGTGTCAGAAATCTAGAAAGAGGATTGCCACCACCACGACTTAATAAATGTTTCAATGATCAAAACATTGTGCAAAATCCACCCCAGAATCAAGGCCGGATGAATGCTCCTGAGCAACAAGCACCAGTACAGGTGATTACAGTGGAAGAGCCACCATTAACTGATGTACAAGCAGTCACTCGATATAAGGGAAAAGAAAAGGCGATATTTCAGGAGGAAGGTGTGGAATTCGGGTTGTTAATTCCAATATTGGTCAGATGGCCAAAACTACACAAAATGTATTGGAACAATTACACCACCCACAGGGGCCAAATTCTTCCCGTGAGTTAGTAGATGTCATGGCTGACCAGATTGCCGAATTTGTTCATAATTATAAATTTCATGTGACAGTAGGCCAGTTGATGCAAATCGCACCGTATTTGGCAGAATCTATATGATCGAAGTTACCAGGAATTAAGATGTCGGAAGGACTTCCTCCTATGCCAGTCAATGCAATTGTTCAATCCATGGGCAAGATATTGTTCCTACGTTGGAAGTCGATATTCAAGGATTGAATATCAAGGGAGTTCAAATCGATGGTGGTGTGGGAGTGAACATCATTTCGGAGGAAACCTATAGCAAATTAAAGAACATCACGTTGCATAAGAGCAGTCTAGTAATATGTATGGCTAACCATATGCGTGATTCTCCAGCTGGGGAGATTCGGAAGGTTCCTGTCTATATTAAGTCGGGGTTGAAGTTTCTTTTGAATTTTGTTGTCATGAGATTACCCACGAGTACAAATGTTTATCCGATCCTGTTAGGTCGACCCTGGTTGCAAGCTGCTAAAGTAGTACATGATTGGGCAACAGGCATAGTGACAATTCCTGCAGAAGGAAAAAAAAATCCAATTACAAACGCATCAAGGGAGGTTGGATTCTACAGTTCGACCGGTGGGAGTCGAAACAGTTCAGGAATTGTTGTTCCCAACAGTGACAGAGGAATCTGAAGAAGACAAGTCTATATCCGGATCATATACCGGTGGGAGAGGCTCATTTATCTATAGTTGTTAATCTATTTGCTGCAGAAAAAGTTAAGTCTGATGCCAAAGAAGTATTTCGGAAGAATGAACTAGTGATAGTAGGAGATTCAAGTCGGGATCAGTTTACACAGAGTTTTACAGATATTATTGAAGAGTCCCAAATTTTGAAGGAAGAGCCTGCGCGGTTACGTCCTACTTAGGTTTCCAGAGAGGAATTGACCAAGATTAATTTAAGGATAGAAGACAACCCAAAGCACATATCAATTGGCAGTAATATCGACCCAGAGATTATTCAATGAGCAACTGAATTATTCAAGAAGTACAAGCCTGTATTTGCCTGGTCCTATGATGAACTGCGAGGTGTACCAAAGGAGATCTATAAGCACACCATCGATGTCACCATTGATGCACGGCCTGTACGACAACAACGCTATAGAATGAATCCAAAGCATGCAAAACGAGTCTGTCGAGCTTAAATAGAGAAACTTGTGAAACTTGGTTTTATATACGCTATTGACTATATGTCGTGGTTAAGCCCTATTGTGATTGTACCCAAGAAAAATGTTAATCTACGAATATGTAAAAACTATCATAAGCTCAATTCATTTACGATAAAGGATCATGTTCCTTTACCATTGATAGAGCAAATTTTGGATGAGGTTGCGGGTCATGAGCTATACAGTTTCCTGGATGGGTTTAGCGGGTATAATCAAATACAGATTGCTAAAAAGGATAGGGAGAAGACTGCTTTCATCATGGAATGGGGGGCATATGCCTATAAAGTAATGCCATTTGGACTAAAGAATTCGCCATCAGCTTTCCAGAAGGTTATGCCAAAAGCATTTTATGACTACCTGGACAGGTTCATGAAAAATTTTCTGGATGATTTCTGCTTGTATGGAGATGCCGAAGATCATTTGGACTATCTAGAAAAATGTTACCAGCGGCGTTAGAGTTCAAGATCAGTTTGAATCCAGATAAATGCACTTTCTGTGTGAGACGCGGAGTTCTGCTAGGGCAGATTATCTCAAAAGAAGGGTTATCAATTGATCCAGCAAAGATTGAGGTGATTAAGATTATGCGGGTTCCAAAGTCCCCGAAGGAGATGCAAACCTTTTTGGGAATGACGAGTTATCATCACCGTTATATTTACGCATATTTGGACAAAACTCATGTGTTATATGAGGTTTTAAAAAAAGGAGCGGTGTACAAAATCACTATCAAACGCTATAAAGCATTTAAAGATTTACTTAATGCATTGGTCAATGTGCCTATTCTTCGGCCACCAGATTGGAGCAAACCATTCCATGTGCATTGTGATGTTTCGTAGGTAGCAGTTGGCTGCATGTTAGCACAACCGGGGGAAGAGAAAGGTTATGATCATCCATGTATTATGCAAGCAAATAGCTAACGCTAGCGGAGAAAAATTACTAAACTACGGAACGAGAAGCGTTGAGTTTAAATTTTTGCGCTACGGAAATTTCGTCATTTCCTACTTGATAATAAATTTATCGTTTATATGGATTATCACCCGCTGCTTTACCTTATACATAAACTTGCGATTGCGGGTAGGATCGCACGTTGGATGATTTTGTTCCAAGAATTCGAGTTTGAAGTGCAAATTCGGCCTGGACGAGTGCATATTGTAGCCAATCAATTGTCCTGTATTGAAGGCAATGAGGAAGAATGCATCAATGAAATGTCTAATGCATAGTTGTTTGTGTCTGAATTGGTGGGCAATTCCTAGTACACTGATCAGGTTAATTTTTTGATGCACGGGACTTTTTCGGACCATTTTAAAAGAACTCAACATTGTCTATTGATTTGGTGATCTCGAGTTTTTCAGGTGATTGAAGGTCAATTGTATAGACGTGGTCAAGATCAAGTCCTGCGCCATTGTCTACAAGCAAAAGACATTCGAGAGATTATGGATGAAGCCCATTCTAGTGTTGCGGGGGGACACTTTGCTTCAGAAATTATGGTTAGAAAGATATTACAGGCTGGGTTCTGGTAGCCTACTCTTTGGAAGGACACTATGGCATTTCGTCGGAACTGTGATGTCTACCAAAGACAAGGAAAGGCCGGTACCTACAATGGACTATCCACTAGTATCATTACAACCTATAGAACCATTCCAGTGGTGGGGACTGGATTTTATTGGAAAAATAAACCCCCAATCGTCATAGTTTGTATAGTTACATATGTGTAGGACATAGCCTTGTTTTAAGCATATGCGACAATGAATGCACATCATTATTGTTCAAAATGGTGAGGACTGATTTATGTTGATACATCTTAGTGACACTGACAGTTCTTATTTTTATGAATGTCGAAAGTCATGCATAATATACTAGTTAGGCACACACACACTAAGACAATGCAAGCTATGGATGCATGTTGCAGAATTTTGATATATCACGTAGTGTAGGTAGATATTGACAACTGACGACACAAATTTAGGATGCAAGTTATCTAATATAAGAACCGTAATAGACGTATGGCGATCATCTCACGGCTTCACTGCGACGCAGGTTACGAGTATACCTATCCTATCCAACTCGCCACATCAAAATCAGCTAGTTTCCAAAAACTTGCTAATTTGGGCTTAGTTTTGGATCAACCTCATCAATATCAATAAATCCTCTTGTACTTGGCTCTGATACCATGTGGAAATCTGCAAAATTGGACCAAGAATGGATAACAAGAACAATCATAAATGAAAGGGAATTGTATTTGCTGGTTTCACAAGCGTGAAGACCTGTCATAGTACGGACTCCAGCCTGAAATCAAAGTACAATATGATAGGAACTCAAAACTATCAAGAAAAATCAAGACAAATGATGAAATTGACAAGAATTGCCTCCAAAACCAAGATTGGTGTTGCTTAATGATTATGGCCAAATGTGGCTCTATATATACAAAAAGTGGGACCTCGTGGTACTGATCATCCCTCTAACCTCACATATGTGAGGGTGCTTTGTCATGTGATGATTCATCATGCAAAATTGACACTTGGACAAAACCTTCTATTTTGAGCACTTTTGGTCCCATTTTCTACTATATAGAGAACTAATGAAAACTCTTCTAGAAGTGCAGATTCGACTTCCTCAGCCTATTCCACACATGTGAGCAGACCTCTACACATGGGAATTGACACCTAATCTCATGATGTGGCTTCATGCAATCTCTAGATTGATGCCATGTGGCATATGATTAAAAAACATGATTTTGGCCTTTTTAGCCAATAGAACTTGATTTAAACTATATGTACAAGCTATATGATTGTACTACATGAAAAGTACATTTATTTCATAGGTGGGAACAAGCTCCACACATGTGTAATCATCCTATATACATAGATTTGGCCTTGACCAAGCGTAATTTTTGTATTTTTCACAGTTTGTACATCCATTTGATGTATTTTCAAATCTGCTGCAACAACAAATAACAATAGAAGTCTGATAGAAGAATGTTTAACTACTAGACCTAAGGTCTCAGTGTAGTCGATGTTCTGTAGTTTAGAGAATCCTCTGGCTACAAGTCGAGCCTCTCTTTGATCAATACTTCCATCTGCCTTGTACTTGACTTTGAATAACCATTTGCAATCAACTACATTTTTGCTGGCAGGTAATTCGATGATTGTCCAAGTCTAGTTCTTGATAAGAGATGAGTATTCTTTATCCATAGCTTCTTTCTAGAGATTGGAATCGAGCTGACTGAGTGCCTCTTCGACAGTCGTCGGCTCTTGAACAAGGTAAGTTGTAGACTCATCAATATACTTGTTAGGTGGTCTGCTGACTCTTGTCAATCTTTTGGGTGATGATCGGAGTTGATCTTTATCATGTTGTAGTTGCTGAACTACAACATTTTTGTCAGACCTCGGGCTTTAATTCTTTTACCAATTTAATTTTCTACATGCTCTTTGAATTGTCGAAGGTGTATCTTTGATTATGACTACATAGATCACTCCTTCTGGATTGGCTGCGAAACTGTGCACATGAAAGAAACATCACGATGTTTGAACATGACTTCTTCTTTTATTAGAAAAGCCTTCAACTCAATTGCCCTTTTCGCTCTCTCTTTCGTGGCAGCTGAGACAGAGTTTCGTCTTCTTGTTTTTCCCTTTTGGAGTGGCGTAGCGTAGAAATCCTCTTGTGTGTTGTCTGGTTGCCCATGCCCTGGACTAAAGTTTGTATCCCATCGATTTCTTTTGTTTCCATGATGTATCCACCTTTATTCAAGGTGTCAACCTCCTCTTGGGAGGTGCTAGTGCTCACACACCACTTACCCTCGACTCGTGCTAGTGCCAACACAATGCTTTGTTTAATTGTCATGTATGTGTTATATCAGACGGGCAAAACCACACATATTGAAATTTATCACCACCAATATGAGTCCGTTTGCCAAAAAAACTTGGAGCAACACATGTTTCAGATACTTTTCCTCTCGAGAGGAGCTGACCACATTTTTTTTCTACCATCGATCATACCCAAACAGACAACTTTGCTCTTGATCGGTATGCATCGAATCGCCCACATGGTCTTGTGAATTTCTCTTTCAAGGATGTTGCATGCCAACTGCAAATGGTATTTCACATTGCGTTCATGGTGAAGCACCTCTGCCATAGACCCCATGCGTCTAGTTGCGTTGACATACACAACACATTGACATCATCCTCTGATCATTGCCTAGCAACGATGATGGCACAAAAGAAAGCGAAGCGTAATCCACAACATCATGGACAAGATTTACATAAGGTCTTGCTACCATAGCAGATGGATTTTTTGATGAGACTCTATTGATCAGTTTTTCAAGTCTTGGGCCTATGCCAATGTGTCTCCCTTTTACATAAGACGAATATCTAGCACTTTGTAAAATGGAATTTACCATGTCACCAACACAACCCTCATAAAGAGACAATTGGGATCGGTAATTTGGATTCAGATATATTTACTGTCGACATGTCCACAATATCTTTACCTTCAGCCACCTGCCATTTCAAGGGTGCATCATGCCCAAATAAAAGTCCAAAATTCATTAACACAACCAACAAAAAGAAAAATGACAAATACCAGCAATACTTATAGAATCCATGTATCTTCCCCAATGGGAACATCTGACATGCCACCAAGACAACCATGCCTCGAGTGTAGGTATCTGGCTGGAATATGTTACACCGGTCTTCCAAAATGTTCCCCCATAATGGAGTGGCATCGATCTGGAAAAGACATGCATCAGGTAGATCGTCGTTGATTGGTGCATCAGCCTTTTCAACATTGGGAAGTCTGGAAAGGTGGTCGGCCATGAAGTGTTGTGTGCCTTTTTGACGACTACGTGGAATGTGAATTCCTCAAGTATTAAGAACCATCTAGCTATGCGTCCGGTTTTACAGGATTTGTTAACAATACATAACAATGCTTGATGGTCTGTATAGAAAGCAAAGGTCTGCTTTCTATACAGACGTATAGTTGTTGTACAGCGTAGACCATGGCCAGTGCTTCTTGCTCTGTTGTGGTATAGTTTACTTCAGTAGGCACCAGTTAAATGCTTAAGAAACATATCAGGAAATCTTTTCCATATTCGCCTAGTTGTGTCAGGATACCTCCAATTGCATGCTTACTCGCGTCAGTATGCACGCGGAATTCCTTCGTGTAATCTGGGGAACAAAGTATGGGTGCGGTGGTAAGCACTGTTTTTAATTCATCAAAAGCTTTTATGTGTACTTCGGTCCATCTAGGGTCAACTAAATAAATGAGCCTTGCTTTACCGGCGTAGTCGATTATGAAGATGCTGTAGTAGTTAGTATGCCGTAAGAAGACGTAGACTTCTTTCACCATTGCGGGTAAAGACATCTCAACTATAACCTTGATCTTCGAAGGATTGGTAGAAATACCATCCTTGGATATAATATGTCCGAGCACAACCCTATGGGTGACCCAGATTTGACATTTCTCAGGGTTTAGGAATATACCAAACCTACAACAACGAATAAATATCTTTTCAAAGGCTTTGAGGTATTGTCTGTAGAAGAATTCACACCTAAATCATGAAGATAAATCTTGATAATGCGTTGTAACAAATCTTGGAACGCCATTTGCATGACACGTTGGAACGTGGAAGGGGCATTGCATAATCCAAAAGGCATTACGTTATACACATAAATGTTATATTCCGTGGCAAAAGCCATCTTGTGTCTATCCTCAGGGGCTATTTGGACATCTAAGAAGCTGAAAGCTTCAACTCCTGCCATTTCCTCGAGTATTTGGGTCATTAAAGGCAACAAAAGTGGTCTTTTTTAGTATCCGCGTTAAGGTTTTTGAGATAAAGTCAAAGGAAACGAAGACGAACGATTCGCGAACACAAAAGTCAAAGGAGACGAAGACGAACGGTTTGCGAACACGAAAGATTCACAAATGAGAATCTTTTGTGCTCTCGCACGAGAATCTTTTTGCGGTCCAGTATGAGAGAAGGCAAATGACCAAAACGAAACCAACGATGGAAACGAAAACCAATGACGGGAACGAAACCTTCTCCTGCCCTCCACACTCCAAAGAATACCAGCGAGATCATGCAAGTACCCAGAAGTACAGGGCTCTGATCTGATGGGATAACGTCGGCAGATACACTTTAGGTCGTGGCTAATCTGCCACTCTTGTAATTTTCTGATTAGTTGTAGATGCTTAATCACTCTAATCTAAAAGTTACATAGAGCGACTATATACTTGCTAGATGATACTTGACAAAAAAATGACAAAATACACATACAGTGTAGTGTAGTAGTCTGATGCTAGTAAGCAATCAAGACGAAATACAGACAACAAGTCCGCCTGCATGCGAGACGAGTTCTATGATCAGGATCCATAGAGATCCAAAAGTCCGCTAGTAAGTGAGACATACATTCGTGAGAGAACCGTGTTTCTCCGCCAACGCACTACGTGGATTTGCATGCAGTGCTTGAAGAAATCAGAGAAAGATCAATATAGATGATTTTTCTTGTTGTGTCTGATCTCAAATGCGAATTCGTCTGCTGTTAATCGTGTGTTTGAGTTTTTCCAAGTTCATTTGAATGCACCTTGGTTGAAATTATGTTGAATGCTGCATTAATTTTATGAACGTAGATCAGCAGTGCCTGACTACATTCTGGAGGACTGTAGGAGTGATTCAGTTGGCAGTGTCCAGTGATCGCATCTGAACTCCTTCCAAGTCGCAAGAGGATCGTGGTTGTCGCAACAGTTTTGCGACTGCGAAATCCATCCATCTAATCTTCAATGGTATCAGAGCGTATCACACTCATCAGTGGTATCAGAGCATATCACACCTTTCAGTGGTATCAGAGCAGGTCATCCTGTCATATTCTGACATAGCCAAGAAGCTAGCAGATCCAGGGGACCAAGCATTCAAACAAACACCCATCAATGAGGAAATAGACTCAAGAAGCAATGACTTCAATCAGCAGCATGTAGAGCAAGATCTGTATAGTACTTAATTCTTCAGGATCTAACTTTCTAGCCTAGAAAGTTAAGACATCACTGATACTCAAGGGTGAAGGACTCTTCTCCTGGGTGGATAGACTTTCGAGGAGGTGATTGAAAGTCCAAAAAGGACAGATGGATCCAAGCCATGGACGAAGAGATGGAATCCATGAGGAAAAACCAGGTATGGATGCTGGAGCCATTACCACATAAGCACAAGACTGTCAAATGCAAATGGGTCTTCAAGCTCAAATACGGACTCGACGGGAATGTGATGAAATACAAGGCAAGATTGGTAGCGAAAGGTTTTTCTCAGAGATACGGTATTGACTACTCTGAAACCTTCTCTCTTGTCGTCAAACATTCGTCCCTTCATCTGTTATTTGCATATGCAGCAGCTTATGACCTCAGGATCCACATTGTGGACGAGAAGACAACCTTCTTGTATGGTGAACTAGACGAAGAGGTCTATATGGATCAACCCCCAGGATATGTCTCAAATTCACTTCCTGACTATGCATACGGAATGCATAGAAGCATCTACGGTCTGAAACAATCAGTCCGACAATGGTACAAGAAGAAAGATCAAGCCCTGAAATCATTAGGATTCAAGCCTCTGTTGGCTGATTCTAATGTATATGTCAAAGTTACAGATGGGCAGATCATCATAGTGGCTGTATATGTGGACGACACTCTGATACTGTGAGCAGCTAATTGTTGAAGTAAAGGCAAACATCTCGAAACATTTCGAGATAGTGGATCTGGGAGAAGCCATAAATATATATATATATATATATATATATATATATAGAGAGAGAGAGAGAGAGAGAGAGAGAGAGAGAGAGAGAGAGAGAGAGAGAGAGAGAGAGAGAGAGAGAGAGAGAGAGAGAGAGAGAGAGAGAGAGAGAGAGAGAGAGAGAGAGAGAGAGAGAGAGAGAGAGAAGGTAGTAGTCCCTTACATCCCAATTGGTAGGAGACTTGTAGGTATGTTGACTAGAACTTAGGTGATGAGACCATGAAGTAATTCCGTATTTGTGGTTTGCGTAGACAGGCATCCTTCTTCACTCCAGTTACATTCAAATAATCAGAAAATGCCAAGATTTGCATCATCTTGTACTCTTGTGATCATCTTGCTCTTGTCACTCCTTGACACCCTTGTCTCTTCCTAGAGAGCTATTATAATTTTGTGTAGGGAAGTCCTTGGCAGTCTTGCTCCTACACTCCTATAGTTAGAGGGAGATATTTTTCAGCCAATCTATGAGCAAGTGAAGTGTCCATTAAGAGAAAAAATTCAAAAAGACTAAGCTCATGATAGTAACAAGCTTCTATGCATGACTTATCATGAGGTTGATCTTGGTTGTTTAGCAATATGTGTGTTATGTCCATGTCTACTGAATAGGACCAAAGTAGTCTTTGATGTGGATACACGAAACTCCAATGAGTCAATATTATTAGTTATGCCTTAAAGATATTCCATTCAAGGTCAATTCTAGTAGTTAATAATCTTGTGAGGACCCATACACTTTACTAGTGACATGTGGAGTAGTAGCATGGTGTTATGTGCATGATGAAGAGTATCAATAATAGTAGGATTCAACATGGAGTACGAATGCATGGTACGATTGCATGGTGCATGGTTTTAGCGACTATATCTACTACCATGTTGGAACTCGCCCTCCTACATTCTCTACTTTCACCTTTTAGTTACCTGTTTCCTCTCCTCTTTTGCTCTCGGACACCATGGCTTGGGAACGAAGCTGTCGTGGATTGGTCTCTAACTTCTACTTGGCTCTGTTGGGTGATTTGGCTCTATTGTCACTCTCTTTTGGTGCTTTGTAATAGGATCTATTGGATTTTTGGGTATCGATCGTCACACTGTGAGATGAATTTGAGACAAGGAATATTGCTGCAATAAAATCTTCAAGTGACAAGTATGAATATGAAGCTTATCAACAATTGCAATGAAAATAATGCTTCTACAACAACGACAAACTTCAATATGATGAGCTTGGTTCCTACATTTGCGGTGAAATTAATGCTTCTACGACGAAGACAAACTTCAATAAGATGAGCTTGATTCTACTTACTCCACACAACTCCCCACTTCCTAATCATTTTTGCAAGCCATATTCCATGATTGCTTTGTAGGGGATTACACTTTCAAGGTTTGTCACACGAGGAGCTGAGCCCATGTTGTTAGTTACACATTAAATGTCAAGGAGGGGAGCACAAATGTCCACAATGAAAGAGTCGTGACTAAGAAAGTTTAGCTCTTATCCGCTCGCGATATTTTAGGTCACCTATTACAAGCACGTTACCTGGATATTTTAGGTCTTTAAATAGGTAGTTTAATCTGTTATAACCGGTGACCCAAATGTTTTAGGTCTCCAAATACGTCTTCTGACCTAGTATAACAGGTTACCAATGATACGCAGTTGGCAAAAACATCCAAGCCCTCTTTGCCACGTGGCATATTTTGCCCCGTTTCCCTTTTATCAACCTTTTAGGCGGGTTATAGGACCTGCTCTAAGAGGTTATGACTACGTGGCGCGTTCACATTGGCGCACTGAGGTGGAGATGGGGAGAGGAACCGGAGAATCCTGTAGTCCGGTAATCGGTTGTCTCGCGCACACACCTCACCTCTCCGCTATGGTGGAGGCTCGGTGTCGGTGTAGGTGGATGCTTCTTTCGCCCGGCTATGGCGGACCAGATGCCAGCGAAAACAACAAAAGCGATGCTAATGGCTACCAGCATCCTGATGCCGCCTATCTTTATCCCTCCACCTCTTTTTTCGGCTCTTCCTTCTGCCAATTTCAGTTCATCGTGTGCTCGTTTCAGATTATTATTCACTTACTCTCATCATCCATCATGTTCTCGTCTCTTGCATCCATATTTGGAGCTTGTTTCTCTGCACAACAATTCTCTTGGCCTCCAGGTCGCTTGTAAGGTACGTTCCTTCATATTACTGTGATTCGATATTCTTTTTAGATTGAATTATCTGAAATTTATCTATTATTTGGATGTAGTTTAGATATCAAATTTCGAAGTAACTTTAGTCATTGTGTTAATTTGACGATAATAATAATCATCGAGTTTCTATGGCGAATAGGAAACGAGGATACGCATCTCTTTAAATCGAATCATTTGAAATTTAGCTATGATTTTGATGCATTTAAGATATTAGATTATGAAGGTAACGTTTCTTGGCTACCAGGAAACGATACTTATTTTTTCAAGATTGAATCTCCAGGAATTTAGTAATGATTTTGATGTATTTTAGATATTAGTTTTTTAAGTTATTGGTATCATTGTGATGGTTTGACAATGACAATCAACTTCTTATGGCGATTAGGGAACGAAGATACGTATCGTTCTTAGTAAAGGTATGCTGTTTTTTATATATTTATAGTTCAAGTATTCTCAGATGACTACTTATTATTGGTGTCGTATGATTTAAAGCGCATATTGCACGGTATTCGTTACTCTTGCTTGGATTTGTTTTCTTAATTTGTGATTATTATACGGAAAGCTATATCAATAACCGGTCTATTACTCAGCCATGGCTTATTTAGTTCCCCGTCATTAGTTATTTCCTCCTCCAATGAGCGGCAATTTGAGGAAGGCCTCCTTTCGTCTCGTTGAGGTCTGGAGTTCGACTCTAATCTGCTGCACAATGAGGTCATACAAGAGAAAAAAAATCATCACCCACCAAGCTATTTCTATAACTAAACCATGGAGCATTAGAATGTTTTACAGGCTTTTAGTCAGTATGAGAATCGCTTGCACAAAATTTATCATCCTCTAGCCCTCAGGATCAGATGAATGATGAGATTATTTTAAGGTAAGAGAATTGCTGCTTTTTAATGTTGTTTTTAGCAGTTTCATAAATCTTGCATCCTTGTTGTCCTTGGTTGTCCACACATCTATGTTGAAGACATTTTAGAATGCCTTGTTTAAGCGTTTCTTTCTCGTAAGAGAGAGAGAGAGAGTGAGTCAAATGAAAAAAAAGTATTTCCCTGGTGGGGCATAGTACATTTCTATTTTATTTAGCAATTACAAAACAATATCAAACTAATTAGTATCAATATTAATGACAAACATTTGGGCTAACATTATCGCGAGCAAAAAGCAACATTTTTTGCATATCATGTAGGAAATGAACTGCTGCTTTAGGCTTTTGAGGCCAACCAATATTGGAGCTCTATGCTGGAAATTAAACATCTTTGCGCTGTTATACGCAAATTCAATTATTGGAAGGTACTTTTCCCAACCCGACTAACATATGTACGAAGCATATCTTCCATAGACTGGTTCGTCCTTTCAGTCTGACCATTCGATTCAAGATGATTTGTAGACCCTAGACTTAATGTGGTCTCCAATTTCTCAAAGACCGCTTGCTAGAATTTGCTAATGAACTTAGAATCCCGATCACCAACAATATCATTTGGCAAACCAAACCTGAACAACTTTTCCACAAAAAGTTGAGCAAGCTCAAAAGCTTCGATAGACTGCCTGGTGGGAATGAATTGCGCCATCTTGGTTAGTCTGTCATCTATAACTGAAATGGCATTATTTTGCTTCCCTGTCTGAGGTAGCCTAACCACAAAATCCATGGAAATACTTTCCCAATTTCATTGATGCCTTATATGGAGGACCTATTTGACAAACCATGAAGGCTAGTATTTTTTTCCAAGATTGATTTATGCTTTGGCTATTATTAACAATGTGTTCACATTACATTGGAGATGAGTACAAGATTGTTTTGCACAAAAAAGCCCTAGCCGGAGTTGAATGAACACTTAACCAACTTATTCAGCATTGTGAGATTTTGTTTTGTCTTTTCAACTCATGTTTGTTGTTTTTATAAATCTCATGCCATGCCTTTTGTAGTCAATGATTACCTAGTGACTCTCCAGAATGTCATGAATAATGTACTCAATCCGTGTCTTGGTAAAAAAATTTTGATCTACTTCCATTATATGTCATCTATAAGACAACTCTCAATTAGCACCTAGCTCATTCAACATTTGATTACAACTCTTGTTTGAGCATCAATTATATTCCAATATTTTCAAATATTCCTTATCTTTCCTATCAATTGAGTTTATATTTTCTGATCTCCAATGGAATTGTTCGCCTCGATCCAACCAAAGCTCATCAATCTATCTAGTCATGGCTATAACCTATTGATCTTCATGATGTCCACATATTTCTCGGTTTAGGTATACATATTTGAAAGTTAGTTCCCCATTTTGCGATCGTGTCCTCACCCATTAAAAACTAGTGGTTTTTGATTTGAGTGCTAGACCTCCTTTGATGCTCTCACCTTAGTGATGCATCAATCTTGTGTCTCCTCATCTTTGACAATAAATTCTTCATTGAGATTGGAGCAAATTTTATTGTTTTAAGTGTTATACTTCGATAGGATTAAGGTGTCACAACTTATGAATCTTGTAAATGTGATTTATAAGACACTTGCTACAACACCTATAACTACTTGTAGCTGCTTCACAAGGATAACATTAAATTTTCCTTTAATTCTATACATAATTTAGACTCCATTTGCTGGAACAAAATCGCCCATCTACCTACCTTCCAATATGCATAATATGCAAGAAATGTGGAAGTTCCGTTTTTAGATCTTCTTATGATACCAAAGTGGAATCTTCTTGAGGATGGCGATTTTATTTATTCGATAATTTTTTGCTTCTTAATTCACACTCCTCACGATCCAATAGATGTTGTGAATCCACTAGGATTTGCAACCATAGTTTCCTACCTTTCAAAATAAGAAGCGGCTATTCAGGCTATCTAGAATTGGGCTCCCTTGGAAAAAAATGGAGAATTAGATTCAGGGTTAAAAAAAGGTATTTTTTTTTATTATTAGTTACAAGAAAGAAAATTGATTGTGATGATTCACAAGGTTATTGCTTGTAGATCCATATAAACCATATGTGGCGAAATGGGTGCTAATGATTTTGTGATTAATTATATGGATCAAGTTTTGAAGTCTATACAAGCAACTAGTCCTTGAATTGCTTGTATAATGCTTGGGAATTGAAAGGTCAGAACTCACCCAAGAGTTTAACTTTATTATTATATGTTATAGAACGTGTTCTACTAAAAGCTAGTTAATGCACTTCATCATATTAGCGAAGTGAATCAGATGAGTTTTGTGGAGATGTAGTTTGATCCCTATAACTCCCTGAAAGGCATGTATTCATTTGATGCATTCTTTGGTCGTATATGGTAGGACATCTAGATTGGGGCCTTGGATAGGAGTAATCAATTTAGTGAATCTAAGATTGATTGTAGTAACAAATTGCTCTTTTGGAAAGGGAGGGTTTGTGTGCTTGACATTAAGGATCTAAGGAGTGAGATCCTATATGAATCTCATGACAACTTGAGTATTGGTCATTCAAGCATATAAAGAACATATGACTTAGTAGACAGAGATTCTATTGGGAAAAGATAAAGCCATATTTGAGGGATTATGTCCTGAAGTGTCTCAGTGCCAAGTAGTAAAGTAGATCATTCTAAGGTAGATGGACTGTTGCATCCATTGGAAATCCTAGATGGAAACTAGAAAAGCTTTTTTATGGATTTTGTGATTGGATTCCTGAGAACCGATAGAGAGGTGATGACTCAATTGGATGGTAGTGGAGACTTAACAAGATAGCAATGTTTATTCAAACCAAAAGTAACAAAAAGGCTTCAAGATTTGCTCAAGTTTTCATTGAGAAGTTACCTAGCTCCTTGGTAAAGTTGTCAATGATGATGACTCCAAATTTATTGGACATTTATAGCAAGAAGTTTTCAAGGAATTGAATTGAGTCTTGAATTTTTTGATTTTCATGAGTTAGATGGTCAAACCGAGAGAGTCAATTAGACAATGGAGGATATGTTGATGCATCATCTTCTAATTTTTTGCAAGATCAACAAGAAATGTTGAGGTTTGCAAAAGAGAGCATACATAGTTTAAAGGATCGAGCTAAATACTACACTAATCAGAAATCATCACCTCAAACTCTTATGAAAGACATGATGGTTTACTTGAGAGTATTGAAAGACTTACGAGTAATGAAGACATGGAATTTTAACAATTAGCCCACAGATATTGTGGATCATACAAGATAATCAAGAAAATTAGTGAGGTCACATATTGATAGCCATTATCTATTGGAACTAGAGTTCACCTTATCTTTTGTATATAGATTAAAAGAGAAGTTGGGGGAAGGTGTCATCACCGGTGTGGGCAGCAAAGGAGACAGACGAGGCACTGCAAGATTCAGCTTGGACGTCATCCCAGATGTGTTAGAGGCCGCCGCCCCAGGGAAGGAAGTAGCAGGCGTCCGTTGCGAAGGCAAGCGCCGAGCAGGAAGAGGGCAGTTTGCCACAGCATGGCCGAGATGCCGACATCTGAAACAAGAATCCGGAAGCCCTTTGAAGACCACTTGTTGGACATAGGATCTGCCAGCACAGAGGAACTGCACCTGTTGCACTAGAGGTTGAGACAGCTTCCATAGGACACAAGCGCCGACATGAGGAGAAGGGTTATGGGCTTTCCGGGGCTGCAGTAGGAGCACCTGCCCTATACTGCGAAGCACCTCATCCAAGGCAGGTAGAAACTTAGGAGGGAAGAAAGGGAGTTCCACCCAGACTGGGACCTCGAGCTGCGAGGTGTCATCAATGCTGAAGGAGTCAGTATAGCGGGTTACATAAACAGGATTTCCTCCGAAGAGGTAAGGTCCATTGGCAAGCACAGATCTGACCTCAGCTGCGCTACCCAGAGTGAAGAGGAAGAACTCCTTGCCCAAGGCCTGAGAGCCTAACACCTTAACATTGAGCGGGCCCCACTGCACCTCCCCAAACCTCTTAGCACCATCCGCTATGGTGGTTTGCCCATGAAATAAGTAACCACAGTAAAGTCAGCCAGCTGAGCAATGTAATTTTGGAAAAGAGTAGGATGCAGCTGAAAGGAACACACCTTCAGATCAACTTGTGAATTGGGATCGTGATATCGGCGAGCAAATCCGCTATCTGCGTAGCCATCTGAATGATTGTGAGCAGAGCCGGTGCAGCAGGAGGGTGGGACTGAGCCTGCTCCAGAAGCGCCCGGAAAGTATCTTGAAGACAGCCGGGGTGATCGAGGCTGCTGCTGCTGCTGCTGTACATGCCTGAAGATAGGACTGCGTGCCTTCTGCCGTGCCTGCTGCTGCCGATTTCTGGCCTTGCGGGAGAAAGGGCGGTGTGCATGCTGGGGAACGAACGACACTATCTGCAAGGATCGACTTGCTCTGCGAGGAAGCACCCTGGGCGGCCCCTGATAGCTCTTCCTGACATATTTCCACTTGGTGAGCTCCACCGGCTCTGTTGATGCTGGAGGCTGCGAACGTGGAGACAAGGGGGGGGTAGGGAATTCGCATCCACCATACTAACTGAGGACAATATTGCTGAAGGCAGGAGTAGGTGAAGCAGTGACGGTTTGCTTGTAGAAGGGACCCCCCTCCTTTATAGAAGGATGCAGCTGATAAGAAACAGATTGAACAGGCAAAGCCAGAGAAGAAGAAGGGCCCACCAGGCTGCCGCTTGTACCAGAGAACAAAGGCTCAGCTGAGCAGGGGGTGAGGATGGAAGCTGGAACCTGCAAAGCAATCACAGTCGAAGTACCAATCTCCGAACACAGCCTAGGAAAGGAGAGAGAAGGCGCAGACAAAGCAGGAGAGAGGGCATCGCGAGAACTCTCAGAAACTGGAGAGTTCTCTGATGCGTGCGAGGGGGGGGGAGCCGCTCGTGTGAGGAGAATCTCGCTGCCTCAAAAGCGGATCTTCAGAGGTCATGGCCATCTCCAGCGCCATCTCTTCATCTGCCATCTCCATCGCCATCTAAACTCGTAGTCACGACTACAAGTTGCACGTTTTCAATTTCACACTTGTTTCTTTGGGCATTCATCATTGGTTAATTCATATTGACACGTGTTTTTATCACATGCATTTATATCAAATGCCCACATTGAGGACAATGCTTTGTTGGTAGGGAGAGTTATAATGAGCTTATTGTGCTAGTGGGACCCTATATAGCATATAGTCGTGATTAGGCATATGGCTCCTATTTACTATTCTTGTGCCCATCATTCCTATGTGGTGATGACCATCTAGTCACTCTTACATTGTTTGGGCCGATGTCTTTCCAACTCTATATCCGATTTTGGTAGCTTCATGGAGGGTTCATCCATGAGATTTATAGTAAAAGCTCTTTTATTTGTTTCATGATTGATTGATTTGGTGCTTATAAGTACTTTGTAGGAGAGACTTAAATGATAGTTCTTTGTAGGAAATTTATGACTATTTTTATTGCTTGGTAGTCAACGCTCATACAATATTCTTATTGTAGATTGTTGTCTAATCCATTAAGTGTTGTCCCATTTGCTGCATGTGATTATTATGCCCATTGTTGAGCATATAGTGTAATTTGAGAGAGAGAGAGAGAGAGAGAGAGAGAGAGAGAGAGAGAGAGAGAGAGAGAGAGAGAGAGAGAGAGAGAGAGATTGAAATTGTGGTAGTGACAAGTTGCAGGAAAAAAGCTATTGTTTGCAATTCAAATATGAATGCAATTAAGGATGCTGATCTACAAGTTACTACCTCTATTATTGCTCATGACACAATCCCTGACCATTTGTTGGTGCTTGTTCATGGTATATTAGCAAGGTGATTACCTTGAATATTGAGTCCTCATATACCCTTTTTCTTGTTTGAAGTTAGATTGTGCTCGAGCTCTTGTGCAATTTGAATATAAGGTGATCCTTGTGCCTTAGCTATTCAATGCCTTTGAATTTCTTTATGGTGAATGTTAAGTTTAACTGTGTGCAAGTATTATATACAAGTTGAGTTATTATTAGGCATCCATCACAAGTCTTTCATACTAGGTTAGCATTGTGCATATAAGATATTTAGTAAGTGCAAATGTGTGACCATGTTTTAACACATGTTGGCTGACAATAAATTTTTCTCATTGTGCTCTTTTAATAATTTTCCAAGTTGTAGTGAAGTCACTACAACAAGTCACTTCTTATTATTACAATTTGTTTACATGATCTTACTCAAGCTAAGTTTTGTTGTTGTAGTTTTCTTGCTTATTAACTAGTTTTGCTTTTGATGCAGCTCGAGTGATTGGAAATATGTCGAACGAGAGTTAAAGAAGCATCTTGGAATAAAGTATTTAATATATGGTAAAATTCCTTGTTAATGTGCCCTTCGAGTTATTTCTGTTTGTGAGCTTTTAGTCTGCTATCATGACCTTTATCAATCAAGTGTATCATGTATGTTGTAGATAATTATCTTGTGTGTTCTTCTCCTTGCTCTTCAAGGATCAAGGGGCCTTTTTTCTAGCGTTTTTTCAATCTTGTTCCAAAGAATTGAATCCAGTTTTGAAGATATGGTTGGATATAATTGCAAATGGCAATCTCGTACGTTTATGCTTTCTTTTTGGAATCATGCAGTTAGTTCTATTAATACATATCTACACACCTTGAATGGAGTTGATGTTGGAGGAAGACGTTTGGCGGACGAGGTATGTATTTCAAGAGTAAGGAAGCGACGTTTCAAATATTGCTATATATTTGAGTCCAAAATGTTAATGATTGTGTTAGGTCTTCATTGAGGTCGAGAATACAAATGCTTTTATTGTGAAAAATGTCGGGCTGAGGTTTGTTATCCCTGTCATCTTGGCTTTAGCAAGTTTCTTCAGTCCTTATAATGTACGATCTATCCAAATAATAGATTCAGTGTGCCATGTAGATATAGGAACAACACATCTATTGTTCTAATCATCAAATGACTTATTCTCAACGTGTGAACGTTCTAGTGAACGTGGCTCATCCACCTGAAAAGTGCTAGAATTGAACTTCGGGATGGTATATGGATGTCTCTCGTGTACGTATATGCACCATAAGTCATGTCCAAATGTGGAAATGGCTTATTGAAACCTATAAAATTGTGAGTCTCGACGTAAGTTGTCATTTATGTTCCCTACAAGAAATCTGTGTGACTATACCTGCATCTAAATCTGATTCCTCATTGGGATGTTGTCTAGTGACGAATGTGATGCGTGACTAGATAGGTTCCATGTGGGTATGTTGCTTCCAATAGCCACAAATCTAAGGTGAAACATCTCTTGTATCATCTAAACAACACATTCGTGATCATCGTGCAAGACCAAAGAGCGAAAGTGAACAACTTCCTTTTTGAATAAATAGTGGTATCTTTTTTGATCTTGTGAATATAGGACAATGAAACATGAAGTGCATTTCTATGTATACCTCTAGAGTGCAAATGTGGTCCTCTTGGGCAGCCTACTTAAATCTACTTGTCTATTATCTCCTCAGATCATGGTTCCAACAAAACCAAACCTTGATTCGTCAAGGATTTGGAAGGTCTCAGTTTAAATTGCAAAGAGTTGGATTTAATTTTTTAGAACTCTTCTTCTTGAAACATGGATAAATGTGAAGTCACTAAAGTGTGCTTATCCTTGTCAAAATGAAAACTTTTATTGATCTCCTCAAGCTAGGTCTTCGTATGATGATTATTGTCCCAACTAAGGAACATCTTACCTGACCCGTCTACCCAATCTTCATTTGCTGATAAAATATCAGAATCTGGCACTATTAGTGATCATGTAAACCACTATAAATCCATGTTAAATCAATTAGCATTCCAATCTTTGATTCAAATGCTGTCCTGACATTGCTGTCTAGTTCGCCAAATTCTTATGGACATCTAGTATTCTTGGTTTCCACACAACCTAGAGGAAATCAAGTGATTCAAATTCTGACGATATTGCTTTATCCTCCAAGAAGAGGCATCACAAGAAGCATTCCAAGAACGCTAATTCTTCTGCTCCTGTCAACAATATGTAGCAGAAAACAGATTTTATAGCAAAGCCTACTTCAACTCTAGGCAATCGAAATTTTTTTTACAAGTACTGTAAGAAACTTGGCCATGACATTAAAGATTGCAAAACCAGAGCATCCAATGAGAGGCACCAACAACATCAAATACAACAACTAATCATCAGGGCGCCCCTCTTCTACATTCGAAGATCAAAAACTGTCTATGGCTGAAGTTTCATCACTTTTTGATGAAGGTTGTTGGTACCTTGACTCAAGAGCTACCTAGCACATGACTTCCAAGAGGAGCTGGTTCAGAGACTTCACTAATTCACATTATAACTAGTCTATCTATTTGGGAGGCTCAAGCTCTTACAAAATCGAAGGCCAGGGCTCTATGAAAATCTCTTTGCAAGATGTTACTTAGAAACTTATTACTAATAATGGAAAGATTCTTGAAGAAGCTTGGTCAGGTATCAAACCTTTTGTTAAGCATAGCAAACTTTTATGCCCAAATTCCACACAAGCTAAAAAGGAAGCTAGATCCAGCCAGCATCAAGTCAATCTTCATAAGTTATTCACCTCTACATAAAGGCTACAAGTTTTATGATCTACAAACAAAGAAAGTATTTGAGAGATGTTATCTTCCAAGAAGATATTTTTTCAGATTTCAAATCTAAAGGCCTACTGAAAATTCTGAGATCTTCCTTACTCTGCACCAATCATTTCTAGTCTTCTGACATACCTTCTGCTCCTAAAGCAGAAAATTCCAGTTTAGATATAGAGTCCAAAGGAACTAATACCTCCCTTTTGATTGTCATGAACTAGATTGTGAGCTGCTCCATTTTCTGGCATGGTTGCATATAGAGGTCATAGGTCTTGGAAGGGGTATAAGGTCGAAAACATCTGGGTTGGGCTGTAGAGTGTATGGATCAATGGGTGGGATTGGGGGGTAGACTATGTGGAAGAGATTGGCTGTGTGTAGTTTGTTTTTTAGGTACTTTAGATACTGGAAATGGCTCACCCGCGAGGCAGGGAGGTGTGGGTGGGGGGTGGCGCGCGCGCGCGAGAGAGAGAGAGAGAGAGAGAGAGAGAGAGAGAGAGAGAGAGAGAGAGAGACTGAAAATCTTTGATCGGTTCTAGCGGAGTCCAGAGAGCTCAGATCGATGTGCAATCACCTCACACGATCTAGGCATGATTAAAGGAAGTTTGGGGATCAATAAAATCTAGAGAGATAAAATGACTTTCTAGAAAGAGAAAATCCTAGAGAGAGAAAAACGTGCTTTACCAGCTTGGGTAGAGTGCTTGGTATGAGGGGGGGTGCCGAATCACACCAATACTATAGGGGAGTGCGGGTTGCGACTCAGGGCGAGCTCCAACCAAGTCTCAGCCTCCCTTGCTGGAATGTTGTCATGGCTCTCGCCTTGGCATGCTAGCGCCCCGGAGACTAGGGTCGGTCACACACTTGAAATGTAACCTTCTCAGATTTATCAATAAAGTGGGATTTTCCTCAAACTGACTCTGATTACCTTCTGGGTTTCAGTGTTCGGTAAAAGCGCCAGTTGTAAGGCCGCTTCAAAATTTTTAAGTTGGCACATAGCTGAGGGTCGTATCCCGGGACGCCAGCGGTATGCCGTCGGGACCATTCGGTCCGTGGCCCCAGCGGTATGCTGTCGGGACCATTTGGTCCAGGAACTGGTTGTTTCCATATCTGTCGCGGCTTGTGGTTCTGAGTGTTTCTTGCATGAACGTGAATGGGTTAAGCTCTTGGGGAACGGGCTCTAACCTGTCGGCTGAGTTGGATGGCTTGCTTGGGTGGACGTTACCTGTTTATGGCTGTCCAGTCTGGCGTGGCGCCAAGTTGGCTTCCAGCGCTCGTGACGAAGCTTTCAGTTGGTTAAGTCTGATGTAAGTCAGAGCGCTTGCTTGGAATGGATGTTACTCGTTTGTAACGAAGCTTCGAGTTGGTTAAGTTTGATGTATGTCGGGCGGCTTGCTTGGAGGGAAGTCACCCACATCGGGACCCCCGATCTGGCATGGCGCCAGGTTGGATCTCAATGTTGGTTTTCGGAACTTCAAGTTGGTTAAGTCTGATAGTTGTTGGCGAGTTGGCTGCTTGTATGTCAAGTGGGTTTGGATGGCAAGAGTTGAAGGCTGGGAAGCTAAGTCGTGGTTCCCGGCTCCCTTTGGGATGCCTGCACTACATGTGGTATCAGAGCCGACTGGCCGGTCAGCTATGCGGATCTCACGGAAATGGCTACGGTTTGGGGTTCATCAAGACAACTGTTGTGCAAGGTGCTGCCCACAGTGTAAGCACGGGTGTGTCCACGGTCGGGATGGTCGGCAGAACGGGGGACTTGATGAGTCAAGGTGCTGCCCTTGAGGTGTAAGCACGGTCAGTTCTCGCAGTTCGGGCCTGGCGCTGTCTGCACGTAGGACGGATGAGGCAAAGTGCTGCCTAGGGAGGTGAAAGCACGGTCTGTACCTTGTGGGGTGCGGGGCGACATATTCGAACTGTACGGGTTAATCATTGATACAGAGATGCTGCTCGAATTCGGGTGTAAAGCACGGGTGGTTAGCTGCCGGTGCGGGATAGCTGCCGATCGTTTAGCTATAAGGGCTATCGACCAAAAAGTGGTGGGGCGTGACTGAGGCAATGTGCTGCTTAATGGTGAAAGCACGGATAGTTGGAAGGGTGTGCTATGTGGGCTGATTCCGTGATCGATTTGTATGGGCGCGGCCAGGCAAAGGTCCGTTGGCAGGACCATCTCAAAGGGGGACCTTGTCTTTGTTACTTGTTAGTAAACCTGCCTGAGTGTCTTACTTGTATGTATTCGTGGTGAGTCTTAGTACTCGTGCTTTGCCTGGTTTGCATGATTGCTTGTGATACACGGAGCTGATGGCTCGAGAAGGAACCTTTTCTTTTGAAGGCTGATACCATCAAACAAAGAGGACTACAGAATCTGTGGGGCGGATTTGCAGTTCAAGTACTCGCACGTGAACGGCAACGAAACGACTCAATGTTTGCAAGGATGGATGACTAGCCTGTTTCTTGGGTTAGTTTCATTTGCGACAACGCCCACCAGACGCAAGCAGGAAGTCAAAAGTTGGAAAGGGCAATTTCAGGGGAGATCTTCTGTGGAGCAGTTGGTCTTCATTTTGGGACGGCCACCTTCGGAACTGAAACTCACTGAGCATGGGTGATATCCAGAATCTGTGAGGCGGATTTGCAGTTCAAGTACTCGCACGTGAACGGCAACGAAACGACTCAATGTTTGCAAAGGTTGGATAGCTAGCCTGTTTCTTGGGTTAGTTTCATTTGCGACAACGCCCACCAGACGCAAGCAGGAAGTCAAAAGTTGGAAAGGGCAATTTCAGGGGAGATCTTCTATGGAGCAGTTGGTCTTCATTTTGGGACGGCCACCTTCGGAACTGAAACTCACTGAGCATGGGTGATATCCAATATCAGTTGGGTTTTTCCTCAAAGGGGAAAGACTAGGATCCTCTTCAGAGATTGGCAACAAGTTGGATCGAGCCATAATCCTAGCAGATGGGAAGCAAAGTGTTGGAAAGGCTTTTTGTCCGAAGAACTCTACTCTAAGTCCGATCAGCTGATTTTATAAGTGGAGGGGAACTATCACACACACCTCTCTCTTGGGGCAAATTTTGAATGAAAGTTGATCAAATGGGGGCAAATTCAAGGTGACCTAGCCATACTCACACGAGGAGACTGGCGAACTTTGGACCTAATAAGTTGACAAGTTTTTGTTGTGGAAAGGAAAGTTTGTTATAGGCTTTCTCTGGACCAGCAATGATGAGGAAACATATGAGTACGCTGGTTTGTGTTACGTGTAAGGCAGCTGATCAATGAAGGAACTGTGAAAGTTGAGTCTTGCATGAGAGACTTGGTATTTCGAACGGACGCTAAGGGACAATTCGCGTTGAGATCGGACTAGTGCAAACTCTGGGTGCATGTGTCTGATTCAAAGAGAGCTACTTGAAGCCAAGCTCGATGTACACTTCTTGTTTTGACTGTGAGGCAACTGACCAGTGATGGAATTGTGAAAGTCAAATTTTGCGCGACGGACTTGGTGCTTCAAACAAACGCGAAGAGATAGTTCGGATGCGGATCAAACTGGTGCGACCCTTTGGCTTTCCACGAGGTCAATGGTTACATTTGGGCTGATTCAAAGAGCTACTTCAAGCTAAGTGAGAGGTGCATTGCGGAGTACTCAATCTTTGCCTACCTTAAAGAGCCAATATGGAAAAGTATCAAGATCAGGCTGGGACAAGGAGAGAAATCAAGGTGCAGAAGCAACAAGGCATGGAGTGGACCATAAAGTGGGCAATCAAACGATAAATCCTTTGGCTCAGGGAGCCTTGATACCTATGCGGAACTGAACAAATCTGGTGCTCAGGGAGCTCAACACAAAGTGCATCAAGGACAAATCAGGAGCTCAAAGGAGTTCCAAAGTCAAAAGTCAGAAGCGACAGGGGCGAACATTTCAAAGAAAGGCCTCTGTCACCAGTTAATAAGGTTTTTGGGTTTTACGAAAGCGATAGCAAATCTACGCTTTTCCCAGACAAAGATATATTTTCAAGTTATGTAATCTTTCAGTACAAAGAGCTGAGCCTCCGAATTGTGGTGTGCCAGCTTCAATGTTAATAAAAAGTGGCCAGTAAATTGAGTACTGTGCCAAGTAGCTTAAATGTATAGTTATTTTAATTGGGAGACACATTTACTTTAATCTGACATCTGATGAGGACATCAGATTTTATAAAGGTGGGGTGGATGTTGTAAAGCTACCTTTACAAGCTTTACTTCCGGCGCCATCGGCGCCAGCTATGTCCCCGGCGCCAGCAGCGCCCCTGCTGCTCCCGGCGCCACTGTGACCAGAATTCGCCGGCGCCAAGTTCCTATGGCTGAAAATCTTTGATCGGTTCTAGCGGAGTCCAGAGAGCTCAGATCGATGTGCAATCACCTCACACGATCTAGGCATGATTAAAGGAAGTTTGGGGATCAATAAAATCTAGAGAGAGAAAATAACTTTCTAGAAAGAGAAAATCCTAGAGAGAGAAAAACGTGCTTTACCAGCTTGGGTAGAGTGCTTGGTAATGAGGGGGGGTGCCGAATCACACCAATACTATAGGGGAGTGCGGGTTGCGACTCAGGGCGAGCTCCAACCAAGTCTCAGCCTCCCTTGCTGGAATGTTGTCATGGCTCTCGCCTTGGCATGCTAGCGCCCCGGAGACTAGGGTCGGTCACACACTTGAAATGTAACCTTCTCAGATTTATCAATAAAGTGGGATTTTCCCTCAAACTGACTCTGATTACCTTCTGGGTTTCAGTGTTCGGTAAAAGCGCCAGTTGTAAGGCCGCTTCAAAATTTTTAAGTTGGCACATAGCTGAGGGTCGTATCCCGGGACGCCAGCGGTATGCCGTCGGGACCATTCGGTCCGTGGCGCCAGCGGTATGCTGTCGGGACCATTTGGTCCAGGAACTGGTTGTTTCCATATCTGTCACGGCTTGTGGTTCTGAGTGTTCCTTGCATGAACGTGAATGGGTTAAGCTCTTAGGGAACGGGCTCTAACCTGTCGGCTGAGTTGGATGGCTTGCTTGGGTGGACGTTACCTGTTTATGGCTGTCCAGTCTGGCATGGCGCCAGGTTGGCTTCCAGCGCTCGTGACGAAGCTTTCAGTTGGTTAAGTCTGATGTAAGTCAGAGCGCTTGCTTGGAATGGATGTTACTCGTTTGTAACGAAGCTTCGAGTTGGTTAAGTTTGATGTATGTCGGGCGGCTTGCTTGGAGGGAAGTCACCCACATCGGGACCCCCGATCTGGCATGGCGCCAGGTTGGATTTCAATGTTGGTTTTCGGAACTTCAAGTTGGTTAAGTCTGATCGTTGTTGGCTAGTTGGCTGCTTGTATGTCAAGTGGGTTTGGATGGCAAGAGTTGAAGGCTGGGAAGCTAAGTCGTGGTTCCCGGCTCCCTTTGGGATGCCTGCACTACAGTGAGAATGTGCATAATAATAATCATATGTGTCTCGGGTAAGATGTCAAGGCTGTGCTGCATCTGCTGTGCTGCTGCTGTAAAAAGATGTAATGTGAGCCATAGTATGGGAAAGCATTGGAGTCTGCCGGCGGCGTCTGTGCGTATGAGCACGTGTATGTGTGATAGTAGTAGTAGTACGCCCCTGCGTAGAATGTCTAGTAATCCTGGTGGTATCCCGATGGTGAGAGGTACACCGTCTCTGATCTCTATGAGCATGAGAGCGGCCAACATCCTCATCGTCATCCTCATCATAATCCTCATCCTCAGGTACTAAGTCATGCGATCTCCGTCTAGTAAAGAACGAAGAGAGAGAGAGAGAGAGAGAGAGAGAGAGAGAGAGAGAGAGAGAGAGAGAGAGAGAGAGAGAATGTAGAATGTAGGCTGTTGTAGAGAAAAACTGAATCTTGTGTTTTGATTGGGCCATGTGCCCTAAACCTTCATCGATGGGCAGCTGACGGCGGGCAGTTGAAAGTTGAAAGGGCAACTTCCAGAATATTTGTGACCTAGAAAGTTCTAGAGAGAGAACTCTAGCGATGTATCAAGAGAGAGATAAAGAGATATAACCTAGAGAGAGAGAGAGAGATAAGCGAGAGCGTGAGGAGCAACGATGATTGATCGGGAGAGAGAGGAGCAGCAGGCAGTATCGGGAGAGAGAGCGAGCGAGGAGCAACACGAGGATGGCTGATCCAGAGAGAGGAGCAGCAGCAGTATCGGGAGAGAGAGCGAGCGAGGAGTGGCACAAGGATGGCTGATCCAGAGGGAGAGGAGCATCAGCAGGATCAGGAGAAAGAGCGAGTGAGGAGCAGGAGGAGGATGGATGATCCGCGGAGCGAGAGAGAGAGAGAGAGAGCATGAGAGATGAGCAGGGTGAGAGCGAGAGAGAGGGAGAGAGAGAGAGAGAGCGCGAGAGAGGGAAAAGAGGATCAGAATGGGAGCCTTGTCGCTTATTGGCATGGGGACAACCTGGGGACAGCTTTGGCCCCGACCCAATAAGCGACTGACATGTGGAGTTAGGGCAAGGGACAAAACACCCCTTGACACGCGTGCGTCGGCAATGCACTGGTGCCGGGACCACACATTGGCGCCACGCGGGACCATGCTGACGCTAGCGCCGGGACCACACCCACACTGGCGCTACCCTCACGCGGGACCACAATGGCGTTGGCGCCAGCACCGGGACCACACAATGGCGCCGGGACCATCGCTCGGGAGCATGCTGGGGGCGCCGGGCACCAGGCCTGTGCACAGGCACCTCCATGCTCACGCATGCATGGGAGAATATGGGCAGTTTCATTATATATGCAGGCAGATTTATTTCTCCCAGTTGATTATGGGATAATTTGAGATCTGCCACGTGGAAAATAGGTCAGGCAGGGCGGGCAGCGGGCAGCAGGCAGACAGGCCGGGCAGCAGCAGGCCGGCACCTGGGACGCATGTCGGGAGCTGAAGAGGGTCGGGGTCAAACCCCGACGTGCTAATAAGATACGCGGGAGAGCCGTGAGATAGCATAGTTTTCTTGGTAGGGTTTTTAGGGTTAGGGTTTTTTTTAGGGTTGAATGGAGTAAAATAGCCATAATGTGAGGTGTTGGAGAGAGAGAGAGAGAGAGAGAGAGAGAGAGAGAGAGAGAGAGAGAGAGAGAGAATATCAATGCTAATAGATATTATGTTTCTTGCATATGTATCACATATTTAACAAACATACTCATACAATGTTTCTATGCCCACTTGTGTGCATGCATGTTTGTGTGGAAATTTCATAGATCTACCTTGCCTACATGCTGCTGGTGCTCTATACTTAGCACATGTAAAGTTGATGCTATATCGGAGTCTATCCAGTATTCTTCAATGGGATTCGTTCTTTAGATGAAACTTATGTACCACAGCGTCTTAGATTATGTATGTAAGTGAAATGTTAAAACTTCATAATGTGTTCGAAAACTCACCTCAGCCACAAGTATGAGTAAACATTTCAAAATATGACACAAGGGAACTCTGAGTTTTTCCTGCAAATTCAGTGCTAATCTCAAGAGTCAAAGCATTAAAGTGGACCCGTAACCATGTGTCACGGAGTCATTGAAGCTTCTTTTCTGGTATTTTATGAACGGAAAAGTAGTAACTGACAACTTCAAGCATCTTCTCTGGTATTTTATCAATGGCGGAGTAGTAACTGACATAACTTCAATAATTATAGTGTTCAACAGTTTTCTTTGTCAATTCAAATACAGATCTCTGACACTCTTCAACTCTGAAGAAATTAACATATATTTTACCTTGGTCTCATTGCAGATTTATCAGGTTGTTGAAAAGAATAAAAGTCTAAAGAAAATAAGTTTCTTATGCCACTCATTAGGTGGCCTTTTTGCACGGTATGCTATTGCGCTCCTTTTTAAGGAAGAAGTGAAGGCTAGATACAAAAGTCAAGGACATCTGAAGTCCACTGGTATGACCAGTGGACAAGTCTGCACCGTGGCAGGACTTGAGCCTGTCAATTTTATCACATTGGCCACACCACATCTTGGGGTTAGAGGCAAGAAGCAGGTGATAAACTTTTCCTTTGATGATTTTCTTTTGTGTCCTTCCTCATTATATTTACTTATGCTGCAGCAAAAAATGCCACTATTGCAGTCCATGAGATTTCAGGCTTGCTATCAAGTACGTATTTCTAATTATGTTGGCATTGAAATAATGGCCTAGCTGCCATTTCTGCTTGGAGTCCCTGTTCTGGAGAAAATTGCTGTCCCTCTAGCACCTCTCATTGTTGGGCGAACAGGACGGCAATTGTTCCTCATGGATGGAAAAGCTAGCGATCCACCGCTTCTGCTACGCATGGTCTCGGACTGTGAGGAAGGGAGATTTTTGTATATTTTCTTACTTCACTGAAGCCCAACTCTTTTGCATTTGATTTCTATAGGATTTATTACTTGCATGAACAAAGTTTTTTTGCAGTTAAAACATAATGTTTGGTTCTAATGGTTGCAGGTCTGCATTAGGCAGTTTCCAGTTGCGTGTGGTGTACGCCAACGTTAGCTACGATCGTATCTTTTTACTTTCATGATATGAAAAATAAGTTTTTCTTCTGGACATTAAGCAGTAACTGGGCCACATCAGCTACTCCCCCTGTGAGTCACTGCTAGCACCATGCAAATGACATGTTAATCCAAATAAACCTTATCATGGTTCCTGCATGTTTTTATTATCTTATCAGCTGAATGCATATGGATTCCGTCCTTGGAGGTCAAAGCAGTTTCAAGTTGTGTTGTTGCAAGATTTCTTTGGTAGAAAATCATTTTGACTTTCTGTTGGACCAATTACGCTACTTGTGGAATAGTTCACATGGCAATGACGTTTGCCATGAGCATGCAGTATGCAGCATAACTTGCTATTGAATATCAACTATTATCAGTTGAAGGATGCTGCAGCATTTGTTTTGTAGGCATTTTAACTTCTAATATCCTTCATATGTTGACATACACTTCCTGTTGGGCTAATCTAGTAATTTCTGAGCATGGCATATAAATGGTGAAAGGGTTTTTTCTACAAATATCCATGTCTCTTGGGAGTATAGAGATAGTTTGCAATCAAAATTAAGTTGTAGTGCACTGTACAATATTCTGTAAATCACTTAACTTTGATAGATTGGGTAGGCTGGCGAACATCTTCGATACGAAGGGAAACAGAACTTCCAAAGGTAGTCATCCTCAACTTCATTTTATTACTTTTTCTATTTGAATTAAGTGTAGCTTCAAATCGACAATTTGATTGCATAAATATAAAGTATTCTATTCATGGGCTTCCACTAATAAATCACAGTAAGAAGACCTACTTTCTCCTGAGGCATGGTATCCTGGAAAAATATTGGGTAACATTTTTTTGCATTAATGAAGAATAGTATTCTCAAATTCCAGCTATTTATCAGATTGGGTTCTTCATATATTATTATGAGCTCGACATGTAGGTTATTGTCTATGAACCTTAGAAATAAATAAACTTCTGATGTCGCAGTATATAAATATTATCGGTTTGAAAGTTGAACTCATGCTTTTGAATAGAGTATGATGTTCTTAATGATTTCAAAAATGTATAGAAATTATTGTCTTGTTTACTTTTATCTCCTGAGGCTTTTGTAGGTTCAGAGTTCAGAAAATGTTCTGCTTGCCATTTAGTTTTTGCTTATGTTGTAATTGGTTGCAGCCTCCTCGTCATTCACTGAAAGGCTATAAGCATGTCATGAGTGTGGTTGACTACCCAGCAGTGCCCACAAAATCACCCTCATTTCAGAAAAATGCTGCTGAAGCCAAAGAGGCAGCACAAACTGATCCAAGCAGCAAGAAAGCTGTTGAATATCATGAAATTCTTGAAGGTGAATATTTTGTGGTGATGTTGAAAGTTGTGTTTCAGTTTAAAGTTTAAACTTTAGATAGATATTACAACTTTCAGTAAGGAATCATATGATGTCATGCCTGCATGTATTTAGTGAATGCCTTTTTTCCTGTTTGTATGGAACTTCAATGTTATTGCAGCGTTCACTTTATAACCTTTTTTTTTCTTGTTCTACTGGCTATCAATATCTTAGCATCTCCATTAGACTTTTCAGATTTGACGGTTCAACTTATGTGCATGATTGTTTCCTTGATTTGGGCTACGTTGCAGAGGAGATCGTCAAAGGCTTGCAGCAAATCTCATGGCGGAAAGTTGACATCAGCTTTCATTCAGCCTTATGGCCATATCTTGCCCACAATCATATACATGTAAGATCATCTCTTTTTCAATGTGTGTGTGTGGAGAGGAATAACATACAATGTTTAATTAGTGGAGACCCAACAAGTTCCAAGCGACAAAGTCAAACAACAAGGGCACCATCTTTATTTGACTCCAATGTTGCTGTTGATGAACAGTTTTCTATCTATTGATAAGTCATCCATTAGGGCTACGTGGATTTCGTCCACCTCTTAATAAACAAAACAAAATTATTTTAAAGTTAAATTGCAATAAATATGTAAGACCATTTACTCTAGGGCGGATAGAGATGTGAGAACTATTTTGCATTGTATGGTATGATATAAAAACAAAAAGAATGCGTTTTTTTTTGTTTGTTTAAAATACAATGTGTTAGGCTCATTTTCATCGAGGGATCGATCTCGACGAAAGAGGTTAAAAGGGAATGGCATCGCTGCTGATCAGGACTCGTGCCATACGAGGATAGCTAGGCATCCTGATGGTCGATCCGAGGGATGTCCCATCTAGCTAAACTGTGCTCCCCGATTGAAGTGGGTTTCTAGGCTCATAGGAGTACGATCATAGGGAGGGTGAATTCTCCGCGTACCTTTTGTTTCCTTAACGCAATTCACAGTGGATTGATTCAGTCCGATTCGAACCGAATGTTTGGTCCCTATTGGACCTGTTAAAATTTCGAGCCCCCCCCCATTTGTAGGGTCCCGAAGATTGTCTTATTGCATTTTGGTGATTGTTTTTTGACGTTGAGAGAAAAAAGAGGTGCGAGAGAGAAAAGGAAGGAGAAAGAGAGTAAGAGAGAGGAGAGAGAACTTCAGAAAGAGGTTTTAGGGTTTAAAGAGGAAGAGGGAATTTGCAAGGAGAGAAGAGAACGTGGAAGTTGGAAATAGGAAGAGGAGAGAGGAACAAGGAAGAGCCCCTCTCTTGATATAGTCCTTAAGTTCAAGTTCAGATGTTGGAACAGGCTCCTCACCTGTCACAAGCTTCCAACATTCTTTGTCTTCAAGAATGTTCTTGATCTTGAATTTCCATATGCTCAAGCCGGCTGGCTTCACTCAGCATGCTCTCTGCAAGACTAGACATAGCTGGATAGAAATAAAACACAAAAGGCAAACTGGGGTTTTCACCCAACTAGGGTATGCAGCCACTTGCTCAATAACCCTCAGCTTTTGGATTTGAAACTATCCCCCTGTATGGCTGTCCTAGCCCTTGTCCAAGATCCACTCAGAACTTTCATTGAAGTCCCCACTGTAGAAAGCGCCCTCCTACAGTCCTGGCTGTCCAAAAAGACTCAAAAAATTGTCCCAAATTAGAAACTTTTTGGCTCCCTGTACTCCCCTTGCCAACAGTACTCCAACCATGCAGATAGCATAGAGATCAGATGCCCCTACAAAAAGTGCTCCCTCCTCAAAGGTAAGCTGCTCTCCAGGAATGGCAGGAATCTGATCAAAAACAGGTCCAAGCTTTCACCACACCACAGGCAACATAACCTGCTCTAATACCATGACAAATTCCAAGGCCTAGCTATGGAGTATCATAACAACATAGTAAGCACACTATGAAAGCTTCAGAAAACCAGCTATGGAGTAGAACACAAAAGCAAGAGAGAGAGGACTTCAAAGCTCTCACAACATGAATGAATATTCAAAGTGTAGTAGGGCGTGGAAACCCCTCCAAAGTTTGGGCTACATATAGCATGTTATGTGTAGAGGTGGTGTCTTGCTAATTCTAGCTCTAGAACCCACATGGGCCCTTAACCTACTCGATTTACTTGCCTAATTAGCACAAGTGGGGTGTACTATGTACATAAATGTTTTACCCCCATGTCTTATTCACAACTTACAAGTTACAAGTATACAAGCCTTAAGGGGCAAAATAGGCATTTATTTCAACAAATCTAACTCCTATACTTGGTATATGTCCAGGTCAATTACTTAATCAAAAATTATATGTCCTATAATAGATTTGTAGCACCCTACTTCATGCAAAATTATTCTATAGCTATCTAATAACATAGACCAAAAAAATAGCTCGCAGGCATGACCCATGAACATTAGGGGTCAAATTAACATTAATTTTCAACACCCCCCCCTGAATGTTAATTTTGTTATGTATCACTCCTACAATTTCTCTAAACTTCTCAAATTTGTTTTTACCAAGTCCGTTAGTAACAATATCTGCAACTTGCTCTTCTGTAGAGGACAATAGATAAGCTCAACTTTGTGATTTTGAAGTTTCTCTCTAATGAAGTGTTGTTGTACTTCAATATGCTTTGATATGCTATGAAAGACTGCCAACTTGATGCAACTTTGTAGGTGTTTCATGTACCATGTGAAGATCATGTAGAATTCTTTGTAACCAAATTGCTTCGCATGTTGCACTCATAGTAACTAGATACTCCACCTCTGTACATAACAAATTACAATGCAATAGTGGGTTGCTTCTTGGAACTTCAAGATATAGAACTTGATCCAAGATTAAAGACATAACCTGTAGTCAATCTTCAATCTTTCGCATCTCCAACCCAATCTGCATCCACAATTCCTTGTAATTGCAAAACATCTTGCCTTCCATAATAAATTCTAAATGGAAAATTGCCTTCAATACATCTGAATATATGCTTTGTAGCTTTCCAATGATTCTATTTAGGCCTAGCCATAAACTGACAAACCATACCATTAGCATGTGCAATATCTGATCGTGTAATTGTTAGATAGATCAAACTTTCAACAAGTTGTCTATATAACGTTTCCTCTACATCTTGATCTTCCTCAACTTCATAAGCTTACATCCACAATGATATAGGCTCGAAATTGGTTTGCATTCTGACATCTTGATCTTTTCAAGATCTCTCATGCTAAACTTTGATGAGAGATCTATCTTAATATTTTGAATCCAAACTTGATTAGAACCTAAGTTCATCAACATACATCACTACAGTAAAAATCTGATTATTTTTTACCATAACATAAAGTGTATGCTCCGCACTACTCTAAAAACCAAGCTCTTCAAAGTATGTATCCCCCCTCGTATACAATGCCCTAGGTGCTTGCTTAAGTCCATATAATGTCTTTTCCATCTTGGAAACCTTGTCTTCATGTCCCACTACTATGTAACCTTCTGGCTGCTTCATATAGACTTTCTCCTCTAAAAGCCATTCAAGAATGTCCCCTTAACATCCATTTGCTGGATATACCAACCAAAATGAGCCGCCAAAGACAAAATTGTTCTCATAGTAGTCAAGTTAGAAACTGGTGCAAAAGTTTCTTTGTAGTTAATTCCTTCCTTTGGAGCATACTCTTTTGCAACCAACCTTGCCTTATTTTTTTCTATAGATCCATCCCATTTATAGTTAGTTCTATAGATCCAATTGCTTCTTACCTGTAGGTAATTGAACAAGTCTCCAAGTCTTGTTCTTCATGATTGACTTGTACTCTTCAGAGTGTTCTTGCAAGCTTAATCTTTAGGGATTGTCATAGTGTTATCAAAGCAAGGTTTGCAATTGGATCGAAAAGTGAATTGATTGCTGAAAGTAGATGGGTCCTTACTTTCCAAAACGGTAGCCATAAATTCATATTGTAAATCTTCATCCTCATGCTGATCCCCATGTCGATCTTGATCTTGATCCTCATGTTGCTACTCAAGCCTTGCTATTCTTCTAGCTCACTGTTTACTTGACTCTCCCGGTTCCAAGATGACTCCAACTTTGATAGTCTCATAGTACCACCTACGTAACTTTTTAGTAAATGGTGTAGGATGCTTCCTGCCTGGTGGCGGTGGAGGTGAATAACTATCTCATGTACTTGACCTCTCTTTCCTTTTTCCTATTTCTATCTCTAGGAAAATGAGTTGGTGTAGTCAAGGAATTACATCATCTTGCTCCTTACAAGATAGTTCAGTGTCTTTATGAGATCCCATCTCATCAAAGATACATCCCTGCTTATAATAACTTTCTTTCCTTCAATGTCATAAAGCTTGTATCCTTTGTCTTGATCAACATATCCAAGCATCAAACACTTTGTTGCTTTTGAATCCAACTTACTTCTCATGTCCTTAGGTATATGAGCATATGCAATACTCCCAAACACACTCAAATGACTTACACTACATTTCTTACCGTATAAGCTTCTTCTGAAGTTCAATTTAGTAAAGACCACCAAGAAGACTACTAAGATGAGGATAATATTAACACACAAAGACTAGTGGGAGCCAAATCACCCATCCAACTAGAGATGTAACACAACAACTCACCCCCAAGCCATGGCAAGTGAATACTTGAACAACTGGCAACCAAGAACCAACGGCTTGGAATGTGGGAGGGCGAGTTCCTACCAATACATATATTGGTAGGATCGTGCATCTCCCATGCAATCCAGCTAAACTTAGGCCACATATCCCAAGTAGTCTTCATGCATGCGTCCGCCGTCATGTGCCATGCACTGCTCCACATGTCTTTGTAGGAGTGTCTGGGTCCTCTGAAGGTCATTAGTTACAAAACTGGCCTTGACATGGAAGTAAACCAAGATGTAACCAACAATCTTGAACACTAGAGAGCCGGTCTACCATATCAGGACTATTCCAAATCCCTAGAACTTGATATGGCCATAACAGATTCTCTACAACTTTAGTAGGACTCTTATTCAAAAGGTAAATTTTACCTGTTGGAATTTGCCTTCTCTTCACCTTCTTGTTGGTACAATTTATTTTTTTTCCAATTCCCTTGGTGCTTTAGCTTTCCTTTGTTCTTCTTCCACGTTTCTCCTTTTTTTGAATTTGCCTTTGCTACTTTGCTATGAATGCATATTCTTTAAAGTTATCCCTGTTCATGAAATTATGACATCTCACTTCCTCTTGTAACAAAATAACATTCAAAGTTAGAATTAAAGTTAGAATCACTGTGTTACTGTACTGTGGGTCCTATCAGTGGATAAGGATCAGTTGGCCTCGCCACGAGGCAAGTCGACGAGACATGCGTCCCGCCAACGACAACCTGGGTCATGCATGGGTTGCCTGAGTGAACAACTATATGTACAGTGTAATTTCATTTTGAGAAATACAGTTGCTATGTGAGCTTGCTGAGGAGAGTGTTTTCTATCTGTGTTACTGTGTGGCATGATCTGTGTTCCTGTGCAAAGCAAATTCTAAGTTGGTATCAGAGCCGTACAGGGAGTGTACACAGTACAGTGTCGCCGTTGAAGAGAGCTTCGGGAGAACTGCCTTCTGAGAGTTTGGGGTTTACGGCGGGTTGAAGACGGAAAGAGAAGCACTGGTGCATGGTTTCTAATTTATAGAGGCTTGCTAAGCTCAGCAGAGGGATTATTAGCCTGTGCATAGCATCAGACAGGGAAAAATCTGGTGAAAAATTGACAATTTCGAAGCCAGCTGAAAATTGAAACCGGGCTTGGGATTACGGTTTTTATACATAAGTGGTGATTTCTTCGCTGTTTGCGCACCGTTTTGGATGCCGTAAGGACAGGAAGGAAGCTAATCACGTTGTCAACCAGCCATGGAGAGATTCTGAGGTTTATGTCAGAGATTTGTCTCCAGACAGTTAACCTAGCAGATTTGCGGTAAAAAGGTGAAAAAAGCCACTTTGTCAAGTTGAGCTAAAATCACCGTTTCTCCACGGCATTTCCTGACTGAACACTCTACAGTCTTGGATTCAGTAGGGCGACCCTGCTCCAGGCCTCAGATTGTGCTCAAAACAATCCACAGGAGAGTTTGATCTGACATTTTTCAGAGAAGGGAGGCGCGGCCGCAGGCAGGGAGGTCGCGGGCTGTTCGCGCGCCCAACGCAATAGTCAGCATAGTGTCTTGAAGACCATAGCGATTGTAGGAGCATGGTTCAATGCCCAGATGCAGTTTGGACCTTTGGATGAGGTGTCAAATGAATCGACGGTCCAGAACCTGTGATGGGAAAGAAATTTGGACCACAAGATTTGGTTCAGCCATTGGATGAGCTTTGAACAGGGCCCTGAAGAAGTGAAGTGCATTCTGGCCTTCAACTTCATTAAAAATTTTCATACTGAAAGTTGAGTTGGGTCCCTTCCCAAGTGAAGAGTGAGGTTTCTTCATTGTGAAGAAACAGTTCAAAAACTAGAAAAGTCCCTATTTTTGGGTCCTTTGCCCGTTTTGACCCAAACGAAAGGCTATAACCTCCAAACGAAGGGCACCCGGACTGTACCTACAAGTACGGTACAACAAAACAGAGTGATTGCAGCGGAGAAAGTGTTCGGAGTACGCCAGAAGTGATTTCACCATTCCACTGGGGACGTTGTTAGGAGTTGACTACTGAGTGCATTTCGGAAGGCGACACCAATTTGGCTTTGAAATTGGTGGAAAAGCGGCGAGTGGCCTGGTAAGGGAAAAAGTGCAGGTCATTATTTTCAACTTCTGACATTACTGTTGGCCTCGGCATACTGTTCTTAGCCTAAGGCAGAAGTTTCAAGCAGTTTTGCGATGGCAAACATGGGAGAGTCCATTTTGAGTGAAAGTAGCAAATTGGACGGGATTTCCAACTATGCAGTGTGGAAATTCAAAATGAAAAACATACTGATGGAGAAAGACGTGTGGGAAGTCGTCACAGGTGATGAGAGAAGGCCGCCAAATGAAGCAGACATCAAAGTGTTCGACAAAAAGATGAGGAAAGCTTTGACCTTCATTAATTTGTCAGTGAAAGATCACATCATTACCCACATTTGTGATGCTATTACACCCAGACAGGCATGGGATGTGCTAAAGGAGCAGTTCGAGACGTCAAATCCGTCAAGAATCATGTTTCTGAAGTCAAAGTTGAATAGTGCCCGCATGGAGCAAGAAGAGCACATTCAGACGTACATGACGAGAATCAAGACAATGAGAGATGAACTGCATTCTATTGGCGAGCGCATACGTGATGTGGAGCTGGTGCACAACGCATTGTGCGGCATTGCAGAATCCTATCAGATGTTCGTGAGCGGAATAGCATCAAGAGAAATATTGCCAACCTTTGACGAGCTCACAAAAATCTTGATGCAGGAAGAGCAACGACGAGAAATGGTGAAAGCTAGACGTCAAAATACTGACGATCAGGCACTTGCGACACGCCAAAAGCAAGGCAAGGACAAGGGCAAGAAGAAGTCTAAGCAGCAATTTGCCAAGTCTCAGGAGGATGAGGGATCTTCCAGTAAAACTAAGAAGAAAGGCAAGTGCTTCCATTGTGGTAAAAAGGGCCATTGGAAGAGTGAATGTCGCAATTCCTGGCGGAACAAGGCAAGGGGAAACCAAAAGAAGCAGGTAACCTTGTCGATGAGGGTGAGATTGAAGACTCTAGCATCTTCATATCTGCTTTGTCATCTAATCAAGATTATCAAGCATGGTATATTGACTCAGGAGCCACAAGACACATGACAGTTAACAAGAATTGGTTCAGTAGTTTGAAGGTGTTGGATAATGGAACATCTGTTTCATAAGCAAATGTTGAGGTGTGCATGATCAAGGGGATAGGCACAGTTTCAATCCAACTACCTGATGGCAAAAGCAGGATGATCAGGGAGGTACTTTACGTATCAGGCTTGAAGAAAAATCTACTTTCTGTTGGAGTCATTACTGATCAAAAGTTGAAAGTAGAATTCGCCCATGATCGTTGCTTTGTGAAGGATGCGAACCAAAAGTTCAAAGTTATTGCGGATGGAGTAAGAGAGCCCAATACAAAATTGTACAGGTTGAATGCTACAATCAAGGGGCAACATGGACTTGTATCGTCCATTCCTTCGCAAACTGAGTTGTGGCACAAGAGGCTTGGTCACTTGAACTTGGGAAGCCTCAGTTTGATGAGAAAATTGGAGATGGTAACAGGATTGCCTACCATAGAAGATCACTTGAAATCGATGTGCGAATCTTGTGTATATGGGAAGCAACATCGAGGGAAGTTCAATAAAGGGGGTGTTGCAAGAGCAAAGAACATCCTGAATTTAATCCACAGATTTATGCGGGCCTATGAGGACCATGTCCTTAGGTAAAGCCTTTTATTTCATGACCTTTATTGATGATATGTCACGTAAAACGTGGATCTACTTCTTGAAAAAAAAATCAGATGCATTTGATAACTTCAAGAGCTTCAAAGCATTGGTCGAAAATCAAACAGGTAGGAAGATCAAAGTCGTAAGATCAGATAGTGGAGGTGAGTACAAGTCTAATGACTTCAATGATCTTTCTGATCAATGTGGGATTAAAAGACAATTTACGCAAGCTCATACTCCTGCTCTCAATGGTGTAGCTGAGCGCAAGAATCGTACGATTGTGGAAAGTGCCAAATCTATGCTAGCTGAGATGAAACTACCAAAAGATTTTTGGTCAGAAGCATGTAGCACGGCAGTCTATCTTCAAATTAGAAGTCCTACCATTGCCATACCAAAGATAACACCTGAGGAAGCATTCATGAAGAGGAAGCCAAAGGTGAACCACTTGCGAATCTTTGGATGTAAGGCCTTTGTACACATTCCTAAGGAAGAGAGACGTAAACTTGATGTAAAAGCTATCAAGTGCATATTCCTAGGATATGATGATCGTGTGAAGGGCTATAGATGTTTTGATCCAATCGAAAACAAAATTCATATAAGCCGTGATGTTATCTTTGATGAATCCAAGATGTATGAAGACGAGGATGCTGAGAAGATAGACACATCCAATGGGAAAGATGGTATAGTGAGGATACCACCTGATGATGATCGATTCATTGACCTTCCGAGTGATGAACATGAGGATACATCTCAAGATACTACTACTCAACCTCAAGAAACAGGTTGGAGAAGTAGGGACAAACCTTTTGGTGCAAGAAGGATTGAAGTTGCAGGTGACAAACGCAAGGAGAAGGATTTATCGTGGGATACTTTTTCACCAGGAAGCCGATCACCTGACAGAAAGCTCCCTAAGTGGTTTGAGAGATTGATGGAGAGCCGCGACATAGATGACTTTCCAGGATCATCTAACCAAGGAGAGCTACGAAGATCAACAAGAGAGAAGATACTACCTGAGAGGTATGAAGCAAATTATGCTCTCTTATCTAGCATTATTCAAAGCAAAGAACCTTCGACTTATGGTGAAGCGAAGGATGATGACATTTGGGTCAAGGCCATGGGAGAGGAGATGGAGTCAATTGCTAAGCATAGCGCATGGGACTTAGTAGAACCACCAGTTGGCAAGAAACCCATTGGTTGCAAATGGGTATACAGGACTAAGTACCATGCAGATGGAAGTATAGCAAAGCACAAAGCAAGATTGGTGATCAAAGGGTACGCACAAAATAAAGGCATCGACTATGAGGAGACCTTTGCGCCGGTTTGTAAGTGGAATACTCTACTTCTACTTATTGCTTTAGCTTCACATTTTGGTTGGCCTTTGCATCAGATGGATGTGAAATCTGCTTTTCTAAATGGTGAGTTAGAAGAAGAAGTGTTCATGGATCAACCTGAAGGCTTTGTAACGAAAGGACAGGAAAATAAAGTATGTCACTTGAAGAAAGCGCTTTATGGTCTTAAACAAGCACCACGTGCGTGGTATAGCAGGATTGATGCCTACTTTCGTTCAAAGGGGATGGTGAGAACACATTCTGATCCAAATCTATATGTCTTATGCTTTGATGGTATGGTTGCTTTGATTGCTCTTTATGTTCAGGTAGTATTCTGATAGGCTAGTGGTAAGCTATTGAGCATAATGGACTCTGAAACTTAATCAGGGACACTTTTTCCAACCTCTATAAGTTGTCCTCTAAGATCTTTTACCCATGTAAAATAGTCTGTAACTGATTCTCCTATATCCATATTCAAAGTGCTTTGTCATACTACTCATAGGTATTTATACATAAGATGTGTACTCTTGGTGTCTATATTGATTTTAAGGCCTAACACACCATCATGGTACATGAGTCCTATCTAATCTTGCTTAGGTAGACTCAATACCCCTACCTTGGAGCAAGGGTTATAACATTCTTCCCCCCTTGAACTGCTTCTGTCCTTGGAAGCAAAAGTGAGAAAAATTCCTTTTTAGTTTGTCACTCATGAGTCCTTTCCCAAGAGTCATGGTCTTCCAATTGGCCTTTCCCTCTAATCAGCTGGGTTACTTTCTTAGGTTCGGGTATCGTTGATGACATATCCTTCAACAAAAAGTTTGCACCTTTTCAAATATTAATTGTTCTAGTTTCCATAGCTTTAGGTTTTAGGTTGGAAACCGTACACAAGCATAGAGCTAAATTCGATAGCCATGTGCTTACCAACAAGTTTGCTGGTGGGACAGATATGCCCTAAGCATATCTTCCATGGTTTAATTAGTCCTTTATGTTTGACCATTTGACTTTGGGTGGTTAGGAGGACTAAGACTCAAGGACATGTCATGTTTCTCAAATACTGCTGACAAGTGACCTATAAATTTAGGGTCCTTGTCACTCACCATGTCAGCTAGTAACCCATTTAGTCGAAATAATTTCTTGACGAAGATCCAAGCTAAGTCAAGTGCCTTTGTAGTTGACTTAATCGGTATAATTGTGGCAAACTTAGTTAACCAATCCACTAATAACCGTATATAGTCATTTTGTCGATGGGTTTTAGGCAATCGAACTACAAAATCTATTGAGAGTTCTATGGGTATCTATTTGATGATATAGACACGGTGGTCATAGTGGCAGGCGTGACAAGCGAGTGGAGCGAGAAACCATTAGAATTTGATTTTGGGTAAGACTACATATGACTTTTTTGTAAATGTAGAGAAAAAGTTGTAGGCATCTGATGGTGGTGCTATTAGATGCTAGGCTGTGTTTTTTAACGACTATAAGAATGCCTATGGTACAAGTTTTGGCTGTTATGGCACGTAGCCCCTATCTTGTGACTGAGCTATTTGGATTCGATTGACATGTCGTATGATGCTAGATTGTGTTGCGTCTTGCCTAAAGAATTCCTATGTTACGAGTTCTGGATCAATAGGTGCCATATACTGTGTGGAGTGCTCAGATCACGTGTATCATCCGTCCACTTTGATTTTGTGTACCAATCTTGTCTTTGATCCATAGAGTCCAATTGACCACTGTTAGAAAGGTCTTGAAGTGTAGATTGAGATGCATAAGGCTCCAAGGACTTTTATAGTACCTTTTGAGAGTGGAGAGCTTTTTTTTTGAGAATAGGTAGAGGTGTCTACCTGGTGGATTTCAGATCAGTAGCATCCATTCACTTAGATCTTAAGAGTTTTGACCAAAATTGTGAGATTCTCTCAAAGCTACTCAAGTTTGGTAAAAATCTAGGACATAGTTTGTTGTCAAACCACTTCAAATTCAATCCAACTCTGAAGTAGAGTGAGTCCAATAGGGGTGATCGGATCTGATTTTAATGTGCTTGAAGCAAATTTTTCATGTCAAGTTTGAGTGATCTTGGTAAGATCCATTTTTCACATTGACTAGATTTTGGTGAAGTGTGATTCTAGAGTTTGTGATCTAGATCTTTCTAGTGTTTTGAATCTTGTTCAAATGTAGTTCCTTGGAGGTCACAAAATCATTTCTTAGAGTCATTTCACACTTGTGAACTTTGTGTTCAATCAATTCCTCATCATGGCATCAATAGGAGCCTTTTCTATTGGAGGCAAGTGAAAGGTTAACTCCATCCAACAATTCTTTTTAACCCAAAAAATCATATCAATCGTATTTGGGCCAATTTGGCCATTTAGTCATGGGAGGGACCCAAGTGAAATTCCCATTAAGAGCCCCCAACTTGATGCTTGTACTTAGCCCTAAACGGGTTCTTATCTGATAACACTTCCATGATAGAGAGAGAGTAAGCTTTTTTAAGGGAAAGCCTAAGAGACGCAGGCCTTGCAAGGCATCCATTTCAATTGTTTTTAATCCGTTAGTTGGAGAATCATAACTAGTTGACAATTTTTGCTCTATTGTTTTGTTTGCATGCTTTTCTTTGAATGTGCTTTTAACTAGCTTCCTTATGGTGTAGAGTAGTTTGCCACTGTAGCCTATTCTAATTGGGCAGGGCATTGGCCCCAATGATTGCCCCCATTGTTGGAGGGTATATGACTCTATGGGTACATAATGTACAGCATTTTATGAAGAATAAAAGCCATTTTTTCAGACCTTGGTTTTTGGGATTCTTCAAGCCCAAAATGCATCCTTACTGTTATTGGATAATCACATGTGAAATGGACACATTGAGATTCTAGACTCCTTTTGAGACGTCTTAATATCAATTGGATGTTGAAGTGGTGTAAAAGCTATGTTCAGCTCGTTGTAAGTATTATAAGTGCTTAAGACGAAGGAGACATGAGCTAGTTGGATAATACCGAAAGGCGTGTTTAAGTATTGCACACTTTGTAGTACGTATGGGGATACCCTCAGACTGCTGGCTTCTAAAAGGTGGTCCAATACCAGACAGTCCTTATAGAAACATGTGTTGTGAAAATGCTTCTATTTAATATCAACCCATCGAATCACAGAGCGTATTGCATGCGAGTGTTCTCGTCATGGACTGAATGACTCTTTCATTCTCAGTATGCAGGGAAATGATGTCTAATTATTACAGCAGATGTACATATTTTCCTGCGTGTCTTTTTGCCATATCAAATCTTTGGATGGCAGATGATTGCACTGTCAATGCAATTGCTCAAAAGAGATATTTATATATCAGATTGCTCAAAAAAGCGTCTTGCTCTCAACGGAGCCTGAACTAATCTATAGTTTTGGAGACAATGGTGGGAAGTAGCGATGTTTTTGGCAGTTCTCATATTTACTCCAGTCTTTAATGTCAAAGTGACACAACACCGCCATACAATCCATACCAGGACCTTCACCGCAGATGAAGCATCTGTTGTCCATTGGCGCCTGTGCAATCGCATAGCCTTCTTGTATGGCTAGTACTTCTGGATTTTCTGGATGGTGTTCGTGATAAGGCAAGGAATTTTCAGATTGAGATGGTTGTTCTTCATATCTTTGTATGGAATTGGCTTGAATAGGCTGATATGAAGGGCAACCATTAATCGGATGTGTAGCCCCGGCAATGTGGGCACCAAATGTTTTTTCGTCAAAAAACTTGTAAACATTTTTGTGGGCTGTCACTGCTGAGACCTGGTAATTTTAAGGTTGAATTCACTAAAGGCCTGTTGTAAAAATATAGCTTATAGGTAATAATCACAATGCTTATCCATATGTTTGTCTTGTGATCATTTGAAGCTTTTGTCTTTTTGTATGATTTGAAATAGGTCAAGCAAGAGTGGCTGTACTATGAAGGAGCTGGAGTAGTTACTCATGTTGCAGATACACTGAAGCAGCAAGAAAAGCTTCCATTTTTGGAAGCAAGTTTGTGAGTGTGCTTTTGTTCCTTTTGTTATCTACATTTTGTAAGATTATGAAACAGTACCAACGGCTATGGAGATTCAATTGCACATCTACACGGGGAAGTCGTGCTTCAGATTGCCGATACTTGGTGCAAAGGGATTATATTCTTTTCATGTCCAAGGAAGCTCAAGTTCTAGAGCTTTTTATGGATTTGGATACATGTGCCATTCTCCATATATATCTCACTCTTTAAGAGTTTTGAAATTTCACATATGTAAAGCAAGTGCTATTTTACATATGTTTAGGTCACACAATCTCAAAGGTTTTTATCCTTATATGTGATATATTCATAAGCATACAGTTGAGATTTTGTAAAGATAGAGATCAAAAAAATTCTCGCACAACGTTAGAGATATAAGTGAACACATCACTGAAAGGTTCACCATTTTAGCTACCTCGTTGCTTGACTCGTTGGTTTGCAAATTGGCAGCTCACCGTTGAACTACTCAGTGTACAAAGCATTCTCTTGTCAAGGACACCTTGGATCCTCATTGAAGATTACTTATTGTAGGAAGTTTTGTTCTTTTGGCTTGTGAATGTGGAAATAGTGTATTTTGGTTGTACTCTTGACGCTGGGTCTTTTGAATGATGTTAACTTGCCCTGGAAAAAGATGCGAATTGGCAATCACTAGTAGCAATAGGCATCTATGCCTTGAAACATTGGCAATTTTTCGAGGTTGCAAAAGAACCCTCTATTCAGTATATATGATTATTAAGGTCGCTGCAGTATCCATGAGACAGGGTAATCACCTCACCGACCTTCCAAATTGAATTTTTGAATTTGGGGATATATTCCAGTCACACAAATAGATATTATTACAATGGATGAAATTTTGGAGTCTGTGGATAACTTTCAGAGAGAATAATGTACAATGAAAATGGAAGTGTTGTGTTTGCTCTTTGAAAGTTCTGACATGTTAGTTTAATAAATCGCTATGAACTGCTTTATGAGGTCTGAAGCAAACAAATCTGGATGAGAGCTAACAACTATATTCAAACAAGTAGCCATAGGTTGTCATCAATAGGCTCAAAGTGGGGAATATTGTCGGAGATGGAGTAGAGATAAGAAGGGCTGCTGCTTACAAGGAATAAAAATAACTGAGGAGAGTGCAATATATGTGCCCTTTGTGAGACTCTTGGAAGATGACTTAGCCTAGATATCCGATCTGGTAGGAGTTTTATCTTGGTGTCAGATATTTTGACATATTATCGGGATGTCAGATTGAGCTCAATAATAGCCTTTTCACATCTTTGCTTGCCAATGACTCATTGGACATTTATAGTTGGAAGTACACCTTGTTTATTTATCTATTGACAGTATGTTGAGATTCGGTTTCTTCAAAAATACACCCAGTTGCTTATATTGAAAATGCTATGTAACTTTTTTGCAACGTTCTTTTAAAAAGCGATATTCCTTTATTGCTACATGATACATTTCCACCCGCTATTTAAATAGCCATCAAGTGATATGAGAAACTATGATTTGCTGGTAATGTGATCAGCATTATCCATGATGAGAAGTTACTAGGTAAGCTTTTTGACTTATCGGTTCTAGTCTGACATGTATTACTACCTCACGCTTGATTCCAGCTTGTGTTCGACTTGAGAGTCCACCGAGTCCATAGCAGATCACTGTAGTCTTGGATGTGTTCTACATCATGGAGAATGTTAGCCATGCTTAACTCCAAGGTTAGTATTTGGGCTATGTAGTCTGTAGATACAATAAATTTTTGCTGTACCGTATTGTTTGTGCCTGACTGTTAACTTTCAAAGATTAAGCATTTCCAATCAGAGATCCACATAGGACTATACATAGTCAAAACATGAGTGGTAGCAATGTGCCACACTTAAATCAACTTACCTACTGTGACCCGTTGGTTGTTACGACCAGATAAATTAGTTGCCATATAAATATGATTTATTGATTCCTATTGTAAGCATCTCTTTGAAACTTATGTTGTTTGACCCTAACAGCGTATGTCCCACAAACAATGCTTTCCACTATTTCCAGTAATGGGCAGAGGATAGTGCCATTTAATAATATATCGTTAAATCACAGCCGTAGTTAATGGAGAGAGATGCCAATTAAGTTTTAACTCCACAAGGGTTTCTTAAGAATCTAACTAAGGTGATCTAACAAGCTAACTAAGCTGATCCAAGGAAGCTAATGATGCCAAAGTGAACTACTTAAGCTAACGTTAAATCAGTTTTGACATTTTAATGAAGAAAATGGTGGAGCTCACATAACGGAATTTGTGAGGCAAAAATTTTTTACCTGCAAATTACCCTTTTTTTTACATGCTTCTTTTGCCGGGAAGGTGTGTAAAAAAAATTTACAGCAAAAGAATAAAAAGAAAAAGAAAAAAATGTAAAAACGGATTTCACTCCAAGGACGCCGTCTCGGGTGTCCCACCTAGGGAAGGGCAGATGCCCTTCCTGGGCGGAACGCCCTCGGAGGGCGTCCTCTCTCCCCCGCCTCCCCCCCCCCCCCCAGATTTCTAGTAACCATATTTGCAAATTGTAATATGCATTAGAAGTGGCTTATGTAGGATGAAAATGATTCAAGATTTTTGTGAAGACAAAAGTATAAAAAAGACAGTGTGCCAAAAATGTAAAGAAACTTGGAACGCTCAGTATAGAACTTCTTTGTATCATGCATGAGAAGTGCCTTGTTGAATTAACATTAAAGATAAATTTGCAAGGAAAGATGTCGTAAAAAATAGTAAAATAGCAATTTATGGTGGCATACCTTTTGCTACACTACAATAAATGTATCTTGAATATCTTTGGTAACCTATCAAAATAGTATCACAATGTTAATGGGATGTGACTTTTTTCTCTATTAGAATGAAGATAAAATTAATATCAATTGAATCAATAGACATTTTTGAGAAGTTCACAACAATGAATGTGTGAAATCAAAACAACTCATTGTGGAGATTATTGATAGACAAAAAACTTATTGTATTCACTTACGCGTTTAGAATTTAAAGATCCAAAGAAATAGAAAAACAAAAAGAACAGATCTAGAAGGTTCAAAACTCAAAACAGCACAAAAATTAATTCACTCGACCTTAGTAAACATAAGCAAAAGCTGGCGGCCAATCCCTCTTTGTTACAAAACTACTTTGATACCTAGTTATAGGTAAATATCAAATTTACATAGCAAAGAGCATAACGCAATATGTGATATATCAATAAAGCATAACCATAATCAATGGACATGTCAATGAACTTAACAAGAGTGTGATGATAATAAGTAAGCTGATCTAAGCAATCTAATTGGTACTAAACTAAGCTAATTGAACTTTGAGCTAAGCAATCATGCAACCAAACAACAAGAGGCTCTTAGGCCTATTCATACTTGCTAGAGAGTCCATAAATTAGGATTAGGGTTGTGTCCACCTAGTAGCGATCTAGTGTGACTAATAATATAAGACCATAAGAGTTGAAAGCTATACCAATGAAATGTAGGTAAGATATTGATATCATGACATCTCATAAGAAAGATGGTAGAGCTCTATTAACCTATATTAAGCTATGATAATCTTAAATCTACTCAATAAAAAATTAATTTCCGTCGGAGTTAACGGATGATCAGGAATTTGAGTCTGGAGATACGCATCACGCTCAAGGGTGGTCACATCCAATTCACCTTGGAGACATGTGTGATCTTGCTCGGCCATCTGCAGTTGACCCTGTAACAGCAGCACTTGTTGTTTCGCGTCCTGCACGGCCTTGTCGACTTGGTCTTGTGCGGTTGTTAGGGCATTCTAAAGGGTACTGACATAATCTTCTAGCCGATAAACCGCTTGTCGTGCCTTTTCATCTCAGCTTCAGATTTCGCTTCATGCTGCTTGGCGATCTTCAAGTCTCTGTCCAGCTAGATGATCTTTTGACTGATGAGGGTATTTTTAGAACCCATATATGAAATTCGCTGCTCCATTTGTTTTTTCTTATCCAACATAGACTGGATCACTTGCGCAAGGCTTGAGACTAAACTGAGAGCATCACTAGCATCTACTGTCGTGGAGGTGGTAGCAGCAGGAGGAACTAGTGGTATTGTCCCAGTTTGGCGTGGAGCTGGCGCTCGTAATTCTTCTTCTTCAAAAGTATCTTCTTCCTCGTAGCCCTCAGGTACCGTGGCATCGAACTGCTTTGGTGATTTGACCGCATGCCCGACCCGAATGGTGTCTAGTGCCTAATCTGCTACGGTAGCTTGTTGTTCCGTCTGAAAAGTGTCATCAGAAATATTCTCAGAATCGTGGACTTGCTCGAATCCTCTTCCGGGGGATTGGAGTTCAACGGGGGCTGGACTTTGGGGCCTGGCAAAAACTGCTGAGGCCCCAAGAGGGTCGGAATCATCGAACATGTCCATGAAATATTGTGTATTTGGTGAAATTGCGCTCGTTTGTGGGGGTGAGACGACCTGGGCAGCTATGATTGGAATTGTAGCCCCATTAGTCATAAAATCTTTGAGAGGAAGCAGAGGCAAGGGAAGCATCAGAGAGGGGGGGAATCGGTAGTTCAGTGCGAGTGGCAGTCGGAGGTTGTAGCACAACAGGCGATGGTTGCCTAGTCCTTCGACGTGTCGTGGGAGGCGAGTCAGGAATATCGATCTCGCTGTGTACACGCCAACGACTATGTGATGATGAGGCTTGGTGAGATGACTCTGACGGTGCTTCTTCATAAATAAATAGCACGGTGTCAGCACTAAACCCACGAAGCTTGTAGGCGGATAATAGCGAGAGAAGAGGGCCAGCCGCAAATTGTTACTTGCCCTTGATTGCCCTCTTTAACTCACCAAAAACTGTCTTATACCAATTGTAAGGTTCAAGGGGGCAGTGCATATTAATTTTCCCAAAAAAGACCCGCTCGTAGATTCTCATTGCCTTGAGCAAGGGCCCGACAAGAGTCATCCACTGAGTGGACATGCTTGCGCTAGGGAGCATTATGATGTCCGTTGCAGTTGGAACATCACGATGGATGGAATATCGCGGAGACTGAGAGGTATCAGTAGAAGACATGATGACTGAAAGATAGCGGCTGGAAAAAGTTGGTAGGAAGTTTTGGTCGCGAAATTTTTTTGCAAAGATCATGCTAACTGAACTAGCGGAACGGGCTGCCAAAACGTACGTAATCGGCTGCCATTCACGGGAGTATCAAAAAGTTTTTCATCCAAATGTTCCAAAATAACTGCTCCATAGTTCAGTATTTCTTTGACTTTATACGGTCCTTCACCGATAAACTTCAATTTGCCTTTGATTAGCTTGGTTTTATACATCAGTGCTAATGCATGAACTACCATCAATCTGGTTTCGCATAATTTGTGCAAGGCTTCATGACGCAGTTGTAAGAATTTGTCATCACCTAGTCACTCTATTGCGACTATGCATAGAGATGGTACTAAAAATTCAATTGACATGACAACATCTTAACCATAAACTAGTTAAAAAGGTGTTTGATTCATGCTACTCTTATAAGCGATTTTAAATGCCCATAATGCTGCATGTAATTTATGTTCCCAATCAGAATGACTCGCTTCAACCGTTTTTGTCATAATAGTGCAGAGAATCTTATTGGAAGATTCAGCTTGGCCATTACCCCTGGGATAATATGGAGTACTAAACCGGTGTATAACAAAAAAGTCTTCCAACAAACACTTTATCATTTCATTAACAAAGTGTGTACCACGATCACTGACGATCTCAATAGGACATCTGAATCTAATAATGATGTGTTTATAGAGGAATTTAGCCATAGATTTTGCATCAGCAACTTTAACAACTTTGGCCTCAACCCACTTGGTCATATAATCAATTGCTACGATGATATATCTGGCTTGAGATCCTTTTGCCACAGGATGAATAGAATCAACATAATCTAGGCCCCATTTCTCGAATGGTGCTTGTGATAAAACCAGATGTAATGGTTCATAGTTCTGTTGCGTAGGACGTCGTGCCCGTTAGCAAAAGGTCACATGACTGAATATAATTATTAGAGGAGTTCTCAATATCAAAAAGACCCTTTGTAAAGATACTTTTATTTTTTTTCTTTAGTTTCAACCATCACCAAGCCCAATCAAAATGCACAGATTTGAAATCTACGTAACGTAGTTCAAATTAACTGAGAAATAAAAATGCAATATAGAAAACTTTGAAAAATGTGTCCGGGCAGCATAGACGTATCCCAATGGTTTCTTCTTCCTGCCCGACACGTGCTAATCTTCCCGACGTCAATACCTCAAGGTAAATTTACTTAACTATGCTGGTTAGTATAATGAAATTTTCTAACTATACTAGTTACAATTATAGAAATATAGTATGTACAGTTACATAAAATATGGTATACGTAGTAACTGTGACTATGTTGGCATTCACATTAGATTAAATGTTGTGCAAAAAGTACAAAAAGGACCAAGAGTGGATCCTAATCTGATCCTCAAGAGGGATTGGTTGTCAGATTACTTGATCTATCAATCTACTTCAGATTAAGATCAATCTAGATCAATTCTAGACACAAAATCCTAACAAGAACAATTATTAATTGAAGGTAAGTGTACTTTATGGTTTCACACGTGTGAAACACTGTCTGAGTACGGACTCCAAACTGAAAATCAAGTACACATTGATAGAACCTCAAAACAATCAAAACAAATCTAGACAAATGGAGAGAATCACTCAAAATTGCTTCCAAAACCAAGATTGGTGTCTCACTCTGATTATGGCCAAATGTGGCTCTATATATACAATAAGTGGGAGCTCGTGGTACTGATCATCCCTTTGATCCCACATGTGTGAAGAGCTTTGTCATATGATGATTCACCATGCAAAACTGACACTTGGACAAAACCTTCTATTTTGAGCACTTTTGGTCCATTTTCCTTCTATATGGAGATCTACTTGAAAATCTTCTAGAAGTCAAAATTCGTCTACTTCAGCTTATTCCACACATGTGAGCTGTCCTCTACACATGGGATGTAACACCTAACCAAAGGATGTGGCTCATGCAAGCAATAGATTGATGCCATGTGTCATATGTCTAGAAAACTAGTTTTTGGCCTTTTTAGCCACTAGAACTTGAATTAAATCATATGTACAACCTATATGATTATGGTACATGACAAGTACACTATTTTCACACGTGGGAACAGGCTCCACACATGTGTGTTTATCTATATACAATATTTTTGGCCTCTACCAAGCTTATTTTTGCATTTTTCACACTCTTCAAAAATCTAGCTTGGTAAATCTAGCTTGATGGAAAACGTGATGATCTTGAACTTGACTCCATGGGCTGAATTGGTCTTTGCTGGTTCAAAAGGTGTGAAGATCAGCCAATGAGCTTGATGTTAATCTAAAATCACCATATCCATGATAGGGTTTCTTTGATGTTGACATCTTTGATGAACTTGAGAGCTTTGCACCATCCTAGCATCTTCGAAATTGATTCCTTCCAAATTTCATGTAGATGCTTGACTTTGAGGCTTGCTCCTTCTTCATGTGCATGCTCCTCCATGAGAAAATAAAGATTTCTTCTTGACTTATTGGATCACAAAGATCTAACATCATATTACCATGATCTAGAGAATTAGCCCAAATTGGCAAGACTATGCATGCTATAATAACAAAGTGTTTGCATCATATCTTCATGCTTGTTTACCATGCTAATCTCAGATCCAATGAGGCTAAATACTTCATTATGGAGATAAGTGTCTTTAGAAGATGATTCACTTACTCTCATAAAGAGTTTACAATTTGCCTCAATACAAATTTTCAAACTATGAGTGAACAAATCACTTTTGCTCTTACATGACTCAAGAGCATACATTTGATGAAATAACCATTTGCTTTCTAATTGATTTAAAATCAATTTCAACCTTTTAAGAACATCATCTGTGCTCTCAAGAGAGACTTCATACTCAACTAGTATGGCTTTACTCCAATTTTGAGATGCAATGATCTCACTAAAGCAAATTGATTATCAAATGACATAAGAGAAGTAAGTATGAGATGTATACCACATGAGATATGCTCCTCTTTCCCTTGAAATGTGAGCCACATGCAATCAACCATGTTTCTTGAGTTTCTTTTTGGAATCACAACTTGAGAAGGTCTCTCCTCCTCAATCCTTGGCACACTTGAACCTTGAGATGATTCTTTAAGATCCTCTTCATGGTGCTCCTTCTTGATGGAATTTGAGACCTCCATGTCTCATAATGATCACAACAACTATGACCACACAACATGCACTTCCTATGATTATTAAAATTACTTATGCTAGAAACATAAGTCCAAAAATCACCACAACTTGGCATGATTTTTCTAATATTGAAATCAAAAGGCATTTCCATCTCAATAAGGCTAACTACTTGCTTATGGATATAAGTGTCCACTTTGGATGCTTCACTTACTCTCATAAGAAGTTTACAACTTGCCTTTAAGATTGAAAACTTACAATTTTCATCTTTATGAATGAACACATCATTCATGATCTTATTGAAACCAAAAGATCCTATATTATGAAGATATTTCCATTTCCTTGACTTCATAACTAATGTAAGATTACAAGGAAAACATATTTTCCTATCTTTTAAGGCATCACACTCAACTAGTATTGCCTTAATCCACCTTTGAGATACAAAAATCTCTTCAAAGCAAAATGGTTCTTCATAAGTTGACATGATAGCATAAATGAAACTATTTCATTTGATTGCTCCTTATTCTGGATTGATTTCTCTTGGATAAATAACAATAAGTTTGATCTTATCTAAAGTTCCAAGCAAACTACTCTCCAAGGACATGAAATAAATCCAAGTTACTTTTATGAAAGTGACATCTATCTTTGCATCTTGAACCAAAGAATGCACTTCCAAATGAAAAATCTCAAAAGCTTTGACATGTGTTGTGATGGACTCTTGAAGACAAATCTTGCAAGTCCTTGTGAGACTCCAAGCCTCATTCACCTTTCCACAAAGGAAACACCTTCCCTTGGACTTGTCCTTCTTGTATTTTCATTTCAAACTTGAAGCTCCATCCTTCACCTCGGCCCCCTTGCTTTGGTTCTCCTTGGATGGATTGGTCTTCTTTTTGTAGCATCTTGAGAAAATATATCTTCCCTTGCCACAAAGGTTGCACTTAGGATCCTTTCTTTCCTTCAATAGGATGCCACCTATTGATGCCATGTGAATAAAAACCTGTGATATGATTCTACAAATGTAATTTGTGACTTTCAAGAGACTAGATTTGAACATCTTCAATAATCTAGAATGATCTACAAAAGATATAGCTCACAAACCTAAGAATCAATCTTCACACTAATGACTAGTCACTTGGAAACTTTGCTTTGAACACTAAGACAAAAGCACACAATATTTGAATCAAATCACAAAAGAAATCAGATCCAATCTCCTATTGGAATCATCAAATACCAATGACTCTTTCTTTTGAAAGTTGAAATGGATATGAAAAGATTTGACACCTAGATTTTCCTTTTCACTTGACTAGTTCTCTCAACACTTGAGATTCTTGAACAAAAGATGGGTTTTGTTTCGAACACATGAAAATCAAACTTAATCACTTCTTTTGGAATCACTCTTGACCCAAATAATCTCACACTTAGATCTAGAATGAATTTGATTTGATTTGACAATAAACTATACCACCAATTTTTCACAAAGCTTAAAGATCTCAACCATGCATGAATACTCAAATATGGACTCCTCCTCATTTTAGACATCCAATGGGATCTCAAATTGACCCTCACACTCTCACAAAGAAAGTTGAATAGAACTAATTTGAGCTTCATACATAGTATGTCAATTTTTGGTCAATAAATTGATTCAATCACCCCTATTGGATTCTACCAATTACTCTACCTTTAGAGACTTGGAATGAAATTCAAAATAAAAAATTGTGATTTTTCTCACTAAGATATTGTGCTTCAAAGAGCTAATGTCACTTAGAAAGATTTGATCACCTAGGAGAAGACAAACTCTCCACCAATAACAACACAAAATGAGCTTCTAGATCATGCCCTCTACAAAGGAAGGAACTCTTAGAAAATCGGATCTCTCTCTACACATTTGTCATAAACACCTTAATGACTCTTTTCAAGCCTTCCAATCACTCAAACAAATTGAGTAGGGTTGAACAATGTGAGTTGGATCTCAATCTCTTTTCTAGAACTCTCAATTTAAGCCAATCTATGTCAAATTCTACAAAAGATTTGCATAGATGCTCTATATGCACTAGAAAATCTCAAAGGTTTCACTTGGAGGACAGATCCAAATATGTTTTCTAGCAAATTGATGCTTCTAAACTTGATCCTATCCATTGTACCATCCTAGAGTGATGGTACAATGGATTTCAACCTCTCACCTTGCATATCACTCCTTAATCTATGATTTTTAGCAAAATCTCTCTCAACTTCAACATGCACTCAAAAAATCAGAGATGATCAATTAATGCACCTATTTCAAGCTTAAAATTCAATTTCTTGGCTGATCTAATCCAAGAACTAATCAAGGGATTAGATTCTCTATAGAAAAAGCTTAATTTTGCACTAAAAATCTCTAAAATTGGGTGTGTGAGTCAAATTGTACAAATTTTTGAATTTTCTCAGCCAAAACCGGAGCTGTACGGCCTCATACGTGTGAAAAGAGTTCCTACAACCCACAACAAGTTCTGGTCCAAAAATTTTGAGAATATCTATCAAATCCAACTCGCTACCCAAAATTTGACTAGTTTCCAAAAAACTGCTAATTTTGGCTTTGATTTGGATTAACCCTATCAATTTCAACAAAACCTCTTGTACTAGGCTTTGATACCATGTGTAAAAAGTACAAAAAGGACCAAGAGTGGATCCTAATCTGATCCTTAAGAGGGATTGGTTGTCAGATTACTTGATCTATCAATCTACTTCAGATGAAGATCAATCTAGATCAATTCTAGACACAAAATCCTAACAAGAACAATCATTAATTGAAGGTAAGTGTACTTTATGGTTTAACACGTGTGAAACACTGTCTGAGTACGGACTCCAAACCGAAAATCAAGTACACATTGATAGAACCTCAAAACAATCAAAACAAATCTAGACAAGTGGAGAGAATCACTCAAAATTGCTTCCAAAACCAAGATTGGTGTCTCACTCTGATTATGGCCAAATGTGGCTCTATATATACAATAAGTGGGAGCTCGTGATACTGATCATCCCTTTGATCCCACATGTGTGAAGATGCTTTGTCATATGATGATTCATCATGCAAAACCGACACTTGGACAAAACCTTCTATTTTGAGCACTTTTGGTCCATTTTCCTTCTATATGGAGATCTACTTGAAAATCTTCTAGAAGTCAAAATTCGTCTACTTCAGCTTATTCCACACATGTGAGCTGTCCTCTACACATGGGATGTGACACCTAACCGAAGGATGTGGCTCATGCAAGCAATAGATTGATGCCATGTGTCATATGTCTAGAAAACTAGTTTTTGGCCTTTTTAGCCACTAGAACTTGAATTAAATCATATGTACAACCTATATGATTATGGTACATGACAAGTACACCATTTTCACACGTGGGAACAGGCTCCACACATGTGTGTTTATCTATATACAATATTTTTGGCCTCTACCAAGCTTATTTTTGCATTTTTCACAAATGTGATACAAAAAATTGAAATTAAGTATCATATCAGAGAGATTCTTGGCGCCCAAGCTTTGAAAATAGCAATGGCAAGGAGACCCAGATCTACAATCGAGTATGTGATTCTCTACAATGAGAAAGATGAAGCTGATAACTGGAAGCCAACAAAATATACGAAGAATTCATGGATATTGCTGCATCCATCATCAAAAGCAATTTTCGACAAAAGAAAAGAGCAAAAATGACTTACAAATCTTATTGGAAAGCAAAAATTTTGGAGTTTAAAACTACCCCAGGAGGTCAATCGATATCAGAAGTCTTAGTACAACATGTATATATGCATTCAGAAATCAAAGTACATGATATAAATCCTCATTATCATCAAAAATGTAATTGTAAGTATATCAAAACATATGCACTCTACAACAATCATAGATGATTTTCTTTATTGATGCTCTTCTAATTATGATTTAAATGCTTCAACATTGTTTTTTTCTTTCAGATTTATGTCCATCATGCATAAGTGAATGGGAGCCCACACAATCACTTGCAAGAATATTAGACGTGATTCACTCTGATGCTGGAAAGTTGCAATACAGAGGAAGAAGTCCAAAGGAACTTGCAAATTGTGGTATCTATTTTTATGAATCTTTATATACGCCACAAACAAATGGAGGTTTTGGCAAGCTCAAAGCAATTCCATTGCCTAGTTTTCAAAGTGATGAGTGGCCTACTCCTAACAGTATTGTTTCTGAATCCTTGAGATGCAAGCTACTCATTGATAATAGAAATGCTATGAAGATAAGCACAGGCTCAAAAATTGTTCACCTAAGTTGGTTTATCTCATTACATATATTTGTTGATCTTTTCTCGAGTGCTAGTGTTCGTAGGACACCAACTTTATTTGTTTGCAAGGATTTATCAGATGAGACTTTGTCAGATCTCATGGATCAAGGCTGGGATAGTAAAACAAATAATGACATAGAATGCAGGATTAAAAAGTCCTCAATGATATTTCGTTATCATATCGAAAAGCAAATGTTCAGTCTCACATTTAGCTACCAGAGATGCAAGAAAATTGAAGGTACATGGCTACCACTGGATCAAGACTTTGAACTAAATGGCCACACAAACCGAATGGAGATGAGCATTAACTACAATGAGGAATATTTGACTATGGTTGAGGTGGAAGAGCATTGAAAGCTTGATTTTATCAGATTTGAGCTCATGCTATTACAAACCAATCTACTAACATATTTCAAATTTATCATCAACAGAAGACTCGTAAGTACTTTATGTTTATTGCCATTTCAAAATAGAACAAAATAATTGAAAATGTCATCATTTACAATTGCACATTCACTAATATTTGTCATGTCACAGATGCAAAAAAGACGAGAGCTGATAACATGCTGCAAAGATCTACCTACAACAATCACCATTGTGGGAGAACAATAGTTTCAAATAAACTTTAGAAAAAATCTGTGTATACACTCTTTCATTCAATAAATGAAAGCCCAAGTTGGGCATCAGTACATGTATTTTGTGCTCCCAAATTCATAAAATGGAGCAGCATTTGATATATCAATGTATATTTATCTATGAATTCTATACATGTATTTTTGTTCTATGCTATTTGTATTTGTTCTAATCTTAATTTAGTATAACTACATCATCCTTTGCACCATCATCAATAACGGGAGGCTGAAGCGTTGCCCTGGCCAGTATACTCAGTATACTTAGGATAATTTCTTGTCTAAATCTGTACACCTGGTTTGATGTGTACTCAAGAAGTGTAAACTACAAGATAGAATATTCATGTATTAGTAATGGCTAAAAACATCAACAAAATAGAAAACTAATCATGATTCCAAAAATAAGAATAAACAGAATTCATTATCTTAGAAATATCACCATCTTCCTGAAGGTTGAACCACTCAAAAAATAACTTGGCATTGTATAATGTTACCACCCACAGCTAAATGAATCATTTTGCTGGAGTGACTGCAAAAAAATTCAGCACACAAGAAATCAATTATCAAACATAATAAATTAGAATGAAACAAATACGTTGGAATACCGATTTCAAAATGCTATTAAGAAAGACAGAATTTACGATCTGCCAGTCCACGAAATGGGGAACATCTGTAGGAATATATTTACTTAAATATGGAAGGTATATATCTACATCCTTATGTGTATTGCTCGCCGAATTCATCTTGACACAAAAACCTTTAATATTATTATCTACAGATCTCTTAATGAAGATCAGGTTTAAACTCCAGTGGTCACTGCAAAATAAGATTGAAATTCCTTTAGTTGCAATTCTGAGAACTATTTCCATTGACAATGCCAATGTTAAAGCATAAAACAACAAGCAAGAAGCATTTAATATATCTTACTTGGTATGATAAGGGATGAGCAGATACTTTGTTGCTAGTGTGAATCCACTAGTCAGACACTGTGACAATGTGTCATTAATCTCCTTGAAGGCCTGAAGCAAAAAGTTACTCAGCACCACCAACTCATTGGATGAATCTCTTGCAATGTCATATTGCAAGAGTATAAGCCTGGACTCTATCACAGGATCACTGATAGAAGCTCGTCTGTCTTTGAGATCCAAACAATCAAGAACTCTATAATTTATACTAAAATCAAGTTCATCTATTCTAAAACAAAAAGGAGTTGTATCTATAGCATCAGATATGTCCTTCTCAAATTTAAGATAATCATCAGAATCTATATATGTATAAATATTTGGAGGAGGAGGAGGAGGTGGATGTGTAGTATCTACATGAATTAAAGGGGTATCCAAAACGGATGTAGCTATATTTAGAACAATATCAAGAGCAGTGTTATCTACAATTGATTCTGGATTAGGCTTCACAGATTCTGTGGTGTCTACCCTCCTTTCTTTCTTTGGAGCTCTCTTGGGTGCTGCCTGCTTCCTAGGATGCTTGGTAGGAAGATCAGTCCTATCTAGAGGAGTTGGTTTGGGAGCAGCAGGCTGAGATACGTGTAATTTGCAAAACCTCTCCCTCATTCTCATCAGGAGCTAAAAATCCTTGGGCATTATGGTGACTTTCTTGGAATGGATTGCAAAAATGAATCTTCAAAAAAAAGGCTCATGTAATCTTCAGCAGCCTCCTGAAGGCACTGAAGAGCACTGGGTGTGAATCTAACCAGCTGTCTGAGATCATTTCTAGTTATGTTTCGGACAACACGGTAGAATGGAGCTCTTAGAATCAACAAAGCGGTTGATCTCTGATACTTACGTATTTCAAAGAGCCACCTGCTGCGGCTGCGCGTTCTAGGTCTAGCGGAAGGTGTAATGGCTGGCAACCGCAGGAGCTGAGGACAAGCCAGTAGAGAAGAAGTCCCTCCTTGTCTGCTTTCTCCTATCCATGGAAGTGTACTATGGGATAGCGGACTTGTGCGTGACGGCTAGGATGAGCAGGGAAGGATGATAAAGCCCTCGTAGAGGACCGATATGTACGGATCGAATGTACGGTATATCGGACCTGTGCGAGCCAAATATAAGAGAAATAGATTAGTAAAGAGGAAAGACGCACAAGTGTGATACGAGAAGACACGTAGGCGGATGTATCGGACCTGTGCGCATGGAAGGCGATAGGAAAAATATCGATTGTGAAGGATGTGCACAAGTGCGATATGCAGAGCCAAAAAAAAGTGAAAAAAATTCATCGAAGTTTGTGATTTTATATCATGATTCACACGTGCGAAAGAACGTCCTGTCACACATGTGAGACTTGTACGTCAAATGCGAGAGCAACATGTGTCACCCTGTCACTTTACACGTGTGGGATTTGTACGAGCAAATGCGAGAGCGACACGTGTTGTCGAACAAACGAATGAACACGAGACATGTGTACAGGTGTCATTTCACACGTGTCCAGGTGTCACCTCACACGTGCCAGTGTCTGTCGTCCAATTGAAAGTAGACACATGTCCTTTGACTGTTGACCACACGTGTGAAAATTTAGTATAAATGGCACGAAGCGCAATTAATTTTTTACCTTTTTCGTTCTCGAAATTCATGGCATATCGCTCTTGTGTGCGCGCATTGTTGTCCGTTTGTTTGCAATGATACCTACTTGCACACAAGTGCGATATTCGATATCTACCTGATCTTGTGCGCAATCCTGAGAGTTATTTTTGTTTCAGTTCTCCCTCGCGCACAAGTGCGATATCTACATTACTTCCATGGCCTCTTCCTCAGGATCCTCACGAGATTCAGGCTTGAGTTCATTTCTTACTGAATTTGGGATTTTTGAAAATCTAGACTACTTCCACAGCCTATTCATGCCATATCTACATGTTTTCAAGACTGCACAACCAAATTCTGACGTATTTTATTAACATTATGTTAGATTCAGATATATACTTAGTAAGCTTGTTTTCTCCATAGGTTCACTCCAGTACATGCATTATACTGATCTTGTTCATTTATAGAATGTTCACCAAATTGTTAGCAGTTCAATGTGTCCTTATTACAACAAGAAATGTCGATTGGTTGAATATCAGAGTGGTTTTGTACTTTTCCTGTTAGTTCAGATCCCAGATGATGAGGAAGTTTCTGTTGCTGACCCTCCTTTTGCATCATCCTCTGTTCAGTCAACTATTAAGGATATCACTCACTTCCTTATCAAAACTCTTGATAAGGAAAGTGACTTTATTGATGTAAATACTGATGTTGTCAGGGATTCTTTTATTGGCCAAAATACATCTGCTGATGAATCGATCCCTATATAAGAGTCTAAATGTCTTTTCAATTTGCTTGTATATTATATAAATGACGATGTATATTTTACTACTGCTGATTTATGTAAAATTTTTGACTATCGTGAAGATGAGGTTCTATGTTTATTATTCGGCACAATTTTCAAATTCTCTGACTTTGTAGATTTTGAAACAGATGACCTTATTGTTGGTATTGATTTTGATGATGAGGAGGGACTTATGACCGGTGAAGAATGCCTGAATAAGACTTTATCAAATATTGCTGAGGATGGGCGAGGCAGACCATCCGATGAAAAATTCACGGCATTTCAATCCCAGATAGGCTTCGCTCGTCCATCATTAATGCATTTCACTGATGATTCCACTTCAGTACGTGGTCATTATATTGATCATCCTGATCTGGTTGTTGCTGATGATGATGAATGTGTAAGTGTTTAAACTTCCTTGCATTCGAATGTTTTAATCATTGAATGTTTTTTGCTAACATATTTCCTATTGCAGGATGCTCTCATAATTGATGATTTTGTTGCGAGACGAGGTGGTTTCAGACAACACGCATCCTCGTTCCAGAGGGATAGTGGACTTGGCCACTGTCTTAGGCATTTTCTGAAAAATGAGATCTGTAGTGCTCATTCCAAGTTGAGCCCAGTTGGGGAGAGTCTTATAATGGCAGTTAAAGCTTTATCATTTTACGTAGGAGGACATAAATTTGTTAAGACAAATAAGATCATTTTTGTCAAAAGATCTTATGTTTTGAACATTTTAGGTTTTACTGATGGGAATGTTCCTTTAAGGAGCTCCCATTATTCATTGTATTCCACTTATATTTAGCTTAGTGGAAATAAGGATAATGCACATCTATTAGATGCATATGCTAGTAGAGAATTTCTTCATGACAATACTGCCATAGAATCTGACACACGATCTGATGATGAATAGTTGACACTTTGTATTTTCTTATATTACAATCAATACATTTACATTGAGTATTTCTCCTCTCTTGTCCAACGAATTTGCAAAGCAATTCTGAACATGTCATGATCTAATGACAATGATTATCTTCTACTCAGCAATCATCTAATTTTCTCTTCTTGTATGAACTTGCATGCTTTTCTAAACTTCTTGTATTCTGTGGACTTTGTTATATGTCGAATCTGAACTCGGCGATAGAACCATTGAAACAATTGACAAATGTAGTTTCGTTTTTCATTGGTTCCTCCATGTTGTGTATTTCGATGAAATGTTGCTGCTTGCCAGTGTGACTTCTCCATCCCTTGTGATGACCATACACTCAAGCTTCCATATGTGTTTGCAAAAAATACTGTATGATCTCTTAGTATGTACTGCATATGTCAAAATCATAATGTTAGTCTTATGTTTGGATCTAAATATATATATGAAAAATTGAAAGCATCTTGAAAATTTTATACTAACCATGTAATGAGTGATGTGATTTTCTCTCCATGCTTTTGATACTGCATTAACAAACTCGACACAAGTCCTTTGGACAGCTTTCTTATCAATATCAAAGTATTTTTCTTTTCTTAAAATAGCAATCATACTATCAAGCTTTTGCCATACATCAACTTTTAGTACTCTGGTTTTGCCATCTTTCTCGAAGTCCTGAGTGGCAGCAATAATATCTATCCAGACTGAGTGTTGAATATTAGAAGCCTTACCAGTATGATTTGATAGGAAATGACATGCTTTTGCTCCTCCTATGCTTAGTTGGCATGTTCCCATTCTTTCTTGAAAGCTTTTCATCTTTTTAAATTTTGACATGTCCTTTATGGAGTCCTGCTTTTGTAAAACATCTTCTAATCGAGAGATAGCTTCCTTTGCTAATGATGCTGGCTTAGTATTCCAAGCAAAAACTATATGAAGATAAACGATCTTTTCGATTAATCTAACTTTTGCATGAAGAGTGCAAACATGTACATTTTTCAAGGGGATAGGCAGCACATGCTTCCAGTTTGGATCTGCATATTCTCTAGTAGTTCCTGTACTCCTAGTTACATCTTTTGCCATTTTCATGCAGTACAAACAAGGCTGTTTTGATGTAGCACTGTGAGAGACATTATACATACATTTCAATGTTTTCAAATCACCTGCTAAGTGCCATTCAACATTGAAGTCTCCAACTCCTGGAACATTGAGAAGTCCTCCATCCATATGGTCCCTGATGATCCTAGGATAAGATGTCCTTGAGAATATCCATGATAATATATCATGATCCTCCTTCAGCACCTGTCCAAAGAATTAATCAGACTTAGTTTACAATGAACTAATACTATTCAATGAATGTAATGTAATAATGAGGCTACTTACCTGAAACGTTGCCAACCACCATATATCATTTTCTGATTGGACATTGATTTCAGAATCAATAGAGATATCCACATGTAGATGATACAATGTCATCATCAAAAAAACAATAGAGTAATCAGTTGCATCAAAGTACTATGACCAGATTCTATGAAGCAAAACAAAATACTCATCTTTGATTATATTATATACTATGTACGATCAATCCAATCTCCATGCTTGTATAGTTGATTCAAATTTGGAAATGCCGCTCATTTTTTCATTCCAATAGGTAGTTGGCGCTCATATTTCCATTCCAAGGTGATGATGGCGTTCATAATTGGAGATGGAACCCATATTTCCATTCTCGTGGAAGGAATGCATGTGTAAACATTTTGCAATTTCTCTTGATTCAAATTTGGGGATGGAGGTCATATTCTAGATCCAGTGAAAATATTGCCCTTTTCATAACCAATGGAGAGAATATTTTTGAATTTAGTCAAGTTATACTGCGAACTGTTTACAGTTCTTAACTGTGACTATAGACACTGTGGTTAGATCATTGGAAGTTGGGGAGGCCTCGGGAGTGGTGGGGACAAGCAAATAAACAAAATTGTTTTTTTTATTTTGATATTTTTCTATATCCTACATGGCATTTCTTAAAGGGTCTTTTTGATATTGAGAACTCCTCTAATGTTTTGGTGTCTTTATGAAATGTAGGCCACCAATTTCCTGATTGCAAAAGCTTGTGAACAATGATATTTGTAGAAAAATGTCCTCTGCCCATTCCATCATGTGAAAACATGATTAATTCAGGTACTTCATGCGGTAAAATGCGTCTTCAAAGAATATCATCCATTTCGCGACGATACAATTGTCCCGCAATCAATTAGTAAGGTTGAGTCTTATGAATCAGTTGTCTCTTTTGTACTTTTGTCAAGGAGTCATTAGGTTGACCTAGCATCAGATACTCAACAATATTCGTTGCCCACTCATGTACTAATTCAACATAAAATAATGCAACATCTGATAGTTCATCATCCACTTCAATATTGACTGGTGTTCCCTTGCAAACCACAATTCAAGAATCACATTTGGTCAATAAAAGTAACCATCTTGCAATACGCCCTGTATTACACATCTTGTTTACCAAATGAAGTAACGAAAAGTGATCTGTGTAAAATGCAAAGTGCGTTTCCATAAGACAATGTTGAAATTTCCTTACTGACAATTGGTGAAACCCATTCAATGTGCTCGATCTCATAAATGAAATCGACTTCAAGCAATCTCTGTAACATTAGGATTATAGTGATAGAACTTTGTAAACTTTGGAACTGCATCAGACATTAAGGGTATGGTATGCTCAATAACTGATGTCAGAATCCCTTTGAGATTTTTATAAGTCCAAGCAAGGCAATCTTGATACTTAATAAGCAATTTCCGTAGCGCCTGAGACTATGCAGGAGTAAGTTGTGCTCCAACTTGTACAATCTTTTCTGGTTCTCCTGGTTCAGCAAGTTTAGCTTTCTTAGTAGGAATCGATCGTGGAGGTGATGACTTTCTGGACGGTGATGTCTTGCGAAAACTCTGACTTGAAGAATCATCCTTGACTTTGCCTTTGTCTTTATCCAATAAAGGTGGCACATTCTTAGAATCAAACTTTTGGGGTGGATTTTCCCATTTCAGGATCGTATTATAATCTTGCTTAGCTTGTTTCTTCGTCATTGGTCCTGTAATCTTGTCGTCCTTCTATATAACTGCTTTTGCCAGTTTTATTGTTGGTTCATCGGGAATATCACGTACTCCAAATCTGGTAGAATCCATGTGATTTAGAATCTGCTCATCAGTAAGCTCTACATTGTCATCATAAGTCAAGGCGTGACTCACATGAATGAGTTCATCTTCAATCGGATTTGGCATGGGTTCCATTGATATCCAAGCTACGTTCAACAAATTAAATGGAAAAGTGATCGGTGTATCCAAAGTTCGACCCAGTAATGAAATCTCGCTCAAGTCGGACTGATTATCTTGCTGACACATATAGCCTGCTATACAATCAATTGTTACAAGAGCATATAGTCTACTGTACAATCAATTGTTGCAAGAGCTTGATTCTAGTTGACAGTATCGGTTTGAGAGTCATAATGAACTTCCCAATTTTTTATTGGTACTTTGTTATAGTCGTGGAGGAGTCGGATTAGAAGATTCAGCACAGTCACGAGACATGATGCAGAATACAGATGAGCAGGTCAGTACTGTACTTGAAAAAATGGTAGTTTGCTTGCAGAATGGATAGTGTAGGACAAAACCTGGTCTTTCTGGTCATGATAGAATTCGTGGACAGGCTGAGAAATCGTGGAGAGGCAGATAATCTAACTGTAATATTCACAAATTCCAATAGAGAGTTTTGAATGTCAGAATAGTGATTTTTTTAGATTTTCTGGGAAAAAATTGTAGTTTCAGAATTCGCGGGTAGGACAGGGAAATCGTACTCTTTGAGAACAAATTCTGAGGCTTGATGGCGAATTCTAGCAGAGAGTTTTGACTAGCAGATAGGGAATATAGAAAAAATGTGATTTTCTGATAGTAAACAGGCAAAATCTTTGAGATAGAATTCACGGGGCTGTTGGAGGACTGATCTTGATGAGATCTAGCCTCAGTGAACCTGGCGAATTCTTGGACAAAGATTTGGGTGAGAAATAAGGGATTTTGACAGTATATCAGACTGTTTTCTCAAAATCTGACCGTGGTCAAAATTCATGGAGGTGATAAAATGAAAGATTAGGGTCTGTTAGGGTTGCAGATAGGCTGGCAAATTTTGATATACCTTTTTGGTTTTGAAAAAGGTCACTTGGGTCACTTCTTTTGAAGAAAATGCCCAAGTTGACTATTTTGTTGCTTCCCCTCGTTTTGAGAAGTTGCTCTGCAGCTCGTGTAGGACTTGGAAAGATGACGCGTGCTGTTTGTTGGTAGGTAGAGACAAGCAATCAAGCAAACATACAATACGGAAGCAAAAAAAACAAAAGAAAAAGGAGAAGAAGCTAGGTAAAAAATACTTCAAAAGCGGCAACGGCGCCAATGTTGGAAGTATTTCTAGTTTACGCGATGGCTAGATCTACTTACAGGTGTAGTATAAGGATGTAGAGATTCGTCCACTTTTTAAGTTTCTACAACAAGCTTCAATAGAATACGGAAAGAATCAACAAGAATGAGAACAGTAAGGTCCCAACTAGTGCCCGTAACAGAAATAAGCTAATTAATGACAACAATAAAATTCCTTGCTAAGGCAAACCCAACTAGCAAGATTACTAAATCCTATGTAACACCTAAAGGGAGATAATAAGAATTGTGTCTAAATTAAGCAATAAACACTTAAAACCATGCCACAATTAAAGGCCAATGAAAGGAGGCAAGATGAGGCCCGAGCACCTTCCCTCAAGCTATGCACCTTCCAATGGGAACACAATGAAATGCAAGATAATCATAATAGTAATTTTGCCTGAATCACAAACTGTTGTTTACAATGCAAACACCTCTCCTTTTATGGCAAGGAGGGTCTTCCATAAGTGTCTACTAAGTTATGGGACTAATCTATTTCTAGCCTTTCTAGAACTTCTAATTTAGGATTTAGAACTTCAAAGTTCTTAACTTAGGAAAACTTAAGATAAAATATTTCTAATCTTAAGTTTCCTAAGTCTAAGTTCTAAATTTAACAGGGGGCAACTATTTCATATTGGACGGGACTTACATGAGGTGGAATTCATGATGAAATCAGGAAGCTGCAAACGCAAATGGGCAAAGCGTGAAGCTTTGAGAGCCAGCTCTAGGTTGAAGAGCTAATGGAGATCGCACGGGGTGTGATCGGAGGGCAAACACTGTGGTGAGTGTTTTGCTAGCGATCTACTGTAGGGAACACTGATGGTGAGGACTTCATGGCATGCTCATTTGGGAGTACAAGATGGCATTACAACAGGGGGCTAGTTTTGGACATTGGCATCGATGGGGAGACATCTACCATCACGGGCGTGGATAAGCTATCTATAGCTTTTATGCATTTGGTTGTATTTGCAGGAGTCTAGGCTTGACACAAGTGTTGGAATTTCCATGGTGCAGATTCTCAGGTGGTGAGATCATGGGGAAGCCTAGAGGAAGTCACTCAGAGCCATATATCTCAGTACGATCAGGGAGACAGTGGTCTCAGGATCCCATGAGCGGCTACTCAGGGACAAGCTTGCGTTGGCATGGTGTCGGGTGGTCGGGTGGCACATAGCCAGGGAGAGCGAGCAGATGCTAGGAGTCAAGTGGAGCAGGTGATGCTTTGGAATTCGGTTTGTCTAGAAGGATGGTGACCAGGATTGGAGACATCAGGTGAGCATAGTATGTGGATGATGAGTCCATTAGGGTGGCACTCAGGGAGATGCTACAGTTGCTCAGGTATGATATGTCATTTGATGTATCGACGATATTCTTCAGCTGGTGCACCATGTGGTGACCTAGGGACGGGCCATGCCTACTTGAAGGTAGGTGGAATGGAGTGTATCTGGAGGTGGTACATATCCTAAGGGCATGGAGTGCATTGCAAGGTGATGTGGATCCAGCATGCCCATGGTTGTGAGCCGACAGGGATGGAGATGGTTGCTTAGGGAGTGACAACTGATACTTTGGCGAGTGATCGAGTGAGTTGCATGGTTATATGCATAGCAGTCTCTAGGTTGGCGTCACATGTTGTTGTTATCCATCATTATTTGGTAAGTAGGATGCAACTTTTGGTTAGATCCAGTTGGAGTCTAGTTGCACTACAGGTGGATAGATTCTTGGGGAGCTATAAGCGAGTAATGGATACTTGGTGATCAGATGGTATAGAGTACAGGGTTCTGGAGCTATCCTACCTGATATGCTATGGATCGTGGGTGAGTTGTTCATCACAATAGTGGATCTAGTTTGCATTTGCTTTGGCTTGGACGCTATGATGGATACAGTTGTGGTGAGATAGGGTCCTTGGTGGGAGGCCTATATACTAGTCAAATCAGAGTTGGCAACGTCAAGCATGGGAAGTTGAGCCTACATGAAATGTAGGAGAGGCAAATCATCATCAGTATCTCTGGGAGATGGGCGAGCTACTCAAGTATTAACCTATGGTGAGGTTTGTGTACATTCATTCATTGAGTCCTTGGTAGACTCTTGTGCTTGGAGCATGGGGAATGGATGGGGATCAGCTTTCGAGGCTTATTGGACCAGATGTCAGGGAAAAGCGGCTTGGAGCATAGCTTTGTTTGGGAAATACATCAGGGATGAGGCTTGGAGCGCTCATTGGTTCGAGATGGATGATCTTGGATGATGTATGAGGACATCTATCTGATATGCTTGGACATGAGGGCATCTTGGTACAGGTGCAGGCCATGGTTGAGGACCTGATTTGGTGACCAGTGGTGTAGCAGTGGATCTATAGGTGGCACAGGTGTTGGTACGACAAGATACCACTTATGGGTAGGCCTTGTTCATGTATTTGATGCTTTATCATTCGTGTTGGTTTGCATGGGTGTGTGTGGGCTTGCATGTTGCCTTGTCACGGGAGTCTAGATCTGAGTTGGAGTTATATGTGGTTGTGCATTTGCTACAATGAAACAAAGTAGTCATTTTATGCTCTTTGACTTGTCATTATGTCTACTAGCTATTTATCCAGTGAGGGTATAGTCTTATGGTGGCAGTAAGATTTCCTCAGATTGAGCCTCAGTCGCTCATTTATGTCAGCTTTACAGGTTTGTGCTTGTAAGTGTCTGATAGGATATTAGCCTAGCTAGATGGAGGATGTAAGTCTCATGGTGGCAGTGGGATTTCCTCAGTTTGATCCATGTCGCTCATGTGGTCCACTTGTGGTCAAGTTGGATTGGGGACGAGTCAGTTGGTCGAGAGTGTGGTAGACTCTCTATATGAGCATTGTGTTTACATGATACTTTATGAGTCAAACCTGGGTGTTTGTTGGTGTGCTTGAGTGTAAGTCAAGTACATGGTAGCTGTGATATGCATAACATCTTTTGGACACTCCAGACACTGCTGCAATATATTGTTTTTCACTCTTAACACATTTGAGCTTAAGGGAGAGAGTTAGAAATCAACTTGTGATCTGATTCATTAGTATAAGCTCTAAATGTGATGATGTAATTAGTGTACAATTTATTTGGTTTATTGTATATGGTTGTGATCGGGACATGACCCGTTAGGATATATTGATCGGGCACTGATCCCGTAGACGGCTACTTGGGTTAGTCGGGTAGCCACATATAGGAAGAATGAGCATGTACAGAGTTATTTACAGTACTTGCTATACTTGGAGGCATGTCCCAAGTTTGTCGGTCGAATTTGGCCATATTGGGCCTAACCTTAGTTTGACAGGTGGTAGGCCAATTTTAGGACACTTGCCTTTTCATGCAGTTTGTGAATACTCTATATGTACAGTGTTTCTTTATAATCTATTAACTTTGTTGTGCCATCTATGAGAGCTTGTGAGGAGTGGCTATGGTGATTATGTGATGTGATCTGCATACTGCACTAGATTCTATCAAAATTTCAACTGTATGACTATGCAATGACTATACATAGAAATGGATACGAAAGGTGACGTTTCTCAAGTACAAGCAAATGCAAATATGATCATCTCACAAGAATCAGTGATGTCTACTATTCAGGTTGGTCACTCAAGTATACTTCAGTCTTATTTGATAAAAGCATAAAGTGCATGGTGATGGCATAAGAAACTACTATTCTTAGCCAAAAAAAAAAAATTAAAAATGAAAAAAAGGGCAGAATAATTCTTAACGATTGTGTTATAAATGTCGATCCTTTTTCAACAAACAATGACATAGCAATGCTTACCATAGAGAAAATTATAACCCTCTATTTTCCTTTGTTCTTGTAATGATATTCTTAGCATAACAAAAAATTTGCCTACCTATTTTAAGTTCTTTAAAGTACATGGATTTGTACAAAGAACGTACACATTCATAAGATCAAAACGACATGGATGTGCCCTAGTCATATCATGAATGTAGCGTTGCAAATTCTTTCATTTGTATTTTTACTTACCGGCATTAAGTTTTTGGCTACTTTCTGAGTCACGATCATGGTTTAAAATCATATAACAATAAGTTAGTTTGCGGATTCTTGTATAGCATGGATTTGCTCAAGAAGTTACGAGAATCGTACATTATCTGCTTACAAGTATGAATGTTGGTATGGCATGGATTTGCCTCAAGCTTCATGTACTAGTCCAAACTACTTATACGTTTGCATTTTGCTACACATTTTATATCGCTTATTTTTAAATGCATAATGTTTTATATATATTAATAAAAGATACAGACCAAAAAACTAGCAAAATGATTAGCATGGCACTCACCCTGATACGATAGCAATATGGTTTGGCCTATCGCTATAAACAACTTTTAGTAAGGGAAGATCAGACTAAAGAAAATCTATCTATATTGCAAGCTGATTAGTCAAGTTTAACATATTTTGTACATGGATAACTGACATTCAGCGTTGAAACCTGTCATCCTCACTGTGCTAACTTGCGCAATTTTGTGTGGTGGGATGGTGGCAGGTGCGCTGGATGTCTTGAGATATGTTATGCTTTACGGTGCTTTATTTAGTACTGTATACTTTTCAGCTATGTTTTGCCTTATTGGTCTATGAATAAAGGGTTTTAAAAGATTTTGGTCTTGACTTGTCAAGAGGAGCTTTGATCTGTTTATCTCTCTCTCTGTGCATCCTTGAGGTGTAAATCCGACTATCCTTTGGTCGAGATAGTATCAAAACCTTTGCCTTACTTGGATTCATATACTACCATAGGTTTGTTTTATGTTTTAGTCCTCAGGATGATATCAAGGAGCTATAAACCTAGATTATGGGGAGCCCCTTCCTCCCCCTAATCTATTCATTCAAACTTTGATCGTTTGCATGAAAAAAGCTATCTTGTTGCATAGTTTTATTAATGGAACAGATCGTACTACTTGTAATGTTTCTGGACCTGAAGATAAAGTGCTTTGTTTTACTGACCTTCTGGATTTATTACATTGGGTTAAGATGTACTTGCCAATTTGGTAAATCCAAGATCCATCCCATGAGTACCATTGTAAGGTTGGCTTTAAATTTGGCTGGTCTTGCGAAAAAATATGAGAAGGCAATTTTGTTTTATAGTTCTCATATTAGAAAAGTTTTCTCATGCCTTGAAAAAGAGAAAGACCCTCTTTCTGTTGAAGCCTCTCCTGCCATACCCGAATCACTTTCTTCTCCACATCCTCTTGTCTTCTTAGATGAAATGGCTGAAGCTAGTGCCTCACAACTTGAAATCTTCTCTCAAGATATCTGCGATATTGGTAATCAATCCACTTTTGAATTTTGCCAATTACCAAAAATTGTCAAGTCCCTTTCGTACCTGCATGTACTATTTTACGTAGTGGGACAATGTTCCCTTGAATCCATTTTTTGTTTTTTAGAAGTTCTAGGGCACTTTTTCTACAGAAATCAGCATGCATATCAATATCTATGCTTGGATACATAGGTAAAAGTTTCATGAGTTGCAACCATCCATCATGTAATTCAGTAGCAATACTCTGAATATTAGTATGTTGTAGCATTATATGATTAAGTCCTTTGTCTAAGGAGCGTTTAAGGTCCTTACTATTGATAAAGCTGCAATCTGTAGTCACAACATGACCAAACTTATTTGAAATAAAGCCTTTAAAATGTTTCAAAGTAGTGCAAGAACAAACTTGTAGATTTTCAACTTGAAAATTGCAGAAGACTTTATAAGGAAGGTACCAGTCCATTTTAACATTTGGCATGGAAGACCAACCAAAAACAATATCGTCAAAGGACTCATTTATAAAGCCGAATAACTATAGTAAAATGGGAGCATAAAGCTGCTTCACATGAATGGTCTTAAACATCCTATTGCAGTAAAGTAAATGTAGAAAGAGTTTTCACTTAGTTTCATGTGTAATGAGCTGCATGCGATCCAACGCATTCCTGATTGCCTCCCTCCTTTTCAAAACCATCTCGTGCTGCAAGCATATCAATCCCAACAATTTCTTGACTGGTAACTCATTCTTTGTGTCGCTTCCTTGTCCTTTTTTCCCTTTGTATCCACCAGTAAATTCCCTTCTTTTACCTTTTCCAGAGAGAACAGAGATAGGGTTGTTAAGATTGAAAGTGCCAATATGTTTATTAGAGTTTTGGAAGAATTTGCCTTGCAAAGTAGAGGAGCTAGGTCTTTTAAGCAAGCATTCAATTTCTCTAATATTTTTGGCATCACCAAGATGTGCAAGGAGTTTGGCAGAGGGATTTGCGGCAAGTTCAATGGATGCGTCTATCATGTACTGGAGTAGATAGAGAAAGATAATATGTGCTTTGACAATATCCCTAGCTGGTTTGTGTAGCCACAAAAAAAAGGCAATGAGTTGGTTTTGTGGAGAAGCACCTGAGAAGAAAATGCTCAGGCTATTCATCATGTACCAGATGGCATGGTCAAACCATATAATGGAGGACTGATTTTTACATTTGTCACCACATCTACATTTGAAAAAAGGTCTTTTCCAGTTCCAAATTCGAGCTTGGTGGAGATTCATTCTATTGAAACCAGTGTCAAAATGTCCACGAGTTTGTGCCCAGGTTTGCTCAAAAGGGCAACGAGAAGGCTCAAATTTGTTCATGTGAATGACATTATCAAAGGGAATAGGAGTATCTAGAATGAAATTAGAGCAGCCAGTTTGTAGGTCTAAACTTCTTTTTCAGTAAGATGTGTAAGAATGTTCCAGAGCTCGATATGAATCGGAACAAGAAAATTGACAGTAGGTAAGCTCCAAAGTTTGTAAGAAGTAATTGCCAACGATGAACGAAAATGGATTACCAAGCACTTATATGTCAATGGAATTGACAAAGCGCAACAAAACCCTTGTGTGCATATATCTTGTACGTAAACTTTCTATAGGAAGACTTGATAGCCTGGATTTTATTCCTTTCCCTGATCTTAAAAATAACCTCGTCTCAAACTCTTTGGAATACATTAGCACCTCTATGAGTGAGTTACTACCTGATGACTTCATATATTCAAGGGAATTGCCCTACCTACTATACACCTATAAGGTGCATAAGAAGACTTTCGATCGATCACGAATGCACATGATTGTTGTTTTTCCAAACTTGCAAAATTCTTGACAGGTGCTCTTGGTATGTTGTATCATTTCATTATGAAAGATGCAGGCCTTAAGGCAAAAACATACAAGAGCATCCTAAATGGGGATACATCTTTACTTTGGCAATGTGATTCATCTGTCGACTTTTATCTAAATCTACCCAAACACATATATACAATGAAAGCAATAGATATTTCCAAATGCTATGAAGATATTCCTCTCGAATGAATGGAATGATATAGACAAGGATACTTTATGCAAATGGAACTCCTACCTGATAGATGATTGTATTGTAAGACTCGGAGATCACACATGGCGACAAATCCGAGGAATACCTATGGGGTTCTCGTGCTCACCACAACTAATACCTTTCATTTTTTGAGATACGGTTTATTAAAAGACTTGCAAAACTTGGGCATATTGAATATATGAACAACTTCAAGTATTTGTTCAGATATATAGATGATATCTACCTTATCAATAATCATACGGTGGGACGCTTCCTAGACAGAACCCAACTTAGGACACCGGACAATCCGTTCTGGATCTATCCCTTGGAGTACCTTGAGATTGATGGAAATGATACCAAAAGTAATTCAGTAAACTTTTTGAATATCACAATTTCTTTCGACCCAATTACTGGTTGTTCACTACTGTCCAAATAAAAGCTTCATGTACTGGTCCAAACTACTTATACGTTTTCATTTTGCTCACATTTTATATAGCTTATTTCCAAATGCATAATGTTTTATATATATTAATAAAAGATACAAACCAAAAGACCAGCAAGGCTGATCAACATGGCACTTGCCCTGATACGGTAGCAATATGGTTTGGCCTATCACTTAGTAAGGGAAGATCAGAGTAAAGAAACTCTATCTATATTGCAAGCTGAATGTGGATCTTCCCAAGCTGTTCGTTCTGAGGACAAAACTTCTTTAAGGGGGGAAGAATGTTACGTCCATGTCAGTATGAGGGATTCAGAATAATTTCTAACATGAATAGCCGGTCACTTATGTCTTGTCATTCTGGGCTTGGCCAATAAAGTAATCAATAATCTTATGAGGGCCCAGACCTATAATTTGACATAGGAGCACTTGCATGGTGTTTGACTGGTATAATGCATGAATAGGAGGTCAATTGCTATTTCAGATTGCATAGGGATCCTAAGAGAAATATTCTCTCCTCATGGGAGAGAATATATACTAGTGGAAACTCACCCATCTACCTATTGGATTTTCTGATCCTTGAAGCCATGAGCCCCTCCTCCCTTGCATTCATTCACCATGGCATGGGAGTGAAGTGGTTAGGGTATTGACTAGCCATTTCCTGTTGGTTGGGTGGTTTTCATGCGTAAGCCATGCACTGCTCCACATGTCTCAATAGGAGTGTCTGTCTCCTCTTAAGGTTATTAGTTACAGACTGTCCTTGACATGGACTTAAATCGAGGCGTAACTTATAATCTCGAATACTGGAGGGCCGGTCTACCATATTAGGACTATTCCAAATGGAATATGTCCATAACTAGGGGGGAGGAGAGGGCTTGCATGGTAAGAGATTCACCATTACAGGACGACTGTCCCGACTCTTTAACCTCATGTGCCATTAATGCGGCACTCATGACAGTATCATGAACGTGTAGATAAAAAAATTGTTATTTATGGCAAAGGGTGTCCATTAGAGTATAAATTGGGCTTACACTATATTTAACAAGGGCACCTATGAATTGTGGCTATTAGTTAGGATTATTCTGGTTTGGATAATTCGGATAAGTTGAAATACTAGAGAAATGGTGACAAGATTGTAGTCATCTTACCAACCAATTACAATGATAGGCATACCATCTTAAGAGATGGACCTTTTGGCATTTTCACACTTTTCACCAATATTTGGCTCAAGTAGACTATTAGGGACTTTATACATATGGATGAAGTGGACCAAAAGTTGTAACAAAACTCACAAGGTGGATATCAATGATGACAAGAAGCTTTGATGCCGTAGTCCAAAAGTTGTAAAGAACTCCTCCTTACTAAGGACCATAACTACTATGATGTTCCATACAATGTAATGCACTCCAATTCTTTAGGAAAGAAGTGATGCTTCTAGAAAGCAATAACTCTATCTATACATTCAAATTCCCCTTGCCTAACTCTCAAATTTTTAGTGGCTTATCACACAAGTATGAGTTTGTCAGGAGCTACAACCCTGGGCATGGAAGCATATCCAACCTTGCCAATTGTAAAAAGAAAATGAGAATATAGGAATGAAGCTCGAAGAGATAGAAGCTGGAATCTTTCTGTCGCCACCAGTATATGATTCATACTCTCAGCTCTCTTTGTCAGGCTACCATAACACCATCTAGAAATTAGCTTCATTCAGGATTTGGTGTTACAAGGGGGCCCTACTAGCTGTGAAATGTTGCAGTTTCAAGCTACCACGCCACCATCTGTAGTACAGATCAGGCACGTTAAATTGTACTACAATTCGATGGTTGATACTCACAGATCGTAGCTGGATCCCAAGAACAGGATGTTGTGTGTGTGTGTGTGTGTGTGTGTGTAGAGAGAGAGAGAGAGAGAGAGAGAGAGAGAGAGAGAGAGACCCCCAAGGAAGCACTATAGAAACTGCTGTCGCTACTGTACGAAAAGATGAAATAGACGAAGCCTAGCAGGGCACCATTACATATTTCAGACAGCCCTGAGATTTTGTCACGTACCCTGCTGATGCAACCATTGCATGATTGACAATTGCAATTTTGACACATGGTAGGCATCCAAGAGGGTAGGGCCAAAATCTTTGAGCACCATACCTGTCATCTATATGATGATTGATGTCTTTGATGTGCACGACTTGTTTGTGCTACAGCTGGAGGATTTGAAACTAGCAGATTTCGCCCAGGAATTGGCTTGCTGGATTGTCAAATCTACAAGAGTCCCCAATTTCACAACATAATTGACATTTGGAGAGTTTTTGTTGATGTACACTCTCATTTGTTCATTTGTTGAGAGCATAGCGGCTATACACGATAGCATGAGATCTTCTTTGAAGATATAATGTGTCAACTCTCAATTCATTGATTATGCTATGTAATGGTTGGGAGTTGGTGAATATATCTTATAGCAAGCCTCACACTTTCGTGCTTGAGCATGCTCCTAGCCAATAAGTTTATGTTTTTCTATAGTGTTTGAATTATTTTATGGGCCACAAGAACTTTATGACATTTCTATTGATGACATTAGCATGATGAGTTTAATGATGATGTATGCAAGAGGTCTCACTTGCAACCTAAAGCTAGTAGAAATTTATTTTTGTAATCTCGTGAAAAACTTTCATGCCTCTAATTGTTTTTTTAGAAAAGCTTAAAATAATTGTTAGGCGAATTTAGACCTTCAAAATACCTACTAGCATTTTGGTGAGCTTGCCTTTCAAAGTGAGTTGTGAAACTATAAGAAATGTCATTTGAAATTCTTGTGCAATTTCCTTGGTTAAAAACTACTTATATTTCGACTTGCATCTAGAAAGTTTGCTTTATTTCACTCTTCAAAATGTGTGTGTGTGTGTGTGTGTGTGTGTGTGTGAGAGAGAGAGAGAGAGAGAGAGAGAGAGAGAGAGAGAGAGAGAGAGAGAGAGAGAGAGAGAGAGAGAGAGAGAGAGAATTTGCATCTGCAAGAGAAGCGCGCATTGGATGTGCAAAATGATAAACAATCTTGAAGCAATTTAGTGGTGTTGTGCTTTCCTTCCTTGGCCTTCCTTTGTGGGAGCAACTAATGAAAGTTGGTCAAGAGAGAGAGAGAGAGAGAGAGAGAGAGAGAGAGAGAAACATGACATCACATAGTCCCCCTTGACAAGTCAAGGCCAAACCCTTTGGACCCTTTAATTTATAGCATAACAAGTTAAAACATAGCTATATAAAGTCTTACAGTATAGAGTACCATAAAGCGAAGCAAGTTTAAGGACACCTAGCTGTTACCTGCCACCATCCCACAAAACAAAATTGTACAAGTTAGTTGCGTGAGGAAGACAAGTGTCATAGCAAAGCATCAGTTGTTATCCATGTCCAAAACAAGATTCACTACCTTATCAGCTTAATTGCAATTTCAAATAATATGTCCAATCTTCCCTATCATGCATTTCATAATTAGCAATATTATGCCCTTTAACGAAACCGTGTCAGGACAGATGCCATACGGATCGGTATAAGAGCAAACAAAACCTATTAAAAAAATCTACACATAAAAAAATCTACACATAAGAAGCTATCTTGCAATACACAAGTGAAAAGAGATATGACTTTGGCCACAATGCTAGGTACTAGGGTAGATCCGTGTCATACTAGTCCCAAGGACAAACCATGCAAAACATTTGGGAGTCCAAGCACCTTATGGCTTGGGCAAATCCATGCCATTCAAGCGCGTCAAAATCAAACTCTGCATACATCCATAGCTTACTCATACAGGCTGCTCTTAAGCCTTCTTTTTTTTAAAAAATTTGAATCTTGCAAAGGGTATAAAAGACCAAACTTTATAAGATTCAAAGCATGGAATGTAAGCATTTTTCAGATCATAACTTCAAAAAACATTCAATTTACATAACTCATGAAGTTCCATATGTATATATGAACTATATTGCAGTGTTGGGTGATACTACCTTCCATAATGCTTCATAAAACTTCATACCTGAATGCGAGATGAAGTAATTTCTTGCGAGCTACCCATTTTCCACTGTTTCAAGCAAGACCCTGCTTACATACGACCGATTCAAAACCGAAGTGTCAAAGTCGGCGAACGTCAGTTGTTATCCACTTACAAAATAGATTCTACTACTTAACAACATTTCTAACATCATGTGAACTTAGTCCAATCTTCTCATTCAAGTATCACAAATAGCAATCAGTTGAACCATGTCATCACCATACAAGGGCCACAACCATATTGATCAATTTATAGGGTCTCAGTCCATTTTAGTATCATCAGCATAAATCATAACTGCATAATGACAAGTTTAGGTTCGGATCATGAGATTGCCAATTGGTCAAATCCATGTCATGCTAATCCTGATGAAAACTGAAAGCATTAAGTGAATCGTATTCTCATGTGTTCCGTCCTGAGTGTGCGATATTGTCAACTAGTTTGATCTATTTTGATCTATGTTGATTATTTGACAATTTAGGCCAATATGCATTTCATACTTAGAGACAAACTTTATGAAGTTGTTTTTAGCCTAAGTACATTTAAAATTACCAATTTTACAAAGTGAGAAAAAGTAGAAGGTCGTGTTTGGACACATTCAAATTCGAAAGTTAGATACATTGAATCTAGTTCATATTGTAATATGGTTTTTGGTCTAGAAGTTTCTATGGAGAGAAACTAAGCTCATTAATGAGGCATGAACCTGCTATAAATAGATGTACACATGTGGGAAGAGGATGATCTTCTCTCTTATAAATAGATGTACACATGTGGGAAGAGGATGATCTTCTCTCTCCTATCTCATTTCATGCTTATACATGAGTTCTCTTGGGTTCATCTATCCTTGGTGCACTATAGTGATGATATCTTGCAATCTTGTGTGTATAATGCTTTAAATTATGACTCATTGGGTTCACACATGTGAAATACAATAAAGTATTATTTTTGTATGGACAACACCTTTATTTTATGATATGGTTGATGTTTGATCAATACCTTGCTGAGTTTGCATCTCTTTCATTAAGTAAATGTTGAATTTCTACATTGTCAATGGTGCTAATTGTGTTGTCTTTCTAAACCAAAGATCAATAGATGTTTTTGAATACTAGTGATTCATAAAATCTTCACATGGTATCACAGCTTGTGTTGCAGGTTATGAAAGGATTAGCCATATTTAGCAAAGATTTGGAGGAGTTACCAATGGCCTTACCTGCACCACCAAGGCCAGCCAATCAACAAGTGGCCCACGTAAATTTGACAACAGCAGGATTAGAGATGCCAGTACCACCTCAACCTGAGCAGCAACAATGGTATGGGCCGGATGAACCATATATGGACCCTGCCATAAATGAATATATTGCGGCCTATGCAGCTCAAACTCAGCTTTAAGATGGAAGAAATTACGGCTGCTATGGATGCGGCGAAGGACACATAATTGCTGAATGTCATTACAAGGGACAATATATATCCTTCTGTTGGGAATGCGGTTATGGAAAATATTTCAAGAACTGTCCATTAAGACCTGGGACCAGCGCGCCATTGAACTTTATTGCAATACAACGAACAACAGTTCCAATGGGGATGCCACTGGAAAAGCAACATTTCCATGCCCCTGTGTTAGCCATCATGGGAACACAGAAGAGAAAGGAAGTGGCTCCCTCACCACCACCATCGGTCATTGATGACCAAACCTCAACTGCAGCGCCATATCCGAATGTGAGAAAAGAAAGGAGGCAATATCAGAATATACGACATTGGGTACAGAGAGCACAAGCAGAGGAAAAAGAGCAAGAAAAGGCCAATCCTATGGAACCTCCTACTGATGAAGAACCAAAACCATGAATGGGCTCACCACTGCATCCTCATGAATCACCTTTTCACATGGTGGAGCCCAAGGAACCGCACACTGAAATGCTCACAAGCCTACTGGCGAGTCATGTTAGTTTACCCCGGCGGAGAATTACTGCAGATTGCACCACAAGCAAAAACCTTTTGGTTGAATGGGCCAAAACAGACGCGGAACCAGTAGTGCCAGAGCCCATATATTGTATAGGCCACGATGAGACAAGTAACGTCCTCCACATCAAGGCAGCATGGGAGAGTGAGGAACACAACATCACTCTGCCAATCAAACACAAGATATTCAAGGACTAGGCAGCAGTGGTAGATGGAGGATCAGGTGTCAATTTGATCTCCACTACTTTGTATCAAAAGTGGGTTTACAGGGATTGAAGCCAGCAAAATTTGCCATCAAACTAGCGGATCAATCTTGTGTAAAACCAAAGGGTGTGGTTGCCGATATCCTTGTAAAAATAGCAGGCATGTAGTTTGTGATCACTTTTGTAGTGATGGACATACCTGAGTCCCCATCTGCATACCGTGTTTTACTGGGAAGGCCATGGGTGAGGACTGTGCAAGTAGTTCACAACTGGGGTACGAGAAAACACTCTGATACAGCATCATCCTCTTTTCAGATGACGGAGAATCAAAAGATGACCAGTCAGGCTAAGATCAATATGTTGAAGGGAGAATCTTGACGAGCACCAGTTCACGAGATGCTTGAGACCTTCAAGAATTATAACTTGGACGATGTGATAATTATAATGCCGCAAGCCCAACGAGAACCTGAAAGTCAGGCACCAGTGAAACAAGTCTTCGAGGGACCTACGCGAACGCAACCCATGAACCTTGCTGAGCCAAGTGAAGAAGAAAAAATCATACACGTGGGAAAGCAACCTATGCCCACACAATTCAAAAGACTATGATCATTGTTGGTAGAGTACAAGGATTGTTTTGCCTGGAATTACAGTGATCTGATGGGCATTCCACCAACGGTAGTCTAGCACACCATACCCTTGGTGGATGGAGCAGTCCCCAAGGTGTTGTCAAACTATACAGAACTAATCAAGCAAGAGTTGCAGAAGCTGTTAGACACTGATTTTATCTATGAAATTGAGCACATAGAATGGGTATCACCAATAGTTATAGTACCCAAGAAGAACGGCAAAATGTGAATCTGTGTGAATTTGAAGGCCCTAAATGCAGTCACCAAAAAGGATCATTTTCCTTTACCCTTTATGGAAAGTGTGCTTGATAGCATAGCTAGGGCCGAAGCCTACAGTTTTTTGGATGACTTCAGCAATTACAATCAAGTGAAGATAGCGCCTCAAGACCAGCATACGACAGCATTTGCCACGAAATGGGGTACCTACGCCTATAAGGTGATGCCATCCGGACTTTGCAATGCCCCAGGAACTTTCCAATGAGTCATGTAGGTGGCATTCAAAGAGTATTTGAAAAAATTTCTGAAAATTTTCTTGGATGATCTGTGCGTACATGGACCAAACTCTGAACACTTTATCAATCTAAAGAAGTACTAAAAAAATGCTGTGAATTCTAGATCTCCTTGAATCCAAAAAAATGTCAATTTTGAGCTACACATGGCTTTATTCTTGGCCATATAGTGTCTAGACATGGGATCGCCACAGATATATTGAAAATCAAGATCATTATTAATCTCCCGTCAGCAGGAATGATCTGTGAGGTCTACATTTTTATGGGTCATGCTAACCATTACCGGATTTTCATCCTAGATTTCACGGAGTTGGCACGACCGATTTACAAACTCACAACGGGTCCACATTGGAATGAGGAAGCCCTAAAGGCTTTCCAAAAACTTAAAGATGCATTGGTCTCAGCACCAATCCTACGTCCGCCCAATTGGTGATTTGAGTTTCATGTGCATACAGACGCATGGAAGTATGCAGTTGGAGCAGTCTTAACCCAGCCAGGAGAACACAAAAAGGATTTTTTGATCCAATTTACAAGCCGACAGCTCAATGATACCGAAATGAATTACTCAACCATAGAGTGGGAAGCACTGGCAATGATATATGTAGTTAAGAAGTTTCGGCTTTACCTGATGGCCACACACTTTGCCTTTTATACGGACCATCAATCCTTGCTCTATCTCGTTAATAAGACTTGCAACATAGGGAGAATCACTCGATGGCTACTTATGTTAGAGTTTTATTTTCGGATAGTGGTTTGCAAGGGAAAACAACACTACATGGCAGATCACATATCACGTATCAAGGGAAAGGAGGTTGTAACCCAACCCAACGATGAGCTACCCGATGCCGCCTTATTTTACGTTGATACAGTACCGGAATGGGCTGCCGACATAGTTGAATATCTAATGAGGGGCCAACCAGACAAATCACTACCAAAGGCAGATCAGTGAAAATTGATTCTGAAAGCTAGATTGCCAACCAATTGTACCGAAGAGGACCAGATGGGATTCTTCGGCGATGTATTCTTCCTCATGAGGCCACCCAAATCATTTCGCTTTCACATGAAGGCATGAGTGGAGGCCATTTTGCATCCGACATTACAGTTTGCAAGATCCTGCAATCAAGATGCTGGTGGCCAACGATTCATAAAGATACGGAGGAATACCTGAGGAAATGCGATGTGTGCCAAAGGGCAAGGAGACCAACGAGATTGAATTATGACCTTCTGCACCCGGTCTTAGCCCAAGCACCATTTGAAAAGTGGGGATTGGATTACGTTGGTCCAATTCACCCTGCCGCAAGAAGTAACCAAGCTCGATATATAATCGTGGCCATCGACTACCTTACCAAGTGGGTCGAAGCCAAGGCAGTAAGAGTAGCTGATGCTAGGACCACTACCAAGTTTCTCTATGAAAATATCATTGTGCGCTTTGGGTGCCCGGTGGAGACAATCAACAATCGCGGTAGTCATTTTATCAATGAGACCATCAAGGTCTTGTTGGAAGAATTCTTCGTGATCCATAGAACCAGTACGCCTTATTATCCTCGCGGTAATGGGCAAGCAAAGTTGTCCAATAAGATCCTATGTAGCGTACTCACGAAAACAGTTGAAGCTAGCAGATCGGATTGAGAACATAAGTTGCATGCTGCTCTGTGGGCATTCAGGACAGCATATAAGAGAAGCACTGATCAAATGCCATTCCAATTAGTTTATGGTTAGGATGTTATAATGCCAGTAGAGTTTTTAGTCCCTTCATTAAGGATTGCCACAATGCAACGCCTTGATGAATCTAGATCTCTACAATTACATCACGAAGCTCTGCATAAGATTTGTGAAACACGCTTACTAGTTGTGCATGCACTAGCAACTGAAAAGGAAAGATGCAAAGCATGGCACGATTGTAGGTTACAAAAGAAAGATATTCGATTCGGATATCTAGTCCTGATGTATAAAACCAAGGCGATCAAAGGGAAATTAAAATTCACAGGTGAAGGTCCTTATCGGATCAAAGGAATTCTTAATTATGGAGCCGTGAATTTGAAGAAGCTAGATGGGACACCTTTTGACACAACGATCAATGCTAGCTGGTTGCACAAGTACTGGCCGCCACAGTGAGACAGATTCAGGTTGGTGGTGGCATATTACGAAAATTTCATCTGCTAGGCCATCACAACTAAATCCAAGAAGATCAGCAAGATCAAGCTAGATCCACCAAGATTCAGCCAGATCTAGCGAGATCAAAGAAGATCCAACAAGATCTAAGAGAGATCCAGGTCCAAATAGGATCAAGAGGAAAGCAGATTATCAGATTACGCCAATAACCCCCAATTTGCAGATCAGAGAACTCGATCTCAAAAACCATGGCAAAATAAGGGCAAAATTCACCAAAATTGATGGATCTGCTACCAAATATCTATCAGGACCTCCAAAGAGTTACCTACAGTCAGATCTAACATGGATGTAATAGATTACCAGTTTGCGAAAGTTAAAAATCGGACTCTCAAGATCTCATCAAAAAACACTTAAAAAGAGCACTTTTTTCATGATTTTTAGAGATCCCCTGGGACATAGCTCATGAAACTTGGACAGACACTAGATCTGACCCAGTGCATCTATGGAAATCTCTAAGAGAGTTACTGATGGAAAAAAACATCATTTTTTAGTGTGTGTGAGGGTTTCAAAGAGCAGAATCTTCAAAACCCTCGCGGAGCATCAAGATCATCAAACCAACCTTCGCAAGGGGCATAAATGGAATAAGAGTAGTGAAATTAGCCTGTCTACATGGTCTGATCTTGAAAATCCAACCGCGGGAGCAAGTTGTGTGAGCATTCACTTCCTGCGAGGATTGAACCCTCGCAGACTGTCTGAACCCTCGCAGAACCTTCATAGGGTAGTCAAATCACCTTCTGAACTCTCGCAGACTTCTTTGAGGTCTTAGAATTTTGTGAAGAGTGTCCATGCCAAAATTTGGGTGAAACTGAACAAGGGAAAGTGGATTTTACATAATACACACTCTAAATTCCGCTATATAAGGGATGAATGCGAGTCATTTGTCACCTTTCCTAATGAAGCTCTGCTCAAATTTTGACCAAAATTTCCAAGTTCTCCAAATGCAACCAAACTCCATACAAGCCATCATCTACATACTCTGAACTCGGATCTATGCTCTGAACCGCTGTTACTACCATCTAGTTCTTGTTTTCTCACTATTTTTTGCGTTTCCATTACTTTTTACCATTTTCACCATTTTTTCTTCCTTTTTCTCACTCTTTCTTTGTAACCAACTTTAACTATCACTGCTAACATGGCCTCCTCACCTTCTGACGACTCTGGCACCAAGCAGGTGATCCAGTGCGAGATACCGTCAGCCACCTAGATTTGGCCCTTGCCTTCTGATGCCCTGATTAAACCATGACTTCAGATTGTTGGCCCAATTCTTGAAGCAATGGGGTTCTTCTGGCCCTTTTCAGCTTTGACATCAACATGGGCCTCGCCCTTCATGCTTACGCCACCTGGGATGCGCCAAAGAGGCGTTTCTATTTCTTGTACCAGGGTACCACATGTACAAGGTACGGATTAACGCGGACTCGATGGTCACTGTCGGCATGTCTGGTGACCGCCAGCCCATCTCTCATCGTCAAGCAAAAGCCCTGATAAAGTCTTTTGTAACCCAGACTTCACCTGAAATTCCGATCCAAACTAACAACGAGTACCTGATAGAGGCTATCACAGACCTCATCATTCAGACGACCGCGCATCTGTTGAACAACTTTTTGGTTGTTTCAACATTACGTAAGGACAGAATCCAGTCCAAGCTCCTTAGTCAGATTGTGGAGTCCTTCTTGGGATTCTCTTGCCCCACAATTGTACCATACGATTGGCATGCCTTCCTCATCCACAAATTAACAATCTCCATCAAACCAAACATTCGTGATCGTATTGCAGCAGGTCCCCTGCTGTGTAACTTCGCCTGTGCACTTCTCGAGGAGAAAGTACACGGCTTCTACCATTATAGTCTTTTATCATCCACTGTGCCACACACTAACCTCTATCCTCCATCCACCACATCCACGTCCGCCCAACCTATAGTCATTGACATGATGGCCAGCAAAAGAATGTGTGGCGTTGTCCCCTCCTTCTCATCTTCACTTGCTACCAGACGCCGTACTACCACCATCACACCAGTAACAGTTCCAGCTTCTACCACCGCCACTTCCTCTTCTGTACAACCCCCTACCACTGTTTCTATTGTTGTTCATCTTCCTTCTGTTCCACCCACAGCTGCTGCTTCTGTTTCCATTTCCATCTCCTCTGTAGATACTACTTCTCCCTTTGTTCCATCTTTTACCACCCCTTCCATTACTATCGCATCCTCTATTACCCTTGATTCCACTGTTGTCCCTCTCCAATTCAACCTTGCTGATTCACAGTTGTCTCCAGACACCTTGGCATGGATGCAGGTCATAAACTTTTCACTGCCATGCCAGGCCACTTCAGCTCCATCTTCTCCTTCCATCCTCCACAACACCCTGCAGTTTTTCTCTGTTCCCTCCATTCTCTCTTTTGGACAAGCTGTCGCCATCCCTATCTCCACTTCTGTTCCTCCCACACCACCCACTTCTCCATCAAAGGCTGCCGAGGGCTACCAATTGTTGTCTAATGATGCATTTTACAAACTGTTTTGATTCCATCACCAGATCGGACAGATCCCACCGCACCAGCTGACAAGAAATCACCAAAGAAACTCATAGAAGACAATGACGACGACACTATACAGGTCGTTGGGGCCACTATCTCACAAGCCCCTACAAGCATCAATGTACCGGCTACTCCAACGGGCCTAACGAGGGCGTACCAAACCTTGGGGACATTCATCCAGGGGACGCGGTAGGCTAGAGCCTCATTGGACAGTCGGGTACTGCATTTGGAAGCCAACACCACCCAGCTGCGAGTAGAAATCACAAAGCTACAACACGAGCTGATCATCGCTCAACAACACGAACAAGACGGGCACCGGGAGATCACGAAGCTACAGCAAAAGGAGGACGACCTCAATCTGTATATCCAAAGCCTCTCCAAAGCGCTGACAGATGCCTCCACAAAGGTGCAGGAGCTTCAGTTTGAAGCATCCCAAATGGCTTGTCCCCTCTAGGTGCAACTCTAGATATATGATGAAGAAACAAAATGTTTTTGTTTACAAAGCCTTGCTAGTTTTCGTCCCTCGGCCTGACGAAGATATTCGCAAACACAAAAGTCAGGAGACACGAAACACGAAAAGTTTCGCGAACACGAAAGTCAAAGGAGACGAAGACGAACGATTCACGAACACAAAAAGTTTACAAACGAGAATCTTTTGCGGTCTAGCACAAGAATATTTTGTGGTCAGGTATGAGAGAAAAGCAAACGAGCAAAATGAAACCAACGATGGAAACGGAACCAACAACGCGACACGAAAAATTTCATGAAGCCCGTTTTGCCCTCACGCTCCAAAGAGTACCAACAAAGATCACACAAGTATCCAAAAGTACAGATATTCGATCTGATGCCATGACGTCAGCAGATACATTTTAGATCGTGGCTAATCTGCCACTCTTGTAATTTTCTGATTAGTTGTAGATGCTTAATCACTCTAATCTTAGATTTACATAGAGCGACTATACTTACTGGATGATACTTGACATATAGATCAACAGAGTACACATACAGTGTAATGTAGTAGTCTAATGCAAGTAAGCAATCAAGACAAAATACAGAATACATGTCCGCCTACGTGGAAGACAATTCTGTCTAGGGTCTGTAGATCCAATTGTCTGCTAGTAAAGCGAGACGATTGCTCATAAGAGAACTGTGTTTCTCCCACGGCAACGCACTGTGTGGATGTGCATGCAGTGCTTGAAGAAATCAGAAAAAGATCAATATAGATGTTTTTTGCTTGTTGTGTCTGATCTCGAATGCAGATGCGTCTGCTGTTAATCATGTGTCTGAGTTTTTTCTTGTTCATTTGAATTCCGCACCTTGGTTGAAACTATGTTGAATGCTGCATTAATTTTATAAACGTAGATCAGCAGTGCCTGACTACATTCTAGAGGACTGTAGGAGTGATTCAGTTGGCAGTGTCTAGCGATCGCATCTGAACTCCATCCGAGCGCAAGAGAGTCGTGGTTCCTTCGTGAAAGCTTTGCGACTGATCCTGATTACTCATTATCATCAGTGGCATCAAAGCCGATCATCCTATCATATTCTGACATAGCCAAGAAGCTAGCAAATCCAGGAAGCCAAGCATTCAAACAAACAACCATCAACAAGGGAACAGACTCCAAGAAGCAATGGCTTCAATCAGCAACATGCAGAGCAAGATCTGCACAATACTTGATTCTTCAAGACCTAACTTTCTAGCCTGGAAAGTTAAGACATCACTGATACTCAAGGGTGAAGGACTATTCCCCTGGGTGGATGGCACAAAAGAAATGCCTATGACAACAAGCAAGGAGCTATGCAAATGGAGGGAGAAAAACGACAAGGCAGTAGCCTTGCTATCATCTTCCATCGAAGATAGTCTCACACTTGACCAACTACACTCTCCAAAGCTAAGGAGATGTGGGATGCATTACTCACCATATTTCAAACGAAGTTAAGAAGTCAATCATGATGCTGGAAGATCAGCTGACCAATCTATAGTGGGATGGAAAAGACCTCAACTCTTTCGTGAGAAAAATGAAGGATCTGTTTCTATCACTACATACTCTGGAGCAGAGAATGCAGTGTCAGCTGAGAGGCAGCTCACGTACCTGTTGAGAGCCTTACCCAGATCATTCCAAACGATAAGAACCATGCTCGTGAAAGATTTTGCCATGAACCTCAAAAAGGCAATTATTGAGATTCGAGAGGAAGTCGAGACCAGAGAACATCTTGATCACAAAGATGGTTCTGACTAGGCCCTCTATGGCAACAAAGAAAAATCCAAGAAGCAATTCAAGCCTAAGAGGGAGCCTAATCAGAGGCATGATCGTGGTCAGCAAGCAGAGAGAACCAGCAAAGGCAACTGGAAGAGCAAAGGGAGGTCGAAACAACAAGGTGTAGACAAGAAAACTTGCGTGAGATGCAGAAGAGACGGGCATATAGTAGATACATGCTGGCTCAATCCCAAGATTGAGTATATCCACTGCTATAAGAAGCATCACACAGCCATGGATTGCCACCAGAACCCGAGAAACAAATCAGCATAGAACAGACAGGAGAACAGCAATAGTTCATCCTATGTCGAGGAGCCCGAGAGCTCAAAAATGGGCGAAGAAAGAACGAACAGAAACTGTTCGACCGCTTTTATCTGTAAAGACATGTGTGCAGCATCAACATCTGACACACATGAGGTGATTCTAGACTCAGGAGCCACCTCACACTTTGTGACATCAAGACGAATAATGTTTGATTTCAGAAGTGCAGATCCCTCAAGATTCGTAGTTCTTGGAGATGGATCTAGACATCAAGTGAGCGGTATTGGTTCACTATGGCTCAACACCAACGGTAGAGACAGATGACTCGAAGATGTTCTGTTCGTGCCAACTCTGCAACAAGACTTGCTCTCTGTAGCAAGAATAGCAAATGCAGGGATGCGTGTGACATTTTTTGACAAAGCATGCAACGTGATTGATGCCAGTACCAGTACTTTGATCGCTCAAGGCAGAAGAAAAGGAAACCTATATCATCTGAAGGTACGCCTACCTGCAGATCAGATGCATCAGACTCATGATGACCAGCCAAACACTCTGTGGCACAAGAGACTCTGCCACATGAACTCAATGACACTTTACCAAGCAAGCCATCATGGAGCAATAATAGAGGTCATCATCTCGAATGCAACCAGTTTGACCACCTGTGATGCATGCTTGAAGGGCAAGATGTCACGCACACCATTCATCAAAGACTCCTACAGAACGACTAAGATTCTGGAGCTAGTGCATTCTAACATCTGTGGACCATTCAACGTGATCTCAATAGGAGGTTGAAAATATTATATAACCTTCATTGATGATTATAGCAAATTTGCTAGAGTGTATTTTATTCAGAATAAATCTGAAGCACTTGATAAACTCATAGAGTATGTGAATTGGGCTGAGAAATGTACAGGCAGCAAAGTGAAGCAGATCAGAACGGATCGAAGTGGCGAATACATCTTGAATCACTTCACTGACTTCTACAATGATCGTGGCATCATTCACAGAAGAATTGCAGCCTACACACCGCAGCACAATGGTGTTGCTGAATAAAAGAACAGGACCCTGATGGAAGCAGCCAGATGCATGATGGCCTACTCGAAAGCTCCAAGGGCACTGTGGGCTGAAACAGTAGTTACAGCCGCATATATCTAGGCAAGTCTGGTGTCCCTCACATGACACTACATGAGCTATGGTGGGGTAGAAACCCCAATCTGTCTCACGTCAAAATCTTTGGCTGTTCAACTTATGCACATATTCCTGATAAGCTTCAAAAGAAGCTTGATGAGAAAGCCAAGCAGGTATTTCTGGTAGGCTATGACAACAATTCGTCATACTACAGATTCTACATGCCAGACACAAACACTGTGAAAACAATGAGAGATGTCAAATTCTAGGATATGTAGATCCAACTGTCCGCTTAATAAAACGAGACGATTGCTCGTGAGAGAACTGTATTTCTCCCACGCCAACGCACCACATGGATTTGCATGCAGTGCTTGAAGAAATCAGAGAAAGATCAATAGAGATGTTTTTTTCTCGTTGTGTCTGATCTCGTATGAAAATGCATCTGCTGTTAATCGTGTGTCTAAGTTTTTTCTTGTTCATTTGAATTCTGCACCTTGGTTGAAACTATGTTGAATGTTGCATTAATTTTATAAACGTAGATCATCAGTGCTGACTACATTTTGGAGGACTGTAGGAGTGATTTAGTTGGAAGTGTCTAGCGATCGCATCTGAACTCCATCCGAGCGCAAGAGAGTCATGGTTCCTTTGCGAAAGCTTTGTAACTGATCATGATTCTTCATCTCATCATATGAATCAGAAACCACACGTTTGGGAGTGGAGGTGCAAGTAGTACAAAGTGAAAAACTCGTCTGGTTAGCTCAACCTGCACCTGACTCAAGGCCACTATCTCAAGCAGAGATGAATCTCTTCAGTCGTCAGGTGCAGGTCTTCAACAAACTCTGAACGTCTACCAGATAGAGTTTGACAAGTACCAGGCCAACGCAACTCAAGAGCTCGCCCAAGTCAAACAAGCTTATGGAGCAAAAGGCTCAACCAACCCCGGTGGTGATTCCAATGCCATCTCTCTTTGATGCTGCACAAGCAAGTACGAGCCACGATCAAGGCCAGTAGACAGTAGGGGATACAAGTCAGAATCGGGGGTCAGGCGGGCATGACCAAGGGCCTCCCGATACTGGAGCTGAGACGCAGGACCAAGGCTAAGACACGGGTCCCAGCCATAGCCATGGGGAAGGACAAGCCTCCTCATCAAGAGGCTTGTACTCTATATTCAGACACCCCAAGTCCGTGGAGGAGAAAATCAACGAATTCTTATTCAAATATCCCCATGAGTCTTCAAGAGACGGTTGGCAGATATCCTTTTCAGTGTAAACTATCAAGGGAAACGAGCTGCAGACACTTCCCGCCCTCTTACGGCAACCAGAGTGGTGTCAGCAGCTTTTCGAACTTGACCATGTGGCCATTAGGGCTTATGTGACAAGTCCTCAGCAACTTCGGATAAACGCCCATTTTTTGCCATGTCTACGATGAACTGAATGGATACTATGCGGCATCCCAATGGACAAAATCACGCTCAACAATTGCAATTGGCCAAAAATTGACTCCGAGCACGGCTGTGGACAATGGCTGTAGACATCCAAAGGGCTCTCAACAAATTTTCCACTGAGTATTTCAATTGTCCAGATCCAACAGTCCGCGCGACAACAACTTATGCTCGAGACTTGGAATATCTGATGGGAATCGAGACCAAGTGGGTTAACTTTTTCCCACCAATTTGTTTTGATCATAATAAGACATTAGCCTCAGATCGCGTGGAGGATCTCCCCTCTTCGCTCCTTGTCCCTCCGCTGCTCCCTACCTACTCCTTGTCCGCTCCCTCACCTGCCTATGCTCCCCTCCCCTCACCACCTGCCTGCCCTCCCTCACCTCCTTCCCCTCGCTCCTTGCCCTACTGCTCCTGGCTGCCCACCTCTCGCTCACCTGCCTGCCTGTGCTTCTTTGTCTGCTCCCTAACCTGCCTGTGCTCCCTCACCTCCTTCCCCTTGCTCCTTGCCCTGCTCCTCCTGGCTGCTTGCTCCTGGCTGTCTGCCCCTCGCTCCCCTCTGATTGCCTTGCCTTCCTGCGCTCCCTCACCTCCTTCCCATCTACTCTCTACCATCTCTACCCTCACTTCCTTCCCGCCCTGACATGTCTCCCCTTCTGCTTGGTTGCTCACCCCTCTTCTCCTCTCTTTGTTGTCCACCACCTTGCTCATCCCTAGTGCTCTGTTGTCCGCTGTCCGCTCCTTTCCCCTTCCATTAACTTAGCTTTTGTAAGTTCCTAGGTTAAGAAACACAACTTGCACCCAAGAAACACAAAGTGATTTGGACGGTCAAGATTGTGATCCTAATGGTCAGTAGCCAATGGGTGATGAGGAGGTTCCACTCTCACTCTCATAAAAAGGGACCATTTTCCTTGTATTTCCATCATTCAAAGGTTAATAGAACTCTGCCCATTCTCTCTCTCTCTCTCTCTCTCTCTCTCTCTCTCTCTCTCTCTCTCTCTCTCTCTCTCTCTCTCTCTCTCTCTCTCTCTCTGTGCTTTCTCTCTTTTCCTCCCTCATAACCTCTCTTTCTCTCTCTTCATGGTAATGTGAGTGTGAGATATGCTTAGTTTTCAGAATGCAGTTTTATGATCGGATCTTAAGCTAGTTGGTGAAAGGCAACATCTCCAAGGCTCCTAGTTGGACCGAGCCCACTTCCCGTACTACACACGACCGGGAATGAGAAACCCGTCTTTTTCTTGGCCTAACACTAATCCATTCCAATTACAATCCTTAACATTAGATTTTCATTTATAGGCAAGATTTTCATTCACGCTAAATTTGAAAGCATACAAAATCATTTTTTGTATAATAGTCTTAAGTCCATCCGGGCCATTAAGAGGGATGTTTTCATAACACTCATTAGGGGATATTAGAACTCAAAATGGGCCCTTTGTCAAGATGTTGTTTTGACTTTGCATGCTTTCGACGCTTATGTGTCCCAATGAATGGTGTCCATTTGTGACGAACTGTAACAGTGGTTGACGGACGGAAATTGTATTTAACTTTCCAGGCCAAATTTTTGTGATTTTCAAATATTCCGCTAGGCAGAACAAACAATTGTGATTGGACCACAGTTACTGCCCGAATACTCTTATGCTACCCGTCATTGTTCACTCAAGGTTGATTTGACGTCAATAGTCATAAACTGTGGTTAACTATTCCTTGTAGTTTAGGAACTTCTTGTCATTCATAGGTATAACTCTCATTTTCTTCATTCTATCTCTTATTTTGGATTGTCATTCTTAGGTTACCTCACAATCTCTACATTCTCTCCGTTCTCAACTTGCGTACTTGTATTTTCGACTAATGGCTACACATAATCGGAGACCAAGAGGAACCATTGATGCAATCAATATTTGCAATGAAAAAAATGCAGAAGATCAATGGATACCAAGAATATATCGAAAATATCAATGGATTTTGATGCATCCCTCTGCAAAAGGCTCATTCCAAGCGAAGGAGAACATCAAGGGAAAGACAAACACCTTCAAGGCTCACATACGAAATCCAAGGGTGTGGTGATAAAGGAGCATCAAGGATGGTGTGGATGAAAAATCAGTAGTATCATTAGCATTTTCATTCTCTAGGCAAGCAAAGACTTTTCTAATATGTATATTTAAAAATCTTTCCTATTCTTCAAATCTCTCGACATAATCATTACGACCGCTAAAAGATTTTCTACCAAACTCTCCTTCTTTTTAACAAACTCTAGATAGATTTTGACCCAGTCCAAAGTCTCCAAAAGATCAATCAAACACAAAACCTTATCCTCAGGTCCAACAGGAGAACAAGTAGCCCTATCAGTGTCAGTGACAAAAGAATGCATCATTACGGCCTTTTTCATACAACGAATAAGCGTCTGAATAAAGTGCTTAGGTGGAGGAAGAGCTCCCCATAACCCAAAAGAGCAGCATCTTAAAACCATCTTGTGGACTAAAACATGAAAACAAACGTTTGTTAGCTTATGAACTGGATAAAAGATAAGGGTTTATAGTTGGAGTTACACCACAAAGATGCAGAGAGAGAGTTACACAATTTCACATAGTTCCTATTAACAAAGCAAGACTAAACTCTTTGAAGTCTTTATTCATAATCCAACAAGATAAAGTAGAGCTGAAAAGTAAAATCCAGTCTTGTAAAGCACCATAAAGCATAACCACTTTCAAAACGTTTAGCTGATACCTACCACCATCCCACAACAAAAAACCGCACGAGTTAGTACAGTGGGAAAGATAGATGTCATAGTTGAGCGCGTTAGTTGTTATCCATGTCCAACAGAAGCTATACCACTTAATAGCATAAATGGCATTTTAAATCATAGTCCAGTCTTTCCAAACAACAGAATGTTTTTTAGCAATAGGCCAAGCCCTGGCAGTACTGTATCAGGGCATGTGCCATGCTGATCATTTATCGGCATGGGTCCATATCAATTCATTTTGTTTTGTGCCATGTGACAACTTTTGGAAAACCAGTCACGCACTATTGTCCATAATCCTGAGCATATCCATGCTTTCCGGTCGTATCTCACCATGCTCTGATATGACAACTGAATGGGCATTATTTTGTGATAGCCACGATTGAATAGTGTTGTTTTGAATAAACTTGCGTTTATCAAAACCACATATTCAGCCCGTGGCATTTTAGATACTGTTTAGGATAGGTTATATATTATCGGTGTGGTGTTCATGGTTTTTACCAAGTAGGGAAGATCCGTGCCATTCTAATCCTTTTGTAAGAACCTTTTATCTTACGCATATCCATGTTGTCTAAGATAATTTTAATGAACAACCTTTCCAATGGACATCATTTAAGTCATCATTATCAGAGTGTTAAACTGGTTACGAAATGGTAGACCTCTCCACCAATGGCTTGTATAATGGGCTAATTCACATGTGCTACATCAAGTTTACAAGATCATCATTCATGGAGAATAACATCTCCACTAACAACAACTTTCTTAGTGGAAGAGATGAACATTCTATATGCTCTACTTGATGAGCTCAATCCTAGAATTATTCCTCTCATTGAGCTAGGATCTTAGTTCTTACATCCAAAGGAACATGTAAAAAACATATCAATCCAAAGAACCTTCAAATCATTAACATTTGGCTTTTCATTAAACAATAGTTCAAATGGTGTTCATCCACCAATGGCAACATTAGACAACCTATCACACAAATAGTTTGCACAACAAATTGCCTCACCCCAAAAAGACTTTAGCAAGGAGGCATCCAACCTCAACACCTTTTCACATAGAGTACGGTTTTTCCTCTCAACAACTCCATTTTGTTGAGACATGGGAGGACATGAAATTTATCTTTTGATGTCACTTTAGTCATAGAAATCCTTGATGTTGTTGGAGATTTACTCTCCACCTCCATCAACGGACCTTAGCACCTTGATTTTGGTCTGCAACAAATGACACAACATAGTAGCTCATCCATTACTTCTACTACTTGCAATATGCACATTAGAATGAATCATTTGCAAAGGTAAAGTCTTTATGAGATATTTCCAATTGGTAGCAAGTTCAAAAGAAATTGCTTCCTTGCTTCAATGTGAATTTCCAAGACCACTTCCATAGTTTTTTTTGGTGATTTTTTCTTGTACTTATTTTTAGCTGTCTAACAATGTATGGTGCCTAAAAAAATTTGCTTTCCAGAAGGGTCAGAATCATCTGGCTAGTGGGCTGATACAAAGAGGCCTTTATTTTGAAACTTTGTGGCATGGCATTCCCTCTACATTTATTCTAGTTAGCAGAATAACAAGTCTAAGATCAAGAGACTGAAATTTCTGACTGTTTAGTTAATTTTATGATTTTTTGCAAGAAAGGTAACCCTTTGTTTTCAATAAGGCAGAATGGAAGATTCTCCTTCATGTCTCTGAGCTCAAGCTTCAACCATTAAACAAACTTAAACACACAAATTCATACAGTTACAGTGACAAGAAAAATTACTGATGCGGCAACATCTCAAATCTTTTAGTCTATGCCTCATAGCAAGGCAGAAGGATGCTGAGTGAGCTTAATGCTCATGCTCATTAGGAGATCAAAATCAGGAGTAGCAAAACACGACAGCTGCTAGAGATAATAAGTGGCTCGAGGAAGGTGAGAAACACAATATGCTCAGATACAAATTCCTAAGCTTTAGCATAAGTTCCTAATTGTAAATTGGTCTAAAGTTTTACTACAGCACCTCCACTTTATTATTTGTCTTCTGGGTCACTTTCAAACACCGTATGTACAAGTTACTAATGCGCAATCATCATTTTCAGCTCAAGTTTCTACAGATGAAATAAGTATACAACAATAGCTGTAATTTGTAGATCTTCCTGCTGGGCTTCATTCAATGGACCTCTGTAACTCATCTCAAACTCTTTGGCTGGTGCTTGCTTGGCATACAATTGATAGAAGCTCTTCGACGTGAATCCTCAGGAAGTACAACTCGTGGTGGTTAGTTGCACATCTGCTGTGAGAGAAAAGAAACTCACTCCTTATAGCTCTTCCACCTTTGACAGCATAAAACGCAACCAGAATTTGCAAATGTCCTATGAGAGGAGAATACTCTTTTCTTGCTCTTCCACCTTTGACAGCTCAATCACGTTCAGGAGTCGCACATCTGTTGTGATAGAGAAAATTAGCTGATGTGTTATTAAAAGGCCTAAACACAACCAGGAGTCGCACAGATGTGAGAGTGGAAACAAAAGGCTGAGCTCTTTCACCACTGACAGCATAATCATATCACGTAACTCGCAATCGTAATGCAACACTGACGCCAAAATATAATAGAACCTAATCTCTTAGACAACCCAGCAGGAACAGCAGCTTCTTCGCACAAATGCTGCAACTTTAACGTTTTACAGTCAATAAACCAAGAGAACAGTGAATGTGTGTGGCTATGGCACCTATTATGTTGATGAGGAGAAGCTGGACGGGGTAGCTTTGAGATCGAGGAGGCCTATCCTGGGATTAGATGTATCATTGCGAAGTTTTTTCACTTTATGAGTAGTGAGAGAATAATGGCAAAAGCCATAGATCTCAAGGATCTGATTATCTGCAAAATTAAAAGCTCTTTCCATATGTTTGATGTATCTGTCAGCAGGGTAGTCACCATAGCCACCACAGGGCTTGCAGCCCACAAAGTGGGTAGTGAAAGGCCAACGATCATCGCCATAGCCTGGATGGTGGTTCTCCATCATGTGCTCATATTTCTCAACCAGGATTGCCCATGGCCATGCAGATAAAATGAATTCTCTATGTAAACTTTCTCTTTCCATACTGATCTCTGAGTCACGAGCAAATGAATGAGAGCTGATTGATCATCTTCTTCAAACTCTGGCCTTCCTGCTAGAGATTTTGTTGGCAGCTTCCCAGCTTCTGTTCGGATGGATCCCTTTGACCCCATCAGCGCCCATGCTTGCAGTAGATCCAGTGCACACTGAGAGTTCCGAAGCAGGAAGCTGCCTGTGTTTAGACCAGCCCAGTTCTTCTTCTCGTACACCATTTCCTCCCAGCCATGCAGAACCAGGTGATAACTCTCATATCTCTCCATTGGGAGCTGGAAGGTCATGTCTGTAAAGAAAGAGTCACTGTCCATCCACCATAACCAGTCTGCCTCTGGGTGAGCTAGCATTAGCTTGTGGAGCAGAGGCAGTTTCGCCCAGTAGCCCCCCATCTCTTGATCCAGATGGGCCATCTTGTAGAAGATCTCCACACCATGCAAGCGAGAGTAGTCAACTTTATTCTTCAATGCCTTTAGAAGATAGTGATCCCCCACTGGATTGTCACAAGGAGTGGGCTGAGAGCCTGTCACAAGAAGAATTCTCGGCTTCGTTGTTGTGGGAAGAGAGTGTGTAGCTAGCCATTGCTTCCTCTGCTCATCCCAATTTGTGATCTTCGGGCCGAGAGAGTACGAATACCTTGGACCGGAATGAGTCTCAAGTCCTTCCTGTCTTTTGGGTTCCTTCAATTCTGTGAGAACACGTGAGGGTTCTTTTCTGCGAGGAAGCAACTCTCTAATGTCATTGAAATCCTGTGCAGGTGTGCCGAAGTTTCCTGCTCCAATTGTTCCTCTCAAAACAAGGATGGTGACAAATCCGCAGAGGAGAGTTACCTTGAGATTGTAGAAGGCTTTCTGGATCTGTCTGACTCTGTGGGGTGAGAGTAGCCTTCCTGTGTTCCATACAGAAGGGATGCTCATTGTTGGCAAGCCTCTGCCGAAGTTTTCCTTCATTACTTCTCTTGAGAAAATGATCAAATCTTCGTCTTTTCAAGACCATGAATTTAAGTTCCACTGTCAAGAACGATTCACAGCTGAAATTCAAAAAGTTCCCCTGCTGAATACCATGAATTCGAATTGCACTGTTACTTACTATCCATAGAATAAATTGCAAATTTGCTCCTTCTGAATACTATGAACTTAAACAACAATGTAGTTACTGCCCACGACTCAATTTCAGGTGAGAGGCTTGGTAGATCATAGATGATCTTAAGAGAGATTATTGACCAACAATTAATTTAGAACCTCTAGAATGGTGTTGAGGGCAAAAGACTACTCCTGAAGGCAACATATATAGGTCACATACAAACAAAGAGTGAGGCTTTCTGAGAGAAGGAGCATACATAGTGCAGTTTTTTGGTCCTGCTTGAGCTGAAAGCTCCAAAACAAATGCAATTATGCTCTACTCTTTGAGATTATTTTAAAATGCGGTCATCTATGTATGCTCATTTCTAAATTTCTTTGCGACCCACAGTGCACCCTCCGTAACCTTTTACCTTTTGTACCTCTTTAAAATTCTCACCACTCTCCACCAACTATGAAACTCCCACGTCTTTCCATCACTTTTCACTCTTTTCTTCCCCTCCATTATTCCCGACAGGCCTCTCAAACACAAAGGTCTCCATCATCCTTAGCAATGCCGGTTTTTTGTTCAGAAATCAGTTAGCTCCATCCCACAACCACACTGTCCTTCCACATATTAACACAACAAAGCTTTGTCCTTCCACATATTAACACAACAAAGCTTTCACCTTTAGCAGAACCCACATCCCAATCCTCACGAAAACACAAGATCTGACAAACCCAATCCTTTGCTCTTCAAAATATACAGCTTTTGGGCTTTGGGCTGTGCCAGCTTCTCCATCCGCCATCACCGTGCTGAGGATGAGAATGATGAGAATGAAGCAGAGCAGCTGAGCACCAGACATTAGTGACCGTGTAACTGACCATCTTGACACCTAACCACGGTTGCCGTAACCAGTGACATATTACCACGGTTAGATAACTAGGGGCTTAAGCTCTTAAATTGGCATTTTGAATTATCATTTGAAAAAATAATTGATTTTTTGAGTGACCTTTGCCCTAAGGGTGGTTTCACACTAGTGTTAAGTCCCTTTGCCTCGGCCCTTTTAGTTGCCACCCTTTTTTTTTGAATCTTGGCAAGTGAGTTGACAGGCAAGTCAAGTTTGAACACACACACACATAAGAGAAGTCAATGAATTTGTTGACTTCGATGTTGAATTTCGACAGATTTTTCAAGATGCTCATTATTGAATGGATTTGAAGTTGAGCATCGAAATCCAACATTTTGCACATTTTTATTTTATTTGTTCAAAATTTCATAGTCGCCTGTCATGTTGGAGAGCAAATTTGTCAAAAACATGACTTTGCGGTTAAGGGGTTGTCGTCTTTACAAATAGGTGGTGTGGCATGTAAAAATTGTCAATTAGTTTTCTACATTTCTATTAGTTTGGCAATTTGAGAGGCCGTACAGTTAGTTCACACATGTAAAACTAGTCCACATGGTCATTGTTAAGCTGAGTCAAATTTCACTTAGTCACTTATGTAAAAGTTCATTTTTTGCTTTACTTGGCAATTTTGGCCATTATGGCTAGTTTAAGACTAGTTTTAAATAAGCTTTTGGCTAAACTCATATATTTGGAGGAAAAAGAGTCATCACTCTCTGCTATAAATAACAGGGTCTATGCCGGAAGAACAGTTTTTAAGAAGTATTTTCATTTTGGTATGGTTGGTGTGCAAACTCCATAAGGCCTTGTATGGATTGAAGCAGTCATGAAGAGCATGGTTTCAAAGAATCAATACTTTCTTTATAAATCATAGTTTTAAACCAAGCTCTTCTGATTCAAATATATATTATAAGGCTATAGGAGCTTCCTTCATTATTGTTACCTTCTATGACATATTGCTTTTCAGCGATGACATTGAACTTATCAAGGAAGTAAAAGCTACTTCTCAAAAAAAAAATTGACATGACAAATCTAGGAGAAGCACAGTTCTTCCTTGGCATCCAGATTTATAGAAACATGGGAAATAGAATGATTTATATAAGTCACAAAAAGATTTGATAATCAATTGCATGATTATAATTTTCAGAACTATAAACTTTTAAATTATTCAGACATAGAAGTGATCATTGACCTGACATTGCTTATGCAATCAATACATTGAGTTCATTCATGTCAAACCTTGGAAATCGACAAATACAATGGAGATAACTACCATCTCTGGAAGTTCAAGATGAAAGTAGTTCTACTTGCCAAAGAAATGTTGATTGTGAAAAATTGCCTACATTGGCAAATCTAGCCATGTAGAATATTGTACATTTTGTCAATATTGTTTGTTGGTTACTTGAATGGCCAAAGTGCCACTTGTACATACACACCTAAAGTAGGTTACCACGAGTCAAGAGGAGTGGTTGTGTCTATTTGGTAGTGATTCCTACTTGTAGGATCTAGACCATGATTTATGATGAGATTTGTACCTACCATGCACCTACCAAGCATGACTCTTGGATCTAGACTAGGGTTTTCACATTAGGGCAAGAAAGTGGAGTCTACTTCCTTATTACATGCTGGATTTTCACCTAACTTTGCAAAGGAAGTGTGTTTTACTATGTATTTCCATTCTCCATAGTGAGAAGATAGAAACTTTTTGAAGCCTCAAGGAGAAACTCGAGTTTCCTCTCATTGTATGGTGATTACTCTATTTTTCCAATGAAACCCAGCTTTGGCACTTTGTAAACACTGTCTACAGGCCGTACTACAGCCTTATTTCCACACATGTGGAGTTGGATTAGACTATTTGATCAATGCTTTGATTGTCTCTACTTGTTTCCTATCAAGCTGCTAAACTAGATCTTGTTTTCTGATGACTAGTTTCTGATAGATTGTTTAACAAGCATACAATCACCTTGTGGATCATTCAAAGATCCATTTATGGTCCTTAGTACTGTACTTTTCACATGTTGATGGCACAGAGGTCAAGCCAAAAGGTGATGAAGCCATCATCACCAAATGGAGATTGAGAGATGGCAAGAGATTCGCCATGATTACTCTCAATATCAAAGACTCTCAAATCAGCCATATACGAGTTGCTCAGACTGCTAAGGATGCATGGGACATCCTAGCAACTCTTTACGATATCAGGGACGTCACTTCCAAACTTCATTTGAGGAAGAAATTCTTCACCCTGAGAATGTCTGATGCAGATAGTGTTTCGAGTCATCTCAACAGTTTTAAAAATCTTATGGAGCAAATGACTGCAACTAGCTCAGTCATTGAAGATTCCGATGCTATTACATTATCTATCCTATTGGATGTATTATCCAACTAACTGACATGTTGAAGAAACAGACAAACAAGAATATTGTTGCATGACAATTTGCCAACCTTGCAGAATTGGATGCTTATCAAGATAATATTATGCAACATCAGTTTCTTCTTCAATGATCTTCAAGATTAGAAGGGAAAAAAAGTTGTAGATCAATGCTATTCAGCAAGTAACTACAACCTTATCTCATAAGATTCGACATCTCTTGCACACCTACTTAACATTGCAAGTTGATCAATAAATAAATTTCAATAATGTACCTCAATTTTTGAGGATAAAATCCCTTAAGTAGGAGTGTCATGTAATTAGAATTTCTGTATATGACCTTGTAAAGCTTCATAGATTCCAAAAGGTTCCAATATTCTAATAAATTAAGGTGGACCTCTCTTTAGGCCTCTATAAGCTAATAAGTGGCTAGTTAATAATTATAGGTAGTTACAAGACTGTAGATTAGTTAACTAGCCTAGTTCTATCATTGAAAGAATCTTTTGGCTCATTTGATTGGTGAGTGCCTTGGAAAAACCTCCACTCCTTGTGGATGTTAGTTTGCGAAGAGTGCTTGGGTATGTCTCATGTGTCCAATCCTCATAAATCCAATCTTAATCAGATCTCCATAAAAAATTGTATTTCTTTGATTTCAATGCTTATGGGATGGCTATTATGGTTGGATTTTAATGCTTTTGTGTCATCAACACTTTTGTTATTGTTTTGCTCTACTTCAACATGATTCTTGAAATTGTTGCTATAAATAATGGGTTAGTCACATGACTGTGTTATTTTTTTTTTATAGAATCTTAACATGGTCTCTCTCTTTCCTCTATTCCACGAGTCTCAACATTGTCACTCTATGTTTACATATTTATTTCCCCCCATATTTTTTAATTAGTATGCACAATTACATACCTTTGACATGAGTGCCTATTATCACACCTCATGTGATGTGGTGGTGCAACGCGCTGTAATTGGGAGCTTTAATTCCCTGCCCACACATACAAGTCCTTTCAAAATAGAATAGAAAATGTTCAGTGTCTTATTGTTGTCACTCTTGGAGTTTTAAAAGAGTTCATGGGTGTCCTCACCTTTGAGTGGCTTCACAAACTACTTCAACACATAGGATTGGCTTTGCAAGGCAAGGCCAGAATACTTGATAGCATTAGGTGACGATGTTGGTGGTGGTGGGAACCCTTGGGTGGCATTTCCTTTAACTAATGTAGCTTAACATTCCAAGTCTTAACTTACTTTGTACTCCTATTTGTCTTCATCCATTCCCCTTACCTTCACATGTTATTACTTCATCACCCTTTTGCTCCTTTTCTTTCACCTTTTTTTGTTCGATTAGATTGCGTGGCCTTGCTTTTCTTTCTTACCCATTTGTATAGAAGCTCCTGAAGGAAAGAAGCAAAATTCCTCCTCCCTTTCTCTTTGCATCCATTTCCCTCTCCTGTACTCCATCTAATAAGTTATCTGAGAAGTGGGTTTGCTTCTTGGAGCATTGCTCCTGTACATAAAGCCTGCTGATCAAAGCAACATCCTTTTATTTCAAACTAAGCCTCTCGGACATGAGTTACTGGAGGTGGGTTGTTCCAAGGATCAGCAGAGTTGCCAAAAGGTGATAACGATGTCTAAGAATGGGCTTTTCAATTAAGATATGACGATGCTGCTCATCATCAAAGCTTGAATAACTTATTCTGCGGTTCTGAAGTTTTTTGGTGATATATATTTGGTGTACTTTGTCTGATCCGTCTTGAAAGGAGCGGTCGTGCATCGTTTGTTCAAATCACTATGCGCAAGTCGTAATGGCGGCTGTCAATAGACCATAAATTGTCAAAGCAGAACTTGCTCAGCTGATATTCTGTTAGGAGAAAGAGGCGAAGAGATTTGCAGCATGGGGCAGGCATTTCGCAAGCTCTTCGACAGTATTTTCGGGAACAAGGAGATGAGGGTATGTATGTAGGCTCAATTTCATGTTTGCCTACCTGCTCAGAAAATAATTTTAGGTCTGATTCGATGTAAAGCAAGATCCTTCAACATGAACAAAACAGCAATAGGAAATATAAATCCTTATTATCGCTATCAACTTTTTGACTGGAGACACACTGGCTCATTGGGAGTGTCTCAAAGGGCACGCAATACTCCAGGAATGCAGCAATAACTGTCATAAGTTATAATCCATAATTCTGAGGAGACTCTTGCCTCGAGATTCTATAATTCTGTTTATTATCAACCCATCAACGAATCTTATATCTGTTCAGAAGTAGTGACCAGCTGATGCATTGTCAAGCCTACATGAGAAAATTGGAACTTATCGTTTTCGAAATCTAACCAGGATTGTGATGCCATATTCATGTATCTGGATCTTAGAAGCCCGTTCCGACCAAAATGGGTCGGAACCTTACGTTTTTGATTGAATGCAATTGTCTCTCTCACTCTCTTGCACACAAACACCCGTTCCGTACGTTCCGGAACGAACTGGGTCGGAACGTTTTTTTAAAGAAAAAAAAAACAGGTATCAAAGTGCCACCTGCTGGCCGTGATCTTCCTTCTTTGCGATCTTCCTTTTTTGCCATCTTCCTTCTTGATAATATATTGAGGGACGCTTTATAATGCATTGAGGGACGCTACAGATCAGAAATCGATTTGAAATGTTATTTTGCAAAAAGGAAACGATTTTAACAAATACGTTGATCCTAGAATCGCTATCTTCTATGACTGCTGCTCACGTTAATCCTAGAATCGCTATCTGCCATGTTACATATATCCGAGCTAGAATCGCTGTGTGAGCCACGCTATATATCTTGATTCTGTTCCTTAATCTCCAATGCTTTGTTAAAAACCACGTTATGTATATCCGAGCCAGAATTGCTGTCTGAGCCACGCTATATTTGAGATGGTCTTTGTAAGCTTGGAGGGATCGTTTCGGAGAGTCTCAAAACCGTGGATGACGTGACGTGGGCCTGAACGAAGCCACTACTCACAGAAGCCTTTATGATGGAAGGAATTTTGCAACCAAGATAACCCGTAGAAGCATAATGCATAGAACTGCGATCAACTATAGAACCAGAACGCAATCCCAAATGGAAGCCAAACGGTTAGTTGCCCGTTCTGTCTATCAACTCTCAGGATATGGTTTTTTTTTCTTTGTTAACACGCAAATTTTCTTGATCTAATTCGCCTGTGGATTGATTTGAGCACGGTCTGAGGCCTGGAGCAGGGTCGCCCTACTGATTCCAAGACTGTAGAGTGTTCACTCAAGAAATTCCGTGGAGAAACGGTGATTTTAGCTCAACTTGACAAAGTGGCTTTTTTCACCTTTTTACCGCAAATCTGCTAGGTTAACTGTCTGGAGACAAATCTCTGACATAAACCTCAGAATCTCTCCATGGCTGGTTGACAATGTGATTAGCTTCCTTCCTGTCCTTACGGCATCCAAAACGGTGCACAAACAGCGAAGAAATCACCAGTTATGTATAAAAACCGTAACCCCAAGCCCGGTTTCAATTTTCAGCTGGCTTCAAAATTGTCAAATTTACCAAATTTTTCCCTGTCTGATGCTATGCACAGGCTAATAATCCCTCTGCTGAGCTTAACAAGCCTCTATAAATTAGAAACCGTGCACCAGTGCTTCTCTTTCCGTCTTCAACCCGCCGTAAACCCCGAACTCTCAGAAGACAGTTCTCCCGAAGCTCTCTTCAACGGCGATGCTGTACTGTGTACACTCTCTGTATGGCTCTGATACCAACTTAGAATTTGCTTTGCACAGGAACACAGATCATGCTGCACAGTAACACAGACAGAAAACACTCTCCACAACAAGCTCACATAGCAACTGTATTTCTCAAAATGAAATTACACTGTACATATAGTTGTTCACTCAGGCAACCCATGCATGACCCAGGTTGCCGTTGGCGGGACGCGTGTCCCGTCGACTTGCCTCGTGGCGAGGCCAACTGATCCTTATCCACTGATAGGACCCACAGTATAGTAACACAATGATTCTACTTTAATTCTAACTTAACCATCAAAGTAATCACAACTGTGACCAGAATCCAGCCGGCGCCAAGTTCCTATGGCTGAAAATCTTTGATCGGTTCTAGCGAAGTCCAGAGAGCTCAGATCGATGTGCAATCACCTCACACGATCTAGGCATGATTAAAGGAAGCCTGAGGATCAATAAAATCTAGAGAGAGAAAATGACTTTCTAGAAAGAGAAAATCCTAGAGAGAGAAAAACGTGCTTTACCAGCTTGGGTAGAGTGCTTGGTATGAGGGGGGGGTGCCGAATCACACCAATACTATAGGGGAGTGCGGGTTGCGACTCAGGGCGAGCTCCAACCAAGTCTCAGCCTCCCTTGCTGGAATGTTGTCATGGCTCTCGCCTTGGCATGCTAGCGCCCCGGAGACTAGGGTCGGTCACACACTTGAAATGTAACCTTCTCAGATTTATCAATAAAGTGGGATTTTCCTCAAACTGACTCTGATTACCTTCTGGGTTTCAGTGTTCGGTAAAAGCGCCAGTTGTAAGGCCGGTTTCAAAATTTTTAACTTGGCACATAGCTGAGGGTCGTATCCCGGGACGCCAGCGGTATGCCGTCGGGACCATTCGGTCCGTGGCGCCAGCGGTATGCTGTCGGGACCATTTGGTCCAAGAACTGGTTGTTTCCATATCTGTCGCGGCTTGTGGTTCTGAGTGTTCCTTGCATGAACGTGAATGGGTTAAGCTCTTGGGGAACGGGCTCTAACCTGTCGGCTGAGTTGGATGGCTTGCTTGGGTGGATGTTACATGTTTATGGCTGTCCAGTCTGGCGTGGCGCCAGGTTGGCTTCCAGCGCTCGTGACGAAGCTTTCAGTTGGTTAAGTCTGATGTAAGTCAGACCGCTTGCTTGGAACGGATGTTACTCGTTTGTAACGAAGCTTCGAGTTGGTTAAGTTTGATGTATGTCGGGCGGCTTGCTTGGAGGGAAGTCACCCACGTCGGGACCCCCGATCTGGCATGGCGCCAGGTTGGATCTCAATGTTGGTTTTCGGAACTTCAAGTTGGTTAAGTCTGATCGTTGTTGGCGAGTTGGCTGCTTGTATGTCAAGTGGGTTTGGATGGCAAGAGTTGAAGGCTGGGAAGCTAAGTCGTGGTTCTCGGCTCCCTTTGGGATGCCTGCGCTACATGTGGTATCAGAGCCGACTGGCCGGTGAGCTATGTGGATCTCACGGAAATGGCCACGGTTTGGGGTTCATCAAGACAACTGTTGTGCAAGGTGCTGCCCACAGTGTAAGCACGGGTGCGTCCACGGTCGGGGTGGTCGGCAGAACGGGGGACTTGATGAGTCAAGGTGCTGCCCTTGAGGTGTAAGCACGGTCAGTTCTCGCGGTTCGGGCCTGGCGCTGTCTGCACGTAGGACGGATGAGGCAAAGTGCTGCCTAGGGAGGTGAAAGCACGGTCTGTACCTTGTGGGGTGCGGGGCGACATATTCGAACTGTACGGGTTAACCATTGATACAGAGATGCTGCTCGAATTCGGGTGTAAAGCACGGGTGGTTAGCTGCCGGTGCGGGATAGCTGCCGATCGTTTAGCTATAAGGGCTATCGACCAAAAAGTGGTGGGGCGTGACTGAGGCAATGTGCTGCTTAATGGTGAAAGCACGGATAGTTGGAGGGGTGTCCTATGTGGGTTGATTCCGTGATCGATTTGCATGGGCGCGGCCAGGCAAAGGTCCGTTGGCAGGACCATCTCAAAGGGGGACCTTGCCTTTGTTACTTGTTAGTAAACCTGCCTGAGTGTCTTACTTGTACGTATTCGTGGTGAGTCTTAGTACTCGTGCTTTGCCTGGTTTGCATGATTGCTTGTGATACAAGGAGCTGATGGCTCGAGAAGGAACCTTTTCTTTTGAAGGCTGATACCATCAAACAAAGAGGACTACAGAATCTGTGGGGCGGATTTGAAGTTCAAGTACTCACACGTGAACGACAACGAAACGACTCAATATTTGCAAAGGATGGATGGCTAGCCTGTTTCTTGGGTTAGTTTCATTTGCGACAACGCCCACCAGACGCAAGCAGGAAGTCAAAAGTTGGAAAGGGCCATTTCAGGGGAGATCTTCTATGGAGCAGTTGGTCTTCATTTTGGGACGGCCACCTTCGGAACTGAAACTCACTGAGCATGGGTGATATCCAGAATCTGTGCGGCGGATTTGCAGTTCAAGTACTCGCACGTGAACGACAACGAAATGACTCAATGTTTGCAAAGGATGGATGACTAGCCTGTTTCTTGGGTTAGTTTCATTTGCGACAACGCCCACCAGACGCAAGCAGGAAGTCAAAAGTTGGAAAGGGCAATTTCAGGGGAGATCTTCTATAGCAGTTGGTCTTCATTTTGGGACGGCCACCTTCGGAACTGAAACTCACTGAGCATGGGTGATATCCAGTATCAGTTGGGTTTTTCCTCAAAGGGGAAAAGACTAGGATCCTCTTTAGAGATTGGCAACAAGTTGGATCGAGCCATAATCCTAGCAGATGGGAAGCAAAGTGTTGGAAAGGCTTTTTGTCCGAAGAACTCTACTCTAAAGTCCGATCAGCTGATTTATTAAGTGGAGGGGAACTATCACACACACCTCTCTCTTGGGGCAAATTTTGAATCAAAGTTGATCAAAATGGGGGCAAATTCAAGGTGACCTAGCCATACTCACACGAGGAGACTGGCGAACTTTGGACCTAATAAGTTGACAAGTTTTTGTTGTGGAAAGGAAAGTTTGTTATAGGCTTTCTCTGGACCAGCAATGATGAGGAAACATATGAGTACGCTGGCTTGTGTTACGCGTAAGGCAGCTGATCAATGAAGGAACTGAGAAAGTTGAGTCTTGCATGAGAGACTTGGTATTTCGAACGGACGCTAAGGGACAGTTCGCGTTGAGATCGGATTAGTGCAAACTCTGGGTGCATGTTTCTGATTCAAAGAGAGCTACTTGAAGCCAAGCTCGATGTACACTTCTTGTTTTGACTGTGAGGCAACTAACCAGTGATGGAATTGTGAAAGTCAAGTTTTGCGCGACGGACATGGTGCTTCAAACAAACGCGAAGAGATAGTTCGGATGCGGATCAAACTGGTGCGACCCTTTGGCTTTCCACGAGGTCAATGGTTACATTTGGGCTGATTCAAAGAGCTACTTCAAGCTAAGTGAGAGGTGCATTGCGGAGTACTCAATCTTTGCCTACCTTAAAGAGCCAAGATGGAAAAGTATCAAGATTAGGCTGGGACAAGGAGAGAAATCAAGGTGCAGAAGCAACAAGGCACGAAGTGGACCATAAAGTGTGCAATCAAACGATAAATCCTTCGGCTCAGGGAGCCTTGATACCTGTGCGGAACTGAACAAATCTGGAGCTCAGGGAGCTCAACACAAAGTGCATCAAGGACAAATCAGGAGCTCAAAGGAGTTCCAAAGTCGAAAGTCAGAAGCGACAGGGGCGAACATTTCAAAGAAAGGCCTCTGTCACCAGTTAATAAGGTTCTCGGGTTTTACGAAAGCGATATCAAATCTACGCTTTTCCCAGACAAAGATATATTTTCAAGTTATGTAATTTTTCAGTACAAAGAGCTGAGCCTCCGACTTGTGGTGTGCCAGCTTCAATGTTAATAAAAAGTGGCCAGTAAATTGAGTACTGTGCCAAGTAGCTTAAATGTATAGTTATTTTAATTGGGAGACACCTTTACTTTAATCTGACATCTGAGGAGGACATCAGATTTTATAAAGGTGGGGTGGATGTTGTAAAGCTACCTTTACAAGCTTTACTTCCGGTGCCATCGGCGCCAGCTATGTCCCCGGCGCCAGCAGCGCCCCTGCTGCTCCCGGCGCCACTGTGACCAGAATCCAGCCGGCGCCAAGTTCCTATGGCTGAAAATCTTTGATCGGTTCTAGCGAAGTCCAGAGAGCTCAGATCGATGTGCAATCACCTCACACGATCTAGGCATGATTAAAGGAAGCCTGGGGATCAATAAAATCTAGAGAGAGAAAATGACTTTCTAGAAAGAGAAAATCCTAGAGAGAGAAAAACGTGCTTTACCAGCTTGGGTAGAGTGCTTGGTATGAGGGGGGGTACCGAATCACACCAATACTATAGGGGAGTGCGGGTTGCGACTCAGGGCGAGCTCCAACCAAGTCTCAGCCTCCCTTGCTGGAATGTTGTCATGGCTCTCGCCTTGGCATGCTAGCGCCCCGGAGACTAGGGTCGGTCACACACTTGAAATGTAACCTTCTCAGATTTATCAATAAAGTGGGATTTTCCTCAAACTGACTCTGATTACCTTCTGGGTTTCAGTGTTCGGTAAAAGCGCCAGTTGTAAGGCCGGTTTCAAAATTTTTAACTTGGCACATAGCTGAGGGTCGTATCCCGGGACGCCAGCGGTATGCCGTCGGGACCATTCGGTCCGTGGCGCCAGCGGTATGCTGTCGGGACCATTTGGTCCAAGAACTGGTTGTTTCCATATCTGTCGCGGCTTGTGGTTCTGAGTGTTCCTTGCATGAACGTGAATGGGTTAAGCTCTTGGGGAACGGGCTCTAACCTGTCGGCTGAGTTGGATGGCTTGCTTGGGTGGATGTTACCTGTTTATGGCTGTCCAGTCTGGCGTGGCGCCAGGTTGGCTTCCAGCGCTCGTGACGAAGCTTTCAGTTGGTTAAGTCTGATGTAAGTCAGACCGCTTGCTTGGAACGGATGTTACTCGTTTGTAACGAAGCTTCGAGTTGGTTAAGTTTGATGTATGTCGGGCGGCTTGCTTGGAGGGAAGTCACCCACTTTGGGACCCCCGATCTGGCATGGCGCCAGGTTGGATCTCAATGTTGGTTTTCGGAACTTCAAGTTGGTTAAGTCTGATCGTTGATGGCGAATTGGCTGCTTGTATGTCAAGTGGGTTTGGATGGCAAGAGTTGAAGGCTGGGAAGCTAAGTCGTGGTTCTCGGCTCCCTTTGGGATGCCTGCGCTACACTGTGGAGGATCCGTAGAAATGTTTAGCATAGGTGGGGTCTAGCCGTATGTGGCTGACTGTTGTTATTTAATGTTCATCAGTAGATGAGGCAGTATTTAGTGTCTGGCATGGTGTAAAGAACAGCCCCAGCCGTATGCGGCGGGAATACGTATTGTAGTTTTGATACATCTGTTGAATTAATGTACGGTGTGTTTTTTGTGCAATGCGTGCCTTGTGTATTGCAATCTGATGTATGTGATTATGAAATGCTATCAGGGGGGTTGTATTCCTATGTTCTGCATATGCTCTCAAACTATGTACTGAAAACTAATTGAAAAAACGCACACACCATTTGAAGTAAAACTGCAAGTAGAACATCACAATCACAAATTGACAAATACACATTGTGTAGTGAATAGAATACGTCCAACACTAAATATAATATGAAAAATGGTCTGAATACAGTGTTCGACCATCTGGCCGCCAAACATGGAACATGATATCAAACTGCTAAAAATAAAATGATGGAGCTACAATCAATGCTCTGCCTCAAACTCAGATGAATGCTCCGGAGACAACTCAGGGCCCCGAGCTGACTCTCGCAACTGATATCTATTTCTGTCTGGTACTGGCATGGGCTGTGTATCTGAGGGGGAAGAGTCATCATCCTCATCCTCCCAATCTGCCTCCGCATCAGCCCCCAAGCAGGCTAAACCAACAACACCTGCTGCAGCTGGCTGTAATACAGCACCTCTACCAGCAACTGGAGCCCTGCGAGGTCGTCCTCTCTTCCCTGGCAGTTTCTGTGCCCTGCCTTTCTTGTTCGGTGCACCCTTGGGCCTTCCTGGCCTCTTGCGGACGAGGGGAGCCGTCAATGCCTCATCACCCCCATGCAGATCACCTGGCTGACTAGGCTGAGCCCAAGCTGCGGCCGGCTGGGATAGAGTAGCCAAAGATGGGTGTCCCTGTGCAGCTGATAGTGGAGGATAGGTCCGAGGAGTGTGTGCCCGTGGGCCTGTTGCTGGTGGAGGAACTAGATGTGGAGGGGCCGTCCCTGTAGGAGGCAAGTACAGCGGCGATAAGTACTGAAAGGGGCGCTGTGGTGGACGGTACTGGTACATCCTGGGTGCTGCCAAAGGAGGAGGATGTGCTGTGGGTGCTGCCAAAGGAGGAGCCGGTGCCGTGGGTGCTACCAATGGAGGAGGATGTGCCGTGGGTGCTGCCACTGGAGGAGCGTCTGTAGATGTGGGTGCTGCAAGAGAAGATCTGGGCACAGATGGTGGCCTGCCATGGAGACCTGCTGCTGCAAAAGTGGATGGTGATGAAGGGGCTGCAGGCCTCAACGATATCGGTGGCACTGGAGGTGCTGTGCGGCGCACATACACCCTCTGAGGAACTGGAGGAACTGCAGGCACCTCGTGTAGCTGCTCTGGCTGAGACTCTGTGTAGGGCATGCTGGCTAGAGAGGATGGGGGTGCCCTGACGCTCGGCATCTGTTGGGCCTCTGAATCCAAGTCTGCAATCAAGTCGTCCAGCTGGGCATCCGAATACAAATGGTCTGGGCTCTGGGACTCATCATGAGCACCATCCTCGGGAACATCCCGTGCCTCATCTTGTGCACCATGCGGACCCGGCATGGCCTCCCAATCGGTACAATCAAAGTCATCTGGTGACTCCTCTGGTGTGCTGTCATAGAAATGCCTATGGCTCTGTGATGCACGCATCCAAGCAGCTGCGGAAGGTAAACCCAAATCAGTCTGCCCCCTATCAAGAGCCTCCTCCATCATATCAACATAAGAAGGTATGCCACTGGCCCCCCCCTGTGTGCCCTGCCCGTCTCCCGGTATAATCTGTGGCATGTGTTCCACCTCTACCACGTGATGCACCTATGACCCCTGCTCTAGGCGTGTGCCCAACACTTGTATCATATGCCTCATCCCGCTCTGATCTGTCGAACACAACCCGAATAGGCTCATCCTCATCCTGATCATCCTCTGACACTGGCTCATCTGCCTCGTACAATTGGGGCTCTCTGTGCTCAAGCCCAAGTTCTCTCTCTCTCATCTCGACAAGCTCCCTCTCTCTCTCTGCCATCAACTGTGTGCCCAGGTCATCTGCAGGCATGGGATGGGTGCTGTCCGTAGGCAAGTCAACCTGGCGCTCCAAATTAGATATCTTCGTCTGCAAGGTTTAAAATTTGCATGTCAGAGAGACAACTTTATCAAGAAATGAAACCAACGTACCAAGAGTCAACCAACATGCTATGGGAGAATAGCTTATCACCTGCAATGCGCTCGTAATGGTCGGAAGTCTCCTGGCGAGACGTGTGTTGGTGCTACAGAGCACCAACCGCTCCAACTGACTCACTGACAACCGGTTTCTTCTCCTCGTGTGAATGAGTGCCCATGTGCTCCAATGACTCTCACACACGGAGGCAGCACAGTCCTGTGGTGCGTGCATTGAAATACTTCAGCACATTGTGGCAGAGGTGGAACTTCAACGAAACACAACAATGGAGGATAAAATGAGATGGATACCTGAGAAAGGACACGCAGTGCAAGACGCTGTATAGATGGGTATGTGCTACCGAACATGGTCCACCAGGTAATGGGTAGCTGCCTCCTCTCTGGATCCTGAGCAGCCGGGTGGGCGAATGTGCCCATGCCGAAACAAAATGCAGCGAGCTCCTCCATGAGCCTGATAGGATCCAAACCTATGTGTGGACCCACCCTGTGAATGTACTGAAGCCAATCGGCCTCGAGCTCCCTGTCTGCGATCTGTGTCGGAGAGAGGAAGAGGGGATGCAGCATGTGTGCAACACTGTGGATACTCCTGTGGAAGTAGTTCCACCGCGTCTCCCAGATGAACTTCAGCTCTGTCATCCTGCAGGTGAGAGGCATGTGGTTTAGGGCATTACGAAAAAACGTAACACTGACAGAAAAACAAACTAGCAACCATTGAAAAGATAAAGAACAATTACAACACTGTACCGCTTACCTCTCTGGCTGCAAGATGGGCAGCTGTAGGAACTGTCCAATCCGGTCCATGAGCTCATACACCAGTCCAAGTGTCGACCCCTCGCTGTCAGCCATGCGGAGCACAATGTAGAGTGGTCGAAGCAGTCCTGACAATGTCTGTGCATCCCTCCAAAACTGGTCTCCCCTCACCGTGGAAGAAAAGTGCTCCCCATCCTCAGTGCGCGGAAATGTACTGGCACACCAAAGATCACTGGCAACCATCTGTAGAAGCTGCGCCCTGCACCTGATCAGACGGTCGATGACCACCAAGTCGAATGCAAAGCGTGTGGGGGCTGGCTTACGGAGGTCTAGATGGCTGAACACCCGGAACATGGCAAGAACACGCCTCTTCCTCGTGACAAAAGTCACCAGGAAGAGGGCCTCACAGACGATGGCTCTAACCCAGGGAAGTGCACCTATGTCCCCCATCAGAAGGTCTATGCCGTGCGCGGCACAGGGGGTATGAACAATGTGAGGGAACTCGGCCTCTAGCAATACACCCATCTGAATGCAGTTCATGGCATTGTCCGTCACCACTGTGACGACATGCTGTGGGCCTATGGACAGGATGGAAGACCTGATGACATCAAACATGAACTCTGCAAATATGACTCTCCCCCCCCTGCTGCAATCCACTGAGCTCAAAAACTGTGTGCCCATGCAGCTGGAGACGAGTATGTTGAGGATCGGCCTCCTCCTGACATCAGTCCAACCATCGGACATGATGCTGCAACCGTAAGTGGCCCAGTGGCGACGTAGAGGCTCCATCTCTCTAGACAGTGACTCGACCCTATCCCTCAGCATGTGTGCGCGGACAACCTCTGAACTAGGGACTCTCCAGCTAGGGCTGATAGACTGTGCAAGGCGGAAGGCCCTTCTGAAGGGCTCGGAGTCGGTGATGTTAGGAGTGGTCACTTGTTGATGTTGTGGGGTTGTGATTGTCATTTTGATTTTATATTTTGTATGACATTCTTGATTTAAAAAATAGTACAATGGCTACTATGTGTCAAAGCAACTTGATGTAGATAGCAAGACATTTGACATCCTAGTTACAAATTATAATGTCATATTGGATGGTCAGGTTTTAGGTAATTTGCTGAACTTTCAGTTTAATGTATCGAAGCTGTGCTTTTTTATTAAATATAAATTCTGTGTTTGCTATAAAATCCCTTGATTTAGTGCAAGGGATACCTTTACTTAATTTTCTAGTCTGGGTTGCCATGAACTGAAATGTGTTACAATCCTTGCTTTCTCAATTGTGTTATGGTGCTTAACTTGTAGGTGGTGATGCTGGGGCTAGATGCAGCTGGAAAAACAACTATCCTTTATAAGTTGCATATTGGGGAGATCCTGTCCACCGTCCCCACGATTGGTATGTAATCCCTGAAGCTATTTTAGTAGACAACATTGCTCTAATTACCCTGGTTCTTCCACTTCATGAAGCCTTTTAACCTCTTGCAGTTAATGACCAAACACAATTGACAAGCTCATGTGATGTTGGGAGGATACTTGCATGTGTTGTACACTTGTGATCTTGTTTGGGTAACTTATGCTGTATATGAGCCCATCACACAACATAAGGAGAAGAATGCGGAAGATTTTTGGAAGCAGCAATTTTGAGTATGTCAAAAAAGATGTGTCGGTGGCAAGGTCTATGTAATAGTCTTTTGTGGGAAGCCTTTTTGAGTTGTAGTTCATATTGATTCGGTTATAGGTCAAATATTTATCAACATGGATTTCTATATGGATCATGGATTTGCACTTGTTATATTATATGTCCAAATATTTTGGGCACTTGGGATCTACATTTATGTTTGGCATTTATTAGAGAAATTGGGCTTCCATAGATAACATCCTTAACTCTTAACTTGTGGGCCTTCGATGATATAAATAGCCTCTAGGTCCTCGTTCTCAATGGTGATTGATTAGATTCTTGATAATGAATTTAATCAGCTCAAGTTGTTGAGAGACAGAGACTAGTAGATAAGAGGTGGAACAACCTTGAATGATTGAAACATATTGGTTAGAAAAAAGAAATCCAAAATCATAGTTGCATCAGAATCACGATTCGCAAAAATAAATTAATTATTGTCATTATTTTTTCTGTAAATACATGCAATATGGTTATCAGTAGAAAATTAAAACATAGAGGATTAAAAGATTAAATGGGTTTACAGTAGTTTCAGGTCCAATTTGGGGCAGTTAGTTGAGATCTCGCTTATTGAAATGAACTATGTATGCTCAAACTGACCCAACTGGCATCAGATTAAATGGGTTTTGAGTAGTTTCAGCTGCATAACTCCAATTTATTCTCTAAGAAGAGCAAAATAGTTGAAGGAAAAGTAAATTCGTTTTTTGCGATTCGCTGTAGCGAATTGCAATTCCTGAATCACAATTTGCTACAACTATGTCCAAAATATAATCTAAGCACGACTTTTGTAATAACAAACTGAAAATGTAAACTCTGGTCATTCTCAAACTATAAGAATCACTTTAAATAAATGACTCTTTAAGAAATGAGGCGATCAACTATCAGCCTTGCTCATCACAAAAAGTAATTACGTTTCTTAACTTTGAAGCAATCACAACATAATTCAGGAATCTGATTGCACTCCAATGAACTAGACTCCTGAATCAGCTCCAAAAAGCAATTGGAAGCTGGCCGACATTCAGGCCCTCACAAGGGCACCTCAACATGGACCCTTAGCAACCCGATTCCTCAGTTTTTCAAGACCAGTATTCAAGACCTCAGTTTTTCGCTAGTTTGAAGTTCGAACTTGAGACACGCAAAAACACTTTGAGCGTAAGTGCAAGAGACAATGTTGGCTGCAATATGATTAGTCATTGCACTCAAGAATTAGCTCCCCAACCCCCTTGGATTCCTCTCTTTTGTCATCTATTTAGTGCTTGCATGTCCTCTTTTACCATGAGCGGTTGTTAATGTGAAGGAATTCATTTCAGCTTTTTGGGATTTATTGGTGCATGACTAAGGACCACGACATAGGGCGGGGTGGTGTGTGACCAGGTTTTGCGAGTGCCATATTTAGCTACTTATGGACTGTTTTCAAAATTTTTGTCAAATTGTTTTTATCACAAGTTTTCAAACTGTTTTTGTCCGTTTCAAGCTTTTAGACCTTTTTTGGCCATTACAAGTATTAATTCTGCAAGTGATTGTTTGAAAATTTATTTATTGCTCAGAAGTTGGAAATTGCTGCTGATAAACATGAGAATCAATGTCTTAGACATTTCAACCCTTTAAAAAGTAGGGAATCGACTATATTGGGAGGATTTGTCTAGCTGAATTATTTCGAAAGAGTTATATGATTGTCCCCACTGTTTACTTTTGAAGGAGAGGCATAGCTAAAGACATTACTAAGGAGACGTTGTGGTTCTTATCAGAACACGTGATAGGGAGATTTGGAGCGCCTGAAGAACTAGCCTTATACTAGGGGTTCTAGGGGACTCATTTTTGTAAATGAAACTATGAAAGAACTAATTGACTAATTGATTAGTAAGCATGGAGATGACCCTGTAGAACCCAAAGGAGAATGTTTAGGCTGAGAGTACAAATAAGCAACTGATGACTTTCTGGGGAAGCAGTTTTTAAACATGAATATGATTGGGATAATAAGTTTCATGCTGCCTTTTGGGCCTATTACATTGCCTTGAAGGTACCGAATACACATTGTATTTCTTGATTTACAGGGACGTGTGCCTACTTACAATAGAAGCAATCTTTGTTGTCTTCCTTGGTACACGATTAGGTAGATTTAAAATTTCCGTGACAGAGGTTGGAGGTTTCACAAAATTTTGATGAGCATAGGATGATTTCACCGATAGATAAGAGGTACAGAGAAAACAATTGAAAGTAGTTCATGATAGAAACTGTAAGTTTATAAAATGATACTATTTTTGTACTGAGCTAATGCCAAGTATACTAGGTTTTTCTTGGGATGTACCCTACAGAAGTGTGGAGTTATATCAAGATTATACCATAAAATAGGGTGAGTTGAATGGCATGTTTTTCAATCCATGTATATCAACAAAATTAATTCATATTACACCTAGTTTGTTTTTTTGTCCAAGCTTGCTAAGGTGGAGTATTTGGACTTTTGATGCCGGGTTGTAACTTGTGCATAGCTTGTATAGTGTTTGGTTATGTCGTGTTTTGCAAGTATAGTTCTGCATTCTGTCTATCTAGTCAATTTCTTATCTTCAACCTTATTTGTGTTTTTTGTATTTTGAAGTGGGAAGTAGTTTCCTCGTTAGAAGATTTGACAAGTAATTGACATAATTAGCTTGATTGTCTGATGGTATTCAAGACAACTTATATCTCTAATCCTACAAGTCAACTTGAACTTCTCATGCTCATCTCTCTCAGGTTTCAATGTGGAGAAGGTCGAATATAAGAATGTCTCATTTACAGTGTGGGATGTTGGTGGCCAAGAAAAGCTAAGACCTCTTTGGAAGCATTATTTTACAAACACAGATGGCTTGGTGAGTAATCTTGTGCAAAAGTTTTTTTTTTCCTTGCAATACAAGTTAGGTCAAAAGCCTTGAAATGTGTAGGGTTTGATGAACATACAAGTCTATCTATGAAGTATTTTAACCTTAATAACAAACACAATAGATGAAAGCTTGAAGGGAACTAGCTATAGAAGCATCAACAAGGAAAGCTTAAGCACCACAAGAAACCAAAATTAGGAACTCCAAATGCTTGATTGATTATAGATAGGGCGTGGGCCTCCTTGAGGATTAAATTCTCCCTTACATAATTAGAAATGATTGAGTCTTATGCCACATGGCATGCACACGTAGACACTTGGACCCAACTTGCACTTACTTATTTTAACTTAAAAGAGGGGTACTATAAAGTTCTCTTCGTAAGGTTTCGAAACTAAGCAAGCCGCAAACAAGCAACACAAGGGAGTCGGACAAACCGACCCAACCAAACCTAGATCTTACGGATCTAGCCCCCAAGCTATGGATCAATCCATTACAAGGGAAGGAGGAATTACATCACCAGAATGTAGCTACCTATCACACAATCACGCATACACTAGTGAGATCTCAATGGGTATACTTCTACCCTCCAAGGCCCATGAACCACTAGTAGTGCACCGTGACACCTCACTGGACACCTCTGCAGCCTATCTGGGCCACGTCATCCAGTTCCACTATGACTCGTCGATAGACCCATAAAAATCCACCATCATGAGTTTAGGCCTCCAACCATATATACACTTGAGGGCCCCAAACCCCTCATAATCATAATTAACTTACGGGTCGAGGTAGGTTTACTGCTGACCTCTAACGGGATAATCAATCCGAGATCAGTCGTGGGCATGATAGGTACAATGTATTTACAATCAAATTGCCCTCATGACAAATGCATAACATAAAACTATGCAAGTGCCTAGAGCCACTAGGGGCGCACAATAGTGTGAAGCATCTTACTATTGGATTCAGTCCTTTCATGTTGATGTCTGGCTTTCAGCCATGTTCACTAGTTTTTGTTGGATTCAAAGGTCTTAAAGTGCAAGTTGCAACCCCTAGGCTACAACATCTCATACCACCGAATGTTGGCTTCAATCTTCACATACCTACGTACTGAGGCAAGATCATGTCCTAGCTCGACCACATGGGATGAGCTCTTCATTCTCCAAGTGAGAATGAATACCTAGGTCATGGAGATCCACCTCTATATACATAGTACAAGTGGGATCACCTCCGCCAACATGGTCACATCATAACCATTGCATGCACCGCCGCGGGGCAATAATTTTATCTTGCACCAATAAAACATTGACATGTGGCAGACATTGAAGGACAAAAGTTATGGTGCCAACTTATATCTAAAAATCATCTAAGTTGAGGAATATTCTATGCATAGTTGCATTCAAACGCGTTTGGTTGCTGATTCAAACGCATTTGAGACGCCCATGTTTGAAACGCGGTTGAAACATGGACAAATGCAACTCAAAATTTTTGGGGCCCTAGCCCTCCAAATGCGGTCCTAGGGCCTATCTCCCTAAAAAGCTACCTACCACGAGGCTGGGACATGCTTATTCAACTACTTTTATGTTATGTTTAAGGTTCCAACACTTAAATTAGCATTAGCTGCTTAAAAATTTGCAAAAAACTCACAAAAAATTATAGGCTTTTGTTTCAAACGTTTGAAACTTTCTTTCAAATGTTTCAAATGCGTTTCAAACGTGGAGGTTTGATACATTTGAATCGTTTGAATGCAACCTTGATTCTATGGAATCTATCCAACCTTGACTAGTCGAATCTAGGTCATTAAATGCTATGTTAAAAACCAAGTTTTTGGGTGGCATATTTCATATTGTAGTATAGAAGTAAAATATGCGACTCAGAAAACTTGTATATTGTGACTTTGTACGTTTTTTTTAAAATGACTCAAAATTATCCCAGTCTGCTGCAACTCTAGTGTTAAAGGTTTGGACTGAATTCACTGTATACAGTAGGAAATGCAGTGAATCTAGGACCATATTTGGCATGTTGTACCTCGTTATTTGTTTTTGTATTTCTTCGAATGTAACAGTAATTCTTTGTTTTGATGCAGATTTACGTTGTTGATTCTTTGGACAGAGATCGTATCAGTAAGGCAAAGAATGAGTTCCAGGTTGGTTAGTCTGCGCCTATCAAAGATTTGATCTATTATGTCAGGATCAAAAGGTGCATGAAAGAATATTGCTTTCCTGCGTGCTTGTTTTGTGCTGTTCAAACCATTTTGACTCTCTTTGCACAGCATTGCACTTTGCTTTTCCAGTCAATGTAGTCAGCTTGTTTTGTAAGTTTGAGTGAATTCTTGGAATTCGACTAACTTATCATTCTGCCTGAATGCTATGCACAGGCTATTGTCAGTGACCCTTTGATGAGAAATTGTGCAATTTTGGTATTCGCCAATAAGCAAGACATGGTTGGTACTCGTTGTTGGATACAATTAATGGCATTTGTAGTTGTTTGACTATCAGCTCCTCTCCAATGGGTTAGATCTTTTCTCTAAGTGTTATGTTTTCTCTATGTGCTGCTATTAATATCTTAAGTGTTTTAGCTGGTTGTCAAGCGCCTGAAAAATGGTGATTCATTCTACTTTTACCGGATCATATGCCAGAAGGGAGCAATGTCAGCAGCTGAAGTTTGCGAGGCTTTGGGGCTGCTTGGCTTGAAAAATAGGAGGTGGCAGATTCAAGGCACTTGTGCTCTCAAGGGAGAGGGCCTGTATGAGGGCTTAGATTGGCTTGCGACAACATTGAAACAAATGCAGGCTGCTGGTTTACCTACTTCTGTAGGTGGGGCCAGAACAGTGTAGGCAGTATTCCAGAGATCCATGGTTGCAGATATTCCATTAGCTATTACTAGTGCAGCATTTTCAGTTCCATATTTAGGCCCATCAGCCGTTATTTCTGTCTTGGGTTTAGAAATGGCTAAATTTTCCCGTTACACAGAAATTGAAACTACTGGTCAAGCATTATTTAATTGGGATTTTTGCATTAGAGGGCTTGAACTTGATGCTCCCCAATACAACAACAATTTCCTGAAGGTTATATATTTGGCACGAACATAAACTAGCTACATCTTAAAACTTCTGCAATAGCAAAAGCTACAAGATATAAGTGCGCACTTTGGTGTTCTCCTGGATTGCATGTGTTTGTGATTGCTGGGGTCAATAACCTGGAGATTGGCAATTACAGACGAATCGCTGATATGGGTGCACTTCCTCATGGTTGTATATAGAGGTTAAATCAGGTCTGATAAACAAGGCATTGGTGTATCATTGTGTAGTTTCTCATGTACACAAAGTCTGGTGTTGTATACAACTTACAAATTCAGGTTTCATCCGTTTTTGTTCTTGGGATGCTCTTGTATCATAGGATGTCAACATGTTTACCATTACCCACAAATACGTCCATGTGCAGACTTTACAGTAGTATGACTGAGGCAAAATATTGCTCAAATCCATTCTCATGATGTTTTTGTTTGGGTATGGAAGATAAATTGAATGTTGTTGATATCTTTGTGAAGTCTTTAAACTTGTGGGTGTGTCTCTGTTATATATCAAACCAATATCTACATAATACGGGATAGTAAGCAAAGGCCTTCAAGTTGTAAGGATCGGGACAACCTGTATCCTCCACTTGTTTAATAATTTCATTTCAACTTACATTGAAGTACTCATCAAGAAGTCTTATGACCTCTAGTGCTGCTATTTAAATGCTGTACATACTTGAGTGCTTTTCTTAGCTTATGGGGGTATAAAGATGCTCTATTTGCTGGTTGGAATTGCTCTTTATAACTTTCTAGTGTTGGATGCAATGGACTAAATACATATGCTAATTCGAATTTACAAGAAGATGACAAGAAGACCGTGGGATTTTCCCCGCACTCCACATGGCCAAACTCAAATACCTGGGCTGTAGCATATCTGATCAGGGTATTGAGATTGATTATGATAAGGTTCGTAGTGAACACCCCCCCCCCCCCCCCCCCCTGCGGGCCATGTTGCTGTACATACTTAAGTGCTTTTCTTAGCTTATGGGGGTATAAAGATGCACTATTTGCTGGTTGGAATTGCTCTTTATAACTTTCTAGTGTTGGACGCAATGGACTAAATACATATGCTAATTCGAATTTACAAGAAGATGACAAGGATTTTCCCCACTCTGGGCCGTAGCATATCTGATAAGGTATTGAGATTGATTATGATAAGGTTCGTAATGACCCTCCCCCCCCCCCCCAACCCCGGGCCATTTTCTGTTCTATTTTGTTAGGGACTATGGCCATATCTATCTGTGCACAATTCCAAATCAAAGCTTCTCTTTAAACGGAGACTTTTCGTTATAGCCACAAAGGGTGTTTGAAAAGAGACAACCAACCAAATTTTGTCATGTTGTTAGGACAATTCTTGTCTATCTAAGTTTGGACCATAAGGTGGAGCAATACTTGTTGTTTAAGGCCAATTTGGTAATTGAATGTTTTGTACATAATGCTTGAGTTACCATCATAGTATGCATGATATCACTCAGTCATAGAAATGTGGTGGTATTTATGATGGTGACGATGATGGCATTTCAAGCAACATGTTTGACATATAGGGATTGCCATCTTCTAGTTGTAGTGAAGGAGATGATACTTTACTAACTTTAGTAATAGGTGATTTGTGTAGGGACGATACACTTAGCTATCAAGTAGTTGACAATCAGAGTAAATATTAAGTAGCGGGAGGACAATATGGAGCACACAGAAGCTCATTTGTGTAGGAATGATGTTTGCAAGTTGGAGGAAGTGGATGCCTATTTGGTGTTCCATGTAATGATCAACTTAAGAACATAGATAGAGAAAGATGGTAGACGAGAAATTTTCTTGGTGGGTGTTGGGGTGAATGGTTAATTATTATAAAGATGTTATGAGGTTGATAACTAGGATGCAAGTGTAATGTTGTTATTGTTGTGAAGCAAGTTCATATCCTTCCAATCCCTCACACGATTGAGTAGCTATTTCTTAGGCTTTGTTGAAAGCAATGGTAGTTATAGATCAGATTCAAGAGCATGATATTTCTTTTTTGGGGATGCATGCAACTTATAATGATTTAGATAAAAGAAAAGAGCACGGGTCACAATGGAGAGTAGTACTAAAGGGATAGATGGAAGGTAGGTTGACATTGTGTTAGTGGGTTAGACATTCAAAATGGAGTAAGAGTAAATATATTGCTCTTGCTAGTAGTGGACTTAATTGTGTGAACGAACTTGGTAGAAAAATTCTATCTTATGAAGATATTATCATTTGTGAATTGATAGCACATACTTCATGCACATAAAATTCACATCTCATCAAAGGGATTTGTGAAAAAAATATGAAGGATGGACATAAGGGAACATAGAGAATGAAAACTTTGATACCTTGTTCTAAATGATTAGATGCAACTATCTAGTGTTTTGTGATTTATATAATTTTTTTTCTTCTTCGCAAATTCGTTGTCATGCTAATGATACTACTATCAAATGACTGCTATGTAGAATAATTTGAGGCATCGTAGACAACCATGGTTGTTTTGATAGTTGGTTGGTTCAATCAATTAGTTAGAAATGTGGAATAAGGAATATACGGAACTAGATAGAAAAAAGAAAGATTGTTAATTGAATCGTGAATGCATCTTATGAGAAATGCAAAAATAAAAGAAAGCTAGTAAGTGATATTCATGCATTAAGATGTTTTGGAATGATCCTTGAAAGATAATTCATTCAATAATGAAATTGCAGTATTATAGTGGGCCGGTCTACTATATTAGGACTATTCTAGGTCCTTAACCGAATATGGCCATAACTGTTATATGGACTTTTCAAATCACTTTAAGGCTCATAATACAATACTGAGATGACCAAAACTATTGCACAAACACTTGATGTTGTTCACTTGGTGAATAGAAATGGCATGTATCGTTGTTCTCATGCATTTATTCTTTCTTCTCAGATCATTTGAGTCATGCTTTCACCCTGATTCCATACATATATAAATAGAGAGCATAAGTGCTTGGAGATTATGATTGTTGCCAAGATTCATACTTGATATTAAGGATGGTAGTTTGATTTACCAAGTATTGACTATGACTTATTGTATCTTGTACAAGCAGCAGTAGATATCTGACATAGCTGTTTAGGATCGTATGTGAGTTTTGCCATCAATGCATCGAGATTTTTTGGTTTGCGTCGAACTTCGTTGTGTGGACTCGGGATTGTCACTGACCAATGCCCATTGGCATTTGCCAGTCTGTGTAGAACTTAGTGTATATATGTAGACGAATTTCGTATATTTCTACAGATTGTGTCGAACTCCATGTATTTTTGTAGACTGCTAAAAAGGTTGAGCATTTTTGCAAATTTGATAGGTCCTCATTAAACAAAGAATTAAGTGAGAATTCTAATAGTTCCCCTTAATGAGAAATCCTATAACTTCTTGATCCTGAACTTGAGAGTCTCACAAAATCTATTATGGACTTTGAATTTAGAGCCTTAGTAAAAATGTCTATAGCCATGAACTGTGTTTTGCAGAAAATTAGCTAACTTCTCTATTTAGAGCTTTCTCTCTAACATAATGATGTTTTACCTCAATATGTTTACTCTTGGAATGAAGAGATTTAGTGACAATGCATTAGCACTTTGATTGTCACAAAACAATTGGGTTGGACTACTCTGAGTTAGTCTGATATAAAAGTAATTGTCTAAGCCAAATCTCTTCTTTTATTGCATGTGTTGCAAAAATGTATTTTACTTTAGTAGAAGATAAGGCTATCAAAGTCCACTTTCTACTATTTCTCAAAACTGGACCATTGTTGAGTAGGAATACATCATCTGATGTGGATTTTCTGGTACCCATGTTTGCTACCAATTTGCATCTGTGTAGCCATGCAACATATGAATACATCATCTGTGTAGCCATGCAACATATGTTAGTCAAAATTCCCAAACCATATGGTTGTATCTTATTCTAGAATGTCACCACAATGCTCCCTCCCATCATCATGGCTTTCCTTGTGGATGTTTCAAGTCCAACAAAGAATCATTTATGATACCATGCCTTCAATAGGGAAAAAACAAGGTACCTCTTTCTAGAATTGGGAATGTTGACTATCTAAACTCTCTCTCTTTTTCTTTCTCAAACAACTTGCACAAAAACTAACATTGCTGAATTAATACTCTCTTGAATTTCCATATATCCCAAACATGGGAGTAAAAGACATACAAATTGTGCTAATGAACACACATATTGTTCAACTCAATAGTGTTGAAAAACACAGTGCCAAAAGTATCAAAATGGGATTCATGCACACATACAATACTACCAAATTGGAAGCAAAATAGTTCCAAATATGTCAGATCTGAGCTCTCAAAATAAGGAAAGACCCAAAAGTCCCAATATGTACTTTCAATATATTCTGCCATAGTACCCAAGAACTCACATGATCGATGTGTAAAAAAGGATCAATAGTTTCTACTGATTAGTTAAGACTTCTAATACCAATTATTGCTAAAGTAGGGCCAATCAGTTTAAAACGAAAGACTACCTATCATACCAAAATTGAAGAATAGAGAGCCAAAGCTGGTACTCTGAAACATGAAAAGACTCAGAAACGTGTTATAAGTATAAATCTAGGGTTCTCCAGAGTAACAAATACCGTTGTTGGGATACTCCAAGAGTACCAAAGCAATCAGCACCAAAGAAACTTACTCTTTCCAAGCCCCTTGTGAGCCCAAGCCCTGGCCTCCTCGGGGATCTTCTTGCTGCACTCTGGTAAGTTTTTGGTGCTTATGGTCACAACAAAATATAATGGATGGTAAGAATGCAAGCAAACAAACATGAATGATCCAAAAAGAAAGGTGGAGTCCAAAGACTTGTCGCATGCAACACAAAACCCAAGGGCGTGGATATAGTCTGCTCCACCCACCACGTATGGGGGCTTGGGAACAAAGTGAATCTATGCCCCCGGTTAATCCTCTCTTGCATGACTTTCACAAAATCAGTGTGCCCGTGAGCATCTTTTCAATCTGACTCCAGCTTTTCGTATTCCCTCTGTAATGAAAATTCAAATTATTACAAAATAGCACCAAACAATAAACAACAATACCAAACAATAGCCAACATTGTATATACCTAAACAAAGCATAAAAGTGCCAAACAGTACTAAAAAACAAAATCAGAAGTACCAAAAGTACCAAACATGATCTTAAAAGTACCAAACATTGCATAGAAAATGTCAAATAGTACTAAAAAGAGAATCAAGAAGTACCAAAAGCGAATCAAGAAGTACCAAAAATACCAAGAAAAATCTTAGAAGTACCAAAAAAACAATATGAAATTTATCAAAAATTCCAAACGTTTTATTATAATGACCACATCGCATTCATAAGCTTCAAAAGAACGAAGAGTACCAAACAGAAAAAAGAATACTACAACCTCCCTTCTGAGGGACTGGGTGTCCGTTTGTTTGCACTTCAACTTAACATGCGCCTGGTCAAAATGAGCTCATCATCCACTTCTTTGAGGAGTTTGTGTCCGCAGCTCAACCAGGTGCTTCTCCAGCTCATGAATCTCGTCCTTGATTACTTGGACGATTGTGTTTTCACCCTACCTGACCAACAATTTTTCCTTCTTCTTCTGAATGATGTCCTTTAATTCTGACAGCCTTGCAAGCATCCTCCCTGATCTTTCTACGACTCTTTAATTCATCGCCTCGAACTCAAGCATATATCATGGAGTGGACAGAGTAGCGTGGGACACACTGTCCTCACCTCCGAACTTGCTGGAGTGCTCTCTCTTGCCTCCAACTCCTAGCTGCCCACTCTGAGGGGGCCCGTTAGACCTGCTCCAATTTTTCAACTTTATCCGTAGGCCATCCTTCTTGTTGCTGCACATTGCAATCACATTCTCACCAAATCTTGCCCATGCTATCTTGTGAGAGGTAGGGTCCAAATTGGCGGCCTTGCAGCACTCAAAGGCAAAGCCATAGCATTTGGCGAATCTGGTTGTGATTTCGCTGCAGGAGGGAGGAGCCTAGTACACCTTGTGGACCAGCAGATGGCAGTCATCCACAAATTGTGGATGTAGTTGGTTAAGATATATCTTAACATTTTTTTTATATCCCAGCCTGAAGATCGTTAGCCATTGACTGTCTAACAAAACTTCCGTAGGATCGGGTACTCATCCATTTTGTTTTTTCCTACAAAACAAATAGTGTTAATTTTAACGCAAATTATTCACTGTAAATCCTCACGTAGAAAGTACTAAATAACCAAATAAATTACCAAAAGAAGCTATACTTCCAAATTCAGTACCATAAGCAGTTTTTTAAAATTCCAACTTATGTACAAAAATCAGTTAAAGTACTAAATTAAGTACCAAAAGCAGCTAAAGTACCAAAAGTACTAAATTAAGAACTAAAAGCAATTGATTACTACCATAATACCAAAAGTATTAAAAGCAGCTAAAATACCAAGTTAAGTACCAAAATTAGTAATTACTAAAGTACCAAAAGTAGCTAATTACTACCACAATACCAGAAGTGCCAAACTAAGTATCAAAAGTAGCAAAGTACTACTTAAGTACCAAAAGCAGCTAAAGTACCAAGTTAAGTAAGTACAATCAGCTAAAGTACCAAATTAAAAGCCAAATATAGGCAATTATAGACAAGAATTGAAATGTACATTAACAATTGATAAAGATGGTGAAACAAAAATTACACACATATAAGCCGATCCTTTGAAAAAAAGTACATTAAGTTTTGTTTTTAAGAAAGGGCTTGAAACAAAATCCCTTTCTTCCTACTTGCTACATCAAAATTAAAAGGTAAATTAAAAAACATTAAATATCAAACTTTAATCAAACAAAGACTTCTTAATTGTCATTGTCCGAATCCGAGTCTTGTGCGGAAGCTTGTCCTTCACTCTCACTTCCGGACATCTCCCCTTCCCCTTCCGCTTCTGCTTCACCGGCTTCTTCACCTGACCCCTCCTCTACATAAGATGCCGAGCTTCTCTACACATTACAAAAAATAACAAAAGTCAATAACCAATAAGTAAAGTAAATGAAACTCATTAACAAGCAAGAAAGATTAATAAAAATGATTATTAGATAATAGAAGCAAATGAGACAAACCATATGTCTCATGAAGAAACTAAGAGTTTCTATCCTTTAACGCCTTAGCATTTTTCTTAATCTTTCCTTGCTATTTTTCTTGACTGTTGCATTTTGAACTATGTTTCTTACAATCTGTATTTTTGAACTGTTTCGTTGCAAAGTTCACAATTTTTGGTCATGAAGAAAATACATCGCTAAGTCAAAAACACTTAAAAAATAATTTTGGCCAACTGTCATGACACTGTCGCATTTGTTTCATTTCGAAAAAATGTGACACTGTCTTATAAATGCCTTAGAAATATTTTCTGGCCGACTGTCGCATTTTTCGCATTTCGGAAAGAAGCGACACTGTCAGGTTTTTTGCCTTTCGGGAAAAAGCGACACTGTCTGCAAATGCCTTAGAAAATGTTTTTCAGACCTGTCTCATTTTTTGACCTTCTGAAAAAAGTGACACTGTCAGGTTTTTTGCCCTTTGAAAAAAAGCGACACTGTCGAGCTTTTTGCCTCTTGGAAAAAGTGACACTGTCTCCAAATGCCTTCCGAAAAAATACGAAGGTGCCCTTGAAAATGCGACACTGCCATTGAAAATGCGACATTGCTCTTAAAAATGCGACACTGCTCTTAAAATCGCAAAGGCATCTTTTAGCAAAATGCGAAGGTCTACAGCGTGAAGTAATGGGCAGAAAGCGGCTGATGCACGAAGGACAGTGACAGGAAACTAGAATCAGTTTTGATAAAGCCTAATGCATTTCTTTGATTAGAGCTTTAACTTAATCAGTTCCCTAGATTGATCACATAAATATTAAAAGAAAGATACATAGATCAAGAGAAAGAGGATAAAGATCACTAATACAGAACAGACAGAACTGTAAAAGTTTGAGGTAGCTCCTAAGTGAGTTTACAGAATAGCAGTAGCTAGTCATATTACTAGTGAGAGAGAACATCTCTCTTGCGCCAACGTGCTGATCTAAGAATCAGACAATGCTCAAGAAAAATATTGTAAATTCGATTCTGATAATAGAAGCGATTTTCGTAATGCCTTGTTCTGTAATGTGTATGATCTACAATATTGGAATGCATGCTAGCATTAGATAACTTTCTGCTATTGTTTTACTCAACATAATCTGTTGTTTACAAGTTTAATTTTACAACAGATCATCAGAAGCAATCTGAGGCTTGGAAGTGAATTAGACCGTAGTTAGTAGCAGTAGCTACGGCTGCCAAGTTGGCTCTATTAACCCTTCATCTCCAGTTCAACCCGAAACCACGGTTTCTATCAGTGGTATCAAGGTGCGGTTGATTTCGGATCAGTGGTCTCAGAGCCACCCTTCAGCTCTATCAAAGCCCTGTCTGATTCCTTTAAGCTATGGCATCCATTAGCAGCATCCTATCTTCCTCCATCAAAGACAGTTTTAAATGCCTGATCTAACCACACTCTCCAAGGTGAGAGAAATGTGGAATACTTTGCTAAACGAAGTCACAAATTCAAATTATGCTTCTTGAAGAACAACTGACCAATCTGAGATAGGATGGTAAAGACCTCACCTCCTTCATCAGAAGAATGAAGGACCTATTCCTTTCACTACACAACTCCGGAACAGAGAATGCAATCTCAACAGAAAAGCAGCTCACATACTTGCTACGAGCTCTACCACGATCGTTTCAGATGACTCGAACATTGCTTGCTAAAGATCCATAGATGACCCTTGAGAAGGCTGTAATTGAGATCAGAGAAGTAGTGGAAGCTCGTGAACCCCTTGATGACAAGGATAGCTTTGATCAAGCTCTTTATAGCAACAGAGAGAAGCAAAATAAGAATTTCAAGCTAAGAGGGAGTTAGACCAAAGACAAGATCGAAAAAAGCAGTTAGAGAAAGCCAAAGAAGAAAAATAGAAGACTAGAAATAAACCGAGACAGTAGAATGGTGAGAAGAAGACCTGTACGAGATGCACATGAAAAAGGCCACACTGTTGATAAGTGCTGGTTCAATCCAAAGATAGAGTGCAACCACTATCACAAAATGGGTCACGTAATTGTTGACTGCTACCAAAATTTCAAAAACAAGAAAGCTCATAGCAGATGGGAGAGCGACAATAGCTCATCCTACGTGAAGGAACCCGAGTCTTCCAAGATGGCTGAAGACAAAGCCAACAACGACAAGAACCCATTAGCTTACTTGTGTACTGATGTCTGTGCGACATCAACTTCAGATATCCAGCACTTGATTGGTCTTGTTAGATGTCTACCATTATTCTCAAAGTTGATGCATTGTATGTAATTTGTATTTTGTCAATTTCACGTGTACTTCAATAAAATTTAATATTCGTTTTGTTTGTATATTACAGATCAAATATCTTTATCATGATCAACCAACAAATATGTCATTTGCTGAAGAAATGTCTCAAAACAGGTATTTATATTTTAGTATTTATGAAATAATATGTACTTATTATTTGGACATGTAGCATTGTGTGTTACATATGTGTTTGCGAGAAAAAAGACCTCTTTTTTGAGTTATTTTTGACGGAAAATCATCGCCACGTGCTATTACGCCGATGCAGAACTGCTTAAAGCTAACACGTAAATGGCCCATTATGGCTAGTTGTACTTTTATTGAAACTCTGTCTATTTATTGATTTATGCTGGACTTATATTAATTTAAGAGGCCTATGCCCCTAGCTCCTGGATTTGTCGGGGCTAGGAGGTGCCAGTTCATCTTGAAAACCAGTTAAATGGCAATTTTATTCACTGTAGGTCACTTAAATGACTCTGCCCTTAAGTTTGGGCCCAACTGGTAAAAGCCCCTATTGGTGTCCATTCATGAAGAGGTGCACCTCTTTGGGCCCCAGCCTTCCGTAGCATTAGAGAGGGGCCTCTACGTAACAGTTTCCATAATCCATTGCCATTTTGAGAGAGAGAGAGAGAGAGAGAGAGAGAGAGAGAGAGAGAGAGAGAGAGAGAGAGAGAGAGAGAGAGAGAGAGAGAGAGAGAGAGCTTGTGGAGAAGGAGGGAAGGAGTAGAAGCATTGTGCTTGGTGCCTCCCACTTCAGACCCTATCTATTTGTTGTATCTCATCTTCTCTACCCTCATCCTATTGTTTGATTCCATAGACGCAAGGAGGAGGAAAGGAGAAGAGGCTGATCTGCCTGGTGCCTTCCACTCTCACTTCTTTGTTGGATCTTTGCTGCAAATTGCTTATATTTCATTGCTATTGATTCACTACTTTGATCTCTAGCACTGTATTATCATCATTTCTTTTGTTGAATCAAATTTGGTGTTGTCTCTTGTGGCTTCTAACATTGTGGTTGCAGGCTGTGAAGCTTTGAAAGCCATTTGCTGCCCACTCTTAACTGATTACCATTTCATTTCATTAAGATTTTGATTTGGTGCCATTTGCGTTTGTAGTGTCTAATCTTGTGGTTGTAGGTTGTGGAATTGTGGAAAGCTTTGCCACCTTAATTAGAAAGATCTGAGGCTTAGAAGATTGTTGTCTCCCTGCCTTACAGTTGTTTGAATCACTTATTTGTGATTCTATTTGTGATTAATTGTGTTTTTAAGTCTGAGAAGTCTGTGAATCACTTATTGTTTTCTGCTCAAAGATTACTTTCTTGAGAGGGTTCTGTTTAGTGTGAAATAGTGCTTTTGATTTGCAGATTGAAGATTATTGCTCTATAATAGAAACTCTTGAACTGCAAATCAGTGTTCTGCTCTGTTCATCTGAAAGCTTTGCCATTATTGGTCACCCAAAGATTATAAGCTTACTCTAGAAGCTATCTATTTCAAATCCTGTTAACTTCTGCCTTGTTCAACGTGAAGAAGAGTTAATTTTCTTACTCTGCCAGTCACTGCTTGGGTATTCAAACACATGATTCTCCCCAAAACCCTGCTCCATTGCTTCTTATGGCTCTCTTCCACCCTGCGGCTCCCTACCTCCTTCATATGCAGTGGGCTTTTCCCTCACCAACAGTCCTTTCTCACTTGATTTGCAGACCATTTGAAGGTCGCCACCTAAGCCTACATGCTGACCCTGTGACTTCACACTTGTTTTTGGATCTTCTAACCCTCCACCACAGTCTGTGGCCCACTCCATTCCATTGTTTGTGTGCACCCATTTCACGTTGCCCTGGTCCGTTTAGAGCCTAACGTTTGCCTGTGGCTCTTTGCCATTACCAATTTAAAAACAAAAAAATCCGAAAACTTCTTAACAAGAGCCTTGAGAATCATCCCTAATTATTCTTTGATTGAATTGTTTGTTTAAGAGGCCATTGCCCTAATAGATAGTAGATTCATTGAAACCCTTATGTATCTAGGGCATTTATCCAGGATTTGAGAGGACTTATAAATTGTATTATTAAGAGGTCATTATACTGATCTTTCATCATTGCCCTAACTACACATAACTTCTTGGGCCGATTCTAAGTCGGTTTGGATGATTGGTCTGACTGATAATATCAATTGTGAAACCAATTCAAGATTCGGGAGCTAACCATTTGTTGTAGGTTTGGCACTTGTTTGGCAACTGAACGCAAAGCCAATTTAGCTGCATACAGGGAAACACTAAACTCACATTCATCTTATTATTGTCTTGATAACCATTGCTTACTGCATTTCGATTATAAATAAGCGATAATGCAAGGCCCCTGTTTGTGGTTTATGAAATTATGTTGCTTTAATTGAACAACTATAACCGCCTTATTGCTAAGCAATAATTGAACTTTGTAAATACTTGCTTCGGCCATTAAGAACTTCTAACAAACGAGGTATAAGCCTATTGATTGAGAGAAATCCTAATAGCCATTTTATAGCCCATTTAGCTTTTCGAAAGTCATGGCTTTCTATAGTGGAATGGTTCTTGGCCATTTCAAAGTTCCCTAGGCTACCTAAAAATTGCCTGTTGACTGTTAGAAATCTGCCTTGCCGATTGCCATTGAAAGTGCTGGTGGTCATGAATGCCTTATTTTTGACTCCATACCCAATGGAGCTTGAGCTGTAATTGTGGTATAGACCGACTTCCGTTAGCATTTCCTTAGATTGGCAGTCTATTTGGGGGTCGTTTTATATTCCTTCAATATGACATTTTTTTTTTGTGTTAATGCTCAAAGCACGACGCCTCCACGAGATTTCGAAAAATTAAAAAGGATGGAAGCTTATCAAAAAAGCAAATCGCGAAAAAGAGCGCAAATGATTGATCGAGTACTTAGTGGAAAATCATCGTCATCAAGTTCTGGCACTCGACCTCGACAAAGAACTACGGTACTATAAATTTGCAATTATTAAAAATTTGAGAACAAATTAATTGTCATGCAAATCATTTTTTGCATCAACAAGCTAACCATTCTTATGTTTGTTACATGAAATTAGTATCAAAAAGAGTATGACAAAAAGATATCTTGTGAGTGTAAGCAATGCAAAGGATTTAAAATTCGACTAAGACAAATTGTGGCACAACATTTCTGGAGGTTTGGAAAGCATGTTGAGGAGCCTGATGTGGTTTTGGAGGTATATTTTATTTGCTTAGTATTAGTCTTTATCATACACAATGTTTTTGAAAAAAAAGACTAATGTATGTATACTTTTTCTCTCTTGCAGAATAGTACATTGGTGTCAACCTCTTGCACAATTGATAATCTTATCAACAAGATAAGAAATATTGATTTTGGATCAGCTTTGGCATTGGACGAAGATCTAGTTGATGATTTTATTGATGAGGTCACTAGTGACTACACACCGAGTAATGTGTAGGTTATTGTTAGCATCTGTGCTAAAACAGAAAAAAAATAAAAAAGAGAGAAATAAAACTCCGTGGCATGTGTTTTGTTAGTCCACGTACGAGTGTCTATTAAAAACTTCCGCCATGGCATGTGTTTGTAAGCCCATGAGTAGAAGCTTACAAAATATTAAAATAGCTTAAACTTAGATTTAGAACTCAGGCTTAGGAAGATTAGAAATATTTTATCTTAAGTTTTCTTGAGTTAAGAAACTTTGAAATTCTAAATCCTAAGTTCTAAGATGGATTCTCCGAAAGGTAATGGAAAATGATCACGTTCAGTGATGGCGTTAAGTTTCTTAAAGTCGACACAAATGTGGAGTTTTCAATTTTTCTTGCGAACGATGACAAGTGGGGAGACCCACTCAGTATGCTCAATTTCATAGATAAATCCCGCATCTAATAGGCGTTGTAATTCTTCTTTGATCTTGGCCTTGTAGATTGGATTGCATCTGTATGGACGACTAGCAGTTGGCCTCGCACCCAGTTTAAGCGGGATAAGATGCATAGCTACTTGGGGTGAGACACAAAGACATGTTGATATTTTCACAGAAGCTTTTCAAGCCATCTGTGTTGTTCACGATTGAGATGAGCCCCGAAGTGGAAATATATTCATTGGTTTCATTTGGCTCACTCAAAGAAAGGGTGATGGTTCGCGTAGGGCCTTCGTAAGGCGAATTACCATTTGGCTCACGTTGAGCTTGGGGTAATTGGATTGTGACATCCTCGATCGTATAGTCCTTAAAGTATGCAAGGTTGAATCAATGGTGCATCTCATCATCTAATCTACAATGAGCAAGATACAAACTACGTACATAATTACGTGAAAAAGCTTATTAACGTCAACCAAAAGTGACCTTTTGGTGACGCTTGGACCGGTTTTGGCAAGTGGATTAGCCTGTCGGGCTTTACAAAGAGGCCCAACGAGACCCGCCGAGCTTTACAAAGAAGCCCGTCGGGCCCGCCATTGCGCCAGTACATGGAATATTTTACCTTCATAGAAAGTGGACGGGCTCGACGGGCTTCTTTGTAAAGCCCGGTGGGTCTCGTCAGGCCTCTTTGTAAATCCCGACGGGTAACCTATTTGGCAGGTTTCGGTTAGTGGAATGTAAACACAAACATTATTAACGTTCTAGGGCATCGAAAATAAACCTTAAATTTTTCAAATTTCACTTACATAATTACAATTTTGAAAACCCTGCTGTCAAATGGTTCAAAGTTATTTGCAATGGTCCCAATGCAAACAACAAGAAAGATGAGAGTGGTTATTTTGCCATCGACTCTACCAAGCTTTGGACAGATCAAAGCGATACATTTGTTTTTCCTCATACATTTCTTCTATGTCTTCAAAATGTATGTGCTCTTTTGTTGTCAATCAATCAATTTTCGATATATGCAATGTATATTATGTATAATGATACCCAAGCAACTGTAACATAGCTATGTATACTAACTATGAGTCAATATTTATGGTAACATCGATCAATTACAGGTGGTCCCCCGATCGTTCAGATCCTAGATGGCGGCACGTGATTCAAGTAATTGAAAAACTCTTGAAATATCTGCAAATATGAGACAACGGACTGGACCTATGAATGTCTCTAGTTGTAGAGGAGATGTAACATTGCCTCATTGTCCCCTATGGCAATAACCACTATCAAATCATTTTTGTAGCTGTTTTAAGGCTTTCTTTCACATCTCAACTAGATCGATGAATGTCTCATTTTTTCGTGCATCATTCACTTGATAGTACTTGAATCACTAGTGCTATTGTGTTTCTATGTGACAGGCTCATACATGGTGACATGCAGAGTGCATTGGCAGCTTGGGATAAATTCCTATAGAACTTTAAGATTGCATTTTTTACTAACTTGGACGATTTTGAATTCTATCATTGATTCACAAATTGGAATAGGGCCTTTGGATGTTCTTTGAAGATTTTTAGGAGGTAGTGTGTCGTCATGGATCCAACATTGATCAAAGTGTCATTTAGTTTTTTAATATAGGTGCTCATAAGAGAATATAATATCTATTGTAAACTTTGTTGGGCGGTTCTCTCTTTAGACCTCTCACAGTGCCTAAACAAACCAAAAAAGGCCCAAAGAAGACTTTTAGGATGTTGTTGGTGTGATGCCTCGTGCCTCTCTAAGTGATTGATCCATAGCTTGGGGGCTAGATCCGTTCGATCTAGGTTTGGTTGGGCTGGTTTGTCCACCATCAGGTTCCCTTGTGTTGCTTATGATTGGCATGCTTAGAATAGGATCCTTGGATTGAGGACTTTATCTTGATATAAACACGGGCTAACAATACTGGATCGGACTTCAAGATAGTTATGTCTAGAATGAATAGTATAATAATTTAAGAAACTATGAAAAATCTTAGTTTGTAAAGTTTTATCTAGTAATTTCCCAATTTTGTACTCAATAAAAGTTACATCTAGCCAATACAAATATATTCATACATTTATAGCACAATATATTCTAAAATTTCTTGTTGGGTTGGGTCTTCAACTATGGCAAAGGCATATTCAATGGTAGTTGGATTTATTTACTGATTTGTCATCACGCTATATAACTAATTGAAATAAACAAAAAAAAATTAGTAGTTGGAGGATATTAATCGACATAGTTTAGTTGGAGGATTTTGATGAAGGCAAATTCTTTCTTAGATAAACAATCTAAGTATAGTGGAGAGAAACTCAAAGTTTTAGGAGGTGAACAATGAAAAAATTTCTACAACTCCTAGTATGAGACAATTTTGATAATTTTCTATACCAGCTCCTAGTATGCGTGCCACTTGATAAAATGGGTGGCCTGGATTGTGGTTCTTGTGGCAAGACGTAGACCATCTACTCTCATGTACATACTACAACCAACACTAGGCAGCCATGTGGTTTAGTGCTTGTAAAAAAGTTTCAACTTAACTTTATAAAAAACCTACAACATTAAAATGAAGTCAATAGTAGACTCAAATAAAACCTTTTAACTTTTTCTTTTTTGCAATGTGGTATGTTATTAATGGTATGTTAAGCTATTAGTGATATGTTATATACAACATATATACAACATAGTAACGCTAGTTGGGCAGTGCCATGTAAGGGGCAAGCCCCTAAGATGTCACTTCGCAGTGGTTGGGAATTGAGCCTGCGCCTAGTCGACCACAATTATACACCCCGCTCTGATTGACAAACCTTTGAACTTTAGAAGTATTGCTAAAACTAGCTGATTTTTGGCAAAGGGAAAAACTTCTAAATTCAAAACTAAGCAATAAAATGTAAATCTTTGGCCACTTTCAATTTGTAGATTTTTAAAGAGCACTCACGTGGTCACCAAGGATGATGGAATCTACTCTTGTAATGGTAATATCCACCTCTCTCTGACCGGGAGGTAATGGAGTTCACCATTGGATATTTCCAACTTTTGACACGTTTCCCACGTGGTGCTAACAAGTGGTAGCATTGGGGCCCTAATTGTATCAAGATCCAACCCTAGCTCTTATGACAACTTAGGGCTCGCACCCACTTGTTACTCCCATCTTCACCTCCCAAGCCCTAATTCCTATTTGAGGACCCCAGCACAACCTAGTGAACACTTTAGGGTTGTTGTTAAGGTTTATTTGTGGATGTACACTGCTTACATGTCGATTTGTGTTTGGCTGTTTCACTACTGTCTTTGGCTTGGGGGGGTTTGTTTCTCGAAAACCAAGATTAGGGGATACACATGAATCTTTTTGTAGGTTTCAAGTATCCTTAGCTCTGTCATAGATTGTGATTCTCTCTCTCTCTCTCTCTCTCTCTCTCAATACATGATTTGTATAATTTGAATCCGTATTCTAAGAGTACTCTTCCTTGTAGCTGATGATTTTGGGAAATTTGGTTTTGTTCTTGGATTAATTGGTGATTCTTTCTGTCTCGGTTTGCATGTCATTGCAAAGCTTTTGCTGGCATTTTGGAGAGCTGCTCTGTCATGGCTTTTAATTTTTGTGCCAATTTTTGATATGCCACCACTGGAATATGAGTTCTCAATCACTATCTGGAAAGCATGCGTGCACTGGGTTAGGATGGGGTTACGAGCATTTATAGCATCAGTGAGAGCAAGGGTTTTGTCATACTATCTCGATATGGATCATCGAGACTCTGACCGAGCAACAATTGCTAGAAGAGATTTTGTTTTTGAATTTTTCAAGCTTGAGGAAACAATCCTCCTGCGGTTCATCAACTCCATTCTCGTTCATCATTATAAGACATGATCATATATCTCCATAGCTTGTCTCATTTTCGGTAGCAATTTGAGCCGAATTCTTTCCTTTCCATGGCTAGAGGTAGCGTGAAATAGATATCTTGAAATTCTACTATGTAATGTACCACCGTTCTTGAGAGCCACAACTGCTCCTTATGATCAGAGCAGAAATAAGTGATGCAGATTCTTAGTTAGGGATTGTAGATTTGCTTGCATGGATTGGGTTATGGAGGGCACTTTATTGGGTTTTCGCCGAAAAGTTCAGCCTCTGGCATCTGTTTTTATCTTATACCGAAATTCGAATACACTACTTTCCAGTGTAGGGGAGGGAAAGTCCGCTATGGTTGATGTTGTATTGTAATGCTTTATTTTTGTATCACAATTGCAGATTTCTTGAGAATATCGTAGAATCGGTTGTATAGATGGGTTGATATTGATGCATGCATCACCAGTGCTGCCTTGGTTAGAATGAAATAGGTTTTGCATATTTGAAACAGACCATCTTGTAAAGATTTCGGAGTAAAGGAAGGCTGTAAAATTTGCAGTATTATATTGCTGCTGGACTTAACATGGTCTGTTCTAGGGATGGAAAGGCAAGAGTTCTCTTTGGTGCCAGAATTGCTCAAGGGAGGTGCATGTGGTGGAACTGGAGGGAATCTCCAGTTATTTCATCAATCCTTACACCAAGGTTTATATACTTGCCATTTTCTCTTGTCCTTTCACCTCCTTCGTGTCGATTTAGATTATGCTTATCATATAAACACTTCATTCTTTTGACTGTTGTGATGGTTAATCCTGCTTTTCTACATTTGGTCTGACGTATTGGAATAATTTGGTTTTCTTGCTATAAGCAAGACATGTTTCCTTTTTTCCAGATATGGCATAATCTTGGGCTCTTTTTGTTTATTTCAGATCCCAATGAGAGTCTCCTTTCCCCAAGTCATACAAGCTCTCAAGTTGAAACTGTTAGTTGAAAGAACATACATTTCATAGTCTGAGTCTGCGAAACAGAGGATTTTCTTGGCATTAGGATATGACGTGGCATTAAGCCATTTCTTGATGTACAGTGATATGAGACATATAATCTATTTGCCCACAAGGCATCGATAGTTTTTCGTGATTATTTCTCTTGTGTACTGTTCTTCCTTTCAATACTCTGCTTTGCTTGTGTGATCTGTGTCGCTGCCTCTTTGCTTGTGCGATCTGTGTTGCTGCAGGGAGTCTTTAAGCTTCAAAGGTTATGGGCCCACAGTTACGCTAATTGCGACAGAACGCAGAACTATCAGCAACTTCTACACAACGATGGCAATGGAGGGACAAATGGCTGAGACGAGAGCGATTGAAAAACTAGAGAATGCTGCTGGTTACCCACTTTGGCGATGGAGGATGAAAGTGATCCTCATGGAGAAATCACTCTGGGGGATCGTTGATGGGACTGAGAAGGCGCCAGCTGCTGACGCTGAAGGGGTGCAGATGAACGAAGGGTTGGTGAAAGCGTTTATGGCTCGAGAATACAAAGCCCTTGTCACAATCTGCTTGACGCTGGGAGAGACACCCGCAGTGCAAGTCCAAGATGCAAAAACTGCAAAGGAAGTGTGGGACACACTTGCAACGATCTATGAAGGGAAGAGTGTCACAAACGTCTTGTTGTTAAGGAGGAAACTGGCCACCACAAAGATGGCAGAGGGCGATTCTCTGAGCGCATATCTAGAGAAGATGACAGGATTAGCAAGGCAGCTTGAAGCCGCAGGCACTCCAGTTGAAAGAACGCATCTGATATTTGCCATTTTGGGAAGCCTTCCTCCCTCATATGACCCACTCATCATGGTGCTTGAAGGATGCAAGCTTGATGAGATTGAGTTGGGTTTTGTAACCCAACGATTGCTACAGGAGGAGCCTGATCCCGAATGAAGAGCATGCACTGATCAGAAGACTCAACTACATGAACTTTGCTCAGAAACAGGAACACTTAAAGAAAGACACAGGGACTAGCCAAGAGCGTGAAGAAACCAGACCTGCTGCAGAAACCCATCCTCAGACCAAAAGGAGCACTGGGAGTTGTCTGCTACTACTGCAACATTACTAGACACATAGCCAGAGAATGCAGGAGAAAGCTAGAATATATGAGGAAAAGAACAGAGGCACAAGCGAATGTAGCAGAAGCAGAAGACAATAATATAGTGCTCATGGCCTTAGTGGAATCCGAAGAGCAGAAGGAATGCGTGCATTTCAAGGGAACAAGGGTGGAGGAAACACCACTCAAAAGGGTTCCATGGAAGAGAGCCGGGATGGAGCTGATCAGCAAATCTGGGGAAAATTCAAAAGGCAGAGATAACAACTGGTACCTGGACTCAGGGGCATCATGTCATATGACTTTTGACATGAGCCCTTTTTCTAGCTATCAAGAGGTCCATCCAGTAAGGCGAGTAATTATTGGTGATGGGATGGCCCTCTATTCACCAGGAACAGGAACAATATGCATGAAACTCATGAATGGAAGAAGCGGAATCCTGAAGGACGTCTTATATGTAACTCAACTGAGCAAGAACCTATTGTCTGTAATAAGAATGACAGAGATGGGGCTGGAAGCGTGTTTTTCAGGAGACAAATGTCACATAACCAAGGAAGGCCAAAGCCTAGCCACAGCGTTGGTAGAAGATGGACTGTACAAATTCATGAGCAAGCCAATTAGTTTATATCAAGCAAATATAGCTGTGGCAAGGACTAAAAAGGATGTGATATGGCACAAGAGATTGGGGCATATAGGAGCAGAGGTGATTGATGTGGAAGGAAAATTTGGTGAAAGGATTGGATTACCATGGAGAAGGAGAAGCCTACACTTGTCAAGGCTACGTCTTAGGGAAGCAACACATGGAGCCCTTCAAAAGGAGGCCAGGCATAATCACCACTTCACTACTGGAGCTGGTCCATACAGAGATATATGTGGGCCAATGGAAGTTGAATTGTTGGGACATTCCAAGTATTTCTTGACCATCATAGATGATTACAGTAGGAAGGTATTTCTATATACATTGCGCAACAAGGATCAGACTGTAGACAAATTCAGAGAATTCGTCAACATGGCAGAAAACCAGACAGGAATGAGAGTAAAGAGAGTCCGCTTAGACAATGGCGGAGAATACATAGGGAACAAATTCCAAAGTTATTGCAAGGACAAGGGAATTCACCATGAATTTACCATGAGGTATACACCCCAACAGAACGGCTTGGCAAAGCGAAAGAATAGGAGCCTGTTGAACATGGCCAGGTGCATGTTACATGATAATGAAGTGCCCAAGTTCCTGTGGGCCGAAGCGGTAAGCACTGCAGCTTACATACTAAATAGGGTGCCTAGTACCACACCAGAGATTGTGTGGACAGGCGGACACAAGCCTACAGTGGAGCACATGAGAATATTTGGCTGTAAAGCCTATGCTCACATACCTGACGAGACTCGGAAGAAGCTGGATAAAAGGGGAAACCCTTGTGTGTTTGTAGGGTACCCAGACAATGCCCAAGGTTACAAAGTCTATGATCCAATCAAGCGGAAGGTGTTACTATCTAGAGACATCATCTTTGAAGAAATGGATTATATGGAATCCAATATGAACGAGGTAAAAAGGGGGCAACCAGAGGTAATAATCATAGACAGTGGATGGGACACAACTCCTGCCAGGATAGAGGAAAGCCTTACAGAAACTCAAGGAGGCAACGATGAGTAGGAACCAGAAAACAATGAGGCGACAACCCAGGAAATACTGCAAGGGCCAAGGAGGTCAATGAGAGAGAGAAAGACCCCAAAGAGATATGATGAGATGAGCTTTCTGGGGTACGAGCAAGTGGAAGCATACACAGCCAAAGAACCTGAAAACCTGTCAGAAGCGCAAGAAAGTCCAATTGGAAGTTGTGGGAAGACGCCATGAAGGAGGAACTAAAGTCAATCGAAGTAAATGATGCATCGGACATGGTGGATCTGCCCCCTGACAGGAAAGCATTAGGCAGTAAATGGGTCTTCAAGGTAAAGTGCAGATGGGAACGTTGAAAGATACAAGGCCCGATTGGTGGCAAAGGGCTTCAGCCAGGTTGAAGGGATCGACTACATGGAAAACTTTGCCCTAGTGGTGAAGATGAGCTCACTCACAACAATACATAACATGGAAATCGAATAGATGGACGTAAAGACTGCCTTCCTACATGGGCATTGGAAGAAGAGGTGTACATGAGACAGCCGCCTGCATTAGAAGACGGGACTGATAAGGTATGTCTGTTAAAGAAAGCATTATACAGTCTGAAGCAGTCATCTAGGATGTGGTACTTGAGACTTGATGAGTTCTTCTTAGGAATCGGTTTTAAGAGATGCCATTCTGACAACAGCATATATGTGAAAAGAGAAAGAGAGATGTTTTTACCTTTTGCTGTATATGTAGACGACATCATAATTGTTGGAAGTAACAAGGAAAAGTCAAAGATGTTAAGGAGCTTCTCAAAAATGAATTTGACATGAAAGATATGGGAGCAGTGCATTTTTGTTTGGGAATTCAGATCAGAAGATATAGGGAACATGGGATGACTTGGATGACACAAGAAAAATTTATAAAATCATTGATAACAAAATTCAGAATGAGTGAATCATTCCCTGTCTCCACTCCCTTAGACACCAATGTAAAATTAAGCTCAGAGATGAGCCCAACATCTCAGCAAGAGAGGGAAGAAATGAGAAGAAAACCTTTTAGAAATCTAATTGGTTCATTAATGTACGCCATGGTTTGTACACGTCCTAACATAGCAGTAGCTGTCACCAAACTAAGCCAATTTTTGGATGATCCAGGGGAAGAACATTGGACTGCTACAAAGAGGGTATTAAAATATTTGAAAGGAATTGACAAACTTGGATTAACATTCAGAGCATCAGATGACATGATGATGGGATTTGTAGATTCTGATTGGGCAGGGGATCAAGATGGCAGGAAATCAACTTGTGGTTACATATTCATGTTAGGAGGAGGCTGCGTAAGCTGGAGTTGCAAGAAACAAGCTTTTGTAGCGCTCTCATCAACGGAGGCTGAATACATGGGGGTATGTTGGCAAAGGAATACGTATGGATAGGTAACTTGATGGATGAACTGGGGATTTCAAGGACAGGGATGACATTGCAGAATGATAATCAAGGATGTTTGTTTCTGAGCAAGAATGCAGGGATTCACAAGAGAAGCAAACACATCAGCATTCAGTATCATTTCGTGCGAGAGTTAATAGAAGAAGGGGCACTCAAACTCCAATATTGCCCAACTGACAGCATGTTGGCTGACATAGCCTGCAACTGCGATATTGGGTGCACCTACAGGTAGCAGCAATTTCACATACAAATTGCCGAAGACATTTTTTGATCTAATCGTTCCATCTGTTTATTCTTAAGAGAAGCTTATTGTAATTCATGAATAGCCTTCGCACTGAAAAAGAGAGATGATTCTAATCATTCAAGCTTTGAAAGTGTATCAGGGCTAAGATAGGAATTTTTAAACCTGCAGATGGTTTCGGTCTGCCTTCTACATGGGCTGCTACTCCATCTTTGAGGTCATTTGCATCTTCGGAATCACTTGCTAGTAGCAAAGAAGCAGAAGTTAGTCATGCATCAGTAGCTACAAGTAGTCAATTCATTGGAAGGAGCAACGTTTTTATGAAAGAAACAACTTAAGCAGTCGCTAATATGACTGCTCCACCAATTGTAGATGAACCAGATTTAACGCTTGGCCTGCCATCTTCAAAGGTAGACTGGAATTTTGGGATCATACTGGTTTTAGTTATCTCCTTCTTTTGCAGCTTTATGACCAGCATTTTATAATTATGGTGACTGCTTGACAGCTTGCAGAAGGTGTTCAGCGCTTGGAAGAGCTTGAGCTGAGACAACCGAAACAACTTATAGCCATGAAAGTTACTTCTACTAAGAACATGGTAATTCTGTAAGCTTTTTTGACTCGTAATTTATTAGAATATTACTCTTGTGTCTTTATGTAAGGATTTCTGAATTATAACGCTCATTCCAACTTTAATTTTTTCCTCTTGTAAGTCTGTGTCAAGCCCGATCTCGCTCGCAATCCTAAGATGTTACAGATATCTGAGAATTTCGGTTGTATTATCAACTGAGATTTTCAGTTCCGTTAAGTGTTACCCATTGAAATTTGGAGACAATCTAGGTTGACGTAGTTGGATCCATCTATCTTCAGACACAGTTCTATCTCAAAGTACTCTCTTGAATTCACGTTTCAATGAACCTTCACTTTTTAAAGCTTTCTTTTCTTCTTCCTGTAATGTGCTGCAGTCTCCCATCTAAATTTAGTTCCTGATTTAAGATCGTCCTACTTTGTTATGTGATTACTTAAGGCCTGCTGAAACTTTGGGTTATTCATGTCGTTTTATGCCTAGAACATTAGGCAACCATGTTCTACAAAAGTGATGGATTCTTTAGGTTCCATGAAATTTTGAGCACAAACTGGACTTCTTCGTTACTGGCAAAATTTGAGAGACAATTTTAAGGGCTTTTGCTTCATAGCAAGCTTGAACTTCATTTACTCTAGTTCCTTTTTAACAACACCTTGCTTCGTTCTATGTTTTGGTTCTTCTGCAGGTGGTCAATTCCAGGGAAAAATCGTCTCCTAAGGTTTCACAATCTGTTGAAATGGGACCATTCGTTGTGCCTAACAATACGCAAGCCCTTATTGCACATCGGCCACTGCCAGTACGACATGACTATCCTAAGCAAACACAGAATAAACCGATAGTTCGTAACAGTAACAAAAAAGTCATCGCACCAATGGCTCCGTCAAAACTTGATGGCAGCAGCTTTGTTCCACTAATGGGCAGCTTCGGTAGTAGTGAGGCCATGGATCAGGCACAGATCTCACAAACAAGTGGTCCCAATGCACTTGGCAATTTTCGACGGAATCTCAAACAGTTATATGACATGAGGTCAGTACCCATTACCTCAATGCCTCTTTATTCTGGGACTGATGGTGGACCTACTCCTCAAACTAGAGAGCTAGGTGCTGGAGCTGAGGAGAAGCGATCTTCTGTTCAGGCTCGAAATCGCACCGAGTTTCTCAACAGTTTAAGAAGGAAAGCAACTGAAAGTGGAGATAGTGAAAGCAATTTTGTCCAGTCAGATTCTGTTTTACAGGACAACTGCAGAGGTTCGTAATAAAGGTGAACTGGAGGCCAGTCTTAAGACTGGCTTTAAAAATTATGCACATGATGATGCTACAGAGCTGCAGGAAAATAGATTCACAGATAGCGCAGCTCAGGATAGTGATAGAAATACCATCTGTTCGGATAATTCACATGACACTACGCATATGAAGTATGGCAAGAAAGTACTCCTGCCTGTTAATGGCCTGATTGTGGATGAAGTAGGGTTTGTTGCAAGAAGATCCTCCATAGACATTTCTGTTGAGGTACCAGAAGGCCCTACCTGTTCTGAGGAGGAAGAAGAGGAAGCATTTCTGCGATCCCTTGGCTGGGAAGATAATGCTGGAGAAGATGAAGCTTTAACGGAAGAGGAGATAAATGCCTTTTACCAGCAGGTAGTGCCATAAATTTTGCTGAGTTTAAATATAGTGCACATGATAGGACTGGGATATTGAGTTATCAGTTATGTCTTTACTTCCCCTTTCTTCAGACATTTTTGTTTATGAAAGTATTACGTTTGTGCAATTTGGTGCTAATTATGCTATTGTTCTGACTCTTTGCAGCGGAACATTTTAGCTACATCTAGATCTAGTCTTCACAAGCAAAGATCGAAGGATTCTGTTATGCACTCTGATATAGATAGCCCAAGCCCAGGCAGTATGTCATCTGGTTTAGGTTCATCAGAAACAGATTCAGATGGTAAGCTGCAAGTACAACAGTAAGATTCTGTTGAAGTTCAAAGGGAGAGGAAGATGTTGGTACTTGCTTTATGTCACTAGTGGGCGTTTTGCAGATTTTAGTCTATATCTAATTGGAAAGAAAATTTTACAGAGCCTAATGGTACATTTGTGCCTAGTATTACCATCTTCGTATCCAGTTTACCTTTCAACAACCAGCCTTTCAGCTAGCATACGGTGAGCTTAGTCAGATAAATCAATCACACGCCATGATGGAGATAATTTCGTGGGTGGTTTCAACAGCTTACACTCCTACACTGCCTGTCATTTCTGATAGCTATGCCTACAGGTAGATAAGGTTGTGATGTCATCACTTCTCGTGTCAGCCAGCTTGTCCCAAGGCATGCTCACGTTTTGGACTTCGGTGGATCAAAAGTTCCTTTGGCACGATCATGCAAAGATAGCACTTCTCCTTGAGGCCTTTTGCTGCAGCTTGTACATGAATGACATTTCTCGAAAGTGCAGCCTGGCTTTATGCTATATGCATATATGGTGCGTTGCTCTTATGCAAGGCTAGCAGATACTATGCTAAATTCAGTGCCTTCTGGTCTTATATTTGGCTTAGTGCTGGATTTGATTCATCAACATTAGATAGAGAAGCATTACTTTGATGTTTAGGTGGACAACTTGAAGATATAAGCTCAAGTGAAGGGTTTTTATAAGGTAGTTTGTTTTCTTCAAGAGAGGAGTAGGTTTGTACATAATTGAGTTGGATGTCTTGCAAAAGGAGGTATCTTCTACTCTTGTAATTCTGCAGTATTACTTCTACCCTCGTAGTTTGAGATCTTGTGATTCGAGCTTACATTATTGATATTTTCAAGGTGAGTGATAATTGGATCTTCGTCCATCACAGTGGGGTGACTGCCACCGGAAAGGTGCAGGCTCGAATCCCGACCACTATGTAGTGACATCTATGGAGACTAGCTCCGTAAACGGCATTGCCAAGCTGTATATGTTGTATATAACGACCACTAGTTGCTTAATATGTATGCCAAAAAAAAAAATGGATCTTCCGTGTGCATGCCATAATTTATCATAGTTTGGCATGTGATTACGTCTTTAGATAGCGGGTGAAAGGAATGCTAATAGTACAAAACCAAGTATTCATTGAAGCTATTTTAATAAATGGGAGGATATAGATAAACTCACAAGTTTCAATAGCCCATTTCGTACATGTTTTGGCATTATGTGTAGCCCGTTGATATTTTTGAACTCCATTGGGCCAAGGCTATTGATTGAGAACAATCCCCGGTTTATGTAAGAGTTTTAAATAATAATGTTTTCCATTAACTATTCAAGATGAAGACCTCAAAAGTTGCTCCTGGCTAGGCTCTTTTGCTTTTCCTCATGTATTATGATCATATTTTTGAAGTCTTTGGATGGTTTAGTCTTCATATTGTGGATATCATAAGGTGATGAATGCATGTAGGCTAGCTCTGATACCATGTTGAATTTCACATGTATGGGAGTGCCCAACAATGTGATTTTGATCACCTAAAATGTGGTGATTGCACCTAGATCACACACAGATTGAAAATCAACATCTATTCCATAAATCTAAGGCAAGAGCACTTTCTACCATGCATAAATAAATCATACAAGTACTTTCACACGTGTGGAGACTTGTCAAACCAAAAATAAAATAAATTGTGAAAATGTCCTCCTCTCGGGTAGAGAGAGAATCCACCTTACAAAACTCGAGTAGAGAGAGAAACTAAAATTTGACTCAAATGTGTAGAAATCTCATAACTCCAAATAGGAAGGATATTCATACTGGAGACAAAGTCCCACTTTATACTACATTTAAGATCTATCCAAAGCAAACTCAAATTTCAAAGTGACAAGCCCTATGTTGTGAGTAAAACATTTAACAACGAAGCCGTGAAGCTAGAAACCTTAGAAGGATTCATATTAGACACCGTCGTCAATGGCGGTCGTCTACGAAGGCACTATGAAGATACTTTCATGGTAAACCCCTTCTAGTAGTAGTCCATCTCTTACCTTGTAAATATGCCATGTTATCTTAGTTTTTTCTTTTGTCTGATTGTTTGATTTTCTTCTTTGAGTGCATGTTATATTCATTTTATCTTTTTAAAGAGATTCTTGTTGCATTCATCTTACTGTTGTCGTGAGCTCATATCATACAACAAACATTCACAAAAAAAATACTTCATATGTTAGCACTTAGTGGAGTTAGACTAGGATTTCAACCGAAAAAGCTCATATCTTTCAGATCCAGAGTCAACTTTACTTGAAACTAGTACATATGACCCAACTAAACTGAGGACAACAATTCCATATCATTTTTAGTCAATCTGATTTCACCCGAATTTTTAGCCGAAGGCGGGTAAAACTCTCTCTAGAGGACATAACTTCTGCCGCAACTGGTGCAGAGAAGCTCAACACATTCAGTTCTATTAGAGACACCAGTTTTTGTAGAATCGTATTTTTCATCCAAAATCAGATCAACCAACCTGAAACTATCATCCGAGACGAAAGTTGACCCAAATCTTGCTCCAATGCACTTGATACTCAACAAATTCAACCGAATGGTACATTTCTGGACTTGCCATGGTCCAGTGCTTCATAAATAGTGCATTTGGGTGATGCAAAAATTAGGACAAGGATCTGGCTCAAGAAGAAACTTCATGTTTTTATTAATAAAAGGTGGGAAAACCCATCACAGTATAAAGAAATGCATGTAGAAAGTGTAAAGGCCATAAGGCGAAATGAGATACTGTACATCAACTATAACAATGCAACAATATCACAAAGTAGCTATAAAAAGCCTATTGCTTGATGTAGGTCACTAGCTAAGATAGCTGGAAGTTTAGGTAGTGCAGGAAGCTGTGAAACAACCATTCCTACAACTACGGCACGCCGAAGCATTGCAAGTGCTTGAGTGCATTGCAAAGTGGTAGAAACTCGTCGACGATAATAAGATGTAATGATAGATAGAGGTGAGGGACCTCGTCCTTGGAGCTTCGCTGCAAAACCCGCACAAGATGAAAGAAAATCGTCGCCCATAAGTTATTAAGGCAAAAGGAATAAAGCCTTCTCTAGGAGTGCGATGGAAATAATCTCGCTCTTTATCTTGAGCCGCATGAGAAGCAGTGGCACCTTGGGTAATTGAAGCATGACGAAGGAGGTTTGGCCGCAAAGGATCACAACAACAACAACATCCCCAATCGTGCGAATCCCCTCGTGTGAAAGAACGAGATCAACTCAACGTCGAGGCGACTGTGAATCAGACACAAAGAAGATGTGGGTTTGCTCTCGGACAACATGAAAGCCGCACTCATGTGCAATAGATACTAGTACATCACGGATGGAATCATAAGTCGCGATGCGGTCCCCGCCAGAAGGGCAACACATGATATGAGTGTCAATAGAATCAAGAGGGTGACCACAAGAACATTTTGTCAAACCTGCCAACACTGGATGAGAGAGACCCAATCTAACTCGAAGAGCGGTGACAAACAACTCTGAAGAAAGGCACAAGAGTGAAACAACAGGGGGTGCAACAAGCCAAGCACCAGCACCAGGGCCTGCACATGACAGAAGGCCTACCCGAGTCTCATCGGAAGGTGAATCACTAAGAAGCTAAGTGAAAGCATGCGAGTGGAGGCGCTCCAAAAGATACTTTTGAAAATGAGCTCACTGATAGCTAAGCAAATTCTCAAAGGGAGGCAAAGAAGCTTGCACAGGTGGAGGGAGGAGATCCTTGGCCGCACAAAGATGTAGTTGGAAAGAAAGAATGTCTGTTTCCACATAAGCCACTGAATCAAGAAGAATGAGCTTGTTGTCCTGCTGAAACCGAGAGATAAGTGCAGAGACAACGAGAACCCAACTCCCCAGAAAAGCAACTGGCGGAGTAGAAGCTGTGCAAGTAAGACCAACACCTCCAGAATAAGCGGGAAGAGAGACTTGTCGCTTAACAAATTGACCATCGGGAATATGAAAGGTTTCTGAACCCATCAAGCGACCCAGAATATTTGATAAAGTATTATTAAAATCTTGTAGCAATTAGGCCTTTTCTCCTCCCTTATAAGCTCATCTCGTATCTGTTGATGGCGACGCTTTTTCAAAACTAGGTTTGGATAGGGATTTTGGTAATGTAGTAGTAGCAGGTTTCTCTAAACCTCAAGCGCGCTTTTGAGCTCTCCTCATTACGAATAAGGGTTCTTCTTCCACATGGTTCACGGGAAGAGTCTTCTTTGGCTGCATTGGATAGTCCTTGTAACAATGTGCTCTCGCACAATCATTACAATATGGCACATATTGATGTTTGAAGTCACAATGGGCCATAAAATGGTTAGTCTCTCCAACACCCCACATTATGGCTATTTCTCATTCTAAAACCCTAAAAAAAAGTGTAACGCTAAAAAAACACTATTTTTTTTAAAGAGCTTCTCTTCCTCACCTTGATCGTGCTCGCTCCTATGTGCGCACTCTTTCTCTCTCCATATATCCTTTTATCTCTTAACTTCTATACTTTCTCTCTATGAAACTTCTAGATTTTTCTCTCTCTACGAAATTCGACTCTTTTCTGGAAAGTTCCAGAAAACTGTCCATCACCCTTCAGTTGCGCCCTTCTGCTTGTTATTGAAGATTTAGGGCACACGTGGCCCAATCAATAGTCAAGAATCGTCTTTTCTCCATGACAGCCTACATTCTCTCTGAAGTCTAGTGGGGAAGACACTGAAGACAACATAACCATCGTGAGTGGATTGAGGACCACTCTCGTTCTGAGCTAATTGTTGAGGCTCACTCTAATAAGAAGCCGAAGCTTTATCTTGATAAGGATAATAATACATTCCATCATAAAAATATGGATCATAATAAAATGGCTCACAGAATGTATTCTCAACAAACTTAATTGGGATTAGTGCTTTATTACGCTGTAGTTGACTAGGTTGGAAGAGACTTGATCCTCTCGGGTTTGGACCACGTAACGCCAGATGTGGTCGATTAAAATGTGGCCCTTGTATCGGCATTTCATGGAGTTGTGAAGTGTACCTAGGCTGATACTAGGATTCGGCGGGCCTCTTGGTACCTAACATTGTGGTCTCATGGGTATTGAATTGTTCCTCAAGTTGTAATAGCACTGGATAGACGTGTGAGTAGTGCTATCATAAAATGCGCACCTATCAGAATTTGGCATTTGGTAGGGTCTATAGGTGAGACATTCGTTCCTAGTGTGTGTGTGCAGCTCCACAATGAGGGCACCAAGTGTTCATTAGAGAAAATATGGGCCCAAAGAGGGCCCTATAAGAAATGCCATGTAGGAGAGAGAAATAACAATGAAGTAATTAAAATATCATGTTATATCTTGTTTATGCAACTGCCTGCACTACTTTCCATGAAAATGAATCTATCTTATTTTAGTCACATCAAACGTCATTGGTGCTTAACCACAGTTAAAGTACAATTTTCAAAATGTCAAAATATTCCCTTTTGACAAACTTTCCAGCAAGTTCACATGTGTGGGGCATAATGATCCACAAATGTGATTGATCTTATTAAGCTTTATGATTAGCACATAGACTAATTCTAGATTGAATAGCAAGATCTAGTACAGAATTTAATGGCTTAATCACAATCTAGCATGCTAAGAATCAAAGAATGATAGCTTTGATTACAAGAATGAAAAAGTACACGAATTTAGTGTATGAGCATAAGCCTCAACTCGAGCTAGAGAGAGAAAGAGAAAGAGATATTCAAGCAAATGATAGTGTAAATCCAAAATGGCATGGAATAGCTTCAAAGCTTGGTTCTTCATCAAAGATTATGAGATTAGCTACACATATTTATGGAGTTTGAGGTAGCTCGAGGTAGAACCACATCTAGTTTTTAATTTCAACACTCCTAAAAACAATCTATGTTGACTTGAACATGGATCTTGGTATTATTCCAAGATTGGCTCTATGCTTGATGAAGGAATTCTTGCTCAAAGGTTTGGTGAGCAAATATGCAATACAAGATGATGTGTCGATGTGCTCCAAGTAGATTTTCCCTCCAATGAGCTTCTCTCTCACGAAGTGATGTGCAACTTCGATGTGTTTGCTCCTTGCATGGAATATTGGATTGTTGGCAAGGGCTTGTGCTGAAATGTTGTCACACATTATCAAAGGTAGATCTTCTTCTTTGATTATCTTTAGCTCCACTAGCAACCTCTTGATCCAAAGCACTTCTTTTGTTGTAGTAGTGAGTGCCTTATATTTAGCTTAAATTGAGAGTGATATACTTGCTTTTTGGAAAGCCAAGATATCAAGTTTCTTCCAAGATAAATGACATATGCACTTGTAGATTTCCGATCTGCTTTATCACTTGCAAAATTCGAGTCAGAATAGCCAACTATAGAAAGATCTTCACTTTTATATAACAAACCATAATCATAAGTTGAAGATATGTATCTAAGTACCCTTTTGGCCATTTTCCAATGATGAATAGTAGGATTTTGCATAGCTTGGCTCAACTTATGAACACTAAAACTTATATCAGGCCTAGTTATAGTGAGCCAAATTAAGGAGCCTATAAGACTCCTAAAAAGGGTGATGTCCATAAGGATCTTTCATCACCTTTGTTACGGTCTTTTACAATTTGCTCCATAGGAGTTTCAATACTCTTACAATCTCTCATATTGAACTTTTTTAACATTGAAAGAGCATACTTGGATTGATACTACTTCCTATTAGAATGATATCATTAACATAAATGAGAAGTATGACAATATCTCTATCATAAAACTTGACATATAAGGAAGGATCATAGTTACTAAGATTAAATCCTAGTGACTCAAGAAAGGTGTTAAGTCGAGAATACCACGATCTTGGAGCTTGATTTAATCCATACAGACTTTTGAAGAAAACCCATTTGCAACCAATGGTGTGCTTGTTTGATGGAAGATCCACAAGGTCCCATGTTTTGTTGGCAATCAAAGCATCATATTCTTCCTTCATGGCAAGAAACCATTCCTTTGAGTTGAGTGCATCATATACATCCTTTGGATCCTCATGTGAGATAAAATAGGCATAATTAGTGGAGTTGAGTTCCACTTGCTTGCCTTTATCTTCATATGTAAGCCTCTTAGGCTCAGATCTTTCTCTTTGTGATCTCTTTGGTGAAACGATTCGAGGTGACTCCTCTATTCTCGGCCCCATCTCTCCATGATAGTCTTGAAGAGTGATGATAGGAGAATCCTCTTGAGAACCTTTGATCTCGGCCTCCTCAAAGATGTATTTTTGATTCTCATGGAATATAACATCCCTACTCTCAATTGTAATTGAGGTAGAGGGTACATAAATTCTGTAAGCCTTTTTGTTGGATGAATATCCAACCATGATCTTTTTAATAGAATTAGGATCATCTCTTTTCCTTGTTTCCAAGGGTACATGAACAAAGCAAGCACATCCAAAAACTCTAAGGTGATCTACCTTAGGTTTCTTTTTAAACAAGACTTCATATGGTGATCTTCCAACAAGTGCATTGTGAGGTAATCTATTGCACAAATGGTTTGCACAATTAATTGCTTCTCCCCAATATACAATAGGCAAAGAAGCTTCAACTCGGATTGCTTTAGCACATTCACATAAAGATCGATTGTTTCTCTCATCAACTCCATTTTGAGATGGAGTATAAGCACAAGAAAACTCTCTCTTAATCCCTTCACTCTCACAATATTCATAGAACTTGTCGTAGATGTATTCACCTCCTCCATCACATTCTAAAGCTTTAACTTTGAAAGAAAACTATTTCTCAACATAAGCTTTGAAGATTAGAAAGTGATCAAATACCATAGCTTTTGAAGAAAGTAGATACAACCAAGTATATCTTGTAAAGTCATCAATAAAGGTGACAAAACATGTTGCACCACCAATACTTTTAGAAGAAGAAAAATGAACATTCGAGTGTATTAGCTCCAAGGGATGAGATGTTTTAATAAAAGACTTTTGATATGGCTTTCTGTGAAGTTTTTAGCACGTGTGAGCTTCACCACACACCTTACAGGATCTTACTGAGGTGTTGTGATTGCACAAGATTGATCAAAGAACAGATTACTTGAAAAATCTAAGGCAAGGGCACAATGGCATACATTTGACTGAAAAAACTAACTTCTCACTATGAGTAATGAATGTCAGAAATAATTCTAAGTGCTTAGTATGGGAAAAATAGGCTGCTCTCAAGTAGAGAGAATAACACTAGAACACTCGGGTAGAGAGAGAATGAGTCCAAAACACCAAAATCTCATTATTATCAATATAGCAAAACATGCCAAGGATTCCCTACATCAAAGAGACTCGAATTCCTACAGTGGAGTTGCATGGAAAGTCCACTTAACTCAGTTAACTCAACTACCAATGATCTACATGTGTAACTGCATGCATGGATGTTGCATGTACTGCATGTCAACTCATAAAATTGCCTAGACATGTGTAGATCACAAAAACCACTTTTCATGTTGCATGCACTGATTGCATGTGGCTTGCATGCACACTGAATGACATTGCATGCTATCTAAACTTTTGCATGACATCAAATTTGAATCTACCTAACTTAAACACGACCTATTCTAGAAGGTTATGTGCTCAATTCACATACCTTTATGTACAACATAGTTTATAATGGAAATAATCATGGACATGGCCCCAAAACTCGAGACAGGAAGATATTTTTTACTAATCTTCACACTCCTCCTTAGAATATATGTTCCTATCCAACATAGACTTCGAAATTAGGCCAAGATTAGACCTCATCTTGATAAAGACATTCTTGAGTAATGGCTTGGTGAGAAGATCTGCAACACAATTTGAAGATCCAACATGCTCCAATAAGATCTCTCTCCCAATGACTTTTTCTCTTACAAAATGATGAGCTACCTCGATGTGTTTGCTCCTTGCATAGAACACAGGATTATTTGCAAGAGCCTGAGCAGAAATGTTATCATTCTTGATAATTGGAAGGTCTTCATCTCCATAACACTTTAGCTCCAAAAGTAGCCTTTTGATCCATAAAACCTCCTTTGTTGTGGTTGTGAGAGACTGTGTATTTAGCTTCACAGGATGATAAATATATAGTTGCTTGCTTCTTTGATAGCCAAGAAAATCAGTTCCCTCCAAGACAAATTGTGTAAGCACTTGTGGATTTTCTATCCAACCTGTCTCCTACAAAATCTGAATATGAAAAAGCAATCAAAGTCAGACCCTCTCCTTTGTAGAATAATCCATAATCTAAGGTAAAAGATATATACCTCAAGATTCTTTTAGCCAACTTCCAGTGATATAACTTTGGATCCTGCATGTGTTGACTTAGCTTATGCACACTAAAGCTTAGATCAGGCCTAGTCACTGTTAACCATATAAGTGAGCCAATAAGACTCCTATAGAGAGTGATGTCCACAAAGGATATTTCATCATCTTTCATAGGAACTTTTACAATGTGCTCCATTGATGTATCTATGCCTTTACAGTTTTCCATTTGAAATTTCTTGAGCATGGAAAGTGCATTTCTATTTTAATTTATAAAGGCTCGACCTTTCCAAAAAGCTATCTCAAGGCCTAAAATATAGTGAAGAACTCCTAAGTCTTGCATCTTAAACTCACTACCAAGTGCATGCTTAGTTTCTTCAACTAGCTTCTCATTATTTCCACAAAGAATGATATCATCTACATAGATGAGAAGAATAATTACAAAATTATCTACAAACTTATAATACAAAGAGGGGTCATATTCACTAAGACAAAATCCGAGTGATACGAGATAGGAGTTGAGCCCTGCATACCAAAACCTTGGTGCTTGGTTTAGTCCATAGAGACTTTTGAACAAAAGACAAACTTGTGATTCATCACCTTCTTTCACAAAACCTGGAGGTTGATCCATGTAAATCTTTTGCAACTGGTGCAAAGGTGTCGTCATAGTCAAGACCTTTGATTTGTGAGTAGCTTTTAGCACAAAGTCTTGCTTTATGTTTGTTGATAGATCCATCATGATTACACTTGATCCTGAAAACCCACTTACATCCAATCACATGCATGTTGCTTGGTGGCTCCACAAGCTCCCATGTGTTGTTTGACATCAAGGCTTCAAACTCTTGGGTCATTGCTTCAACCCACTTCTCGGATTTAAGTGCTTCTTGGACATCTTTAGGCTCTTCATCTGCTATGAAGAGAGCATGATAGGAAGTTTCACCTTCTACTTACCGTCCTTCCACATCATATGTGAGCCTCCTTGGCTCAGATCTTTCTCTTGTAGATTTTCTTGGTGTGGGTGCTTGAAGTTGCTCCTCCTCAAGCCTCGGCCTCACCACTTCTTGAACAACATCAAGATTGATTATTGTAGATCTTGCATGAGACTCCTTGATCTGTGCATCATCCAAGTTAAACTTCTGATCTTCATGGAAGATCACATCTCTACTAACAACATTCTTGTTAGTAGAGGGAAGATAAATTTTGTATGCTTTTTTAGTAGATGCATGTCCTACAAAGATTCCTTTAATTGCACTAGGATCTTCCTTCTTTCTAGTTTCTAGAGGTACATGCACAAAGCATACATAGCCAAAGACCCTAAGATGATCTACCTTAGGCTTTTTCTTATACAACATCTCAAATGGTGTTCTTCCTTCTATTGCAAGATTAGGAAGCCTATTACAAAGATAGTTTGCACATGCAACTGCTTCTCCCCAAAATTCTTTAGGTAGAGAAGCTTCTAACCTAATGGCTTTTGCACATTCACACAAAGTTCTATTTTTTCTCTCAACAATTTCATTTTGCTGAGGAATATATGAACAAGACAATTGTCTTTGTATTCCCTCTCTCTCACAAAAGTCTTTAAACTTATTGTTAGTGTATTCACCTCCACTATCACTTCTCAAAGCTTTCCACTTGAAAGAAAACTACTTTTCTACATAAGCTTTGAAAGTAACAAAAACATCATAAACCATGGCTTTAGAGGACAACATATAGATCTAAGAATATCTTCTATAATCATCTACAAAAGAAACAAAGCAATTTGCTCCTCATTTGCTCTTGGTTGAAGAGAAATCGACATCAGAGTGCACGAGGTCAAATGGTTGCTTTGTTTTGATGCTTGATCTAGGAAAAGTATTATACAAAGCTATTTTTTGAGTGGTACAATCTACAAATCGATGTTGATATTGACATGGTAATATTTAGTTCATATGTTGTTCTTTTCATTCTAATTCTTATTTGTTTAGTGTCGTTCTTAGTAAATTGCTCATTCACCTTGTTTGTGATGACAGTTCACTCTTGACCAGTACGATCCTGATGATGTGTATAGATTGCGACAGAGTTGATAAATTTTTTTGTATCGAATGGTACAAGTTTTGTTCCAGAGCTTGAGGGCACAGAAAAGAAAGCTACTCCTGCTTTAACAGCCCTTCAGGTTGCTCAGGATGTAGATACTATAATATACGATCAAAGAGGCATAGAAGTCCTTCCTTACAAAGAGGAAGGCGAAATAACAGGACATGAGATTGTTGTCTTTCAAGCTCTTGATACTGATATAGAAAATAAAGAAAAAATTATTAAATACATATTTCTATATAATTTCAAATGTACATAAACGTGTATATATTACCATACAAAAAAGGAAATACAATCTTACATGTACACAACCCATTTATGGGATTTTTATTGATATGAATATAGATTGTTACAATCAAGTTGTGTCCATAGTACAATACTATATTGCAATTCTCTAGATTGATAAGAAACAAGAATCTTGTTTCTATTCAATAACGATGATGGACATTATTCTCTGATGATAAATCTCAGTGTTTATCCATTAGTTGGATAGTTTTGCCAATATCTCTGCATTTGATCTTCAGCTTATGTCTTTTACGTATCTGCATAAATTTTAACACAAAGTATATTGCATTTAATATAAAAATCACATTGCTCAAGCAAAACAGAGAATCTTGGGCTTTCTCAATAAGACTTTCCTCATGGAATGTACCCCTTAGCTTGCCAAGTGAACTTTAAATAAAACTATGGCTAAAAACTAGGTACTCGGGCCAAGTTCGAGAGAACTGGCTCGGTTCCGTTCAACTTCTCGGGTGAAGAGTTCGAGTGAAATCCTCGGGTGGAGATCTTTGGCTGAAATTTTTTGGGTGATCTCTCTCGGTTGAAATCTCATTTCAAACTTCAAAATATGGTACTAGGAGCTCGGTAGGACCTTTTTGGGTGTTGTTCGACTGAATTCAGCTAGTGTGATTCATTTTTGGGTCATCAACTCGGGTCAAAACTTGGGTGAACAATTCAATTCATCAGTTGAAGGATGAATAGAGTTATTCCCCCTCCCACTCCTCCCTCCAAAATTTTTCCTGGGGTGTAGCTTTGTCAGAGGCTGATTGGCAATGTGTTCCAACTACTAACAAGGTGGTTTGTGTTATGGCCATATTCAGTTAAGGACCTGGAATAGTCCTAATATGGTAGACCGACCTTCAGTGTTCGAGATTGTTAGCCACACCAAGATTTGATTCCATGTTGAGGCCCATTTGTGACTAATGACCTTGAGAGGATGCAGACACTCTAATTGAGACATATGGAGTAGTGCATGTCCGTGTGACGGATATAGGCAAGAGGATTGCATGAAGGGATGCGATCTATTTATAGTTGAGTTACAAGATTCTCAATGAAATATGAGAGTAACATATGTAGACTTTGGAAGAATCTACCAGATAAGAATGTGTTTATGCATTGGGTCATAGTGAGAATATTCACATATGTGCATGATTAATCTTGTCTGGATCTATGGTGTATTCCTGGTTACTAGATTTATTTGGTGTGCTTAACCTAGTCAGTGAACATAGACATATGATCAAGTATTGTTGGAATAGATACTTGCAAAGTTAACAGATCTTTATGTGAAAGATTTATTGGCTAACTTAAATGTAATTTGGATATGGATCTAAATGTGGTGTTGTTTGTATGGTACAATTAAGATCTGCACCTAGACATTTGAGATTTCTAAATCATTGGAAATTAGCTTGAGTAGTTGGTTTACACCTATGGAATTTATTTATTGGAACGAACAATGTGAAGGAATCACCATGAATTGTTTGTTTGGTATGTATTGCTTGTAAGACACATGATTATGAATCGTTTGGATTCATCATGGAAAGTTGTGTGCATAGTATTTCTCAGTTAAGAAATAAACTCAATTCATTAGTGATTGTATCCCAAAGAGCTCAATTGGATAACGAATCATAATGGTTCCAAGTCCTAAATTTGGGAAATTTAGCAAAACTTTAAATATTAAGATTTAGTTTTAGAATTGTAATATGAAGTTTTTGGTGGGTGAAGATGGTTGTTGATATCATTTTGGTATACTTTCTATCCTTGACTACCTGATGGTTGGAATTTGATTAACTCACATTCTGATTAAGAATCCAATTTGAGGAATATTCTCAAATTTGGTATCTCTAAGATGGAGAAGATTCTAACTATTTGTGATTGATGGATCATAAATAGATACTTAATTAGAGGATAATCAAGAAATGTATTGATTCTTAGGTATATTGAGTGATTTCCAGTTTATTGAATGAGTCGAGATTTCAGATTCGTATTTTGAAATTCTAAATCTCTTTTTGCTAGAATCTTTGAGTCCTATGGTTCTCACAGACATATATCGTAAAGTAATTTGGTTTGCTTATTTGGGGTCTTGCTTACTTTAGTGGATTGTATTCTACTACAAATTGTACTCTATAAGTGCTTATGTACAAAGTTCAATCTAAATCTGTAGTATATAGGGGACAAATAAATAGATTACTGATTTCTGGCATGAAATGTTAGAAATAGGGCTATTAACTCATAGAGGAACTGCAGTGCTCTGGATTGAGTTAGAGATGTCTGAGACTTGATGGATCTCCTAGAGATTTTGATTGGTTGAATTGTTGTATTTTAGAATATTAGAATATTCTAAATATATTTGTACCAAGAAGTACTATTATCTAAAAGAAATTGTGGATAGGATTTAGACTATCAAAGAAATGAATTTATTTAGCTTTTGGACTTGATCTATGAAATAATAAGTCGATTTACCTAGTGGCTCATGTAATTTTGGATTACATTTGAAGGTGATGAACTTTTATTTGGAGAAGATCAACTCAATTTGGAATATTTATAGCTTAGTGTATATCTGGATTTTGGGTTAGTACTCCTGTGTAATGTCTCTGAGTACTTATTCAGATGGAAAGATTAGATTAATAATAATGATTCTTGGGTAAGATTTGAAAGCTTGAGGATAAATTTCACGTTTTTTTCTCTCTTGTTCTGAGGACAGAACTTGTTTAAGAGAGGAAGAATGTTACGACCATATTTGGTTAAGGACCTGGAATAGTCCTAGTGTTGCTTTCTCCAAGAGGCGAAAAACCCGACAGTGTCGCTTTTTCTCGAAAGGTAAAAAACCCGACAGTGTTCTTTTTTCTCGAAGGTCAAAAAATGCGACAGGTCTGAAAAACATTTTCTAAGGCATTTGGAGACAGTGTTTCTTTTTTTCGAAAGGCGAAAAACCCAACAATGTCGCTTTTTTTCGAAATGCGAAAAATACAACAATAGGCCAAAAAATATTTCTAACGCATTTATAAGACAGTGTCGCATTTTTTGAAATGCAAAAAATGTGACAGTGTGAGAACAGTTGGCCAGAATTATTTTTCTAAGTGTTTTTTACTTAGTGATATATTTTCCTCATGACCAAAAATTGCGAATTGTGTGAATAAACAGTTCAAAAATGCAGATTGTGCGAAACATAGTTCAAAATGCAACAATCAGGAAAAACAAGAAAGACCAAAAAAAATACTAAGACTTTGAAGGATAGAAACTCTTAGTTTCTTCAGCTCCCTCTCAAAGTTGGTATTTTTCCGATTCCTAGGCTTGCACGCTGCTTCTCAAAAATTGTCTTGTCAAGAGGCTTCATGAAATTGGAACAAACTCGGTCTTCAGCCTATCTTTCTCAGCCAGATCTCTTATCAGATGATATGTGATAGCAATGTGTTTCATCCTAGAATGAAACACTAGATCCTTCATTAGATGAATGGTGGATGTGCTATCCATGAACAATAATAGCGGCTCATTGGAGTTCTCTCCCAGTCTGTCAAGGAACTGCTTGAGCCATGTAAGCTCCTTCGTCATTTTGGATGCTGCAACATACTATGCCTCGTAGGATGATTGAGTAGATGATTGCGCAGTTATGGTCTGCCTCCTACTGACTTGTATCACAGTTGTACCGGCTGCTATCATTAGGGGATATTAGAACTCAAAATGGGCCCTTTGTCAAGATGTTGTTTTTGACTTCGCACGCTTTCAATGCTTATGTGTCCCAATGAATGGTGTCCATCTGTGATGAACTATAACAGTGGTTGACGGACGGAAATTGTATTTAACTTTCCCTGCCAAATTTTTGTGATTTTCAAATATCCCGCCGTGCAGAACAAAAAATTGTGATTGGACTACAGTTACTGCTCGAATACTCTTGTGCTGCCCGTCATTGTTCACTCGAGGTTGATTTGACGTCAATAGTCATAAACCGTGGTTAACTAATCCTTGTAGTTTAGGAACTTCTTGTCATTCATAGGTATACCTCTCATTTTCTTCATTCTATCTCTTATTTTAGATTGTCATTCTTAGGTTTACCTCGCAATCTCTACATTCTCTCCGTTCTCAACTTGTGTACTCGTATTTTCGACTAATGTCTACACATAATTGGAGACCAGGAGGAACCATTGATGCAATCAATATTTGCAATGAAAAAAATGCAGAAGATCAATGGATACCAAGAATATATCAAAAATATCAATGGATCTTGATGCATCCCTTTGCAAAAGGCTCATTCCAAAAAGAAAAAGATCAGATAACATATATAGAAGCTCTTGAAAAGGTAGGATAATGGATTTTAAAGTATCACCTGTCGGTCAATCTATTACAGAAGTTTTAGTTCAGCATGCTTATCTTCACAATGAGCTCAACATTCATGATTTGAATCCAAATGAGAGAAGAAAATGCAATTGTAAGTTTTCAGATTCAATTTCTTTAGAGTTAGCATTTTCTTTAAATTATATTTTTCTTGAGATGTTTTTGTTGGTTTTGCAGACTTGTATCCATAAATGGCAATCAGTTCAATCGATTGCAGGAATAATCGTTGTCATACATTCGGATATCGGTATTTTACAATATAAAGGTCGTTTTCCAAAATCACTTTTAGAGTTAGGAGTTTTTTTTTATGATCACACCTATTTTTCTAATAAAAATGGTTTAGTTGGTAGATTAGAGCCATATCCTCTACCAGATTTTTTGGGTGAGGATTGGATTTCTCCTGATGCAGCAATTTCAGAAAGTTTTTGATCTAGGCTATATATTGATATTCAGAGTATGTTAAAATATAGCACTGGATCAAAGAATAATAGATTAAGTTGGTGTCTACCTTTTACTATTTTTGTTGATTTTTTTTCCAAATGCAATGTTCGGAGAACGAAAACAATGTTTATTTGTAAAGGCTTGAGTGCTGATATAATCACCGAGTTGTTGGATGATGGTTGGGATACAAAACAAAATCAGAAAGTTGAGTGCAGAGTATGTTACTCATCCATGACATTTAGATATCACATCGAAAAACAAATGCTCACTTTGCTACTATATTATAAAAGATGGAATAAATACAAAAATGTTTGGAAGCCACTTGATCAAGATTTTGGTATAAACCCTCAAGAGCAACTTCAGATAACAGTGAAAATAAATGACAACATTCTTGCAATGGTTGAGGTCGAGGAAGATTGGTGTCTCAATCACATTCGATCAGAACTAGACATGTTGCAATTCGATCTACCTCAGTACTATCAATTTCAATTGAATGGTGTAAAGGTACGTTATGTCATATAAAAATATTTCTTTTTTTCTATTTCTAAGTGAATCAGTTTCATAAAATATATTAACTAAAACAATTTCTCTTGTGCAGGTAAGAGTAAGGCAGGAAGAGCATATAAAATACAAAGACATTGGAACATCCATCAAAATTGAAGATCCATAGACTATGAACTATGGAATTTTGTATTATGTAATACAATTTTTTGTATACATCATTTTTGAAAATATATGAACCATTCTATGAGACTTTCATTTCTATGATCTCCATTTCCATGGTGCAAAACACAATGTAATTGCAACTGGATAATATGAGTTTTCGATAACAAGATTCATTGTCTCCTGCAGGAAATGCACTATCTCCATTGGGGAGATCTTCAGTCACTTGCACTCCAGTGACCACTACAATCGACGCTTGCCCTTGTTGATGTCTCGTATATATCGGTTGTATTTTTGGTCTTCATTGCCTTGGTCTGTATTGTCCTTGTCTTGGCATATTTGGATATGTTCAGAAGGTGATTTGATCAAAGCTTTGCTACAACAAATCTAAGTTTGTGGCATGTTTGGATTGGTTGTGGCAAAGGTTCGATCAGATCATCTTTTTGAACTTATCCAAAAAAAAACCATGATAAAGGCAAGGCAGACTAGAGTTATGAAAAACAAACATGTCGAAAAACCGTAGAAATTGAAAATGAATGAATCATAACTTGAATTAATAGCAGGAAAACAAACAAGTAAGAACAATCATTGACAAACTGTAAATATATTTCTATTAAAAATTTCTGTACATGTGTCTCATCCACATCAAGTGAGATAAATATTTAATCAGTATCAACTATCTATGATCTCTAAATCCATTTCTCTAATTGGAAGTAGCTTGGGTGGAGAACACTCGACCACTGCAACTGGATATGAATTTTTGATCACAAGCTTTATGGTCTCCTGTCTTAAGTGCATTATCTCCATTAAGGAGACCTTCGGGCATTTAAACTGAAAAAAAACATAAACACAGTTAAATGTAATTAATCAAAGATCAGTTAATATTAATTTGAATTAGAAAAAAACAAAAACACAATTAAAAGTTATAAATCGAAGATTACCTCTTCCAGATTTGGAAGGCCATCTTGTAGTGCAAGCCAATTAAAAAAGTATTTGGCATTGCATATGGTATACCAACCACAGTTGATAGAATCAACCTGCTGGGAGGACTGCAGAATCCAAATTTTAACATTATGAGATATCGGATCAACGCGCATGATGTTATAACTAAATCTACAATGAAAACAAGGGCGCGTCGAACCGATATTCAAAAAAATATTTTTTGAATATCGGATCAGCGCGTACGTAATGAAAAGAAATCAAACAATAACTACAAGGGTGCGTCGAACCGATATTGATAATTTTTTACCTCTGCATCAACAATTTTTAACTTCGTATATGCTTTTGCATTTGGTATTGGAAAGAGTTCCAGTATTTTGTATATATGGCTCCTGGCAATTTTGTGTGTGTGTGTGTGTAATAGAGTTCATCTTTAAACAAACTGGATTACACACACCCTCATCATTGACGTATAAGGACAACGCATATAAGCTCCAATGATCACTGCAATCAGAAAACAATAAGTTAATGAGAATCAATGTGAAATCAAAATTCATATAAAAAATTCAACATAATAAAAACTGAAAAAAAAGACACTTACTTTGTGATATATGGCAGCACAAGAATTGGAGTACCCAGTCTGACGTATTGGAGCATATCATCGTGCAAACTTTTGAAATAAGGGAAATCAAATGTAGCCATGAATTGAAGGAGAAACAATGCTATATCTATAAACAATGGGGTCTAGAAATACTCCATCCAATACTGAATGGCCCCACCTCCTACATTGTCACCTAGCATTTTATCCCTACTTTCTAATTCACATGTATGTAAACTAAAAAGAGGTGGACCAGCATTGGTCTTCGGCATTTTAAAACTGTATTGAGGACCTAAACCTTTAAGATACGTGTTTAACAATTGGTCATACTGTACATATTGAGGACTATTTACAAAGGCAAGTGCATGGGGTGACGGAAGTAATACAGATAAACCAGAAAAAGAATTGTCATTTAAAATTTGATCTACCTTTACATTAACAAAATCATCTAAATAATTTCCTAGAACAGGTGGAGGGGAAGTAATATTTATGGGGGTAGGAGGAGGAGATTTATTAGGAGAGGAAGATTTAGGAGGAGAAGTTAAAGTTGGAGTTCTGGGAGGAGAAGAAAGAGACTTAGGAGGAGAATTTGGAGGAGAATGCCTAGAAGAAAGAATCTCATCCAAAGGAGATGGCTTGGAAAAATCCCTCACTTTATTTGGAATGCCAAGAGACCTCCTCCTCTTTGAAATACTCCCGCTCTGTAAATGAATAACAAGCAAGGATGGTTGAGATTGATTTCGTTTTCTCCTCTCTGAATCTTGTTTTGGAGGAGAGGAGGGAGCAGGTCTAAAGTATTCTACAAATTTGTCATATGTGTCCCGAAGCCTGAACACAATGTTGAAATCCTTGGGCATGATGGTCACCCTCTTGGCATGGACAGCTACAACAAAAGTATCAAAAAGAAATTTCACCTAGAAATCCTCATATGTTGTGTGCAGCGTCTCAATTGCCGTTACCGTCCATCTCACATCTGCAGATAGACTTTTTGTAACCTGCCTGATGGATCTCTGTATGTGAGCTTTCGGAATCAGAAGATTATTTGTCTTCTGTAGCTTTTGAATATCCTTGAGCCAGGGTGGGTCTCTTCTTCTGCCCGTTGGCCTAGGAGGAGGTGGTGGTGGACGAGGTGGTGGTTGTGGACTTCCTTGTCCCGCTCCTGAGATTGGTATTCCACTAGGGTGGCCTCGTGTAATTTGCTTGGTCTGTGCCATTAATGACCAATATCGGATCAGCGCGCGAAGAAATTGAACCTAGGATGAGAAGTGGGGTACAACAGCACGTCGAACCGATACTTGAGTTCCACAATACCGATAGCTGGCAGCGGATGGACGCACGAGAGAAATTGCGGTTCGTAAGAAGTTTGTCTCGAGTGTGCTGTATAACTATCGCATGGATGTAGAGAAAATTTGAAATGAATGAAAACGTCATGGGTTAGATGTTCGAGGCACGAATTACAATGATGATTTCTCCGAGGCTTGTCAATCAGATCAAACTAAATATCCGTCTATCATCAAAATAATTAGTCGATATCGAATAAAATAGAATTAATTTTGTCTAAAGTATGGTCACATCTATAATTAAAACTACAAAAGTATGGTCACATCTAAAATTTATTGTTGAAATTGACAATGCTAAGCTAAAAATATTTGACCTTCTTTATATCCCATCATTATAATCTCGTAAAATTCCAGCCACCATTATTTCACCCAATAGCAAATTGACGCGCATATACTGCATGTGAAAACCAAATTTTTTATTCCCGCCCGCTGATCCGATATTGGAAAATAATATGAATGATCAAAGCTTGATTCGATATATTCTCCTTAGCTTTGGACGGAATGAAGAGTCTATCGAATCAAGCTTTGATCATGCAAAATACACTCCAATAATTTCAAAAATTGTTGAAAAACTTTGTTTCCTACAATAGCGATTCGACGCATGCAGTCCAGTGAAAAATCATTGTTCTCTGAAGGCGCGCTGATCCGATATCCAGTTTTTCACCCGATAGCTAATCGACGCGCATATACAGCATTTTAAAATCAGAGGTGCTATTCTCGCACGTTGAAGCGATATTGGAAGGAATATGAATGATCAAAGCTTGACTCAATAACTTCTACGTAATCTTGGACAGTATAAAGAGATTACCGAATCAAGCTTTGATCATGCATAATGGGGTCCAATAGTTTCCAAAATTTCAAATTTTTTTTTGCTCTTGCAATAGCGATTCGACACGCCTAGTCCAAATGGAGAATAACCATCTTCCGCCAGGCGCGCTAATCCGATATCTCATACGCAGAAGAATTATATTGGAGCATCTTATGAACGACTAATGAAAATATTCTGAATGAACATTATGCAGCTCTTTCTTTTGATCCATTACTTTTGGATTTCTTTGAGCTTCATACGAGGGGATTCAACTATCATTGCTCTAGAGAGTTTCTTTTGATCAAGGTCGATCTAGCTCATCTGTTGCTTAAGTTTTTTTTTTTTTCCTTTCCTCCTCAGCTTCTTTGCTTAATTTCTTATGTCTTCCAGTTGCTTCACCTGCTTGTTAGATCTTCTTTTGGATGATCAACCATTGTAGGTGGTAGTTGGTCTCTGCAGGACATTTGCAATGATCTTTTAGCCGCTTCGGTAAGACTATCAAAAATTGGAAATTTCTCAGGAGGATGATAAACTGATGATAAACAGACAGATGGAAGGTAGGGTGGAGGTGTGACATCAGTAGATGGTGTGGACGATAGACATGAGAATGGGCGCAGAGGTACGGTAAGAGGTCGGTTGAAGAAGGAGACTAATCTCCCAATGCTTGTGTTTTCTTTTTCTAAAGGATCTTCGTCGTGACTGGGATACTTCTTCTGATCGAGTCGCTTTGGATTGCCCATCTGTCTTCTTAGTCTTGTCGTTGTCGACTTTGGGTTTGTGAGCTTGGCTGTCGATCTTGCTGGTATTGTGGCTGGCAGCGTAACTGCTCCAGTGGATCTAAGCAGATCCACTCTCTCTCCCCCCCAAAAAATCTCTGTTGGTGGAGATGTGGTTGCTTGTAATTGTTCATGCTCATGATTGGATTGGCGTGTGGAACACGTAGTTGAAACACGTTGAACATGCGACTGGACTAAAGATTGAACAAATTTTAACGAAATTTGTTTCGATCTTGCTGTAGTTGACTCAAAAAGGAATATGACGATGAGATGCAGGAATCAACTCTAATGTTTCAAATATTTCTCAAAGTTTCAGTATGGTCAAAGATCGTAACTCTGTGCAAGCTGATTTGAAGGTGGATATATGAATGACAATGTATTCTTGAGATGAGCTACAGAAGACTCTCGTGCAGTAGGTGTTTCTCATGCAAAAATCAATCACACACTAGGAATGAAGAGCAACAAGAAAATAAACAAACTGTACAGAGAGTGAGAACTGTAGTGCACTTGTCGAACAAAACTTGCATTCATCAACATTGATAATGTACCTTGATAGTTGCAATATTTCATTTGTTTTGTAGAGTAATGTGACTTACGCTGATATGCCCTTGTCAAAACAAGGCAAGGTTGGTTACACTAAAATCTACCATCATTGATAGCGGATGTTGTAAGATATAGTTTGAGATGCAGGTATGGTTGAGGTACTATTGTCCTAAGGAACTCTCTGAGCATGATATATAGAACCAAATCTCTAACAAGATTTCCGAATCCTAGATTTATTGTGTATTGGCACATTGGAAATCTGATCAACATGTGTAAAGACAAATAGATTTGAGGTTGTAGAAGGAGAAAAAAACTGTCAATTTCCTGTGGAGGATGCTCTTGGTTGGACATTGTAGTAGATGACGGAATATTGGTTTCACTTTCTTTCGACAAGGACTCATCTTATATTAGTGTCTTTGCATTATGGAACTAGTGTATTGTGTTGTAATGTAGAAGTTTGCAAGAAACTTCTCGATTGAGCAGCATGTTTAACTGTTGGTTGCTATGTTGCTCGTGTTGTTGTTGTGAGGATCCTATCGTGATTCATAACTGACGTGACGGGCAAGTAGGATCTTAGTTGGTTGTTTTGGGCAGTCTTTGAAACTGTGTTTTCTGATATCGGGACGCTCAGCATGGTACTTGGTCTTGACTGGACAATCAACCATGAAGTGGCCAGTTTCACCACAAATGAAACATCTGGTGTGCAATGGCCCTTGTATAACAGCATAGCCATCTTGTATGGCTAATGGTTCTGGACTTTCTGGTGGATATTTATGATAAGGCAAGACATGTCCAGACTGTGATGGTTGTTTTTCATATTGTTGAACTATATGTGCTTGGATAGGCCGATATGAAGGACAAGCATCAACATGATGTGTAGTCCTAACTAGCATTTCTCGGCTCTCAGTCTTCGTTGGTCTTGTCTTCTCAGAGACCTCCTCGGTCTAAGGTGAGAGATGCTCTTGAGTTGCTCTGTCCGAGTATCTTGGGGATTCGTCAGAATCAGCCAATAGGGTTATACTCCCAATGAGACTGCAAAAAGATCATCTACAATGGCCCTTTATTCGGGTTACATTGATATGAGCAAGCGAAAAAATTTAGAATTTTTGGATCCATATGAAAGGAGATTATTTCTTCATGACAATACCATCCGTCTGAATCTTGAAGAGGATGAGGATATGATAATTAAATAATTTTTTGTAATAGGTTTTTGATATATTACAAGGATTTCTCTTTTTTAATGAATTTGAATGCCTTTTGAAATATCGTAATCCTTGGCGAGTTTTTAGCTTGATATCTAAATTGTGCTCTTCTATAAAACCATTGAAAAAGTTACACTAAATATTTATTTCTTGAATTATGTCCTCCATGGTTTTTTGCTCTATGAAATGGTCCCCTTGCTTGCCAATGAGATTTTTCCATCCCTTGTGATGACCAGATACTTAAGCTCCCATATTCCTTTGCAAAATAGGTTGCATGATGAAGAATGATGTGCTGCAAACAATAGTTTTGATTAGTTACACCAGTAGAAAAAAATATAAGCATGAATGAGAAAAGTACCAGATAATGATATAGATTAGCACCATGTAATGAGTAACGTTGTCTTTTCCCCAACAATCATGTACAGATTTTACAAATGTGGTGCAATGATTTTGCAAAGTCCTCATATCTTTTGATGATAGATTTTCTTTTCTGATAACACCTATGAGTTTGTCTAAGTTGCTCCACACTTGTCCCTTTTCCACTCGATTACTTCCTTCCAATGTTCATGTGGCTTGAACAATTTCTCTCCAAATTTCGTATCTGGCACTTGATTCTTTGCATGTGTGATTGGATAAGAATCTTCTTGTTTTAGCACCTCCAATTGATGGCTTATTGGGAACGTTTCCTTTTTTCCCGGATATTCTGTCACTTTTTTCAATCATGACATTCCCTTTATGTAGTCCTGCACTTGATAGAACTATTTCCAACCTTCTAATTGCTGCTTTAGCCACAGACTCCGGTTTATGATTCCATGCTAGTAGAATATGCAGGTAAATAAGTTTTTCAATAATACGAACCTTAGCATGCAATGTGCATATGTGAACCTATTTTAATGGAATTGGCAGAACACTTTTCATTGGGTACTGTTATTGTACGGCCAACAACTTCATTATTTCATATTGTTCTTGTTTGATCAAGATCTTGTTGAGTTTAGGGATCAATTTGGATCTTAGTGATTCATAAAATCTTCACACCATATGTGTGTTTATTAGATGATACCAAATTGGTACCTCATAACTACAAAATTGTAACTCATGTAAGTACTCATAAAAACTTTAGAAAGTACTTGCATATCCCTTTAAAGTACTTGGAGTAGTTGTAACAAAGTTAAGAAAGTCGGGGCTAAGCATATGACAAGTGGATTAGCTAGTCTTGAATTATAAAGAATAAGTGATAGCTAGCCTCCGACATGTGGATCTGCTGATTTAATAAAGTAGTTAAAGTCATTAAAGTCTTAACTCTACTTGAGGCCAAGGTACAGAGCCAAGTGTGCCGCGATGCGTTGTGTCACTGCGCTGATCACTTGCCAATAAAATGTGATCGATCAGAAACTGGTCAGGGTGGACATGGCAAATGGCAATAGAAACTATGGCAAGGAGTTGAATGTTCAACATGCTTAAGCTCTTGGATCTCACCTTCTTCCCAAGGCAACTAATAATCTGATTAGTTGTCCAGTTGGCTCGTTCGAGATCAAGTCAGTCTATTTTCAATAATTATAATGTACTCCCTTCCTTCATGTTAATGAAGTTGGGATTCCATCCCATTCCTCAGTGGGCTATATCCCCGTTTAGGTTCATGGTCAGCTAGTGCCTAATTGGCGCGCACATATCATACTATGGAATGGGCCGGGGGTGCAGGATATTCATCCATGTAAGGCATTCCAGAAAACATTTAGGCCCAGGCCTCTCTGAAATTGTTTTTGGAAAGCCTTACATGGCAGAATGTCATGCCTCCGGCCCATTCCATTGGGTAATGGATACTTTGACTTTTTCCACATGTCCTTTATGAAGCATAATAAGCACTTCGACATTTTTTGGACTAGTCAAAAACTGCCATGTGGACTGACGTGCACAAATTGACCCACACAGACTGATGCGCAGGTAGGAAAGCGTGCCATTTTTTTTAAAAACAAATGCATATTTTGCTTTTTAATTTATCCAAAAACGAGCAAAATATGCATCAAGTATCCATTAATTTTATATAGCACTGAACATGGGGTTTGGTATACCAAGGAGTCGGGGCGTGCTATGCCTTCGAAGGCAGGTACATATCCTAAGTTGGTTATTTGGAATTTTGGAATGCATCTGTACCTTGTGTTGGCTTTTGGTTGAAAATTGTTAAGTGTAGAGTTGGATGGTAGGAGCCTTCATTGCTCGAGCCAGAAAACACTCTCTTGGGCCCAGCAACGTAACAGTTGGTATGAGAACAAATCTAATCAGACCATTCCATGAGTCCTTGACTTTCAAAGTGCTACCTATCTAATTGAAAGCACGAGTAGGTTCGTACGTGGGGTGGCCAGCAAGAACAGAAGCGCGTATGAGCCAGTGTGCTGCCCAAGATTGGTGTAAGAATTTCCAATTGACTCGCTAGTCCAGGCTGAAAATCCGACGATAGAGAGACAAGGGCTACATTGTGCTTCCCAGAGAGTGTAAGAGTGTTTTCACACAGGGACCCAAGGCATGTCCAAGTGTGTGAATAGTAACATTTGATTGGTTTGTAAGGTAGAAATGGCTTTGGCCCATTTTCACACGTAGCTCATCTTGCCTCCAGGTGGCAGTTGAGCTGGCACTAAACGTTGCCACGTTGTGGCACCTTTAGAAGTTGGAGTTGCCAGGGGTCACTCCCAGGCAACTCTTGTTTCTATGGGCCACTACTTTTGCGGGATCAATCCACCGTTTTCCCTCCTTTGATCTTCCCGCCCTCACGCAGACTGCTTCGCGTGATCCTCCTGCTCTGTTTGAGGTATGACAAACCAACAATTTCCATGAGCTGCATGCCCTGTGATCAGCCAACTTGCCTGCATTTTTTACAGGTTCGCTTCAGCTAGCTGTGGTGTGCAACACCAATTCTGAATCCTCTGCTGGATCAGATTTCTTTGTTGTTCTTTGGGTGGAGGTTGTTGTACTGGATAGGGAACGTGATCGAATTTCGTGTACAGCATTGCAAGGTCTTCTGAAACCTTTGCTAGATGTGATTCTTTTGTTGAAATTTGTTGTCAAATGATTACTGGATTGTTGTCAAATGATCAATGGATCGCTGGCTTGAATCGAAATTCTGCAATCTCATCAAATGTTTCTACCGTTATTGTAGATAAGCAACAGTGCACTGACCTTACATTTTCTGTAAAACTCTAGAAGGAAGCTCCCTTCCAGGTTGCTCTCATCCTGGTGCCTTTTTTATTTTTGTATTATTCTTAGTGTTCATTGTTTGTATTGTTTGTTCCTATTCTCACCCCCTACGATTGATTCTACATATAAAATACAAAAGTGGGAAAGCTTCTTAACTATATTTTAAATCAAATGCCAATCTCTTTGCTTGGTTTTTTCCATTACTAAGTAACACCTCATGTCAGGAGTGCGATCCTGCTCAAATGTCCTCACTTCCTGAAGTCATGAAATCGGCACATCTTTCACAGTCAAGCCAATTCCTGTATTGTGGCATTGCTATCTCAGACCCTCCTAACTAATATTTTTGTCAAGGCGACTGACTTTGGCTCCTCCATCAAAGAACCTAGCTGCTTGGCCATCGATTGTGCAAAGGCTGGTTCATAATGCATATGTAGCTATGTTGAGATCGGAGAACTGAATACATATAGTTTTGCTTCTAAAGGACAATATTCCCAAAACTATAATCAATGACATGAAAAAGAGAGGGAGGAGATTGAATGATGAAGATTAGTACTAACAATGAAAGTACATACTGTTTTGTGTTGTATGTCGTTGTTTGATAGTTACCACTGGTCTTTGTCTAATGTCATGGATGTAGAACACAAATTGATTGCAGTCTGTGTTTATTTGCATGTTGCGAGAATGTTAGTGCAAAATTGTAAGTTGTTGTGTGTAATGTACAAAAGAACATATGGTCATCATAAAAAGGGCACATTGACGTGTCTACAGTCTCTACAATGCAGGTGATAATTTTTCTAATTATAACACTGAGCTGAATCTGGACCATAGTTTCAATCACCAGATTTATGTCAATGAAATTTTTGTGCAAAATGCACATGCAACTTTGGTTCAATTTTCCGTAACCATTATCGGGATTTAGAGCCAGGAGGCCCACAAATAACTTCCCTGTTATGGTCCAAACAGTTTCAAATTATTAGTTGTTTCCTTGACTTTAACTTGTTGAAGTTACACATACGGCGCAAATCTGTTTGTCCTTCGCTAGGATTTGTTTCTTTCTTGAAAGCATGCTTGTTTATATAAATTTGTTTTTCTCTATTTGAGTCCGAGTTATTCTGTAAACACACAATTCCAATCTACAGTTGAAGGTTTCAAGGCTGAAGCCAGTGGACAAGATCGATAGGAACCTGTGGGAACAGACAGGACGAGGAACGGACAGACAGTCAGCCCAGAACGTTTGTCCGAAGTTCGACGTTAAAGAGGGCTTCAGGGACACTTCGTCGGACGGGACCTGAAAACATTTGGAATTGACCCAAATGGTCCAGGAATATAGTCCACAGGTTCGTGAACCCGATACAGACCTAACGGACTTGGCCTTGCTCGATTCGGGTATCATTCGGTCAAAATCGCTTTTCGATGGGAGAGAAACGCAATTAGGTCACGCGAAATGGACTAGTTTTGCAGCTTTCCGTCCGAGGGCCCGTTTATCCAAACGGGATCAGTTTTACGTGCCGTCTGTTTCGGCCAGTGGACAAGCTCGATAGGAACCTGTGGGAACAGACAGGATGAGGAACGGGCCGACAGTCAGCCCAGAATGTCCGTCCAAAGTTCGACGTTAAACAGGGCTTTAGGGACACTTCGTTGGTCGGGACCTAAAAACATTTGGAATTGACTACTTGTGTATGTACCTTTTTCATGGAGAAGTAAAATTGCAATTTTTTTGATTGTTCTTATGCAATTCTGGAAGTGGAGTCACAACTGGTCCTTCTTGAGATGCTGATCTTCCCAATTGAGAAGATGTCTCAGAGCCCCCGTCATGCTCTACAAAATTTTGACAGCGTATTGCAACCAGGGTTTATGGTTTAGGATTGCTTAGAGAAACACAAGTAGGTCTCGCGATTAGGTCACCATAACCAGATTAGTCTCAATAGTATGAAAATTGTGTTGATTGGGCCTATGCAAGAGAACTCTTTACTAAGGGCACTGCCTTTGGTAAGGTTGAAAAGAAGGTTCAACATTGCAATAGGAATGTCTAAGGTTCTCTTGCAGAAGAAGAACTTTTGAAAAGTGGTGTTGATTGCATTCTGAGAGGTAAATATGAAATAACATACCTAGTTAAAGATGAATCTGAACACAAGCAAATATCTGCCAAGACCATCACACTTAAGGTTAACACTCCTGAGACCCTAAACCACATCTGAATAAAGCTCGTACATCTTTTAACCTTTCCGAAAAGATACCTCCATTATTCCAAGCTCAGTTCAAATCCTATTTTTTCAATAACCAGAGCAGCAACAAGTCCAACTAAACTGAAGGCAGAATTTGGTTGGGCAACCTGAACCTTGGATAACGAACTGTACAAAATGATAATCTCCTAAACCTGAACCTTGGATAAACATTGCCGGTATTGATTTGATTGTACATAGTATTCTAACCTAACAGTGACCCCTAACCTAACCTGACTTGACCCTGAATTACACTCATGTACGAAGAGTTTGAGGACGATACAAATTGGAATCTTGAAAGTAAAGAACACTTGAGTATCTCAAGTGGAGATGAATCATCTGATGATAAAGCTCGTACAAAATTTTGTTCTCATTTGGAAACTAGTTCACACGGGAAAGCAAGAAAGCATATCACAACTGACACAGATGCTTGCTCTTCTTGCTAGAGGGAGAGAGATAGCGAGAGAGCTTTCAAGCTCGTTTGGTGGCATCTCAGTTATGGGAGACATGGTTTTGCAAATTTTTTTGGTACCTTTTTCATTTTTCTTTAACCGGAGGGGGCAGGTAGACGCCAAGTACCCTTTGATAATTAATTCCGATGGGGGTAGGGGGAGGAAAATTAATTTTGATTATTTTTGGGCATGTGGGAGCGAGCGGGGAGGGGCCTTTTTTTAAAAAAAAATAATAATAATTTGTGTCGGGGGTGGACGCGTCCACCCCAGACGCGCCCTGGGCGCGTCTACGTCCGGACGTGAGTTTTGCGCCCAGGGTCTGCTTCCTTAGTATAATATATATATATATATATATATATATATATATATATATGAATATATATATAATATCAGACATGAGGGTCCGGGCCAAAATGCCTGCGTTCGACGCCCGGACCCAGACGCGCCCGACCCTTGGACACGTCCTTTTTTTTTTGGGTGGGGACGCGTCCGGGGCCCAGAACGTGTTCGGGCCCCGGATGCGTTTTTTTTTTACAAAAAAAAAACAAAAGGACGCGGGCCCTGTGGACAGTCTGCAGAACCCGAGAGCAGTGAAAGAGGGCGGAAGAGGGAGAGAGAGAGTGAGTGGGAGAGGCAGAGAGAGAGAGAGAGAGAGAGAGAGAGAGAGAGAGAGAGAGAGAGAGATGGTGTTTGTGTGTGTGTGATGAGTTGTGTGTGTGTGTGTGTGAAAATTGTGTGTGTGTGTGTGTGGATATTGTTGATTTGTGTGCATGCAGTTCTGTGTGTGGTAATTTGTGTGTGAGAGAGAGAGAGGAAGACACAGAGAGTGTGAGGGACGGAGAGAGAGACCGAGTACATTTACGACATCATTCGCACAACGATAGAGGAGGTCGGACCACAGCGCGTTGTCCAGGTATAATCTTCTTTCATTAGTTGCTTGGTCATTTGTTGCTTAATGTTGATACAATAGTTTTGCGTAGTTTTCGATTGATTGCAATGTGTTTCCAAGCTGTGGACTGATCGTGTGAACGTATCGCGAAAGGTTGTGATGGACAATGCGTCCAATTGCTGCGGTATGGGGGAGCTTCCTTCTTATGGCAGACTACCCCTCCATTGTGTGGACTCCATGCGCCGCACACTCATTGGACCTCCTCTTGCATTCCATCGGGCGCCTGCCTTGGGTCAGTGACATTCTCATGAGGGCACTTGCGGTTTGTCGTCACACGCAAGCGCCGCATGGCAGCCCTTTTCCGCACATTCAGCAGGTAAGCTGCCACTTATTTTTTGGCTCGTTCAAGATGTTTTTTTTTTTTTGTTTCATGTGTGCCTCTCATTCCGTTTGTCAATGCAGGCTCGACTTGAAGAAGCCCGCTCGCACCCGCTTCGCCTACCAGTTCATCATGCTTGAGCGGCTACACAAGCTCAAGGGTGAATTGTGGCACATGGTCACTTCTGCAGAGTTCATCGCCATGGACCTGTCCACGACCCCAGAGGGCTTGGCCTTCCACGACATCTTATTCATGGAGCCTTTCTGGGTGGATATGCAAGAGCTGATGGACGTCATGCGCCCCATCTACTCTGTTCTGAGGCTCGTTGATCGCGAGGGGTGCACGATGGGCCTCATTTACGAGTTCATGGACCACATAGGCGAGTCTCTCCAGCGTTCTGAGCTAGACCCTGCCAGGTATAAATTTTTTCCGTCTCACCATCCTTATTTCCATTTCGCACTTTGTTTCGTCTTGCTGCCGCAACACGATGGTATGTAACTGTTGCCTCCATGTGGTTTGGTCCACAGGTTGGAGCCTATCAGGTGCTTGTGGCAGCGGCGATGGGATAAGTTTCATCAGCCCATTCACAGTGTGGCCCACATACTGCATCCGCTGTTTCAAAGCGAGAGGCAGTACGATGATGCATAGCTGCGTGCAGACTGGTTCACATACATCCGCCTCCTCAGCAGCGACACTGGGTTCCGCAGCAAGAGAGAGAGAGAGAGAGAGAGAGAGAGAGAGAGAGAGAGAGAGAGAGAGAGAGAGAGAGAGAGAGAGAGAGAGAGAGAGAGAGAGAGAGACCAGCACATCTGCATCTCATTATAGATTGCTTCAATTCGCGTGACAATGGTACAAGAAGAAGGATCATGCCCTACGATCCTTAGGCTTTGAGCCACGGATGGCCGATTCGAATGTTTATACAAGGATCATATATGGGAAGATCATCATTGTTGTTGTGTACGTAGACGACACGACGGTCGGACTGCAACGTCTGTCCGAAGTTCGACGTTAAACAGGGCTTCAGGGACATTTTATGGTCGGGACCTAAAAACTGGGAGATGTTTCGGAGCCCCCGTGCTGGTACGCAAAATTTCGACTGCGTATTGTAGCGTGTTGAAGTAGTGCCATAAGTAATTAGTAAGCTGTTGAAGTTCATCCGGGGAGAAACCGATCTCATCAACCGAGTCATAGTAGTGTATAGGTCTTGTGGTTTTCTGTAGTGAATGACACAGTTTTGCATAAGTAGTTAGTCAGCTGTTGAAGTTCATCCGGGGGGAAGTCGATCTCATCGTATAAGTCTACATAGTAGTGTGTCGGTCTTGTGGTTTTCTGTGTTGAGAGCTTGTCACTCTTCTGGTGAGCTCTAATTTCCTCCAGAGACTTCTGGTCCTGAGAACTTATCACTCTTCTGGTGAGCTTTCACCTCTCCCCAATCCTCTGGTGAGCATTCACTTCTTTGAGACAGTCACTGATGCACCCTAAGCCCTAAACCAGTAATATGTTTGCCATGCAAACCATCTTCACTCGAAACCACCCTCAGATCTTTCTTTGCCGCTTTTTTGGAGCTTAGTTCCCAATGAAGGTTCGTAATAATTTATGAACTGCTCATTAGTCATGGTTGTTTAGTAATATCTTAGTTATGAGAGGCATGGCCCAGTGGTTAGGTCTGTTGCAAATTGTTTTGGTACCGTTTTCCTATTTTTTAATAGGAGGGGGCAGGTGGGTGCCAAACACCCTCTGATAATTAATTTTGAGGGAAAAACAGGGGCCATAAATTGCTTTTATTTTGCTTTTAAGATGGGGGACAGTGTGGGCAGGTGCCTGTATTTTTTTTTTTGAATTTTTTTTTTTTTGAGAAATTCAGACTCGTCCGCCATCTGCTTCCTTATATATATATATATATATATATATATATATCAGAATCGCGATTCGGGATTTTCCCAGAATCGTGTAGAATCGATTTTTTTTTTTTTGAAATTTTTTTAGGCAATATGGGTATCAGATGAAAGCTCTGATCGAGGGGATTATAATTGTGTAGTTTGCCGACTGTTTCGGGTGCGAAACACCAAAAAGTGTGTTTTCACTCGGGGAGTTGGAAGGCCAAATCATGGCAGCCCCCGGACCCCGTCGTTGGGGGACGTTGCCCCCAGAACACCCCATCAGGGGGCTACCGCCCCCCGGACCCCTTGCTTCTCGAGGGGCTACCGCCTCCTGAACCCCCCCGTTTCCTGGGGGGCTACTGCCCCCGAACCCCCTAGAGCTTCATGCTATATAGACACTGTAGATAAAAATGCCACCGCCCCCCTGTAGATAAAAATGGGGTCCAAATGCGCGCCGAGAAGGGCCCAATATTTATGCCCCCAACTATATGTACATTGCATTCACATCTCCAGTGAACCAATTGCAAAAGTGATCATCATCCATACAGTTGATAGTTCAAACTGTAGCATTACCATTTACTGAAAACCAGAGCAAATGACAACCGGATAGCTACTGAAAATAAGATCTGTTTGTGCCTCATCTACTGCACTTATGAGAGGCAAAACACTGGTTTGACCATTGATCCTTAAAAAAAATTTCAGCAATAAGCTATTTTTCCAAAAAAAAAAATTATTTTTTATTTTTTTTTGCGATTCTGGGTCGCGAATCACAATTCGCAGAGTCGCGACCCGCGAATCGCAGACCCAACAAATCGCGATTCACTGTAACTATGATATCTATATATATATATCTATCTATATATATATATATATATATATATATATATATATATATATATATATATATCAGACATGCGCGTCCATCTTGGACCTGGAAGCATCCGACTCCCAGACGCGTCCACCTTTTTTTTCAGTTTTTTTGCTAGTTTATGAGGGGGAAAAAAAAAACCGCACCCGGGGTGGACACGTCTGGACCCGAACACGGGTCCTGGGCGTCCACGTCCGCCCCTTTCATCTTTGAATTATATATATAGATATATATATATATAAGGAAGCGGACCCCCGGCGCGAAAGCGCGTCCGAAAACGCGGACGCATCCGGGGTGGACGCACTTTTAAAAAAAGAAGAAGCTTTTTTAGTGTATTTAACGCCGAATGCGGACGCGAGAAGGCCGCGTTCGGCCCGAACCCTCGTGTCTGATATATAATGTATGTATGTATATATTGATATCTTAGAAATCCGTTCCGACCCTTTTGGTCGGAACGTACTATACGTTCTAAAATGAGCTGGGTTGGAAAGTTTTTATAAAAGACAGTTCTCTATCTCTATCCCACTAGAACCATCTGTGATCGTAACAGTTTTGAATTTTTATCCTTGACAAAACCCAACATGGATTAATGCACCTGAATTGGACCATCCTGTTCCCAAAACATTCAGCAAACCACACAGTAATATTGCTCTTAAATACAGCTTTCATCTGATACCCATATTGCCCAAAAAAAAATCAAAAAATAAAACACGATTATGGAAAAAATCCGAATTGCGATTTGGACTGCAATTCTGGACCGCGATTCAGATTGTGGTGCAACTATACTTTGAATCATCAATACCTACATATTATTAGGGATCTGTCGGCTCCTGCAGTAAATAAAAAAATTTACAAAATTTACTATCAACACCCCCCATCCCAAAACCTATTTTTTGACACCCATATCCAAAAAAAAAAAAATTTTGCGTTCCAGGGCAACGTTCTAAGACAAAATCCTGAAACACGTTCCGGAACGCCACGTGCGTCTGTGATATATATATTTATATAGATCATGATTGCAGCAAAACGCATTCCGTTGTCCGAAGCACTATTTAATTTTTTTTTTTGTATATGCAATATATGCTTGCCACGTTCCGAAACACGTACGGAAACACGTTCCGGGACTCTGGTTCAAAACGTGATCCTGGAATGTTTTTTTTTTTTTCTAATATGGTATTCCACAAAATAGGTTTTCTTATGGGGGATTTGATGGTAATTTTTGCAAATTTTTTAATGTATTGTAGGAGCCTACAAATCCCTGATAATACCTAAGTATTGCCGATTCACTGATTCATGATGCATTGATTCACTGATTCATAAGGACGGGGGCCTGTGCTCATCAAATTGTCATGACCATGACTTGTGATTGAATAGCCACGTCAAGTGTTTGACGATGATCCTGCATCAAAGGTTGACAACAATCAACTCAATGGGCTTCTCCCTTATGGTCTAATTTGAACTTGATGTCGAGGTCAGTTGTGTTGTAGTTGAACTTGAGAATGGTAACTATTAGGAATGAGAATGCTTTGGAAGTTCAAGCAAATTGGCATCATAGGCCTCATTGGACCCAGTAGTAACTCTTAAAGAATTGACAGAAAAGATATCAAAAGTAACACGACAAGCCACTCTGATTTTCAACCTTGATAAAATCTTACAAGCATTGTTGCACCCACACTGGACCACATTGTACCCGAAACATTCGACAACCTACATAAATGAACTGCCCTTAATAAATGCTTTACTTTGATACCCATATTGCCCAAAATATAAAACAAAGGTTTCTCAAAAACGCTCCCCCATTTCAAAAACGCGTTTCTATATAAATATATATATCTAAGGAAGCGGGACCCGGACGCGAACGCGCGTCCGTGTCCACGTCTAGATGCGGACGACCTTTTTTTTTTTTTTAATTTTTTAATTTTTTTTAAAAAAAAATGGCCTCCGGATCCCCAGACGCATCTGTTTCTTTTTTTACGTCCGACCCCGCGTCTGGGGGTCGGACGCGTTCGGGTCCGGTCACCGGACGCGGACGCGGACACGGGCATTTCTGCCCGGACCCTCATGTCTGATATATATATATATATATATCTAAGGTAGCGGACCCTGGACGCGGATGCGTCAGGGGTGCGTTCGGGGGTCCGGACGCGTCCGCCGTTTTTTTTTTAAAGCATCGATTGTGGCTCTGTTGTTTTAGTTTCAGTAGTTTGTCTCTAGCAGGCGGTCTACCATTGTACTCAGATGATTTTTCACATTATATACAGTGTTTGGCGTACATGTCGCTCTGTACATGCAATGCTGTATTTTCAATCTTATGTCAAATTCTATGTGCATGTGTGAGTCCTATTTTCAATTAATTTCGATTGAAGTGAATGTTAGCTTCACATAAATGCACCTACATCATGAGCACAACAATTACCCCTACACCCCAAACGACATTTCATAAACACATGTAATACATTTGCATTTAAAAAAATTACAGAGATTGCATTTCACATGACCAGGCTCGCGTTGCACAAAAAGTAACTATGTATTGATTCAACCGTTGTATAAAGATAACAATACATATCCTGTCTTTTTTTTTAAGCAGCCCTCTAGTTATTTGTCGCGCCCTAAACTGCCGAAAACTACATAGCAACAGTCTGCCACATACGGCTGGACCTTATCTATTCTAAACATTCCTACTGATCTTCCACCGACTCCTCGCCCTCGTCAGGTGCATTGTTTTGTCGCTCTCGCTCTGCCTCCTGGTTAGCCCGACGTCTGGCCGCCTTTCCCTGACCATGATGAGCTGCCGTCGTGTGAAGTTCATTCCGATCTGCTCATCCAAATCCAGCTCGACAACAGGGACAGATGCCACAACGGGGGCGGGTGGCTCCGGTTCCGGATTTCTTTGCCGAGTCTGTCGCAGCATCTCTCGGATATCTGCCTCTTGCTTCCGATGTCTTTCGTTGTGCCTTCAGATATCTTCCTCAAGCTTCCTCCTGGCTTCGCCCTCGGGCTTCGGTGGTATGCGCTCTGCCATCTCGATCGACCTTCTCCTCACAGCACCCTGGTCCTTGAACACCCTCTCACAACACCCTGGCTCTCAAAGAGCCTCTCACAGCCTGTCACCAGCTCTCGCTTGCTCTCTCACTGTCTATCACTAGCTCTCTCACAGCCTCTGAAAATGCCGACCACAATGGCATTTTGAGTGCTTATTTATTCCCACAGCCTGATCGGCCATGTGGATCCCCATCATCCCTCCATGTGCCTCTGTACCTGCCCCCATGTGATGCTCCCCCCCTGTGTTGCTTTCCCATTGGCCCCATGGTCTGCTCACCCACAGTGCCCATATGTCGTTGCACCAGTCCCCTGCACCATGTACTGTACCCTCTTTTTTTACACCCAGAACACTCCTTTTTTTTTTCCATTTTTTTGACCTATTTTGGTAGGTAACAGGCAAAAAATAAATATTAAAAAATATTTAAAAAAAAATATTAAATATGGTACCACGGATCCCAGGGCGGTACCGTACCGGCGGTACCACTGATATGGTACCGGCAGTACCATACCAGCGGTACCAGAGGCCACTATGATATATATATATATATATATATATATAAGACATGCGCGACCACCCTGGACGCGGCCATTTCGCATACACAAGTGCAGCCATTTGTAGCCTGCAAGCCTTGGCATAATCTGCTCTCAGGTTTGTTATCCTCCTTCGAGTGTCCGACCGATACCAAGGAGGTGATTCGGTGGAGAGAACTGCAAATGTTGAAGGAATGGGCAAAGACAACCAGCATCCTTTTAGTTGGCTATGGTCGATTTGCCCACTTTGTTTATGATGGTAGCAATACAAAAGACACAGTTTTGCTTAGTAGTTCACAGGATGCTTAGTAGTTCTTAGGACTCAATCTTGCATGAATGTGTGGAGTAGGTACTAACACAATTGAATTCAGTCATACCTGAAGAAGAGCATTTTGTAACAGGACTACCGGAGCGAAAACTATCTTTCGAATGAGCCAACTGCTTTGCGAGCTCTGGTCTACCTATTTTGGTACAAATAATCTGTTTATGGCTTTGTTGTTGAAAAGAATGTGCATCATACGAGGGTGGACTAATATTGCAAAAGGGATGCTGCTGGATTGATCAAAGGTCCACATCTCTCTCCATATTGAGGATTTGGCTTGGAACTCAGAATTTAGTCGACTTCACAAGAAAAAGGTGGACAATTTCTCAAATGCAGATTATGAGGGTGCAAACTCAAGGTGCTTGTTGCCATTTATGATAAAAACGCTTACTAATTTCTATCACACTTCAGACTTATGGAAGAGCTCGAAATTTTTTCCTGACTAACTGAAGGCTTGTACTCTTCATCATCTTCAGAATCTTGCTCAACAGTATATTTGATATCCTTCTTTTGGCTGTTTGTTAGCTCATGTGGTTGTTGGGAGTGGCATTGGCGACGATCCATGGCTCTCTCTCTCTCTCTCTCTCTCTCTCTCTCTCTCTCTCTCTCTCTCTCTCTCTCTCTCTCTCTCTCTCTCTCTCTCTCTCTCTCTCTCTCTCTCTCTCTCTCTGACATTACTTTGTTATGAATGTCATCTAAAACTTTTGTCCATTGTGGAGATGTTAAGAAATTGAGTTGTGTAAGCTAACACCCACAATTTGGTGCCACAGGACCCTTGTGTTGTTTGTTGAGTTGCAGAGTAACCAAACAAAAGGTCAACATTTTTGCGTGTTTTGATGTGCTTGTGTGGTGTGCATCCTCGATTCCATAGCTTGAGGAAAACAATTGCAACAAAATTGCTGCTCACAATTTTAAACTCCAAAGTGGTCCTTTGGAACTTCGATATTCTCTTAAGCAGGTAAATGAATCTCTCTCTCTCTCTCTCTCTCTCTCTCTCTCTCTCTCTCTCTCTCTCTCTCTCTCTCTCTCTCTCTCTCTCTCTCTCTCTCTCTCTCTCTCTCTCTCTCTCTCTCTCTCTCTCTCCGTAAACCCTAAACTGTATGTCTCTCTCTCACCATATATATATATATATATATATATATATTAAAATCAAGTGGGCAATATGGTTATCAGCTTGAAGTTGTTGACGAGAGCAGTGCATTTATATAGGTTGCCGGTTTTGACGAGAGCGAACAACCAAAGGACCAAGGGGATGCAAAACACCAAAAAGTGTGTTTTCGCTCAGGGAGTCAAACCCCAAATCATGAAGAGGTCGTACTGTCGGGGCCGGGGCCCGCCGTTGGGGGTCTTTGCCTCCCAAACCCCCTGTCGGGGGGCTACCCCCCCGGACCCCCCTTTTGTCGGGGGGCTAACGCCCCCCGAACACCCCAAGACTTGCTGCTATATAGAAATTGTAATCTAGCCATCTCATAACCATCATGGTCTCACAGTAGACCCTATACTAACAACCGTGCTCAGTAATGGCTTCTCCTCATAACAGGGGCCTTACAGATCTGAGCTCACGGTTAACTAGTGACTACTAAACTGAGAGGTGCATTATTTAGTTGTCTAACACAATTTGTAGCTGAAAGCACCGGCAACCTGCATAAATGCACTGCTCTCGTCAAGAGCTTCAAGCTGATACCCATATTGCCCACTAATTTTTTTTTTTAAAAAAAATAATTTTTTTTAAAAAGAAAAAATTAAAAAATGGTGCCGCCCTGGTACTGCGGATTTTTGGGCGGCACCATAATGGCGGTACCACCATTATGGTACCGCGGTACCATAATGGCGGTACCGCGTGCCACTATGATATATATATATATGTGTATATCGTGTACTATCGTCTATAAATTAAAAAGCATTTATTAAACCGTTTTTAGTCATGAAAACAATTTAACTTTAAAAGAAAATCTGCAACTATTTAATAAAGGGCCGATACAATTTTTAGTATTTGACAAAAATAGGGTCCTTGTAGTATTTAAAAAAATCTCGAAAAATCACCATGAGATCCCCCATAATACATCTTACAATTTAAATTTCATGTTGCAAAAAATGAAGGGGGTTCGGGCCTAAAAATCCAGAACGTTTTTAGAACGTGTACTGCATCTGCACACACACACACACACACTCACATATGATATTGTTACCAGTACACTTAGTAATGTAACCTAGCAAGTTGAGAACCAGGTTGGCCAGCTTGTGTAGGTACATGTACACAGGAAAAGTAATTGGCTATCTCAACACTTCGGTTGATGAATGAAGTTGAAAAAGTCGGAGACTTTGGAGACTTCGATGTGGAGTGACTTGATTGTGTAAGAAGTCGAGGAAGTCGGAGACTTGATTGTTGAAGAAGTCGAGGAAATCCAAGAAGTCGAGGAAGACGGAGACTTGATTGAAGAAGTCGAGGGCAGATCAGTCGGGAATTGGGTCTATGAAGCAACTTTACATCCTCTGGTCCCTTTCAGTGATTCTTTCCAATTTGATATGGAGGCATTGTGACAAAGTCTTATTGATTTTCCCTTCCCAAATCGCTCTAGTTAATCAGAAGTTATACATGTATCATTTTCTAGTGTCGTTTAAGTGAAACTTCGGTAAATTTAAACGATCTAGTGAAACTGTAACTCACTTGTGTTCTTGTGAAGGTCATTTATCATGTTCTATGATGGATGACTCATATTGTTTTTGTTTTTGTGTTGTCGTAGGTGCTCTATGCTGCTAATGAGAGGGATCATGATTGTTGCTTTTATGTCCATGGGACAGGAGTCCATGCTTATTTTGCAGTTTCTGAAGATGGGCAAAGGTAAGTGCTACGTGGCACCATGATGTGAAAAGGCTTGTCCATTCTTCCACGTAACAGCTTAATTTTCATCGGTGCAAGCTTCTGTGAAATTGTTATTAGGTTTTGTAAATACTATGCTTCAAGCATGTGTGGCTGATAGTGGTATATTCCCTATGTTCATGGCATAGGTCCAGTCATGTACACAGTTTTAAACAATCAAAGTTATGGAGATTATTTGATCAGAACTAAAGAGTTTAGGTACTGGGATAGACTTTCCCTCAATGTTGTATATATCTATCCTAGTTGTGACAATAAAAGCAGATGAATATATGTTACCAATACTTTGTACTGCAAGTTTGCTCTGGCAATACCTTTTCCGCCTCTAATGTAAACATATTTTGATTCATAATTACTTGTGCTCTAGACTTTGCTTTATGGTTGAAGTTTCTTTTGTAGGATGTTTAGGTTTCTCTCTTGTTATTGATTTCTTACGTCTCAAAATTAATGTCTATTTAAATAATGTCAAATTGTGATTTTATACACCTTGTAAATGTAACTCTTATGGCAGAGAGGCTAGATACTATTGATGCTCATCTTGCACACATGTTTATTGTTACCTTCAACCGTCAATGCCACTTCTGAACCCTTTGCCTTAGATGGGTGTATTGTTGCAAGCAAGGTTCATTTGATTATCTCATCATAGTCCAATCATCTTAAAACTCGTTAACATCAGCCTCATCGTTTTCTAGTTGCGATAAAAAAAATGCTATACATGACCTCCTAAAAGGACTCACGTGTCTACCAATACACCTCACATCTCATAAGCCCAGACCACTCTAGTCACCAATTCAAACAAATATGTCTAGCCACGATACATGCATTGCCACTTGGCAAAGATCTTCAACCTCCATCCAATTGCATTGACATGACCAAAAGCTAAAAAGCTCAAACTTTTTTGGCAAAATATTATACCATGATGTGTGATAGCAAAGCATGATAGAAATTCTAAATGTGCTTCAAAAAGCTCTTCAATTTGCTAAAATGCAATAAACAATGTCATAAAGACAAGGATTTGTTTTTGCCCAAGGCTATTGTCCTTTTACGACCAAGGCTATCATCCTCCTTGCACAAGGCTATCGTCCTTTTATGACCAAGGCTACTCTCTTTTACCTAATAAGACTTCAAGTTTTAAAGCCTAAATGTCAATTAAAGCAAGAACGGAATCTCAAAAAAAATTTAAAAATAAATTTTGAAATTTACTGTTTGTAATACTCACCTCTAGATGTAGAGAGAGCTATTGTATGATTGGAAAGTCCAATATTTCTTGTCAGAGATAACATGCAAATAAAAGTAAGAGAAGGTGTTGGCACACCTTTAATATTTCGTTGAGAGGTTTTACAATTGGTAGGAAAGGAGTAAGGTCAAAGGCTTTGTTCTCCTCCATAGGAAGAGCTTGGTGGCCTTCCTCATAGACCACAGAGCTTTTTTTCTAGCAAATTTTTAGCTAGACACCAAGTTTCCAAGCGTCTTGCATCCAAGACAAAAATGAGGAAGAGTAATCTGGAAACAAAATTATAATCACACAAGAATGAGGAAGAGTAATTTGGAAACAAAATTATAATCACACAAGGAAAACCGTTAGTTATAGAAGTCACATTTTAATCTAATGGCCATTTCTTGACCTAACATTAGAGAAACTTAGAGCTCGACGAGGGCCTTTGAAAAAGATGCTTTTTTATTTTTTTTCTTATTTTTGTTGCTATGTGGACCAATTGAAACCTTAGCTTCGGGGTTCTATGTAACGTAGAATTTTCCAAATATAAATAGAATAAAAACTTTTTAAATATATTGTTGTTTCGTCGAGCAGCATGTGGAAATGCTATTGGTTGATGAGGCCTACCCTTCCAGCTCATTACTGCCTGAAGAGACCCAAAAATATTGAAAATGAATATGACAGATGGTTGAGAAGAGAAAATCGATGTACCATAAATGTATATGCATTGTCAAACCGTGGTTAACAGGGATAACCAGAGTTAATTTGTGGCGCCAAATAGATCAGTGTTTCAAATTTTCGCCCACACTTTTTCTCAAATTCATGGCTTTTTGTTTACGCAAATTTTCAGATTCATAGTTCATTGTTTCAGATTTTTGCATGCAAATTATGAAATGGCGCCATCAAAGAAGCCGTGCTCCTCAATCGACTCTGTGCTTCTATTCAACGAGACAGATGATAATGGATTATGGGTGCCAAGAAAATATGCAAAAAACTCTTGGGTTTTGATGCATCCATCATCAAGAGGAGCATTTCGAAAAAGGAAAAGGTCAAAACTATCATTTCGATCTTATTGGAAGGCCAGAATTTTGGATTTCAGAACATCATCAGGAGGAAAATCTATTTTTGAAATTCTAGTCCAACATGTATATATGCATTCAGAGATAAATGTGCAAGGATTCAACCGTCAGGATCACAAAAAAAGCAACTGTGAGTATTGATATTTTTGATACTTTGATTTTTGTCATTCATAAATATCTAATAGTAAACTTGCCAATCTAATCATTTTTCTCTTGCAGATTTATATCCATCCAACATAAATGAATGGGAGCCGAGTGGATCTTTAGCAGGTGTGTTAGATGTTATTCACACTGATATTGGACAGCTGCAATATCGAGGTAGAACTGCAAAAGATCTAGCTATAGTGGAATCTTTTTTTATGAATCAATGTACATTCCTGATACAAAAGAAAATTTTGGACAAATAGTACCAATTCCATTACCTAGTTTTGAAAGTGATGAATGGATTGCACCAGCTGCTACAGTTTCAGAATTATTTCGTTGCAAAATATATAATGATGTAAAAAAATTCATTAAAAATGAGCACGGGATAAACAACAGTCAGATTGAGTTGGTTTATTTCCTTGAATATATTTGTAAATTTCTTTTCAAGTGTCAATGTTCACAAAACCCCAACGATGTTTGTATGCAAAAATTTTATTAGATAGTTTATTATCTGAACTTATGGATGAAGGCTGGGACAAAAGATCCGATGGAGAAATAGAATGCAGAAATAAAACGTCTTCCATGTGCTTCCGTTATCAAATTGAAAAACAAATGTTAAGCTTATGTTTCCATTATCAAAGATGGAAAAAAAAGTTAAAGGTAAATGGGTGCCACTCGATCAAGACTTGGAAGCCAATGGACATTCAAAACGAAAAAATATTGAAATTATATACAATGATGTCGTTTTGACATGTGTTGAGGTGGAAGAAGATTGGAGTCTAAACTACATCCGGCGGGAACTATTGCTCCTACAAAATGATGTACTTTCAGACTTCAGATTCATTTTCAATAGTAAAACTCATAAGTAACTGTAAACACTTGATCTTTTATGAATAGTTTCAATCAAAACTTTCTAGTACAATTTTTGTACTAATTCTAACTGACTTTGTATTAGTTTTATGCAGGTTCGTAAAAGACATGAGCTTGAGATCAAATACAAAGATATTGGCGAAACAATCCAACTTATGGAAGAACATTGAGATTCACTATCAGCAAATACATGCCAATCATCATGTCTTTTTATCATTATGGAAAAATTGCATTCCATTATTAGACTATGGACACAAGCTGATTGTAAGAATCTATTGTGATATCAATAAAAAAACCCATAAACAGGTTGTTTACAAGTAAAATGATTATATCTTTTTTTTTTATGTCTCTCTATTTACAAATAGATCTCTATTCAATCAATTTTTCTATATTTTCTATATCAGTATTAGGAACTGATAAAGCAACAACTCCTTCTATAATCTCCCCCTCCTCTATTTCGGGAAGGGCCTCAATGCCTTTTAAGACAAGAGGAATATCTGCTACAAAATTGCCTTCCTCTGTATTAGGAAGGACTTTTATTCCTTTTTTATCATATAAAATAAGATCTACATCCTGAACAACCTGAAAGGCTGTTAAGATAAGAGCAGATTCCTTTTGAGGGCCCTCGATTGCAGGTGCAACGCTTACACTGTACTGGGCAAAAGTTTTGATCAACTCTGGAGCATACGGCTCAAGAGTGAACTGTCATCACAAAACACGAGAATCAGCAAATTACAAACAATGATATTAATAAAATATGAATCAGAATGAAATGAACTACAAATGAATAGAATATTATCTTTTCAATATCTACATCCGTTTGTAAATTATATCATTCAAAAAATAGCTTCGTATTGTACAGGACGAAACATGCACAACTAAAAGCGCCATTCTGCTAATATTATGATAGATATTTTATTTATGCTATGACGATACATTTGATTTAAGAAAAGGAATACATGCATATCAGAGGTGAATTGAATATACCTTCAGAGATTTGATGGTTATATCTCCAATTGAAGTTGTTGTTGTCAGTATTTCTCGAACGACATCATGAAGTAGAGAATCAAATTCTCTATGTGTATTTGCAGCTGAGTTTAATTTTACACATAGAAAATTTGATACTCCCTCCTTATTTATCTTTACAACAAGAATGTTTAGGCTCCAATGCCGACTGCAACAACGAAGATACAAATATCGATAAATTCATATTTATGAAAAAATTCTGTTCTTATTAACACAATGAGGCATGTAATAATCTAGAATAAAGCAATAAAAACAAAAGAGCAATCCTTACTTATTCTCATATGGAATCAAATAAAATTTTGCCATAGGAGTGCACTCGATAAAATAGACAGTCTTCTCGAAATTGGCTTCTTTCCCTTTACCGCTCCCATGAAAAATGGACTAACTACAAAAAATGTACCATGGGAATCGAAACTAATACTATTCTGCAAAAATGAAACATCGGCCTCTACTATTGCATCTAAAATTTTTGAGGTCTTATCTTTAAGCTCGACACAAAATTTAGGACCTGATCTAAAGCTTCTACGTGTATCTGGAAGAAAAAAATCAAAAAAGTTGCCGAGAAGATCAATTTTGTTAGCTAGGTAGGCCTCGTATTGATTATAATGGTCAGAATAAAAAAAACCTGGGTTGGATCGTATGGAATTCTCACAAAAAGATTATGTACAGGAGGGGCAGAAAGAGAAGTGGAAACAATATTTACAGATTTCTCTGTTATTTTGTCTAGCTCCTCTTGGGCAATCAACAATTTTGGTGATGAAACCTGCTGAGGAGCTGGACGAATAACATGAGGAGGACTGGGTGAAGATTCTCGAACTGAGCCAGATTCTCCAGCATCTAACTCAGAGCTCATGATGATACGGGGTCTTTTGGCAGGGATACGTCTAGGAGGAAGGGAAGCAGCTGGCCTTCGAGATCCAGCCTTCTTGGGGACAGCCTGCTTTCTCTTCCTCCTAGAGGCAGTAGGCACGTCGGTTCTATCCAGAGGCAGGTTTTTGGAAGTGCTGGCATTCTACATGCAGACCAGAATATATGTCCCGAAGCCTTTTGAGAATGACGAAATCCTTTGGCATGATGGTGACATGCTTACCATGCATTGCCAAAAGACAAGTATCCTAAAAAACTGGGACAAAAAATCTTCTACAGCACCTTGCAAAGCCTGCATGGCTGTCACGGCAAAACGAACATCAAGCCCAAGTGACAGAGCGACATTTCAGACAGATCATCCGAAAGGAGCTCTAGGGATCAACAATTCAGTTGATCTTTGGAGTTTTCTGATCTCCGTAAGCCAGACCTGCTTCCTGCCACACCTACGGCCAGTACTAGGGGAAACACGAAAAATGGGATGGATGTACAATGGTGATGGCACGGGCGGTGGATTTAGTCCTGGCCATCATTCTCGGAAGAAGAAAATTAACAAAAAGAAGTTTGAAATAAACAAAAGTGGAACAAAACAAAAAAAATTTGTGACAAAAGGGAGCTTGAGATCGATACCAGCACTGAATATCGATTTCGAGCGCAAGATCTACAGAGATTATATGCAGAAAAAGAGATGTGCACTCGAAAGCGATATTGCACAGCAGGTGGTATCAGACTCAAGCGCACTGTGAGAGAGCGGAAGCTTGGAGGATGAAAGAGCACGCTTGAGAGCGATATTGGGAGCTAAAAGCGAGAGTTTTGCGAAAAAAAATGAAAATTTCGAGGGCTTATATATACAAAATTTTTGCACGTGTGAAAAGACGGCCGAGACAATGTCGTCAGATGATTAGACCACGTGGGATGTCCGTATTGATTATGATATACCAATTATGAGGCCACGTGGGCTAGGCACGTGCGCAAATTCCTGATTGACCCGTGTCATTCTCGCACATGACAGATGTCAGATCTATCCTTTTAGGTACGATGCATTTATTTTGCCAATCAAAAGTCAACACATGTTCCTTCGCCACTTTTCCACACGTGCGAAATAATTTTTAGAAATAGATCTTTTTGGGCACGGATTCTCACGCAAATTCACGATTGCTTTGCAGAAGATCGATTTCAAGCGTGCCGCTTGCTCTCATTACAACTCGTTGGCTGTTATGCGCTTGGATCCGATACTGCATCGTATGATTTTGCATTCAAGCGCGTCTCACATACCTTTTCTTTTCTGGTCGTTCGGATCCGATACTCCAACTTCAAAAATCTTTAAAAAGTTTCCAATCTCACGACCATTTCATCTTTAAAATTAAGGGACATGTTAAACCATGGTATGCAGACAATAGTTGGTAATCCATCTCATATCAATGAAGTGTATTGCTCAAAAGGAGAAAGTCTAGCATATAACAATTCCAACAATTTATTTATTGACATTAATCAGTTATTAACATTCATCATAGATTTTTACGGTATTACAAATGAGAATGTCAATAATAAGTTGATAGTTTTCTCAAGTTAGATGAGTCTGAAATTATAAAAGGACAAAAAATGGAAAGAGACAGTCTCACAATCATGAATGGAGCACTTTCAAATTCAAAGGCCTCAATTTCAGTGTTCAATCAGAAAATGATATGTGATGGTTGGCAGCATTTCAGGTATAGCAGTTCTTTCGCATAATAAATAGGGATAATCATTTGAATATGGATTTCATATCTAAAATCTTCTCTGTGTTAATATTATGAGGCTAATCACGTTTTTGTATTCTCTTATAGGTGTTGAAAGAAGACCATAACATTCTTTCATAGATATTTAATAGAACATCATATCCTGCCACCATAAGAAATCACATGGAGGGAGTTCCACTCAATATTCCTGGAATTGGCACTTTCAACATTGAATGGCATTTAGCAGGAGATCTGAAGACATTAAAATGTATGTTCAATGTATCTCATGGTGCCAACTCTAAACACCCTTGTTTGTACAGCATGAAAACAGCAAAAGACATGACAAGGAGTACAGGAATATCAAGAGATCGAGAAGATCCTAATTGGAAACATGTACTATCGATTCCTCTATGAAATGTTCATATCTGTACATTGCATGCGGAGGTGCGTATTATAGAAAAATAATATATCTTCACATCTTGTTTGCATGGAATTCCGAGCCAGAGGCCTCTGCAAATGAAGCTATTTCTAGTTTAGAGGATGTGTTGTCCAAAGCAGGCTTACATAAAGGCCACATTAAAATAAAAAAAGATTACAAGTTATCAGGTAAAATAGGAAATATTCCATGCAAGCCGAGCATTGGAGGATCTAAAGCTTGAAGATTTTTATCAAATTATTCTGGCAAACAATCTAAGTTCAATACACGGTTTGGAAAGAAATTATTGTAGCAACTCAAGATTTCGAAGAAGAAGGTTCTACTCGTATACACAAAGTAGAAGTTTGGAAAAAAGCTAGACAACATGGTGAAATACTTGAGAAAAGATAAATTTTCAAATACCGATGTTCAAATGATACAAAAAACAACCAATGAATTTGTGGATGCAGTTCAGAGTGCATGGGGTTTGATCATATAACACATTGTATGGTAAGATTTTGATTTTACACTACCATAGACAAATATGTGCAATTAAATTAAATACTTTTGGTACTGATTGAGATTGTGTTTTTATGACATGCAACACATATTATGACATCATTCGACATTCTTTGCAAGAAATAGTGGAAGTCTTAGCATATGGTCATCGCAAGGAATGGAAAAATCTCATTGGCAAGCAAGAGCGACATTTCATAAAAGTACACAACATGGCGGGACTAGCACAAAAAACAGCTATATACTGCAATTTTTCCAATTCCAATGGTTTTACAAAAGAATCCAAATTCGTCATAATACAAAATCGACGGATTGTAAAAAATTTCAAAAAGCGTGCAAATCTATACATCCAGTAGGCTATAGACACACAATAAAATTTTGTATATTAAATAAAAATATTTACAAAGTACAATTCAGCAGTATCTAATCTGCTTCCGATATTTTTTCCAATGAAAGTTGCAACTTAGAGTCATACAACAATTTTTTTCTTTCGTATGGATCCAATAGCTCATAGTTTTCATGCTTACTAAGATCAACGTAAGCAGTATACACTGCAAAATGAGATGATCTGAGCATGGAATTCACTGGTCCATATCCTAAAATTTTAACCGCAATAGTTTTCTTTACAAAAATTATTTTATGCACCTTATTAAAATTATGTCCTCCAAGAAAATGAGACAATGCCTTGATTTCCATAATCATAGTTTCACCATGTTGATGAAACTTTGAATGGGCAACACTTATCTCATTAATCTTGAAGGACTTTAGATAGTGCTCGAGTGCATGATCTCTTGAAAATTCTCCCGCAGAAGATCTTTGCCCACCTCGACGAATTGCGAAATCATCAAGGAAAATTGTTTCCTGAAATGATAAAAAACAAAGTAAGCTCCAATATATAATCTGACATAAAAAATCTACTAGTACTTGATAAGAGACAAAAACTTACGCATTCGGCTTTGTCTTCTCTGATTATTGTCTCACCATCAATATTATGTCCACCTTTTGATGTCAATATTGTTGGTGAAGAGACAGTTGGCTGTGGAAATCCAAATTGACTTTGGATTCTACGAGTGTTAATTTAGATGATTGTTCTGATTTTGATCCTGCTCGAAATAGGTCTACCTTTATAGGCCCTAGAACACCCACCACCCTTTCTCCTTCTGATAAATGTTTGATCACTTTGCCTACTTATAATATAGATAATAATCTCTTTTTGACAATATCGGATATATCGGATCTTTTTGACTTCACTGAAGCTGAGATTCTTTGCATTTTGAACAAAGAACTTGATGAATTTTTGGATATTATTGATTTTGATGCTGATGATCTTCTCTCTGGTGTTGACAGTGTACATAATGATAAATTTTATTCAAGGAAAGATTGCTTGAAAATGGCTGTGGAGGAAATGCGCAACAAAGAAGATGATCTACCTTCTGAGGACAGATCAGGGAATAATAACTGATGAGTAACTCGAGAAGAAACTGATTTAGAGTTAGAAACAACTTCTTTCACATCAAAAATATTAATTGATTCTAACTTATTCAAATACTCATTTAATGCTGGAAAAATATTATTTTCAAATGTCCTTAGGTATTCTAAGATGTATATTTACAAGGATCCTACGACCACATGAATATAGTTAGTTTGCACATTGAACTTGTTCTGAACAATGGCAAGGGCAAGAATTCCTTTTTGATGTACAGTTAGTCTAGACCATAAAGTATTTATGTTAGAAAAAGTCCAAGGGTTCTCCCATTGTTCTTTTGTGTAACCAAAAAGTTTAGGTAAAAAAAGATAATACATTCTCCATTGGAGTTCTGGACTACAAAAAGGTGGAATAAAAAATGTTAGTTCCTGATGAAATGTCTGAAATTATGACCTTAGTAGTGAGTAGACAATCTTGTTTTTCTTTACAGCTGCTCCACTTGGTGATGCCTAGGCTTGGTATGGAATGACACTTAATGCCTCAGGTTGGTCTTCAGTAGCTTGTACCTCTGCAACATCCTTGGTTTCAGTCTGTGTTTTTTGATCTCTCAGGATCTACCTGCAGATGGTATCCGTTTGGATGGCCTTTTCTGACATTACTGGTGCTGGCTCATCTGTCTGCGTCTCCTGATCTTGCCCTTGCGCTGGTTCTTCTGCATCAGAAATCTGCATTTGGCCTGATTGGAATTTGGCCTCTTCTAATTTTTCCTTTAGCTTCTCATAAGCAATCATCTGCAGCTGCAGATATTGCATCTGGAAGGTCTGGATCATCCTCTCCTAGATTCCCTTCCATGCTACCGGATCAATTCGATACCTACCATGAGCTGTTTCTTGTATATCTGATTGCCTTTCTTTAACATTTCTGCAGAATTTTCAGTTGGGCAATTGATTCCTGAGCACTGCTGAGTTCATTGTTCAGTTTCGCATTGCTACTTTGAAGAGTAGTTCGCACTCGTCTCTCCTCCTGCAAAGAAGTCTGCAGTAGGTGTCTCACCTTCGTACTTATCTTTCTCCCATGATATGAAAATTCTTTTATGACTTTTTCTTGTTGGTGTCTCCATCTGGTCTCTGAAGGTAATCTCCTTTTCCTTCTAGTGGGTTATAACATCGGCCTGATAGAGCCATGGTCGTCCTAATAACACTCTGTATGACGATTGTCTCGTAGTTTTTAGTATTATAAAATCCATAAGAAACTTATGGTCTCCAATATAAACTGTAACCTGAGATAATTCTCCTATTGGTGATCTTCTAGTTGCATCGGCTAATCTTAAATGTCTTAAAGTGGGTGCTATTCAATGATGAATGCCTAATTCATATGTTGTTTCTTCAATCATTATATTTACACTAGATCTAGAATCTATGGGTACATTATCTAAGATGCATCCATTAATTACTACTTGAATATCTAGTTGGCCTTCATCACCATAATTAACTAATCCTATGTTGACTACTGGTAACTTTGCTTTTCTTCTCTTTTTATTTTGCAAAAATTGTTTAATTTCTTTTTTATAATATTGGTTATCGTCTAATAACTGTTTAAAAGTTATATTGGGCATTCTAGAAACAAGGTCTTCGACAGTATTATAAGAATGGTTCCTAAGTGACAACAGTCTCTAGGTATCTCGCTACTTATAATTGGATCTGAAAATGTCACTTTTTTAACTTTTCTAGTTTCTTTGTCTAAAAGCTTCTTAGCTTCTGAACTAATATCAACATCATAATGTTTTCCATTAGACTTATCAAGCTTTAATTCTTTATTACTAGGATTTTTTACTAACTGTTCTGTGACCTTCGCTTTTTCTGTCGCATTTTTTGCAGTTTTCACAATTTTCGTCTTAGTTTTCTTCTTATCTTTAAGAGTTAAAGAATCTTTACTACTTCTTGTAGCTACTTTATTTACTTTTTCCTCTAAATCTGGCCATTGATGATCTTGGTCTAAAAATTCAGACTCTACTTCTATCCTCTGAACTATCATGTCAGCGTTAGTCTTAGATGGCCGAAGGTCGTCTTCCCTAGGCGAGTTTACAAACCTTGGTTTAGACCATGGTTGTTGTGCTGAGGACATTCAGCAGTGACATGCCCTTCGCCTTTACAGTTAGCGCAGAGCGGCACATATCTTGCTGATCTCCTGGGTTCAGGGCAATCAGGTGAATAGTGACCCGGGGCTCCGCAATTGTAGCACGAACCCCTTACTCTGGTTGGTGGAGTGGAATCTCGTGTTCCGTCCCTTCGCAAAATAGTTTACTGTTGACCAGTACACTGTTTCAGTATCATAGTTTTTTGGTTAGTAGGAGTTGTAGTATAAGCTACCTCCTCATGATTATTAATCGGACAGAGGAATAGTTCCTCTTCTAAATAATTAGCCTGCAAACTGGGATAGTTGGTCTTAGAATGACCTTCCTTCCCACACGCGGTACACCAAACATTGGCGTTAGGCTGCGCTTTCTTTCGCTTGGCTTTAACATCAGATATTTGGACCTTTAGATCACTCATTTCTCTTGTTAGCAACTCAACACTTTTCCTTAATGGATCCATCTTTTCAGATTTCTCCATTCTTTTCTTTCTTTCTGAGTTCCTATTTTTAGTTTTCCTATAAGAAGATTCTTCTTCCGATGAAGAAAAATAAGATGAATACTAAAAAGATTCTTCCATATCCACTGAATCAAATTCTGATTCAGACTCAGTAGATGTTTCGAATTCTTCTGTTCGTTTTAATTTGTGTTTTTTACTACTTTTTCTTTCATTTCTTCGTCTGCGAGAAATTCGAGAGGTTTCGTAATTCTCGGCAGAGGCAATGACATCTTCCAAAGAAGTCATCAAACCCTTTCCACAATAACGATCCATTTTCTAAGGCAAACCACCCAAGAACCATTCATTTTGCATAAGAACTGGATATTGGGCTCCTAACTTTCCTATTAAATTCTTAACCCTACGAGTATATTTTCTAAGTGATTCCTTTTGCTTTTATTCAACAGAGTTAAGCCGAGCCAACAATCTAGTGGAATATCCTATCTCCCTAAACTGTTTAAGGAATCCTGCTTTTAAAGCGTTCCAAGTATCAACTGTTTTCGGTACTAATTGACTGTACCAAATCCTAGCCTGCTTTCGCAGAAGACCTGGCAAAATTCTAACTTTATCCTCGTCTGTCTACTCGTTGTTTGATATGGTAATGGATTCAAATTGCGACATATAACTATCTGCATCTTCAAATGATGATCCCTTAAAGAAATCATATCTGATTTTTGTAGATGTGGGTGGCGCTGGATTAGCCATATTAACAGATGGTGGTGAACTAGATGAACTTGGAGGATCTGAATCTAAACTTTGCTCGGACAAAGAGTATGAACTTGGTTCGGAAGTAGAATCAGACGAATCTGATTCAGGTGAATCTGTAGAACTTGGTGTTTCAACGAATCTTTCCTCAAATGAATCTATAGATGCTGTAGTAGCGTGTAAAAGATCATTAAACGCTTCAGGTGTTAGTCTTGCTCTAACTGGTGAGTTTTGCAAATTCTACAAATACAAATCTCTAGACTTCCTATATGCTTCTAAACGTTGTGCACGCTCTAAACGTTTTTGTTCAATAATCGCTTGAGAGTATGTTCTTGGCATGCATTACATGAGAAAGATTCGTAGATGTAATACACTTAAAAATATTGCAAAAGGTAAAATTCATCTCCCCAGCAACGGCGCCAAATTATGTGGTGGCCTAGTCGTTATAGATTTTCACAAAATCAATGAATTACGTAGTATAAAAGGTTTGATCGTTCCCCAAGAGAGAATCATCTCATCTTTTGCATGGTAAATGTATGTATGATGATAAACAGACTAGAGTGTATAAAGTTCACAATGAATACTACAGCAACATAACTGGTTATCCAATGATATTTGGGTAAATTGGCATCACCAATGATGAAACGATTTGTTCAAGGTCTGTAATTGTAAGAATTACTTTATCTTTCAGGCTCTTCAGGCATCATGAAAAGAGTCAGAACTGACAACAACTAGCAATTAGATTCATCAAGCATAATCACATTAGCTAAAAGTTCTTCTCAATCAAACACAGAGAATTAGTTTTTATTGCAGGAAGCAAACAAGACAGAGTCTCAATCAATCCCATTATCTGAACACATAGCTCATTCAGAGTTGATGGAATTTCTACTAAAAGTTATGTTTAGTAGCTTCGGCTAATTCCCTACACACATTAGTCAGAATTATTACTTGCTGATGTCGCCTGAAAATCCGTGTTAGAGTAACTGAAATTCAGTATAACTTAAGGAATGTGTGTGACTCAAACAAAACAATATCACAATCAATCACAGATCATACAGAGTGTGTTCGCACAAATGATAAGCAGTAATTCTATGAGAGATAACAGAAGGAAAGAATGTTCAAGCTATAAGAACTTGCTCTTTGCTCTCTATTGATACTCAGCTCTGCGTAGAAATGCGTACGTACAATGGCACATAGTGCTATCCTTATAGGAATGTTCTTCAGCCTCAATGTCGCTTACGAACCATCAAATGTCAGTTCTGAACTTCTATTGCGTCTCTTTAGAACGTCACAACTTCTACTCATAATATGAATTTACAAAGTGCGAAATAGGCCTTTACATGTATTTAATCACTATAGCACATTTTATATATATGGAAATTGAAAATTTTTACAATATATGACAAAATTTGGATAATGTGAGATCATAAGACTCCACATTGTACCTCGGCTAAGGAGGCATGGGACTACCTTAAAGGGATTTATGAATCCAAAAATACCTCTAGAGTGCTTATGATTAGAAACAAAGTTCTTCAAAGCATTAGAGGGAGTGAAGAGAGTTCTCAAGAGTATGTCTTGAGAATAAAATCTCTCAACAAAAAACTTTCCATCATTAGTAGGGTATTCATGATGATGAACTTGTTCAAATCAATTTGAATGGTCTTGAAGATGAGTTCTCCAATCTTGTACAAAGCTTTGCTATTTAAGATGCACTACCTTCCATTGACAAGCTCCATAGTGTGCTTGTGGCCGAGGAGAGTAGGATCCTTCATGTCGAGCAAAGGATTGGATCCTTGAAGTTGCATGATGGTGATGAGAAGGCCAACTTCTCAAACAAGGGAAAGGCAAAGTCAAAGAAGAAGATCCAACACAAGGAGACCAATAATGATGATCAACCATCAAGCTCCAAAGGTGGAAAGAAGAACAAAGCCAAACTAAAGTGCTTCTTTTGTGGAAAGAATGGGCACTTTGCATCTGAGTGTTTTAAGAAGAAGAATGCACAAGGAGAGAGCAAACAAGGCAACCTCACTCTTGAGGAAGATGAGGATGAAGTGGATTCATCCTTAATGGCTTCTACATCAACATCCAAGAGCTACTCCAATGACACATGGTGGATTGATAGTGGGGCTAGTTCCCACATGACATTCCAAAAGGATTTTTTCTCAACTCTTGTACCTTTTGTAGGTTGTAAAAAGTCTATTCTAACAGCAAGTGATCAAGAATGTAGAATATATGGAGTGTGAACTATTCCCTTAAGTCTTGGATCCTCTAAAAGAGTAGATCTTGATAATCTACTCTATGTTCCTACACTCACTAAGAATTTGTTAAGTGTAAGACAATTGATGGATGATGGCTTAGATGTCCACTTTAAGTAAGGTGTTTGCTCCATAATGATGAATAATACTTGCATTGTAAAGGGATTCAAGCAAGGAAGGCTTTTTAAGCTAGATGCTAATGTTTTTCTTGGAAGTGTGAACATGGTGAGCTCAATCAAGTGGAGCTTTGGCATAAGAGGTTGGGCCACCCCAACTCCAAATCTATGGAGATGCTATGCACCAAGGATCTTGCTCTTGGCCTTCCAAAGACACTCTCAAAGTGTGGAAAAAGTTGTGAAGCTTGTAGCCTCTCAAAGGCACACAAGCTACCTTTTGATATCTCTTCCACTAGATCTACAAAAGCATTAGATCTTATTCATAGTGATGTGCACTCTTTTTCTCAAGAATCGAATGGAGGTGCATCTATGTATGTATCTTTTATTGATGATTACTCTAGATACACTTGGATTGAACTTTTGGATTCAAAAGTAAAGTGTTTGAAGCTTTTGTTAAGTTCAAAACTCTAGCTAAAAATCAACTTGATGCTAGAATTAAAGTATTGAGGAGTGATAATGGTGGAGAGTATATCTCCACCAAGATGATAGAGTTTTGTAAATCCAATGGCATTAAGAGAGAACTTACATGTACTTATAGTCCTCAACAAAATGGTATAGCCGAGAGGATGAATAGAACACTTTGTGAGTGTGCTAAGGCTTTGAGGTTAGATGCATCTCTACCTAAGTCCTTTTGGAGAGAGGCTATTATTTGTGCAACTTATTTGTGTAATAGATTGCCATGTAAGTCCATTGGAGGCATAACATCTTATGAGGCTCTATTTTGTAAGAAGCCGAATCTTAAAGATATAAGAATTTTCGGATCTACTTGCTATGTTTTTCAAGCATTAGATACAAGAAAAAAGGATGATCCTACTTCTATTAAGGGGATCTTTGTTGGTTATGCTGAAATAGCAAAGGATATAGAGTCTATAATCTAATCACTAAGAAGATTTTAGTGAGTAGAGATGTTACTTTTGATGAAGGTAACTACTACAAGTTGAATGAGAAAGCTTCTAATCCATCTTATGTCAAGGATCTTGTAAGGTTTGAGGAGGAGCCTACATGTGATCAAGATCTTGAAGATCCATCTCAAGATCCAAGGACTCCAAGGAGATCTACAAGAAGGAAGGCCGAGCCCTCGAGGCTCACCTATGTTGACAAAGGTAAACAAAGGGAAGATATTCATTCACTTACCTCTTACAAGAATGGAGTCACAAGAATGGAGGGGTGCCATGCAAAAGGAGTATGATGATCTTATGGAGAATTATACATGGAAGCTTGTGGATCTTCCTCATGAAAGAAAGCCACTTCAGTGCAAATGGATCTATAGATTGAAGTACAATCAATATGGGAGCATCAACAAACACAAGGCAAGGCTAGTGGCAAAGGGGTTCTTGCAAACCAAGGGAGTAGATTCTGATGAAACTTTTGCTCCTGTTGCTAAGCTAGTTTCTATAAGGTTCCATGAAATCACATATTTCACATATAATCAAAGGAGTGTCTTGTACTGGTTGATAGGATGGACATTCATTGCTAGTGTGTGCACCTCTGCAATGAGGGCACCAGGTATTGTCATGTCTATGATGTACCTAGCCAGTTGGGTAGTTGACTTGGCATGGAGCTTTGATAGACTTTAGGGTGTTTGGATACTCTTTTGTAAGTTTCTCCATCTGGTTGGTGTTGTTAGTTAAGCAACTCCATCTGACATTTTCAAAGCTGATCCCAAGTTTCCTTGGTCGACTTGGATTCATGGATAGCATGGTGTGCTCTCCGTTCTCTAGGTTCGTCAACATCTGATCCTTCGTCTTCATCACAGATGACATCAGACATATTCTATTTTTAAGGATGTGTACTCGTCATTAGATCTGAGCTCAAGTCTGATCCATCTGGAAAGTCCAACTAGAAACTAGATGATAAGCATGGATTGTATGGGTTGTTCTTGTACTTGACTTTTTAAGCATTTGAATCATTTGATATAGTCACGTCACTTTTTCATCTTTTTCCATTTTGATGTTACTCAATTTGACAAAAGGACTTTCAATCAAATGAAATGGTTTGAATCGCTTGATGAAGGACTCTTTCAAGAGTGACCAACCATGACAAGACTCAAAAGCATGAAAATGTGGTCTATCATAGGAAGGTTCGGCCCTAGCGGGGGCTCCCATCTCTCGAATGGATTTGTGGATGGATCATGTACTAGGGATTTCATTCGAGGATACCGATTGTGTCTAGCTTGCTTAGTGGAAGGTGACATCTCGGACGGATAATGGTCTGTCGAATTGGGATCGTAATGACGATCCATGGTGGTGGTGTGGGTAGGGGTTTGTTTCTGTTTTTTTTTTTTTAAGGGTATGGATGTAAAGTTGAAACAAAGCTGCAGTGGTAAGAGTAGTGTGGCTGGTGTGGAACCAAGTTGCACAGTATGCAGGTGAGTGGTAGTCAAAGGAACTTGGTTGATAGCTATGTCAATTGGCTAGGGTACAAGTCAGAGATTTAGTTGACTATCAAATAGGAGCTCGGCTCGATTGAGATGTCAAGGCCGAAGACTCGGTTGAGATTGGATGTCAGGACTCGGTTGAGACTTAATGTCAAGATACGGTCGAGATTGAACTGAAAAGGCTTGGTCAAGATGTCAGTTCAATGGCTCGATTGAGATTTGATAAGTGGACTCGGTCAAGATGACATTGCAAGGACTCGACTGAGAGGGCTCAATCAAACTGAGAAGACTCCGGACTGAGAGGCTCGGTCGTGGACTGAGAAGCTCGGCCGGGTATTGAGAGGCTTGGACTGAGAGGCTCAATCGAGATTGATGGGGCTAAGGAGGATGGAGAACGCGAATGGAGAAGAGAGCAGGAATATTTGTGGAACAACTCTCCCACTATAATGGGCTGCTAGATGCAGAAATAGTCTAATAGATTGTTAATGCTAAGTGTAGTCACAACTCAAGTGCTCTATGCCCAATAAGATCTTATAAATTAGTTCATACTCACAAAAACAAAAATGAGTACAGTCCACCGAAGAGATTAGAAGTAGTTTGTGTGTGGTATTACTCGAAATGGATTCAATAAGAAGTTTAGTTCTGAATGGATTGACAGTGCAACAAAAATAATGCGAGTTCCTCAAGCGTCAAAGACAGCCATTCTCTGATAAAAAACTGAGGAGTCGTAGACGTCCGTGTTCCGATCAGGGTGAGTAAACAAGCATGATAAAATAGAAGTCAAGTGCATTCGATCACAACAAGCATTCATCTACATTATACACAGATAGAAAAGTGTGTTGCTGCTATATTACACTGAAGCACAACAAATAGCAGTTACAACCATAATGACAGCATGATTGGGAGGCTCAAAATTATATGTCTCATGGAGGAGCATCACGTAGAGTGTTCTATGATGATGTATTTATACACCACATCCCTGTATCTAATTACAATAAATGCTTGTCATCTAACTAAGTATTTCATTGTACTCAAGAAGTAGTGGAGCTATAATGACAAAATGACAGCTGTACAAGGTGTATACAAGTCAAACGACTCGAGATCGCTGACGTGGAAGAGAACGTCACATTTTCTCTCACTTCACATTTTTCGAGAAGTGGCTGGAGACGTTTCTCGCTGAAATAGATGTCCTTCACATATTTTCTCTCACTTCGCCTTTTTGCGAAAAAGTTGAAGGTGTTTACAACAATTCATTTTGTTGAAATAACTGTTATGTCGCATTTTTAAAAAAATGCGAAAAAGCAGACAAATAATTTACTTCTTCGAAATACTTGAAAAGAAGTTACTGTTGGGTGTCTAGAAAAGTGCAAAAAATGTGAACTATGCGACACTCAGTGTATTTCTACAGATTGTTGAAAATATTGTGTATTTCTGCAGACTTGTTCTAAATGCTAATTCGTGGAAGTCCTTGAAGATGGCCAAGTCTTCAATGATCTTCAAATAATTGAACTTAACATTTGAACATGAAAATGATAGGATTGGCTACCCTTTGGTGGAAATCAGTCGAAAGCCCGCGATGTGGTTGTTCTTCAAATAGTTTGGTTGTCTGAGTTGTGATTCCTGCAGGTATCAGATGAGTAGACATAGAACCTAAAATAGGTTTCATCTGATCCTAGATCAAAGATCAGTAAATGTGCAAGAAGAATCTTGAAATAGAAATTAGTGTTCACCAAGGAGACAAATGTGGACTTAATTTCCAACAGTCCCTCTTAAGGTCACGGTTGGTGCCTTGGTATCTTCATCAGGTTCAGCATGTTGAAAAACTTTTGATGCTTGATCTTGGGAAGCGCTTTGGTGAAGATATCTGCAACCATTTCTGTTGTGGAGCAATATTGAAGGATCACTTGCCATGAGAAAACTTTTTTTCGAATGAAATGATACTAGATTTCTATATGCTTGGCGAGTACTTCACTATCAGAATAAGCACAAGTAGGTTTAGTTAATATTATACTTGGATCCATTGGAGTATCAATTGGTTTGTAATCAGACATATGAAATTTTTCTAAAATGTCTTTTAGAGATGTCTGCTGGATAAAATAGATCTTCTTTTAAAGTCTATTTCTAGTAATGTGAATTCCTAGCAAAGAATGAATAGCTACTAAATCAGTCATGTCAAATTCTTTTGACAGATCACTCAGTAGTGTGTAGTAGAGAAGTGTCATTAGACAAAACGAATGCATCATCTATGTAAAGAGCTATGTTGGCTGAATGGATAACCTATATGCTTGGAATAAACATTACAGTCAGCCGAATTATTTGCAAAACCCAATTGAATGAGATAACAGTTGATTCTTCGAACCATGCTCTTGTAGCCTGCTTCAGACTGGGAGTGGGAGAGAATAGCAAGTTTAAAAAACATAAAATGTATTTGATGTCGTACCTGAGGAGCAGCATCCCAGTTTATATGCACGCCCTGCCTCTCCAATAACTCGAGTATCACCTGTTAAAAATTCACAATTCTAGCTTGACTAGTTTTGGTCATATGACTTGTAAATAGTTAGATGGTCATGATGTGGCTTGTCACACGTGCCAAATAGCATAGGATTCCATTCATAAGGATGTTCTCAAGTAGACCTAAGTGTTAGAACCTTTGGAATGAGTCCAAATTATGCTTAGATACAAGGGAGAAAAAATAGGAGCTATTTTTGGTAATTTTTGCATTGTTGAGGGATCTCCAAGATTCCAACCCTAACTTGGTAGGGATGAAAGATCCACCAAAATTAGCATTAGGGATAGGTTTAGGGCTACTCATACCTGCCCAAAACCGTGATGGATCATGTATATATAGGTGATGATATCTCACCAAAATCAATCAAGCAATTTCATGTTTTTTCTCTCATAATGGTGCAATTGCTCTCTATGTTCATAATTGTTTGAGTACTTGTGATTTATAATGATTATAGGATTGAATGTAGGTCTGGTGTACAGTACTCAGACTGTGGGAGGCCGTACTTTCACACGTGTGAAGCCTTCTTCAAGGATTTGGGCCATTTAGTGAGGTTCAAGCATAGGTTTTTGATGGATTTTGATGGTTCAACTTGTGCTAATCTTATGAAATCATAATCTATTGTTTTCCTCATCATTTCAAGTGTTTTAGGATCCTTATTTGCTGTAATTTTTACATGGTATCAGAGCCTAAAGGTTGAAATGAGCTAAATCCTTGGTTTTCATTCAATTTGATCACAATTTTTGATCTAAATCTTGTGTAGATTGGATCTTAGCGTCTAGTATTGATTCTAGAACTCAAAGTGAGTCAAATACATTGGAGATTGGTGTTTTGTGACTTCATTTGCAGGTGTTTAGGTGTCTAAAACCAGAGGCAAAGTTGAATTCAATTCACATTACCAAGATAGCAAGTTTTGCTTGCTCCAAGCATTGATTTCTAAGCGAGTTTTGGAGGTGATTTCATAGAGGAGGCTTTCTAGCATTCAAGGAGAGGGAAGATCAGAGTTTTGGGGACTCTTCAAGGCTGTTCTAAGGTGTAGTAGACACCTCCTAAAGTGATTTAGGTTCAGTCCAACCATTGCTTGACTTATGCACCAAATTAGATCAATTTTTCATCAATTTTGATCATTTTTTGCTTGTGATTGGATAGTAGATTGTGTTGCATCCTCATTAAGTTCCATTTAGATCTTTTACAAGTGATTTTGGAAGTATATTAGGTTGCTGAAATTCACTCTTTATCAGATCATTTGGAAGCTTTAATGTTCTTTATAGAAAGAGGGGCAATTCTACTAGTATTGTCTACTTCAATCAAGCAAGTGCATTGTTTCTAGTATTCTATGATTTGATTTTGTTAGAGATCATTCTTAGATCTTTATAGGAAGTCTATTACTGATCTTTTCAGGTCCATAAGAAGTGGGATAAGGTAGACCTTCAATCAAATCAATAGAAGTAACCTTCATTTGTGTCAAGTCCTTGATTAGGAGACTAGATGGCATCTATAAATGCATATCTTTTGGATACTAATGAAAGGCTCAACAAAACTAACTATTCCATATGGAAAGTTAGAATGGAATCTATCATGATCATTCAAGATCTGATGGAAATTGTAAATGGTAAGGAGGGTGAACCTATTCATCCTCAAGAAAAAGCCAAATACATCAAGAGGTGCAATGTTGCACTACATTGCATAAAAATGAATGTTGCAAATGAACTCTTAAGAGAGGTAGGAGATTGCACTTCAGATCAAGATGCTTGGGAGACTTTGCAAAAGGTCTATGAATCCAAGAACCAAACTAGAATGTTAGCTTTGAAGAATCAAATCTATAGAAGCTATCAAAAGAAAGGAGAGAGTGCACATACTTTTGTCCTAAGAGTAAAGGAATTGAACAAAGAGCTAGCCTTTATAGGTGACCCTATCAAGGATGAAGAGCTTGTTCAACTCATATTGAATGGACTAAGCTTTGAATTTGACAATTTGGTTCAGGGATATGCAATTATGGGTAAGCTACCCATACTTGAAGAACTCCAAGGCACACTCATGGCCGAGGAATCAAGAAGGAGCCAAATGCAAGAGAGGATGGATAGGCTTTCCATCCAAGGTGGAGATGACCAAGCTCTCTTCACCAAAGTCAAAGGCAAGTCCAAAGGCAAAGGATCAACATTCAAGAAGTCTACAAAGCTTGAGGATCAAGAAGGACCCCCAAAGGCATCTCCATCAACCACCAAAGTCAAGAAGGACAAATCAAAGGTGAAGTGCTACTATTGTAGCAAGATGGGGCATTATGCCTCGGAATGCTTCAAGAGGAAGCAAGATCAAAGCCAAGCCAACATGAGCAAAGAGGAGGAGGAGGAGAGTTCACATGAGGACTCTCTCATGATGTCCATATTTTCTTCAACAAGCTTCAAAGGAGAAGATCCTTGGTGGATTGACTCGGGTGCTAGTTCACACATGACTAGTAAAAGAGAGTTTTTCTCTTCTCTCTTATCTTATGATGGACCTATAAAGTCTATCTATACAGCAAATGATGAAGCTTGTAAGATTGAAGGAGTTGGTAGCATTCCCCTTTGCTTAGGATCTTCCAAAAAGATCAACATAGAAGGTGTTTTGTACATTCCTACAATAACAAAGAATCTACTAAGTGTTGGCCAAATGGTAGACAATGGTTTCAATGTTGACTTTGCTTCAAATGAATGTTTCATCAAGAAGAAGGGTAAGATAGTGGCTAAGGGCACTAGACTTGGCAAACTTTATAAGCTGGATGCATTTGTGGATACTAATGTTGTCATGTTGGCCGAGAAGAGCAAGATATCTACCTTTACTTTATGGCACAAAAGACTTGGACATGTCAACTCGGGTTCCATGGAGGCTATGATCAAGGAGGAGTATGCTTTAGGCCTACCAAGGTCTATTGGGAAGGAAGACAAGGTTTGTGAAGCTTGTGCCTTATCCAAGGCACATAAGAAGGTGTTTCCTAACTCCATCACAAAGTCATCTCATCCTCTTGAACTCATACACTCGGATGTGCACATTGCTAGCACCAAATCTAATGGAGGTTCATCCATGTTTTTAACCTTCATTGATGACTACTCAAGATATTGTTGGGTGTTCTTACTTTCCTTCAAGTCTCAAGTATTTGATACTTTTGTAAAGTTCAAGTTGTTTGTGGAAAAGCATCATAATCATAGCATCAAGATTCTTAGAAGTGACAATGGTGGAGAATTCATCTCCAATGAGTTCAAGGCCTTTTGTGAGGAGGAAGGGATCAAGAAAGAGACTTCTTGTCCTTACACTCCTCAACAAAATGGAGTTGCTGAAAGAAGGAATAGAACATTATGTGAATGTTCTAAGGCTTTAAGATTAGATGCTTGTTTGCCCAAATCCTTTTGGGGTGAGTCTCTTGTATGTGCAAACTACTTGATGAATAGAGTGTCTTGCAAAGCAATTGAAGGCAAAACTCCTTATGAGATGTTGTATGGAAAGAAACCCAATCTTAATCACTTGAAAGTTTTTGGGTGTATATGTTATGTGCATGTGCCATTAGAAACAAGAACCAAGGAGGACCCATCTTCCACAAGAGGGATCATGCTTGGATATGCAAGCTCAAGCAAGGGCTACAAAGTCTATCTTCCATCCTTGAACAAATTTGTTGTTTCAAGGGATGTCATCTTTGATGAACATCATATGCATATGCTTGAAGAAGGCTCAAGTGCTCCAACAATCAAGAAGAAGATGGCCGAGGAGCAAGATCTTGGTTTTGAGGAGGAGCTCATGGAGGAGCAAGCACCAAACCCACCTATCACACCAAGGAGATCTTCAAGGGCAAAAGTGGAGCCATCAAGGCTCACATATCAAGGCAAAGGACAGCAAGTTGAGGGTATCTCATCCACTTCTTATGCTTTATCTAGTTTTGAAGAACCGTCTAATGTTGAAGATGCATTGAACTCCAAAGAATGGTATAAAGCTATGTTGGATGAGTATGATGCCTTGATTGAGAATGAAACTTGGTTGCTTGTTGAGAGACCTCAAAGGAATGTAATAGGATGCAAGTGGGTCTTCAAGCTTAAGTTGAATGCAAATGGGAGTGTTAACAAACATAAAGCAAGATTAGTTGCAAAAGGTTATGCTCAAGAGAGAGGGATAGACTATGAGGAAACTTTCGCACCCGTGGCCAAGATGGTCACAATAAGACTAATCATTGCACTTGCATCACATTTTGGATGGATTCTATGTCAAATGGATGTCTCTAATGCTTTCTTGAATGGTTTTTTGGAAGAGGATATCTATATGGAGCAGCCACAAGGGTTCATCAAGCATGGAATGGAGAACAAAGTATGCCATCTCCAAAGAAGCATCTATGGCTTGAAGCAAGCCTCGAGATCTTGGAATTCAAGACTACATTGCTATCTTATTTCACTTTCTTTTGTTCAAAGTGAATATGATCCCACTCTTTACATTAAGTTTGATGATGTTGGTATTGTACTTTTACTCATTTATGTAGATGACGTCATCATTAGTGGAAATAGTGTTGATGGTATTGAAAAAATCAAGATAGATCTATCCTTAGAGTTCAAGATGGTAGATCTAGGGTGTCTTCACTTCATCTTAGGCATAGAAGTACTTAGAGGGTCTGATTTTATCTTTATAAGTCAAGTAAACTATGCTCAAAGTCTTTTGAAGAAGTTTAAGATGGAAGTATGCAAAAGTGTTGACACACCAATGGAGCAAGATGTAAAAGTGCCAAATGAAGATGATGAAAGATCCTTCATGGACATCACTTTGTTTAGGCAACTTATAGGTTCCTTAATGTGGATCACTACAACTAGACCAGATCTTAGCTTTAGTGTATGTAGGTTGAGCCAATCCATACAAAAGCCATTGAATATCCATTGGAAAAAGGCTAAGAGGATTCTAAGATACATCTCGGGTACATTGGATTTTGGGATTCTATATAGAGGAGATGTGATTAACCTTCATGCATTTAGTGATTCAGATTTTGCAGGGGACAAGAGGGATAGGAAATCATTAAGTGCCTATTCAACTTTCATAGGAGAAGGTGTGGTTTCATGGCTTTCAAAAAAGCAAGAAACTATATCTCTATCTTCAACTGAGGCCGAGTACAAAGCTTTGACAACCACTACAAAGGAGGTACTTTGGATCAAGAGATTATTGGTGGAACTAAAGATCATGGATTCAGAGGAGGCACCAATCATCTACAATGACAATATATCAGCCCAACACCTTGCATCTAACCCAATCTTCCATGCAAGATCTAAGCACATTGAGATATGCCATCACTTTGTGAGAGAAATGGTGCAAGCCAAGGAGATTGCTTTGGAGCATGTTCCAAGCAATGAATGTGTAGCTGATCTACTTACTAAACCACTTCAAAAGACACCTTTTATGAAGTTCAGATCATCACTTGGAGTGATTAGTAAAGCAATGATTGAACCAAGCTAGATAGTGAGGAGGAGTGTTAAAAATTCACAATTCTAGCTTGACTAGTTTTGGTCATATGACTTGTAAATAGTTAGATGGTCATGATGTGGCTTGTCACACGTGCCAAATAGCAAAGGATTCCATTCATAAGGATGTTCTCAAGTAGACCTAAGTGTTAGAACCTTTGGAATGAGTCCAAATTATGCTTAGATACAAGGGAGAAAAAATAGGAGCTATTTTTGGTAATTTTTGCATTGTTGAGGGATCTCCAAGATTCCAACCCTAACTTGGTAGGGATGAAAGATCCACCAAAATTAGCATTAGGGATAGGTTTAGGGCTACTCATACCTGCCCAAAACCGTGATGGATCATGTATATATAGGTGATGATATCTCACCAAAATCAATCAAGCAATTTCATGTTTTTTCTCTCATAATGGTGCAATTGCTCTCTATGTTCATAATTGTTTGAGTACTTGTGATTACTAATGATTATAGGATTGAATGTAGGTCTGGTGTACAGTACTCAGACTGTGGGAGGCCGTACTTTCACACGTGTGAAGCCTTCTTCAAGGATTCGGGCCATTTAGTGAGGTTCAAGCATAGGTTTTTGATGGATTTTGATGGTTCAACTTGTGCTAATCTTATGAAATCATAATCTATTGTTTTCCTCATCATTTCAAGTGTTTTAGGATCCTTATTTGCTGTAATTTTTACATCACCTGCATATTATGGGAATACAACCATATCCACTCAACATCGCCCTTCTACCCAAGGACATGATGCTTGATTGCCTGTGTGATGCCCTTAGAGAAGCCTCGACAAATAACCAAGAAGTAACAAAAAGAGAGTAGGAATATGCAAGGGGGGTGCGATTTACATATAAGCTATGATGATCATCATTCACATGTTAATTAAAACAATTGTATGTGACTTTGTACATGTTGTTGTATCCCTAACACATTTAGTTCTATTTCGTTCAGTACAAACAATGCAATGCACTGTGGACACATGGACGACACTTTCGTACGGGGAGGAGGGCATTGACAAAAATAGAAATACGTACAATTGTGGAGTCATGGCAAATTTTACCCAAGAGAGTTGAGGAAGCACGACGAACACCAATTTTTACTCTCTTCTCAGCTTGATTATTGTGGGACAATCAATGACATCCTCGAAGTTGGATTTAGACAATTCAGTTTTTTCATATTTGATGTCAAATCGTTCAAAGTTATTTGCAATGGTCCCAATGCAACTATCAAGAAAGATGAGAGTGGTTATTTTGCCATTGACTCTACCAAGCTTTGGATAGATCAAAGCGATTTTTTTTTCTCAACAATGTGAGCAGGTCATTTCTTCTATGTTTTCAAGTTGTCTATGCTCTGTTGTTGTCAACAATCAATCGATTTTCAGTGTACTACAAAAAATGTATATTCTGTATAGTAGTACCCAAGCAACTGTAACATAACTACAGATACTAACTACAAGTCAACGTTTATGGTGACATCGATGAATTACAGGTGGTCTTTCACCCCGATCGGTCAGATCCCAGATAGTCGTACATGATTCAAGTTGCTACTCGAAGTAAAAGAATTTTTGAAAATAGAGATGTCGTGGAGGACATGGCGTTGCCAACTAATGCACCTCATGAACAAGATCGTGATGACGGATTCGATGACACATTTTCAGAGGATGATCATGTGGAAGCTTCACAAGCTACTGATGATATTGAGTGTGATGCATCATCATCGAATGGATCGACGACACATGACACACCTTCTCGATCTCACTCGTTGAATTGTGTGCTTGAAAATTCTGTGGGAGGAGGTGCCTCCAGAATACACACAAACTCTGAGCACTGAGCATTAGTATCTAAGAATCAAAATTTCACAAATTTACTTTCATATGAATCTCTTTCAAGCAAATGGATAAATTTCAAATATGCCATTAAATTCACATTTTGTCACTCTTTAAAGGCAATTGAAATGCATTGCAACTTGCATACCCCAAGGGTCCGGGTGTATCAGCTGCGTTGTTAATTACATTAAATTGGACGTGGTTGTTGTTGCTGCTGTCTAAAGCGGCAACAGTAGTATGCTGGTTAGAGCATGAGGAGATAAGTAAGCAGCAGCGACGTTAGCAGTAGAATGTAATCCGTTCGTCATCATTATGATCGTGGTCATTGAAGAAGTTTTACGATGATTCTTCTTCTTCTTGTCCCTCAATACCTCCGCCGTTGAGTCAAGTACACTGCTCCAGTTTGCCTTTGCATACCTCCTCGAGAAATTTGACGATTTATAGAAATGGAAGAGACAGAGAGAGACAGACAAAAGAAAGATGGATGCGTCCTAAGGACATGAGGATTTTAAAAAAAAACGAGACAGAGAATGACGCCATATAAAGCTTGAAATTTTTTTGTAGCAGGTGAAGTTCTGTTTGTCCAAGTATATGTCATCTTTTGACAAACGTGAACATTACACCAGAGGAGCAGGATTCTGGGCTGGGCATACAGCTTGGTTCCTATGGGCAATCAATGGTGTCATGATTGGCAATATGGCAGCATCAAGTTTCTCATTGTATGACCTTTCTAAGACTAACTATAGGCATTCATTCCATGTATGATTGCTGGCACAATGGGGATACCATGTAGATTCTAGTATGGAACCAACTCCTCTAACATATATTACAACCATTTGTCATATGTACATGGCCAACTTTGAAATAGACACAAATATACTATTATAACCACAAATGATTAAATTACACATAATGTGGTATTCAACATTTCCAATATTGAGATGAACAAATTGGCATACGTAGAAGTTTTTTCAACTATAGAGTACATTAGTCATCAAAACCTTAGATACTTGGCGATTGCTGCGTCGTCTGCTTTGGGTTTCCCTTCTGCACCTGTAACAACATCATACGATTCTTTAGCCATTAGCACTGTTTTCATCTTAAATTTCCACAGATGGTAATTGGCTCCATCAAGCTTGTCCATGATAGGACTGGCTTTCCCTTGGGAATCCATGTGGAAGATTAGTCTAGGTGATAGGAATAATTATCAGTGACCTAAGTATGAAATCTGATGCTAAATTACAGAACAAGAAGACAATTACTCTATCGGCTAGTAGAGTCTTCTTACTGTGGAAGCTTATCAGGCTACGAAAATAGCTCTAATACCATGTTGCCAAAAGAGGGGGGTGTGAGAAACGAATGATAGCTCGAAAAGAAATGAACACGCAAAGAAGCGAACTTGAATGGAAGATGTTTGTGCGCAGCGAAATAAGCTATCTTACTCTTTCCCTAAGCATGACTACGCCTATCAGACACGAACGTTAGTGATAGAAATCACGTTCGATCCGATTACGTAGCCAAACATTAAGCAACAAAATATCAGAAGGATAATTTGTCGCGAACAGCTAGACTAATAATAATTCACGAAGTGCAGACTACCAGATTAAGCAATAAGAAAGTCAGACAGAATGTAGAAAGTATTGCAATATTGACACAAATCTGAACGCGGAACAAACAAAGCTGTAATCAAATTAAGTATAACAAAATATACAGGTCAATAATGCAGGTGAGCACAAAACAATAGCGGACATAACCGCGTGCTCCACAAAGTTAATCACACAATCTATAATGGTGATAAACTTATTACTGACAATACATCTGGAAGAGAGAATCGATGCGCGAAAGCATCTACTATGTCTGTCTCTGATTATCAGTGATGTTCTGGTTCTGATGCTATACTCACACACACTGTGAATACGCAGATGGTATTCAATACATATACATAATTTTTACAGTTGTGCAGATGAAGAAAGTACAAAAGTGGATGTGTTGTCTGTGGGAGATCGTGGGTGGCTGTTGTCGTTGTCAAATCTGATTGCATAGTGCATGAAATGAGCGTGAGAAGGCTGCGACGTCAACCTTCGCTGAAATTAACTTTGATGAAAATGTGCAAAATGCGACACTCTAACAAATGCCTTAAAAACTGATTTACAGGGTACCCACCTTCGCTTTTCTATAAGGGCGCCTTTAGTATATGTAGGGCAGTGTCGCCTTTTTCGCCTGTCACAAATCACGTGTAAAAACATAGTGTCATCTTTTTCGCCTTTTTTGCCACTTGTATTTATGCAGACATTCGCGTTTTATTTGCATGTCTTATTTTACATGTAAATATGCAGACTGTGCGACAACACAAGTAAAATACAGCAGCATGAATGGAGGCAGATTAACATAGGATTTAGGAGAGGAAAGGAGATAAATCCAACACCGAAATGAACCTTTAAACTTTGATACACACAGACACACACACACGCGCGCGTATGTATATATTTGTATATATATATATATATATATATATATATATATATATATATATAGAGAGAGAGAGAGAGAGAGAGAGAGAAATAAAAAATAAAAACTAGAAAAGCTAGAATGGCACTTAGTCCCTCTTGTAGAAACAAGACCAAACTTTTTACCTCCTGTCATAGCTAGTTATAGATACGTTAAATGCATCAATCGAATGTTACAATACAAATCACCATAATCAGAAACTTATCCCAGGAGTTCAGTTGTGAATTGCACCATCCCATGACAACAAATAACAAAAGTTATGAGATGAGGAATCGAAGATGGGTGTCATAGCCAAAATCTAGTTGTTATCCTTTTTTAGAAGATTTTACAATGAACTAGGCAATATCAACAAACAAACATTGTATTATCTTAGCCCCAAGTATACATAAATCAATGTGATAAGGCAAAAAATGATTGGTTGTCAACGCTTATACCATACTATCTCGTTTAGCCCTAATCGAACAAGTCTAGTTCTAAGTGTGTTTAGGTGTATTAAATAACCAAGTATTGGATATTTCTACACCTACTTATTGTCTTATTACTGGTTTTTTATGGTTATTTGGTACCGTAGTTAACTGCTAGTGAGCCAACCATTTTCAGTAACTAGTAATATGCAACAAAAATTTTATTGTTTACGATGCGAAATTCAGTTGATTCGAACACCATGACACTTGGAAGATAGTATATCTTCCAAAGGGCAAGAGACCCATTGGCAACAAATGAGTTTACATGACAAAGTACAATGTCGATGGAACCATTGCAAACACAAGGCAAGGCTCATAGTGATTGCCTTGGTGTAGCAGGCATTTCCTATCCACCTTCAAACCTAGATCCAAGCTCTATCAAGCATCACAGAGATGAAGGGTATTATCTTGTTGTCACACGGAGATTCGTTCCCATGAGAGTGATAGCATAGTTCATAATCAAGCACATGCTTATGATCCAGATCCAACAATAACCATTAGCACTACGATCCATTAACACTAGAAATTAATACTACTCAAGCAATGATAGACCTTACTCTTCTCTCTCTCTCTCTCTCTCTCTCTCTCTCTCTCTCTCTCTCTCTCTCTCTCTCTCTCTCTCTCTCTCTCTCTCTCTCTCTCTCTCTCTCTCTCTCACACACACACACACACACACACACACACACACACACAAAAAGTATAATAAAGATAAACTCCAACAAGCATCAAGTCCAACAATCAGCAAATACAAAGAAAACATGAGAGATAGAGAAGGAAAGAAGAAGAGCAAGGACAATCCATATCCATTTGAAAGAGGATCCACCTGCCTTATTGAAATGAAAGTGAATGTACAAAATAGCTCGAAACAGCCACTATATATAGTGGATCTTAGGGCTTTGGCCTCAAATCCTATTGGCCAATCTCCGCCTCCCTTATTATTTGAAATTCAAATTTTGGGAAGAACCCTTTTTATTCACTAACTTGACTATTAGGCCTTGCGACATTAAAAGTCCCGCAAAAAGGCCTAAAGTCATTCTATTAACTTCTAACTAATCAAATAACTATGTTTGGTCTTACACACAGGGTGCCAAATCCCACTCACTTATTAACTAGGGCTGGGACTGCCTAGAAATACACAAACCCTCCAACAATAGTACTGGCGAAGGTTCCCTAGGTGAAAGTTGACTCGGTGAGGGTTCTTTCACTACTATTTTGGATAAAAAAATCCTTTATTTGGCTGTTTCTGACAAATCTACAAATCAAACAAATTCTCTCCCAAAGTAACCCTAAAATGCAATTTTAACACTATGATGCCAAGACAAGATACTTAAATGCAAGCTAACATCCAAGCATGAATCATAAATTGGTGTAGCTCCACAGCAATGGCACCAACAATATAGCAGGTATTTTCTATCCACCTTCAACCTTAGATCCAAGCTCTATCAAGCATCAAAGAGATGAAAAAGATTATCTTGTTGAGTCATGCGGAGATTCGTTCCCATGAGAGCGATAACATAGTTCATTATCAAGCACATGCTTATGATCCACATATAGCACTAACCATTAACACTAGCAATTAACACTATTCAATCAATGATAGAACTTACTCTCTCTCTCTCTCTCTCTCTCTCTCTCTCTCTCTCTCTCTCTCTCTCTCTCTCTCTCTCTCTCTCTCTCTCTCTCTCTCTCTCTCTCTCTCTCTCTCTCTCTCTCTCTCTCTCTCTCTCTCTCTCTCTCTCTCTCTTATTGGAATTCTAATCTTCTCCTACTCATTCCTTCACCCTCCTTTTGCTCTCAAAGAATTCTATCTCTCAGAATCAGTCTGCAGAATTACACGCAAAGTTGAATCAGACGGAATCGCAAGGCCATCGCCATATTACGGTCTAACCAAAGGGAAAACATTGTTTACAGAGAAGCACGACTCAAACCGCAAGGGAGTTGTTAAAACCTGTAGGTTACCATCTACGAGCACTTGCGAAATCTCGTTGACCACCGAAGTGACCTTCTTACGACCTCCTTCGAATGACCAGAGTCAACTCTCCTCAATCGTTTTTAAATGTAAGCTACCTACTTACGGTTATCAATGAAGTCGACCAGCGACGACGACTTATGAGTTCCTACGAAGTCAACTAACAATGGTTGACCCATCTCATCATTTAGCTCCATAAGTTATCACTTACGATTATCAACGAAGAAAGCAAACGATCAACAAGTGATCGAACGACCAGTGGCTGTTTAAACGATTGTGGACAGACTACGGCCATCACGGCCTACATCTTTGCACTATGACGCATATGGAGGATACATTACTCTGTACTTCTCCTCCTTCACGATGCTCCAAATAACGGATCTACAGATCTTGTTTAAACAGCTATTAATCATCTTTTAAACTGTAATTACAATAAATCAAAAGACTCTGACAGCTATAAATATGTATCTAAATGAAGAGAAGGGGAATAGGTATTGTTGAGTTGAACAATTTGTATGCACAGAGTGATCAAACAATCAAAAGGTCTTAAGTAACTTGCTCCTTAGAGTTAGTGATTTATACACACACACACACACACACACACACACACACACACACACAGAGAGAGAACTGTAGCTATTGTTTTGAGTCTATAATTAGGAGCACACGCTTGTCAGCGCTATTGTATTGTGTTTCGATTCTCTTTTATATATACAGATTCACTACTGTTCAATCCTTACGTTCTTGATTGAATGAAATTGTCTGTCTCACTCTCTTGCACACAAACACAGTTATCAGAGACAGAGGATCGCATGGCTGTCCAAGACGCCTAATGCTGCGTCATGGACAAGCTTGATGGAGCCAATTACCATCTATGAAAATTTAAGATGAAAACTGTACTAATGGCAAAAGAATTATTCGACGTTGTTACAAGTGCAGAAGGGAAACCCGAAGCGGACGACGTGGCAATTGCCAGAGGGAAGCTGAAGGATGGAAAGGCTTTCGCGCTGATCATCCTCAACATCACGGATACCCAGATCGGCCATGTATCTGAGGCTCAGACATCAAAAGAAGTCTGGAACATCTTGAGCACACTATACGAAGTGCGAGATATAGCTTCTAAGCTACATCTCAGGAAGAAATTCTACTCCCTCACAATGACAAATGGTGATTCTCTACAGAATCACATTAATCAATTCAAGAACTTGCTAAGACAAATGGCCACTGTCGGATATGTCATAGACGATCAAGACGCAGTGATGCAACTGCTTACAAGCTTGCCAAGTTCTTACGACAACTGGGTGATGATCATCACGACTCATCCAAAATTGGCTCTTTCAAGAGTCATTACTATGTTGTTGCAGGAAGACACACGAAGGGACGAAGTTTCAAGTTCCTCAGCTGATTCTCATGCCTTGTACACCAACAAGAGCACGACAAAGCAGAAGAAGAAGAAGAAGAAGAAGAAGAAGAAGAAGAAGAAGAAGAAAGTCCCGAAGCAATCAAAGCCAGACTAGAAACCAGCTCAGCACAAGGAACAGTCGAATCCACAGATAAAGAAGAAGTTGTTCCGCAGAAATTGCAAATGAAACAACCACAAAATTCAAGACTGCCAAATACTTCAAGCGAAGAACAATAACAAGGGACAGCCAAATCAAGTGGAAAATGCAGCTGCAAAAGCTCCTCAGCCTATTCAAGAAGCAGATCATGATGCCTTCATGACCAACTATCAAGAAGCATCTGGGGACAGTTCTTGGTTCCTAAGTTCTGGAGCCACTCAGCACATGACTAGCTTCATTGGCTGTTTCAAGTCCTATACACCTTACAGTACCCAGAAGTTTGTTCACCTTGGTGACAATAGCACACAAGCTATCAAAGGTAAAGGCACTGTAAGATTAAGCTTTGCAAATGATCAATCTAAGCTACTCTCTAAAGTCCTGTATGTACCAAATTTATCTACGAATCTACTCTCTATAAGCAGAATCACAGATTTAGGACATAGAGTAGAGTTCGAATGTGATTAGTGTAAAGTAGTTGATAGGACTGGCAAGATCCTAGCACTCAAAAAGAGGCATGGATACTTGTATAAATTAAGTCATTGCTTTTCTGACTCTAGTCAGGCTCTCCGTACCTCAATTCATACAAATAAAGGTTTACTTTGGCATTATAGACTTGGTCATTTAAATCTCTTTAATGTTTGTCAATGAGAGATCATAAGATTAGACATGAATTGACTTAACGTGTTAATAGAGTATGTAGATCTGGTCTAGTACACAGCATTGCATACATCAAAGATCCTATATGCTAAATTCACATGTGTGGGACACCCTACACATGTATTTTTAATCTCCTAAGCACAATAACACCATAAAGATCAGACTAGCATTGGTTGTCAATAGGAAAGCTGATCATACAAGCAATATTATTGTGTTACAAGCAAGATCTATCAACAAAACATAAGACAAAGCATCATAAATGCCTCTACTCGGCTAGAGAGAGAAAATAGAAAGTACAAAACTCGTGGAAAGAGAGAGGGCACAAAGAGCTTGTCTCCAAATTTGCATTACACACAAATTTCATCATATCTCAGTGAGAGTACATCACATATATATAGATCCATGGACTCTTTTCCTACTTGAAGTTGAATTGGAGTTGTGGATCCACCTCTCAAGCTATCTAGACTTATCCAAGCCACCTCAATATGTCTAATTGTGCCACATAGCCTTTTCATGCATTAAATGTGGCATGTAAAGTACAAATGGCAATTCCTATGGTAGCTCGAGTTTCTACTTCTACCTACCTTGAATATTTTATTCTAAGATGGGTCTTTACTAAGCCAAAAGAGCTCAATTCAACTTTGGCATTTTTAGGACCCATACTCACAACATTAGATAGATTTTTAGATATTTTGGCACTCCTCCTAAAAATGTATCTAATGTGGATCAAGCATTGATCTTGAGATAAGACCAAGATTAGACCTATGCTTTGAGAAGGCACTTTTGCAAAGTGGCTTTGTGAGAAGATCAGCAATACACGAAGATGTGTCGACATGTTCTAAGTTGATTTCACCTCCAATGAGCTTTTCCCTTACAAAATGGTGTGCCACTTCTATATGCTTGCTTCTTGCATGAAAAATAGGACTGTTTGCAAGAGCTTGTGCCGATATGTTGTCACATTTGATCAAGGAAAGATCATCCTCTTTGATGCACTTTAGCTCCATGATTAACCTCTTGATCCAAAGCACCTCTTTAGTTGTTGTAGTGAGTGCTTTGTACTCGGCCTCACAAGATGATAGAGATATGGTATCTTGCTTCTTTGAAAGACAAGACACAAGATTGCCTCCAAGAAAGATAGTATATGCATTAATGGACTTTCGATCCATTTTATCACTTGCAAAATCTGAATCTGAATAGCCAACAATGGTTAGATCTTCATTCTTGTACAATAAACCATAACCTTGAGTAGAAGATACATATCTTAGAACTCTCTTGGCCATCTTCCAATGTTGGATCTTGGGATCTTGCATAAATTGACTCAATTTGTGCACACAATAGCTCAAATCGGGTCTAGTGATAGTAAGCCAAATTAAAGAGCCTATAAGACTCCTATAAAATGTGATGTCCTCGAAGGATCTTTCATCATCTTTAATAGGATCTTTTACATGTTGCTCCATGGGAGTATCTATGCCTTTACAACTTTGCATATTGAATTTTCTCAACATAGAAAAGACATATCTAGATTGACAAATAAAAGCATACTCTTCACGAAAATCAATCTCAACGCCCAAAATGTAATGGATCTCTCCTAGATCTTGCATTTTAAATTCTTTTCCTAATGCATCTTTAGTTTCTTGAACTAGCATCAAACAACTTCTACTAAGAATAATGTCATCTACATAGATTAGGAGAATGACAATATTACTAAATTTTAAGTACATAGAAGGATCATAGTCACTAAGCACAAATCCTAATGAAAGTAGAAAGTTGTTGAGTCTTGAATACCATGATCTAGGTGCTTGCTTTAAGCCATAAAGACTTCTAAATAGCAAACACACCTTAGATTTATCCTTGATAAATCCTTGAGGCTGTTCCATGTATATCTCCTCCTCAAGATAGCCATTCAAAAAAGTGTTGGAGACATCAAGTTGAAACATTTTCCACTTAAAAAATAAGGCAAGAGAGATTATGATTCTTATTGTCACCATCTTTGCTACAGGACCAAAGGTTTCTTCATAGTCAAGGCCATATATTTGTGCAAAGCCTTTAGCACAAAATCTTGCCTTGTACTTGTTGATGGGGCCATCATGATTGTACTTGATCTTGAACACCCACTTGCATCCAATGATATGCATGTAAGGTGGTGGATCCACTAGTTCCCATGTGTGGTTGGTGATCAAGGCATCATATTCAATCTTCATGGCCTCATACACTCCTTGGTATTGAGGGCTTCTTGAACATCTTTGGGCTCCTCATGAGAAACAAAATAAGCATAAGTGGAATCAAGATCCACTTGTTTTCCTTTGTCATCATAAGTGAGCCTCTTGGGCTCGGATCTCTCCCTCATGGATCTTCTAGGAGTGAAAATTTCACTTAGAAACTTGGATCTGATTCTTGGAAGTGCCAATGCCTTCCTATGGTGTTTAGAATGGTTTTAGTTTCACTCTTGAACTAAAAAACATAAGCCTCAAACTCTCTCTCAAGGATTTGTAGGTTTAATAAGCTTCTAACACCATTTACTCATCAAATCTATAAAGGAAACAATGGTTTTTCATAAGCACATCACTAGTTTCACTCTTCACAATTTGTTTGAAGCTCAAATATTGAAAAAACACAAAGTTTTGGTGAAAGTAGAAACTCCAGCAGCCTCTCACACGTGTGAGAAGTACATATGAACTTTCCACACTAATATGAACCTTAACATTACAAGTAAACTATTAGAAAAGGTCGCCCTCCTTCAAAATGAATCTAGCACCAATGCTTTCACCAAAATGAAAATTTTGGATCATCAACTAAGCTCTTTGACTTGACTCTGATACCATGTCAAATTTCAGAGTAAAGGACTGAATTTGATCTACAAATGATCACGAAGAGTGATTGGTAGCTTGGGATCTTGATCTATATCAAGACTAGCTTCCAAATCTAGCTTCTACTTGACAATCTTTGTGTTCCAAGCAAGAACAATAAAAAATGATGACCCACGGCTTCACACGTGTGAAGTACAGCTACTGTACGGCCTGATAACAGAGAAATAGTTTACTAAACATTTACTTAGCATTCATCCACAAAGAAAGTGCTTAGGAGAGTGTAAACTCCAAGATTGCTTCACAAACCAATGTTTCTCATCATTAGCTCAATAATGGATCCATCATGGATCAAGTACAAAATCATCATAATCTCTCTCTAAGCTGCATCCAGCACGTGTGGTACAGCTCATTGTACTCATCCATATCCACTTTGGATAAGATCAATCAAGTTTGCCACACTTTGGATCTGGTCCTCGACGTTGATTGGTCTTCTGAAAAATGGTGTGGTCCTTGATGAAGATGGACCTGGTTGCATTGCCTGTGGAGCTGGCTGTCCTTTTGCAACTTCAAGGCTCCACCCTGGTCCATGCCCGAATCTAACCCTGTATCCATAGATGCATCAGCTTGGTGCGGAGGGGAGAACTACGGCATGACCGGAACTAGAATTTGAGGCCCAGCTTCCAATACCTGAGCGGTAGCCTTTTCATATTCGTTGATAGTCGCTTTGGACTTTGCCAACTCATATTCGTTGATGGTTGCTTTGGCCTTTGCCAACTCAGTTGAAGTTGCACCCTTGAATCTGTCAAAGCGACCTTGGAATCCTTGAAGGACCACTTTATAGGTTTAAGCCTTTTTAAACAAATACGCGATTTTCGTCAGAGTTACCGGATGATCAGGTATTTGCGTCTGTAGATACGCATCACGCTCAAGGGTGGTCGTATCCAATTCACCTTGGAGACATATGCGATCTTGTTCAGTCATCTATAGTTGACCTTGGAGCAGCTGCACTTGTTGCTTTGCATCATGCATGACCCTGTCCACTTGGTCTTGGGCGGTTGTGAGGGCATTCTGTAGGGAACTGACATAATCCTCTAGGCGATCAGCCAATTGTTGTGCCTTCTTCTTCTCAGCCTCAGACTTAGCTTCATGTTGCTTGGCAATCTTCAATTCTTTGTCCAGCTGATTCACTTTCTAGCTAATGAGTGTATTCTGGCTAATGAGTGTATTCTCAGATCCCATATCTGAGATGCACTGTTCCATTTCTTTTTCTTATCTAGCATAGACTGGATCACTTGCACAAGGCTTGAGACTAAACCGAGAGCATCACCAGAATCTACTATTGTAGAGGTGGTAGCAGCAGAAGGACCTGGTGGTACTGTCCCTGGTTGGCATGGAGCAGGTGCCTATAATTCTTCTTCTTCAAAGAGGTCTTCTTCTTCATAGCCCTCAAGCACTGTGGCGTTGAATTGCTTTGGTGATTTGACAGCTTAACCGACCCGAATTATGGTTGGTGCAGCTTCAACTTGATCTTGCTGATTGATCTGAAAAAAGTCTTCAAAACCAGAAGTAGTATCATGGAACTATTTGAATCCTCTTCCAGGGGATTGGAGTTCAAAGGGCGCAGGGGTCTGGGGCATTACAAAAACTTCTGAGGCCCCAAGGGGGTTGGAATCATCGAACATGTCCATGAAATACTGGGTGTTTGGGAAAATAGCTCCTGTGTGTGGGGTTGAGGTGGCCTAGGCAGCTGTGATGGGAATGGTAGCCCCAATGGTCACAGACTGTCTTTGAGAGGAAGCAGAGGAAAGAAAAGCATCAGAGACAGGGGGAATAGGTAGTTCAGTGCGAATAGCAGCAGGGGGTGGAAGCGCATCTGAAGATGTTTGCCTAGTATGACGTCGTGACATGGAAGGCGAGTTAGGAATGATAATCTCGCTACGTGGACGACGTCGACTATGTGAGCTAGATGTCTATTGAGATGACTCTGCCGATGTTTCTTCATAGATAGAAAGCACAAAATCCATACGAAGCCCATGGATTTTATTTTCAAGGTGGGAGGTTGCTAGGAGTGACAACATAGGGCCAGAAACAAATTGCTGCTTGGTATTGCTTTTGATGGCTCGTTTGAGCTCTCCAAAGACGGTCTTGAACTAGTTATATGGTTCCAGAGGAGCCTTGGTTATCTTGGTGTGAGACTCAACTATCCTTTGCAAAATCTGGGAAGTAATATGGTCTTTCATGAGGTTGCCAACCATCAGAAAATTGTTGAGGAGCTGAGTAGTAGCCTGAATGGCAGAATCAGTAATGGCCTCTTGAAGATAGTCGTCATTAGTCTAGTGCAGATCATTGGTAATGTCAATATAAGGCTTAATAGCTTGTTTGGCTTGCTTATGGTTTGGTGAGGCTTGGGTACCAGATGCTATCCCTATGGGGTGGCCTCAGTCACGTGCACCTTGTGTGTGGCTCCCTGGAAAGTAATGTAAAATTTGGATTTCTCCTCCTTCCAAGTACTAAAGGCAAGAGTGATAAAATCCATGTTGATTTTCCCCGAAAAGGCTCTCTCATGAATACCCATTGCAGTAAGCAGAGACTCTACAAGGGTCATCCACTGAGTGAGCATGCTTGTGCTAGGAAGGATCATGATATTCGTTGCAGAAGGGACATCACGATGGATAGTGTAACACGGCGACTGAGACGTATCTCTGGAAGACATGATGGAAAAGAACAGAAACTGAAAGTAATAGGCGTGAGTGTATATCAGAAAATAGTACAGAAAGTTTTGAAGGCTTTGGTCACTGGAAAAATTGACAAGAGCTTCACTAGCACAAGTGAGGAATGAATCGAGTTCAGCCAACTTATAGGTGAATTTGGAGGGTCCATTACACAGAATATTAGTTTGGTTGATCAGTTCTAAACAAAAATTTACAAGCTTGCTCAATACTATGAAAATAGGCTATAAAAATCTCGACGAAGGTTTTTGAGGTTATGAACCCATCTGGCGAACGTTTTTCAGTTCTGTCAAAGGATGGACCTTCGTCCAAGAGGATCTTTCGCCCAAGTACTGTCATAAATGCAACTTTCAGGATCTGAACCTATAGTCAACCTAAATTTGACATTTAAAGTTCATCTAGCATGTCAGCGAAGGTTTTTGAGGAGAGTAAGGTGCTCGGCGAAGGTTCCCAAAATGGCATATTACTGATCATTCGTCTATCTCAAAAACAGGTACTTTTTTTGGAAAAGAACCTTCACCCAACTCAATATAGATATATTTGAAATGGGCAACATATGACCGAAACAGTGATTAAATAAGTCAATTTCCATCAAAAATTATCTTCTGAAAATACTTTCCTTCTTATTTTTTCACTCTGATGACTTTTCTGACTTTTGCTCATCAGTCTTTCCTCATTTTTTCTTCTTTTCATTGTCTTTTCCAAACAAAATTAACAATTAAGTAGTGAAAACAAACAAATTAAAATAAAAATCATTTGGATCATGCTTGCTGGACTGGCGGAGCAGGCTGCCAAAACTTGCGTAATCGACTGCCATTCATAGGAGTATCAAACCGTTTTCCGTCCAAGTGCTCAAGAATCACTACTCCATAGTTCATGATTTCCCTCACTCTATATGGGCCTTCACCGGTAAACTTCAATTTTCCCTTGATCAGCTTGGTTTTGTACATCAGTGTGAGACCTCCGGCTTTCAGACCTTTTTTGTGTAATCGACAATCGTGCCATGCCTTACGGCGGGTTTTCTCTACTGCTAACGCATGAACTGCCATCAATCTTGTTTCACACAATTTGTTATGATGTAGTTGTAAAGACTTATCATCATTTAACCGCTCTGTTGCTGCTATGTGTAAATATGGTATTAAAAATTCAATCGGCATGACAGCATTTTGACCATAAGCTAGTTGAAAGGGTGTTTGACTTGTACTACTTTTGTAAGCAGTTTTGAATGCCCATAATGCTGCATGTAGTTTATGTTCCCAATCAGATCGACTCGCTTCAACTATTTTCGTCATATTAGTGCAGACAATCTTATTGGAAGCTTCAGCTTGGCCATTCCCTCTAGTATAATAAGGAGTACTAAATCTGTGTATAATAAAAAAATCTTCCAATAAATACTTTATCGTTTGATTAACAAAGTGTGTACCCCGATCGTTGACAATTTCTATCAAACATCCAAATCTAATAATAATATTTTCATAGAGAAACTTGGCCGTAGATTTTGCATCAGCAACTTTGACAGCTTCGGCTCAACCCACCTAGTCATATAATCAATTGCTACGATAATGTTTGTTGTTTTTCGAAACTAGCGACCCAAATTAGTTAATTCAAATTCATAAACAATAATGTCAACTTCCTCAAGCCTCAAGACAAGGTGACTAAAGTAGAACCGATTTTTGGTTGTGACATGTTTTCTTTTATAGCAGGTCCAAAACCTAAATTGCCACTTGGTTTCCCTCCAATATGAAAAATCCTATCATTTTTAGGACTAGATTCAATGTACCCAACATTCATATTTGAATCTATTCATTCCAAAAGTGTTTATTTAAATGCTTTTAGGCTAATATAACTTTGAAAAGTCAAACTCTAAGTCTAATATGAAATTGGCCTTAATTGCCATATAAACAAATGTAGCAAATATGATTAAACTAGTTGATTTTCTCAAACTCCCTCTTCAACTAGTTTTAGCATAGACTTTGATAACACTCCAAGTGAAGTCCTATGCTTCATGAACAAGTCATTTCCCAATGCTACACATATCCTTGAAGACACATGTTGAAGCTCCACCTCCTTTGCAATGACTTGTTCCCTCATAAAATGTTGACATATCATTTCAATATGACATGAAGAATCACATAGAATGAAAATAAGATGATTCCGCCATGCTTCCAACTCTAAACTCTCTAGAAAAATACATCAAACAAACAATAAATGTGAGTAATCAACATTTGCTTGCATGTCTCCTCCTTCTTGTCCTTTGTTGCCATATATCCACCGTGAAACTCTATGAATGAGCCTCCATCTCCATCTTGCCACAAGATATCATCATACCTTGATGACTTGATCATGAATGAGTGATATAATGAGACTCCAATAGATTCATTTTCATCAACAAAACCAACCAAGATTGCTAGTACAAATCCAACATCAAAATGATGCTCACCAATGTAGCTGGTTTTACCATATCTTGACAATTTGCACACATCCACATGAAAATGCTCAAACATGAGATACAACAAGTAAAGTAAACTTGACAAACACTTCCTTGCTGCTCCTTTGACCTTACTTGAGTCTTCAATAACCTACAAAAACAAATTCATAACATCTTTGCCAATTGACTCCCCTTTTATGCTCTTGACTAGCTCCAAATGCCATCCTCCTTTTTGCCTTGTTGAAGCCCTTTGAGATCAACCTCTTGATCATCAACTTGATCATCAAAGTCATTGAACAAACTTTGTTTTCCAAATCCATTACTTGCTATAAAATCATGAAAACATCCAATAGCTTTCTTGTCCTCAGGTAACTCCACCAATCTCCATGTTCCATTCTTCAAAAGAGCTTGATACTCAAGATCCATTACTTGGATCCAATCATCTTCTTTCCTTGCTTCATATACACTTGTAGGTTCATCAAAAGTGTTTAGGAAAGCAACATAGATTCCAGAAACTACTTGCTTACCCTTTTCATCATATGTGAGCCTTGAAAGCATTTGTTTTCCCCTTGATGTTCTCCTTGGCTTTTGACTTTTATGAAGGTCAATAATCATCACCATCTAAAGTAGGATCCTAAACATCAACATCAAGAATGTTATATCCATCCACATCATCATCAATAGTACTTGAAGACACTTTTGGAATTTTCCTCTCATCAAAAATGACATCTCTACCAGAATCACTTTGTTAGTAGAAGGAATGTAGACCTTGTAGGCTTTACTCACCTCACTATATCCAACAAAAATACCTTTCCTTGAAGATGGATCCTCCTTGGTCCTATCATCAAGAGTAATGTTGAGATAGCATGTGCATCTAAAAGTTCTTAGAAAGTTGACGCTCGGCCTCCTCTTGAATAGCATCTCAAAAGGTGTCCTTCCATTCAAAATAGCACTCGGCCACCTATTGCACAAGAAATTGGCACACAACAAAGCTTGATCCCAAAACGGTTTATCAAGATTAGCACTTAACCTCATGGCTTTAGCACTTCACATAAAGTCCTATTCTTCCTTTCAGCCACTCCATTTTGTTGTGGGGTCCTTGCTGCTGTACACTCCCTCTTGATCCCATGCTCATCACAAAAGGCCTTGAACTTGGTAGATATGTACTCACCACCATTGTCACTCCTTAAGCATGGCACGATCGTCGATTGTACAAGAAAGATCTGGAAGCAGGAGATCTTGCATTGATGTACAAAACCAAGCTGATCAAGGGTAAGTTGAAGTTTACTGGTGAAGGCCCATATAAAGTGAAGAAAATCCTGAACTATGGCATAGTAATTCTTGAGCACTTGGATGGAAAACGATTTGATACTCCAGTAAATGGCAACCGATTATGCAAATTTTGACAGCCTGCTCTGCCAGTTTAGCAAGCCTGATCTCATATATTTTTTCATTTTATTTTTTTTTTAATTTTTTGTTTTCAACATTTAATTTGTTGACTTTTTTTGGAAAAAGACAATTAAAAAAAAATAAGTAAAAATAAGGAAAGACTTATGAGCAAAAGTCAGGAAGTCATCAACATAAGAAAAAGAAAGCACAATATTTTTTTTACGAAAAATGACTTTGAAAACCACTGTTTTGGGCAGATTTGGCCAATACAGTATCAAAAACCTTCATTGAGCTCTCAGACTGTACATCCACCCTTGATTTATCTACATTGAGGTGGGTGAAGATTTTTGACAAGATAAAATTCAATTTTTGAGTCAGGCGAATGTTCAATGATATGCCATTTTGGAAACCTTCGCCGAGCATCATAACCTCATTATGAGCCTTCACCGACCTGCTAGATGATCTTAAAATGTCAAAATTAGGCTGTCCATAGGTTCAGATTGTGAAAAAATACATTTATGACAGTACCTGGGCGAAGGACCCTCCTGGGCGAAGGTTCATCCTTTGCCAGCCCTAGAAAACGTTTGCCTGATAGGTTCAAATCCCTAGAAACCTTCTCCAAGAATTTTATAGTCTATTTTTACAGTACTGTACATGCTTGCAAATTTTTGTTCAGAACTGATCAGCCAAACTACTATTTAGTGTAATGGACCCACCAAATTCACCTATAAGTTGGCTGAATTCGATTCATTCCTCACTTGTGCTAGCGAAGCTCTTGCGAATTTTTCTTGCAACCAAAGCTTTCCAAATTTTCTGCATTGCCTTCTGATACACTTTCACGCATTTATAATTCCTTTCTGATCATCATGTCTTCTACCGATACTTCCCAGTCTCCGCGCTATACTATCCCATCTGCAACGGACATCATGATTCTTCCTAGCACTCAATGGATGACCCTTGCGGAGCCTCTACTTACTACAATGGGTATTGATGAGAGAGCCTTTTCGGGATGCATCAATATGGATTTCATCACTCTTGCCTTCAGTACATGGAAGGAAGAGAAATCCAAGATTTATATCACCTTCCAAGGAGCCACACACAAGGTGCATGTCACTGAGGCTGCACTTGCAACTATAGGAATCTCATCCGATATGCAAGCCTCACCCAATCACAAGCACGCCAAACAGGCCATCAAGCCATACATTGACTTCACCAACGATCTGCACTGGACTAATATGGCTACCTTCTGGAAGCCATCACTGAGCCTTCCATCCATGCCGCTGCCCAGCTGTTGAATCATGATGGTTGGCAACCTCAGGAAAGACCGCATCACATCTCAAATCCTTCACAAGATAGTGGAGTCTCACACTAAGTTGGCCAAAGTCCCTCTTGAACCATATAATTAGTTCAAAACTGTTTCTGGTGAGCTCAAGCGAGCTATTAAGGCCAATACAAAGCAGGAGTTCACCGCTGGCTCTCTATTGTCCCTCTTAGTCGCTTCTCACTTAGAAAATAAAATCCATGGCTTCCACCTTGATTCTGTGCTTTCGATTTACAAAGAAGCATCGGCCGAGTCATCTCATCAGGCCTCAAGTTCTCATAGTCATCGTCGTCCACGCAGCGAGATCGTAATTCCTAACTTGCCTTCCGCATCACAATCATAATTCCTAACTTGCCTTCCGCATACCTCGTCAGCTGCGCTTCCACCCCTTGCTGTTGTTCGCACTGAACTTCTCATTCCCCTCGCCTCTGATGCTTCCCTCGCCTCTGCTCCCATACAAGGACAGTCTGTGACCATTGGGCCTACCATTCCCATCACAACTGCTCAGGCCACCTCAACCTCGCACACCGAAGCAACCTCGCCCAACACACAGTTCTTCATGGATATGTTCGATGATTCCAACCCCCTTGGGGCCACCGAAATCTTTGAAATGCTCTAGAGCCCAGCGCCCTTTGAACCCCAATCCCCTGGAAGAGAATTCGGGCATATCCATGAATCTACTGTTGGTGTCGAAGATGCCAGTCAGCAACCACCCACACAGGGTAGCCCAGTCACACTTCGGGTCGACATAGCTGTAAAGTCACCAAAGTAGTTCGACGCCACGGTGTCTGAAGGGTTTGAAGAAGAGGATACTTTTGAAGAAGAAGAGACCTTGGCAACTATTCCACGCCTACCAAGGACAGTATCATCAGGGTCTCCTGTTGCTGCCACCTCCACGACCGTCGATTCTGGTGATCCTCTAGGGTTAGTCTCAAGCCTTGGCAAGTGATCCAGTCTATGCTAGATAAGAAGAAGAAAATGGAACATAGGATCTCTGATCTAGGATTCGAAAACACTCTGATTAGCCAAAAAATTGTCCAGTTGGATCGAGAGGCGAAGATAGCCAAGCAACATGAAAAAAAGACTGAAAGCAAAAATAAATTGGCCCAACAACAAGCTGATCGCTTGGAAACCTACATCAGCTCCCTGCAAAATGCCTTGACAACCGCACAGGATCAGGTAGATAAGACAGTGCAAGATGCCAAACAATAGGTGCAGCTGCTGAAGGGGCAATTACAGATGGCTGAACAAGATCACACACAACTTCAAGGTGAATTGGATGCGACCACCCTTGAGCGTGATGCCTATCTGCAAACGCAAATACCTGATCATCTGGTCACACCGACGGAGATTGCATATTTGTTCAAGAAAGTGGAAACATACAAAGCGGCCCTTCAGGGATTTCAAGGCCGCTTTGATAGGTTCAAAGGAGCAGCTTCAATCGAGTTGGCAAAGGCAAAAGAGACCATCAACGCCTATGAAAAAGCTGCCGCTCAAGTGTTAGAAGCCGGACCACAAATCGCCATCCTGGTCATGTCGCAATTCTCCCCTTCGCGCCAAGAAGCTGTACAAATGGATACAGGGGTTGATTTGAGCATGGACCAAGGAGGAGCTCCAGATCCAGCTCCATACCGACAGTACAAGCGGGTCCATCCTCATCAAGGACAAGCCATTTATTCAGAAGGCCCATCAGTGTCAAGGACTAGATCTAGACCTTCTTAAAGCAACATCCGCATGAGTCCTCGTGTGGTGGATGGGTTCTGAAATGTAGGACCTCCGAGATCGAGGCTGGCAAAGAATTGGACAAAATACCTGCACTGGGAGAGCAACCGACATGGAGAATCATGGTTTTTGAAAAAACTTCGGAATCAATTAGGAGTTACGTTGCCAGCCCTCGCCAGTTGCGGGTAGATCTTTATTACGTGCCAATGCCGTGACGACAAAAATGGAAAGATTTGGGATTGGCTACGGATAAAATCACCATCCATATGCCCAATTGGCCAATCATCCATCAGTCTTACAACTGGAACATTTCAGTAGACTTCCATCGTGCCTTACAAGCATATCAGAGAGAGTATGTCCACTCTCTGGATCCAACAGTGTGACAATCGGCAATGTTTGCTAAAGATCTAACTCTGTTGGCGTCAGTGGCAACCAAATGGGACGATTGCCTTCCTACCCTGACATTCGATCCAAATAAGCCGATGGCCTCAGAGCAAATCAAAGATCAGCTGCCGATTGCTCAACTGTATTTCCATGCGGCTATGATGGGAGGCTCTTGGGAATCCCGGTTCACCTCATGGACAGCTTCCAAGTGGATTGCCGGAGCCCACCGTTGTTTCCTGCCACACAACTTGGATTTCAATACTGCACGCCTTGACTTTAAAGGTGCAGAATCATTAAATTAAGATTCGGCGCGAAGCCAATAAAAGTCCCCAATAACTGCATATTGCAAGTGTCGTGGGACCGCCACCAGTTTTGGTGGGGGATACTGTTGGAGGGTTTGCGGATCCCAAGGCAACCCTAACCCTAGTTAATAAGTGAGAGGGATTTGGCACCCTGCGTGTGTAAGTCCAACCCAATGACCACATATTTATTTGATTGATTAGTTAAAAGTTAATAAAAGGACTTTAGGCCTTTTTGCGGGACTTTTCATGTCGCAGGGCCTAAATGTCAAGTTAGTGAATAAAGTTAGGTTTTCCTCCAATTTTGATGGTTCTCACACTTTTTAAATTTGAATAAAAAGAGAGGCAAGACTGGACCAATAGGATTCAAAGGCCAGGGTCCTCCTCTCTACTATAAAAAGAGACCAACTCGAGTTGCTCCTGATGTTCATTTCCTCATTTCAATAAAGTAGACTGGTTCTCTTTAGAAATGGATTGATGAATGTCCTTGCTCTTCTTCTCTTTTCCTCCATTTCTCATGCTTTCTTTGGTATTTGCTAATTGTTGGATTTGATCATTATTGGGATTGTTATTTCTTATGCTTTGGTGAGAGAGAAAAGAAGAGAGAGAAGAGTAAGTTTCTATCATTGTTGTGGATTTAGGGTTAATGGAAGTAGGGTTAATGGATGTAGTGTTAATGCTTAGTGTTAATGGATGTAGTGTTAGATCCTCCATTCATGTTGAAATCTGAACTATACTATCGCTCTCATGGGAATGAACCTCCACGTGACAACTAACTCCGTCTCTTTGATGCTAGATTGACTAGATCTTGGATTCAGGTTAGGCAAGGAAAGAAACCCACTACACATTTGTTTTGGGACTTTGACCTTAAAAAAAAAATCTTTTTTTGTGTTTTCTAATGGTCATAGTTTTAGGCCAAAATCATGGATTTTTTTTAATAAATCTCTAAATTTTATTTTGAAAAAGAACCAAAAAATGCATATTTTAAATAAATAGCTACAAGTTTGTGTTGCAAACTTCATAAAATCATCATAATTACAAATGAAATAATAATTCAAGAGAACAAATGATTTTTGAAACTCGAAATCCCATTGAAATACAAAACGACTTAAATTATATTCGCACATTCTCCTTTTTAAAGTACATTTTCTAAGGAATTTTCACTGATGCCTCTCAATTCAGAACTTGACATATTCTCAACACTCTTGTTTTTAGCTGATGAAGTGGAAGACTCATCTTCTTCATCAGAGTCAACTGACATATCTTCTTCAGAATCCGTGTCTAATGTTGACAAAAAACCTTGTAAATCAGCTTTTCTCTGTTGATGACGAGAGAGGATGATGGTTTTTCCATTAATCCAAGTCTTTCTTTTAATATAGATATAGTTGACTTTTGTACATGATTGGTCATTGTTAACTCAAAATTAAATGCCAAAATATCTACATCCTGTAAATTCAAATCGCCGACTCTTGGTTGATTTTTTGGTAATCTCTTTCTCTTGCACTTTGGATCTACTTGCAACATTTCGAGTTCGTACCTTCCCAAAAAAACATTCGTTGAAGTGGTGCACAACTGTTAAAAATTCACAATTCTAGCTTGACTAGTTTTGGTCATATGACTTGTAAATAGTTAGATGGTCATGATGTGGCTTGTCACACGTGCCAAATAGCATAGGATTCCATTCATAAGGATGTTCTCAAGTAGACCTAAGTGTTAGAACCTTTGGAATGAGTCCAAATTATGCTTAGATACAAGGGAGAAAAAATAGGAGCTATTTTTGGTAATTTTTGCATTGTTGAGGGATCTCCAAGATTCCAACCCTAACTTGGTAGGGATGAAAGATCCACCAAAATTAGCAATAGGGATAGGTTTAGGGCTACTCATACCTGACCAAAACCGTGATGGATCATGTATATATAGGTGATGATATCTCACCAAAATCAATCAAGCAATTTCATGTTTTTTCTCTCATAATGGTGCAATTGCTCTCTATGTTCATAATTGTTTGAGTACTTGTGATTACTAATGATTATAGGATTGAATGTAGGTCTGGTGTACAGTACTCAGACTGTGGGAGGCCGTACTTTCACACGTGTGAAGCCTTCTTCAAGGATTTGGGCCATTTAGTGAGGTTCAAGCATAGATTTTTGATGGATTTTGATGGTTCAACTTGTGCTAATCTTATGAAATCATAATCTATTGTTTCCCTCATCATTTCAAGTGTTTTAGGATCCTTATTTGCTGTAATTTTTACAACAACCAATGGACACGTAGTACTTTTGTTTGATTGCTATTTTGAATGAAACCAAGTACTTTGGCAATTAGTTTGAAAAATCATGTTTTTTCATTTTGTGAGACATTTTGTAAACTTCTTTTTTGAGATTAAGTGAATCATCCATGAAGGACACTGAAATTTTGAGCAAGTATTTAGCCTCAAAAGATCAAGATAGTGCTTGATTTCATGATTAGATTCATCATGGAAAAAGTTCATAGTATGTGGACTAGTCAAGCTAGAATTGAAAATCTTGATAATCATTACATTTGCTCATCTTATGATCTTGATCTTTATGAGGCATGGGAGCCTCAGAGTTCACTCTTAATAGTGCATCCATATTCTTGCAAGTGGAGCTCTCAAGTCAAAGATCATCTTCAAGCATGGAGGGAATACAAGGATATGGTGGCAAATTGGTGGAATGCTCTTCAAAGGAGTTGGCAAGTGATTTCTACCAAATAAATCTTATCATGGATATGGTGAAGTTGCTGCTATGGAGGATCCCTTGGCTGGTCTTCACTTCACATGCATACCAAAGGATCCACTCAACAAGTTTCACAAGGGAGTGTGAAAAATTGGCAAAATCTAGCTTGGTTATTCTACAATTATTGTTTATGAGAAAATATCACACATGTGGAGCATGTTCCCATGTGTGGAAAATAGTCAAAATCATCTTATCATGTTGAGTTAGGGGTACTCAAGTTCTTAGGAGATCTAGCCAAGTGTTTGATGTCCATTTTTGGCATAAGAGGCAAAATAGGCAAGTACACACGAAAAGGCTTGATTTGGCCAAAAGTAGAAGTGATGTAGCTCGAGTTAGGTTAGGCTACTTACATTTGTCAAGTTGAGATTTGGTGAGTGACTCATCCCTATGTGTTGGCATGAGAGTTAGTGACCAATCAAAATGCTAGAATCTATCAAAATGGTCCAATCAACATTGAGGGCTCATATGTCACTCAACCAATAGAATTTAGAGGAAGAAAAAAAGGGGTCCAACCATGTTTCACTCCCCTTCACCTTAGATTACTACTTATATGTGACTTAATTCATTTGTAATTAAGTTTTTTGGAGTTATGAGATTTCTACACATTTTGAGTCAATCTTGATCTTCTCTCTCTACTCGAGTTTTTTTCTCTTTCTACCCGAGAGAAAGTCATTTTCATACTTAGTTTTTTCATACTCAGGTCTCCTCATGTGTGAGTGTACTTGTATGAATGATTTATTCATGATTTTTAGTGCTCTTGCTTTAGATTTATGGCTTAGATTTATGGAATAGATCTTGGTTTTCAATCTAAAATTTTTTGAGGAGTTAAAGATTAAATCTTTTGAGATAGCTCCACAAGGCAAATGTCGTTTGAGACTAACCCAACTTAGACATGCAACACAAGTGCACGAAGACTTAACTAGATGGACACCAACATGAGCTAGGATGTCATTGTCGATGCCGCTCAAAAATTTTTACAACATAGCATCGGTCTTGACTTCCTATAAGATGTTTTTGTAGTTAGCCCCTATTTTAAGGGTGCAATCAAAGCTTAAGGAAGTCAATTTTGAGACTCAACAATCATCGAGTGCAGTCTAGTGGCCAAAATTTATTTATTGCCATATGAAAATAAGTAAGTCTTGTCAATTGAGCAATGTATGTCTTTTATCTTGATATTAATATCTCCTTCTGTAGTGATTCTAATTTCATCTCAAATGCTGTAGTCATCGTTGGAGCTTGAATATTCTTTCTGTCAAAGCAAAAAGAGTACCAATTTTTTCTTCTCTTCTTCCTAAAGATATAAACCAAATACCAACAATAGCGACATATGTTGGTGAAATAAAGATCAAATCAATTGAGGTAAACATTACTACTAATCTTCTTATTTTTTGAATTGTAAGTTTTTATCTTTCTATACACCTTATATTTGTTATAATGTTAATACTTTTTTGTCAATATCTGTAGTGTGTGTACAACAAAGGATTCCTTCAGCTGTGCTTAATTCATGTTCAATATGAAGTTATTTTTTGACTGGTATAGTTTGCAAAAAGATGTACATAGATAAGATAATATTATTTTATTTATTTGATGTTGAGGATAATGTTTATCAAATTGCTATTCCATCTTGTTGGCAGTGGTTCACTCTTGATCAATAAAACTCTTATGAAGTGTATAGATGCAACAAGGGTTTATCAAGGCTTTTGTCTCAAATGGCAAAAAATTTATGCCTAAAATTGAGAGTGTGAAAGGTCCCAAAAACAAAGCTGCTCCTGCTCTAACTACCTTTCAAGTTGTTTAGGATGTAGATGTTATAATATACAGACAACATGGTATTGAAATCCTTTGAAATGAGGAGGAATGAGAAATAACAAGAAAGGAAATTACTATATACCAACCTCCTAATATTGAAACTACATGCAAGCACTTTTACCATATGCTTCTCCTAGTTTAGAAAAAAAAAAAAACAAACTTTTGAATAGAATTTCTAATTTCATAGAATTTTAAATATACAAATACATGTATATATTAGAATAAAAAAAGATAGAAACAATCATACATGTACACAACCCATTTTTGAGATTTGCATTGATATAAATATGGATTGTTACAATCAAACTATGTCTTTTGAAAAGTATTGTGCTGCTATTTTTGCATTGACCTAAAATAAGAATCGTGTTTCCAATTCCATATTGATCATAGACTTGCATTATTTCGATAATAAGTATTAGAGTTCCTCCACTATTTGGATAGTTTCACCAATTTATTGAATATCTTTGCTACACACTCTCTAATTCAGTTGCATTAGCTAGCATCTCTCATGAAAATGTAAACGATAATGCTATTTTGTGGCATAGTCGGTTTGGACACGTGAGTACAAGATCACTTTCCTGTATGCGTTGTAATAATTTAGTTGGTGGATTGTATTTCCCTTCTTTATTGGATAGGAAATCTTTCTTTTGTGAATCATGCATCTATGACAAACACTCTAGAAGCAAGTTTCTCAAATCACATTCCATCAAAACAAAGCATGTACTTGTACATAGCAATCTTTATGGTCCAATGCCCACTCCGTCCTTAGGAGATGCAATCTATTTTATCACTTTTATAGATAATTATTCTAGATGGTCTATAGTCATGTTCATTAAGCACAAATCTGAAGCCTTTGAATGCTTCAAGAGATTCAAGGCCATGGCTGAGACACAAACATCTACAAAAGTGAAAGCACTCCGAACTTATGGTGGCGGCGAATACCTCTCTAACGACATGTCTGATTACTTGGTTGAACATGGTGTTGGAAGATAGTTCACCACTTCCTATTCACCTCAACATAACAAGAAAGGAAGAATCGAACTCTTCTCAACTCAGCCAGATCCATGATACATCAAGCAAGTTGTTTCGGACTCACAATCACTAAGTTCCACATATCCAAAATCATTTTTGTTTGATTCATTGGCTTGTACATCACCTTTGCCTCTCAAAGAGCCCTTTGTCCAGAGCTTTAGTGAAGATGTACACCTTCCTACGAATATTTGGGCAAAAGCTACTACCACAGCCTGTTACTTACAGAACAGATCCAACACCAAAGTCGTCAACAACAAAACTCCTTATGAATTTTGGCATGGACATAAGCCTAGTGTCAGCCATTTAAAAAACTTTGGTTGTATATGTTTTGTTCACATTCCTAAACAACTTAGGAAGAAGCTGGATCATAGGACAAATAAATGTATTTTCATTGGCTATTCTGATGAACATAAAGCTTACAAAGTTTATGATCCATCCACCAATGTAGTATTTGTCTCTAGGGATGTAATATTTCAAGAACATACATACTATGATTTCAAACAACCATCGATAAACGATGCTATGTCATTTCATCCTATTTTACGTAGCATGGATAGAGATGCAAACTCTAATCGAACTTGATCAAACATGAACCAAAACAAAAAGTATTGTTGATGTCCGTACAATTACAGTAAGCTACTGTATTTTGTGTGGATCTAAAAATAACAAATATTGATCATTCTACACATAGAATTGCAAGATGTCACAAGTATAGTGCACCAATAAATAGTAGAACCCAAGAGAACTATGTATAAGCATGAATGATATAAGAGAGAGGAAATATTCTCTCTATCCACGAGTTACATCCTTTTATAGCATGTCCAAAACCTAAACTACCACTTGGTTTCCCTCCAATATGAAAAACCCTACTTTTTTTAGGACTAGATTCAATGTACCCAACATTCAAATTTGAATCTATTCAAACTAGACTTCTAAACTTTCGCACACTTTCCAAAAGTGTTTATTCAAATGCTTTTAGACTAATATAACTTTGAAAAGTCAAACTCTAAGTCTAATATGAAATTGGCCTCAATTGCCATATAAACAAATGTAGCAAATATGATTAAACTAGTTGAATTTATCATTTTATTTATATCTTTCTCATGGATATTTGTTTCTTATCATTGTATGTGTTTTTTTATTACAAAAGATTATGGTACAATAGATTGAAATAGTTATTGGAGTTTTTTTTACTCTCAACCTATAAAAGTAATTTTTATAAAATTCCAACTACTAATTTTTCTCATCATTGCTCATTGTTTGGATGATATCACACATGATGTTTTACCTTTTATTTACAATATGGATTTGACATTATCCAAATCAAAGATAGTTTTTAGTTAGTAGTTCAAATATTAGAAAACACACAAAAAAAAAAAAAGACATAATCTATTATAAAATTTAATTTTAGCAAAAAAGAATGTTCTGTAAACATTTTGTTTAATCTGTTTGTTTTGGATTGTAAGTTTTTTACTTGTAAGACTTTTAAATCTTAGTTTATTTTTAATGAATTTTGTGCTATAACGTTGTTTCAAAATATAATAAAATTTTTAGATGTGTATAAATCACTTCTAATTTTTTATTCTATGTAAAAATTCTCATGAAATATAAGTTCTTAGTATATTTCAAGTGTAAAAAAATTCGAGGATAAAAAACTAATGGGCATTTTATAAATTGGCTATAAAAGACCAAATATTAATATGAATCTTTTTTGGGTAATCTACAACATTACCCATTTGATACGCAACGGTGTTGGCATTCTTCATATAAAGACTGCATCATACACACCGCAACACGATGGTGTGGCTGAGAGGAAAAACAGAACCCTCGTGACAGCTTCAAGATGCATGATGGCTTATTCAAAGGCATCAAGACCACTATGGGCTGAAGCAGTAGCCACAGTTGCCTACCTGCAGAACATGACAGGCAAACCGGGAGTTCCTCACACTACTCCACATGACGTGTGGTGGGGAAACAAGCCAAACCTAGCTCATATTTGAATCTTTGGATGTGTAGCATATGCACACATTCCTAACAAGATCTGCAAGAAGCTAGATGAAAAAGTTGAGCAAGGATACCTTGTAGACTATGACATACATTCATCATACTACATGATCTATATGCCGTAGAATAACCAAGTAAAGATTGTCAGAGATGTCCTGTTCGACGAAACACGAACTATGGCTAACGAAGATCCAGTTAGCTATGAGATTTTTGGCAAGCAATACTATGACCTGCCGACATCGACAGAGGGAGTGGACCCTGAGCATCCAGATAAAGATGTTCAAATTCCAGATGGACTGAGTGACAATTTAGATGACGAGCAATCCGACGTGCAGCCTGTACCCAGAACACCTGCTACACACAGTAGCTCCATAGTTGACAAAGGCAAGGCAATCAACAATAGCAAGACACTCGATGGAAATGTAATCTGGATGAAAAAAGATGCATTGTGGAGGCATGTGATCATGGTTAGAGCATATATAAACCAAAACTTGCAAACTTTAAACAATTGTTTTTTTGGGCTAATGGATAAAAGATGAGAATTTGCTTACCAAGCCCACAACCATCGCATCAAAACTGAATCTCTTTTTGTTCTCTTAGGTAAATACTGGATTTTTACCGGTGCCCAAATTGCTATTGCACTTGCAAATTCATAAATACATGCATCAATGATAGTCCAGTCATGCACGATTTGCATGTTTAATGTAATTAGGTTTACTCCTAGATTCCATGTGAAAAACCAAAAGGAATCTAAAAGAATCACATGTGCCAATATTTCTCTAAATTTTAACATGGTATGAAAACCTTGAAGTATTTAGTTCTAACTAAGCTTCAAAATTGTTATGCCTCATCTTGAAATAACCCACACAAATCCAACATTATCCTTCATATAAGAATGAGTATTCTTGCAACTAAAACCCAGATGCCTTGAATCTTTTGTTATGTCACTGGATGTTGTGGGTATTTCCTACACAATAATAAACAAGTGGGTCCCACCACTTAAAATACTGTTGGCCAAGCCTTACCTAGTGGGTCCCGCCACAGTACATTGTAAGTAGGGTAATAAGTGCGAGGGCACTGGCATCTTGCACATATAAGCCCAACCCAATGAGCACAAGTAGCAAGTTGTAATTCCTAGGAATAAGAGACTAGGAGCTTAAAACTCTAAAATGACATTAGAGGCCCTAAGTCAAGTTGCAAATAAAAAAGCTAAAAGGGCCCAACTTAAAACAGACATGAATCATGTGAGTGCCCTTGTGCTTTCTTAGCACCGATAGATTTAAGTTGTGTTTATTTTAAAGGCTTGGATTAGAATCCTTGCCCCAATGAAGTGGCCAATGAAAGTGAAGGAGGCTCACCTCTAAAATCTATAAGAGGGAGCCATTTCCTTTGTATTGTATCATCTTCCATTCTCTTATTAATAAAACTCTCTTGGTTTCTCCATCTCCATCTCTCTCAGTCTCTCCATCTCCATCTCTCTCACTCTCTCCATCTCTTTCTCTCTCTTTCTCTCTCTCTCCCTCCCTACGTTGGGATAGAATAGCTTTGGGTAGGCGCTCGAGCCCCCAAGGCCTTTCTCAACCTACTCTCTCTCTCTCTCTCTCTCTCTCTCTCTCTCTCTCTCTCTCTCTCTCTCTCTCTCTCTCTCTCTCTCTCTCTCTCTCTCTCTCTCTCTCTCTCTCTCTCTCTCTCTCTCTCTCTTTTTGCTATGCAGGTGAAGGCAGGTTGCCGCTCCTAGTGACGAACCTCTATACTACATTGACGACACAATAGTGGCGCCGTTGCCGGGGAGCGCCACACACTCGCTTCACCGCATGCTACATAATCGGTGAACTATGAGTAGAATGAAACTCGCAAAAAATTTACTCGTAGATTGTCTATAGAGGTTGGTCAATGGAATTTAGAAGAAAGTCAATGTTAAAGGCTAATATGTGGTGATGGTCTAAACTTTTAAGGCTTGGACTATGGCTAAGGGCTAAACTATCATGCATTTGTTGTCATTTAAAATTCTAGGAAGACATGCAAACAAAAGACATACAAGATTGGACATTGTCAACCTATCATTGGTGCATGTTTTTATGAATTTGAGAGTGTGTCAGTGATTTGGCACTGGTAATAATCTAGTATTTATCTAAGAGAATGAAAAAAGATTCAATTTTGATGCGATGGTTGTGGGCTTGTTGGTGAAGGGCTATGGCGACAGACATGATTGCTTTCTATCTCAGCTTAGACAACATTGCTAGCCCAAAATAATAATATCTTTGTATCCCTATGAGAGATAGGAGAGAAGAAAAAACACAGGTTTATTCTGCTTTTCTTGGCACCAGGATATATTTTTTGAATTGACAGATTTTAAGGTGCAATAGAAGATGGTGAGGTTTTGTAATAGATCCTAACACCACAGTAGGGCAAACACTAACTGATCCACCCAACCTTGCCTACTCCCTGATATAGAGTAAGCCCCTCCTAGCCCAGTGTGAGGACTAGTAGCATGCTACTGCCAAGTGTCGACCACGTGGCATTGACGTGGCCGACTGCACGTCGGGACCCAACTGGGGGCCCTATCCTGCTGACAGGGTCCCTAGGCTGTGTTAGGCCCGCCATGGCTATGGACCGTGCTGGGGCACACTACTCACACTGTCTTGCCCTGTTGGTCATGTACACTGGACACGACCCTGATTGTGGTATCTGACCTATCTGTGTTCCCTAGGGTTCGGCACTGGTTACGAGCTCGTAACACTCCCTCCCCCTTAAGAACCGTCTTGGTCCTCTAAGACAAAGTCTGAAAAAATCTTGCAAAGGACGCTGCCTCTTTCCCAAGTGGCATTCTCAACAGGCTGATCATTCCACTTAACCAGATATTCTCGGTATAGAGTATGATGAGTTTGCGTCTCTCTACTATCAAGAATTTCCTCTGGTTCATGTGGAGGTTGTTGAGGATCCAATGGGAGAACTAGAACACTGTCCCCTACCAGATTATCTGATCTGGTTAAGGCTTTTCGTAACTGACTTACATGAAAGACTGAAAAAACCTTACTGTTGTGTGGGAGTTCTAGTTCATAGGTGACCTCGCCTAGTCTCCTACTGATGGTAAAGGGACCACAATACCTTGGAGACAACTTAGCACACACTCCTGATTTGAGGGTTTTAGAGTCAACTGGGACTCTCAAGTAGACTTTCTCACCAGTGGAGGACTGCACATCCCGTCTGTGTGGATCTGCATAATGCCTGGCTCGATCCTGGGATTGTCTAATGCTACGCTTAGCATGTTCTATCATCTGGTTTAGGTCTTCTAAAAAGTTTCTGGCTGCTTCAACTTTTTCTTGTTTAAACCCTACAGCTGTGGGTGAGCGAGGCTGAAAACCGTACATCAGCATAAATGGGCTGTATCCCGTAGCTGAATGTTTGGTACTGTTGTAAGCAAACTCTAATATCGAGAGATACTCCTCCTAATTAGTCTGCCTCTTGTTGACGTATGCACGAAGCATATCCTCCAGCACTTGATTTACCCTTTCTGTTTGACCGTCCGTCTATGGATGGTCGGTGGTACTCATATTAAGTTTAGTATGGAGATGATGGAATACTGCCCTCCAAAAATTTCCAGTAAACTTACTGTCCCGGTCGCTGACTATGCCGGAAGGTAGACCATACAATTTAAATAGCCCGTCTACAAACAACCTCGCTAACTCTGGAGCTCTAACGGTTGTTTTGGTCGGAATAAAATGGGCCATTTTGGTCAGACGGTCAACTGTGACCCATATAGCGTCATTACCCTTTTGGGTTTTAGGCAGGCCTACTATAAAATCCATGGAGATACTCTCCCATTTACCAGCTGGTAATTCTAAGGGATGCAACAACCCTCCTGTCTTTAAACGCTCTGCTTTATTTACTTGACATTTCTGGCAACTGGTTACATACTGGTGGACGTCCTTTTTCATACTGGGCCAGAAAAATTGCCTACGAAGAAGCTCATAGGTCTTCTGTATGCCTGGGTATCCCGCGCTAGGATTGTCATGACATTCATATAGGACCTGCTGCCTATAGTCCTCTGAATTGGGGACACATACTCTATCTCTATAGAGCAAGTACTCATCCTGAATGGAATACTGTTTCCATTTGAATCTTTGAGTCAACTGACCCTCAACCACTGGGGTTTGCTTGGGTAATACAGGCTCAGAATCCTCAACGTCATCTGACGACGTATACTCGGACTCATCGTCATCCTCAACGGAAGCTGTCGTATTCTTGGATGAACTGGTACCAGCCCCGGGAACTGGTTTTGGAGTCTGTAACTGTCTGTTCTGGACTGAGTTCCAGATAATAGAGAAGAATGCATCATGTTGGCATTTCCCTCTCAAGGACTCGAGTAACTCATTACGAATCTGAGTAAAACTCAGCTCGTTTATCATAGGCATTCTGCTAAGGGCATCTGCTACTGTATTGAATTTTCCACGTCTATATCTGATAGACATGTCAAACTCTTGCATCAACTCTGCCCAACGAGCTTTCCGACCTCTAAGCTCAGGTTGATTGCAAAGGTATCTGAGACTTGTGAAAATTGTCAACATTTCCTAGCTAGTTTGAGGCCTAAATTGGCTAAAATTGTAAATAGTTTTGGTTCTGGAGTTTCACACGTGTGAACCAGGCCACAATGTTTTTATTTACTGTATTTTTTCAGTATGATGAAGTGTCAAACTTCATACCCTTCAAAATGAGACCATTTTGATGTATTTTGGTCATATAAGCCATTTTTAGCTATTTTTCCTATATAGGGAATATCTAGGGTCAAGTACCTTCTAGAGAGAGGAGAGAGAGTCATCTTCCTCATCCATAAATAGTAGGGAAGTCGTGGAGAACAGGTTGGAGAAACCTTTTGTATGCTTCATTGAGATCAATAGATCATTGTCATTGTTTCTTCCTCCATTGAGAGCATTGTTGTGTGTATTGTCTTCAAGCTATTGTGTATGATCTTAGGTGCTTTCCAAAAGTGATAGGCTGATGTATTATGGACTGTATAATGCTATTTTGGGCCGCACTTGATGTTTATGGAAGTTTCCATTTGTGATAAATGCTTTTTGATCAAGTTCTTTGCATTCTAGGTAGCATAGAATGTGTTGCCAATTCCTAGCTTATGTAGTTTGGAGTGCAAGCATTCAAGCCAATGATCTTGGAGTTTAGATCCACTTAGGATCTATATTTTTCACATGGTATCAGAGCTGGTTGGCTTCTATTTACAGTAAGTATTCCATTTTTGGTGATATTTGGATGTTTGATCAAGTTCTAGCATGATTTTGCATTGCTTTGTTGATCAAATCTTACTAACCTTTGTTTTGTGAGTTGAACTTGTGGATCAAAAGCATATTTCAGGTCTATTGAAGATCAGAGGCTGAAAAGAAACTATTTTGGATCAGATCATAACACCTAATCATTTGTGATTGTGAGGCTTGTGCATATTCAATACTAACAATGTTCTTTTCAATCCTATTGTTGACAATCTCCATTCTTGGATGAACACTCTCCTTAAGTGGATGAAACTTCTCCTTAAGTGGATGACAAATGCTCTTTTGAGTGAGTTGTAATTCTCCTAAAGGCTGAGCAAAGCTCCCATTTGGATGAAAGATCCCCTTTTTTGGGTGAACATATTGTAAGCTCCATTGTGAAGAGCATATTGTAAAGATTGTCATCAATTTTGGCATAAATTTTGGTGTACTTTGTTGAGCATGTAAGTAACTCTCCTTATGTAATTTGATTGGAGCATTTGCTGGAAGGTGTTAACCATTATGCAAGTGTGTTTTCAGGTTCTTAACAGGTTGAGGAACATTCTCATGTGAAGTGATCTTAGATCTACATCTAAACACCAAGATTTGACAAGATAGTGAAGCTAGTCTTGTGATTCACTAAGTGTGCTCATTCATTCACCTCTAAATCTTGTATTTATCACTTGCTGGAGTTTATAAACTTTTAGAAGTGTGGTTTACATGTGGTTTTACAGGTTGAATCAACATCTTAGTGTGTTGATCATATGTTGATCAAGTTTGTTCATTACTAGGTAATCTTGGCATCCTAGTTTTGGGTATTTTCTAAGAATGCAAGTAACTCTTCACACCATAACTTGATTTGGTCACTTGCTGGAAAGTTTGAGAGCTTAAGCAAGAGTGTTTTTAGGTTGGTTTGATTTTGTAATCCATTCTTAGTGTGTGCAAAGTGTTGCATGTGTTTCAATCTTCCTTTCTATGCTTGGAAACCATCTAGGTTCAAGATAGAAGTGTTTTAGGGTCCTAAATCTTCATAGATCTCTTTATCTATCATTTGTTGAGAGAAAAGTGAGTGCTAAGTGCTTTAGGACAAAACCTAAAAGTTGAAGAAACATTAGAATCATGGCTTCCAATGGTGGGATCATGCTAGAGTCTAGTGAAAGGTTGAGTTCATCAAACTACTCTACTTGGAAAGTGAGGATGGAGTCCTTACTTGAGTTGAATGAACTCATGGACATAGTTGCAGAAATTGAAGAGAGACCTCTCACACTTCAAGAGCAACAAAGGTTTGATAAGAAGGCCAAAAGGGCTCTTCATATCATTAAAATGAATGTTACAAATGAACTTCTCAAGGAAGTTGGAAAGTGTCAAAGTGCAAGTGAGGCATGGAATGCCTTAAAGAAGCTCTTTGAATCAAAGTCCACATCTAGGGTATTGACCCTAAGGAGACAAATATTTTCTAGAGAGAGTTAAGTCCCTAAGTGATGATTTAGCATGCATTGATGAGAACATAAAAGATGGTGAAATAGTCCAAGTTATGTTGAATGGTTTGCTAAATGAACATGCTAACCTTGTGCAAAGTTTTGCCATTCAAAGAGTCTTGACAAGTGTGGTTGACTTGCAAGAAATCTTATTGGCTGAAGAACATAGGTTGCAATCAAAGCTTGATGGTGCATCCTTGCAAGGTGGAGGTGAAGAGGCTTTCTTCACAAAAGGCAAATTCAAGGGCAAAGGTAAAGGCAAAGGGAAATGGTCCAAAGGTGGTAACTTTGATCATGATGATCACTCTTCCTCTTCCTCTTCTACTAAGAACAATAAGTCAAAGTTCAAGTGCTTTTATTGTGGGATAAAAGGTCATTTTGCAAATGAATGTTATAAGAAGAAAAGAGAGCAAGGAGAGAGGCAAGGAAATCTTACAATAGATGAGGAAGAACATAACACATGTGAATCACTTGTTATGACTTCAAGTTTGTTAGCCAACATAGATGATAATGATCCTTGGTGGATTGATAGTGGAGCCTCATCTCACATGACAAGACATAAGGAATACTTTACATCCTTATTGTCTTATGAGGGAGAAGGTAACATCATCTACACTGCAAATGATGGTCAATGTGACATCAAAGGCATAGGCACTATTCCTATTTCCCTTTCAACAAATAGGAAAGCAAATCTTGAAAATGTCTTGTACATTCCTTCAATCACTAAGAATTTGCTTAGTGTAAGTCAAATGATTGACAAAGGACTTGATGTGGAGTTCATTGGAGATGCATGTTTGATAAGTAAATGTGGATCCTTGATTGCTCAAGGTAGGAGGCATGGTAAACTTTTCAAGCTTGATGCATGTGTGATCTCTAATCATGAAGGATGTATGGCTAGGGAGCAATTGACAAACCAAGAAGTTTGGCACAAGAGGTTGGGCCATCCCAACTTCAAATCTTTGGAGGTAATGGCAAAGAAAGAGCTTGTTCTTGGTCTCCCTAAAAGTCTTGTTGCAAACAATAGTGTTTGTGAACATTGTGCCTTGTCCAAATCTCATAGACTTGCTTATTCTAGATCTACTTCTAGATCTAAAGAAGCTTTTCAACTTGTGCATTCTGATATTCATTCTTCTAGTACAACTAGCAATGGTGGGGCAAAGATGTATGCAACTTTCATTGATGACTTTAGTAGGTATACTTGGATCTATCTTCTTAAAAGTAAGGATGAAGTGTTTGCTGCATTTGTCAAGTTCAAGAATGAAATGGAAAACCAATTCAATACAAAGATCAAATGCTTAAGATCTGATAATGGAGGGGAATACACCTCAAATAGGTTCAAAGACTTTTGTATAGCACATGGGATTAAGAGGGAGATGTCTAGTCCTAGGACTCCACAACAGAATGGAGTGGCCGAGAGGAAGAATAGAACCCTTTGTGAATGTGCCAAGGCAATGAGACTACATGCTAATCTTGCTAAGTCTTTTTGGGGGGAAGCTTTAGCATGTGCTAACTATCTATGTAATAGATGGACAAGTGCTTCCTTGGATGGTAAAACTCCTCATGAGGTTCTTTATGGTAGAAGGCCGAGTGTCAAGCATTGTAGGATCTTTGGATGTACATGTTTTGTCAATATCACACTTGATGATAGAACTAAAGAAGATCCTTCATCAAAGAAGGGTGTGTTTGTTGGCTATAGTGAAGTAAGCAAGGCTTACAAAGTGTACATTCCTTCTACAAAGAAAGTTGTCATAAGTAGGGATGTCATCTTTCATGAAGAGAATGTTTCCAATGTTGTTGATGTTGATGTTGATGTGCCTACTAATCATCATGATGTGCAAGATGTCTTGGATGAAGATGGAGATGCCACTCCAAAGCAAACTTCAAGGAAGACTCAAAGGCAAAGGGCTAAGCCATCAAGGCTAACCTATGATGAAAAAGGAAAGCAAGTGGTGGACAACTCTAACTTTGCTTTTCTTACCTCTTTTGATGAACCAACTTGTGTAAATGAAGCAATTCAAAAGAAGGAATGGATCCAAGCCATGGATCATGAGCATCAAGCACTCATCAAAAGCAACACATGGAGGTTGGTAAAGCTTCCAAAGGACAAGAAGGCAATTGGTTGTAAGTGGATCTTCAAGATCAAGACAAATCAAGATGGATCAATCAACAAGTACAAGGCAAGGTTGGTGGCAAAGGGGTATGCTCAAGAATATGGTATTGACTATGATGAGACCTTTGCACCCGTGGCAAAGATGGTAACTATTCGAATCCTAATCTCTCTTGCAACTCTTTATGATTGGGATATGTGGCAAATGGATGTTACTAATGCCTTCTTGAATGGTGATCTTGAAGAAGATATTTACATGGAGCAACCCGAGGGCTATGTTTCACATGATGAGCCTAATCATGTGTGCTATCTCCAAAAGAGTTTGTATGGGCTAAAGCAAGCACCAAGGAGTTGGTATGCTAAGCTCAATTCCTTCTTACTTTCTCAAAACTTTGTTATGAGTGAGTATGATCATTCTCTCTACTTTAGATTGAATGAAAATGATATCACTTTACTTTTGATCTATGTTGATGACATTATCTTAAGTGGTGGTAACAATCTAGATATAGATGAAATCAAGATGGCACTCAAAAGAGAGTTTGAAATTCAAGATCTTGGTAAACTTCATTATATCTTAGGAATAGAGATTATTAGAACTTCTAAATCTACATTCATATGTCAAGAAAAGTATGTTAACTCTATTCTAAAAAGGTTTCATATGGAAGATTGTAAAGTTGTTTCTACTCCTATGGAATCAAATGTAAAGCTAACTACAAGAAGTAATGAAAGATCCTTCAAGGACATTACTCTCTATAGAAAGCTAATAGGATCTCTTATATGGTTAACCATCACAAGAACTGATCTAAGCTTTGTGGTTGGTAAACTAAGTCAATTTATGCAAGATCCTAGTGAGGCTCATTGGAAGCTAGGAAAGAGAGTACTTAGATACATCTCGGGATCTAGAGATTTTGGCATCTTGTATGGAGGTACTACACCTAACCTTTGTGGATTTTCAGATTCAGATTTTGCAGGTGATCAAATGGATAGGAAGTCAACAAGTGCCTTTGCAATCTATCTTGGAGATGGAGTGGTCTCATGGCTATCAAAGAAGCAACCAACTATCTCTCTATCTTCCACCGAAGCCAAGTACAAGGCATTAACAACATGCACCAAGGAGATTCTTTGGATCAAGAGGATGTTATTGGATCTTCACTTGCTGGAACCAGAGAAGACTCCAATCATACTTTGTGATAACCTTTCAGCCCAAAGCTTGGCAAGCAATCCTGTTTTTCATGCAAGGAGCAAGCACATTGAGATTGCTCACCATTTTGTGAGAGATCAAGTCATTGCCAAAGAGGTGGAGCTTCAACATGTCTCTTCAAAGGAGTGTGTGGCTGATATCTTCACCAAACCATTGGGAAAGGACCTATATTTAATGCATAGATCTAATCTTGGAATGTGCTCAAAGACTATGTTGAAACTAGCATCCAATGTTGAAGAGGGAGTGTGAAAATTGTCAACATTTCCTAGCTAGTTTGAGGCCTAAATTGGCTAAAATTGTAAATAGTTTTGGTTCTGGAGTTTCACACGTGTGAACCAGGCCACAATGTTTTTATTAACTGTATTTTTTCAGTATGATGAAGTGTCAAACTTCATACCCTTCAAAATGAGACCATTTTGATGTATTTTGGTCATATAAGCCATTTTTAGCTATTTTTCCTATATAGGGAATATCTAGGGTCAAGTACCTTCTAGAGAGAGGAGAGAGAGTCATCTTCCTCATCCATAAATAGTAGGGAAGTCGTGGAGAACAGGTTGGAGAAACCTTTTGTATGCTTCATTGAGATCAATAGATCATTGTCATTGTTTCTTCCTCCATTGAGAGCATTGTTGTGTGTATTGTCTTCAAGCTATTGTGTATGATCTTAGGTGCTTTCCAAAAGTGATAGGCTGATGTATTATGGACTGTATAATGCTATTTTGGGCCGCACTTGATGTTTATGGAAGTTTCCATTTGTGATAAATGCTTTTTGATCAAGTTCTTTGCATTCTAGGTAGCATAGAATGTGTTGCCAATTCCTAGCTTATGTAGTTTGGAGTGCAAGCATTCAAGCCAATGATCTTGGAGTTTAGATCCACTTAGGATCTGTATTTTTCACAAGACTCTCATGGTCTGTCAGGACCTCAAAGTTGGCACCATACAAATAATGCCTCCAAGTCTTAAGGGCATGGACTATAGAAAAGAGTTCCTTTTCATAGGCACTGTACCTAGTCTGAGTTGGCTCGAGTTTTTTACTCTCGAACGCAACTGGTCGTCCACCCTAAGTTAGCACAGCGCCTACTGCAAAGTCGCTAGCATCTGTTTCGACCACAAATGGCTGATTGGGGTCGACGACTTTTAAGACTGGTGCTGTAGCTAAGGCTGTTTTGAGAGCATCAAAGCTCTCCTGTTGTGCGGACTCCCAAATGAACTCCTTTCCCTTCCCCTTAAGGAGATTTGTCATAGGGATTGCTATCTGAGCATATTCCTTGACAAATCGTCTGTAATATCCCGCCAGACCAAGAAAGATTTGAAGTTCCAAAATATTCTGAGGTCTCAGCCAACTGAGTATGGCTTTAACCTTATTTGGGTCCATCTTAATCCCATCTAAAGAGATAATGTGACCCAAATATGCTACTTCTTCAACGAAGAATTCACACTTGGATTGTTTAGCATAAAGCTTATGTTTTCTGAGCAGTCGAAACACCTTTCTGAGGTGTTTTAGATGCTCCTTCCTGGTTTTGCTGTAAACGAGGATGTCATCTAAAAATACGACTACAAACTTACCCAAGTATGGTCTGAGGACACTGTTCATCAAGGTCATAAAGGTAGCTGGAGCATTTGTGAGCCCAAATGGCATCACCTTAAACTCATAATGACCGTGACGAGTCCTAATGGCTGTTTTTGAGACATCTTCCGATTTTATACGGACTTGATGATATCCCGATCTAAGGTCTATTTTACTGAAAAACTTAGCCCCGTCGAGTTGATCAAACAACTCGTCTGCCCAAGGCATAGGGTATTTATTCTTAATTGTGACTTTATTGAGGGATCTGTAATCTACGCAAAGACGCATAGACCCCTCCTTCTTTTTCACCATTAGGACTGGTGAGGCCCATGGTGAACTACTGGTCTGAATTTGGCCTTTCCCAAGATAGTCTGTTAACTGCCTAGTTATTTCTTCATCCTCTGTTCGGCTGACCCGATACGGAGGTTTAGAAACAGGTGCTGTACCTGGTACTAGGTTTATTACATGATCTACCTCTCTGCTAGGTGGTAAACCATGTGGCAAATCTTCAGGAAAAACATCTTTAAATTTAGACAATAAAGTTTCTAATTTACTGATTTTCTGCTGAATAGAACTGGAAATAGAAACTTCAGGAATAAACTGAAAGTCACATAAGAATACCTGATGGTCTTCGTCTCCGATTAGCTGACAGAGCTCTGAACTGCAGACCATAGGGCTGTTGGGGACATCATGCTCCCCATGCAACTGGATCTCTCGGCCTTTATGCTGAAAGCTGAGGGTGTTCTCCTGATAGTTTCTGTGGAGGGAAGGTCCTAAACTATAGAGCCAATCTCTCCCGAGAATAATGTCTGTTCGATTCAGGTGCATTATCTGAAAGTTTATTTCATCTTGGTACCCCTGAATACCAAGATTTAACTTACTTACCATAGTTTCCCATATTTTTTTATCTTCACCCTTAGCTAATGAAACTATGTACCTATGCTGACTAGGTACTTCTGGTAGTTTAAGCTTTTTAACCAGGGTGTGGTTGATGAAATTATGGGTTGCCCCATCATCAACCATGACTCTTACTAACTGGTTACCAACTTTCCCATGCATACGTACTAGGTCATGCGGCCCAAAACTGAAGGGTCTCGCTAGCATTGCAGAGGTCAGCTGGCAACAGTGTTCATGATCTTCATGATACACTTTGATCTCGGAAGCTGCCGAGTCACTGGGGAAACATACAGTCTGAACAAGATGAACTTGTTTTTTATCTTTCTTATCTTTTTTAGTGAAAGGCCCCTTGGAACACTGTCTGACTGTGTGTCCCTTGCCCATACACACAAAGCACAAACGTTCTTGTTTGGCTTTCTCAAAATCATCTGGTTTTAAGGGCTGTATGAGTGAAGGGCGTTTCTGAGGAGCTTCACCTTTAAATTTATCTTCTTTCTTTCTTTTTAAAAATTTCTTTTTAAATTGAAAGTCTTTCTGAGGAAGCTGCTCAGAAAGTGGGTGCTGTCTCGCTCTCTTCCTACCCACTGAATCATCATAGATTTGAGCATATCTGAGAGCTTGCTCAAGGGTAGTAGGCGAGTTTCTCTGACCTCTACTTTATATTCATCTTTGAGGCCACGGACAAATCCCCTGAATTTTTGATAGTCATCCATATTTTTAATCTTTAAAATTGCTTCTCGATACTGCGAGATATATTGGATGAGGGATTTATCCATTACTGTTCTTTCCCAGGCTTCCCAGGCTCTATCCAGTTCATTTTCTGGTAGAAATTCTCTTAGGAAAGCTTCTTCAAAAGCTTTCCATGACCGGGGAGTCTGCCAAGTCTCCTGGAGATTTAACCACCACTTATAGGCCATAGGCCCTAAAGAAAGACTGGCCTCAATTGCTTGCAAATGGTCAGGGGTCTGTTTAAGAGCATGAATGTTCTTCCATTTGCTGAGGAAGGTTTGTAGAATATCTGCATTTCTATCCTTCTCTTCCCCATTAAAAGTAGGAGGCTTTAAATCTTTAAAAACACTGGGGTGAGACCGTAAAGTCTCACCTGAAACTGATGGAAGTGGAGAAGGGGATAACTGAGAAGTGGAGGGAAGGCTTCCTTTCGCGGAGCTCAAAATCAAGTTTTTGAGTTCAACGAACGAGTCGTCCACACTGGACTTGAAATTGGCTAATGCCAGCTTCAGTTCATCCATTTCTGTTACCAATTGGAGGAACTGCTCCTTGGTAACCAGTTCGTCGAGTTCTTCGGCGAACTGTTCCTGTTCTTCTACTTCCATGGGTTCCTTCCCTTTTCTGTAAGTCAAGGCTTCTGTTTCAAGTTCGTCGAAGCCTCTCTCCGGGGGTTGATCAGGTCCCTGAGGAGTGGTCATCTTCGGAACTGAAAGAGAGCTACCTTAACTTCTGAAGGAAAGAAAGTCTAAAAGACTAATTTACAACTGTACAAGGAGAGAAAGAAAACTTAGCTCTTTCTGAGAACTGTACTTCCACAGAGAGAATCAAGAAAAGCCCTTTCAGCTCTTCCTCCACTGCTTTCAGATCTGCTGTCCGAAAAAATCAGAGATCAAGGTACCAAGAAAAAGAAACAAACTTCTGATCGTCTTGGGCCCTTCCCTCGCTGTCTGAGGTGTATACTTTTTGCTCCAAAATTCCCGTTTTAGGACCCAAAAACAGTTGCAAACTTGTGGTTTCTGCCAAAGACCTTCCTCGCTGCCCGACCAGGAGTGTTGCTACTTGGTTTTGCTTACTTTGAGACCCAAAATCCCTCTCAAAATCTGATTTTCTAGCAACACCTTCAGCGCTGGACCTGCACCCAAGATTCTCTCTCAGATCCGCTCCAAATTCTAGAAAATTTCACTCCAAATTCGAAGTTTCCACCCAATTTGGCAGCGCTGGACCTGCTCCACGTTTTCTATTTAAAATGTGCTCAAAAATCCACAATTGATACATAAAAATCAAGGGTAAATCCCTGATTTTTCAGCGCTGAGCCTCTACAAGGGATTGTGCCTCAAACAACTATAAATTCCCAGCAAATTTCAAGGATTTGAAAGCTGTTCCTACAGCGATTTTCCTTCTCAATTCTTTCCTGAGAATCTAAGAAATCTTTTCTATCTTCTGATAGCTTTCTCTACTGCTGTCCTGAACTCCCTAGGATGGAGATGGCTCTGATACCAGTTTTATAGATCCTAACACCACAGTAGGGCAAACAGTAATTGATCCACCCAACCTTGCCTACTCCCTGATATAGAGTAAGCCCCTCCTAGCCCAGTGTGAGGACTGGTAGCATGCTACTGCCAAGTGTCGGCCACGTGGCCGACTGCACGTCGGGACCCAACTGGGGGCCCTACCCTGCTGACAGGGTCCCTAGGCTGTGTTAGGCCCGCCATGGCTATGGACCGTGCTGGGGCACACTACTCACACTGTCTTGCCCTGTTGGTCATGTACACTGGACACGACCCTGACTGTGGTATCTGACCTATCTGTGTTCCCTAGGGTTCAGCACTGGTTACGAGCTCGTAACAGGTTTTGAGTTCCTACAAAATATCCAGTCTCAGCTCCACCTCTAAAGAAAATCAAAAGGTTTCTTGTGGTTGATATCTAGAAAAAAACCTAGATTTGAAATAAAACCTAAATGGTTTCAATGCTACCTTTGACATGGACATTCTCGAGTTCCATATTTGCTTGGAACCCCTGCTTGCTCCAATTTACCAAGTAGTTTTGCATGTTTTATTGCATAATGCCCTCTCTTACTCTTTCATTTAGTAGTAAACCGATTATTCATCTATACATTCAAATGCAACTCTTTGTTTTTGGTAGGTCCTCTTGAATTTGAATCTTTGTTAGCTTTTTCTCTCTCGAAACATGAATTTTTGATTGAGATGGAGGACTGAAGATGTGCATATGCAGTTGAAGGCCAAGATGGATCTACCGGCCTTTGACTGAAATAATGTTTTTCTTAATTAAGGCTTCACTTCTTAAGCCATATTTTCCACTAGAGAATCTTAATGTTTGATTTGGATTATATCTCACAGACCTACCAGTTCTTTGATTGCTTGTCTGAAATAGATTCAGATTTGTGTTGCTGTCATTATCTTTTTCATATGGTTTTTAACATTTTTACTTATACGGTTCTCTGCCGGAAAAGGTAGAGGTTTCTAGGGAGTTTGCAATATGGTTCTCAAGTTGTTACGATGATACCAATAGTGGTACTAATCTATACCGCACGTGAAGCTTCAGACATTAAATTGTCTTTTGGTGGTTGTAGTGCTTGAAGGGCCATTTTTGCATGCTCTGATTGCTGCTTGAAAATGAGCAACAAATGTGGTATTTGCTCTAAGCAAATTGGTAAGATACGTTGTCTTGCAATAAAGAAGCTGATTGAATCTCTCTGAGTCAATGCATGTATGCAAATTTTGAATGTTTGAAGAGACTGAAATATGCCACAAAAATATTGCATGAGAGCAAATGTTCATTTGCACCATATGCTTGTCCAAATCTTGATTGTGATTTTCTTGCACAAATACCTACATGGGAGCTTCTATGTGGTTCCTCGAATACCACATTACCAAAACTAAATGAGAAAAATATTCTCTTGAAAGCTGAGAATAAGCTTTTCCTGCTTAACAATGATAAGGAGGACTTGGAAAATCTTGCTTTTTTGAGGCAATCTGGTTCACAACATCAAGAAATGTGTTTTGTGTACCATTTGGTAGTTTGAAAAAAAAAAAAAAGACTTCTTTGGAGACGCATCTTCAGAGCATCTGTATAGTTGAGAAGTGCCCTTGTGACTTTCTTCTTATAGTGAGGCAAACTTACTCAAGCAAGAAATTACTTGATATTGAATTATGCATTCTTCTACAGAGAATGCCAAGTGACAACTTTGAGGGTTTCTGTTTGTTTTATAATGCACATTTTGATTTTCATTATATTGTGAAATATAAACTTATGTAGATGCAAAGTACCAACGAATTGGCACATTAGAGTTATTTTTCTTGAATGCTAGATCACATATCAAATGAGACAGACTTCTGTCAATTTTATTTGGTTGATAGAGGTTCGTCGCTGGGAGCGACAACCTTGCCTTCACCTGCATAGCAAGAAGAGAGAGAGAGAGAGAGAGAGAGAGAGAGAGAGAGAGAGAGAGAGAGAGAGAGAGAGAGAGAGAGAGAGAGAGAGAGAGAGAGAGAGAGAGAGAAACCAAGAGAGTTTTATTAAGAAGAGAATGGACGATGATACAATACAAAGGAAATGGCTCCCTCTTATAGATTTTAGAGGTGAGCCTCCTTCACTCTCATTGGCCACTTCATTGGGGCAAGGATTCTAATCCAAGCCTTTAAAATAAACACAACTTAAATCTATCGTTGCTAAGAAAGCACAAGGGCACTCACATGAATCCTGTGAGTTTTAAGTTGGGCCCTTTTAGCTTTTTTATTTGCAACTTGACTTAGGGCCTCTAATGTCATTTTAGAGTTTTAAGCTCCTAGTCTCTTATTCCTAGGAATTACAACTTGCTACTTGTGCTCATTGGGTTGGGCTTATACGTGCAAGATGCCAGTGCCCTCGCACTTATTACCCTACTTACAATGTACTGTGGCGGGACCCACTAGGTAAGGCTTGGCTATTTGAGAATTTCTCATCGGACAATCTTGGCATGGATGATTAACTGCGCATTGTGAACATGAGGGATCAAATGTTGATGGATCCCCTCGATGTTTTCCTCTGCATCCATAGCACCTAACTGAGTGCAGTATGCCATCGCCTCTAAGTTGAAAGGCATACACCAGTAAAATAATTTCCTTTGGATCTTTCACAAAATAGACTGGTAGGCTGTTATGGTCCTCCATTGAGTTCGGTGACATGCAAGAGGATATAACCAAAACTTCTACCTTGCCACTGTTTGTTGAAGAAACTCGTGATTTAGATGGATCAATCTGACATCCATCCTTCTGGTGAGCTCCTTGTTGGCTTGATTCTGCTTCTGATCGTTGAACCGTTGGATCTTGTTGTCGACAAACTTGTTGCTCTGTATTTTGTCCTTTTGATAAGCATAGATTCTTGATTGGACACCTGGTACTTGGATGATCTCCAAAGCATAAGGTACATTCGTCAAAGCTTTGCCTTATGCAAAACATTTAATTCGTTGAAAATTTAGGAAAACCCAAAAATTGGATTCTAGAAATATTAAAAGATTAAAAAAATCTATTCATATGCTCAAATTCACCTAGAAGTGACACCACAGCTTTTAACAAATTGTCAGAATAGCTTACCGCTACTACAACAAAGCTAAAAATAACGAATCTACATTTATATAATATAAAACAATGAGCTTTTGCAATCCAAAAGGAATAAAAAGTAGTGTATTTTTTAACTTAAACTCACAAAAAATGACACATCAATTGAGAATCATCATAATAGCTTATTGCCATCGTGACAAAGCTAAAAAAAAAAAACAATATACTAAAGTAAAATTTCAAAATTCTAGCACTTACTAATTTAATTTTAACTTTTTCATAAACTCTCTTGACCATCTTCAATCCATAGTTTTGGAACTAGACAAATAAAAATGATGTTGTATTGTATGACAAAAGCCTTGGCACGTCATATTGTGGTATTTAAACTTTTTATGAAGATTAAAATAATCTCACCACAAATAATCAAGATTAATAATCAGAATTTTTGTTGTAAATAATCACATTTTAGTATTCAAAGTCAGTATCTATGATATATAGATGAAGTTGCTACGTGTCAATAAGACAAACAAGAATTATTTGTAGACATTAGGTTGTGTTTTCAATGGTGAATTTCACATATTCTATATACAATCAAAAGCAAAAAAGATTATCAATAAAGCAAAAATGTTGAAGGACTGTAGAAGTTGATGTAAAGTTTTAAATGCGGTTGTACATGCAAAAAGAGAAAAGAATGCGTTGCTTCATAACCAAAAGAAATATGCTACAAAAATCACACCAAATAGCCATCATGAAAGGAGCATTTTCAGCTCGACCTGGGGAGCTTGGTGTGTGCCAAGAAATGCACACCCAAGATTGCCACCTTTAAGCCAAGCCATTGTTCTTATAGCTTACGTGGATTGCTGATGTGGACTCCTGGTTTGGATTAACAATATCAAATGGCACTTTTTCTTCTTGAAAAAACTGAACAACGCTCTTCTCCAGAATCAACCAGATTTCCCAATGCCTCCAAAGATTTGTAATAACTTTCAAAATCTCAATATCTTTTAGAATGTTAATACCTTTGGAAATCATGTGAGACACCAGTGTTGCTCAAAGAGCTTTCATAAATGGCAATTGATTGATCCACTAAGGCTCACTGCAAATTATAAACAAGCAAGCAAGCTTGATTCTGATCCACCCTCACCATTGCCATCAACATTGACACATTGAACATAGAGCTTTCGTGAGAGAGAACGCAATGCATTGCATTGCATCTCACCATTGCACACCGATGTGCTTTATGCATGTTTGCTACCTAAATGCATGTTCTAAGTTTGCAAAAATAGTTAGTGCATATGTGCAAAAGTAGTGCTTAAATCCCAAACAATTTTTGCATGTCAAAGGATTCATGATTTCTTGCATGAAGAGTCGCTAGCAATCATCCTACCTCACCTAGAGACCGCATGACCCGTACTCTCAGATTACAACAATAGTTACATGCACAATTGTCTCGGGCAATCACTTACATGTTAAAAAATTGAGACGTTAGCCAAGGTTCACCACCTCCACTTTTGATCTTCTAACGTTGACTTTTCTCCAAACTCCATTGACCAACCTCAACACAGTATATTGCCTTAGGCAAGGCCAAAAATAGTGTCATCATAAAAGACATCCAAAAATATGGACCACTCTTGGATGATATTCGACCATATGGAGCCCAGCTGGATGGAATGTAAAAATACATCCTCTAGCAATGTTCGGTGCGCTTGACTTTAGATATAATTTTTGTGACAGATACGAAGCTAGATAATGCATGCATATTGGTATGCGAAGCAAATAGTGGCTTGTTGGGTTGTCTCTAGATGCTAATGCAGGTCAACAAGAAGGGTCACTACTAGTTTCTATAGTTCTTATATTAAAGAGTTGTTGGGTTAACTTCTTTCACAAGCAAGGGGGGGGGGGGGGGGGGGGGAGAGAAGCGTGTTTGAGGAGCTTCCTTCTGCGGCAAAGGCCACCGGGCCGACCGGTTCACAAGATTTGATACCGGCTATAGCCCGTCGCATAAGGCTTTTCTTCGTCTTTCCTTCTATTTGTCCTTCATCTTTCTCGTCTCTTCCCTTCTTCTTTCTTCCTCCTCCTCCGCCCCTTCTTTCTCCTGTTCGATCCTAGATACGCTAGATCGACGAGTGTGAGGAGGCGATGTTCCTTTTCTGATCCCATTTCTTCCTTTTCTGTACTTAGGTATTCTTTCATTTTTCTCGCAGTCCCTTTTGGTATCCTTTTTGACCAGTTTGGTGCTCATTTCCTCAATATCTTCCCATCAAGTACAGCTTCGGTTTCTGCGTCTACTGAAGCTTCATCTTGATATCTGCTTCTCATTTGAAGAGCTGCAACCTCAAGCGCAACCAGTATTGCCTGCAGCCGTTGTATATAAGGCGCTCATTGAATCCAGTTAAGGGTTTTATCACTAATCTGTTCTTAATTTTCTGTTATTTTGCCTGAAATATTGTTGTCAGGTTAAGGAAAGAGGTTCCTCTGGATCTTTGTGGTTAGTTCGTCGGCTCGATTCCTCCGCGGAGGATAAGTTTTATTGCTCAATTTCAAGATGTCTTGGTGCGCGTAATCTGCTCATTTCTTGTTGTGTTCGTTGCATTCGGGCTGTTTACACTGTATCTGTTTTGGAAATTTCTGTACGCCATTTTAGCTATGGCTGGGAAGCTTGTTATTACCTTCTCGCAAATTACTGCTTGCGCTAAACTGGAGCTCACGGGAAAGAGATGGAGAGCTCATGGTTGCGAAGGCGATGTATTGGATAGGCAGAGGTTGAGATTTTGTGGAAGCCAAACAAGCTCAAGAATAGAAGGGACATTTTCTAGGAATCAAGATGTTCGCCGAAGTTGCCCTATAGGGTTTGGATCCAGAACCTTCAGTCGCAATCCCTCGCACAGGAAAGAATTGTCAAAGGTGAAAGCTGATGCATTAGAGTCTGTTGGATCAAAACAAGGGGAATTTGTGTTCCAAGCTTTGCTATTGCAATCTGCAAGGAACTCTAGTTTAGGAGTGCATTCGAAGTCGGGTAAAAGTAGTAGGTGTAGGTTAAGCTCCAGAGAATCGACAAAAATTGTAGTGTTTAAGCGTAGGGTAGCAAGAATGCCTGGCTGTTCTCGGGTATTGATTTTTCACTCTATGAAGTGGCTCCCATGCCATGAGTTTTTCGGAGCTTCTTGGCAATGCAGGGATATTCATCGAACTTTCCATTCAAGGGCTTTCTCAGATGGGTCTCAGACTCGTGAATCACCAATAGAAAAGTTTGGCAATTTTTCTGGTGGAGATAACGGAGATGATGGGTTGGCTTTCTGTAGGAGTGCTTCGAAGCTAGTGGATGAGCCAACTGTCTCTGATGCTAAGATAGAGAAAGCTGGATGGCTTCCTGAATGGATGAGTCTCAGCTCAGATGATGCAAAGACGATTGTTGCAGCATTTGCTGTATCATTGTTATTTAGGTCCTTTGTTGCAGAGCCCAGATATATACCGTCTTTGTCCATGTATCCCACCTTCGAGATCGGAGACCGAGTTATTGCGGAAAAGGTGAGAAGAGGTTGTTCAAACATACTTTGGGAATTATTTACAACTAGAATTCAGCAGAGCATGTGTTCATATCAAGACGATTTGATTGATGCAGCTCTCAACAGTAAATGCAAGTTTTGTTATGGTTTGTTTGCTATAGGAGCTGAAAAATGGTGATCAATGTGACATTCTCTTCATTGCTGATGGCTTTTTGAGACTAGTATAAACCTTTCCTCCTTTTTAGCTACCTTCACTGATGCTACCGCACTACATTAAGATTGATGTGCTCTTTAATTTCTCATGCCAATATTGATGAACTGATTTCTAAATGCTAATGTTTTGATTTCATTGTTATAAAATACCAGGTCTCATACTACTTCAAAAGTCCAGATGTGAACGATATCATCATATTCAAGGCTCCAGAAGCTCTACAGGTGACATCTATTTTATCATTTCAATTTCTCCTCTTTATTCCTGTTTTAAGGTCTTCATCTAATTATAGGCTGCCTCTAAAACTTTGTAATGTTTTTGTGCAGGCGAAGGGTTACAATGCTGGGGAAGTTTTCATCAAAAGAGTAGTTGCAAAGGCAGGTGACCTTGTTGAGGTAAGTGAAAAATGTCTGCTATATCAATGTGGAGTTTTGTAGTATTCTGCCAAAGACTTCACATGCTTATTCTAGAAATTTCCATGTGTTGAGATTTGTGATCTTCTTTGGGTGTGATTTTGTTTATATCATTATGATTGAAAGCTTGGTGGAGAACATGTGTAGATCTTAGTATATCTTTGAAGCATAGACCAAATGGATTCCCGTCCTCTCCAAATCCAGGTTTTATATGTTACCTGTGGATTCACAATCTTGTTCTCTTGAGTCACTCTATTTTCGTCTTTTGTTCTTGGAAGTTTCTTCTGCGAAGGGCCTATATCGTAGTTCTTTGTTTTTTATTTGATTTCATGTATTTGCCAGCAAAATAGCTAGAGTCTACCTCTTAAGACTGTGCAAGATGATGACTTAAATTTTCACCACTTTTTAATGCTAAAGACCCTCTTGTCGAGGCTTCCTGAACTTATCCAATATGTCATTCTCAATGAGCACAACTGACATCTGAGAAAATGCATGTGCCACAATGTTTCCATATAAAACTCCCAACATCAACTCAGCCCGTCTAGCTTGATGTCTCTTGAGTCCTCAGGTTTGGCTGATTACATAATACTTCAACGTATCATGGTCTGTATGTATAAAATACTCAGACTTGTACAAGTAACACCTTCATATTTTCGGCACTTGGATTATGGCATAGAACTTTTCACTAATTGTACTATCTCTCTTTTCAAGGATAAGCTTCTTGCTTTCAAAGGCTACAGGCATCCTGATTTCCCTCTTGCATATTGTACAACCTACAAAAGTTTATGAAACATTGTTTCCTCTGGAATGAGGGTGTTGCTATGTGATGCATCATTTCCTGCATGCTATCTTCTATATTTGAGCTGCTTCTTTGATCTTGTTGAACACATTTTTTAATGAGTAGATAAATTTAGACAAGAAAGAGCTTAATTAAATTAGAATTTGCTTCATGAGACCAAAATCTCGTCTTAACTTCTGAGTATGCAAAAATTTGTGCATGTTCTAGAATTGCATGGTGAAAGTTCATTTAGGGAAAATGTCTTTGCTTTATCATGGTTATTTGTACTTAGCCTTTTGCATGTTCTAGTCCTGCCAACTGCTATCCAAGTTGCATATTTTAGAAAGTCGAGAGTCGAGAGAGACATGAAATTTCTAATTCATAGCAATTTAAAATGTATCTTGTGATAACATTGGCCATTTCCACCATTGGTGGATAGTTTTGCCAAAGAGTGGCAGGGGAGATTTGAACTCAACCCTTTGGCACTTGAGGGGCTGCGGCTGGCTAACAAATTAGAGATTTTGCTCTGCAGGTTCACAATGCTAAGTTGATGGTGAATGGAGTCACAAGGAACGAAGAGTTCATTTTTGAGCCTCCTGCATATGACATGAAGCCAATTGTATGTAGATTTCTCATTTCTTTTTCTGGCTTCTTTATTTGGCTGCTGTGCTTAACAAGTTCCATATCAGATTTGCATTATAGTTACAGGTTGCTATCTTGATGCTGTTTTGTGCTTGTGGATCTTGGAGAGAATGATTGAATGGATTTCAGGTTATTCTTTGTACCTTTCAAAGAGCAGAGACTAGGTATCCTGGTATCTGAATATGACGATTTTCTATCATTGTCTTATTTTTTTTTTTTGGATTTCCTTATGAATCAAGAAAGTATGGTTAGTGTTTTGCGTATAGCTTTGTCTGTATGCTTAGATTGGTTGAGCTTATCCAGAGCTTTTTGCCTCTGCATAAGGTCTGATAGAGATTTTAGGGTTTTTGAGGTGGTGGAATGCTGACATCTTTCTTTGTAGTAAAATTAGCACTAGAAGTTGAGTTATTGATCACTGCAAAATTGAGACCATACCCTGTATAGCTTAAGTCACTTCTGTTGCCTTATGTGTTGAAAACTTGGAGGCTTTGCCAAGGCTATTTCATTGTATGTTGATAGCGTGGAGTTGTTCTAGAGCAAAGCTCCTACTAAGATACTGACAATCAGTTTTATTTTTGCAGTTTGTTCCTGATGGTTATGTGTTTGTAATGGGAGATAATAGGAACAACAGTTACGATTCTCATATATGGTAAGGCTTTCTTATTAACAGCTCTTTCTTATTTTCTAGTGGATGAACTTTGAAAAATAACTATGTTCTCTCGTTGGACTGTTACAAAAAGGTTGTTTAGTCATAAAGAGATTGATTGCTTTTCTAAATTTTCTCTGTTTTTCACAAAGACAATATGAAAGTATTTCTCGTAATTTGTTTAACTTCAAGTCAACTACAAGATGAAGAGACAATGTGTGAAGTAGCTGTTCAAAGCAACAGTTTTTAAAATCCTCATAAATCGGATGTATCTCCTGCCCGGATACCCAATAAGGACTCAAGAAAGTGTGCCTGCTACCTATGTTGGTTTTCTTAATAGTGCACTTGGTATAGTTTGACTAGGGGGATTTGAAAAAGGTTTTTCCTTGGCTTTGATGGCTTTTGTTCCGAATGATAGAAAGCACAAATCCTTGGAATTATGAGCTCTTCTAGAATATTTGATGAAAATTATCCTATTATGGTTCTGAGATATATCTTGGTAATTAACAAGCAATTCTGGAAGTGTATATGCTGTAGGTCTTAAAATCTTTACAAATTTTGAAGGTCATTGCTTTAGTGATTATTCATGGATAAAAAATAATGTGATTGCTTAGTAGCATGCGTGACAAGTAGTTGAAGTGGATACAAACCTTGTATTGTTCTTTGGTTTCTTCTCATAAGCTGCCATCACGGAACTGCATACTAATAGTTTAGGCTACCATGCCTACATTATCGGAGTCTATCAATCTAAACAACCTTTATTTAAGTATAGAGATTTGGCAAATATTCACCACAATGCGATGATGTGGCATATCCTCTTTTGGGTTTTTTGTTTCTGGTTCCCTATGGGTCCGTGCATGAAACATTTCCTAAATCCATAGTTTTGGAAAAAGCAATTACCTATGGTTTCAAGTGGGAAACATCTTTCCCCATGTTCATGTTTCTCCCATCATTTAAAACATAGGTGGTAAATATTCTGTGAAACAATGATTTCCCAGTAGGAAAATATTTTTCTTCCATTTGAGGAAAAGTTATTTCTCAAAAAAGTGAGCAGTAGAAAGAACTCTTGCATGTTTTGCTGGTCGGAAACAGATTTTTGTGTGAAAGTCTTGTAACCATTGAATGGAAGGATTTTATGGAGAATCAGATTTGTTAACTGTTGCAATTTTGCCTCTGGCACTTGAAGTGCACCTGCGAGCTAACTCATGAGTAAAAGAAAATCCCGGACAAACCTCCTGGACAGCATAGCAAAACATCAAGGGCATGACAATGCTTGGAGTACTCTGCATAAGTAGCATGCTATTGCTAAATAGACTGGACATCAAACCAGATAGAGTGTAATAGAATAGAATGTGACTGCTGTATGCAGCGCATCATAAAGCTCAGATTGTTTTCAGGACAACTGCCTAGCCAGCATATAAAGTGTCCGAGTATCACGTAATACAATAAAATAGCTTGACAGAACAATAAAGGCTCCAAATAGAGAACATTATGGCTGTCATTATCAGTTCTAGTTTATGAGGTGTGCATGACTAGTGGAGAATATTTGCAATGCTTATGCGCTCAAGTCTGCCCCTATAAAAAGGTTGCTGCCAGTATGCTAGTCTCAGTCAGCCTTACCTAATCCATAGGCATTATGAGGGCAAGTCTTAATCAGCCTTATCTTGTTTGAAACTATGAGCTGAATTGGCTGTGTATTATATCTTAGAGAGTTTGTGTTGGATGAGGAAGTAGAAACTTGTGCCTAATTTGTTTGCAAGTTGTAGCACTTCATTTCGTTCTACCTAAGTTTCACCTTGATTCTTTGAGAGCTAACACGGCGTATCTATCAGAAGACACATTCATAGAAAGCTGTTGTGCGTGTATCTTGACAAAATGTGACCTGTGGTTTTGGGGTTGCTAATAGTATAGTTTCCAAGTTTCAAAAGTTGATGGTTTTGGGCATGTTGTTAGAATTGCAATTTTATAATCTGGGAATGATCTTATTGTATGTCGTCCTTTCATCTCTCCAGCAGCTGATTGGAAATCTTTTGAGCATTAAGGTGAGTGTGAGGTAGTTATAGATTATTAGCATAACCTAAGATACATGCTGGGTTAAAGGTGGAGTTGCCGAGTAGGTGTTTTTTATTTGTTTTATTTCTATGTTGTGCAATGTTATTGTTCGTAATGTGCATTGTTCAAAGGCTAATTTTAGTTATTTGATGCTTTTGCATTCCCGTTTATTTAGATTTGTGGAATCTCAATTCTAGAACAACTCTGTAGTGGTTGTTATCAAATTGCTCTCTTTGCTTCTTCATAATCAATAGTCTATAAAAAGAATTCTAGTCAGATCATATTGTTCTGCGATCCAGTTCTTTATATGTGATTGGTTTCAACTGGCAGAGAAATAGGTTCGTCATACAAATACCCTGCTGGAACAATTTTTGTTAATATAGTTGTATCTGCAAGAAATGCCTTTGTGTAAATTCAGAAGCTTAGTAAGGTATTTAATGTAAAAAAAAAAATTCAGGTCACGTTTGTGTGATTTACATGTAGTACCATGCTTGGTTATATATGCCTCATAAATTATCTTTACTGGTTGGCAGGGGTCCTCTTCCAGTGAAAAATGTGTTGGGAAGGGCAATAATCCGATACTGGCCACCTACTCGGCTGGGAAGCACAATACAAGATTGGGACGTTGCCCCATCCAGTCCTACTGTAGCAGCTGAAAGTTGAGACAGAATGATTGGCATTTGCACATGGCAATGAAGTTTGGTTCCTGGGAAGACAGATGGATATTTGGTGCGAAGGTTCATCTTCAGGTTCCCACTTTGAGAAGATAGGACCAACTGGTTTTTTGAGCAGAATGTCTTCCAAATACATCTCTATGTATCTGGGCATCTGGCTACAAAATAAGTCATGTATTGCCAAAGCTGATCTTGAGGCGGGAGATTTTGTGAGCATATGGAAATGATGTTGATCATGATCTTGGCAAAAATGATAGATGGCCAGAAATGTTAGTGGTAAGAATGGCCAGTACGAGCTTGGAGCTTCATGTCTAGTGGTAAGAATAAAATTGGTCGAAAGGTCCAAATACTGTGGTGGTTCTGTTACACATGAAAGCATCTATAGCATGCTGTCATACAAACTGCAAAGTACTTCTGGCTGTAGCATGCAATGTAAGAAAGAATTATATATAGCAGAAAATGGTGGTTTGGTTGTAGCAGGGACACATTTTGCATTTTAATCTACTTTCCAAACTCGTGAAAGAGATCCTTGAGAGGAAAGCTCACCGACATGGGTTGCATATAATGTGGAAGGGCAAAGGTCAACTTTCTCACATTGAGTTATGATGCTATGTAAAGATGTTTTGTAGGTTAATCATTGTAGAAACCTACAAGCTTCAGCTGGTTAATTTTTTTACCTTATTCATACAAGCAGTTTTCAGATTCTCCAGCGGAAGTCACTATTTTAACATTATGAAGATTTGAATAACATCGGCTTGTGGTTGTGGAAAGTGATTGAATTCCTCTTCTGGATCAGCTTTGTGAGTGCATTTTTGCTTTGTATGACATTTTTTGTTCCAGCGTTGTTCAATTGAAATCGAGACAATATTGCAAAAGTTGTGTTAGATCATCAACAAGCCTTAATCCATGTGAGGCTGACTCTAGAGGTTCATAAAGGTCTGATTCACAACTGGAGACTCCAGCATTCTAACCAAGTGAATTGTGCATTGAAATGATGTTAGGATAAAGATAGGCGAAAGAGTAATAAATCATGCTGATTAAAGTGTTGATTAACATGTGTACAAGAAGGATTCAAACAATCAGATAAAGATTCTCATCTATCTATTGACTTCATAGACTACACATACATAATGGATTTTTGTGATCTGGAATATTACTTCCGTATTTTTCAATTTTTTAGGAGTTGCACTAAACCCCCCAAATGTTGTGGTACATGTTTCTTTTATGATGCATCTAGGGTCAACAAAACAAGTTTTTTAGAAATGCTCAAGAGGGGACAGCTAGTTAATTCATACAGACATAGGTGTAAAAAAGTAAGCTACTTTCTTCATACGTATGCCCACCCATTGCAGATTTCATTTTATGGTCCTTTTCCATAAAATAACTCAGGCACAAAGTTGAAACCATAAATTTTAGAGGAATGTGAAGTGTTTTGCATAATTTAATCCAATTCAAACATATGAAGTAAAATATCAAGATGATTGTTTACTTAAGATAGAAAAAAGATGTATCAAAATAAAATGCAATTGAATGAGGCTAGTTTGCATGTCTGTGGAGTACAAAATGTATCACTCATTATGGTTAGGGATAGGATTCATTCTTGCTACCTTGGAGGTCAAGGCCTAGTCAAGAACTTCTTGTAGTATATGCTTAAAAAATTACTCACATGTAGTTGTCACTTTCAACTTGGTTATGATATGTGGTTTGTGATATTGGCTTGGTGATGTGGTTAGTAGCTTTGACTTCGATATGTGGCTAGTAGTTTCAACCCATATTGAACATACTTGGGCCTCTCACCTTGGGAGGCAAATGTCGTGGGGCGGGAGGTGGAGGGCCCTATTGATTGTAGTGTGCGCTTTCCTTTGGTTCCTTCAAATTCTATTTTCTAGATCAAGCAATAGCAATGTAAATTACATAAAAAAATAGTTTCATTTTTTATCATGTAGTAGTTTTTTCCAAGGGACATGCTTTCGAATGCATCCTAACATTTTACCAAAAGATAGCTTACTTTTTTTTTCTCTATCTCTCTTCTCTCTTTAGAAATAGCAAAAATAGCAATTACTAATAATTACAAAAGATCATAAACCCCAAAACAATAACAAGATGCGAGAGACCAAAATCATAACAAAATGAGAGAGAAGATAGATTAGAAGCAAGGATATCTAATTGCCAAAATGGTACGAGTTTGCACCTTATCTTGATTGAACATTATAATGTAGTAAAAACTAATTATTATTTATAGCGAAGTTTGAGTAATGTCCCCTTTTCCCTATTAGCCAATCTATACCTTCCTAAAAAAAATTTAAAGTTAATTTCTAAGCCTCAAATTATTTACGTTATAGCCTAAAAGGTCCTTAATTTCTAACTATAGCGTAAAATAATGACGTGCGCAAGGTGCAAGAGTCCTCACGCTTATTCTTTTAACTATGTTGCACTACTTAAATGGTGGATTCCACCAATGCCCAACAATGCCCTGAACCTTAATTGGTGATTGTCCCATGACACCTAAAAGTGAATTGGCTTCATGAGTTTGGTGAACTCTTCCCACCTGCGTTTGATGAGGTAAGAGGTGACATGTTACATGTACGTGGGCACTTACCTAGCTTTGTAAGTGATAAATGAATTACTCTTGATGTTGCAATTTTATAATCATTCTGTTGTAAGTTGTATAATGATATAAAAAATTCATTAAAGATAAGTACAAGCTCAGTCCGTCATTGTAGATTATCTCAATATTCTTTCGCTTCGAGTGTCCATTTTTTTCAAGGTCTTGATCAAGTGGCATCCACTTACTTTTAATCATTTTCTATCTTTGGTAATGGAAACAAAGACCGAGCATTTGTTTTTGATAACAAAGCATATTAATCACGTTTTGATTTTGCATTCTATATCTCCATTTGATTTGTTATTCTAAACATTGTTCAATAAATTTTTACAGACAAACATAGTTGGAATTTTATGTGATTGACTTGAGAAAATTTTCACAAATGAATTCAAAGCAACAAACCAGCTTAATGAACTATTTTGCTTGAATTACATTAGGTAGGAACTGTTGCTCCTACAATATGATATACTTCATACTTTAGATTCATTTCTAATGCTAGAAAGAAAAAGAAGAGGCTCATCCCACTGCCTAAGTCAATCATAGGATTAGTTGTGCATGTGAAGAGGCTCTAGGAGTGATTTGAGATATGGATGTCAACAAATTCATTATTTAGAAATGAGTCTTGCCATTGGTCCAAAGGTTCATCCCTTGTAAACTGGTAAGTAGATGTGAACGATTTTATTCTTCTAAATCAGCTTATAACAATTATCATTCATAGGACAACATTTCTTAGATTATTGCTTTAATAGATATATTTGTAAATGCAATAGACTTTGAATCAATTTTTGTAGGTACATAAAATACAAGAGCGATCCATGTATTAATTACAGTATATTTGTCACCTAATTAGGTAAGTCGTTGTACTTGGAAGTATTTGGCTTGTGTGACAACTATACATGGTATATATGGTCAACGAATCAGGGAATGTTGACTCGGACGAGGACATCGCAAATTCTCTCACTTCGCATTTTACGTGAAGTGGCGTTCTCTCACTTCACATTTTTGGGAAGTGGCTGGGAGCGTTTCTCGTTGAAAATAGATGACTGTTGGGATTTTTCTCTCTTTGGGGTTTTGCGAAAAAGCCGACAGTGCCCTTAAAAAGACGAAGGTGCCCTTAAAACAGTTTAACATCTTCAAAATAGTTGAAAGGAAGAAGTTGAAGACAAGAAGCCAACACTGTGGCATTTTGGAAAAATGCAAAAAGCCGACACTGTTGAAAATAGTTGATCAAGTCACCTGGTTAACGTCTTGACCGAATCTCCTATATAAGATCTCGACCGGACCGAGCCCTGACATTTCAACAAGTTTTTTTAAAATCTCGACTTAATCATTTCAGTACAATCTCGACCGAACCAGTCACATCAAAAATCTCGACCAAGCCGAGAAACCATAAATGGCTATAAAGCACTAAAGAACGAAGTCATTTGCACCTCAGTGACGTGCAAACATTCCGGAGACTTCTCGCGACGATTTCTGGCGATCTTCCAGTCCCCAACACCGTTTCTGGCGCTCTTACATCCAATCAATCCATGTTCACTTCTGCATACAGTTCCTCCAGTGTCATCCTCAACCATCACACAACCGCAAAGAGCGCCATAAAATATCACTTTTGAGAAAAACTCACCTGCCAGAAATCAGAAAACTATTCCAACTTTTTGCACAACAATATGCTGAGGGGTACTGAGGGGTAGTGTAGCTGGAGCGCAAATCAACGCTCTAGTTTCACTATTGAGGAAGACATTTACCATTTCAAATACCATTGATTCCATACATCCTTTCAGACCATTTCCCGCCACATGTTCCTCCCAAACCATTGTTTTATACTGCTAGGTTCTCAGCTGAGCCCTTTATTACAGTTTTCGCCCAAGTCAGTCATGTTCAATTTTCGACCGAGCACCATACTTTGCATCTCAACCGAGCAATTAGTTCAAAGCCTTCTTGTTAAGATCTCAGCTGAGCATTTTCGTCACCATCTCGACCGAGTCATTCTGTCACCATCTCGACCGAGTCATTTCATCGCCATCTCGACAACCTATTTCAAATTTATAGATCCATCTATGGCAAAGTGGAAGAACAAGGATGGGTATCGGTTCAAGGCCATCAATGATCAACCTTTGGCTACTGCTTGTGCCTACTTAACCAAGTACACACGGTGTTACAGAACCAAGATCTTGAGGATACCAATGTCCGTATTCCACATGATGGCAGATTCACAACTGCATGGCCAGAATCTCTATGATTGGGCCCTGTTTGCTTCGAACCGCATTCATGAGTGCATAAAGAACAAGCAACCCTCCACCTTGTTGGGTTACCTCATGATAGATCTCACACTCCAGCAAGTGAACAATGGACCGAGACTCCGAGAGCTGTTGTAGGTGGCCAACAAAGCTTGGGACATACAAGTTCAATCAAATAAGTCCAAGCGTTCCAGGACACAAACATTGTCACCATAGGGACCACCCCCTAAGAGAGCTAACATGAGTATTATGAAGTTGACGGTCAAGAAGCAGCCAACTAGTTTAGCAGCTTGATAGAAAACAAGTAGAGACAATCAGATTATTGATCATAAACTGAAATCCGACTTCACACGTGTGAAAATGAGGCTGTAGTACGGCCTGTAGACAGAGTTTAAAGTGTGCCAAATCTTAGTTACATTGGAATCAATCACAATCACCATACATAGAGAGAAAATACGAGTTTCTCCTTGAGGCTCCAAAAAGTTTATATCTTCTCACTATGGAGAATGGGAATACATAGTAAAAGACACTTCCTTTGCAAAGTTAGGTGAAAATAAAGCATGTAATAAGGAAGTAGACTCAATTTTCTTGCCCTAATGTGAAAACCCTAGCCTAGATCCGAGATGGCATGCTTGATAGGTGCATGGTAGGTACAAATCTCATCATAAATCAAGGTCTAGATCCTACAAAGTAAGCATCACTACCAAATGGACACAACCACACTTTTTGACTCGTGGTAACCTACCTTAGGTGTGGATTTACAAGTGGCACTTTGGCCATTCAAGTGACTAACAAAAATATTGACAAAATATATAATATTCTACATGGCTAGATTTTCCAATGTAGGCAAATTTTCACATTTCCTACATGGTATCAGAGCCTTTAGGTGGTCATATTGCTTGCAGGAAGGCGCCCAATAGGAAGCTATCTTCTTCCCTTTTTAGTTGCAAAATCTCATCAAGATGTTGATTTTTGCAGAAGAAGAATTTGTTCATCTTCTTATAGATTTTTTGTAGGAAATTGAAAGGCACCTTCACCTATTTGAGATCTAGCAGTAGGGCGCCCACGCTCAAACCAATTGCATGTGATCTTGACTCAATTACATGTAGAAAATTTCAAATTTACTTCTTAAATGAAGATACATGTGTTTTGGACACATTTCTTGCTGAAATTTCCCTGTTGGTGAGCTTGGAGTAGGGCGCTACCATTAGCTCTATATGCACATAGTGTGCACTCTTTTTAGCCACAAATTTCTGGTTTTGGTTTTGGCTTCATTTGAAGTCTACCTATTTGTGAGCGTTCTATTTTTTGTGCAGAAATCAGCCACCTATTTCATTACTTGTTGAGCAAATTGCATTTGGAGTTTTGCAATCTATTGTGCTCATAATTTCAGCTTTGAAGTTGCTGCCCTTTGAGCAGATTTTGACTTAAATAGTCTATTTCCTATATACTACAAGCTGATTTTTCTGTTATGGCTAAAGAATCAGAGTCTATTGGTTCTTTATTTAATGAAGATAGACTAGATGGCACAAACTATTCCTTGTGATGCTACATGATAAAGAACTTTCTAGTTGTTAAAGGTTTGTGGGAAGTAGTGAATGGTGACGAAGAGAGGCTGCCTACCTTGGCACCTATTACACCATCTAAAACAACTACTTCATCATCTACGAAGGTGTCTTCCGATGAGCAAAAGAAGTGGGATCGACGAGATGCACAAGCAAATTCCATCATTGCATTATCAATGAAGAGATCTATCCTTTCTCATATTATATCATGCAAGACTTCCAAAAGTGCTTGGGAGACTCTTGCCAAGATGTTTCAAGTAAAGATTGGTATATCTTCGAAATCAACTTTCTATCTTGAAGATGCAAGAAGGTGATTTGCTTACAAACCACTTGACGAAGATCAAGGATCTTCAAGAGGAGCTTCTTAGTATTGATGAGGTGATTGAGAACTCACAATTTGTATCTATTACTCTCAACTCTCTTCCTAATTATTACCTTCCATTTGTGTAATCGTTGAGCATTTCTCTTAGGGACTTACTTCTTCAAGAAGAGCAAACAAGGATCAACTTTGGTGAACAAGAAGATCAAGCTTTCTTTGCAAAAGACAAAGGCAAAGGCAAGGCTCCAAGAAGAAGGGTAAGTACCAGTACTGCAAGAAGTTTGGGCATTACATCAAAGAATGTAGGAAGAGACTTGCAAAGGTAAAAGAGAAAGGTAACGATACAAGTACCGCAATCATTACTTTGGAACAAAAATTTGACAAGGAGGATAATCTTTTCAAAAATGATTATGCTTTTGTAACTAATAATCTCATCTCTCCTAAAGACGAGATTTCTGCCACTTCAAATCTTTCTGATTTTTCAGCAGAAAACAGCTCATCTTCAGCTTTACAAGTTGCTGTTTTTTCATCTATTGATTGGGTGATTGATAGCGGTGCCACACGCCATATGACTTATCACAAAGAAGTCTTCACAAAGCTTGTAAAAGTGCATGATGGAAGCAAAGTTCAAGGTGTTGATAACACCTCTTATCCTATCAAACGTATTGGAGTGATCCCCATTATCTTACTCAATGGTGAGGAGAACTACATTCATAATGTACTTTATGTTCCAAAAACAAAAAAGAATCTCATTTCAGTTTCTACAATTATGAACCAAGGATTGGTCGTGGAATTCAAAGAAGACAAATGTCTTATCAAAGACAAAAAGGGAGCTCTTATGATCATTGCTTTGGGAACATTATGTGGTAGATTGTTCCTTATGGATACCTATGAGCGAAGAGCTTCATCATCTTTTTGTCTTGTTGCATCAAGTTCACATTCTTTGGAGTTGGCTGAATTATGGCATTCTAGGTTTGGACATCTCAACTTTGCTAGCTTGAAGATGTTGAAGAGATTCAATATGGTTGAAAACATTCCTAATATTGAGCATCCCAAAGGACATGTTGCGAATGATGCATACTTGGAAAATTTCAAAGGCAAGCTTTTCCAATTGATGGAACTATTAGAGTTGATGGCAAATTTGATTTGGTTCATAGTGATGTATGTGGTCCAATGAGGACCGAATCCATTAGAAGGTGTAAATACTTTGTTACAGTTATTAATGAGCTTTCAAGATCTACATGGATTGTCTTGGCAAAATCTGAAGTTTTTCAATGCTTTAAGGATTTTCTAGCAATGATAAAAAATCAGTTTGGGCACTCTTTGAAGATCTTACATACCGACCGAGGAGGGGAATATATAAAGAATACGTTCGGTACTTATCTTCAAAGCAAAGGTATCCATCATCAAATGACAACCCCTTACACACCTCAACAAAATGGTGTTGCCGAAAGAAAGAATTGCACTATCATGGAGATGGCTCGATGCATGCTCAAGGCAAAGGGCCTACCTCACAAGTTTTGGGTTGAAGTGATTATAACGGCAGCTTACATTAGTAATCGGTGTCCTACTAAAGCCTTGAAGGTATTGACTCCTTATGAAGTTTGGTATGGTAAGAAGCCTACTGTTTCTCACTTATGCATCTTTGGTTGCATGGCTTATGCTTTCATTCCCGATAAGCTAAGAACCAAGCTTGATGATAAAGGAGTTAAATGCATATTTGTTGGTTATAGTAGCGAAAGCAAGGGCTATAGGTTGTTCAATATGGATACTAATAAAATCATAGTGAGTCGTCTACATGTGGATATCCCTATTGATTTGGCACCTTTGCAGAGAAGAGGAGGCAAAGGAATTCAAATATCTGCTAAGGATCGTTCTCAACAGGGCAGAAGGAAAGAAAAACTTGGATTTGTGGATAGATGAAACGTTATATCCACAGGATCCAAGCACTTTGGCACATCCCACATTCTCCTCAATAACTAATTTAGTTACATGGATATGCAATGTGGACAGGTCCTCACACGTGTGGATCCACATAGATGTCTAATATACATCAAAAACCATGTGAAAATTGCTAAATTCTAACACTCCTCAATTTTTACATGATACAACTATAGTACATCTATCTACAACTCCTAAGGCTGATCTTAACTTGATAGATGAAGCCTTTGGCAAGGCTTTAGTGAGTAGATCAGCAAGGCAATCTGAAGAAGACACATGATGTAGCTTGATCTCCTTTGCTTGAACCTTTTCCCTCACAAAATGGTGAGCAATCTCTATGTGCTTGCTCCTTGCATGGAATGTGGGATTGGTTGCTAATGCTTGGCTTGATTGGTTGTCACAAAATATTATTGGCTGCTCCTCGGCCTCCATGACTTGCAACTCCACCAAAAGCCTCTTCAACCATAGAATCTCCTTTGTTGTGGATGTTAGTGCCTTGTATTCCGATTCGGTTGAAGATAGAGAAATAGTATCTTGCTTTTTGGAAAGCCAAGACACTATGTCATTGCAAAGGAAGGTAACAAAAGCAATTGTGGACCTCCTATCCACCTTATCACCTGCAAAATCAGCATCCGAATATGCCCTTAAGGCAAGATTAGATCCATCATATAAAATGCCAAAGTTCTTGGTGGCCGAGATGTACATCAACACCCTTTTTGCATTTTTCCAATGACAAACCAATGGATTTTGCATAAATTGGCTTAGTTTACCTACACTATAACTTAGATCAGTCCTAGTTATAGTAAGATAGATCAAGGAGCCTACAAGTCTCCTATATAGTGTGATGTTCTCAAAGGATGCTTCATATATTGGAAACTTTTACATTTTGCTCCATAGGAGTTTCTACTCCTTTACAATCTTTCATTTCAAACTTTTCTAAGATAGAAGAATCATATTTGGATTGACAAATAAAACTCAAATCCTTGCCTTTGAGACTTCTATTCCTAATATGAAATGAAGATTACCAAGGTCCACCATCTTAAACTCCTTAAACAATGCTACTTTCACTTCTTGTATACCATCATGATCATTTCCACTAAGGATAATGTCATCAACATACAAAATGAGAATGATGATCTTACCATCATTGAATCTTAAGTACAAAGAAGGATCATAATCACTTACAACAAACTTAATAGAGTTCAAGAAAGTATTCAACCTAGAGTACCAAGCTCTAGGTGCTTGCTTAAGCCCATACAGGCTTCTTAGCAACAAACACACTTTTTCGTCTTGATCTTCTTTGATGAAGCCCTTGAGTTGCCTCATGAAGATCTCCTCTTCCAAATATCCATTGAGAAATGCATTAGTCACATCAAGTTGAAATAGAGGCCAGTTGAAAGTAGTTGCAAGAGAAATAATCAACCTTATAGAAACTAGCTTAGCAACATGAGCAAAAGTTTCATCAAAATCTACTCCCTTGGTTTGCAAGAACCCCTTTGCCACTAGCCTTGCCTTGTGTTTGTTGATGCTCCCATCTTGATTGTACTTCAATCTATAGATCCATTTGCACTCAAGTTGCTTTCTTCCATGAGGAAGATCCACAAGCTTCCATTTATTATATTGTAAATAAAGATCAATCATGAGAACAATGTTCATGATCTGATTTCACACGTGTGGAACCTGTTCTCACGTGTGAAAGAAAGTATTTTTCATACTTGTAAATATCTATTTTGATTTTGTATCAATCAAGTTAAGTGTGAACATGATATGACTAGTTTTTAGTCAAGTCGACTAGTCACCTAGAAATCAGCTTTTCCTTGCATGTGCATGACTAAATGCTCCCACATGGCAAGTGGATGTTCACACGTGTGTATAGAGTTCTAGAAGATAAGAGTTGACCATTTTTCTTAGATCCTATTTTGTAGAGAATATTCCTATATTCCAGGAGACTAGCTCTTTGGATTTTAGCCATATGCTAGAAGGTCAACTTTGGATAAGGATCAAGGATGGATCAAATGGATAGATCTGAGTGATGTGGCACTCTTCACACGTTGTAATAAAAGGATCATCATTTTGCTAATGAGATTGATGAGACTTTTGCATTCTACACTTTTGTGAGATTTCTAGTCAATAAAATTGTGATTTTTATGAATGATTGCTATCAAGAACCAGAGTACTTGTTGTTTTAGGTGCAGGCCATACAGTGGACAGTACTCCACACGTGTGAAGCCACTCTCACTAGTTTATGAAGTTTTGATCCATTGCTCTTGCTTAAATCTAAGTGTAGTGAATCTAGATCAAGACCTAAAGTAAAAATTTGTGAGAGTGAAAGCTAGGAATTTTTGTCAAGATCTAGTTGTGTATCATTCAAGCTTGTGTGCTAGTTTGATAAAGACAAGGCTATAGGCAATCTTGTGAGCTTTAGGCCTTTCATAGATCTTTAAAATTCAGAAATCTTTGTGATTTTAGAAGAGCATTCATTCTACAATGTCATCCAGGGTGGTTATTTGTTGGAATCAAGTGAGAGACTCACTTCCACAAATTATTCCATTTGGAAAGTGAGGATGTAATCACTCCTAGTGATCCATGACCTCTTTGACATAGTCCTAGGAGTTGAGGAAGAGCCTCAAGCTGCCCAAGAACAAACCAAATACAAGAAGAGAGCAAGATTAGCTCTACATATTGCATAAAGTTGAATGTATGCAATGACATCTTGAAGGAGGTGTCTTCTTGTGCCTCATCAAAAGAGGCTTGGGATTCATTAAAGAGTATCTATGAATCTAATAACACTTCCAGAATCCTCATGCTAAGAAATCAAATGTTTTTAAAGCATGAAAGGAAGTGGAGAGAGTGGACAAGAGTATGTCCTTAGGATCAAATCTCTTAACAAGGAATTGAGTGTTATAGGAGAGAATATCCAAGATCAAGAGCTAGTACAAATCATATTGAATGGCCTAGGTGATGAGTTCACCAACTTGGTCCAATCATTTGCTATTCAAGACACTCTTCCATCCATTGAAAAGTTGCACAATGTTCTTGTGGCCGAGGAGAGTAGACTCCTACACCTTAAGACAAGAATGGAAGGCATGTCACTTAATGGAGGAGAGGAGAAATCAAACTTTACATCCAAAGGCAAGAAGAAACAACATCCATTCAAGAAGAATCAAGGCGAGGAGGCCGAGATGAAGAATGGAGGATCAACTTCCAAAGGCAAGGTGAAGAACAAGGCAAAGCTCAAGTGTTTCTTTTGTGGGAAGAAATGACACTTTGCCTCAGAATGTTACTTGAAGAAGAATCAACAAGCAAATGGAGATCAAGGGAACATTGCTCAAGAGGAAGAAGATGAGGATGGATTCAACACATTCTGAATAGTTGCATCTACACCAACTTCAAGTCAAGACACATGGTGGATAGATAGTGGGGCTAGTTCCCACATGTCTTTTAACAAGCATTATTTTTCTACTCTTCTCTCTTGTAATGACTCTAAGAAGTCAATATACACTGCTAGTGATCAAGAATGCAAGATAGATGGCATAAAATTTATTCCTCTTTGCTTAGGCACATCTAGAAGGATAGATCTAGATAATGTTTTGTATGTTCCTACCATTTCAAGAAAATTGCTTAGTGTAGGACAATCAATGGACAATGGACTAGATGTACACTTCAAGAATGGTTTGCAAATTGGAGCTTTGGCATAAGAGATTAGGCCATCCTATCTTCAATCCATGGAGGCAATGGCAAGCAAGGAACTAGCTCTCGGCCTACCAAGAGCTTTCAAAAAGTGTGAAAAGATGTGTGAGGCATGTGGCCTTGCAAAGTCACACAAAATCTCATACATTCTGATGTACATAGTTTTTCACATGCAAGTAATGGAGGTGCCTTGATGTATGTAACTTTTATAGATGATTGTACTAGATTCACATGGATTGAGTTACTATCAAAGAAAAGTCTTGTATATGAAGCTTTCATTAGATTCAAGTCTCTAGTTGAGAAGCAACTTAGTACTTCCATCAAAGCACTAAGATGTGATAATGGAGGTGAGTACACCTCCAATAAAATGAAAGACTTTTGTGAGATCAATGGCAGTAAATTGCAATACACTTGTTCCTACAACCCCCAGCAAAATGGGGTGGCCGAGAGGAAAAATAGGAGTCTATGTGAATGTGCAAAGTCTTTAAGACTTGATGCATCACTTCCCATCTCATTTTGGGAGAAGCTATAACATGTTCTAATTACTTGTGTAATAGACTTCCTAGTAGTGCTATTGATGGGATCTCACCTTATCAAACTTTGTTTGGTAAGAAACCCAATGTAAAAGATTTTAAAATCTTTGGATGTATTTGTTATGTCCACATCCCTTTGGAGACAAGAAGGAAGGAAGATGCTACCTCCTTCAAAGGGATTTTTGTTGGCTATGGAGAAAATAGCAAGGGCTATAGGATATATATTCCTATATCCAAGAAAGTAAAGGTAAACAAGGATGTACTTTTTGATGAGTCACAATTTGCTAAAAGCTTGTCTAATGGATCTAACCCATTGTGCATTGAAGATCTTGACAAACTCGAGGAGGATCTTGACAAACCCGAGGATGGGGACAAGGATCCTAGTCAAAGAGGGCCGAGAAGATCATCAAGAAGCAAGGCTGAGCCCTCAAGGCTCACCTATGTGGACAAGGGAAAGCAAAAGGAAGACTCTACATCTTCTACCTCTTACTCCGTCTTAGCTACATTGCTTGAAGAACCATCATCTTTTGAAGAAGCATATAGATCCAAAGTTTGGAGAGATGCAATGCAAGTAGACTATGATGCATTAGAAGAAAATCATACTTGGAATCTTGTAAATCTTCCAAGAGGGAAGAAGCCACTTGCATATAAGTGGATTTATAGAATAAAGTACAATCAAGATGGATCTATTAGTAAGTACAAGGCTAGGCTTGTTGCTAAAGGATTTCTTCAAGTAAAAGGATTGGATTATGAAGAAACATTTGCACCTATAGCTAAGCTTGTAGCTATTAGATTAATCATTTGCATTGCTACTTTATTCAAGTGGGATCTCTACCAAATGGATGTGACAAATGCTTTCTTGAATGGCTTCTTAGAAGAGGAAATCTACATGATGCAACCCGAGGGCTTCATCAAGGTTGGTGAGGAGCAAAAATTGTGCTACTTAAGGAAGAGCCTATATGACTTGAAGCAAGCACCTAGAGCTTGGTACTCTAGGTTGCATGATTTTCACTATTCCCTTGGCTTTGTACTAAGTGCTTATGAAACTTCTTTATATTTCAAATGTAATGAAGGAAAGATCATCATTTTGGTGCTTTATGTTGATGATATCATTATGATAGGAAATGATGATGAAGGCATAAGCAAAGTAAAAGTTGATTATCTAGTGATTTCAAGATGGTAGGTTTAGGCTTCCTAAAGTTTATACTTGGGATAGAAGTGTCTAGAAGTAGCAATTGTACTTTCATAAGTCAATCAAAGTAAGGCTACTTCCATTCTTGAAAATTTTGGTATGAAAGATTGCAAGGCGATTGACACCCCTATGGAGCATGTTGTGAAAGCAACTAATGAAGGTGATGAAGCATCCTTTGAGGACATCACCCTCTTTAGAAAGCTTATAGGCTCCCTAATCTATTTAACCATCACTAGACCTGACTTAATTTTTTGTGTAAGCAAGTTGAGTCAAAGTATGCAAGCTCCTTTAGTGCATCATTGGAAAAGTGCCAAGAGAGTGCTTAGATATGTTTCTAGTACTAGATTTTTTGGCATACTTTATGAAGGATCTAACTTTCACTTGAGAGCCTACTCGGATTCAGATTCTGTAGGTGACAAGATGGATAGAAAGTCCATTAGTGCATTTGCAACATTCCTTTGTGGAGGAGTAATATCTTGGCTTTCCAAAAAGCAAGATACTATCTGACTATCTTCTTGTGAAGCCAAGTACGAGGTCTTGACTTCAACAACCAAAGAGCTCCTATGGCTAATAAGACTCTTGATGGAGCTACATGTGCTAGAGGCCGAGGAGATCCCTTACATATATTGTGACAATCAAGCTTTTCAACAAATTGCTTCTAATCCAATCTTCCATGCTAGAACAAAGCATATTGAGATAGCTCATCGTTTTGTGAGGGAGAAGGTACAATCCAAGGAGGTGCAACTAAACTATGTACCATCATCCGAATGCATAGTTGATATCTTAACCAAGCCATTATCCAAAAATCCATTTTTTAAGTTAAGATATGCTCTTGGAATTGTAGATAGATGTGCATTAGATTTGCCAAGTTAAAAGTGAGGAGTGTTGAAAATTGTCACTTCTCACTTGTCATTTTTTTATTGTAAATCAAGATCAACCATGAGAACAATGTTCATGATCTGATTTCACATGTGTGAAACCTGTTCCCACGTGTGAAAGAAAGTATTTTTCATACTTGTAAATATCTATTTTGATTTTGTATCAATCAAGTTAAGTGTGAACATGATATGACTAGTTTTTAGTCAAGTTGACTAGTCACTTAGAAATTAGTTTTTCCTTGCATCTGCATGAGTAAATGCTCCCACATGGCAAGTGGATGTTCACACGTGTGTATAGAGTTCTAGAAGATAAGAGTTGACCATTTTTCTTAGATCCTATTTTGTAGGGAATATTCTTATATTCTAAGAGAGTAGCTCTTTGGACTTTAGCCATATTCTAGAAGGTTAGCTTTGGATAAGGATCAAGGATGGATCAACTGGATAGATCTGAGTGATGTGGCACTCTTCACACGTGTGAAGACCTGCTGGACTGTACCAGACTCATGGATGTACTTGATCCATAAACGGCTCATCATTTTGCTAATGAAATTGATGAGACTTTTGCATTCTACACTTTTGTGAGATTTCTAGTCAATAGAATTGTGATTTTATTGAATGATTGCTATCAAGAACCAAAGTTTCAGGTGCAGGCCATACAGTGGATAGTAGTCCATACGTGTGAGGCCACTCTCACTAGTTTATGAAATTTTGATCCATTGCTCTTGCTTAAATCTAAGTGTAGTGAATCTAGATCAAGATCTAAAGTGTAGAACTTGATAGATCCATTGATTAAGCAACCAATAACTCTCTATGATTGTTAAGTACAATCATTAATGTCCTTTAAACTGAAATTTTATCAGCTTCCACCCACTTGGTTGCATAATCGGTTGCGATCAGGATATAGCGTGCTTGGGTATTTTTGGCTACTGGGCTGATGGGCCCAACAAAGTCTATACCCCACTTATGGAAGGCTTCATCTTCTATAATGGGGATAAGCGGTGTGAATTGTGCTTTTGTAGTATTTTTGGCTCGTTGGCAACCATTACATTTGTTTATGATAGCGAATGTATCCTTAAACAACGTTGGCCACCATAAGTCTGCTCTAAGTATGATCTTGGCAGTCGCTTCGACCGAGAAGTGACCGCCACCAATGCCCTCATGTGCTTGAGATATGATAGGTCGTATCTCAGATTCATAAGTGCATCTGCGTATAATATCGTCAACACCCCTTTTATATAATTGTCCTGTGATAAGTTGAAAGGGTGATACCTTGAGCAAATATTTTTTCTTGGCCACTGTATTTAGCCCTTCTTTGAGTCTACCAATTGTAAGGAACTGAGTGATTTCCTCATCCCATAGGGGAGTGACATCGATCTGGAAAAGGCATGCATCAGGTAGATCGTCGTTGACTGGTGCATCAGCCTTTTCAGCATTGGGAAGTTTGGAAAGATGGTTTGCCATGAAGTGTTGTGTGCCTTTCTTGACGACTATGTGGAAAGTATTAAGAGCCATCGAGCTATGCGTCCGATTTTACAGGATTTATAAACAATATATAACAATGCTTGATGGTCTGTGTAGAAAGTAAAGGTTTGGCCTAGTAAATAGTGGCGGAGTTGTTGTACGGCATATACCATGGCTAGTGCTTCTCTCTCAGTTGTTGTATAGTTTACTTTAGCAGGCACCAATTGTCTGCTCAAGAAACGTATCGAAAAATCTTTTTCATATTCGTCCGGTTGTGCTAGGATTCCTCCTATGGCATACTTACTTGCGTCGGTATGCACAGGGTTTTGACATTCTACAAGTAAAGTTTTTGCGAGTTCTTCCATGAGATGCTCCAACAAAATGGTAGCACATGGTGTGCTACTCTGTCTATGCCACTACATGATTTTGTAAGAACAAGAATGATGGTTTGATGCATACTTAAAAATTTGACTATCAATCATATTCTAAATATGTCCATCACAAAAAAAACTTTGTTACTCTATCAATACAGGTTCACTTTTCTTTTTTTAAACTATCCTTGAAGTTGTAAAAGTTAGCATGCCGGCGTGCTAGCGTGCAAATTTTTTATTTCAAAAACATGAAGTTTTTTTGAAAAACTTTTTGAAAAAATAAATTTCTTTTGGATCTGATTCGGCTAGCATGCCGGTGAGCTAGCCAAGTAAATTATAAAATAGAAAAGCTATTTTGACACATTTGAGAACCAAATTTTGAGTAAAACCATTATTTTAGAATATTTATTTATACCTCCCAACATAGTAAGCCAATGTGCTAAGTAAAACAACTAAAAAAAAAATTACATCCTTTAAAGATAGCACACCGGCATGCTATATGAAATGAGAAATTTTTTTTGCAACCAACCAAGATAGCACATCGGCGTGCTCTGGGTTGGTTGCACAAAAAAAAAAAAAAACCAGTGTGCCGCTTGGCACGCCGGCGTGCTATCTGATTGGCTGCCAAAAAAACTTCAATTTGAAAAAAAAAATTCTTAGTGGGATTTTGTTGAATGATGGCAAGAAAGAAACTCGCAAAACTAGCAAAAAATTTACTCGCAAAATGCCAAGGCCTGTATGCACGTGGAATTCCTTCGTGTAATCTGGAGAACGAAATATGGGTGCGATAGTAAGCGCTGTTTTTAAGTCCTCAAAAGCTTTTATGCGTTCTTTGGTCCACCCATCTAGGGTCGACCACAACTAAATAAATGAGTCTTGACTTACTGGCGTAGTCGATTATGAAGATGCGGTAATAATTAGTATGGCCGAGGAAGTAAACTTCTTTCATGGTTGCAAGTAAAGGCATCTCAACTATAACTTTGATCTTTGAAAGATCGGTAGAAATACCATCCTTGGAAATAATGTCCTAGAACAACTCCATGGTTGACCTAGATTTGGCAATTTTCAGGGTTTAGTGATATACCGAACCTACGATCGCGAATGAATATTTTTTCAAGGGCTTCGAGGTGTTTATCTGCAGAAGAATGTACACCCAAATCATCGAGATAAATCTCGACAATTCGATGTAACAAATCTTGGAACGCCATTTGCATGACACGTTGAAATGTGGAAGGGGCGTTGCATAAGCCAAAAGGCATGACGTTATAAGCATAAACGTTGTTTTCCGTCGCAAAGGTTGTCTTGTGTTTATCTTCAAGGGCTATTTGAACTAGAAAATAGCCACTAAAACCATCTAAGAAGTTGAAAGCTTCAGCTCCTGCCATTTCCTCAAGTATTTGTGTCATTAAGAGTAACGAGAAGTGGTCTTTTTTAGTAACCGCGTTAAGGTTTTTGATATTAACGCAGATACAAAGCTTGGTATTTTTCTTGGGAACCACCACAATGGTTGAGACCCAATCTGTGTGCTGGACTTCATAAATGAAACCAGCATCGAGGAGCTTCTTGATATCTTCGTCAATCCATTCACAATAAACCGGGTTACAACAGTAAGGCTTAGCCCGAATAGGCTTAGCATTCTCCTCTAAAGGAATAGTGTGGACGACTATTTTAGGTGGGACCCCCTTCATTTGTGTATAATTCCAGGCAAATACAGCTCTGTATTTGTGTAGTAAGGTTTTCAGATCAAGAAATTGACCTGGTGTGAGGTGGGCTCTGACATGAACGATACGATCCATGTCCTCATCAGGATCTTTAAGATTGAGTTGTACGGTCTTTGCTGGTCCTTCAAAGGATTGGGAAGCTTGTGTCGGTTCCCGTTGGAATTGCGGCAACTGGATGACCACGTCATCAAGTGTGAAATCTTTGAATTTGCTTGGTAGGTCAAAAAGAGTTCCACAAAGTTCTCTAGACCTTTGGGAATCATCGATATGAATGCGCTACCAAATGTCGAAGCTCTATCGAAAGGATGGTCCTTTTGTTGTTCGGACAACGGGATGATGGGCTGTTTAAGCTTTTCATGCATTTGTTTTTGTCTCTCGGTTAGTTTTGTGTCGATGATTTTGTTTTTTTGTAACCGAGGTTTTCTGGTTTGTTGAGGAGGCGATGTGGTTGCCTCTCAAATCAATTTTTCGTTCATTGTATCCCAAACTTCGTCTGGATACATGTCTCATTGGTAGATCTTAGGTTTTGACTAATAGGTCACTTTGTTGAGAACTTTGGATGTGAGTTGCACATGAGCCATAGGCCTTGGCGACTTAATTTCTTTGGGAATTGATTTCAGTGCATAATGTTTTTCATCGAAATATAAGAAAACGTGTTCGTCAGTCACGACTTCATCATTCAACGAAAGAATACCGTCTTCCGAAACGTGGGCAGCAGAGATACTAGGTTCTCCTGGGCACCAAGCTATAGGAATTGGATCTATCATCATTAATGGAATGATGGGCGTCTCTATGTCCGTAGAAGATGGTAGAATATATGTGTCTTCTGCAGAGCGGCATCTATTGGAATCAACACAATCCACAGTGGCCAGTGCTTGACCCCAATTGATTATATCGGTTGATCTTGTTTAGTGCCCTTTCGGCAAGATTGGAACACAATCGGACTCTTCATATGTTGTAGATGACCAATCATGGCGGGCTTAATATGTCATGCCGAGTCAACAATGACTCGTTTTTCATTGTTGCCGAAGATTATTTTATTGTGCTTCCAATCTTGGACGACGTATGTCATTTGTAGCCAGGGTATGCCAAGAAGGAGTTTTCATGTTTGTGCAATGTTAGGTAGATCTAAGACTCCTGCAATACAGACTCGTATGTTCGATAAGTGACCTGTACGGTCGATGACGCGTTGATCAGCCATACGGAGTTTGTATCGTGGCAGATCTAAGGTGTTGAACCATTCATGGGAATTTGAGGAATTTCTAGAATCTCATCAGGTTTTCGCTGTTCATCTGGGATATTGGGCAGCTGAAAACTTCTATGGATATAACTTTGGAGTCCGGTGAAAGATTTCATGGCACTATGGAACGGCGTTGTGATCTGAGCCTGCAGAAGTTCGGAGAAAACTTTGAGTCCCTGTAGAGGTTGCTCTTTTGTGAGGATCGAAGTAGATAACGGACGGTCTGTGTTCTGTTCCTCCTGCAAAAGCTCATCTCGAAATTCGTTGTATCGTCGACGGTTAATCCACTTGTGGGTCAGGGTAATCTCGTGGTAGTGTGGAAGCTGTTAAAGAGCTTCCCGTATGGTCAACAGGTTTTTCGATGTTTAGCTGTTGTTGTTGATTTTGGCGCTGAGCTCTAGTGAGGACTCTAACAGGTTCGGAAGAGATGTGGCGTGTGGGTAGGATCCTGTTTGGTTGCTTTGGGCAATCTTTGAAGCTATGTTTTCGAACACAGTCCGAACATTCAGCATGGTATTAGTTTTTTACTTTACAATCGACCATGAAATGACCCGTTTCACCATAGATGAAACACGTGTTGCTCATGGGCCCTTGGGCAATGACATAGCCATCTTGGATGGCTAGTAGTCCTGGATTTGCTGGATTTGGGGAATATTCATCTCGTTTACATGAGCATGAGGTATCCTCATGTAGTGTGCGGAACTACCAGAAGTGGGTGTGGTATCAGGATGGTATGATTGATCATAGGAGTGATCGACGAAATGAGTTTGAGCTGATTCTTTATGGGGTCGATGTTTTTGTGCTCCTACGTCTGGATGGCCCCTTGGAGGTGGACCTAAGAGTGCCAGTTGAGGTTGAGGTTTGTGTTTGGGTTGTCTGGGCAGCTCTTGGATATGAACTTGGGGATTGTTTCATGGAGGATATTGATGTGATGGGTTCCGTGAAACAAATTGGTTTCTAGGAGGCTGCTATTTCTTCTGATTGGTCATGATGGTGATTTCTTGGATTGTAGTAGCAATAAAAAGAGGAATGGCCCATGAAGTCACATATTTCGCATTTAATCAAAGAGGCATCTGGTACCGGGTGATAAGATGGGCATTCATTCCCAGTGTGTACACCCCTACAATGAGGACACCAGGTATTGTCACGTCTATGATGTCTCTGGCCAGTGGGTAACTGACCTGGCATGGCATTACTACGTGCAATGTTGCCATTGGGATAAGTACATGCATGTACTTGAAAACAATTTTTGCTCCATAGATTAGTCTTTGCATGTTCACTAATTATATTTTTTTTCTCTATTTTTCTTACTCAACTTAGCCTCCTTGTGTGGTGTGCTCTTTTAGCCTAATGGGTAGCTACCCATTAGGCTAAAAGAGCACACCATGCACATTCAAACCATGCTCTTGCAGTTTTTCTGGTAGAGCAATGTGGATAATTTTAATTGGATCCCAAATAACTAATGTGGATAGCCTAAATGCATGTACACTTTTACATTTTTGCATAGTAAAATTTTCTTTTAATCTAGGTGCTTGAGAATTGTGCATCAGTGAGCCTAGAGAGAGGCATTCCGGATCATAAACTTTGATAATTCACAAATCTCCCGAAGCCATGGTACAACTGTTCTCGATGACTATGATCGATCGAGCACGTGAATGGTTCTTCAACCTAGATCATGACGATAAACATGATTGGTCACTCTTGAAAGAATCCTTCATCAAGCGATTCAAACCATTTTGTTTAATCGAGAGTCCCTTTGTCAAACTAAGTAATATCAAAATGACAAAGGATGAAAAAGTACGTGACTATATTGAAAGATTTAAACGCTTAAAAAGTCAGGTACAAGAACAACCCACGGAGTCAATGCTCATCATCTGATTTCTAGTCGGACTTCCCAGATGGATCAGACGTGAACTCAGATCTAATGATGAATACACATCATTATAACAAGCCATGTCTGATGCCATCCGAGAAGAGGACGAGGGATCCGATGTTGATGAACCTAGAGAACGGAAAGCACACCGTGCTATCCAAGATTCTAAATTGAACGATGAAACTCGAGAACAACTGTGGGAAACTCAGATGGAGTTGCTTAACCAGCAAGACCAACAACAAATAGAGAAACTTACGAAGAAGTTTCAAAACACCCTAAAGTCTATACACTTCCTAACGTCGACACATGGCCAATTCCATGCACAGTCGACACTTGCATCTGAAAACATATATTTGAATCTGAAATGGCCTATTTATGGGTGTCAGAGGGCCCAGATTAGAGCTAGGTGTGTAAGTACCTTCTATCATGTTTCAAACCACATTTAAAGGGCTCTTCAATTTTCATAAATTAGAACATTGAGCATTGAACCCACTGATTTGATTCTAAGGTTCGATAACTAGGTGTTTTGCTATCACCAATCAAGCACGTTATACTGAGTTTTGAAACGATTTAGAGCTCTTCAAATACTAATCTTCTTAAGTTATAATTTACTACTCAGTGCATTGAAGCAATTGAGCGCTCACATTTGTGCTTCAGGAATCAGCAATGAAGAGTTAGTACACAACCGATCATAGTCTTCATTGTACAGAGGTGTACTTGTACCCTAAACCGTAAACTAGCACTTGCTTTTGCTACTATAGAAGGCCATGGATAGAACCAACAAAACAAAAACCCTAAAGCGATTCAACAATTTAAACAGGGATAGGCAGATTCTTTCACAAATCAAACCCAAAAATAAGTTTTGAGGTGTCGTACTCTGCCATTTGTGCTTGAATATAATTAAATTATTCATCTTACGTAATGCTTTTGGTTAAAAACATGTCCACAAAGCTTCTTGTAACTCCCAAATAGAATCACTTAACGATGATCTATGGCTGGAAAGGGAGTCAGAACCGCCTATAATGTATGGTAGAATGCAGGATTCAAAATCGGCAATCAATGTTTCATGAATGTTATTGAATCCAATTCAGATAAACTACCATCATGCACACATGTTTATAGACTCATGTAAGTAGAATTTTTGGGTACCAAGGAGGAATTTCCTGAAACTCTGAACTAGCAACTTATATAAACAATTTTTTCTATTTATATATTTTACAAGTGGTTTGTAACAATTTTGAAACAAACTAACACACATAGGAAGTTGAAGCATCTCATCCATCTATATCAAAGATTCAAAACCCATATCAAAGACATTACGCTTATTTCAATTTTGAAATATATAGCCGCTCACAAAAGAGGCTCTGACAACTTGCCAGCATGTAAGCACCAGCGACATGCAGATTTACAGCCACAACAGAGATGGCAAGCAGGTCCATATACTTAACTGACTCATATTATGAATTAACGTTAGCACCAAAAAGTCTAATGCATGAACACAAAAAAATAAAGGTGTCAGCCCAGCACGTCATGTTGCATGTTCCACTGTGCACCAAAAGTTCAAAGGGCATACATCCTACTGTGTCTCCACAGTGTTTATAAGAACCCCAGCCATGACCAACGTTGCAGCACCTTCCAGATATGCACGCCCTTCCATCTCATCCACTCGCACAAGCAGTTTACCACCTCTTTCTGATGCCTGCACTTATTTAAAACAACAGCAAGGCCATAACTGAAGGTCTTATGACTGTCATGTACATGAAGGTGAAAACATAGAATACATGGCTGAGAACCAACTCGATTTTGCTATTATGATGACATAACTTCATATGTGAAACTAGTATAAAAGTTAATGAGCTATATTTAAGATTTTAACTAAGGAAAATTTGGATATATGCATGTGCCCAGTGACCAAAACTATCACAAATTTATCTATGATATCACAAATCTTAATTCAAAGAAACAACTAACAAATCAAGTGATTCTTACTTGGTAAGCCTCCAGCTTGTTTTTTCCAAGCTTTCTCGCCCAGTATGGGCCCAGTGTACAGTGAGCACTACCAGTGACAGGATCCTTCAATTCCAATATGAGCTTGGGATGTTAGAATCTACATATGAATACGATCAAATATAGAAGTGATTTGAAAGCGCACTCCTCCTTCCCAATAACATGGACATGTTTTAAAACTGGAAAACAAAATACTTCATGGAACGGTTCTTGAAGAGAATATACAGTCCATGATGGTACTTACCTCAGGAACGCCAGCTTTTGGGCAGAAAAAACGTGAAATAAAATCAAAAGGACTCTCTCTTGATGCTGGAGCTGTCACAATGACACCGCCTCGTCCACTAAAATTAATCATATCTGTGAATTGAGGTTGTATTTGCTCCACATCTTTGCTTGAAGGAACCTCAACCTGCAAGATCAAACCTCATTACATCTATGAGGCAGAGATAAACTAACAGGAGCTATCTATTTATGAGGACTCTGATTATTAACACAAATGTATGATCAACTAAGAGAAAAATCGTGCTCATATAGCAAAGCTACTGATAGGGAGTCACAATTGGTGATAGATTTCAGATTCAAGATAGAAAATGAAAACAGAATCTAGCACCACATTTCCTGCGCTGGAAACTCGACCTTGACTCTTGGCTTGTTCAAGGAATTAAAATGGACCAAAAACTTGTAGTGCAAAACGCGACCACAGAACCCAAAATATGGCTCATGGTTTTCATGAAGAACAACTGTGCAATGCAATTGAAATTGCAGATCAACAGGTCATGCAAATTACCAAGTAGTCACCCAATGAGGTCTTTCCACACCAAACAATTTCTACATCACCTAATGAATTAGAGACACGAGCTGTTTCGGACACATCACATTCTGAAGCAATAACCAAGGGAAAGTCTAGCTCCACTACTCCCCTTCCACTGGGATACTTCTTTTTTTCTGCAGTAGATTCCTCTTGATTGACCTCCACAGGCTCTTCATCATAACCAGAAATTTTCCGTGCCTTTAAAACCCCAGATTTGGTATGAAAGACAATAGTTTCGCCTTCGACAATTCCAGTAGAAAACATAAGATGTGCAGAAGCTAAGGTTGCATGGCCGCACAGGTCTACCTGCATTGTTGACAGATCCAACATAATCATAAACACATGTATTTTGACAAAGTTACTAAATTGCATTTAAGTTCAAGGGGACACATTGACAATGTTGAAGATGTCAACAATCAAATAAGCAACATCGATCATTCACCATAAGCATTCACCTCAAGGAGGAAGAAGAACATGCACCAACACACTCTCACACTCTCTGTAGCATACTGAATGTAAGATGTATAGATAAACCTTGAACCCTGATAGATAGCGAACAAACCTAGGAGTAGACTAATAGACTAGACTAGCCTACGGCTAATTACAGCTGTCAACAATAAAGTACATCGTGAATAGTAACAATGAAGTTTATCATTGATTTCTAACACTCTCCCTCAATGACAAAATTACATTCTTCTAGTCCTAATAGAGTACAAAATTTAGGCTGTAAAAAGTTACTCCTTATGTTTGAATCAGGATGCAGTACAACAAACCACCTCAGAACACTCAAAATGACTGGCTTCACTCTGACACCAGTTGCAAATTAGTGAAAAATCTTAACGAAATGAGCACTAGACATTCCACTATAGACAAGTTATGATATTATTGACATGCTCGATTTTATCATCCCAGTTAATCATTGATAATTATAAATAGAACCAGCATGGACTTCCAAGCTGAGGTAGAAGCGCATGGATCAGTCTTTCTCATTGTGTGCAAATTTTAATCTATCAGAAAAGAACATACAAAGTTACAAACACAAACCAAAAAATCGAAAACATACATGGCTTTGCTTCTTAGGAGCTGAATTAGTGGCAATATTATCCTAAGAACAAGTATCATTAGGCAGGAGCTATAATTTCAACCATTTCCAACAAATTAAGGATTTTATCATGTCACATTAAGACAAAACAAAAGATTATTTTTATTAAGGGGACGTTTTCTTTTCCATAAGATGTCTGGCCTTACACAATCAGAGAAGACAACTATTACCAACCTGGGTTAATCTAGCATGTAACCCTTTCTTCACTTGGCTTATCATGGACATTATACAGAAGAGAATTAGTTTACAGTTCATGAATTAGGACCATTGCCCTTGAGAAATTGCAATTTTTAAGTGGTTAACCCTAGGGTTTGGTGGCATTTGGCCACATCCAGGTAGAGTACTTAGATGCTCATTGTGTATTCCATTTTAACAGTTTGGCTAAGAATTGCTCTCCATTGCTCTTCTTGTTGTTTTCTCTCTCTCTCTCTCTCTCTCTCTCTCTCTCTCTCTCTCTCTCTCTCTCTCTCTCTTAGAGTTGGGCACCCAGCCTCTTCTCTCTTGTTTTCTGTGGAGATTGATTGATAACTAGATCTTGGTGACTTGACTCTTGCTTTCCTACATGGGCTACCGGATCTTCAGCAAGCTTATATGCTGGCGCCCTACCAAAAGAGGAGCTTCTCTACTTTCTATTGTGAAATTTCAGCATTTTGCTGATCTTTCCAAGTGGAGTTTGGATCAGCTTTTTTGTCTCTTTTCAGGTTGAAGGAGGGCGCCCAACAGAGATCTTGGAGGAGCAATTTGTGGCACCCAAAAATCAAAATCTCAAATCTGATTTTTATGCAACCAGTTTTCAGCAAGTTTTGTTTGGAGAAGGGCGCTCAAAAATCTGCTACTGATTTTCGGTTGTGGTGTCTCCTTATCTTGCTGTTTTTGTTTTCAGGTTTGCATTTGTGTAGGAGGGTGCCCAAAATTCAATAAACCCTATTCAGGGTTAGGTCAACTTGTGGCTGGAAATTTGCAAATTCTCAACAAGCAGTAGGGCGCTTTCAATAGCCCTATTGGAGTGTGTGTTGATCACACTATTTGGCTTCTTAATTGGGTTTCGGTGTAGGCTTCAATCGAAGCTAACCTAATTTTCAAGAAGCTGGTTTTCTTGTGCAGAAAAATAGCCATCTATCCATTATCTTTTGGGCACTTTGGTTGCAGATTGAAAGACATCTTGTGCTCCTACTTTCAGCTCTTTGTTTGCTGCAAATTTTTTGAGTAGATTTGGCTGTGGAAAGGCTCTTTTTCCTATCTACTACAAGCTGAAATTCTGTTGGAGGTAATGGCTAAAGAATCGGAAGCTATCGGTTCTTTGTTTAGTGAAGATCGGTTGGATGGCACAAACTACTCCTTATGGAGTTACATGATGAAGAATCTTCTCATAGCGAAGGGGTTGTGGGATTTGGTCAATGGTGATGAGGAAAGACCTCCGTCTTCGGCATCTCCTACACCTCGTAGATCATGATCATCAACATCATCTTCTCCATCTTCGGAAGAACAAAAGAAGTGGGATAGAAGGGATGCACAAGCACATTCTATGATTGCTCTTGCTGTGAAAAAATCTATCTTACCTCATATTAGGTCTTGTAAGACATCTAAAAGTGCGTGGGATACACTTTATACTATGTATAGAGTCAAAAATCCAGCAAGAGTGGTGTATCTCATAAATCAACTTTCTTTGTTGAAGATGCAAGAAGGGGATCAAGTGACCAATCACTTGATGAAGATTAAGGATCTTCGTGAGGAGCTTCTCAATATTGATGAGATAATTGAGGATGCTCAATTTGTTTCCATGAAGACATTCCTACTATTGAGCAGCCGGAAGGGCATGTATGCGAGGGGTGCATACTTGGAAAGTTTCAAAGGAAACCTTTTCCAATTGATGGAACTATAAGGGTTCTTGATAAATTTGATGTGGTTCATAGTGATGTTTGTGGTCCAATGAGGACTGAATCCATTAGAAAGTGCATCTATTTTGTGACTTTTATTGATGACTTTTCTCGTTTTACATGGATCTATCCTATGAAGGCTAAATCGGAAGTTTTTCAACGTTTTAAAGATTTTCTAGCAATGGTGGAAAATTAGTTTGGGCATTCTTTGAAGACCCTACGCACCGATCGAGGAGGGGAATACATTAAGAATACGTTCGGTGCATTTCTTCGAGAAAAGGGAATTCTACATCAAATGACAACTCCCTATACGCGTCAACAAAATGGTGTTGCCGAGTGAAAGAAGCAATTGTTGTCCTACTAAAGCATTGAAAGTATTACCTCCTTATGAAGTTTGGTATGGAAAGAAGCCTACAATCTCTCACTTTCGCATTTTTGGTTGTACGGCTTATGCTTTTGTTCCGGATAAACTTCGTACAAAGCTTGAGAATAAAGGAGTTAAATGCATTTTTGTTGGCTATAGTAGTGAAAGCAAAGGCTATAGGCTGTTCAATTTGAGCACTAACAAGAATGTTCATCAAAAACCGCCCGTTGTTGCTCAAAATCAGCCTGTAGGAACTGTTGGACAGCAAGGACCAGTTTTGGAAGATCTTGGATAGCCAAGTGCGATGTCGGAGGATCTTGGACAGCAAATTGTAAGAAGAGACATGGCTGTTGGACAGCCTAAAGCAGTCCCACAGTGGTTGTTGTTAACTTTGCGGGACAGCAAATAAGTTCATTTTATGATGGAAAGACACGTGCCTCTACAAAATCAGTGGACTATGCTGATTTTTCAGATTTTGCTCTTACATCTCATGGAGATATTGCGGAAGAACCTGATTTTTATGAGCAGGCCAAGGGAGTAAAATGTTGGGAGGATGCGATGCAAGATGAGTATGACTCACTTATAAAGAACCAGATTTGGGTTCTTGTTGATCTTCCTCATGGGAAGAAGGCAATTGGTTCTAAATGGATATACACAATCAAGTATAAGGCAGATGGTACCATTGAAAGGTACAAGGCAAGGCTCGTTGCCACAGGCTAGGCTCAGCAAAAGGGGATTGATTATGAGGAGACTTTTTCTCCTACTGCTCAAATGACTACCGTGAGAGTAGTGACCTCTTTGGCTGCCCATTTTGGTTGGCGTTTGCGGCAACTTGACATAAAGACAGCATTCCTCAATGGTGATCTAAATGAGGAAGTGTACCTTCAACAACCTGCTGGTTTTTTGGTTGAAGGCCAAGAAGATAAAGTTTGTCTTCTCAAGAAGGCACTTTATGATCTGAAGCAAGCTCAGAGGATGTGGTATCAAAAGATGCATGCCTACTTTTGTGATCGAGGGTTTACTAATAGTCCTGGCGAATCTACTCTTTATGTCAAGCATACTTCAGATTATATCATCATTATTTTGCTTTATGTTGATGATATTATTATTATGGGAAGTAATGAGCAACAGATTGATGCCGTAATACTTGACCTTGGTATGGTTTTTGAAACCTCAGATTTAGGCCTATTGCATTTTTATCTTGATCTCGAATTTGTACAAGAAGGGGCTGGAATTTTCATCTCTCAAGAACGCTACATTGGACAGATTTTGAAGTGGTTCAAGATGGAAGATTGCAAGCCGGTTGCTACACCTATTGAGACAGGCTTGAAATTAAGTAGTCAAGGTGATGGTGAACCATTTGATACTACTTTATATTGTCAAGCTATTGGCTGTCTCATTTACCTATGTAATTCAAGACCGGACATTTCTTATAGTGTCTCACTCATGAGTCAATTCATGCATGCCCCGATGACATCACATTGGAAAGCATTGAAGAGGATCTTTCGATATCTTCAAGGAACAAGAAGTCATAGACTGGTTTTTCCTGCTTGTGATGATGTATGTTTGGTTGGTTTTAGTGACTCGAATTGGGGTAGAGATCAAGACACTAGACGCTCTACAAGTGGAAATTGCTTTTTCTATGGAAATTCTGCAATTTCGTGGTCAAGTAAAAAGCAGCCCACTGTTGCTACTTCTTCTAGTGAAGCAAAATATAGAGCGATATTTTCAGCCACAACGGAGTGTTTATGGCTGAGAAGACTACTTGTTGACATGAAGTTTGGCAAGCCCTCAGCCACTCTTATCTTGAGTGATAGTCAAAGTGCTATTGCCATTGCACGGAATCCTGTTTTTCATGTGAGGACGAAGCACATCGAGATCCATTATCACTTTGTTCGGGAGAGACTTCATGATGGCGACATTTTACTTGAGTATTGTCCTACATAGGATAATATTGCGGACCTCTTCACTAAGGCATTGCCTAGAGTCAGATTTGAAGCTTTATGCAAAGCTTTAAATTTAATACCACGTGTTGGTTTTATTACATAGTGAAGATTAGTTTTTGCATTGTCATTTAAGGAGGGTGTTAGAAATAAATGACTATGCTGAAATTAATCCATAGGTTACTTTGACCCAAAAGGTCGAGATTTGTGTAACCATGGGTATTTAATTATTTAGGCCATCTTAAGTTTGTCTTAAGTTCAGTTGGACCCAATATTGGTCATGTACTGACTCGTGGGTCCTTAGGGGTCTAATTTTGTTTAGGGGCCCTATCTTGACTTTTGGGGGTGCCCTACATTTAGTAAGTGGTTAACCTTAGGGTGTGGCATTTGGCCACATCCAGGTAGAGTACTTAGATGCTCATTGTGTATTCCATTTTAACATTTGGCTAAGCATTGCTCTTGTTGTTGTTTTCTCTCTCTCTCTCTTAGAGTTGGGTGCCCAGCCTCTTCTCTCTTGTTTTCTGTGGAGATTGATTGATAACTAGATCTTGGTGACTTGACTCTTGCTTTCCTACAGTGCCACGATCCTTCTAACATTCAATCTCCATATACAAGCAGAAGAAGAAGAAGAAGAAGAAGAAGAAGAGGGAGAGGGTTAGGCGCCCTCAAGGAGAGAGAAAGTAGTAGCAACGCTTGAAAGGGAATGGATTACAAATGAACAATGAGTACATATAAGTAGGCCTTCCAAGGGCCTAGACTCTTCCAAACTCTAAGTTCTAGAACCTTCCAAACCCACTACTAATTATAGGGCACTCCCAAAAGTCAAGATAGGGTCCCTTAACATAATTAGACTTTACTTGGACCCACGAGTTACCACTAGACCAAAATTGGGTCCAACTTAACTAAAACTATCTTAACCAACTTAACTATAACTATCTTAACATGGTCTAAATAATAAACCTACCCCATGGTTACACAAGTCTCAACCTTTTGGGTCAAAGTAACCTATGGGAAACTAACATTATCATTTATTATTTCTAACACCCTCCTTAAATGATAATGTAAAAGCATAACATGACATGAAGTATGAGAAATTGCAACAAAAATGCAAAGTGTTGCATGCTGCCCAAAACTCCATGTAGCCGAAAAAGAAAAGATGTAGCTTGTTGTCCAGGCTTAATGCCACCAAAAAAATACTTCAGCTTGAAGTAGTCGAAATCTCAGCCCCAATCATGCCCGATGTAGAAGAGATGTAGAATACGAAGTGCGGTAGCATCAAGTCGAAGAGTGAAGACAAGCATGCTCCATCCAAAGTAGGTAACCAAAAAACCAGCCACAAGCCGAAATATGGATTTGCAATCCATCAATGGTTCCCACATGATTCCATAAGTCTTCTTACCACAAGAAACATAAAGAAGAGTATGATACTCTTTTACCATCACATCCTCCCGAATTTTACTATCAATGATCTGCTCACCAACGCTAGGTAAGGCAACACCGTCATCATAAGAAGTAAGCATCAAAACAGGAAAATCAGCATAAGGTACTGATTTTGGTGAGGCATGTGTGTTTCCTCCAAGGTAAAAAGATGCTTTGCTATCCCACAAAGACTCGGACAGCCAACAAGAGGCTGTAGCAGGCTGTCCAACAGCCACAAAATCACCAACACTTTGCTGTCCAAAGTGTTCCAAATGTGGACCTTGTTGTCCAAAAGCCTTCCCCAGGCCGTTCCCGATGCATAATAGGATGCTCACGATGTAACATACGCTGAAAATGATCAATAAACCATGTCTGAATTCTTCAAGAAAAAAACCAGCAGCTTGGCACTTTGAACACCCAAAAATCCAGCAACACACCACTTTGAACAAATGTACTAATTGACATGTCCCCTCCTCCATTAGTACAAAGAGGATGAAGTAGAGAGGAGAAAGCATGATGATGAATCCTTTATTCCGAATTCGGTACATCTTTAAAAGTGTTTCCCAAGCACTTTTAGAGGTCTTGCAAAATCTCAAATGATATAAGATAGATCTTGTTACCGATAAATCAATGAAAGAGCTTGATCATCATGTCGTTGCCATACCTCAGCTTGCAACTCCATGAAGAATAGTTGGTGCCATCCAACATATCTTCGCTCGAACAAGTACGAATTGCTCCCGAATCTCTTGCCATAAGAACTAGCCAAGAAGATAAACTTTTTCAAACCCTAAATGTGCCCTAAAAAAAAAAAAACCAGCAAGTATCAAATTTGAAAAATCAGCACCAAAATGTGTTGAAACCACACATGGATGTAGGAAGTCGCCCTCCTACAAGCCTTGTGTGCTGAAAATTTCAGCCTGAAATTGCATTACAAACTCAAAAAACCAGCAAGCAAAGAATTAGGTTAGCCTCCAACAAAGCTTTTACCGGAACCCTTCTTTCTTGCCAAAAAGTGTGAACAATACACACACGGATAGGGCTGTTGCAAACACCCTACAAATGGTAATATGCTATCCAATTTTCAGCCTCAGAATGTGATCAAACCATCACAAAAAATTAGCGCCTTCTTCCACACCTGGAAACAAGCAAAAGGAAGCGGATCTTCACTTTGTAAAATCAACAAGGGTGCTGATTTTTCAGCCAAATCAAAAGATAAAAATTGCTTGTAGATGGGCGCCCTCCTGCAAAGGAGCAAATCTAAAAAATAGGGCAGCAGCGGACCAACGGAAGTAGGATAAACCTACACGGATGTGGGCGAGGCGACCTAAAAGTAGCCCCGAAGAAGATAATTAATGGCGCCTTCCTGCAACCTGAAAAATCAGCAAACAACCAACTGATTTTTGGGCGCCCAAAATCTTATTATCTCCTTTGATGTGTGGCACCCTCCTGCAAAACGGAAAAGAGTCAAAACTGAACGGATCTTCACTCCAAAAAAACAGCAAAGGTGCTGAATTTCCCTAAGTGAAGACGATCTCTTTTGGTAGGGCGCCCTAAATCAAGCATAGAGATCCATGGCTCTGATACCATGTAGGAAATCAAAGTGCCAAGATGCTTCTAACATTCAATCTCCATATACAAGAAGAAGAAGAAGAAGAAGAAGAAGAGGGAGAGGGTTAGGCGCCCTCAAGGAGAGAGAAAGTAGTAACAATGCTTGAAAGGGAATGAATCACAAATGAACAATGAGTACATATAAATAGGCCTTCCAAGGGCCTAGACTCTTCCAAACTCTAAGTTCTAGAACCTTCCAAACCCACTACTAATTATAGGGCACTCCCAAAAGTCAAGATAGGGTCCCTTAACATAATTAGACTTTACTTGGACCCACGAGTCACCACTAGACCAAAATTGGGTCCAACTTAGCTAAAACTATCTTAACATGGTCTAAATAATAAACCTACCCCATGGTTACACAAGTCTCAACCTTTTGGGTCAAAGTAACCTATGGGAAACTAACATTATCATTTATTATTTCTAACAAAGTAGACAGATTGGTATGAATGTGTGTTCTACTTGACACTAGGTCCTCCCATAACGTACTTGACTCTGATTCAAATGTTGAATGTGAGCACACACGCATCCCTATACCAGTACACAATCGAGAGGACTGATGGAAAGGGTGTTGTTGGGAGAGGTTTCAAGGTTGTGGGTATGCCATTAACCATTCAGAGTTAGGTTAAGAAGTTGGTTATTAAAATAATGTGTGTGAGTTTGGCGTGTTTATGTGGTGCACGGAAGCTCTACATCGCTTGGGGTACTCATGTGTGTGAGTTCCAACGCAATGGTAGAATCCATTCACTTCAAGGTGAGCCCGTTGTGCCTCCAAGACCTTTGATCTTGGCAGCTTAGTATGTGGTGGTTTCGCTATAAGTATATGTGCTTTTGTGTTTGTTCAATATGTTTACTGCTAATTACACCTTTCAGATTGATGAACGCCCCAAGAACATGTATGATGTTTATGAATGATGTACTTAGATCGTTTATGGATGACGTTTTGGTTTAAAGTTGTGGGGACATGTTGCATGTAACTCACCTTAGAATTGTTCTGTCAACTCTGAGGGATACAATCTTATTTGCTAATGTTAACAAGAGATAGCGTATTTGAGTTTTATCGTGTTAGCTGAAGGCATAAAACCAAGTCAAGGAAAGTTGGTGTTCCCGTTCCGTGGCCTATATCCATAGTTGCATTCAAACGATTCAAACGTATCGAAAATCCACAATTGAAATGCGTTTAAAATGTTTGAATCAAAGTTTCAAACGTTTGAAATGGAACCCTAAAAAGAAATTTGATTTTTCTATGCTTATAAAACAATTTCAGTGCTAATTTCAGTGTTGGTATCTTAAATATAGCATAAAAGTGGTTGAATAAGCATTGTAAACAAATGAAAGCATTCAATGTGCAATGATTAGTCAAGGTACTCTTTTATTTTCTAAAAAACCTTTCAGACGTATATTTGAAATGCATAATTTACGAATTGATCAAGAAATTGGCAAAAAATGGAGAGAAGAAAGAGCTTCGATCAAGCACGTGAAAGAGAGGAGGGCGCATTTTATTCCACGATACTAGATATTCTACCAGTCAGTTAGAGGCTGGTGAGCTGAGATAGGTCGTTTTTTAGTTTAACGAGCCCTAAAAAAAAGTTTAATATAGTCACGCACACCTTTTGGGGCCTTAGCGCCTCAATAAAAAAAAAGTTGAAAATGCCCATATGAAGTTCGGACTGCAAGTGGCATTTTTCTCTTTCGAGAAGTTACTTCATGTTATGTTATGCATTTCCATTTAAGGAGGGTGTTGGAACATAAATGGAATTGCTTGCATTACCATAGGTTACTTTGACCCAAAAGGTCGAGAGTTGTGTAACCATGGTCATTTATTATATTAGGCCTACTAAACTTAGAGTCAACTAAGTTAGTATGAAATTAACTTGGTAGGGACTCATGGGTCTAGGCCTAATTGTGACATTAAGTACCCCAACTTGACATATTGGAGGTACCTTATTCTTTCTATGTAACCTATAGAAAGTTGGATAGCCAATAGTCAAGTAGTTGGATAGCCAATAGTCATGAAGTTAGATAGTCATCTTGGACTATATATATGTGTGCATGCCACTTGTATGAGACACTTTTGTAAGCAATACTGACTATTCTCCTCGGCTGTCCACGAGTTTCTACAAGAGGGTTTCTAGCCATCTCTCTCTTTCTTTCGAGAATGCTTTGTGTGATTGAATAGTTAAGATCCTGGATCCTTAGGCTTCTATTTCCTACAATGGGGACCATTGTAAAAATGGACTTTTTAGTCCATACGAGTTTGACACTTCATATTCACTCCTATGAGGAGTTACATGTGGTTGTTCAATTCCATGGGTTGTTTGACTCTCCATTCTTGAGCCTTTACATCTACCATGTCTCATCTATTTGTATCTCTCCACGTTAGAATAGCGTGGGATTCATTTGTACAATACAAGCTTTGAGTTTTCTCTCTCAATTTTAGCTTCTTCTTTCTTGAAGATTGTTGTTCTACAATTGTCCACTATTTTCCAGATTTGAAAGTGTTCAATGTTCTGACATGATCTCGGCACGGCAGGTTACTTGAGGGCCTACGGCCGACAGTCGTCAAAGGCCAATGACCGGAGTGGACATTTGCCCCAAGCTGGGACCGGTGTCACAAGCAGTGACCCGGTGTAACCGCCTGACAAGCTGTAAGAGATGAGGTGAATAATGACCGTCAAGATCCTAGCCGTCAGTGACAAGATGCTAGCTGACAAGTAGTCAGGGTGACCAAGCGGGTCACAGGTATTTGGCGGGGCACGGGGGTGGTACCCTATGAGTCACTCAGTATTCACAGGTCACAGGGGTCATGCATGCCAGGTGGAGATTACCCACATGTGGATGCCATGGGCCAATTGACAGGAATAGCAGGTAGAAGGACTCAAAGAGGGGGTGCCTAGGGTTGAGAGGATCATTCTTCACACCGGCCTTTTAGGATTCACGAGCTTGGAGAGCTTTTGCTTGTGACAGTTAGCATCTTAGATTCAGCCCAATGGCATTTAAAATCACCTACATCGTCATCATGTTCCACATTTTGCCACTGTAGCAGCACCTCTTCATGCGCTTTTGAAGAAATCTCGTTCTTTCTTGTGGACTTCTCATTGTCAGACAACCTTTGATACTCTTTGTCATGCTATTGTTTCTGCTTCTCTCATGTGTTTACCTTAGCTTGATCAAAAGTTCATTGTCAAGATTGATGCTAGATTTGTTGGTTTAGGTGACATTATGTGAGAAGGGAGAAGAGAGTATACACAAAGCTCATATTGCACTTTAATAAAACAACGATAAATGAGAGATGAAGTTAGCTTGAGACTTGTCTTCTCACATCTAGTCCACTAACTTTGAGCTCATTCACAAAGAGGAATAGATGTACCTCATGAATTACATCAAATAAGAAAACCTACACCTATTTGGACATCTAACACAACAAGGAACATTGCGAGTACATTACATAACGATGAGTACAACAAACTGACCATTGTGTGGCGTACACAACAACTAATAATGTCAATTGATAAAATGAATGTAATATAATGACAAATATGATGATGTGCCACTCAATTGACAACTCTGGTACAATCGTATGTGGTCGATATAGATGTGACAAATATCTTCAACACTCCCATGAATAGCATCAAGTATTCATCAACAAACCATTCAAGGTCCACATAGTAAACAAGTCTTCTCTCTTCTAACTACATCTCCGGTTTGTCTCAACTGCATGGCTGAAAAAAATGCTACAAAACTTTCCTACATTTTCACGAAGCCATAAGATCTCCATCAACGCGTACACTATATTCACACATTGTGTACATGAAAAGAATTTAGAAGAAAGTTCCTTCTTTCCCATGGAAGTCAAGAATTTCACATCATCCTTGTCTTTAGATTTCTTGGCCTCCCAGTTAGCCTTCTTGCAACATTGACTATTACAATATCCAAGGCTACTGCAGTAGTGACCCTTGCTATTAAATAGTTTTTGATACATTTTGTATAATACTTGCCGCAACTAAAAAATGAGACTTGAACCAATGATTGTAAATGTGGCAGCAATCCTTTAGAACATACTAACATAAGTGTTCAACTGAGTTAAGCTATGGTTGAGGCCTAGATGTCTCCTAGGTTTTATGGATTGTGGTGGATAACCAAGGTCAAAGTTTCCAAGTTGGAAATATTAGAGGGATGTAGAGAACATCCAACATGTTTATTAGCAAAGTGATAACCTAGTTTCGAAATTGGTTACATCGCAATATTGGTGTGCCCACAACTTAATAATCAATAAGGTGGACAAGAATAGTTGTCGTGCACCGACTCGTCGAGTACATATTGAGACGCCAGTCAGGTTGAGGGTACGAGCTGCATGGCCAACCATTAATAGATCATGTGACCCAACTAAGGAAAATCCATGAGGTACATTGGGTTGCAGTCTTGTGGTGGATCAAGGTGTAAATCCTCCCCTCCACAAGTGATGTCAACAAAAAAGTTCTTCAACTTTTGTTTGTCTTCCAAGTGTATGTTTCTTGGTGTGTTGCCAATTAGGGTTTTCTAATAAATGCTTAATCTATTGCTGATGAGTGCTTAATTTAGGTCTTTGTGCCTATGAATATCTTGATGTGTGACCTAGTAGAAAATTAGCATGGCAATCTCCCAGAATATGTGATCGTGTATTCTTTTTTGTGGTACTTTTCTAGAGGAATTTTTAATTTGAGAGTGAATCTCATTCTTCTAATGGCAAGTTAGGATCTTGTTTTTCATGCCTATCTAGAACATCAACATTCTGACAATGCATGTTAATCAAAATTTATTTTACGCCAAAAACATCCTAGGGATGTGTGACCTAGTAGAAAATTAGCATGGCAATCTCCCAGAATATGTGATCGTGTATTCTTTTTTGTGGTACTTTTCTAGAGGAATTTTTAATTTGAGAGTGAATCTCATTCTTCTAATGGCAAGTTAGGATCTTGTTTTTCATGCCTATCTAGAACATCAACATTCTGACAATGCATGTTAATCAAAATTTATTTTACGCCAAAAACATCCTAGGGCCTCGTACGACTTGTTTATGATGACCCATTCTTTAGTTTTTTAAATCCATCATGATCATGCCTTCATAGGGTTCTTGATAATCTAACAGTTTCACAATAAAACCTTTCATACCTTGTCATAGGCATAACAAACTTACAAATACCCATAATAATGTCAATACACATATAGACACAACAATCATCTAAATAAAATAATACACACCAATGATCATACACGTGGGAATTCCCCTAAACATCATCATGGATTACGAATAGTACCCATTCATCTTTTATCATGGTGGGTAAGAGCCTCTAAATTATTTGCAATAAACAATTTTTTTCAACACATCCATGTCTTTAGTCCCACCCCTCATACAACCTATGTGCTTCACTGTTTGCAGTCTGTGTGTGTGAAATAGAATAAGAAACAGGTGTACTGCTTCCTTTCTGTTTTTTTTTTTTTTTGGGGGGCGGTGGGGAGAGAGAGAGATGTCGTACCTCGACTTTGGGTGTGAACCATCTAAGGTCAAATTCATTATCATCAGGCATGACTTTCTTGGAAAATTCTTTCAGTTTCTTTCCAGTCTCATCCAGTTGTAAGAGTGCAGGTGAACTTGCAGTATGATCGACTTCCTTTTCTAAAGATCTCTTCTTCCCCCCACGCCTTTTTATTAGAAAAGCAGTCTCTGACAGATTAAACTCTCTAGCAACCAGTTGTAGCCACTGATCATGTCTTTCATAAGGGAGATAACACACAGCTGCTGGGTTGCCACTAAAAGGACGATCTGTAAAAGCATTTACCTGTGACAAATGAGATGACGTCAACTTGAAACTTCAACATTTAAATGTTCACATGCAACATGACTACTGCTAGTACATGATGTCAATCCTCAATGACAATAGATTAAAATGATATGTTCCTCATTGCAAGGAGGGTTTCATTTGAAATGTATTTTACGAAAGTACTGCCAGAAATTTCTTTGACATTACCATTAGTGTGCTTGACTTGCAGCTGCATCAATAATCTTATTTGAAAAGATAATTTAACTGTAAAAAATCTTAAATTTCATGACTAAACATGATGCAATTAAAGGGGTTTGCACAACTAGACTGCAGCATTGTTCTACTTTATGGAAAGTAAACATAAGTGTCATTTCGAAATGGCATTGCAGAACAAAAGAATCAACTTCTAGGAACAAGAAGTATTACGAGAGCCTCCTCACTTTTGGCAGATGATGTCATTATTACTCAGGATGTAAATTTGGAATCCACCCACAAAGTCTAAAAACATTAACTTCATCATGCATAGCATAGACTATATGCTACCACATCCTACATCAAGCAATATCATTCTTGCACAATTTTTAAATCAGAAAAGTTAGTGTCTACTGGCAGATAATAATTACTGTCAAATGTGCTGATAAAAGTGTGGCATCATCAAGAGTCGACACACTTCAAGACTTCTGTTACACTGTACACATGAGGGCTTAAGTGGATGTGAAATAATGCGGGTGATGAATAGGATACTTCAGAGGTCAAACTATATCATCTTTTGGTGTTAAGATCTCAAGCCCAAATCCTAGTATTCTCCATCCTAACTTAAACCGACAAAGAAGCAGCATGCATATTTGGATTCACTGAGACGCGAAGTTTTGTCTAAAGGCCAAACTGATTCTGATAGTGTTACTAATCTTAGTGATGATGTAGAGGTTGAAGTTTGTCTATAGACCTGAGTGTTTAACTGATCTTAATCATGAAATACAATCCTTTCAGAATGATTACAGTTAAAGGTACTTTCAGTTACCACCAACAAGCCACTTTACCTTAAAAAAACTATTTAAGATATTTTTCACAAGACCTTTCTTCGGATGGTTATAAAATGCTAGAGAACTTCCTTTGCATGTATTTAGCCCTCTTTGGAAAGCTTCTTAGCATCAACATGTCAAATTCATTGCTCCTATAGCCAAATTACAGGGCAAGGATATTTGAGAAGACGTGAGCACAAAGTCCAGAATGGAACAACAATGCAGAAGGATTTAGCAAGAGTGGCCGGACATTTTTTAATAATGTTGTTTCTTTCGTACTGTTCTGGAGACGTTTCATACACTCCCACTGTTACCACATAATTGACATGTGCATTTACCAATCTTATATGCCTTTTGGCATGGAAAAGACGTTAATAAAGCTCTCTCTCTCTCTCTCTCTCTCTCTCTCTCTCTCTCTCTCTCTCTCTCTCTCTCTCTCTCTCTCTCTCTCTCTCTAGAGAATCATTGTATATGCGTAGCCCTCTCCTTGGAGGGCATTTTGGGTCCTATTGAAGATTTCTCTACCGATGCAAGCTAGTCTTTCTCTTCTCCTCTCCTCTCTTTGTGTGAACGAATCTCCGTTCTTTGATTTCTAACATTGTATCAAAGTCATTTGTGCTAGTCCCTCTAGATCAAGAGTGTTTTTCATTCCTAGATTAGAGAGAGATCACTGTGTAAGGAGATATGATTCTTTGTAGGCTGAATTCAGCTTGTATTTTAGCATGTGTTGCATTCTTGCACATTCATGATGTATTCTTACTAATATTAGTAATGTACATTGATAGGAACTAGGAACTAGATTTTGTTTCTATTGTGCCATTTATTCCTCCAACATTACAATCAGTTCGTGGCTCAATATCAATGTGGAATTGCGTAACGACTTTGATTATCACCAGATTGGTACGGTTTAATATGAAATTAGACGGGACAAATATGCTCTCCAGGCATTTCCTCATCTCTAGGTTTGGAGTCCAATTCCATGCAAGCGCACATTGACATACAATGATAGAAAAAGGTATGTGCACCCGAAAGTTGTAGTTTATGAGCACCTTCACATGAAGTTTGAACTACCAAAAATTTGATAGATACTTGTTCCCAAGCGTTAAGCATGATGCCTCAAGAGTATTTCAAGCATGCAATCTTCCAGGCGGGGGAGGATGTAAAAATTCTTCTCAAGAACTTTTGATCAGTTTTTAATTAAAAATTGCAAAATTATCACCTTGGAGATATTTGATATATTTAGAGTTGCAATTCTGTAGCTTTCTCATAGGAGAGGAGACAAACAATACAATTTGAAAAATGGTTTCATTTGGAGTAAATGCACTCTAGGTGTCTTAGGATGCCACTAGTCTTTTGACGTGTTTTAAGATTTTGATTTCTTATTGATGCTTTTGTGGCCTTCACAAATCACCATATTGGGCATGCATCGCAATTTGGTGTCATCTTGTGCAAGCGTGGAAGTGTTCTCTAACAAAGCTTAACCCTCCTAAAAATTGAATGATATATGGAGAAATGGTCCTAAAATGAGGGTCTCTTAACTTTGTAGCAAAGACTAAAAGGTTTTTGGCAGAAAATAGTGAACTTCATGTTGATGGCTTGCTATAGCCCCATCCAATACCTATGTAAATACATCTACATATAGTTTGAGGTCGTAATGCCTCAGTCACATGTACAACTGAAATCTATGATTATAATTTATGCTGATAAAGACAAACAATCTATTGATTACTCCACTTTTAACTGACTTTGTCTTGCTTTTATGTAGTAATGTCCCTTCCTCTCATTGCCAAGTCAATACATTAAGAAGCTAAATTGTACCATTTCAACATTTGTAGAGGGAAACCAATACTAGTCCCCTCTTGGGGTTCTCGTGTTGGCTTGTTGAAATCATCTTCTTGATATGAGGGATGAACCATCTCAAATAGCCAACTGCTTAAAATGAGTGAATATTGTCACATTTCTAGAACCAAGATGTGAGGGATGTGCATGCATTACTCTGGTTTCGCTATGTACCTCGAGAACTTGAAGTCCATATGTGCAAATTGTTGACTACTAGGACTTCATGGCTAGCAATTTGGATAAGCCATGTCCATAAGTCAACCTCATGCCTTTTTCTCAAACATTCGCAAAAATCTTTCATCTCTTTTGGTTTAACGTCGCATGAAATCCTTATCAACAAAATTGTGTGTTATTATCACTAGATTTTATGTCATAGAGCTATAAGCGGACCCTCCCTAAGTATCACTATTGTGTTTCGGGTACTTTATGCTCTCCCAAACTTCTCTCAATGGAAATATTTAAATGAAGTGAATAATTTATTCCATTTGATTGCAAGGTAGGAAACATCTTGAGAAGCCAGAATAGAAAAGATATACATGAAGTTGTGCTATATGGTAACCTCAGATTCACCTTATCACATTTTTCTTCTGTAATTGGCTTGCATGAGGCATGCTATTAAGACATTAGGGAGCACATGCTTGATCTATTCTCAAACAGCAACTAGCAGCATAATCATTACTAATATTCTTACAGAAAGATAAGAATGAGCACCTGTGCGTAATGCACTTCTGAGAATAGTTCCTCTTCCAGATTATACTTCTCCGCTGCTTCTTCTAGATCCTCCTCTGCTAACCTCCGAACAGCCTCCCTCAGCGCCTGCTGCCCGGCCATGTCCACCGCTGATTCTTCCAGAGACTCCGGCGAGGATTGGTTTTCAATGTCAGAAGCGGCAGCAGAAGTAGAAGAGGATGGCAATGCGCATGCTGCAGCAACCCGCCGATGCCCAGATGCCGAGACAGATAGATGTGAAAATAAAGCAAAATGAAGCTTACTAGTATGCTTACAATAATTTATGGATGTTGCAAAGCAGAGGCTGCTGGAGTGATGAATGGTTCTGGAAAGAGGCAATGAAGTGTGCGATAGTGAGGAAGAGGAGGAGGTAATAGAAGAAGAGATGGTGCGAAGAGAGGAGTAGATGGAAGCCATGCGATCTCACAGAAATGGGACGAGACGAGACGAGACGAGCAAAATGAACCCAAATGAAGAGAAGATTGAGAGTTGGGTTTGGAGTTTTGACTCGGTTATTGTGAGAGGGATGGGGACTAGGGACTAGATAGCACTTATATTGAGACCAGCCATGTGGGATGCCTAGATGTGTCAACTCGTGCAAGCACTCCCCTAGGATCTAGGTGGTGGACATCCAAGCGCTCGCCCAAGATCTTGGTGGTGCCATGAGGAGATACATTTGTACACTGCTACATCTCATGACTCAGTACATTTGGGCACAAGCTACATCTTGCAGCTTGGTATATCTTGTGACTCAGGACATTTGGGCAGAAGCTTTTATCCGATCTCTTCTGATCTCCAACCCGAGGCATTTTGTTGCTTCTCCCAGATCTGTGATTTCATAATTTTCATAAATCTGACTCTTCGTGTCCTTGATTAGCATCAATGATTAGCATCAAGGAGTTTCCTATCATAAGATAATCATCCACGAAAATAGTCAGAATCACAAAATTTTTTCCTAATCTTTTTATGTAGACATTACAGTCTGGTTGTGTAGGATTGAAGTCTAGAGACTTCAGAAGACTGTCGAGCTTCTTATACCAAGCTCGTGATTGTTAGAAATCAATGATAAACTTCATTGTTATTGTTTACGATGTACATTAATGTTGACAGCTGTTACCAGTTATAATTAGTCGTAGGCTAGTCTATTAGTCTACTCGTAGGTTTTCTCTCTCTATCAGGGTTTAGGGTTCATTTGTACATTTTACATTCAGTATGCTATAGTGTGATAGAGTGATAGTGTGTATTCTTCTTCCGCCTTCTTTGGTGATTGCTTATGGTGAAGATTTGATGTTGCATATCTGATTCTTGATATGGTATCAGAGCTCCGATAGTCCTGCGTGCCTGATCAGTGGATAAGCTTGTCACATGCTCCGCAATGAAGTGAGAAAGTCCTTCACGGGAGGTGAAAGTTTGGAGAGACAAAAACGGTTGGAGGAAATTCTTCTTTGGTGTATTTTGCAGGTTTAGAGCTCAAAATCATCAGTGGGAAACGAAGACACAGTCCCGGAGGCATCAGAAAGACCAGAGTAGCATCAGACAAATTGAAAATCTGTTGAGTGGAGAGATTTTTACAATACTTCCTAGTTGTTCTGAAAAGCACAGTCCCAAAGGCATCAGAAAGGCCAGGGCAGCATCAGACAGATTGAAAATTTGTTGAGTGTGAAAAAAATTTACAATATTTTTTGGTTGTTGTGAAAAGTGCTATTTGTGTGGGAAGTTTGCCAAGAAATCTCTCATTTGTTTGTTTGGGGTACCGCAAATCACACTAGACAGTGTCTAGTACTGCCATTCAAAGTAAGGAAGCTTCATACTTTTCACATTGCTGATCTTTGTCTTTTGAACAATCACACATTTCAAAATCTTTGCAAAGAGGAGACAACATAGCCGCTGCGCCGAAGCGGGAAATCTAGAATATTTCCTCTGAAAGTTCTTATATTTTCTCTACTTTTCATCTTGTCCGTACCAATATCGGATCGACGCGCCAAAGGTAAAGAAAACCAAGAGCAGTCGTACATCTGTGCGTCATATCGATATCGCACACTCAAGATCCCCCGGAAAGACGTTGATAATAGAATAACTGCCAGTCTTGGTTGTAAGCCGAAAAGTTTGGAACTCATCCGAATAGGTCGAATAGGCTGCTCGGATGAGGCTCTCTCTCTGCTGGTCCCGGAAAAGTGTTAGATCAAAGCCAAGGTTGGTGAGAATATCCTTGGCCAGTGTGAGCTGCTCAGTGTAATTCTTAAGAGAGAACATGATTATATCCCCTGAATAAGGACGAGGGGGTTTACGGCGATGCAAGCTCAGTGAGGAATCACGAGAAGCCATGGCAGCAGTGATTTTAGATTGCTCTGAGAATTTTGAAAATTTTGAAAAAAATTGGCATGAACTCGAGAGCAGCAATCTAAAATGAACTCGTGGAGAGAGGGTGGAGACCTATATATAGACTTTTTTGGGCAAGAATTCGCAACTTCACCCAGAAATCGTCCTCAGTGTCCACGATTTGGTAATGATGGTCGCAAATTTTGAGGCATCATTTTGAGGGCCCGTGAATTCCTGTAAGTGATTTGTGTTTGCCAAAAGAGAGAAAATGTGTGATAGCGCAAAAATGTATCTGATCAGAATTTGCGGAGGTAATAGAGAAATCGAGGATCAATTTGAGCTCCCGCAAATTGTCTGCGAATTCTGAACATGGATATCTGATGAAGAAAACTCCATTTTTTGATTTTTTTGACATTTTTCTTCTGAGACAGAATTTGCGGAGGCCAAAAATGAATCGCTCTCTATAAGAAAGGGGTCAGACGAATTCTATCTGAGATGATGTGAAAACATTTTGTCTGAAACTAATGACTTTTGTGGTTTTCTCAGAGAAGACTGTTGGTATACCTGATCTGATAGTATCTTGATGGGTGGAACAACAAATCACAACAAAAAATGTTGTCAAAATGGCATACAAATAATAAAAAAGGAGAAGAAAAAAAATAAACAGTATAGAAAAAACAGCTAATACATATCAAGATAAAAGCAGGGTTCGTTGTACTTTCTCAGTCGACTCCCGTTGACCACAGTGTCGAGGACATCGCCTTGAAGGGTTTGGAGTTGAACATATCCAGAGGCAAGGATTTTTTTTATGACGTAAGGTCCTTGGCCTAAAAATTTCAGTTTGCCTTTGAAGGCTTTGGCCTGGTATAGCAGGACCTTATCGCCCACCTGGAAATCCCTAAGTTTCAATGATCGATCATGCCATGCTTTTTGTCGTCATTTGTGGACTTGTTGAGCATGAATGCTGATCCGTCATGTTTCACAGAGTTGCTCCAGATGGAATAACCTATTTGCTAGATTTTGAGGAGTATCGAGCTCAAGGTTGTAGGCTACTCGAAGGGAGGGAATATGGAATTCCATAGGCATAATGGCTTCTTGACCATTTGTGAGCTGGAAGGTGGTTAATCCCGAAGCTCGCTTCGGGGTAGTGCGATAAGCCCAGAGAGCAGCATGGAGTTTGAGTTCCCAATCAGATCAGCTGGATTCGAAGGTTTTGGTGAGAATGCCACATAGGATTTTATTGGTGGATTCTACCAAGTCGTTGCAGTGTGGATAGTATGGGGAACTTTAGCGATGTACCACAAAAATTTGGAAAGAAGATTTGCTATGACAGAGTTAAGGAAATGTGTTCCCCTATCACTGATAAGCTCTAGAGGACATCTGAACCGAACTATAACCTGTTCAAAGAGAAATTTGGCGGTGGAACGAGCGTCAGCATTGCGAACAGCTCTTGCTTCAACCCATTTGGTGCAGTAGTCTGTAGCTACTATGATGTAACGAGATTGTGTGTGTCGAGCAGCAGGACTAATAGGTCCGACATAATCAATTTCCCATTTCTGAAAAGCTTGATCAGTGGTTACAGGGTGTAAAGGCATGTAGTCTGTTTTTTGAAAGCGTTTTGTGCGTTGGCAGACATCACAAGCCTTAGTGTAATTGTGCGTATCCTTGAAGAGTGTTGGCCACCAAAAACCAGCCAAGAGGATTTTCTTAGCAGTTGTTTCAGAAGAGAAATGGCCGGCACCAATACCTTCATGAGTGAGGGAAATTACAGAGGGGATTTCTCCTTCAGTAAGACATCGTCGGATAATTCCATCTAACCCTGGCTTGTAGAGTTGTCCTGCAATTAACGTATAAGGTTTAGTTTTGAGGACCAACGCTCGTTGTTTGGGTTTAGAGAAAGAAGGATCCATCTGCCCTGAAGTTAAATATTCGGTAATTTCTTTAGCCCATACAAGTGTAGAGTCAACTTGGAAAAGGATTGCATATGGTAAATCATCATTGACGCCTTGATCAGGGGTAGGAAGGGTAGGGATTCGGGATAGATGATCTGCTAAAAAATGCTGAACTCCTTTACGAACCACGATCCTAAACTCAAATTCTCTCAATAATAGGATCCATCTAGTAATACGACCTGTGGTGCAGGTCTTGTTGATGAGATACAACAGTGCTTGATTTTCACTAAAGAGCGCAAAAAATTTTCCTAGAAGATAATGGCGAAACTTCTGAACCACATATACAATTGCCAAGGCTTCGCGTTCGATAGTGGTATAATTGACTTCAGCAGGTATCAATTGTCGACTAAGAAAACAAATTGGGTAATCCTTTTTGAATTCTCCCGGTTGGGTTGAGCATTGCTCCAATGGCATACTTGGATGCATCGGTATGCACATGGAATTCTTTAGAATAATCAGGAGCTCGGAGGATGGGTGCTTTGGTAAGGGCTTCTTTGAGTTGATTGAAGGCGACGCATTGTTCATCCGTCCATTTGGGAACTACAACTACTTTGTAGATTAAGCGGGCTTTGTTAGCAAAATCGAAAATAAAGCACCGATAGTAGTTGGCGTGGCCAAGGAAGGAGTAAACTTCACGTATCGTATGCGGTTCCGGTAGATTTCGAATGATAGGATCTTTTCAGGGTCAGTGGCAATGCCATTTCGTGAGATAATATGTCCCAACACAATACCATGGGTTATCCAAATCTAGCATTTTTCAAGATTAAGAGAGATACCGAAGCGTTGACATTGGATAAATAAATTTTGAGCACAGACAGATGACGTATTTCTTCGGAATGTGCTCCCAAATCGTCCAAGTAAACTTCTAAGGTATCGCCCATCTATTGGGAAAAGGCCACTTGCATAACACGTTGGAAGGTGCTAGGAGCATTGCAGAGCCCAAAAGGCATGACTTTCCAGCAAAAGGTTCTCCATTCTGTGGCAAAGGTGGTTTTGTGTTGATCTTCTTTGACGATTTGGATCATATTATATCCACTAAAGCCATCTAAGCAGGAGTAAGCCTCATCTCCTGCTAGATTTTCTAAGATGGATTCTCCGAAAGGTAATGGAAAATGATCACGTTCAATGACGGCGTTAAGTTTCTTAAAATTGACACAGATCCGGAGTTTTCCATTTTTCTTGGGGACGATGACAATTGGGGAGACCCACTCAGTATACTCAATTTCATATATTAATCCCGCATCTAAAAGGCGTTGTAATACTTCTTTGATCTTGGCCTTATAGATGAGATTGCATCTGTACGGATGACTCGTAGTGGCCTCGCACCCGGTTTAAGTGGGATACGGTGCACAACTACTTGGGGTGAGACGCCTTTCATGTCTTTATTGGTCCAGGCAAAGATATGTCGATATTTTCGCACGAGCTTTTCAAGCTGTCTTCATTGTTCGCGATTGAGATGAGCTTCGATGTGGACAAGATATTCGTTGGTTTCATTTGGCTCACTCAGGGAAAGGGTTATGGTTTGTGCAGGGCCTTCGTAGGGTGAATTACCAGTGGGCTCACATTGAGCTTGGGGTAACTTGATTGTGACATCCTCGATCGTATAGTCCTTAAAGTATGCAGAAACATCATGGGCTGGAGATTCGAGGGGGGCCTTGCCTTTATCTTGCCGAGATGGTGCTTTTTTGGGGATGGGTGTAGAGGCAATCTCAGGAACTTCCCGAACAGTTGTGAGGTCACTTGGCGGTTGGATTTGAAGTGGTTTTTTCATTTTCTCTTTCTCTCATCATCAATTTGAAAGATAGTATCCTCCTCACAGAGATCCCATGGATAGTGTGGGCGTTTGGGATGGTAGAATTTTGTCTCAGGTTTTTCACTTGCAACCTTGGTAATGGATTCCACCTTGGAAGCATGTTGCGGATAGGTCATTGGGGGAAGTGCTTCCATATAGTTGAGTATTTGAATATCAGAAATGTCCATATCTTCTGGGCAATTCTGAATTCGTAAGACGTTCTCATCATCAACGAATAAATTATCTGATTCATTAGTAGGTAGCCATGCAACATTTCACAGCTCATCATGGTGTGGAAGAATATCAACAAAATTGATATTGATGATGGGTGTATTTAGATCAAGTAATTGGTCGTGATTGATTGGGTGTGGAGAGGTACAATTATCCCGATGTTGAACACAGTAATCGGCATTCACATAGTCAATGGTAGCTAGACCGTGACTCCAGTTTATGATATCAGTAGATTTAACATAATGACCTTTTTCATGGTTGGACTGGTATGGCTCAAACATTGAGCTGGTGGTTGAGGATCCCTTGTCATATATGCGTGCAGGTTTGCATTGAGTCAATTGTGACAAAATTGTCACGATTATCAAAAGTGACTCGGCCTTTGCTCCAGTCATGAACGACTCGTGCATTGGTGAGCCACGAACGACCAAGTAGTAATTCATAAGAATAGGCATTATTGGGAATATCAAGTACTACAAGGTCAACAGAAAATTTGAGACCTCCTAGTTTGATCAACATGTGCGGAAGGAAACCGGTAGGTCGGACCACACTTTGATCAGCCATTCGAAGCTGACAAGTAGGTTTGGCTAGCTTGTCTCTCAGATTCCATTCCATCATGAGAGATGTGGAAATGATATTAACCCCGGAACCTCCATCGAGTACTGCTAAAACTTCACGGGATTGATGATGGGTAGCTGGGATTTTGATGGCCTCATTCGCTGAGTGGATTGGTTAGATGTAAGGGCATTTCAGACAACTCATCAATAATGGTGGTGGTATTGGATTGGATCTGTTGTTTCCACTGGCCAGCATGCTTCCAGAGGACATGGAAGGGAAGAGTGACATTGGCTTGTAGTAAATCTCCCCAAACTTCGGTACCTTCAAGGGTTTTGCTTTCAAAGGGCTTGTGAGGTACTTTATGAGAAGAGGAAGATTGTTTGTCGGCATTACGGATTTGCTGGCGATACTCATGATGCAGCCGAATTTCTTCAGATGGGTGAGGATAAACTATCGGGGTTGAATCATCACTTGGAGGAACAACCTGCGGTTGAATTTTGCTGGGTGCAAGTGTAGGGGCTTGGCGTTGGGTTTGTGCCCGAGTCAAGACCCAAGCAGGATGAGTTTCAACTGGTAAAGTTTCTACTTGCACTGAACAGACTGGAGCAGCAGGTTTGGATCGGGATAGGCAGTCCTTCACGTGATGTTCAATACCACAATTTTCACAAGCTAGAGGGAAACAGAGTTTATCTGGGCAGCGAATACTAGGATGTTTAACTACACAGATAAAGCATCCTCGTATTGCGGGTAGTTGATGTGTAGCATAGACAGCTTGGTTTGGATTATAAGCTTCGGCATTGGGATCCAGTGATTGAGCATTAGAATCATAGGTATAATAAACAACCGTTTCAGTAGAGTAGTGTGGTTGAGTATTGTCTTCCACATAGTAGGTGGCCGAATTGATGGTATTCGGATCAAGATAATGGACAGCGTTTTCTGGGACAGGTTGGTTAACAACAAACTATTGACGTGGGGATGGATATTGATTTGGTGCAGGTGGTCGTGGTTGGTAAACCCCTGGTCGTGGCACAAGTTGTTGTGGCAGGTAGGGGCGGTAAGCTCGATAAACGGTGGGTCTGGTGGTTGCTGGGAAATGATTTCGCAGTTGAGGGCATTAATTAGTAGTGTGATGCTGTTAGAAGATTGGACACCAGACATTTTCTCTTGCTGGAAAGGATTTCTCAGCAATCTGTTTCATGGCGGTTTGGAAATCGGCAGTGAGTTTATCCATATGTGATTATTGAGCTTTTTGCCAGGTTTTCATTTGATGTAGAAGTCTAGAAGACTGAGCAATATTATTAGAGTTAGGACGATCCGGATTCTTAGATTTCTTTTCGCGATAGTCAAAGTCATCATCAGAACCTTCGTCTTCTTCACGGATAGCATCGGTCATTACATCTTTAAGTTCATAAAGGTCAACTGGTTTGAGTTCACGACGGATGTTTTTAGACAATCCAACTAAAAATAGTTTTATGGCCATTCGTTTAGTGATATTTTCATCAACACATTCTACTTTGAGACGTTTAAAACGCTCAATGTAGTTTCGAACAGACTCTTCGCGACGCATCTTGATATGAGTAATTTGAATGAACGGGCTCTAAGTCAGTTTGGATGGTTTAAAATGCTTGATGAGAGCATCCTTGAGGGTGGTCCAAGAAGCAAGATCAGGAGTTTTGAGATTCAAGTACCACTCCTTGGTGGTGCCATAGAGTACAATGAGAAATAGGCGAAGCTTTTTAGTTTCAAAGGTATCTCCATAAAAACGGCATGCATTATCAAAGTCTTGGAGAAATCGGACTGGGTCAAATTCTCCATCGTACTTTGGTGCATCGATACGTGAAATTCTTCGTTCCATTTGTGGAGGAGGCGGATTAGAAGATTCAGCACAGTGACGAGACATGATGCAAGATACAGATGAGCAGGGCAGGACTGTACTTGGCAAAAAGGGCAGTTTGCTTGCAGAATGGATAGTGTAGGACAAAAATTGGTCTTTCTGATTGTTATAGAATTTGCAGACAGGCTGAGAAATCGTGGAGAGGCAGATAAATTTAACTGTAATACTCGCGAATTCTGAACAAGTCTTCTGAATGTCGAAATAGTGATTTTTGAGATTTTTTGAAAAAAAATTGGCATTTCAGAATTCGCGGATAGTACAGGGAAATCGTGTGCTGTGAGGGCAAATTCTAACAGAGAGGTTTGACTGGCAGATAGGGAATGTAGAGAAAGATATGATGTTCTGTCAGTAAACGGGCAAAATCTGTGAGATAGAATTCGCGGAGCTGCTGAAGGACTGATCTTAATGATATCTAGCCTCAGTGAAGTCAGCGAATTCTAAGACAAAGATTTTGATGAGAAATAAGGGATTTTGACAGTATAACAGGCTGTTTTCTCAAAATCTGATTGTGGTCAGAATTCGTGGAGGTGATAAAATGAAAGGTCAGGGTCTGTTAGGGCTGCAGACAGACTGGCGAATTTTGATATACCTGTTTGGTTGTGAAAAAGGTCACTTGGGTCACTTCTTTTGAAGAAAATGCCCAAGTTGACTCTTTTGTTGCTTCCCCCTGGTTTGAAAAGTTGCTCCGCAGCTCATGTAGGACTTGGAGAGATGACGCGTGCTGTTTGTTGGTAGATAGAGATAAGCACACAAGCAAACATACAACACGAAAGCAAGAAATAAAAGAAAAAAAGGAGAAGAAGCTAGGTAGAAAAATACTTAAAAAGCGGCAACGACGCCAATGTTGGAAGTCTTTCTAGTGAGTGCGGTGGCTAGATCTACTTACGGATGTAGTATAGGGATGTAGAGAGTCGTCCACTTTTTAGGTTTCTACAATAAGCTTCAACGGGAATATGGACAAAAATGAGAGCACTAAGGCTTACCCAACTAGTGCCCGAAACGGAAATAAACTAATTAGTAACAACAATAAAAATCCTTGCTAAGGCTTACCCAACTAGCAAGGTGACTAGACTAATTCTGGATTAACACCCGAAGGGTAATAAATGAGATTGCGGCTAATACTAAACAAATAAGCAATAATGAACATGCCACAATAAAACCGATGAAAAGGAGGCAAAAGGAGGCTCGAGCACCTTCCCTCAAGCTATGCACCTTTCCAAGGGGAACACAAATGAAATAGAATGATAATTATCTAGAACTTCTAACTTAGGATTTAGAACTTCAATTTTCTTAACTTAGGATAACTTAAGATAAAATATTTCTAATCTTAAGTTTCCTAAGTCTAAGTTCTAAATCTAAGTTTAAGCTATTTTATTATTATTTAAGCTTCTACTCATGGACTTACAAAACATATGCCATGGCTTGAAGTTTATTGACAGATACTCATACGTGGTCTTACAAAACACATGCCACGGAGTTTTATTTTTTTATTTTTTATTTTCTCTATGTTAGCACAGTTGCTAACATCTTCTTTCCAAATTTTTTGTGGTACATCGTAAAAGTTCTCCATACTATCCAAGATGTAATGGCCAAGCGGAATCCACCAATAAAATCCTATGTGGAACTCTCACCAAAACCATCGAATCCAGCCGATCTGATTGGGAACTAAAACTTCATGCTGCTCTATGGGCTTATCACACCACCCCGAAGAGAGCTACAGGCTTAGCTCCTTTTCAGCTAGCATATGGCCAAGAATCTGTGATGCTTGTAGAATTCCATATTCCATCCCTTCGAGTAGCCTACAATCTTGAGCTAGATAATCGACAAATCCTAGCAAACAAATTATTCCATCTGGAACAAATATGTGAAACACGTCAGATCAGCATCCATGCTCAACAAGTTTACAAATGTCGACAAAAAACATGACATGATCGATCCTTAAAACTGAAATCAGAGATAAGTCCTTCTCTACTAGGCCAAAGCCTTTAAAGGCAAACTGAAATTTTCTGGCCAAGGACCTTATGTCATTCAGAAAATCTTTTTCTCTGGATATGTACAACTCCAAACCCTTTAAGGCGATATCCTAGACACTCTGGTCAATGGGAGCAGATTGAGAAAGTACAATGAGCCCTGTCTTTATCTTGATATGTATTAGTTGTTTTCTTTCGTACAGTTCTTCTTTACTTTTCTTTACTGCCTGTCTGTCATTTCAACGAATTTTGTTGTGTTTTCTTGTTCACACCATCAAAATACTATCTAATCAAGCATACAATCACTTTTTTTTTCTGAGAAAATCACAAAAGTCATTCTTTTCAGAATATTTGTCTCACCACCATCTCAGATAGAATTCGCCTGACCCCTTTTTTACAGTGCACGATTCATTTTTAGCCTCCACAAATTTTGTCTTAGAAACAAACTTTTCAGAAATAGAAAAAGTTAGTTTTTTGCATCATATACCCATTGACAAAATTCGCAGAAAATTCGCTGAAGTTCAGAATAATCTCCACAATTTCTCTGTCATCTCCGCAAATTCTGATCAGACACATTTCTATTATGTCAGACATTTTTTCTATTTTGAGACACAAAAATTACTTACAAGAATTCGTCGACCCTCAGAACACTATCTTGAAATTCATGATCATTAGTAGGAAATCGTGGACACTGAGGACGATTTCTGGGTAAAGTTGCAAATTTCTAACAAAAAAGTCTATATACAAACCTCCACCTTTCTCTCCACAAATTCATTCTATATTCTGCTCTTGAGTTCATGCCAAATTTTTTCCGAATTTTTCAACTTTCTAGAGCAATCTAGAATCTCTGCTACCATGGCCTCCCCCGACTCCTCACTCTCTCTGCATCATCGTAAGTCCCCTAGGCCTTATTCAGGGGATATTTTTATGATCTGTATCAAGAATTATGCTGAGCAGCTGATCCTGGACAAGGATATACTGACAAACCTTGGATTTTATCTGACTCACTTCCGTGACCAGCAGAGCAAGAGCATGAGCCGGGCGGCCTACACATCATATTCGGATGAATTCCACACATTTAAGCTCACATCTAAGAGTGGCAGTTCCACCATTATCAATATCTCTCCTGCACATATACAGAGCATTGGATTTCTTAATCTCGGAGAGATGATCTATGGAAAAGGCACGAATTATGATGCCAAGTACTTTACCAAGTTTTTGACAAAGGACGGCAAGACTATTGCCCAAACCAACGACGAGATTGCCATCCGCCTCCTCACAGATTCCCATCTCTGGGCGGCATCAGAAATTCTCGTCACCATAGTCGAAGTCCATACTACCAAGATGGATCACATACCACCAAGCTATCTCTTCTCCTTGACCATCACTATGGACAATCCCACTCAGAACTACAAGTGGGCTGAGAAGATATCAGATAAGCTGTGCGGGGCCCTGAAAGCTAGGAAACCAACTACCAAGTGTGGATATTTCCTCCACATGTTGGTCACCAACCAGTTGGGATCTCGGGCGGCTGTTGCCATCAAAGAGCTTGAGGATATCTATCCGAACACCAAGAAGCGAGCCATCCCAGCAGAACCTGTTTCATCAGCACCACCAACTAAGAAGTAGAAAGGGAAGGCAGTCAGCATGAAAGCCAACGTACCTCAAGAAATTTTATCCACTGACATCAGGACTGAATATGCTGAATCCGGAGGGAGCCTTAAACCCTCTCAGGTCCCAAAAGAGGTCTTAGCCCAACAGGAAGCCCTTCTCCAACAGGCTACGGCAAGAAGACAGACGGTACCAACAGCAGGTAGTTCAGTTGATGTAGGCACTTCTGATTCCAGTTCTATGGGCGTATTCCTGTCCACAACGACAACTTCCACAGCTCCAACTTCCTCACTTGCTCTTACATTTCTACCACCACCCCAACCATTTGCCGCTACCTCCAACCCGTCATTCACTCTTAACACGGGCTTCGAATCCGCACTTCCAAGGCTTGTCGCAAAGGACTACACACAAAGGTATGGTGTTGATTATTTCGACACATATTTGCCGATGGTCAAGATGACAAGCATACGACTGCTCCTTGCATACGCTACACAACACAATCTAGAATGGGGTCTACAAGGGTTGAAGCCAACAAGATTTGCCATCAAGCTGGCAGATCAATCCTGCGTGAAACCAAAAGGTGCAGTTGTCGATATCCCTGTAAAAATAGCAGGCATGCAGTTTGTGATCACTTTTGTAGTCATGGATATACCAACTGCATACCGTGTATTACTGGGAAGACCATGGTTGAGGACTGCGCAAGTAGTACACAACTGGGGCACGAGGAAACTCACCTTCGAGAACAGAGAGCAGGCTGTGAAGGTTGATCCAACCACATGTGAACCTATTGCACCCAAGGCTGATGACGGATCATCTACGATAGATCACACGATTGATTGCCCAAGCCCAGCCAAGGGAGGTCACTATGATTCAGAGACAGATGTTGTGAGATGGCCGGATGCATTAGCAACTATTGACTGTCGGGCATATCAATATGAATCAGATCCTGAACCCAGTACATCTTCACCCAAGTGTTACACTATGGACACACCAATCACATTTGGGACGAATATGATAAACGTAGCATGGCTCTCAATGGAACCTATTGAGAACCTAGTGGACAATGATTTAGTCCCTTGGTAACATGCTCTAACTTATAATAAGAAGATTGAGCTAACTGATGACCAGGTCCTACACCACATGGACCCAGATCACTACGGAATCAAGAAAGTACCAGCTCAACCGCCGCAAAAGTCTACCATGGTGAAAGTGTCAAGGATCGATCCACCCAAGGCACCTGTGAATAAGAAGAATCAGTTGAAGCAACACTACAACCAGATGATCCGATGGAGTGATCTACTCGAAGAGGCGCTAGCTACGGTAGATGTTGATATTCGCAACCACGAGGCGAATGTCACGACAGTTCCGATGAAAGGCAACAAGGACGGATCTACTAAAATGACAAAAAAGGACAAAAAGAAGGTGTTGGATTCCTTGAAGTCAATCAGGATGGACTCAGATACAACGTCATCTTCTACACAGGTCAAAGAAATTCAAAAGATGACCAGTCGGGCTAAGATCAATATGCTGAAAGAGCAATCTCGACGAGCGTCAGTTCACGAGATGACGACGTGGTAATTACGATGCCGCAAGCTCAACAAGAACCTGATCAAAGTCAGGCACCAGCGGAACAAGTCTTCGAGGGACCTGCACGAACACAGCCGATGAACCTGGCCGAGCCAGGTGAAGAAGAAAAGATAGTGCATGTGGGAGAGCAGTTAACGCCCACACAGTTCAAGAGAATACGATCATTGTTGGTGGAGTATAAAGACTGTTTTGCCTAGAGTTATAGTGATCTTAAGGGCATTCCACCAACAATAGTCCAACACACTATACCCTTGCTAGATGGAGCAGTCCCCAAGGTAAGCCGTTACTACCACTGCAACCCAAATTATACAGAGCTGATCAAACAGGAGTTGCGAAAGTTGATGGATGCAGATTTCATTTATGAAATCTAGCACACAGAATGGGTATTGCCGATAGTTCTAGTACCCAAGAAGAATGGCAAAATGCGGATTTGTGTGAATCTGAAGGCGCTAAATGTCAAAATATTGAAAAATCTATCTAATGTTGTGAGTATGGGTCCTAAAAATGCCAAAGATGAATTGAGCTCTTTTGGCTTAGTAAAGACCCATCTTAGAATAAAATATTCAAGGTAGGTAGAAGTAGAAAATCGAGCTACCATAGGAATTGCCATTTGTACTTTACATGCCACATTTAATGCATGAAAAGACTATGTGGCACAGTTAGACATAGTGAGGTGGCTTGGATAAGTCTAGATAGCTTGAGAGGTGGATCCACAACTCCAATTCAACTCAAAGTAGGAGAAGAGTCCATGGATCTATATATATGTGATGTACTCTCATTGAGAAAATGATGAAATTTGTGTGTAATGCAAATTTGGAGACAAGCTCTTTGTGCCCTCTCTCTCTCCACGAGTTTTTTACTTGCTATCTTCTCTCTCTAGCCAAGTAGAGACATTTATGATGCTTAGTCTTATGTTTTGTTGACAGATCTTGCTTGTAACACAATAATATTGCTTGTATGATCAGCTTTCCTATTGACAACCAATGCTAGTTTGATCTTTATGGTGTTATTGTGCTTAGGAGATCAAAAAATACATGTGTAAGGCATCCCACACGTGTGAAAGGAGATGAGGATGAGTCCTCTCAAGCTTCCACATCCAAGAAGAAGAAGAAAAACATCAAGTGTTTCTTTTGTGGCAAAAAGTAGCATTATGCCACCAATTGCTTCAAGAAGAAGAGTCAATTCAAGCAAGCCAACATTTCTAATGAAGAGAAGGAAGATGCTCATGCAAGTGATGGAGAAGGATCTCTTATGGTCTCGAGTTTTTCTTCATCATCTTTCAAGAAGGATGGTTCGTGGTATATCGACATTGGAGCTTCCTCACATATGTGTAGCTCCAGGTATTCTTTTTCATCCATGTCACCTTATGAAGGAGCCAAGAAGTCCATCTACATAGCAAATGATCATGAGTGTGCTATTGAAGGCATAGGGACCATTCCCTTAAAGCTTTCTTCATCAAAAGTTCTTTCTTTGTCTAATGTACTTTTTGTTCCCAAGTTAACAAAAAATCTTATTAGTGTTGGGCAATTGTTTGATAGTGGACTAGATGTGAATTTCAATGTTGATACATGTACAATCAAGAAGCATGATGAGATCCTTGTTTTTGGGTCTAGATATGGTGGAATCTACAAGCTTGATCCCAAAGAGTATGCTAACTCTTGTGATAGTGCTTTTGCTACTCATATGTCTTTGGAGGAACTATGGCATAGAAGGTTGGGACATCCTAACTATAATTCTATGGTGTCCATGGTCAAGAAAGCCAAAGCTATTGACTTGCCTAATCTTATCTCCAAGAATTTCAAGCCATGTGAGGCTTGTGCCATATCTAAGTCTCATAAGAAGCCTTTTTCAAAGTCATCTATCAAGACTACACATCCATTGGAGCTGATACACTCGGATGTGCACTTCTCATCTTCAAAGAGCAAGGGTGGTGCTACTTGCTTTGTAACTTTCATTTATAATTTCACTAGATTTACTTGGGTATATCTTCTAGCTTCAAAATCTATGGTGTTTGACTATTTTCTAAAGTTCAAAGCTCTAGTTGAAAATCAATTTTCTTACAAAATCAAGATTCTTAGAAGTGATGGAGGTGGTGAGTACACTTCCAATAAATTTCATGATTATTGTGAGCTTGAAGGCATTAAAAGGGAGTTTTCTTGTGCATATACACCAATTAAGAATAACTTGAACAAGCTCTCCTTCCTTAATGCTCTCATCAATGCAAGATAACTCATCAGTCAAAGCCTTCACTCTCAAAACAAAAATATTTGGACTCTCTTCATTCTTTTGCAAACTTTGAAAGGTTTGTCTTCTTAGAGTCAACACTCTAGAAGTAGACTTGGAGTCATAAAGCTTCTTTAATGAATCTCAAACATCCTTTGATGAAGTACTCTTACCAACTTCCTTGAGAAGTTCATTGGTAGCATTCATCTTGATCATGTGTAGAGCTCTTTTGGCCCTCTCGTCATACCTCAATTGTTCTTGTTGTGTTGTCGGCCTCTCCTCCAAACCTACAAAAATATCCAAAACATCATTCATCTCACGAAGTGATTCCATCCTCACTATCCACAATGAATAGTTGCTTGAGGTAAGTCTATCATTGCCTTTCAACATGTATCCACTTGATGTAACCATGTTGCAATGACCTGACTTTCAACTTGTTCCAATGCACAAAGCACTCTTTTGAAATATAACAAATGTTTCCAAAAAGAAATCACAAAGATATGGAACCTCTCAATTCTCTTCTAACACTTATATCTAGCAAGTCAACACATAAAATGTAGAAATCTTGATCAGGCTATTATGATCTATCCTCAATCTAATGACTCTTGCCACTTCCTAAGATTGAAGTACACTCTAATGAAGTTCAGTAACCTCACAAAATAGAGATCCAATCAAAATTAGGATTTTGACAAAATCACAAGAAATTGAATATTTCAAATTCTACACGCAATTGCCTAAAACTTGATATAGAATCTTGTAGCCTCAAGTGAGACCTTCCTAATGCATTCAAAATTGGCTATTTCTAGTAAGTGTGGTGTGAAATCGAAATTCCTCAAGTTCAATAACCTAAAATGAGATTTGATCTACAAAAGATCCAATCTACATCTACAAGATACTTGATTTTTGGGTATAAGTCAATCTCGCATGCTCTAGCATTGATATCTTCACCAAATCCTTGATAGATGTGCTTGATCCTTTCATAACCTGCAACACAAGCTCTGATACCATGTGAAGAATTTGGGATCATTCAAGATCCAAATCCATAACCTGATCTTTGGTTAGAAATAGATCAACTCTATCAATCTTGCTAATGTGGAAATATCAATATCTACTTAATGAAAGAGATGCAAAATCACTAAGAACCTGATCAAACATCAAACATAAGATATGATGAAGTTGCCATCCATACAAAAATAGTAAGCTACTGTATTTTACACGTGTGGATCCCAAAATAACATAAAATAAGCATTCTACACACAAGATTGCAAGATGTCACCAATATAGTGCACCAATGGATAGATGAACCCAAGAGAACCATGTATAAGCATGAAATGAGATAAGAGAGAGAATTTCTTCTCTTCCCATGAGTTACATTCTTTTATAACAGGTCCTAGCCTAATTTCAAACTTTGGTTTCCCTCCATAATGAAAAGCCCAACTATTATTGTGACTAGATCCAATGTCTCTACTACTCAAATTGAATCTATCAAAAACTCATGTACTATACTTTCCCACACTTTCAAAAAGTGTTTATTCAAATGCTTTTATACTAACATAACTTTGAAAAGTCAAACTCTAAGTCTAATATGAAAATTGGCCTCAATTGTGTATTTGGCAATTTATCAAAGCATGACCAATATTGACTAAATTAGTTGAAATCTTTCACAAAAAGTACACCAAGTGATGTTCTATGCTTTATGAACAGGTCTTTTCCCAATGCTTTCATGAAGATATCAGCCACACACTCCCTTGATGAGACATGTTGAAGCTCCACCTCCTTTGCCATGACTTGTTCTCTCACAAAATGATATGCCACCTCAATATGCTTGCTCCTAGCATGAAAAGTAGGATTTCTTTCCAATATTTGGGCTGAAATGTTGTCACAAACGATGATTGGACTCTCTGAAAAATCTAGCAAGTGAAGATCACTTACCATCCTCTTGATCCATAGCATTTCCTTTGCACAAGATGTAAGTGCTTTGTACTCGGCCTCACTAGATGACAATGAGACAGTAGCTTACTTTTTTGACAATTAAGAGATAGCTCCATCACCTTTAAAGATAGCATGTGCACTTATGGACTTCCTATCAATTTGATCTCCTAAAAAATCTAAATCTGAAAATCCAAACAAGTTAGGTGATGATCCTCCATAAACAATGCCAAAATCTTGAGTTCCCAATATATATCTCAAAACCCTCTTTCCTAGGTTCCAATGATCCTCACTAGGATCTTGCATACATTGGCTTAATCAGCCAATGCAATAGCTTAGATCATGTCTTGTGATGGTTAGGTATATGAGTGAACCAACTAGCTTTCTATAGAGAGTAATGTCTGTGAAAAAAGTACAAAAAGGACCAAGAGTGGATCCTAATCTGATCCTCAAGAGGGATCGGTTGTCAGATTACTTGATCTATCAATCTACTTCAGATTAACATCAATCTAGATCAATTCTAGACACAAAATCCTAACAAGAACAATCATTAATTGAAGGTAAGTGTATTTTATGGTTTCACACGTGTGAAACACTGTCTGAGTACGGACTCCAACCTGAAAATCAAGTACACATTGATAGAACCTCAAAACAATCAAAACAAATGTAGACAAATGGAGAGAATCACTCAAAATTGCTTCCAAAACCAAGATTGGTGTCTCACATTGATTATGGCCAAATGTGGCTCTATATATACAATAAGTGGGAGCTCGTGGTACTGATCATCCCTCTGATCCCACATGTGTGAAGGTGCTTTGTCATATGATGATTCATCATGCAAAACTGACACTTGGACAAAACCTTCTATTTTGAGCACTTTTGGTCCATTTTCCTTCTATATGGAGATCTACTTGGAAATCTTCTAGAAGTCAAAATTTGCCTACTTTAGCTTATTCCACACATGTGAGCTGTCCTCTACACATGGGATATGACACCTAACCAAAGGATGTGGCTCATGCAATCAATAGATTGATGCCATGTGTCATATGTCTAGAAAACTAGTTTTTGGCCTTTTTAGCCACTAGAACTTGAATTAAATCATATGTACAACCTATATGATTATGGTACATGACAAGTACACTATTTTCACACGTGGAAACAGGCTCCACACATGTGTGTTTATCTATATACAAGATTTTTGGCCTCTACCAAGCTTATTTTTGCATTTTTCACAATGTCCTTGAAGGATCTTTCATTACCTCTTATAATTAGCTTTACATTTGACTCCATTAGTGTATCACAAGACTTTGCATCTACCATATGAAATCTTTTTAGAATAGAATGAACATACTTCTCTTGACATATGAATGTAGATTGAGAAGTTTTAAATACTTATATTCCCAATATATAATGCAAAATACCAAGATCATGCACCTCAAACTCCTTTTTGAGTGCAATCTTTATATCATCAATATATTGATCGTTGCCTCCACTCAATATGATATCATCCACATAGACTAGAAGAATAGTAACATAATTTCCAGCAAATCTAAAATAAAATAAATGATCATACTCACTCATAACAAAGTTTTGAGAGAGTAGGAATGTGTTAAGCTTAGCATACCAACTCATTGGTGCTTGCTTAAGCCCATACAAACTCTTTTGTAGATAACAAACACGATTTGGCTTGCCATGAGAGACGTAGCCCTTGGGTTGCTCCATGAACACTTCCTCTTCAAGATCTCCATTCAAGAATGCATTTCTAAAATCCAATTGCCATAGGTCCCACCCAAAAAGTGTAGCAATGAAATAATGACTCGAATGCTTACCATCTTTGCCACGGGTGCAAAGGTCTCATCATAGTCAATTCCATACTCTTGTGCATATCCTTTTGCCACCAACCTTGCCTTATACTTGTCGACTGATCCATATTGGTTTGTCTTCACTTTGAAGATCCATTTGCATCCAATAGCTTTCTTGCCTTTTGGAAGTTCCACCAATCTCCATGTTCCATTCTTCATAAGAGCTTGATATTCAAGATCCATTGCTTGGATCTACTCCTCTTTGTTCCTTGCTTCATCTATACATGTAGGTTCATCAAAAGAGGTTTGTAAAGCAAAACTTGTATCACCAACAATTTGCTTATTCTTTGTTGGTGTATGATGTGAAATGCTTGGTCTATGATTGATTACGATTGCAGCGGACGTGATGGAAGCAGAACACGAGAGGCGATTACAATGTAAAATGATGCCTCTACCAACAGTAAGAAAATAATGAACATAGTAGTAACTGCGATTTCAGGAACATGGATTGACTAGGAACAGAATCAAAAGCTTGTTATCCCTTTTGGGTTATCAATGTAGGAGTCTGAGGCTGCCGTAACAGTAGAATTGCAAAGCATTAGGCGTCTTGGACAGCCATGCGATCCTCTGTCTCTGATAACCGTGTTTGTGTGCAAGAGAGTGAGAGAGACAATTGCATTCAATCAAGAACGTAAGGATTGAATAGTAGCAAATCTGTATATATATAAAAGATAATCGTAACACAATACAATAGCGTTGATAAGAGCGTGCTCCTAATTACAGACTCAAAACAATAGCTACAGTTCTAGATATCTCTGTGTGTATAAATCACTAACTCTAAGGAGCTAGTTACTTAAGACCTTTTGGTCGTTGGATCACTCTGTGCATACAACACCTATCTATCACCCCTTATCTTCGCTCAAATACATATTTATAGCTATCATAGTCTTTTGATTTATTGTAATTACAGTTTACAAGATGATTAGTGCAAAGATATAGGTCGTCATGGCCATAGTCTGTCCACAATTGTTTGAACAATCGCTGGTTGTTCAATCAGTTTTTGATCGTTTGCTTTGTAGGTGATCGTTTGCTTTTTTTGTTGATAACCGTAAGTGATAACTTACGGAGTTAAACGATGAGATGGGTCTACCATTGTTAGTTGACTTCGTAGGAACTCGTAAGTCATCGTCGCTAGTCGACTTCGTTGATAATCGTAAGTAGGTTGCTTACGTTTAAAAATGGTTGAGGAGAGTTGACTCTGGTCATTTGTAGGAGGTCGTAAGAAGGTCACTTGCGGTGGTCGACAAGATTCCACAAGTGCTCGTAGATGGTAACCTACAGGTTTTAACTGTTGGAGAAAGAGGGGGTATCGTGTGTGAGAAACAAAAAATAGCTTGAAAAGAAAGACAAACACGAACGAGAAAACGAACTCGAACAAAAAGTGTTCGTGCACACCGGAATGAGCTATATGACTCTTTCCCTAAGTATGACTATGCCTATTAGAGATGCAATTATGGCCGTTCTGATTACATAGCTATCTGCAACCATGTCCTACGTTCTGCAGTACGTTAAGATTACCTCCTTGTTGAGAACCTTGCCCCTGATGTAGTGATATCTGATTTCTATTTCATGATTCTTCCTGCATGTTTATTGATCATTGATCTAGGGTCAGGTGAAACCAACTTTGGTTCTACGTCTGCTTATCTGATACCTGTAAGAATCACAAACTTAGACAGCCAATTTACCTGAAGAACGTCCACAACGGGCTTCCGGCATGGCTGAAAGGGACCCAGCTTGTAGATTATCCATTTCTTTATTAAGAAACTTCAAGATAAAGAATTAGTTCAAAAACTTGTCTTTTTCTTAACTTTTGGGTCCTACCTTGATTTAGGGCCATTCAAATGCATGCTTCCTCCATTAAAAGGGTAGAAAAAAATTGTACCTTGCAAGTGCAACTCCTCTCAGACAAAAAGGAGTGTTGTATTATGCAAATAAAGTGGATTGATCATTCTACGGGCATATGGTTGCTAAGCACCTATTTACACTAGTGCTCCTTTTGGCCTGTGTGAGTTTGATCCAACCTCTTTTCTCCAATTGCTCAAGTATGTTTGTAAGGGAGAAAACTGGGTATTCCATGCTTCATAGTCTATGGCCAGCCATGATCTCTTGCAAGCTCAATTTCCCTTCTAGAGCATCTCCATTGAATCATAGCTTTCAAAAATATCATGTACAGAGAAAGATCTTAAGTTTTTCCTTATGAAAATCATTTGCTCATAAATAAGACTTCTTGTGCCTATCTCCACCTTTATATGCAGTTTCTCTTGCAAATTCTCACTTTTTTGAAGTCATCCTACTAGAGCCTATTTGATACAGTTGACAATTTGTCAATTGGTGTGACAACGAGTGCACATTCCCCAAAACCTCAAAATTGTGAATCTTTTTGAAATTTTAGAATTCTGATAATTTTGCACTCAATTTTTTTGCCAGAAATGATGCTCTCTAATATAGTAGTAAGATTAAATTTGCATATAAGCACAATATCAAATCTTTTCATGATAGTTTGACTTACCAAAACTCCCAAACTAGTCAAATCACCCAAACTTCGTCAATCGACCTGATTCTTAGAATTCACTCTAGTAAATTCAATTGAAATATCTATCGGTTTGCACCTCAATGAGGTTTTGATACCGTGTTCAGGATCGAACAAAATTGCATATTGCAGATCTACTTTGCTATCAATCAGAGAGCTCAATAGACTTTAGAAAGAACATAAACTCTAAAATTTTGATTAGCATAATGAACTAAAGGAAAGATAAATATATACAACACTAGTTTTTGGGTGGTAATGTTGGAGGGCATGGCAGTCCCCATTACAAGACCATTGTCATGATTTAGTTTATCTAGTTAATGTGGCATTCACACTAGCTGCATTATTGGATAAATGAAAAAATTGCTAATCATGATGATGCATGTTGAACAAGTAAAAGATTGGGCTTATCTATAATAATTAAAATAATAATGTTCACGAGCCGGCAGCGTGAGCTGCCTGGAAACCACATTTTCCTTCATGTTTTTTTTTTTTTCTAGCAGCAGTTGTGCTGCCCCACGAGCAACCTTACCTTGCCTAGAAAAAAAACTCCCCATTTTTCAAATTTTGAATCCTCCCCTTTGCCCACACACCCAAAACCCTGCCCTACCCACCCAAAACGCCCGCTCGCCCGCAGACCCGCAGACTTGCAGACTCACATCGCTAGTAATATATAGTAAAATTGTATATGTTTTTGAGTAATATCAATCAATCTTTTCTCGTGTTGTCGCTTGAACTTGCCAGTGAACTATGTGTCATCTCTTTCTTTTATCATTTTATAAATATTAGCTCTAATCAATCAATGCATTTCATACACATCTTATTAACGTCTTGTTGCTGTGAAAAAAAAAAGTATGGATAAAGTTGTAAGATAATTTTTTTGAAGCTTTAAAGATGAAGTCAACATCAATAAAGCTTCTCAGTAGCTTGTAGTGCTCTAACAAGTCTGGAATAAAGTGTGATTTGCCTAGAAATATAATGCTTCTTGGTTTCCAAGGGGAGGCTCGAACCTGATCATTATAAACGCTTTGACACTTATATCTTTAAAGAGAAAGAAATTAATATACAAATTATATTGAGGCAATAACACTGTCAAATCCATCCATGGTAAAGAGTTTATGTATGGGTAGAAGATAGATCCTAAGGACAATGAACTCTTCAATAAAGAGATGAGCCTTTTGGATTATCTAGGCAAAATTCAAACAAAAAAAATCCTATGAAAGATAGGAAACATTGACAAGCTCAATTATGTGAGAACAAACCTTTTGGCAAGTAAGGAATGATAGATTATGTTGATGTATCCAAGAATCTACAAAGAGAAATATTTTCCTTTTCCTAGATGCCTAATAGATTAGATTAGATTTAACCATGAAGTGTAGAAGAAATTTATAAATAGAAGGAGGATAACGATTGCAAAATTATGTACCTTTTCATATATTATCATCACTTTGCTCCTTCGAATTTGTGATGGATGCCTTATATGAACACACGAAGGTGAATCTATGCTTAATTCATACACTTAGTCACCACATTTAAATGACTTTGGCATGAATTTCAAAACATATTAGACTCAAATTACTTTCAACTATTTTCTTTAGGGATTTCTTTATTGATGATAAGGTGTCATTGTAGTTGACTCCATGGAAGACCTGAAAGTCTAGAAATAACCTACTAGGTGAGGAATTTGTCTTTGAATTATTTCAAGTAGGCTAGCATAACTGAAACCAATCTGAAATGTGTATATCTAATAAGAATGGTTCTATTTTGAGATGTCTTCTTGCATATTGTAGCTTGGATTGGGTGACCCACATGCAAGCCCCATTTTTATTATTATCATGGTATGAATATTACCACTCTAGTGCCTTGGACATCATAAAAGCATGATATATTTCATGCACATGTTTAGTTAGTGACATACTTACCTTTGCACAAAAAAGGCATGACTCATGCCATCCATGATGATATGTTTTGACTTTGGATATCAATGCAACTAGAGAAAGTGCATAGTTCTCATGAGCAAATTTATCTTGATTGATACTGGTTTCAGATTTCATGGATTAGAGAGAGCATTTCTTTTCATTATAGCTTTTCTTGATCGTGATGAAAACTATGCAAGGCCCATATGTTGGAGTGCTGTAACACGGTTAAGGTGGTTAATCCTCAATTTTGAAATGAAGGCAGGGTCTGGGCTAGAGGGTCTGAGATAGTTCCATTCGTGGGACTTGACATAAAAACATCTATGTGCTTGTATCCTAAGTAAGCCTTGGCTTCACATGTATGGGTGCATTTGCTCAGAGCCCATGCTTCAACATGGGATTTTGCACACTGTGGGCATATTTAGCTAATGTCAAGGATTCATTCATTGGCTTAAGTTACATGTTTCAACTATTGTGAGTATCTGGCCTCCCCTTATATTTCAAAAGGAAAATGGCTACTTTGCAACATCATACATCCCAAGATAAAGTAGCAACATAAGTGATGTACCATCCAGGCAACTATCTATAAATGTGTCACAACATCACAAATTGGAAGGAAGTGGTATAGCTCTCAAGAATGAGGGCACGATCCTCATGTAATGCCTTGTCCTGAATTTCAAATCAAAGTGAACTTGATGCAACATTTGTGTAGTTAACCTTCTTGCAATCCATGATTGTGATTTGCCTTGAGTTTGGACGTCCTCTTCATGGGAATTTGGGAGGTGTTTAAAGAGAACATTTACATTACTTTATTAAGTTGGAGCAAATCTTGGTCCTTCCAATGGAGCACCTTTGTGCGGCCTCCATGTTATTCAAGATATTCTATTTGTTAAAAGGATGTAGTAGGCCTTGTTTGCCTTGCTTTTCCACATTGCTTTGCTGGGCCTTTCCTTTGCCAATGCCTATTTTAGATTTAGTCGGCTCCTCTTCTCTTTAGTCTCCCCCCCCCCCCCCCCCCCCCCCCCCACCCCCCCAACTCTTGATATAGGATCATGCTTTGGAGTGAGGGGATGTCCTTTGCAAATTCCTTGGGCATTTTACTCATTCATATTGCAAAAGAGAAATACATGGATAAGAATGCCTGGTAACATTATACACGAAGAATTTAACTTTTAAAGTCAGTTCTAAGCCCTCAAAATTCAAACTAAAACTGCTAGTCTATTATGGCAGACTGATTTCCATCGTATATTGGCTACAAGTGCTATTTACCGTTGCGTTAACTATCACAATTGACATGTAATTAAAACTATTTTTAAAGGTTCCTTGGTAGATTGATTTTGGAGATCAGACAACAGAGTCTTTTCTAGGAAGTATTTGATTTCTGGGGTGCTATCATATGATTGTGAGTTAAATTTGTTTCTTTTGTGAGCTTTAAACGAGGTGAGTTAAATTCTGATCAGTTGTAGGTTGGTGAAGTCTCTTTGCCCTTTAGGTAATGGTTTGTAATTGGAGAGCAATCTTGATTGTCATTTCCTTAATATGATGACTTTTATCTTTGTATGTTGGCTTTTGCTTGTTTGTCTGAAGCTCGATTTTTGGAGGGAGGGGATTGGAATCTAGATGCTTTAGTGGAGCATTTGCTAGCTAAATGTTTGATTTCATCGTAGATATGACACACCTCCAACATTTTTGAAAACTTGACTTTTTGCTTGAAGATTGTGCCATTGGCTTCTAATTCAATGAATGGATTTCTATAATTTGCTTGTGTAAATGTTAATTTTTGAGTGTTGCCTTGTGCCCTTACTTGTGGTGCTTTTTAATATTTCCTCATCCATGCTCGGACCACAATTGATAAAAAAGGATGCGACTACTTTATCACTACTTTTATGTCCAATAGAATAGGTCCACATACTTCCACTATTCAAATTCATTCCATTCCCATAAACTTCCATTGTGAACTCCATAAATATATTCGTATGTTTCTATTGAATATCAACTTTAGAGGGCCTTTCAACTCATAGTCTGGATGCACGTAGGTCTCAGAATCGTGCAATAGGCCCCCATCGATTTTTGAGGCCACGAGATTTGCTATCATGGCACTTTTTCCATTTTGTTGTACATTTTTTTTTTCAAGTCGAACCTGCATTGACAAACGAAATGAGAGGCACACACGGAACGAGCGAAAAAGTAAGAAGCTCTTGAACGAAGCTATTGTGACGATTTGCTAAAGGCTGGGGTATCACTCTTTTGTGGGTTTGTGAGCATTGTAACGAGGTTTTTTTTCCTTTTAAAATGCAAACTTTGTTGGCCTTGCCATGATAGTGGTTTTCGAGAGCAAATATTGTTCTTGCATTCATGATATTGTTCGAGAGCAGACACACATTTTACTAGGGCCTTCTTTGCAATCATCTCTTCCACATGTTGACCTTGTTCTCTCGTGTGAGGGAATTCGCACTCTTGGAGATGTTATTGTTGATCTCTCTTGTCAGGACCTTCTTTGTTCTTCTTCCACCACGCAAGGGGCTGTTGCATCTCATGTAGCTCAAGAGAAGGGACAAGACTACAATGATCTGCACATGGTGAAGATTTCATTTCTTTGCATTAGAAACATATGGATGTCTTCATAAGAAATTTAATAATTTTTTGTCATTATGTGCGGAGCTTATTGTGAAATGCCGGGGACAAAATGTTACATTACCATCCGTTATTTTATCTTTCTACCATTAACGTATTTATATTGCATTGCCATGTTCACAAGCACTTTTAATTCTTCGACGAGCTCAATTTGCAAGAGCGGCACCTTCAAAGCTTCTTGCATTACCTATTAGTGACATGACACTATTCTAGTTAGTGATTTACATCAAGCAGTTGGTTTTGAGTAATTAATTTAATAGTTTAAGTTCTATTAACCTTTTCAGTTTGATTTCTCTTTGTTGTTTAACATTATCATTCTATATACTTTCATCGTTTTATACATTGATGGATTTTCCCATCCTTCATTAATAAAAGCATGGGTTTACTATTTAAATTACTAAAAGCATGGTTTAACTATTGGTAGGGTAAAGCTTTTTGTTATACATTAATCTGTGCAGCAAGGTTTTAAAGAGGTCTCTAGATCTTTGGTGTGCAATAGGCTAAAAAGATCACCTCACATCGTTTTGAAAATCAAAATCCCTATATTAGAAACGCATTATAGATTTTTAGATGTTGTTTGCCTAGCATTTTTCAATTGGCTACCAACAATGCTGTCATCAATTTGTACCTTGATATGCCTATATTTGTACTACAAAGCCCTCTAAAAAAAGAGTGTATACAATGACCTACTCATCAATTACGTCCAATAGATTGTACAATAGATTGTACAGTTCAACCTATTACGAGATGTAGCGAGTGCTTGCATGTACCTTTTCGCTCTCAGGGCTCAGTACTGCACCCATCTTTATAAAGGGGTAGCTCCTCAATCAAGTCATTCACCAATGACCATGTCACATGTGGCATGTGGCATGGACTCTCATAACTTAAGGCCCCATATACAATGGCGGATCTGATCCTCGTTACTACTTTAACTTTTTTCCACGGGACAGGACTAGATCCTCTCCTTATGCTATATGTTCAGTGGAGCCTGGCCATTGAGGGCCCACCACGTGTCCCGCACAGTTGTGAGCTCTGACAGGCACCGTAGCCCGTCAATACGACGGGAGAAGTTTCGGGTTCTTGGTTAGCTGGACTAGATTTGAAAGGCCACGGAAAAGTTTAGGTCGGAAGTGGTGTTTCAAATTGAAGTTGACGTGTGCCTGGAAAGGTTTGGCTCCTCGCAGAAAAACCCCCCCCGCACCCTAATGAGACACTACGATTTTCCCCTCGCTACCGTTGGATCTCCTTCGAACCAGGCAGATGCTACCACGTGTTAGCAAGAGACCGTCTAGCATCTTCCAAGTGGCAGCTTTGACGCGTATCTTAATGACACCGAGTAACTTTTAGGTTTACGCCGTTAGATTACATCGTAGCCATTCAAAATTGGCCACGTGCACGTACTCTACCGATTGGATCGTGGCCAAGTGGCAGTTTAACTCGTGGCTAGCATCCAAGTGAGCGCACTTAAAAGAAAGGAGCACCGTCTCTCTCTCTCTCTCTCTCTCTCTCTCTCTCTCTCTCTTTCCCGTATGCATATTTCTTCTTTCTGTTTGTAAGAGAAATCGGCAGCAGCGAGCTTGCGCTCCCTTTCTCTGATTTCCATTTCTGTGAAGCAGCAGTAATTGGTGATCGTCCTTGAGCAGCAGCAGCAGAGGAGCAGGCACTCGACTTTTTCTCTTTTTCTCTTTATGTTTTGCATCTGGAAGCTGCTTTTCTTCTTTAAATCTCATCATGAAACTGCTAGATTCTGTGTGTGAAGGATTAGTTAGTGTGCCTCTCATTACTTTGCATCTCATCTCTAAGAGCTTTTCTGATTTTGGTCGGTGGTGCTGTGCATTGCGGAATAGAGTGTGAGGTGAGGATGCGTCGTCGCATTGTAGGCTGAAGCTCTGTTTTCTTGAAATTTTGAAGCGGGATTGTTAGGTCGCTGCTCACTCTTGCCATCTGATGTTTGTGCAGGATCTGGAGCTCTAAGATTGCTGTTGGCTTCAATTTCTGGTGCTCTGGATCATTAGGTCGCTGCTCACTCTTGCTGTTTGATGTTTTTGTAGCATCTGAAGCTCTAAGATTGCAGCAAGACAGCTGTTAGGTTCAAGTTCTAAAGCTCTGGATCATTAGGTCGTGCTCACTCTTGCTTTTGGATGTCTCTGTAGCATCGTAAGCTCCAAGATTACATGCGAACTGCTGCTACCTTCCAGCTCTGATCTCCAGTCACTGTGGATTGTTTAGACGGTGAATACTCTTGTAGCTGACTATTATTTCAGCGGGTTTGCAGAAGACAGAGGACAGTCGCATAGCACAACTGCATCTTCATTTGGTTGTAGTGGCATTATGGCAGCAAGACTGAACCTAGACGGAGAGGAGATAAATCATTTGAAAGTGTGCATGATAGGTGCTGGAGGCTTTATTGGATCGCATTTATGTGAGAAGTTGATGTGGGAGACAGAGCATACAGTGTTGGCAATAGACGTGTACAGTGATAAGATCCAGCACTTGCTGGAGCCTGGTAACCCATGGAGCAAGCGTATAGAATTTCACAAGGTCAACATTAAGCACGATTCACGCTTGGAAGGCCTCATAAAATTATCTGATGTGGTCAGTGATTTCTTCTTCTTCTGCTTTTGGTTGCTCTACTCTAGTCATTCGGAGTTTCAGCATTCTAACTATTTAGGCTCTTTTGGAAAAATTGTATAATGTAGGCTCAGTTGTTGCTCTGATTTCCGCTTTTCCTGTGGCAATGGTTGGTTAAATTTTTTTCTGGATCGCCATCTCAGCTGGTTTCTGTGTATTTCTTTTCCTTCTTTTTATCTCACGGACGCTCACCACGGGCAAATGTTAACACAGTACTTCCCTACACGTACAAACACCCGTACAACAGTATATTCGGATGTGTGGCCTTACGAATCTCTTTGCAACTATGCTTGGGTGGCCTGTTTGGTTTTCTTTCTTTCAGTGCAATCTAAATAACCTCAATTTTTCAGAAAAGATATGAAGGAATGCTCCTTCTAACTATGTCAATGTGTGTAGCAGGTCGTCAATCTAGCTGCAATCTGCACTCCTGCGGATTACAACACCCGTCCTCTCGATACAATCTACAGTAACTTCATTGACGCTATACCGGTGGTAAGTTTGTAGTTGCTTCTGTACAGATTGAATTGTAGACTACCATGCTTTGAGGCCATCGATTCATTCATCGTTTGGATTAGTGATGTACGATTAAACAATTCTGAAGATCAGTCAAACTAAGAGGCCTTCTGTACAAAAATCGATGATGTATATTGTAATTTATGTAAAGTAAAAACTTGATAACGTGTAAGTTGATATATCTCTCTTAGGGTTGTTGTGAATTTGTGAGCAGGTGCGATATTGCACAGATAATAACAAGCGCTTGATCCATTTTTCAACCTGTGAGGTATACGGAAAGACTATAGGGAGTTTCTTGCCCCAGGATAGTCCTTTATTAAAGGTAAGCGAGCTTGCTTGTTGTAGTAAGTGTTCACTTGAAAGCTTTGTACGTGCAACTCCAAGAGGCTTAGTCTTTCTCAAAGTAGATATCTTCGCAGTGAGATTTATAGCACTATTTTTTGTTTCAATTCAACCTCACGTGAGTTTTAAGTTTGTGAGATTCATTCTTTTTGATGCTTTGGCTAATTGGCTAAAGGGTGTAGTGCTCCTTGCTCTATTCCCTCCGCCACCGTTGCTCCACCGGCTTGCTCTGATGTCTCATGTTCTTAATTTGCTCCTACTTGGCCGCCTGTCTCCATAGCTTCCTCCATCTTGCCTCTGTATAAAATCTACAGAACATTTGTGAACGCAGTCACTGTTTAATTTAATCTACGTGCATTAATTTCCATGTAGGCATTGGGTCTCAGTTAATGACATTAAGTGCAGAGAGTTGTATAACTGCAAGTGAGGCTTCCCCCCGTGAAAGCAACCTGGCCTCTGTCCCTCCTCCATCTGCACACAAGGGGCACTTGCAACTTGTAACTATGGCCAATTACTCGTAGCAGGTTTGGGTTTAGGATAGAATGTATTTGTTGATCAAGCTCTGTTGGGAAGTCAGACTGTTGGACGGCAGTTAGGAAGGCATAGGCAGTTGGAGGGCTGCAATAGGATGACAGAGGGGCCTCTAAATTGCTAAAGACAAAGATGTGTTCTCAGGCTTGAGACCTTTAATCACGTGGTAAAAAATCCATGCTTTCCTTTTAGCAGTAACCAACATCCCTAACAGCCAACAGTTAAGTGAAAGTGGGGTGCCTGCCCCCCCTTTAAGCTAGCACCGGTGACTTGTGCTAACTGCCAGTCATAAGCCCGCAAGATGGTTAGAGATTGGTAAGGGAAGGTGGAGGCATGAACTTCAGGTTTCTTATTTCCTGGCACAAACCAATTTATCAAGATACAGAGCTGACCACAGTTGCTGAACCAATTTATCAAGACATTGCTAAACACAGTTGCTGAACCAATTTATCAAGATACAGTGCTGAACGCAATTATGGGGGTTTGATTCATAGAGGCTTATTGCGTTTCTTTATTTATGTCATTTTAAAGGCGGATACACAACATTAGTAGGATGATTTAAGTCTTCTAGTATAGAACTTCCTGAGCAGAGGAATTTATCATTTTATTAATAGATTTTACTGGAACAGAATCGTGGTATCTTTCTGGACATCCTAATTCTTTCCCTGAGTAATTTATTCTTTGTTCATTAGATGCATACTAAAAACTTATCCATTTCTGCTTCCTGTTCACTTGTGATAAATCATTGCATGACAAACAAATTGTGTATGAACACTTTCGATTGTGACATGCTAAACAGGATCCAGCATATTATCTACTTAAAGAAGACCAGTCTCCTTGCATATTTGGACCCATAGAAAAACAGCGCTGGTCATATGCCTGTGCCAAGCAGTTGATTGAGCGCTTGATTTATGGTTAGTGCTTTCAATCCCTGATGTTCTATTATCATTTTGCAGTTTCATGGACTTGCTTCTTGCGAATCTCACTCTGTAGTGCTCTATAGCATTTGTATGTGGGGAGCTGCATTTGTTATATCTCAAACCTAGAATATTTACTCACTGTGGAATCTACAATGTTACTCATGTAATATGGTTGGTGTGCAGCTGAAGGTGCTGAAAATGACCTTCAGTTTACAATTGTGAGACCATTTAATTGGATTGGTCCTCGTATGGACTTCATTCCAGGAGTTGATGGCCCTAGTGAAGGTGTACCAAGGGTTTTAGCTTGTTTTAGCACGGTAATTCTCAAGAGACAACATGCTTCAAATTTTGCTGAAATTGAGCTTTCTATTTGTTGTTGCCTTGCTATCACGAGGTGTTTGTTAATTTTTTAAGTTTTTTGCAGAACTTGCTGAAAGGGGAACCGTTAAAGCTTGTAGATGGTGGAAAGTCACAAAGAACATTTGTATATATCAAAGACGCAATAGAAGCTGTTTTACTTATGATTGTAAGTTTATATATCAATTATGGTTGCGTAGCATGCTCAATTTATGATGGCTTTGTAACTAGAAACAAAGAGGATGGTTAAAAGCAGCACCCTTGTGTAGCAAATCTATTCAACAAAGAAAATATCTCATTCTCGGCGTTGTTAATTAACTTTGCAGGAGAATCCTGATAGAGCAAACAGTCACATTTTTAATGTTGGCAATCCTGAGAATGAAGTCACTGTGAAGGAATTGGCCTTGTTAATGACAGAGGTATGTAATAGCAAACACTTGGGCATTCAAATACTCATCTTTTGATAAATGGGTCTGGAGTTAAATGTGTTGTTTGACTACCTTTTGACAGATATATTGCAAAGTGAGTGGAGAATTGAAACCAGAAATTCCCACTGTCGATGTGAGTTCCAAGGAGTTTTATGGTGAAGGCTACGATGATAGTGATAAGCGCATACCGGACATGACAATCATCAAGAGACAGCTTGGTTTGCATCATTAGCCTGATTGGCTGATCTCTTCTACAATAATGACTTTAGCAAGTGTCAATCAGGAAGCATCATAACTGCAGCATTTCTGTTTCTGCCAAATGTATGCCGTAGTTGAAATCATTCTTATCTTGTAAAATTTGTGCTGTGATCCCTCATCTAATTTTTCTTTCCTTCTATGGCAGGATGGAACCCTAAAACATCACTTTATGACCTTTTGGAGTCCACCCTTACTTACCAGCATACTACTTATTCTCGTGCAGTGAAGCAAATGATTTCCAAATCTCATACTAGTTGATCAACAAGAGCCTGGTGTCAACAATTGCTATCCCTCTTCTGGATTGATGTTGGTGCCTAACTTACCAAATATAGATTATGTTGTCATGGGACAGTTTTCGCTCCCAACGGTGAATTTTGAAAAAATCATTATAAGAATAAGAAGTCCTGATAGAGAAGACTTATTTTTTGGAAAACCTTCTGGAGAAATAATGGCCCATGGGGTTTAGATTATGATCATTCTTTGTAGGCAGAAAGCTTTTGTAGCCTACTTCCCTACAAATTTTTCAGAAACGTTTTTGGATTCACTTTTTAGAAGATCTTTAGATCTTTTGGTCTAAGTTCATCGAATGAATATTGTTAACTCTATGAACACATTTATCAAACTTTAGCTTCTTCACTTTTACTACCAGATTGCTTTTATAGGCACTAACATCACATAGGTGAGTTGGGGGTTTTGCTTTCATTCTTATTAAAAGTAGCTAAAGCATCATATGCACATTCTGGCTTGTGTGAGGTGTGAAGTGCTTTTGAATGCATATATTCTTATTTCTTTTCTTCTAAGAACTGATTGCGTTTCTCCCATTTCTTAAAATGGCAGCAGCTTCTCTTAATTCTCCAACTATCAATCAAGTTCCATCACTATCTATGAAGCCTTGACCAACAAAAGTACAAGGCTTGTCCAACTTTAGGCAGTAACTCATTTCTACTTTCAATTCGCCAAATGGGTCAAGTTCCAAAAAGGAACTTGCATTGTATTTTGAGACTTGAAATGTCTCGTCCCAAAAGCAAATGTGAAAAGTGAACTCCACAATCTTCTAGCAAATGTGAAAAGTGAACTCCACAATCTTCTATAAAAGGAATCCCATTGTATGTAATTCTCATCCTTAATGCAAGAGAGCTAATTGCTACTATTTTGGATCCATATGTGCTAAATGTGGTGTTTGGCTATTATTAATATAACTTTGTGTGTGTGATGCATTTCTTTCTAAGTTTTGCTATCTTAGCCCCTTTTTAGCATGTATGCCTAACCTTGGAGTGTTTCTAATTTAGTTAAGCTTGTAGAGAGAGAGTAGGAGGGCGTGGAGTCCTTGTTAGGGGAGGAAGTGTGAGAGTGTGAGTGTGGATGTGTGTGTGGGAGAGAGATTGAGAGAGAGGAAAAGAGAGAGAGAGGTAGAGTTAAATGCTCGTTAATGATTTGGTTATGTTTTTTGTTCAATGCAACTTTGTTTGTAAGTAGTAGTTTTTAGCTCTTTTGTTGTGCAAAGCATCTCCAAGGCTCCTAGGATCGAGCCCTACTCCTTGTACTACACACAACTTAGGAGAAGGTTGTTGAACCCCTCTTCTTCTTGACAACATTGGTGCCATTTCCGGAGAGCCAAATGCTTGCCAACATTTTTTGTTTTTCACTTTTAACTTTTTTTGGACTGGTCATTGGTTTTTAGAAGATATTTTATAAAAACAATTATGCATCTTTTGCTTGCGATTTGTGTGTTTTGAGCATATGGATGTGTGAACCTATCATTAAACTAATATCTCTCCACAAAAAAGAGGAAAAAATAGCCTCTATTCTATTTTTAAACGTGCTATGCAAGTGTCTTCCTGCTTGCTTCTCCACAGCTCAAGCAGACATTGAATTCTAACATAGCAGAAGGGTGAACCTGAACCTTTAAATTTGGAAACTTTATCAAGGAAAATTTTTCAAAACCTCTTTGCATTCCTCAGAGGTGCAGATCTAGCTATCTAAGTTCGCCCATAGCTCACATTTAGGCCATCATTACATGTTGAAACTATTGTCCAGAGGGCGAACCCAGACCATGAACTCTGCTCTAGAAAATTGACTTCAAAGTTGTGGATGTTTCTTGTTGGAGATATTTCTACTTCCCTACGGTGGTGGATAGGTCTAATGAAGGTTGGGTCATACTATAGTGGTAGACCGGTTTTCCACTTCCTAAGATCTACAAAAGCTTCCAATAAAGGTAAAGATATGAACAAAAGGAGAGCACCAAGGCTTCCCAACTGGTGCTCGGAATTAAAATTAAGGTTCGGCTAAGGCTTTCCCAACTAGCCAATACCTACTAAAAAAATAAACTTGCTAAGTGTTACGGCCATATTCAGCTAAGGATATGGAATAGTCCTAATATGGTAGACCAGCCCTCCAGTGTTCGAGATTATTGGTCACACCTAGATTTCATTCCACGTCTAGGCCTGTTGGTGACTAATGACTTTGAGAGGACCCAGACACTCTAATTGAGACATATGGAGTAGTGCATGTACGTGTGACAGGTAAAGGCAAGTGGAATGCATGAAGAGCTGTGACCTATTTATAGTTGACCTACATGGGGATTGCATGGGTTCATGCACAAGATCGTACTCTCTATATATTGAGGTAGTGATTATCCGTCAAAACGATTTGGTCTAGGTTACCTATTGATCTCTTCTCCTCTTGCTATCACATAGCTTGGGGGCTAGATCCGGGAGGATTCTCCAGGAGGGATCTAGGATTGGTTGGGTGGTTTTGCTCCATAGTCTCTCTTGTGTTTTCCTATCCTCATCTTAGGAGTTTTCCCTAGTGGTCTTTACACTAAGGCTTACCCAACAAACAAGGTTTTAAACTAAAATAGGTTTGCTAAGACTTTCCAACTAGCAAACCCGTTAACTAATTCTAACTCGCAAAGAGAAATGAAAATGAGATTGCGGCTAGTTAAGAATTAAAATAATACAAGCATGCCACATTAAAAACCGGTGAAATGTGGCAATAGGAGGCCTGAGCACCTTCCCTCAAGCCATGCACCTTCCAATGGGAACACAAGGAAATAGGATGACAATCTCAAATAGAGAGCAATTTAGCATAATCTCAAAGTGTTATTTACAAGGGAAATGCCTCGAGCGTGGACCAATAAATCTTATTCTTCACCTTTGTGGCAAGAAACGGTTCTTGACGCACCACTGGATAATAATATGGATTGGTGTGCATATAGGCGGGTGCTTCGAGACATCGTTTCATGGAGGTTTTGCTCTATAAAAATAGTTGATGGTGCCAAGCTGGTTGTGGATCAAGGAGTTTGACGGGTTCCTTATGGTTTTTGCAGTGATCGAGGTTTGGAAGAATGTAGCCGCCTTGCTCCTTGGTCTGATACTTCTTTGCAAACTCTAGCGTACTATGTGCACTTCGACTAGGACCATCATGACTTCCGCCATAGCATGTAGTTTGAGATCCTTGATCAGTTTTACAGCAATACCATTATTGGTCTAGGCAATGATTTTGTCGTTGTCGAGTAAGAACTTCTTGAAGTAGTTCTGATCATAACTTGTGCCCTTGCCATGGATGGTTTCACCAGCATTTGGAAATTCAATTAGTTAAATCCTAGCTGAGGTAATGTCGATGGTGATGTAACTGCCATCCTTGGAGGGAATTCGAAAGGAGTGGAATCTTCCACCATCAGAATTTTTTGATTCCATCAAGTTACATTTTCAAATTCCCAATATCTGTTCTACATTTTCATTCTATCCCCTTTCATTTATTTTACATTTCCAACTTTTTGTATTACCCATTTTTTTTCACAAGTCTTTTTGCAATCCCCTACTCATACCCTTCCATATTTCCATCACCCATATCCCCCAATTTCATATTCTCATAATATTTAGGCTTGATTTACATTCCCCAACCTCCCATCACTTCATTTGGATTTTCCAAATTCCAAGTTCTTTAATTTTCTAACTCTTTAGAACCAGATTCCCAAGATCTACTTATCTTGTACCCAGCTTTACAAATTTTCTTATTCACAACTTACATTCCCAACCACTTGTCCCTCCCAGACCTTGTCGGAAACTGGTGTTGTGAAGATAGGTCTAGTTCGAAAAGAAACGAATGTCTAGAAAAAAATCTTTTCGTGCATGGCGGAATAAACTATCTTCCTCTTTCACAATGCATGACTACGCCTATCAATTTTAAACAAAACAATAGTGATAGAAATCACGTTTGATCTTATACTAACTAACTTTGAAATCGTTAGTACTATAGTGATTACGTAGCCAAATAATTAAGCATTGAATTATCAAACAAATAATTAGTCGCAAAGAACTCCAGAAAATGCATACATTTTGAGACGAATCTGAATGCAATAAAAGATAGTATTGATTCAAAACGAAATAGAAGTAAATGAGTACAATACTTGCTAATGCTCTTTGTATGTTTGTTTTTGCCTTTTAGCTTACATGTTTTTGTATTCAATTGTTAATGTTTTTCCATTAGCATGCACAATGAGCAAATGAGCTAACCTCCCCTCTCACTCTTTCTCTCTCTCTCTTGCTCTATTTCTACTATCTATCTATCTTCCTCTCTTCTTCTTCTCTCCCTCTTTCACTCTAAATCATGATGTGTGTGTGGTTAGTGTAGGGAAGAATAGTGTTAAAGTGGAGTAGAGTTAGTGTAAAGAAAAGAAAGCATTTAAAACTAGCATCTTAGCATAGTTAAGTACCTATCCAGTGAACTAACCCTCTTTGATAGCGACTATATCTACACACCCTGCAATATCAAGTACTATAGACTATTTTAGATATGTTTGATATAGATGCATAATTCAAATGACCAAGTCTATCATGCCAAAGTCTTGTTGATGTGAATAGAGGTATTCAAAGCTTTATTGGTAGCAAAACCCTCACACTCATCCTCATTAGTAAGGTTAGCTTGCTTAGATTGGTTCTTCTTCTTGAAACAATTTGATGTGTAGTGTCCTTTCTTGTCATAGAAAAAACACTTGATCTTCGATAGCTTCTTCTTGCCACTGGATGTTGCAGCTTGTGAGGACTGATCCTCACCACCTTCCTTGGATTTGTCCTCCTTGAAGTGTTGTTGTCTTTTGCCCTTACCTCTTGGCTTGTCTCTGATGAAGAGTGCTTTGTCATCTCCACCATCTTTCAATGAGAGTCTGTTGATCCTCAGCATCTTGTTCTCTTGCCTGCTTTCTTCAGCAATGAGAACACCTCGCAGTGTCTCCAAGGATAGAAGATACTCTCTGATAGCATAAGTCTGCACAATATTGTCATACTCATCTCTAAGTCCATTTAGGACTACTTGAACAAGTTTAGTGTTCTTAAGAGCATCTCCAATACAAGCTAACTATTGATGAAGATCCTTTACTCTCATTACATATCATCATGAAGCACTCTCATCTACTCTCTGATAACTTAGAAAGATTTGGTTTCTAAGTCTTAGCAACCTAGAAGTATTCTTGATTTCATAGATTGTTTTTAGAGTATCCCAAGCCTCCTTAGCAGTGGTCCATGTACTGATCTCTCTTAACACTTCATTGGTTACATTCATTTTTATGAGATGAAGGGCTATTCTGGTTCTCTTGTGAAATGTTGCAGCTTCATTAGGTGCAGCAGGTTCTTCTTCAGCTCCACTCACAATGTCCATTACATCCTGTAGAATCAATAATGATTCCATTCTAATCTTCCACATTGCATAATTGGAAGAAACTCTCTGATTGCCTAAAACTCTTTTAAAAACAAATCAAATTGATTTACAAACTTGAGCAACACATTCTACTCTTCAATACCTATCCAACAAGCTATAGAACATCAAATATCAATCCTTGAGAAATAGCACTTAGTGAGGGCTGATTTCACACATGTGAGCTCTCTGTCCGTACAGGGCTTTGCTGGAGCAGATCAGGCTCGTTTTGATCCACTTATGATCCACATATAGCTTGTTTCTTAGTGAGTTTGAATCCCTCTCCCAAATCTGAGTTTCGGGAAGCAAAAGCATTGTTGATCTGATGTATACACCCTCACCTCTTCAAAGCATGAAGCTCTGATACCATGTGAAGTTTTTAGCACGTGTGAACTTCACTACACACCCTATAGGATCTTCTTGAGGTGTTGTGATTGCACAAGATTGATCAAAGAACAAAATACTTGAAAAATCTATGGCAAGAGCACAATAACGTACATCAGACTAAAAGATCTAACTTCTTGCTATGAGGTCAAAAATAGTTCTAAGTGCTCAGTATGGGAAAAATAGACTGCTCTCGGGTAGAGAGAAAAAATCAATTCTAGAACACTCGGGTAGAGAGAGAATGAGTCCAAAACACCAAAATATGGCAAAACATCTCATTATTCACAATATGGCAAAACATGCCACAGTATTCCTACATCAAAGTGGCTCGAGTTCCTACAGTGGTGTTGCATGGAAAGTCCACTTAACTCAGTTAAATCAACTACCAAGGATCCACATGTGTAACTGCATGCATGGATATCGCATGTACTGCATGTCAACTCATAAAACTGCCTAGACATGTGTAGATCACAGAAACCACTTTGCATGTTGCATGCACTGATTGCATGTGGCTTGCATGCATACAGAAAGACATTGCATGCTATCTAAACTTTTGCATGTCATCAAATTTGAATCTACCTAACTCAAACTCGACCTATTCTAGAAGGTTATGTGCTTAATTCACGTACCTTCTATGTGAACATAGATTACAATGGAAATAACCATGGACATGGCCCAAAACTTGAGATAGGAAGATAACATTTTACTAATCTTCAAAGATCCAAGAATATCTTGTATAATCATCTACAAAGGAAACAAAATAATTTTCTCCTCCTTTGCACTTAGTTGATGAGAAATGAACATCAGAGTGCACGAGTTCAAATGGTTGCTTTGTTTTGATCTAGGAAAAGGCCTTCTGTGTGATTGCCAAAACACAAGCTTCACAAGATTGAAGCTCTTTTGACAGTGTCTTTGGTAGTCCCACAACTTTTCCTTCCTTGACCATAGATTGCATGGCTTTGAAATTGGGATGTCCCAACCTCTTATGCCACTGATCCTTCTCAGGAACCTTGGTCTCATAAGCAATATCTAAAATGTTAGCACTCTCCCTAGAATCTAGGTTGTACAACTTACCAATTCTAGATCCTCTAGCAATAATGTCATTTTCTCTTGAGATTATACACTTGTCAACTTGAAACTTAACATCCAATCCACTATCAAACAACTGTCCTACTGGCCTGGCTAAAGTCGCACTAGACACACCATTTTCGGTACTGTTTAGTTAAATAGCTAGACCCGAAACTTGGAAAATGCTACCGCTCAGTCAACAGAGTGGCAGACATAACTCAACCATCACTGCACTGTTCTGACCTAAGACCTAGTTTTTGGATTGATAACACCTAGAAGCTAGGGTTTCAGGATATTTATCACCAGTCACTCCAGAAGACATTGTTTATAATTCCGTTATGCATTACAGTGTGCCCGTACTAGTCATTTGCTCGTTAGGGTTACTTGACTGGTTGAAAGAGACTGATATAGTTATCCTGGCTAGGATATTCTACAGTAGCCATCATATGAGTAATGTAGACCAATTCCAAACATGTTTACTATTTGTATCATTGTATCCACCCAACCCATAGGGAAGAGGACATTCGCGCTTGCAACTCATTTTTAGAGGTGACTTACTATGACCATCGATATATGAAAATACTAAATACTCTACGGTACTTAGGCGGAAAGACAGTACGTTTTATGAGTCATCAGTTTGAACATTTCTGACATGGGACATAGTTAAATCACTGAAGGGTCTAGTAGTTCAGGTTGTGATGAGTGAGAGTTAAATAGCAAGTCATGTTCTGAATTTAGCAGCAGCGGAACAAGAAGTACCAGCACCACCTCAACCTGAGCAATAACAATGGTACAGGCCAGACGAGATGTTTGTGGATCTAGCCATTAACGAGTATTATGTGACCTATGCAGCTCAACCTCAGCGTCCAGGTGGTAGAAACTACGGCTGCTATGGATGCGGCGAAGGCCATCGAATTGCAGAATGTCCTTACAAAGAACAATACACATCCTTCTGTCGAGAATGCGGTTATGGACATTGCTACAAGAATTGTCCATTAAGACCTGGAACTAGTGCACCTTTGAATCTAATCACGGTACACCTTACAATAGCTCCAAGATGGATGCCACCAGAAAAGCAACACTTCCATGCTCCAGTGCTAGCAGTCACGCGAGCACAAAAGCGGAAGGAAGTGGCTCCCTTACCAACCCCATCAGTATCCGAAGATCAACCCTCAATTGCAGGACCGTATCCAAATGTGAGGGAAGAAGGGAGACAATATTAGAAGATATGCCACTGGGTGCAGAAGGCGCAAGAGGAAGAAAAAACTCAAGCAAGAGACATACCTGCAAAACCTCCTGTTGCTGTAGAACCAGTACCACTTCTAGGAGGAATTGATTGATGAACCACTCCTGGGACTTGTTGCTGGGTAGCAGCAACATCTTTGTCTGACTCGCTGTCAAGGAGTGGATCGACTATGGACACGCTTGAGCTTGAAGTTCGGATTGTCGTGTCAATGGCAGGCGATAAAGGTTCTCCTAGATCAATATCTTTGTCTTTGATGTCGATGAACTGATCCTCGATAAAGACTGTATCTCGCTGAACAAGATTTGCTGGGTATCGCGATCATATAGCCTGCATGTGTTATCAGATGAATATAACCAATCAAGATGGTGTTGAGACCTTGGAAGTCGAATTTCTTCCTCGTCTCTTTCTGAATCTGCACTTAGGCGACGCATCTGAATACTCGTAGGTTCTTCACAGAAGGCTTAGAGCCTGTCCACACCTCATGGGGTGTTCTGCCTGAGAGGGCCATGGTTGAACATCTGTTCTAGACATAAGCTGTAGTGGAGACAGCTTCGGCCCAGAAGTTCTTGGGCAGTGATGCATGCGCCAACATACATTTAGCTGATTCAGCCAAAGTATGGTTTTTTCTCCTGCTCAATGCCTTGGCTCTAACAATACTCCTTAAATTCAGTAGAGATGTACTCTCCACCATTGTCAGACCTCAGGGCCTTGATCGTCCTTCTAGTCTCTTTTTCTGCACACTCCTCGAAGATTTTGAAGTAATTGAAAGCTTCTGATTTTTTCTTGATAAAATACACCATAGTCCTTCTGGAAAATTCATCAATAAAAGTTATGAAATACTTTTCATCCTTCAGAAAAGGATCTTCATCGGGCCACAGATGTCTGTATGTACAACATCTAACAATCCTCTAGCAGTATGCTGATGGTTTGATCTAAATGGTTTCCTAGTCTGTTTACCAACTAAATAGTCATGACAGACAGATAATTATTATCAGGATAGTCTAGATCAAGAACAATAGAATGTTTAGACATTTGTTGTACAGAAGCATGATTCAAGTGATCAAGTCTATAATGCCAAAGTAAACTTTTATTTTCTTGAATAGAAGTACTGAGTGCCTGACTAGAGGCAGAAAAGCAATGACTTAATCTATACAAGTATCCATTTGAAAAGCTTAATCTTATAGTACCTTCACCTATAATAGCTTGTGTGCTATTATCGCCAAGGTGAACATATTTGTTGGTACTGTAGGGTGTATAGACTCGAAATAACCAATGAGGCTGGTCATATGCTGAGTGGCACCAGAATCCAGGCACCAAGAACTGTCGTTGGATGCTCCTTGATGGCTGGCCATGAAAGCATCATGATTCGCTTCTTGAATGGGCCGTGGAGCTTCTGTAGCTACATTGGCCACTTGATTTGACTGTCCCTTGCTGTTGTTCTTGTGAAGTTTTTAGCACGTGTGAAATTCACCACACACCTTACAAGATCTTATTGAGGTGTTGTGATTGCACAAGATTGATAAGAGAACAGAATATTTGAAAAATCTATGGCAAGGGCACAATAGCATACATCAGACTGAAAAATCTAACTTCTTACTATGAGGAATGAATGTCAGAAATAATTCTAAGTGCTCAGTAGAGGAAAAACAGGCTACTCTCAAGTAGAGAAATGCTAGAACACTCGGGTAGAGAGAGAATGAGTCCAAAACACCAAAATCTCATTATTCACAAATATGGCAAAACATGCCACAGCTTCCCTACATCAAAATGGCTCAAGTTCCTATAGTGGTGTTGCATGGAAAGTCCACTTAACTCAGTTAACTCAACTACCAAGGATCCACATGTGTAACTGCATGCATGGATATTGCATGTGCTGCATGTCAACTCATAAAACTGCCTAGACATGTGTAGATCACATAAACCACTTTGCATGTTGCATGCACTGATTGCATGTGGCCTATTGAATGGAATTGCATGCTATCTAAACTATTGCATGACATCAAATTTGAATCCACCTAACTTAAACTTGACCTATTCTAGAAGGATATGTGCTCAATTTACATACCTTTATGTACAACATAGTTTACAATAGAAATAATCATGGACATGGCCCCAAAACTCGAGATAGGAAGATATTTTTTACTAATCTTTACACTCCTCCTTAAAATATATGTTCCTATCCAACATAGACTTTGAAATTAGGCCAAGATTAGACCTCATCTTGATAAAGACATTCTTGAGTAATGGCTTGGTGACAAGATCTGCAGCACAATTTGAAGATCCAACATGCTCCAATAAGACCTCTCTCCCAATGACTTTTTCTCTCACAAAATGATGAGCTACCTCGATGTGTTTGCTCCTTGCATGGAACACTGGATTATTTGCAAGAGCCTGAGCAGAAATGTTATCATTGTTGATAATTGGAAGGTCTTCATCTCCATAACACTTTAGCTCCAAAAGTAGCCTCTTGATCTATAGAACCTCCTTTGTTGTGATTGTAAGAGATTTGTACTCAGCTTCACAGGATATAAGGATATAGTTGCTTGCTTGTTTGATAGCCAAGAAACTAAGTTTCCTCCAGAAAATCGTGTAAGCGCTTGTGGATTTTCTATCCAACCTGTCTCCTGCAAAGTCTGAATCTGAAAAAGCAATCAAAGTCAGATCTTCTCTTTTGTAGAATAATCCATAGTCTAAGGTAGAAGATATATACCTAAAGATTTTTTTAGCCAACTTCTAGTGATATAACATTGGATCCTGCATGTGTTGACTTAGCTTATGCACACTAAAGCTTAGATCAGGCCTAGTCACTGTTAACCATATAAGTGAGCCAATGAGACTGCTATAAAGAGTGATGTCCACAAAGGACTTTTCATCATCTTTCATAGGAACTTTTACAATGTGCTCCATAGGTGTATCTATGCCTTTACAGTTTTCCATTTGGAATTTCTTGAGCATGGAAAGTGCATATCTACTTTGATTTATAATGGCTTGACCTTTCGAAAAATCTATTTCAAGGCCTAGAATATAGTGAAGAACTCCTAAGCCCTGCATCTTAAACTCACTACCAAGTGCATGCTTAGTTTCTCGAACTAGCTTCTCATTATTTCCACAAAGAATGATATCATCTACATAGATGAGAAGAATAATTACAAAGTTATCTACAAACTTATAATATAGAGAAGGGTCATATTCACTTAGACAAAATCCGAGTAATATGAGATAGGAGTTAAGCCTTGCATACCAAGACCTTGGTGCTTGTTTTAGTCCATAGAGACTTTTCAACAAAAGACAAACTTTTGATTCTTCTCCTTCTTTCACAAAACCTGGAGGTTGCTCCATGTAAATCTCCTCCTCAAGGTAGCCATTGAGAAAGGCATTAGAAACATCAAGCTGGAACATTTTCCAATTGTGAAAACATGCAAGAGATATGAGTATTCTGATTGTTACCATTTTTGCAACTGGTGCAAAGGTGTCTTCCTAGTCAAGACCTTTGATTTGTGAGTAGCCTTTGGCACAAAGTCTTACTTTATACTTATTGATAGATCCATCATGATTATACTTGAGTCTGAAAACCCACTTACATCCAATCACATGCATGTTTTTTGGTAGCTCCACAAGCTCCCATGTGTTGTTTGACATCAAGGCTTCAAACTCTTGGGTCATTGCTTCAACCCACATCTTGGATTGAAGTGCTTCTTGGACATCTTTAGGCTCTTCATCTGATATGAAGAGAGCATGATAGGAAGTTTCACCTTCCACTTGCCTTCCTTCCTCATCATATGTGAAAATCCTAAGATGATCTACCTTAGGCTTTTTCTTATACAGCATCTCAAATGGTGTTCTCCCTTCAATTGCAAGATGAGAAATCCTATTACAAAGATAGTTTGCACATGCAACTGCTTCTCTCCATTTTGTTGAGGAGTATATGAGCAAGAAACCTCTCTTTTATTCCCTCTCTCTCACAAAAGTCTTTAAACTTATTGGAGGTGTATTCTCCTCCACTATCACTTCTTAAAGCTTTCAACTTGAAAGAAAAATGCTTTTCTACATAAGCTTTGAAAGTAAGGGAAACATCATAAACCATGGCTTTAGAAGACATCATATAGATCCTGTGAAGTTTTTAGCATGTGTGAACTTCACCACACACCCTACAGGATCTTACTGAGGTGTTGTGATTGCACAAGATTGATCAGAGAACAGTATACTTGAAAAATCTATGGCAAGAGCAGAATGGCATACATCCGATTGAAAAATCTAACTTCTTACTATAAGAATTGAATGTTAGAAATAATTGAAGGATGAACTTCAAGACCTTCAACCTGTCAAATGTAGCCTTCAACCGCAACCTGAAAACGACATACAGAGAACTCTGTTAACTAACCACCTGGTTAGCACAAAACAATGCATTACAAGAAACATTACAAGATAAATAGGAAGGATATAAATACCTGATAGGCGTCAGATAGAATGTGCGAGATAAAAAGCATAGGAGATGATTAAGTGCTCAGAGAAGCACATTATCTATGTACGTCTTTATGAAAGCTTATATGCCAGTCAATCCTTCCATCTTCAATGAATCTGTTATTCTATTGCTATGATGTCTTGTTTTGTTCTCTATGAGTGTTAGGTTGTATTGTTTGTTGTTTTGTTTGCTATTTCTTTATGCAAGTTAGATGACTCACACACAAAATTAGAGTCTGAGACTAACTCAGAATATCAGAAGACCAGCTTCCGCTCAATCATAAGCTGCAACAGTGGTAAGTGCTCAGTATGGGAAAAACAGGCTGCTCTCGGGTAGAGAGAGAAAATCAATGATAGCAAACTCGGGTAGAGAGAGTCCAAAACACCAAAATCTCATTATTCACAATATGGCAAAACATGCCAAGATTTCCCTCCATGAAAGAGACTCGGATTCCTACAATGGAGTTGCATGGAAAGTCCACTTAACTGAGTTAACTCAACTACCAGGGATCCACATGTATAACTGCATGCATGAATATTGCATGTACTGCATGTTAGCTCATAAAACTGCCTAGACATGTGTAGATCACAGAAACCACTTTGCATGTTGCATGCACTGATTGCACGTGGCTTGCATGCATACAGAAAGACATTGCATGTTATCTAAACTTTTGCATGTCATCAAATTTGAATCTACCTAACTCAAACTTTTTATATGCTCAATTCACATACCTTTTATGTACAACATAGATTACAATGGAAATAACCATGGACATGGCCCAAAACTCGAGATAGGAAGATAATATTTTAGTAATCTTCATAGTCCTCCTTAAAATTTATGTTCCTATCCAACATAGACTTCGAAATTAGGCCAAGATTAGACCTCATCTTGATAAAAAAATTCTTGAGTAATGGCTTGGTGACAAGATTTGCAACACAATTTGAAGATCCAACATGCTCCAATGAAATCTCTCTCCCAATGACTTTTTCTCTTACAAAATGATGAGCTACTTCTATGTGTTTGCTCCTTGTATGGAAACCTGGATTATTTGCAAGAGCCTGAGCAAAAATGTTATCAATCTTGATAATTGGAAGATCTTTATCTGCATAACACTTTAGCTTCAAAAGTAACCTTTTGATCCATAAAACCTCCTTTGTTGTGATTGTAGGAGATTTGTACTCAACTTCACAAGATGATAAGGAAATAGTTGCTTTCTTCTTTGATAGCCAAGAAACCAAGTTTCCTCCAAGAAAAATAGTGTAAGCACTTGTGGATTTTCTATCCAACCTGTCTCCTGCAAAATCTGAATCTGAAAAATCAATCAAAGTCAGATCTTCTCCCTTGTAGAATAATCCATAATCTAAGATAGAAGATATATACCTCAAGATTCTTTTAGCCAACTTCCAGTGATATAACTTTGGATCTCGCATGTGTTGACTTAGCTTATGAACACTCAAGCTTAGATTAGGCCTAGCCATTGTTAACCATATAAGTGAGCCAATAAGACTCCTATAAAGAGTGATGTCCACAAAGGATTTTTCATCATCTTTCATAGGAACTTTTACAATGTGCTCCATAGGTGTATCTATGCCTTTACAGTTTTCCATCTGGAATTTCTTGAGCATGGAAAGTGCATATCTACTTTGACTTATAAAGACTTGACCTTTCCAAAAATCTATTTCAAGGCCTAGAATATAGTGAAGAACTCCTAAGTCCTGCATCTTAACCTCACTACCAAGTGCATGCTTAGTTTCTTCAACTAGCTTCTCATTATTTCCACAAAGAATGATATCATCTACATAGAGGAGAAGAATAATTACAAAATTATCTACAAACTTATAATACAGAGAAGGGTCATATTCACTTAGAAAAAATCCGAGTGATATGAGATAGGAGTTGAGCCTTGCATACCAAGACCTTGGTGCTTGTTTTAGTCCATAGAGACTTTTGAACAAAAGACAAACTTTTGATTCATCACCTTCTTTCACAAAACCTGGAGGTTGCTCCATGTAAATCTCCTCCTCAAGGTAACCATTGAGAAATGCATTAGAAACATCAAGCTGGAACATACTCTAATTGTGAAAACATATGAGTATTCTGATTGTTACCATTTGCAACTGGTGCAAAGGTGTCTTCATAGTCAAGACCTTTGATTTGTGAGTAGCCTTTGGCACAAAGTCTTGATTTATACTTATTGATAGATCCATCATGATTATACTTGATTCTGAAAACCCACTTTTTTGATAAGCCCTAGGTTTTCTTGTCTTAAATTATTGATAGTTATCATTATCACTTAGACTAAGTTTCACATGGATTCCCAAAGCAAGGCTCATCGTAGGCAAGGTCAATGGATCCAACTACCATCTGTGGAAATTTAAGATGAAAATTGTGCTAATGGCTAAGGAATTGTACGATGTTGTCACACGTTTTGAAGTCCAAACGATGCAGCAGTCTCCAAATAGAAGCTAAAGGATGGTAAATCATTTGAGGTAATCATCCTCAACATCTCAAATATGCAAATAGGCCATGTATCTGAATCTCAAACATTGAAAGAACTCTGGAATATCATGAGCACACTGTACAACATGAGGGACGTAACTTCCAAGTTATATCTCAAGAGAAAATTCTTCTCCCTCATAATGACAAATGGTGATTCACTATAGAATCACATTAACCAGTTCAAAGATCTCCAACAAATAGATGGCCATTGTCGGATTAGTCATAGATGATCAAGACATAGTAATGACACTACTATCAATCTTGCGATCCATATTTAAAAATTGGGAAATCATCACTACAACACACTCATATTTAACTCTATCAAGAGTTATTTCTATGTTGTTGCAAGAAGAGAATCGAAGGAATGGAGCTTCTAATTTTTAGAACACAAACTCGCACACCCTTTGTGTAGATAGAAGCTCGAATAAGCAGAGCAAGAGAGGCTCGAAACAACCCAAATTGAATCAGAAACTGACATAGAGTCAAGAGCATTCATCAAATGCACAGACAATTAAAAATATGCTCTACAAGTACTGCAAGTGCACCAACCTTGAGATCCAAGATTATAGGATATTGAAAACCAAGAACAACAACAAGAAGCAATCGAATCCACAAGCTAATCTAGCTGCATAAACATCTCATGCCCCGAATCAAGAAGTGGACGAAGATGCATTCATGACCAACCACTAGAAGGCATCAGACGATGGCTTCTAGTTTCTTGATTCCGGAGCCACTCAACACATGACTAGTTGAATCGACTGCTTCTAGTCCTATACACCTTATAGCACCAAAAAGTATGTTCACTTGGTGACTATAACACACATTCTATTGAAGGTGAAGGTACTATAAGATTTAGTTTTTCAAATGATCAGTTTAAGCTACTATATAAAGTCCTTTATGTACCTAATCCATCTACGAATTTGCTATCTACTAGCAAAATTACTGATCTAGGACATAAGATAGAATCTAAAACTGATTACTACACATTTATCGATAGGACAAACAAGATCCTTGCACTTGAAAAGAGACATGGATACTTGTGAGTGAAAGAGAGGATTCATTGATGATGTCTTCATCTTTTCCTTTTAAGAATGAAGAATTTTGGTGGACAAATAGTGGGGCTAGTTCTCATATGTCTAGTTCTAGAAACTCTTTCACTAGTCTCATGCCATATCTAGGTGCAAAAAGATCAATCTATACTGGTAATGATGTAGAGTGTAGAATTGAAGGAATAGGTAGTATTCCACTGCATGCATCATCATCAAAACCTTTTTGCTTACATGATGTACTTTATGTACTTAGATTAACCAAGAATCTCATTAGTGTAGGACAGTTGTTTGATAGTGGATTGGATGTCAAGTTTCAAGTTGACAAGTGTATAATCTCAAGTAAAAATGAAGTTATTGCTAGAGGATCTATATTTGGTAAGTTGTACAAACTAGATTCTAAGGAGAGTGCTAACATTTTAGATATTGCTTATGAGACCAAGGTCCTTGAGGAGGATCTGTGGCATAAGAGGTTGGGACATCCCAATTTCAAAGCCATGTATTCTATGGTCAAGGAAGGAAAAGTTGTTGGACTACCAAAGACATTGTGAAAGGAGCTTCAACCTTGTGAAGCTTGTGTTATGGCAAAATCACACAGAAGGCATTTTCCTAGATCAAGCATCAAAACAAAGCAACCATTTGAACTTGTGCACTCTGATGTTCTTGGCTCATCAAATAAGAGCAAAGGAGGAGCAAATTGCTTTCTTTCCTTTGTAGATGATTATACAAGATATTCTTGGATCTATGTGCTGTCTTCTAAAGCCATGGTTTATGATGTTTTTCTTACTTTCAAAGCTTATGTAGAAAAGCAGTTTTCTTTCAAGTTGAAAGTTTTGAGAAGTGATAGTGGAGGAGAAAACACTTCCAATAAGTTTAAAGACTTTTGTGAGAGAGAGGGAATTCAAAGAGAGTTTTCTTGTTCATATACTCCTCAGCAAAATGGAGTTGTTGAGAGAAAAATTTTACTCTATCGGACGATAGAACTAGATTTTGAGAGGAGCTTTGATATCAAGCGATTGAGATCGAATATCGGTTTTAGATAGCTAAAAGTAGCTCTTATACCATGTTGGACATTTTTTTTGGATCGAAACAAAATTTTCTCAATGTATGTGCTACTTCTATCGAATTGAATCAGAGTATCAATTCAAATGAATCAACTAATTCTACTTGATTCTGACTTCAATGTTCTTAGAATCAATAGGATCAATTACCTAGACAAACACAAAGTCTAATGACTGTTAGTTGTGAAAATAGGTTTGGAAATTGTTTCTGACATAGGCCTAGATTCAATCAATGATAATATTTTTGAATTAGTGTATGTTTCTAAGATTGTACACAAGACATCCACTTTTTATTATCCTTGTGCTAATGGTCAGGGTGAGGCAACTAATAAAACTAGTAAGAATATTATTGCCAAGGAAGTATTGGAGAGGGTGGTTCTTGGCATCAACATTTGCAACATGCATTGTGGGCATATCAAGTTGCTTTTAATATTTCAATAGGTCATACACTTTTCTAATTGGTTTATGACGTTAAATTCCACAAAGTAAAAAAAAATTGAACTAAATTGTTTTTTTTGCAGCCTCCAAAGATAGCATGGCGGCGTGCTAAGGGTCTCACTAGAATTTATATATATATATATATTTTTTTTCAACGAGATCCTTAGCACGTTGGCGTGCTATCTTTGGAGGCTACAATTTCATATAGTAGACCGGCATGTTATTTTTAAAGGCTGCATTTTTGTTTTAGTTGTTTTACTTTGCACGTCGGCTTACTATGTTCGGAGGTTGAAATAAATATTCTGAAATAGTTTTTACCTAAAATTTGGTTCTCAAATGTGTCATAATAGCTTTTCTATTTTATAATTTACTAGGCTAGCACACCGCCATGCTAGCCAAATCGACTCCAAAAAGAAATTTATTTTTTTCAAAAGTTCTTCAAAAAAACTTCTTAAAAAAATTGTGTAGTAGCATAAAAAGAGTAGCACACCATACGCTACCATTTTTTTTGGGATCATGGGTAGAATAGACTCGCAAAACTCACAAACAATTTACTCGCAAAATGTCAAAACCCCACTTCTAACATAGCCAATCTTTGAAAAGACATTGGAACACATTTAGGAAAATGAAATTCACAATACCTCAAAGGCAGTAATTTTTTGTAATCATTGACAATCCCTTAAATAAAGGCTTTTCATACTACTTGAATCTTGATGATTTCTTGACATATCTGGCATTTTAGTGGCATCAATTTTGGTAAAAAATCAAAAATACAATGGCAAGAGTCCAATAAACCATGACATAGTCACAAGGTATGTCATTAAAAAACATATGACATGACCTTTCAAAAAAGTATTTTATCTAAGGCCATACTAAAAATAAGATTATTGGGAAAATGAATGTGAGCATAGTGCTAGAAATACACAAACAATCAAACAACAAAATTCGTAAAAGCATTATGGATAGTTTTTACCATAATGATTCATCATGAGTGTACTCTCAACGTACTTCAAGCTAGATTCATCATAAAGGTGAGATATCACTCCATCTTAGTGGGACTCATCTTATGGCCAAAATCTTCTAGATTAAGCAATGTATATGAGAATACAATGGTTAAAAAACAAAATCAATTATTAGAATATGAGTTATGCTCATAGAACCAATCCACATTTTATTATTCAATGTTAATTGCAATATTACATAAACTTGACAATAATGTTTTCAATAAAAAGATTCATATGTTTATCCATATCAATCAATGTCATGTCATTAAAGACATCTTGATCTCCATTATAAAGATTGCATACATAAAATCATATAAAAAATAAACATTGATATGCTCAGGATATTCCTAGCTTAAAATATGGATGACTTAGATTAGCTCAATGTGTTTCACTTTTATGACACAAGGCTGACAAGTATCAACTAGAAGCATTTATAAATTTTCCAAGGAATCACACATATCTACAAGGCCAACTCTAAAAATGACATTGTTGATGTCATGTCTGTTCATAGATTGATATTTGATCATGGATCATCATTGCTCACATTGTTATTGGACTCGGCTATGATGAGGTTCAATCAATGTGTTTCTTAGTCAAGAGGCATTTTCTCTAGCTCATTCATTTAGCAACAAAAACTTCAAATATTAAATTTTATTAATACCTAGACAAAATGGCCCTAATTCTTTAACCATATGACCCATTTATGTAGTTGAGAAATTGAAAGATTGATGAAAGGTGATGTGAATAGAAAACACTTTTATATTATGCACTTGAAAAGTCTTATAAATACACTTTTGACATATCTCAAAGAGGAGCCAAAAACAACAATGTTAGTATTGAAATATTATATTTAATTCTCATGATATTTATAAAAAACAAAATTCTTTGTAGAGCATTAACATAGTATGAAAGTACCCTTTTAGAATATTAACAAACAAAATAGATAATGCAGTTACTAATAGTTTCTAAGGAAAAGTTTTAAATGAAACAATAGACATAATTTCATTTTAAACATTAGGTTTCTCTTCATTGATGTTGAAAAGTCCCACCTTTGGATGTTGATTGTCTTCCATTGATAAATGTCTCATGCACTTATTGTCACTTACATGTTTGACTTCATCCTTGTAAAACATTATATGATATTACAAAGCAAATAAAATTTTCATCTTAGATTCTTGTTACCTCTAGGTTAATTTCAAAAACCATTTCTTCCACAAAGGATTGGATTTTGATTCAACCAAGTCAATGAAGATAGAACTTTCACACAAATTATAGACTTATAGAATAAAAATAATCACAATTTTGGTTGAGAAAACAAGGCCATATATCTAATACTAACATTTACATACAAAACCTTCAGATCCAAAAATATTTTTATGAACTAACTTTGTGATAAATGTTTTGAAATGTGATTTTTGGAATATGCAACAAAAACATGCTATATACGAGCAATTGAGCAACAAGGATTTTAAGTAGTAATCTTAGCTTTTATGTAAATTGATATATCTATGAAAAGACTATTTATGACAACTTTAGTCATTCAAAAAAGAAGATAAATCCAGACTAATTTATGGACTAGATCAAATTGCATTATGGAAAGCATGAAGAGTCTATATAATTGTGTAGGAAAGCAAGCATAGATATAGTCTAAAACATTGCCCTGACTTTGTCAATGCTATCATAGTGGACCATCGCTCAAAAAACAAAAATTACAATATTTATGTATGTAGTTAGTCATTGTCCCAATATCCATCAAATGCCTCAAAGAGCATAGCAAACCAAAGCCTAAACCATCTCATAAATGTGCAAGATCTATGGAAGTAGGTCAACGTTGGCCATACCCCTAGTATGAAAAATTAGAGCAAATGCATGAAGAAACTATTACTTTCTATCTTTCAAAGTCTTAGCATTTTTCCTTAGTTTTTTCCTTTGCTATTTTTCATGACTGTGCATTTTGAACTATGTTTCACACAGTTTGCATTTTTGAACTGTTTTGTTGCACAGTTTGCATTTTGTGTGATAAAGAAAATGCAGCATTAGTCCTAAAAACACTTAGAAAATAATTCTGGTAGCTTTTCCCAACATTGTCGCATTTTTCGCATTTTTGCAAAAAAGGAGGAACTAATTCTAAAATGCCTTTAAAAATATTTTCAGGCCTACCTTCGCATTTTTCGCCTTGTTTGTCTATTTTTGGAAAAAAGCAAAGATGCTCTAAAAAAAAAAAAAACCCAAAGGTGCCCTTTAAAAGATGGCACTACCCTTAAAATCTTAAAAAATGTCTTAAAGCAAAATGCGAAGGCCTATAGCATGAAGACACTATCCAACGGGCAGAAGGCAGCTAATGCACGAGCAAAAGGAGAAAATCCAATGACATGACACGAAATTGTTCGTGACACAAAACTCTTCGCGCTTCAAAGGACTAGGAAGATCAAGCGAGTACCAAGTAGTACAACTTTCTGATCAGATATGATGACGTCAATAGAAGAGCATTGAGACGTGCCTAATCTGCTGCTCTTGTAATCTGAGATTAGTTGTAGATCGTTTAATCACTCTAATCAAATTTGTTACTCTGAATATATGTATTGCTAGATGTATCAAGACAAGAAGGAAGACAGTCACGGACACAGAGTGTTTTACATATTAGCAGTAGCTAGTCATTTTCATGAGAGAGAACATCTTTCTTGCGACAATGCGCTGATCTGAAAAACAGACAGCACTCAAGAAAATACTGTAAAATTCAATTCTGATAATGGAAGGGATTTTTCTTAATGCTCTGTTCTATGATGTGTGTGATCTGAGATGTTGGAATGCATTCTATCAGTAGATAAATTTTTGTTACTATTTTTACTCAACATTATCTACTGTTTACAAGTTTTATTTTTACAACAGATATGTAGTAGTGATTTGGGGTTTGGAAGAGAATTAGACCATAGTTAGTAGCAGTAACTACTCCTGCCAAGTTGGCTCACTCCGGCTTTTCATTTCCATCAATGGTATCAGAGCCACGACTTTGATTATCAGAGCACATGGCATTCATTAGCAACATTCAATCAAAGATCTGCACAATCCTTGATTCCTCAAGATCAAACTTCCTAGCATAGAAGGTGAAGACTTCTCTCATACTGAAAGGAGAAGGTCTATGGCCTTGGGTTGACGGCACAGAAGAGATGCCCACAACCACGACAAAGAGCTACAAGAATGGAGAGAGAAGAATGACAAGGCAGTAGCCATATTGTCTTCCTCCATCAAAGACAACTTAACACTTGATTTAGCCACACTCTCTTAAGCAAGAGAAATGTGGGATGCTTTGCTGACTAGATTTCAAATGAAATCATGAAGCCAAATTATGCTTTTTGAAGATCAGCTGACCAATCTCAGATCACCAGAATAGAAAACTAATCATGATTCCAAAAAAAAAATAAACAGAATTTATTACCTTAGAAATATCAACATCTTGTTGAAGGATGAACCACTCAAAAAACAGCTTGGCATTGTACAATGTGTACCACCCGCAGCTGAATGAATCATTTTGCTGGGGTGACTGCAAAATAATTCAGCACACAAGAAATCATTTATGAAACAAAATGAATTAGATTGAAAATATTTCATTAGAATACTGATTTCAAAATGCTATTAAGAAAGAAGAGTTTACCTCCAAGCTGACGATCTGCCAGTCTACGGAATGGGGAATGTCTGTAGGTTTAATAATATTATTTACAGATCTCTTAATAAAGATCAGGTTTAAACTCCAGTGGTCACTGCAAAATAAGATTGAAAGTACTTTAGCGGCAATTCTGAGAACTATTTAAATTGAAAATGTCAATGTTAATGCATAAAACAGGAAGAAGCACTTAATATATCCTACTTGGTATGATAAGGAATGACCAGATACTTTGTTGCTGGTGTGAATCCACTTTCATACACTGTGACAATGTGTCATTATTCTCCTTGAAGGCCTGGAGCAGAAAGTTACTCAGCACCAGCAACTCATTTGATGAATCTCTTGCAATGTCAAATTGCAAGAGTGTCAGCCCGGACTCTATCACAGGATCACTGATAGAAGCCCGTCTGTCTTTGAGATCCAGACAATCTAGAACTCTAAAATTAATACTAAAATCAAGTTCTTCTAGTCTAAAACAAAAAGGAGTACCAATTGTATCTATAGCATCCGATATGTCTTTCTCAAATTTAAGATGATCATCCGAATCTATATATGTATAAAAATTGGGAGGAGGAGGAGGAGGAGGAGGTGGAAGTGTAGTATTTATAGCAATATTAGGAGTATCCAAAACAGAGGTAGCTATATTTACAGCATTATCAACAACAACATTATCTACAATGGATTTTGGGATAGGCTTCACTTTCTTAGGAGCACGCTTGGGGGCTGTTTGCTTCCTAGGATGCTTCGTAGGAAGATGAGTCCTATCTACAGGAGTTGGTCTAGGAGCAGCAGGCTGAGATACATGTAACCTACAGTATCCATCCCTCATTCTAATCAGAAGCTGAAAATACTTGGGCATTATGGTAACCCACTTGGTATAGATAGCAAGCAAAAAATAATCCTTAAAAAAAAGACTAATATAATCTTCAGCAGCCTCCTGAAGGCAATGAAGAGCACTCGGTGTGAATCTAACGTGCTGTCCGAGATCATTTCTTGTTATGTTCCGGACAGCACGGTAGAATGGAGCTCTTGGGATCAACAGAGCTGTTGACCTCTGATACTTGCGTATCTCAGAGAGCCACCTGCTGCAGTTGCGCGTTCTAGGTCTAGCAGGGGGTGTGATGGCAACCGCAGGAGATGAGGATGAGCCAGGAGAGAGGAAGTCTCTCCTTGTCTACTTTCTCCTATCCATGGGCGTGAACTATGTGATAGCGGACTTGTGTGTGAAGGCTAGGATGAGAAGGAAGGGATGATAAAGAACTCACAGAGGATGGCTATGTACGGACAGAATGTACGATATATCGGACCTATGCGAGCCGATTATCAGAGAGAACGATTAGATTTGAGGAAAGACGCACAAGTGAGATATGGGGTGATACGTAGGAAGATGTATCGGACCTGTGCGCATGGAAGGTAGTAGGAGGAATTTTGATCATGAAGGGCGTGCACAAATGTGATATGCAGAGCGAAAAAAAAAGTAAAAAAAATTCATCAAAATTTGTGATTTTATATCGAGGTTCGCACGTGCGAAAGAATGTCCTGTCACAAGTGTGGGAGTTGTATGGACAAATGCGAGTGCAACACATGTCACTCTGTCACACTACACGTGTGGGATTTGTGCGATCGAATGCGAGAGCGACACATGTTTATAAGCACTCGAATGAACACACGACACGTGTCTAGGTGTCATTTCACACGTGTGCAGGTGTCATCTCACAAGTGCCTGCGCTTGTTGTCGAATTGAAAATAGGCACATGTCATAAGTCCGCTGACCACATGTGCAAAAATTTAGTATAAATGGCACGAAAACCGAATAATTTTTTACCTTTTGCATTCTCGAAATTCACGACATATCGCTTTTGTGCGTTCTCATTTCTGTCCATTTGCTTGCAAGTATACCTACTCGTGCACAAGTGCAATATTCTGTATCTGTCTGCCGTACATATCCATCTTCTGCACCATTTTGATTCATTCACTACTTCCACAGCCTATTCAGGCCATATCTACATGTTTTTAGGACTGCACAACCAAATTTTGACGTATTTTATGAACATTATGTCAGATTCAGAGATATACTTAGCAAGCTTGTTTTCTCCATAGGTCAACTCCAGTACATGCATTATACTGATCTTGTTCATTTCTTCTCAGCTTTTAGACATAGACTGGATAGAATGTTCACCAAATTGTTTGATCTTTTCAAAAGTAATTCTATGTGTCCGTATTACAACAAGAAATGTCGATTGGTTGAATATCAGAATGGTTTCGTACTTTTTCTTTTAGTTCAAATCCCAGATGATGATGAGTTTCCTGTTGCTGACCCTCCTTTGTTCAGTCAGCCATTAAGGATATCAGTCACTTTCTTATCGACACTCCTGATAAAGAAAGTGACTTCATTGATTTAAATACTGATGTTCTCCAGGATTCTTTCATTGGCCAAAATACATCTGATGATGAATTCAAATCTATGGAGGATTCGAAATGTCTTTTCAATTTTCATGTATATTATATTAATGACGATGTATATTTTACTACTGTTGATTTATGTAAATTTTTTGACTATCGTGAGGACGAGGTTCTATGCTTATTATCCGGCACAATTTCTGAATTCTTCAACTTTGTAGATTTTGAGACAGATGACCTTGTTGCTGGTATTGATTTTGATGATGAGGAGGGTTTTATGACCGGTGAAGAATGCCTGAATAAGACTTTATCAAATATAGTTGAGGATGGGCAAGGCAGACCATTCGATGAAGAATTCACGACATTTCAATCCCAGATGGCCTTCCCTCGTCCATCATTAATGCATTTCACTGATAATTTCACTTCAGTACATGGTCATTATATTGATCATCCTGATCTGGTTGCTGCTGATGATGAAGAATGTGTAAGTGTTTAATCTTCCTTGCATTTGAATGTTTTCAATCACTGAATGTGTTTTTGCTAGCATATTTCCTATTGCAGGATGCTCTCATAATAGATGATTTTGTTGCGAGACGAGGTGGTTTCAGACAACACGCAGCCTCGTTCCAGAGGGACAATGGACTGGGCCACTATCTTCGGCATTTCTTGAAGAGTGAGATCTGTATTGCTCATTTCAAGCTAAGCCCAGTCGGGGAGAGTCTTATAATGGCAGTTAAAGCTTTATCATTTTATTTAGGAGGACATAAATTTGTTAAGACAAATAAGATCATTTTTGTCAAAAGATCTTATGTTTTGAACATTTTAGGCTTTACTGATGGGAATGTTCCTTTAAGGAGCTCCCATTATTCATTGTATTCCACTTATATTGAGCTTAGTGGAAATAAGGATAATGCACATCTATTAGATGCATACGCTAGCATAGAATTTCTTCATGACAATACTACTATAGAATCTGATACAAGATCTAACGATGAATAGTTGACACTTTGTATAATACAATCAATACATTTACATTGGGTATTGCTCCTCTCTTGTTCAATGAATTTGCAAAGCAATTTTGAACATGTCATGATGATCTTCTACTCAACAATCATCTAATTTTCTCTTCCTGTATGAACTTGCATGCTTTTCTAAACTTGTTGTATTGTGTATACTTTGTTATATGTCAAATCTGAACTCTGTGATAGAACCACTGAAACAATTGACATGTAGTTTCATTTTTCATTGGTTCCTCCATGTTGTGTATTTCGATGAAATGCTGCTCGTGCTTGCCAGTGTGACTTCTCCATCCCTTGTGATGACCATACACTCAAGCTTCCATATGTATTTGCAAAAAATGTTGTATGATCTCTTAGTATGTGCTGCATATGTCAAAATCATAATGTTAGTCTTATGTTTAGATCTAAATATATATGAAAATTTGAAAGCATTTTGAAAATTTTATACTAACCATGTAATGAGTGATGTGATCTTCCCCCATGCTTTTGATATTGCATTAACAAACTCGACACAAGTCCTTTGGATAGCTTTCTTATCAATATCAGAGTATTTTTCTTTTCTTAAAATAGCAATCATACTATCAAGCTTTTTCCATACATCAACTTTTAGTACTCTGGGTTTGCCGTCTTTCTCGAAGTCCTGAGTGGTAGCAATAATATCTGTCCAGACTGAGTGTTGAATATTAGAAGCCTTACCAGTATGATTTGATAGAAAACGACGTTCTTTTGCTCCTCCTATGCTTGGCTTAGTTGGCATGTTCCCAATCTTTCCTGAAAGCTTTTCATCTTTTTGAATTTTGACATGTCCTTTATGGAGTCCTGCTTTTGATAAAACATCTTCTAATCGAGAGATAGCTTCCTTTGCTAATGATGCTGGCTTAGTATTCCAAGCAAAAACTATATGAAGATAAATGATCTTTTCTATTAATCTAACTTTTGTATGAAGAGTGCAAACATGCACATTTTTTAAGGGGATAGGCAGCACAGGCTTCCAGTTTGGATCTGTATATTCTCTAGTAATTCATGTACTCCTAGTTACATCTTTTGCCATTTTCATGTAGTACAAACAAGGGTGTTTTGATGTAGCACCGTGAGAGACATTATATATACATTTCAATGTTTTCAAATCACCTGCTAAGTGCCATTCAACATTGAAGTCTCCAACTCCTGGAACATTGAGAAATCCTCCATCCATATGGTCCTTGATGATCCTAGGATAAGATGTCCTTGAGAATATCCATGATAATATATCATGATCCTCTTTCAGCACCTGTCCAAAGAATTAATCATACTTAGTCTACAATGTATTAATACTATTCAATGAATGTAATTCTTGAACCAACACTAGTTCCACTTCAAACACTCGTGCCACACATATGAGTGGAGAAAAATATTCCCCAATAGGTTCAAAAGTTAGCCCTTGTCCTAAGCTACCCGTAGAGATTTCAACGAGTGTTTTTACCCAGTCTTGTCACCACTTGCCCCTAAAAAAAGTGGTTGAAGTGAGCATTTTCAATTCCTTGTAAAAACATTCGTTGACTCTCCTATTAGCTTCTGCCAATGAAACTAGCCTACTAAAATATTGGCACATTTCTACTAGGTTTTCTACCTCTAAAACTAGTTTAAGGGCATTCCAACAACTCTTACTAAGTAAAAGCACTTGTCCACCCAATTTTTGAGATAGAAAACAACAATCTGAAGGTGAAGTGACCTTCCTAGGAGCAATCTGAGATTCTTATATTTTCCTTTATCTTTGTTCAATGATCAAGACTTAAGTTTAGTTTACCTTAACTATAAGGGTTCAATCAGTGACATTTGTGGGGGCTTTGTAGTGATAAACCTTTCTAATTTAAAGTTCAACTTGAGATCTTGATCTAGAACCTATCCTAATGTGACTAAGATAGAAAAAATTAGACCATTAACCACTGACCATGACCATGCAGGGGTTAGGCAGTGATCTACTTTTCTTGTTTTAGTCTCTTAGGATACAACATTGTTTCGTACCCATTGTTATTTGTTTCCGTGGGATAGTGAGTATAACATAGTAACGTGCTAGGAGTAACATTATGTTGATTTGAGTTGTATACTGACCAGCCCATTGTGAGATCCAAGCATTAAATTTACCTTGATAGCAATCAAATTGGATATCAAGAAGGTCTAACTATAATCCATCCACCAGCTACTTAAATTGTTCTATATGAACCATCTAAAACGTTTCAATAAGGGGATATTCATCATCTAAACTAGATTTGATCATTGACTAACCATCAAATCTAGATTGATTGATGAACATCCAGTATAGCACCCAATTTTTCTTCAGATCTAGCATTATACTTTTAGCTGCTAATACTTGTTTTGATCTTAGATCCCATTGTTCCTAGTTGAGTTCTTTCTATTGAGGATAATCACATCACTAGGGCTTTGATCAGGCCTTGATGATAGGAAGATCTTTAAGCTGATCATCTTTTTGTTTACCAACAAAACCTATAAAGAGAAGAATACCCTTGAAAATACAAAAAACAATGCATATCAAAAAAGTGAAAGACAAAGGGCCAATATCTACATTCATTGAGTTCCTGATAACTGCCATGTAGAATAAATATCCGAACTAACATGATCTTGAATGGATTTTTGGCTACAAGTGCCTTGATTTGTATTACTTCTGACGATTGCTCTAGTAAAGATCAAAACCCCAAAAACATAGAGCATATCATCAGGTTTGCCCCTATAGTGATTTGCCTTGAGTGCTTAAAACATTAAAACCCATAAGCGTTGAAAAAATATTGAAAATACAAAAATTGTTCTACCCTCACGCCCAGATCTTCTACTTGCTTGTCTTGGAAGTTGTATATGTAATGATGTTGACAAGCTTAGCCACATCCTATGAACATGATTAAAAGCTTTCACTTCAAGCTTTACTATCAATTCTTCAACAAGCTATGAGACCTATTGCTATACTTACATTACAAACAAAGTATTCTCTTTCACAAAATAATTGGAGATGACACTATGGTGCTTTACCTCTTGTAGCACCCTACTACTTTGTCTCTTATGCTTACTTGGTAAGATTGCCTTCACTACTTTCTTTACATTCAATGGATATGTATTTGGTTGACTGATGTCCCACCAGCATTTTTTGGCAATGCATTGATGGAAATGAAAGGCCGAGTGAGCCAACTTGGCAGGAGTAGCTACTGCTACTGACTGCGGTCTAATTATTTTCCAAGCCCCAGATTGCTACTACAGATCTGTTGTAAATATAAAACTTGTAAACAATAGATAATGTTGAGTAAAAACAACAACGAAAATTTATCTACTGATAGCATGCATTCCAACATCTTAGATCACACACATCACAAAACAGAGCATTGAGAAAAATCCTTTCTATTATTAAAACTAAATTTTACAATATTTTCTTGAGCACTATCTGTTTCTCAAATCAGCGCGTTGGCGCGAGAAAGATGTTTTCTCTCACGAAAATAACTAGCTACTGCTAATCTGTAAAACACTTTGTGTCCGTGGCTCTCTTTCTTCTTGTCTTGATGTGTCTAGCAATACATATATTTAGAGTAACAAATCTGATTAGAGAGATTAAACGATCTACATGTAATCTCAGATTACAAGGGCGACAGATTAGACACGTCTCAATGCTCTTCTATTGACGCCATCATATCTGATCAAAAAGTTGTACTACTTGGTACTCGTTTGATCTTCCTGGTCCTTTGAAGTGTGAAGAGTTTTGTGTCGCGAACAATTTCATGTCGTTTCGTTGGAGTTTCTTCTTTTGCTCGTGCATTAGCTGCCTTCTGCCCGTTGGACAGTGTCTTCACGCTGCAGGCCTTCGCCTTTTGCTTAAAGACGTTTTTTAAGATATTAAAGGCAATGTCACTTTTTTAAGGGCACCTTCATTTTTTTTAGGGCACCTTCGCTTTTTCCCGAAAACAAACAAGGCGAAAAATGTGAAGGTACGCCTGAGAATGTTTTTAAAGGCATTTTAGATACAGTGTCTCCTTTTTCACAAAAATGCAAAAAATGTGACAGTGTCAAAAAAAGTTGCCAGAATTAGTTTCTAACTATTTTTAGGCCTAATGCTGAATTTTTTTCATGACACAAAAATGCGAATTGTGCGACAAAATAGTTCAAAAACGTAGACTATGCAAAACATAGTTCAAAATGCACAGTCACGAAAAATAGCAAAGGCAAAAACTAAGAAAAAATGTTAAGCTTTGAAAGATAAAAACTAATAGTTTCTTCAACTCTCTCTCAAAGCTGGTATTTTTTTGATTCCTAAGCTTGCACGCTGCTTTTCAAAGATTGCCTTGTCAAGAGGCTTTGTGAATATATCAGCCACCATATGCTTTGTTGGAATAAACTCGATCTTCAGCCTGTCACTTCTCAACCAGACCTCTTATCAGATGATATTTGATAGCAATGTGTTTCATTCTGGAACGAAACATTGGATCCTTCGTCAGATAAATGGCGAATGTATTATCCATGAATAGTAGCAGCGGCTTGTTGGAGTTCTCTCCCAGTCCATCAAGGAGCTGCTTGAGCCATATTCGCCATCTTGGCTGCTGCAACATGCCCTGCTTCGTAGGATGATTGCGCAGTTACGATCTGCTTCCTGCTGATCCATATCATAGATGCTCTTGCAGTCATCTTTCAGAAATGCCTAGCTTGCATCGCTATAGGATTTGACCTGGAATCCTTCATGTTTAGAGAAACATAGCCCATAATCCTTCAAGCTATGAGGTTATGGAAAGATAGTGATATGATCTGCCACCAGCGATAGAGGGAGTAGAAGACGAACACAAAAATGAACATTCTTGAGTCACTTTCTATTCAAGTGACGAATCAGAAGATGAAAGATTCGAGAGACAGCCTTCTGCTACAGTACCTGTAAACCAAAATGGTTATGGACGTAGCAGCGAGAATAGTTAGCTTCCCAATCCATGTAGATTTCCCACAGACTAGAGAATAATATTCAACTGGATATTTGTCTCTCGACATTTGTAAATATATATATACTAGCTTAATCAAGTTATGTAAGTGTTAATCAAGTTCTTTCTCAATTAGAGTTATTAGTAGCCAGTGTTATCACGCTCAGCAAGCTGAAGTTATTACTTCAAGCCATTGTACTCACTGTTGATATTGTGCAATTTTTGTCTCACTACTGCATTGATCATTTGCGCAATCTGTACGAATCGTTCTATTTGAATATTTCTACTGCTAGCTATTGCGTATTCGTTCCTACACGCCTACGCTCAAAGCCTCAAGCTTCCGGTGCTGGTCATCCCCATGTTTTACAACAATGTGTTCTATGCTTAGCATAGTGTTTAACTAATTTTACAATTCCTAGCACCTTGCAAGCAAAAGATCTCTTATTAAAATTGAGTAGTCCTATGCTGAGCATAGCTCATATAAACTTCTTTGCTCATTATGCTATAAACCTGTATTTTATTTCAAAGCATGAAGCAATGCTTAAAATTGGTGCTAGCTGCTATTGCGGAGGGGAAAGATCCAGTATATTCATTACGGAGTGCTAAATTTGTATCTATGGGACCTCGCAAGCCTACTTCTACCACTGCTCGGGTCACAAAACCCACTACTGAAAATGTTGAGGCCACCGTAGCTACCCCTCACCCAAAAAAAAAAAGATCACACAATATTTCTGAATCCTCACCCACCAGACCCAAGTCCCGCCCAAAGCCATGGCTACACATCGCCACAAGGCCATTCCTTCTGTTGAAAGCAATTAAGATGTATCTAGACCCGCTCTGTCTTTACCTGGTGCTTCCATCCGTCCCCTTCAAGACACCTCTGAAATTGCTGAATTAAGAGATAAAATTTATAAAATAAAAAAATCAGAGAAACAACTTTAATTATTTTGGATATAGACCAATGTGATAGGCCTCATGTTGATCCAATAATTGGAGATAGGCCAATGGAAGTAAGAGAACCTAACGAAACACATGTACATAATCTTAAAATAAAATTTAAAGATCATACCCTTGAGGTTAAAACCAAAATTCGGAGTCAAGAAACTCCAACACCTTCTCAACCAGTTCAAGCACCTACAAGTGTCACAGGTTCAATTTATAGATCAGACTCCAAACAAAAGGAAAAATACAAGAGAGACTTGAGATCTTCACCTGTTGTAACTAATCGTCAAAAACAGTTGATTACAAAATCTGAGATTCATAAGATACGGAATATTGTTTGTTGCTCATCCTGTTGCTTACAGACTCAGTATCAGAGAAATTGAATAGTTAAGATCAAATTTCTTTTTACGAAGTAAGGATGAAAGGAATTATTATTTGTGTGCAATGGTGAGACCGGACAAAAACTCCTATTCGTATTTTTTAAATGCTTTGGACATTTGTCGCAAAGTTTACAAAGCAATTCACACAATAGAAAACTCACGGCTTCAACAAATGCATGCACAACTTCGAAAAAATCCAACATTACGGGGATGCTTACAGGGTCGAACAATTTCTCCAGATGCTTTGAATGCAACTATTTGGCTAAAGCATTTCATAGATGTGCATGGAGAGAAATTGCCTAATTCCTTAAATTTTTACTTGCCAGATAATTTTAAAAAATTAGAGATATTTTTAATGTACAAAGAGTTTGCCAAAACAAAAAATGTTTTCTATTTGAGTTACTCATATTTTCTTAGAATCTGGAAAAGAAATTTTGGACGGTAAAAATTTCGAAAAAATCACGAATGATAGTATGCTCCACTTGCGAGTTATTAAAGTTTGCAAAACAATTTGCAAAAACCAAGGATGAGAAAGGTGACTATTAATCAGATTTGTTGTTTATTTTAATTATACTTTATGTTTTGAAATAAATTAAATTTGCAATCTATTTTAATTATATCATTATGGTATCTTTATTCTATTAAATATGTTCATTGTATTTTCAGTGGATGCTGCAAAAGCCCTTCAAGTGCACATAGATCAACAAATAATTGAAAGACAAAAGTTGGCCAGCACCAAAAAAAATGTTTGGAATGTCCACAAAAGTATCTTGGCCTTGTTATTGATGGCATGGATCAGACAATGTTGCGTCATTTTGTCAGAGTGCCCAAAAATTTAAATAAAGCAAATTTTATTCAAGTTCATCTCGTTGGAACACGCGAATAATTTAAGATAGGTGGTCTGCGATCTCTTGTCGATCTCTTGGGAGATGAGCGAAGTTGATTATTTTCATTCGTTTCGTATTTCAATGAGATTTCGAGTTTCAAAAATCACTTGTTCTCTTGAATTATTATTTCATTTGTAATTATGATGGCTTTATGAAGTTTGCAACAAAAAACTTGTAGTTCTTTATTCAAAATATGCATTTTTTGGTTTTTTTTAAATTTTTTTTTTAGAAATTTATTTAAAGTCCCTGATTTTGGCCTAAAACTAGGACCATTAAAAAACACCAAAAAAAATTACTCTTTTTTAGGTCAAAGTCCCAAAATAAATGTCATCATGTTTCTTGCAAATTCTATATGCAAATGCTACAAAGTTGATATACTATCTTGAAGAATGCAATAAGACCTGTTCATAGCAATTAAAGTCGTCAAATTCCACCAAGTATGGAGTGAAATCGGTCTACTTCAATTATTTTGCCTTCTATTGAGTTTTGATTTACAAAAAATCTTTCTACACTTGAAAAATCTTGATTTTTTAGTAGAAATCAATCTAGCATGCTCTAGATTGGTAACTCCTCCAAATCCTTGCTAAATATGGCTGATCCTTCAAGTAACCTACACCAAAGCTCAGATCATTAAGATTCAATCAAACTCCAAGATCTTTGATCACTTAAGATAGCACATCTAGCACCATTGACAATGTAGAAATCTAGCTCTAACAATGCATAGAAGCCATAAAATATAATAGATCTTGAAGAAATTACATATGAATGATAAAGTATTGTTTGCTGTTCTGTACAAAACCAGTAAGCCACTGTATTTCACACGTGTGAATCCAACAGACATCAAACAATTACATTCTACACACAAAAATTCAAGATATCAACACTATAGTGCGCCAATGAGTATAGAACCCAAAGAGATCTCATGAATGAGAGTAGAGAAAAAGAGAATGTTTTTCTTTCCATGTGTGTACATCTATTTATAACAGGCCCATGCCTTATTTTGAATTTGGTTTCCCTCCATAGAAACTTCTAGATCTCAAACCCTACTCAAAATGTAGTCTAGAGTCAATGAACCAATATTCAAATTTGAATCTCTCAAACTCGACCTTATACATTTCCCACACTTTCTCAAAGTGGTAATTCAAATGAATTTGGGCTAAAAATAACTTCATAAATTTTATCTCTAAGTATGAAATGCATGCATATTGGCCTAAATTGCCAAATAGTCAAAATATGACTAAATCAAACTAGTTGACAATTTCTCACAACAACTGTACCACTTCCTCCGTTATGTCAAGATCAGCTTAGAAAAAATTTCCTCCGAAAACCGATTAATACTACTTGACCATGGATACAATAGTACCAAAGTTTCGCAAAATCTGGGCTTACGTATAATTGCCGATGTAAGGAAAATGGCCATGTAACTACCAAAAGTTACACTATTACAAAGTTAAAAATTGACAACTGAATATCGAGAAATCTATAACTGAGTGCTAGTAACATAAATTTACAAGGTTGATTTAAGGAACTATAAGATTACCTTTCTGAACCAGCTTAAAGTTACATGTCTTGAACCTGGAAAAGCCTTGGCCATCCGGCACGTAACAGGCATAGCCATGCAATTCTCAAAATTGCTAAATTTGAAGCCCTTGCATGAGGGTCGAAACCACCGGTCACTTCACTTCAAAAAAAACACTGTTAAGGCCATACAAAAAAAACTTACAAAACGCTAATAGGTTGAAGAGAAGCACAATCCCGAACAACTGCCTCCATCTTTTGGAGAATATGGCTTCCAACGTCGCGTCAGAGAGGGAGAGAGGAAACATGATCAGTATCGACCATTCCCACAGCAAGGCATCGCACATGGAATAGGCTTCACAGCCATTCACATCTTTCTCAACTGTCACAGAAAATCCGAGACCCTGCTCCTACGTAGTTTCCAAACAAGCTTTCATTCCAGCGGCCTCCAAGCTTCAAGAAGATCAAGTAACAGCCTGTCTCCAGGTCGATCAAATGACTACTACTGTGCTCACTTCAGGCGCTTCCCTCTTTTCAGACCAATTTTAGGACTGTTCTCACGCTCTTATGGATACAGATAAAAGATACGTGATTATTCCACAAGAATAATCTCGCAGATGCATCTTTTTTCAAAAATCACAACAGACGAGCATGCTTACAACAGTTTAAGCAGACCTGACTTGATGGGAAGGGTGAGCAACAGTTTAAAACAGACAAAATCAATCCATGCTTTCAGGAGTCAAAGACCAAGCCACAGCTCTACCAGTTGTCCTCAAAATTTGATTCTGGGAACACCCCAGCAGGCAGAAACCAACAGTCTCATGACTTTCAATAGCTATCAGGGTTTCAAACCTCAATAACGAGTTTGAGAGGAGACCTACAAGCATGTTTATGGTTCACTAACCAGAGTTACATACTTCAAGCTTCAACCACTGATTTACTAGCTTAACATAGCTTCCAATTCTGCTAAGTTTTAACATAACTGCTCATCCACCTATGTTCCCATCATACATGTTCTCAGGAGGATTATGGATGTAAAAATAAGTCTTAATCCCCAACATGCAATCTGTAGAATCGTGTCACAAACTGCTAACAGTCCACACAGCCTAGATGAATCGATGTAGTATCAATTTATCTATGAACACTAGCATACATGAATCAAAACATTATGGTCTAGCATGTTGTTAATAGTTAACCAAGCAGAAACAAGCTACTGATCCAAGCCACAAGATCCACACATGCAGATCATTCCACATCATTGAAAGCTTCCTTAAGAAAACAGGAAATTACGAATAAATTCATGCAATTCTCAGCAGCTATAACCAAAAAACAACCATGTAGAAGAATATTCTACCACCATTTTGGGGAGTATGTGGAAAGTATTAGTGAATCTATATTCGAATTTCTCTTGAGAAAACTAGCACTCCAATCTGGGATGCAAATCCAAGTGCTTCAATCTTCCAATTTGATGTAGAGCTTGTCTCCATCCTATCCAAGACCACATCTTAGCCGAGCTCTGATACTAATGTAAAGACCACTAGAGAAAACCCATAAGATGAGGATAGGAGAACACAACAAGAGAGACTATGGAGCCAAATTTTCCAACCAAACCTAGACCAAAACTGGATCTAGCCCCCAAGCCATGCCATGTGAAATCAAGAGAAGAAGAGAGCAACTAGTAACCTAAAACCAACATTGTTGATGGGAGAATCCTCACCTCAAGATATAGAAAGTAGAGTCCTATGCATGAACCCATGCAATCCCCATGTAGGTCAACTTTAAATAGGTCACATATCTTTATGCAGTCCTCCTACCTATATCTGTCACACGTACATGCACTAATCCATACGTCTCAATTAGAGTGGCTGGGTCCTCTCAAGGTGATTAGTCACAAACAGGCCTTGATGTGGAATTAAATCTAGGCATGACAAATAATCTTGAATACTGGAGGGCTGGTCTACCATATTAGGACTATTCCATGTCCTTAGCTGAATATGGTCGTAACAGTTCAACTGAAGTTCTCTAAGACAAAACACCTTATGAAGTTTGGACATGCTCCAAAATATCATTATCTACTGTATGTGTGTTTGGATATATCGCTTACACATAGATACCTCATGATATAAGGAAAAAGCTCAACTTTCACAATATCAAATCCCTTTTCATTGGTTATACTACTTCAGATAAAGCTTATAAGTTGTATGATTATATTGAATTGAAGATATTCACTAGTCGGGATATCATCTTTATTGTAGATTAGTTTATCAACCTCAAAGGCAAGGAAAAAGATCATACAATCGAATTGTCAGACACTCCCCAAGTATCAAACATTTATGTTCTAGACTCGACTGATCCTATTGAAGGTCCAAGCTCGTGTACACCAGACGAACAACTTATTAACAATGAATAAGAAGAAGAAGTTGTGGCTCAACAACAACAAAATTATTAACCTTATTTGTCTCCCAGAATATTGACAAGAGAGCGCAAACCAACTATAAGGTATATCTAAGAATCTGCAATTTTTCTTATTCAAGAGCGGACTACTGTCAAAGAAGCACTTAGTCAGCCTAATTTTGATCTATGGAGGGAAGCCATGGATAGAGAGTATTCATCTCTCATCAAAAACCAAACTTGGACTATTATTAAATTGCTTGCTAGCAGAAATGTAGTTGATTGCAAATGAATATTCAAAATCAAATACAAGGCGGATGGAAACATTGATTTAAGAAAAACTTGACTTGTTGTAAGAGGATTTTCACAGATAAAGAATGTCGACTATACTAAGGCTTTCAGTTCTATAGTTAAGCATTTTTCAATCAGACTTCTACTATCATATGCCACCATAGCCAATCTAGAAATACATGATATGGATGTACATGAAGCCTAGTATCTGAATGGAGTTATTGAAGAAGATATCTACATGATACAACTCGAAGGTTACATTATCGAAGGCAAAAATAATCATGTATGTAAATTCTATAAAGCACTTTATGGCTTGAAGCAATCTATTGGAGCATGGTTCCAAAGGATCAACACTTTTCTTATCGATCACAACTATGAACCAAACACTTCAGACTCAAATATCTACTTCAAGTCAGTGCAACAGTCTTTTATTATCATCACTTTGTATGTGGACGACACACTTCTCTTTAGTAATAGTATCAAACTATTAAAAGATGAGAAATGAATGTTGTCTTCAAAATTTGACATGACGGATATGGAAGAAGCTCAATACTGAATAGGTATTCGAATCCAAAGAGACAAAAAATAGAAGTTGATGTACATTACTCAATAGAGATACATTTATAGTATGTTGATCAAATATAATTTTATGAATTGCAAGTTAGCTCACTCATCAATGGAGCCAAGACTCAAATTGTCGAATGACCAGTGTCCTCAAACGATAGAAGAGAAGGAGCAGATGCATGAATACTCTTATCATTCGATGGTAGGTTCTCTTATGTATGCAATGATCTGTACCAGACCAGACATAGTTGTTGGTTGATTTTGAGAAATCCCCAAGATGTTGGGCTAAAGCTATATTCTAAGAGCACCTCTCACCTTAGACCGAGGAGGTCTTTGAGAGAAGAAGAGGAGGATGAAGAATGAGAGCCGATAAATACTAGCGAGGACAACAGTTGGAAATTATGTGAGCCTCATGGCGAATCCCAAGTGATGGAATGACCATGTAGGAGCTAGTACTTCTAGGCATGTAATAAATGTTGTAGACCCCTCTTAAATGAAGTAGAGTGAGCCACCTTTTGATAGTGATCCCTAGTGGAGGAACCAATTCCACTCGTAATTTGTGAAAATGTGGAATTGCCACTTAGGCTCCACCTAGACAGCTCATTTGCTTATTTAAGAGGCCTTCTCTTTTGTGAGAGAGCTTTGCTTGTATTGTCATACTCTTGTATTTGAGTAAAAAAGATCTTCCAATGCAACTGAACTAGAGAGTACGTAAAGATTTCCGACTCTAGTGCATGTAGTCAGAGTAGTATCTTCCTCGAATATTGTACACTACGTAGATGAGAAAGTAACAGTGTAGCCCTCATCAGTTATCTTAGAGACTGATAACAGGTTCTTTGATAGCTGAAGAATGTGAAGGACGTTGGGATCACAAATAGATAGATCTTTGTTGAATGTGATCTTGACTCTCCCTTTGCCTTCAATGTGTATAGTGCTTGAATCTTTGAGGTAGATGAATTGATCTCTGTTGTAAGCTGCATACTCGGTAAACCATTCCTTGCGAGAGGTCATGTGTTGGGTAGCGTCGTTGTCCAGGTACGAACTATCACAGTCTTCATTGTTGTTGTTGTTGTAAGCCATTAACAAATGTGTATCTTGCTTCTTGAATTCTGCCATATTGGAGGAGTCTGAGTGCTGTTGTTGTTGCTTCTTTGCCTCGTTGTAGATCCGGATACAACACTCTTTGATGTCGTGATTGGCTCTCTTGCAATATCTACAAAAAAGTTTCTTTCGTGATCCACTATTCTCACCTTGAGTTTGAGGCTTCTGATGTTGCTGTTGCACTTGATTCTTGCCCTTGGAGTAGTCGTTCTTCTTGGTGTATAGATCCATGGATTTGTCTTTGATAGACAGACTGTTAGTCTTTCTCCGTATTTCTTCTTGAAGTAGGTGACCAATCACCTTTTGAAGAGTGAGATTGGCTTGTGTGGAGATCATCACCACAAAGTGTTCATACGACTTTGAAAGAGAAGAAAACAAGGTCATGGTGGCATTATCATATTGAATAGAACATCCTACGACTGATAACTGATCCAATAAAGACTTGAAGCAGTTGATGTGAGAAGTGATGGCAGTAGAATCAGACATGCTAAGAGTAAAGAACTTCCTCCTAAGATGTAATCTAGTGGTTACATCATGAGTCTCATAGAGATTTGATAACAAATCTAATGCATCCTTAGAGGTTCTGCATATGGTAACGTGGGATATTTGGGAGTCGGCCAGATTGAGTGTGATACATGCTAAGGTCTTCTAATCTCTGATCTTTTATGCCTTTGCTTGATCACCATCTTCTGGTTTCATGTTAGCACCAAATTCTATTACATCCCAAAGATCTCTATCTATCAACATCATCAAAAGTTTTAACTTCTAGAATGTAGAAGTTAGAACCATTGAACTTGTCAATGATTCTAGCTTCGCTGAATGATGAAGACGAAGAGCTACCTATATGAGACATACTAACAGTAATACAAATAGAACACACTTAATCTTTCGGTTTATATGAGCTATGCTCTAATACCAATCTGATGGGACAAGGGAGATAGAAGAACGTGAATGGAGAAGAAAGCAAGAATATTGCGAAACAGCTCTCCCGTTACAATCAGCTATTAGATGCAAAAACAGTCTAATAGAAAGCTTATGCTAAATATAATCACAACTTTAAGTGTTCTTATTGCCCAACAGAATCTTAAAAATTAATTCCTACTCACAAAAACAAGTGTATAGTCCACCGAAGAGATTAGAAATGGTTTGTGTGTGGTATTACTGAAAAATGGATTCAATGTGAAGTTTGGTCTTGAAATAGATGAAAGAGCAGTATGATATCGCAAGTTCCTCAGGCCTCAAAGATGGGCTTTGTCTAATCAGAAGTGAAGGAGTCGTAGACGTCTGTGTTCTGATCAGAGTGAGTAAACAAGCGCGATCAGACAGTGATAAAGTGCATTCGATCACAACAAACATCCATCTACGTTATACACATATAGAAAAGCATGCTGCTGCTATATTACACTAAAGCACAATAAGATAACAATTACAAACAAAATGACGACATAATTGGGAGGCTCAAATAATACGTCTCATGGATGGAGTGTCTCAAGTAATCTGTGTTGAGATGATCTTTTTATAGATTGCATCCATGTATTGACTACATTAATTATTTGTCACCTAACTAGGTAAGCCGTTGTGCTTGGAAGTATATGGCTTTTGTGACAACTATACATACTGTATACTACAAACCCATAGGGAATGTTGACATGGATGAGGACGTCACAAATTCTCTCACTTCATATTTTATGTGAAGTGGTTTTCTCTCACTTCACAAATTTTGGAAAGTGGCTGGGAACGTTCCTCGTTTAAAATAGATGACCTTCGGCATTTTCTCTCTCTTTGAGATTTTGCAAAAAAGCCGAAGGTTCCCTTAAAAAGATGAAGGTGCTCTCAAAAAGGCAAAGATGTCTTTGCACCCACGTCTTCCAAGATGTGGGTGTAGGGCCGCAACACAACAAGAACAATTGAGGTATGACAAGAGAGCTAAAAGAGCTCTACACATGATAAAGATGAATGTTACCAATGAACTTCTCAAGGAAGTTGGTGAGAGTACTTCATCAAAGAATGCTTGGGATTCATTAAAGAAGCTTTATGAATCCAAGTCTACTTCTAGATGTTGACTCTAAGAAGACAAATCTTTTAAAGTTTTGAAAAGAATGAAGAGAGTCCAAATACTTTTGTTTTGAGAGTGAAGGCTTTGAATGATGAGTTATCTTGCATTGATGAGAGCATTAAGGAAGGAGAGCTTGTTCAAGTTATTCTTAATGGTTTGTTGGATGCTCATGCTAACATTGTACAAAGTCTTGCCAAGTTTGATTGATCTTCAAGAGATCTTGATCAATGAAGAATATAGGCTTCAAGCAAGAGGTGGATCTACATCAATATCTCAAGTTGGAGAGAAGGCTATGTTCATCAAGGAAAAATTCAAGGGCAAAAGCAAAAGCAAGTGGTCTAAAGGACAAGATCAAGAGGTGGCTTCTTCAAATGGCAAAAGGAAAGGTAGGTCAAAGCTAAAGTGCTTCTATTGTGGCATCAAAGGACACTTTGCAAGTGAGTGCTACAAGAAGAAGAGAGGTCAAGAAGATAAGCAAGGTAATCTTACTCATGATGAAGATGGTTTGGATGTTCAAAATTCAAATGATGATGCTTTTGTGATGTCTTCATGTATGCTTGCTAATGATGGAGATCTAGATCCATGGTGGATTGATAGTGGTGCAAGCTCACACGTGACTTTTCACAATGAGTACTTCACTTCTTTGTTGGCACATGAAGATGACAAGAAGGTGATCTACACGACCAAGATCCAATCCATATCTCTGATCTTTGGTTACAAAGAGGAGCAAACCAACAATCCTGCCAATGTAGAAAAATCAGCATCTACATACAAAATGAGATGCAAACTCTAAGAGATATTGATCAAACATGAACCAAAACATAAAATATGTTTGATTTTCGTACAATTATAGTACCCTACTATATTTCACATGTGTGGAACCAAAAATAGCAATAAATAACCATTCTACACATAAGATTGCAAGACAACATCATGAGAGTGCACCAATGAGTAGTAGAACCCAGAGAGAACCATGCATAATGATGAAATGAGAGATAAAAGAGAGAAGATGTGTCTTGTGAAAAATTGCCTACATTGGCAAATCTAGCCATGTAGAATATTGTACATTTTGTCAATATTGGTTGTTGGTTACTTGAATGGCCAAAGTGCCACTTTTACATACACACCTAAAGTAGGATAACCACGAGTCAAGAGGAGTGGTTGTGTCCATTTGGTAGTGATTCCTACTTTGTAGGATCTAGACCATGATTTATGATGAGATTTGTACCTATCATGCACCTACCAAGCATGACTCTTGGATCTAGGCTAGGGTTTTCATATTAGGGCAAGAAAGTGGAGTCTACTTCCTTATTACATGCTGGATTTTCACCTAACTTTGCAAAGGAAGTGTGTTTTACTATGTATTCCCATTCTCCATAGTGAGAAGATATAAACTTTTTGGAGCCTCAAGGAGAAACTTGAGTTTCCTCTCATTGTATGGTGATTACTCTTGATTTTCAATGAAACCCAGCTTTGGAACTTTGTAAACACTGTCTACAGGCCGTATTGCGGCCTTATTTCCACACGTGTGGAGTTGGATTATACCAATTGATCAATGCTTTGATTGTCTCTACTTGTTTCCTATCAAGCTGCTAAACTAGATCTTGTTTTCTGATGACTAGTTTCTGATAGATTGTTTAACAAGCATACAATCACCTTGTGGATCATTCAAAGATCCATTTATGGTCCTTAGTACTGTACTTTTCACATGGTATCAGAGCCAATTACAAGGCCATTGATCTGTGTTTGAATCTAATCCAGTTTTAGTAGCTTTTGGTGCAAAAAGCTAGTATTGGAAGGGCAAGCTGGTATGTAGGTTTGGTGAGGGGATTTGATCCCAAACTTTTTCAGGATCAAAATCTGTACTGTTCACACGTGTGGGCATCTCTGAACCATCATTTAATAACCCATATTCATTGGATCATAGAAAATTCATCTGGTGTCAGTTTGATGTAATTTTTGGTGCAAATCCTAGGATAAGCTACCAAGATCACTTGCCATTGATTAGTTTTGAATTTGTTTCATGAAAACTAATTAATCTAGGCTGATTTCAGACCTTCTTAAAGTGGAAACCAGGTCTTGAAAGTACATCAAAGTGAATGAGAGAGATAGAGTCAGTTTTTGTCCAAGAATAGCCAAGATTGGCAAGATTTGCTTGAGAGTAGTTTTCATCTCATCTTATCTTCATTCCAGCTTTGTGAGGGAGTGATAGAACTGTGATTACAAATCCATTTGCTGGATTAGAAGTCAACATTTGAGTGAAACACTGCAAGTTAGAAACCTTTGTGAGTTTCAGGTCCAAACAAATCTATATCTTGTGTGTAGAATCTTGCTAGTAAGATGGGATCAGTGGGAGCCTACCTTCTAGAAGCTAGTGAGAGGTTAAATTCTACCAAGAATGAGCCTCCATCTCCATTTTGCCACAAGAAACCATCAAACCTTGGAAATCCATGAGTAGGTGAGTACATAAATGATTCAAATCTAACACTACATGACTCCATAAAACAAGTAGGTTGCACTAGTCCATCTTCAAGATCTACTTGACACAAGAAAATGACCATGAATTCACCAAAAATTGACAATCTCCAAACATCGGCATCAAGTAGCTCAACACTTGAGAACTTGATCATGGATGAGTGATATAATGAACCATTAGTTTCATTTCCATCAGCAAAACCAGCCAAGAATGCTAGTACAACTCCAACAATAAGATATTGCAAGACAATGTAGCTAGTTTGTCCATATCTTGACAATTTGCACACATCCACATGAAATAGTTCAAACATGAGATAAAACAAGTAAAGTAAACTTCAACAACACTTTGCCGATCCTTTGACCTTACTTGAGTCTTCAATAAGTTGCAAAAATAGATCCATAATATCTTTGCCAAATAACCTTCCTTTGATGTTCTTGACTAGCTCCAAATTGCCAACTTCCTTTTTGCCTTGTTAAAGCCCTTTGAGACCAACCTCTTGATCTTCCTCTTGACCATCAAAGTCATGGAAAAAACTTTGTTTTCCAGATCCATTACTTGCTTTTTCAGTATGAAAACCATGAGAACTATTATCCACTTGCATAGCATCATCTACACAAGAAAATTCTCCAAAACATGTGAGTATAGCAAAGTGAGTCACTTCCACTTGCTTACCTTTCTCTTGATCATCAAAGATATCAAAGATATGAATAACTTTAGACCTGAACCTCTGGAAATACTCATTCTCAAACATATGATCTAGATCCAACAAGACCTCATCAATGCTTGATGTCGAATTTCCACAAAGGTTAGTGAAAACAATATCACCAATGTCACCATCATAAATCAACATGAAGTAGAGTAGGTGAAGATGAGTATCAAACCTAATAAATCCAACCTATTAAACTGAAGTGTATGATGTCTTTGTTAAGTTTAAGAATGCAAGGGCGAACCCATTTTCCACAAGGATCAAGTGCTTAAGGAGTGAATGGTGGAGAGTACATATCTACCAAGTTGAAGGCTTTTTGTGATGAGCATGGGATCAAGAGGGAGTACACAACTCCAAGGACACCACAACAAAATGGAGTGGCTGAGAGGAATAATAGGACTTTATGTGAAAGTGCCAAAGCCATGAGGTTAAGTGTTAATCTTCCAAAATCATTTTGGGATCAAACTTTCTTGTCTGCTAACTTTCTAGGCAATAGGTGGTCGAGTGCTATATTGGATGGACGAACACCTTTTGAGATGCTGTTCAAGATGAGGCCGAGTGTCAACTTTCTTAAAACTTTTGGATGTATGTGCTATGTCAATATAAGTCTTGATGATAGGACAAAGGAGGATCCATCTTCAAGGAAAGGTATATTTGTTGGATATAGTGAGGTGAGTGTGAAGGATTTCAGATCATTCAAGATCCAATCCATGTCCCTGATCTTTGGTTACAATAAGGAGCAAACCAGCAATCTTGCCAATGTAGAAAAATTAGCATCTACATACAAAATGAGATGCAGACTCTAAGAGATACTGATCAAACATGAAACAAAACATAAAAGAAGGTTTTTTTCCATAAAATTATAGTACCCTACTGTATTTCACACATCTGGATCCAAAAATAGCAATAAATGACCATTCTACACATAGAATTGCAAGATAACATCATGAGAGTGCACCAATGAGTAGTAGAACCCAAAGAGAACCATGTATAATGATGAAATGAGAGAGAGAAGAGAGAAGATGTGTCTCTCCATGAGTTACATCCTTTTATAGAGTGTCCAAACCCTATTTAGCCATTTGGCTTTCCCTCCAAAATGTAATCCCTACTATTTTTGGGTCTAGATATTCAATGTACCCAAGTTCAAATTTGAATCTCTCGCAAACTCGACTACCAACTTTCTCACACTTTCAGAAAGTGTTTATTGAATGTGTTTTAAACTAATATGACTTCAAAAAGTTTATCTCCAAGTCTAGAATGAGTTTTGGCCTCTTATTGACAATTTACCAAAATATGACTAAACTAGTTGAAATCTCTCATAGTGAGTAAAGCCTAGAAGGTTTACATTCCTACTACTAATAAGGTGATTATTGGTAGAGATGTCATTTTTTATGAGAGGAATATTCCAAAGGTGTCTTCAAGTGATGATGTTGTGGATGGATCTAACATTCTTGATGTTGATATAAAGGATCCTACTTTAGATGGTGATGATGAAGGACCTTCATCAAGTCAAAAGCCAAGGATAACATCATGAGAAAGACAAACACCTTCAAGGCTCACATATGATGCAAAAGGTAAGCAAGTGGAAGTGACTCATTTTGCATTTCTCACATATTTTGGTGGATCTTCTTGTTAAAATTAGAAAAACAAATCATATTGATTTCTTGGCTTGTTACAAATGTTGTACCATGCAAGTGTGTAGCTCATAAATGCAAAATGCCAAGTTTGGCCTACATATAACTCGAGCTACATGGTTATGTAATGTCCAGAACTTGCATATAGCTTGTAGACATAGATTTGGCAAAGTCATGCTTGTAGAAACTCGTGGCAATTCACATGCATTAATTATAAGTGATCCATAGTGACATGCAAGGCATGCACAAAGTGTGATGGACACATGCATGATGACTCGTACTTTGTTAGTTAGAACTAGTACACTTGTAAAAAGTTGGTAGAATTTCATGCATGGCAAGTGACAACTGTCACATAGACTCTAGATGTCACTTTAGTTGTCATTTTGGAATGAATGGATGTGGTTCTACCTCGAGATACCTCAAACTCCATAAATATGTGTAGCTCTCCTCACAATCAATGATGAAGAACCAAAATTTTGTAGCTACCTCATGCCATTTTGGATCTAAACTATTTTTTTTGTTATCTCTCTAGCTTTCTCTCTCTAGCTCGTGTTGAAGCTAATGCTAATACACTGAAATCTTGTACTCTTATTCATTCTTTGATTCATTGCTATCATATTCTGAGGCTTAGCATGCTAGATTGTGGTTAAGCCATTTCTTCTAAACGAGATCTTGCTAAACAATCTAGAATCAGGTTATTGTGCTAATCACAAAGCTTAATCAAGATCAATCATACTTGTGGACATTCCCCACACGTGTGAATTCTAGAAATTTTGTCACTTCTTGTGTAGATGATGGTATGAAAGTAGATGGATGTTTTCATGGTTTTCCAGAAACTAATGGACCTGGAAAAGAGAACTTAGGCAATGACTTTGATGGTCAAGTGGAAGATCAAGAGGTTGATCTCAAAAGGCTTCAACAAGTCAAAAGGGAAGTTGGCAATCTGAAGCTAGTCAAGAGCTCAAAGGAGAGTCAATTGGCAAAGATGTTATGGATCTATGCTATAATTTCTCAGAGAGTTCAAAGTTGATAGCATGGAGAAATCATTTCATTTACATTCTATTGGGTTCTTCATGTTCTATTCACATCTTGACATCTACAATTGATGTAAGAAATAGTGAAGCATCCCAAGTGGATACTATTCTCTATATCAATTGTGAAAGCTACTTTAGAACCTTGGAAAGGAGTCTATACCTATGATGGAGATCATTCTAAAGTTGGATCAAAGTTCTATGGTTAATTTTATGCTAAAACTAGTTGAAGAGGGAGTGGGAAAGATTTCAACTAGTTTAGTCAAGATTGTTCATAGTTTGATAAATTGCCAAATACACAACTAAGGCCAGTTATTAGACTTAGAGTTTGACTTTTCAAAGTTATGTTAGTCTAAAAGGATTTGAATGAACACTTTTTGAAAGTGTGGGAAAGTGTAGTACACAAGTTTTAGAAGATTCAAATTTGACTAGTAGAGACATCGAATCTAGTCACAAAAATAGTAGGATTTTTATTATGTAGGGAAACCAAGTTTCAAATTAGGTTTGGACCTGCTATAAAAGGATGTAACTCGTGGGAAGAGATACATTCTCTCTCTCTCTCTCTCTCTCTCTCTCTCTCTCTCTCTCTCTCTCTCTCTCTCTCTCTCTCTCTCTCTCTCTCTCTCTCTCTCTCTCTCTCTCTCTCTCTCTCTCTCTCTCTCTCTCTCTCTCCCCCATGCTTATACATGAGTTCTCTTGGGTTCATCTATCCATTGGTGCACTATATTGGTGATATCTTGCAATCTTTGTGTAGAGAATGCTTATTTTATGCTATTCTCAGCTCCACAAGTGTGAAATACAATAGGGTACTATTTTTGTACAGACAAACTTTTTCATATCTTATGTTTGATGTTTGATCAGGTTCTTATTGAGTCTACATTTCTTTCATTGAGTAGATGTTGATTTTTCCACATTGGCAAGATTGGTAGAGTTGATCTATTTCTAACCAAAGAAGAGGTTACGGATTTGGATCTTAATTGATTCCAAATTCTTCACAAAGCTTGATTCACAAACTTGACTATTTTTTTATAGACAACCAATCAATAGCAAAGATTAGATTGTGATTTGCTTCAAGAACATGAGCTCTCTCTCTCTCTCTCTCTCTCTCTCTCTCTCTCTCTCTCTCTCTCTCTCTCTCTCTCTCTCTCTCTCTCTCTCTCTCTCTCTCTCTCTCTCTCTCTCTACTGACTGGCTATAGGTTGGAGGCAAGTGTCAACGAGGGAGAGATTTCACACACGTGGACCTAATAAACCATAAATCAAAGCATTCTATACACAAGATTGCAAGATACCATCACTATAGTGCACCAATGGATAGATGAACCCAAGAGAACTCATGTATGAGCATGAAATGAGAGAGAGAGAGAGAGAGAGAGAGAGAGAGAGAGAGAGAGAGAGAGAGAGAGAGAGAGAGAGAGAGAGAGAGAGAGAGAGAGAGAGAAGATATGTTCTAACAGGTCCATGCCTCATTAATGAACTTGGTTTCCCTCCATATAAACTTCTACATCAAAAACCCTACTACAATATGAACTAGATTCAATGTATCTAGCATTCAAATTTGAATGTGCCCAAACTTGACCTTCTATTTATTCTCACTTTCTAAAAGTGGTAATTCAAAAATATTTAGACTAAAATAACTTTGAAATGTCTATCTCTGAGTCTAAAATGCAAATTGGCCTAAATTGCCAAATAAACTTCCCTAGCTTTAAGTTGTGAGGATAGAACTTGAATAAGGGAGGAAGAATGTTGTACCCACGTTTGCACTGATCTCAAATTAATTATCTCATAAGGAGGTCAGTAGGCCTACCTCAACCCATAAATCAATTATAATTATGAGGGGTTGGGGCCCTCATGGTATTAAAGTCATAATTGGTCAGAGGCCTAAAACTATAGATGGTGGATTGGTATGGAACTAATAGTGACTCATAGGGGAAATGGATGAGGTGGCCCAATTAGGCTTCTGATGTGTCAAGTGAGTGGTCACAGTTCACTCCTAGTTGAGGAGGAGCATTGGAGGATATAAGTATACCCATAGGCCTCCCATGGAGGAAGAGCTAGATATGGTGATGGTACCTATTAGAGTGATATCTTTCTCCTATCAGGCATTGGTTGGTCCATAGCTTGAGGGCTAGATCCATTTGATCTAGGTTTGGTTCGAAGGTTTGTTCACAATTCGATTTCCTTTGGTTTTAAATGTTTAGCATCCTAGTCTTTGATCCTTGGTGGAGGTCTTGAAAGTGCACAATCAAAACACAATCACCTCTATTCTAAAAAAAACTAGGTATCCCAAAGAATCCACAACAACCCACCCAAAATCTAACCAAGAATCCTACGACAAGAATGATCCACCTGAGGAGAACCCCTCCTCATTGTAGGTGCCCTCCCTACATGCTCTCTCTCCTCCATGGAATAGTTATGACGAGTTCCCACTCTTATGGATTCAAAACGTCCTAACCTCAAGCTTAACAAATACCATATCTAAATTTGTATAGTGAGCTGCTTGAGACTTTCTCAATTACTGTCAAAGTTTTTCTACCCTGTGACAAAGGCTGGTTTAGTCCATAACTTAACAAAGGCCTTGGGCAAGGTATGTTGAAATTGAAAAATAATCTATCTTGACTTTAGGCTTGCTACAAACTTTGTACTATGCAAGTATGTTGTTTCATAAATGTATGGATTTGTCATATCTAGTCGGTTGAATACAACTTGCATATAGATTGTAGACTTAGAAATAGCAATAATATGCTTGTAGAAACTCGTGGCATATCACATGCATATATTGTAAGTGCCATCCATAGTGACATGCAAGGCATGCACAAAGTGAAATGGACACATGCATGATGATTTGTACAATTCTAGTTAGAACTAGGACACTTGCTAAAAGTAGGTAGAGATATATACATGAGATGTGACAAATGTCACTTAGACTCTAGTTTCCAATTTAGATGTCTTTGAAAGGTGGATGGATGTGGTTCTACCTCGAGCTACCTCAAACTCCATAAATATGTGTAGCTATCCTCATGATTTTTTCTGAAGAACCAAAGCTTTGTAGCTATTCCATGCCATTTTGGATCTACACCTTTTTGCTTGAATATTTCTATCTTTCTCTCTCTAACTCGTGTTGAGGCTAATGCTCATACACTAGAATCTTGTACTTTTGCTCATTTGTAGTTCAATGCTATAATTCTTCGATTCTTAGCATGCTAGATTGTGGTTAAGCCATAAGTTCTGTACTAGATCTTGCTATTCAATCTAGAATCAGATTATTGTGCTAGTCATAAATCTTAATAAGCTTAATCATTCTTGTGTACCATTCCCACACGTGTGAATTTCGGAAATTTTGTCATAGTATCAGAGCCAAATTGAGCTTTGCATGCTAACATCTCTGATTGTACAAGAATTTGAGAGCTAATTCAAGCAAAAAAGCAGTTATACACTTTTTCTTACCTTTCTTTTGTAAAAATTACAGCAAATAAGGACCCTAAAACACTTGAAATGATGAGGGAAACAATAGATTATGATCTCATAAGATTAGCACAAGTTGAACCATCAAAATCCATCAAAAATCTATGCTTGAACCTCACTAAATGGCCCAAATCCTTGAAGAAGGATTCACACGTGTGAAAGTACGGCCTCCCACAGTCTGAGTACTGTACACCAGACCTACATTCAATCCTATAATCATTAGTACTCAAACAATTATGAACATAGAGAGCAATTGCACCATTATGAGAGAAAAATCATGAAATTGCTTGATTGATTTTGGTGAGTTATCATCACCTATATATACATGATCCATCACGGTTTTGGGCAGGTATGAGTAGCCCTAAACCTATCCCTAATGCTAATTTTGGTGGATCTTTCATCCCTACCAGGTTAGGGTTGGAATATTGGAGATCCCTCAACAATGCAAAAATTACCAAAAATAGCTCCTATTTTTTCTCCCTTGTATCTAAGCATAATTTGGACTCATTCCAAAGGTTCTAACACTTAGGTCTACTTGAGAACATCCTTATGAATGGAATCCTATGCTATTTGGCACGTGTGACAAGCCACATCATGACCATCTAACTATTTACAAGTCATATGACCAAAACTAGTCAAGCTAGAATTGTGAATTTTTAACACTCCTCCTCACTATCTAGCTTGGTTCAATCATTGCTTTACTAATCACTCCAAGTGATGATCTGAACTTCATAAAAGGTGTCTTTTGAAGTGGTTTAGTAAGTAGATCAGCTACACATTCATTGCTTGGAACATGCTCCAAAGCAATCTCCTTGGCTTGCACCATTTCTCTCACAAAGTGATGGCATATCTCAATGTGCTTAGATCTTGCATGGAAGATTGGGTTAGATGCAAGGTGTTGGGCTGATATATTGTCATTGTAGATGATTGGTGCCTCCTCTGAATCCATGATCTTTAGTTCCACCAATAATCTCTTGATCCAAAGTACCTCCTTTGTAGTGGTTGTCAAAGCTTTGTACTCGGCCTCGGTTGAAGATAGAGATATAGTTTCTTGCTTTTTTGAAAGCCATGAAACCACACCTTCTCCTATGAAAGTTGAATAGGCACTTGTTGATTTCCTATCCCTCTTGTCCCCTGCAAAATCTGAATCACTAAATGCATGAAGGTTAATCACATCTCCTCTATATAGAATCCCAAAATCCAATGTACCCGAGATGTATCTTAGAATCCTCTTAGCCTTTTTCCAATGGATATTCAATGGATTTTGCATGGATTGGCTCAACCTACATACACTAAAGCTAAGATCTGGTCTAGTTATAGTGATCCACATTAAGGAACCTATAAGTTGACTAAACAAAGTGATGTCCATGAAGGATCTTTCATCATCTTCATTTGGCACTTTTACATCTTGCTCCATTGGTGTGTCAACACTTTTGCATACTTCCATCTTAAACTTCTTCAAAAGACGTTGAGCATAGTTTACTTGACTTATAAAGATAAAATCAGACCCTCTAAGTACTTCTATGCCTAAGATGAAGTGAAGACACCCTAGATCTACCATCTTGAACTCTAAGGATAGATCTATCTTGATTTTTTTAATACCATCAACACTATTTCCACTAATGATGATGTCATCTACATAAATGAGTAAAAGTACAATACCAACATCATCAAACTTAATGTAAAGAGTGGGATCATATTCACTTTGAACAAAAGAAAGTGAAATAAGATAGCAATGTAGTCTTGAATTCCAAGATCTCGAGGCTTGCTTCAAGCCATAGATGCTTCTTTGGAGATGGCATACTTTGTTCTCCATTCCATGCTTGATGAACCCTTGTGGCTGCTCCATATAGATATCCTCTTCCAAAAAACCATTCAAGAAAGCATTAGAGACATCCATTTGACATAGAATCCATCCAAAATGTGATGCAAGTGCAATGATTAGTCTTATTGTGACCATCTTGGCCACGGGTGCAAAAGTTTCCTCATAGTCTATCCCTCTCTCTTGAGCATAACCTTTTGCAACTAATCTTGCTTTATGTTTGTTAACACTCCCATTTGCATTCAACTTAAGCTTGAAGACCCACTTGCATCCTATTACATTCCTTTGAGGTCTCTCAACAAGCAACCAAGTTTTATTCTCAATCAAGGCATCATACTCATTCAACATAGCTTTATACCATTCTTTGGAGTTCAATGCATCTTCAACATTAGACGGTTCTTCAAAACTAGATAAAGCATAAGAAGTGGATGAGATACCCTCAACTTGTTGTCCTTTGCCTTGATATGTGAGCCTTGATGGCTCCACTTTTGCCCTTGAAGATCTCCTTGGTGTGATAGGTGGGTTTGGTGCTTGCTCCTCCATGAGCTCCTCCTCAAAACCAAGATCTTGCTCCTCGGCCATCTTCTTCTTGATTGTTGGAGCACTTGAGCCTTCTTCAAGCATATGCATATGATGTTCATCAAAGATGACATCCCTTGAAGCAACAAATTTGTTCAAGGATGGGAGATAGACTTTGTAGCCCTTGCTTGAGCTTGCATATCCAAGCATGATCCCTCTTGTGGAAGATGGATCCTCCTTGGTTCTTGTTTCCAATGGCACATGCACATAACATATACACCCAAAAACTTTCAAGTGATTAAGATTGGGTTTCTTTCCATACAACATCTCATAAGGAGTTTTGCCTTCAATTGCTTTGCAAGACACCCTATTCATCAAGTAGTTTGCACATACAAGAGACTCACCCCAAAAGGATTTGGGCAAACAAGCATCTAATCTTAAAGCCTTAGAACATTCACATAATGTTCTATTCCTTCTTTCAGCAACTTTGTGATGGAGTTAGGAAACACCTTCTTATGTGCCTTGGATAAGGCACAAGCTTCACAAACCTTGTCTTCCTTCCCAATAGACCTTGGTAGGCCTAAAGAATACTCCTCCTTGATTATAGCCTCCATGGAACCCGAGTTGACATGTCCAAGTCTTTTGTGCCATAAAGTAAAGGTAGATATCTTGCTCTTCTCGGCCAACATGACAACATTAGTATCCACAAATGCATCCAGCTTATAAAGTTTGCCAAGTCTAGTGCCCTTAGCCACTATCTTACCCTTCTTCTTGATGAAACATTCATTTGAAGCAAAGTCAACATTGAAACCATTGTCTACCATTTGGCCAACACTTAGTAGATTCTTTGTTATTGTAGGAATGTACAAAACACCTTCTATGTTGATCTTTTTGGAAGATCCTAAGCAAAGGGGAATGCTACCAACTCCTTCAATCTTACAAGCTTCATCATTTGCTGTATAGATAGACTTTATAGGTCCATCATAAGATAAGAGAGAAGAGAAAAACTCCCTTTTACTAGTCATGTGTGAACTAGCACCCGAGTCAATCCACCAAGGATCTTCTCCTTTGAAGCTTGTTGAAGAAAATATGGACATCATGAGAGAGTCCTCATGTGAACTCTCCTCCTCCTCCTCTTTGCTCATGTTGGCTTGGCTTTGATCTTGCTTCCTCTTGAAGCATTCTGAGGCATAATGCCCCATCTTGCTACAATAGTAGCACTTCACCTTTGATTTGTCCTTCTTGACTTTGGTGGTTGATGGAGATGCTTTTGAGGGTCCTTCTTGATCCTCAAGCTTTGTAGACTTCTTGAATGTTGATCCTTTGCCTTTGGACTTGCCTTTGCCTTTGGTGAAGAGAGCTTGGTCATCTCCACCTTGGATGGAAAGCCTATCCATCCTCTCTTGCATTTGGCTCCTTCTTGATTCCTCGGCCATGAGTGTGCCTTGAAGTTCTTCAAGTATGGGTAGCTTACCCATATTTGCATATCCCTGAACCAAATTGTCAAATTCAAAGCTTAGTCTATTCAATATGAGTTGAACAAGCTCTTCATCCTTGATAGGGTCACCTATAAAGGCTAGCTCTTTGTTCAATTCCTTTACTCTTAGGACAAAAGTATGTGCACTCTCTCCTTTCTTTTGATAGCTTCTATAGATTTGATTCTTCAAAGCTAACATTCTAGTTTGGTTCTTGGATTCGTAGACCTTTTGCAAAGTCTCCCAAGCATCTTGAGCTGAAGTGCAATCTCCTACCTCTCTTAAGAGTTCATTTGCAACATTCATTTTTATGCAATGTAGTGCAACATTACACCTCTTGATGTATTTGGCTTTTTCTTGAGGATGACTAGGTTCACCCTCCTTACCATTTACAATTTCCATCAGATCTTGCATGATCATGATAGATTCCATTCTAACTTTCCACATGGAATAGTTAGTTTTGTTGAGCCTTTCATTAGTATCCAAAAGATATGCATTTATAGATGCCATCTAGTCTCCTAATCAAGGACTTGACACAAATGAAGGTTACTTCTATTGATTTGATTGAAGGTCTACCTTATCCCACTTCTTAGGGACCTGAAAATATCAGTAATAGACTTCCTATAAAGATCTAAGAATGATCTCTAACAAGATCAAATCATAGAATACTAGAAACAATGCACTTGCTTGATTGAAGTAGACAATACTAGTAGAATTGCCCCTCTTTCTATAAAGAACATTAAAGCTTCCAAATGATCTGATCAAGAGTGAATTTCAGCAACCTAATACACTTCCAAAATCACTTGTAAAAGATCTAAATGGAACTTAATGAGGATGCAACACAATCTACTATCCAATCACAAGCAAAAAATGATCAAAATTGATGAAAAATTGATCTAATTTGGTGCATAAGTCAAGCAATGGTTGGACTGAACCTAAATCACTTTAGGAGGTGTCTACTACACCTTAGAACAGCCTTGAAGAGTCCCCAAAACTCTGATCTTCCCTCTCCTTGAATGCTAGAAAGCCTCCTCTATGAAATCACCTCCAAAACTCGCTTAGAAATCAATGCTTGGAGCAAGCAAAACTTACTATCTTGGTAATGTGAATTGAATTCAACTTTGCCTCTGGTTTTAGACACCTAAACACCTGAAAATGAAGTCACACAACACCAATCTCCAATGTATTTAACTCACTTTGAGTTCTAGAATCAATACTAGATGCTAAGATCCAATCTACACAAGATTTAGATCAAAAATTGTGATCAAATTGAATGAAAACCAAGGATTTAGCTCATTTCAGCCTTTAGGCTCTGATACCATGTAAAAATTACAGCAAATAAGGACCCTAAAACACTTGAAATGATGAGGGAAACAATAGATTATGATCTCATAAGATTAGCACAAGTTGAACCATCAAAATCCATCAAAAATCTATGCTTGAACCTCACTAAATGGCCCAAATCCTTGAAGAAGGCTTCACACGTGTGAAAGTACGGCCTCCCACAGTCTGAGTACTGTACACCAGACCTACATTCAATCCTATAATCATTAGTAATCACAAGTACTCAAACAATTATGAACATAGAGAGCAATTGCACCATTATGAGAGAAAAATCATGAAATTGCTTGATTGATTTTGGTGAGTTATCATCACCTATATATACATGATCCATCACGGTTTTGGGCAGGTATGAGTAGCCCTAAACCTATCCCTAATGCTAATTTTGGTGGATCTTTCATCCCTACCAGGTTAGGGTTGGAATATTGGAGATCCCTCAACAATGCAAAAATTACCAAAAATAGCTCCTATTTTTTCTCCCTTGTATCTAAGCATAATTTGGACTCATTCCAAAGGTTCTAACACTTAGGTCTACTTGAGAACATCCTTATGAATGGAATCCTATGCTATTTGGCACGTGTGACAAGCCACATCATGACCATCTAACTATTTACAAGTCATATGACCAAAACTAGTCAAGCTAGAATTGTGAATTTTTAACATCTTTGAAAAGTGTTTGGATCAAATTGGATTCAAATTGAATTTTCAAATCTGAAAAGTGATAGTAAGAAATTATGGTATTCTGCACGTGTGAAAATCAGAGATTTTTAGTCCCTTCTATTTCCTTGCTACTTGATCCAAAGATAGTGGTGTTATAGCTTGATGGAAAGTTATGAAGTGTACTTTCCATAGAAATTGATACCAAATCAATCTGATGTGTCTATCAAGAGTTATAAGCTCTTAAAGAGGGTAGGGAGAGGTCCAAAATCTGAGTGACCACTTTTTGAGTTGATTCAACCTTGCTTTGTTCTGAATCCATTGTTTTGAGCATCCTACACAAGAAACTGAAGATCAAGACTAAGTTTGAAGTTAATTGAACACCTTTGAGCCTTTTGAGTATCATTAGTGTTTTCTTTTGAAGCATTTCACACGTGCCAAAAGTAGGATTCAAACTTGTCAAAGTGCCTTAAACCATTTTGAGTGTCTGATCTAGATAATCTTTTTTTGTGGAATATTTGAGAGCCATCTCAAATACAGTTGCAAGTTTTTCACATAGGAAGGTAGCACATCCTTGAAAATACCTATAGTGAAAGAGAGCAACAACATTAAGTCTGATTGGAACAAGCTCAAACATTTTGTTGTCCAATAACTAAGAAGTCTTCATATAATGGCACCTTTAAGAGGATATCTCCTAGAAGCAAATGAAAGACTAAATACTTCTAATTACTCAATTTGGAAGTTTAGAATGGAGTCTATTTTAATAATCTAGGATGTTATGGACATTGTGCTTGGTATTGAGGAGGAGCCTCAAGCACAGCTTGAAATACCAAAGTACATGAAGAGAGCTAGAATGGCTCTACATTTCATTAAGATGAATGTATTTGAGAGAGATGTGAAAGATTCAACTAGTTTCATCACATTTTGCAATATTTCCATATTTGGCATATTGAGGCAAAACTTGTTTTAGACTTAGAGGTTGACTTTTCAAAGTTCATTAGTCTAAATTTCATTTGAATAAACACTTCTTGAAAGTGTGGGAAAGATAGAATGCGAGTTTCCATGATTCTATGTGTTGATTTGCTTGGATAAGTGCTAGAAGAGAATTTGTGAGATAGTTTCAAATCTTGGTGATTTCTTTTGGAAGCATTTGTTGTTGCAAAGGAGTGCTTTGTGCATTGAAACAGGTTGAAAGAGAAAATCAGGTCATTGCTACATGGCAACCTCAATTGGAGTCATGTTGGAAGCCAATGATAGGCTTACCTCAAGTAACTATTCATTATGGAAAGTGAGGATGGAGTCACTTCTTGAGATGAATGATGTTTTGGATATTGTTGTAGGTTTGGAGGAGAGACCAGCAACACAACAAGATCAATTGAGGTATGAGAAGAGGGCCAAGAAGGCTCTACACATGATAAAGATGAATGTTATTAATGAACTTCTCAAGGAAGTTGGTAAGTGCACATCATATTTGGAAGCTTGGAATTCATTGAAGAAGCTTTATGAATCCAAGTCTACTTCTAGAGTGTTGACTCTAAGAAGGCAAATCTTTTCTTGTTTGCAAAAGAATGAAGAAAGTCCAAGTACTTTTGTTTTGAGAATGAAAGCATTGAATGATGAGTTAGCTTGCATAGATGAAAGCATTAAGGAAGGAGAGCTTATTCAAGTGATTCTTAATGGCTTGTTGGATGCTCATGCTAACATTGTTCAAAGTATTGCTATTCAAAAGACTTTGCCAAGTTTGATGGATCTTCAAGAGATCTTGATCAATGAGGAATATAGGCTTCAAGCAAGAGGTGGATCTACATCGACACTTCAAGAGGATGCTATGTTCACAAAGGGCAAATTCAAGGGCAAAACCAAAAGCAAGTGGTCTAAAGGGCAAGATCAAGTGGATGCTTCTTCAAGTGGCAAAAAGAAGGATAGATCAAAGCTCAAGTGCTTTTATTGTGGCATCAAAGGACACTTTGCAAGTGAGTGCTACAAGCAGAAGAGAGATCAAGGAGACAAGCAAGGTATCTTACTCTTGATGAGGATGGTTTGGATGTGCAAGATGCAAATGATGATGCTTTTGTGATGTCTTCATGTATGCTTGCTAATGAAGGAGATCTAGATCCTTGGTGGATTGATAGTGGAGCAAGTTCACACATGACCTTTCACAAAGAGTACTTCACTTCTTTGTTGGCATATGGAGATGACAAGAGGGTGATCTACACGGCCAATGATGGTGAGTATGCAATCAAAGGGATTGGCACAATTCCTATTTCTCTCTCTACAAATAGGAATGTCCATTTGGAGGATGTCTTGTTTATTCCATCTATTACCAAAAGTTTGCCTAGTGTGAGTCAAATGCTAAGCAAGGGCCTCAAGGTGGAGTTTGATGGAGATGCTTGTTTGATCAAAAGGAAGGATGTCTTGATTGGAAAAGGTAAAAGGCAAGGGAAGTTGTTCAAACTTGATGCTTGTGTTATTGCTAACCAAGTTGGATGTGTTGCAAGGGAGCAAATTTCTATTCAAGAGGTTTGGCACAAAAGGATGGGAGGTAATGGCAAGGAAGAAGGTTGTGATTGGTCTTCCAAGTTCCTTAAGTAATGACAAGCATGTTTGTGAGTCTTGTGCTTTATCTAAGTCACATAGACTACCTTATACTAGATCTATTTCTAGATCTACAAAGCCTTTTCAACTTGTACATTCGGATATTCATGGATTTACTACAATTAGCAATAGTGGAGCTAAGATGTATGTAATATTCATTGATGATTTTAGTAGATTTTGTTGGATTTATCTACTAAAGAGCAAGGATGAAGTGTATGATGTCTTTGTCAAGTTCAAGAATGCAAGGGAGAACCAATTCTCCACAAAGATCAAGTGCTTGAGAGGTGACAATGGTGGTGAGTACATATCTAACAAGTTCAAGGCCTTTTGTGATGAGCATGGGATCAAGAGGGAGTATACAACATCAAGGACTCCACAACAAAATGGAGTGGCTGAAAGGAAGAATAGGACTTTATGTGAAAGTGCTAAAGCTATGAGGTCAAGTGCTAATCTTGACAAACCATTTTGGGATCAAGCTTTGTTGTGTGCCAATTTCTTGTGCAATAGGTGGCCGAGTGCTATTTTGGATGGAAGGACACCTTTTGAGATGCTATTCAAGAGGAGGCCGAGTGTCAAATTTCTAAGAACCTTTGGATGCACATGCTATGTCAACATCACTCTTGATGATAGGACCAAGGAGGATCCATCTTCAAGAAGAGGTATTTTTGTTGGATATAGTGAGGTGAGTAAAGCCTACAAGGTTTACATTCCTTCTACTAACAAAGTGTTTGTTGGTAGAGATGTCATTTTTGATGAGGGAAACATTCCAAAGGTGTCTTCAAGCATTATTGATGGTAAAGTAGATGGTTCTAGCATTCTTGATGTTGATGAGAAGGATCCTACTTTGGTTGGTGGTGATGATGGACCTTCATCAAGTCAAAAGCCAAGGAGAACGTCAACAGAAAGACAAGTACCTTCAAGGCTCACATATGATCAAAAGGGTAAGCAAGTAGTTTCTGGAAATTATGTTGCTTTCCTAACCTCTTTAGATGATCCTACAAGTGTAGATCAAGCAAGGAAAGAAGAGGAGTGGATCCAAGCAATGGATCTTGAGTATCGATCTCTTATAAAGAGTGGAACATCTTTTGGAGGATCTTCTTGTGTACATGGAGCTATGCAAGTGGATGGATGTTATCTTGCTGTAAAATCAAGTAATGGATCTGGAAAATAAAGTTTGATCAATGACTTTGATGATCAAGTTGAAGATCAAGAAATTGATCTCAAAGCACTTCAACTAGTCAAAAGAGAAGTTGGCAATTTGGAGCTAGTCAAGAGCATCAAAGTAGAGGTAATTGGCAAAGGTGTTATGGATCTGTTTTTGCAGCATATTGAAGACTCAAGTAAGGTCAAAGGAGCAGCAAGGAAGTGTTGTTCAAGTTTACTTTACTTGTTCTATCTCATGTTTGAGCAATTTCATGTGGATGTGTGCAAATTGTCAAGATATGGTAAAACTAGCTACATTGGTGAGCATTGTTTTGATGTTGGATTTGTACTAGCATTCTTGGCTAATTTTGCTGATGGAAATGAAGCTATTGGAGGTTCATTATGTCACTCATCCATGGCTAAGTTCTCAAGTGTTGAGCTACTTGGTGCCAATACTTGGAGATTGTCAATTTTTGGTGAATTCATGGTCATTTTCTTGTGTCAAGTAGATCTTGAAGATGGACTAGTGCAAAATACTTGGTTTATGGAGTCATGTGGTGCTGGATTTGCATCATTAATGTACTCACCTACTCATGCATTTCCAAAGTTTGATGGTTTCTTGTGGCAAGATGAAGATGGAGGCTCATTCATGGAGTATCATGGTGGATACAAGGCAACAAAGGTCAAAGAAGGAGGAGACATGCAAGCAAAAGTTGATCACTCAAATTTATTGTTTGTTTGCTGTATTTTTCCAGAGAGTTCAGAGTTGGAAGCATGGTGGAATCATTTCATTTACATTCTAATTGATTCTTCATGTTCTAGTCACATTTTTACATGTAAAATTGATGTAAGAAATAGTGAAGCATCCCAAGTGGACACTATTCTCTATATCAATTATGGTTGTTTCTATTTTGAGCATTACATGATCATTGAAAGGAGATCTATTCTTAGAAAGAAGATCATTCTTATGATGGATCAAATTTCTATTGGCTAAAACTATGCTAGGAGCATTGGAAGCTAGGAAAGCGAGTTTTGAGGTACATCATTGGAGCTCGAGATTTTGGCATATTGTATGAGGGATCATCACCTAATCTTTTTGGATTTCAGATTCGGACTATGCTGGAGATCTAATGGATAGGAAATCCATTAGCTCTTATTGTATTTTCATAGGTGATGGAGCTATATCATGGATGTCAAAGAAACAAGCCACTATCTCATTGTCATCTAGTGAGGCCGAGTACCAAGCTCTTACACATTGCACAAATGAGATGGCATGGATCAAAAGGATGATCAAGGATCTTCACTTGCTGGATTTTTCAGAGAGCCCAATCATCTTTTGTGACAATCAATCAGCCCAAAGAATGGCATCCAATCCTATCTTTCATGCTAGGAGCAACCATATTGAGATACAATATCATTTTGTGAGGGAGCGAGTCATTGCAAAGGAGGTGGAGCTTCAACATTGTCTTCAAAGGAATGTGTAGCTGATATCTTCACCAAAGCATTGGGAAAAGACTTGTTCATGAAGCATAGGACCTCACTTGGAGTATTATCAAAGTCTATGCTAAAACTAGTTGAAGAGGAAGTGTGAAAGATTCAACTAGTTTCATCACATTTTGCAATATTTCCATATTTGGCATATTGAGGCCAAAACTTGTTTTAGACTTAGAGGTTGACTTTTCAAAGTTCATTAGTCTAAATTTCATTTGAATAAACACTTTTTGAAAGTGTGGGAAAGATAGAATGCGAGTTTGAGTAGATTCAATTTGAATAAGTTGGGTACATTGAATCTAGACCCAAAATTGGTAGGGTTAGCATTTTGGTGGGAAAGCCAAGTGGCCAAATAGGGTTTGGACCTTCTATAAAAGGATGTAACTCATGGAGAGAGTCATCTTCTCTCTTCTCTATCTCATTTCAAGCTTATACATGGTTCTCTTGGGTTCTACTATCCATTGGTGCACTATCTTGGTGATTGCTTGCAATTCTATGTGTAGAATGATCTATATTTGCTATTTTTGGATCCACACGTGTGAAATACAGTAGCTTGCTGGTTTTGTACGGAAAGCAACAGTACATAATCATTTCATTCAAGTTTGATCAAGTTCTATTAGTGTTTGCATCTCAAATTGTGTGTAGATGCTGATTGGTGAAATTGGTGAAATTGGTGAAATTGGTAGTTTGATTTCTCTTTCTGACCAAAGATCATTCAAGTAGATTGGATCTTAAGGATCTGAAATCTTTCACAAGAGATAGGATCTTGCACCACAACTATAGATGCTTGGGATGCACTTAAGTCCATCTATGAAGCAAAGAATACTTCTAGGATACTCACTCTTAGGAATCAAATTTTGCAAAGTTTTCAAAGAAGTGAGGAGAATGCATCAAACTATGTTCTGAGAGTAAAAGATCTTCATAGAGAGCTTTCTTGTGTTGGTGTTACAATTAACCAAGATGAGCTAGTACAAGTCATTCTAAATGGCTTGAAATATGACTATGATAATCTTGTTCAATCCTTTGCCATTAAGGAGGAGTTGCCTAATTTAGAAACTCTCCAAGGAATTCTCATCTCTGAAGAAGCTAGGCAAAGATATAAACTTTCTAGGATGAACAAACTCGAGCATGTTGGAAGTGACAAAGCCCTCTTTGTCAAGGACAAGCATAAAGGAAGGAGCAAGAACCAGATTTCTCAAGCATCAAACAAAGACAAAGCCAAGGATCAAGACAAAGATGGTGAAGAGGATGATTCATCTCATCCTTCTACTTCAAAGACCAAGAAGAAGAAAGTCAAGTGTTTCTTTTGTGGCAAGAAGGGGCACTATGCCTCTAATTGCTTCAAGAAGAAAAACCAACTCAAGCAAGCAAATCTCTCCAAAGAGATTGAAGAAGATTTTGTTGCAAGTGATGGAGAAGGATCACTCATGGTGTCAAGTTTTTCTTCATCACCTTTCAAAAAAGATGGAGCTTGGTACATAGATAGTGGAGCTTCTTCACATATGTGCTATTCAAAGGAGTCTTTTGACTCAATTGTACCTCACAAAGGACTTAAGAGATCTATTTACACTGCAAATGATCATGAGTGCTCTATTGAAGGAATTGGCAACATTCCATCGAAACTTGCTTCTTCTAAAGTTCTTTCACTTTCCAATGTTCTTTTTATTTCTAAACTTACAAAGAACTTGATTAGTGTTGGAAAGTTGCTTGATAGTGGTCGTGATGTAAAGTTCAATTCCAATACTTGCTATATCAAGAAAATGATGAGGTCCTAGCTAGTGGATCTAGATATGGTGGAATTTTCTGTTAAAAATTCACAATTCTAGCTTGACTAGTTTTGGTCATATGACTTGTAAATAGTTAGATGGTCATGATGTGGCTTGTCACACGTGCCAAATAGCATAGGATTCCATTCATAAGGATGTTCTCAAGTAGACCTAAGTGTTAGAACCTTTGGAATGAGTCCAAATTATGCTTAGATACAAGGGAGAAAAAATAGGAGCTATTTTTGGTAATTTTTGCATTGTTGAGGGATCTCCAAGATTCCAACCCTAACTTGGTAGGGATGAAAGATCCACCAAAATTAGCATTAGGGATAGGTTTAGGGCTACTCATACCTGCCCAAAACCGTGATGGATCATGTATATATAGGTGATGATATCTCACCAAAATAAATCAAGCAATTTCATGATTTTTCTCTCATAATGGTGCAATTGCTCTCTATGTTCATAATTGTTTGAGTACTTGTGATTACTAATGATTATAGGATTGAATGTAGGTCTGGTGTACAGTACTCAGACTGTGGGAGGCCGTACTTTCACACGTGTGAAGCCTTCTTCAAGGATTTGGGCCATTTAGTGAGGTTCAAGCATAGATTTTTGATGGATTTTGATGGTTCAACTTGTGCTAATCTTATGAAATCATAATCTATTGTTTCCCTCATCATTTCAAGTGTTTTAGGATCCTTATTTGCTGTAATTTTTACATGGTATCAGAGCCTAAAGGCTGAAATGAGCTAAATCCTTGGTTTGCATTCAATTTTATCACAATTTTTGATCTAAATCTTGTGTAGATTGGATCTTAGCATCTAGTATTGATTCTAGAACTCAAAGTGAGTCAAATACATTGGAGATTGGTGTTGTGTGACTTCATTTTCAGGTGTTTAGGTGTCTAAAACCAGAGGCAAAGTTGAATTCAATTCACATTACCAAGATAGCAAGTTTTGCTTGCTCCAAGCATTGATTTCTAAGCGAGTTTTGGAGGTGATTTCATAGAGAAGGCTTTCTAGCATTCAAGGAGAGGGAAGATCAGAGTTTTGGGGACTCTTCAAGGCTGTTCTAAGGTGTAGTAGGCACCTCCTAAAGTGATTTAGGTTCAGTCCAACCATTGCTTGACTTATGCACCAAATTAGATCAATTTTTCATCAATTTTGATCATTTTTTGCTTGTGATTGGATAGTAGATTGTGTTGCATCCTCATTAAGTTCCATTTAGATCTTTTACAAGTGATTTTGGAAGTATATTAGGTTGCTGAAATTCACTCTTTATCAGATCATTTGGAAGCTTTAATGTTCTTTATAGAAAGAGGGGCAATTCTACTAGTATTGTCTACTTCAATCAAGCAAGTGCATTGTTTCTAGTATTCTATGATTTGATTTTGTTAGAGATCATTCTTAGATCTTTATAGGAAGTCTATTACTGATCTTTTCAGGTCCCTAAGAAGTGGGATAAGGTAGACCTTCAATCAAATCAATAGAAGTAACCTTCATTTGTGTCAAGTCCTTGATTAGGAGACTAGATGGCATCTATAAATGCATATCTTTTGGATACTAATGAAAGGCTCAACAAAACTAACTATTCCATATGGAAAGTTAGAATGGAATCTATCATGATCATGCAAGATCTGATGGAAATTGTAAATGGTAAGGAGGGTGAACCTATTCATCCTCAAGAAAAAGCCAAATACATCAAGAGGTGCAATGTTGCACTACATTGCATAAAAATGAATGTTGCAAATGAACTCTTAAGAGAGCTAGGAGATTGCACTTCAGCTCAAGATGCTTGGGAGACTTTGCAAAAGGTCTATGAATCCAAGAACCAAACTAGAATGTTAGCTTTGAAGAATCAAATCTATAGAAGCTATCAAAAGAAAGGAGAGAGTGCACATACTTTTGTCCTAAGAGTAAAGGAATTGAACAAAGAGCTAGCCTTTATAGGTGACCCTATCAAGGATGAAGAGCTTGTTCAACTCATATTGAATGGACTAAGCTTTGAATTTGACAATTTGGTTCAGGGATATGCAATTATGGGTAAGCTACCCATACTTGAAGAACTCCAAGGCACGCTCATGGCCGAGGAATCAAGAAGGAGCCAAATGCAAGAGAGGATGGATAGGCTTTCCATCCAAGGTGGAGATGACCAAGCTCTCTTCACCAAAGGAAAAGGCAAGTCCAAAGGCAAAGGATCAACATTCAAGAAGTCTACAAAGCTTGAGGATCAAGAAGGACCCCCAAAGGCATCTCCATCAACCACCAAAGTCAAGAAGGACAAATCAAAGGTGAAGTGCTACTATTGTAGCAAGATGGGGCATTATGCCTCGGAATGCTTCAAGAGGAAGCAAGATCAAAGCCAAGCCAACATGAGCAAAGAGGAGGATGAGGAGAGTTCACATGAGGACTCTCTCATGATGTCCATATTTTCTTCAACAAGCTTCAAAGGAGAAGATCCTTGGTGGATTGACTCGGGTGCTAGTTCACACATGACTAGTAAAAGGGAGTTTTTCTCTTCTCTCTTATCTTATGATGGACCTATAAAGTCTATCTATACAGCAAATGATGAAGCTTGTAAGATTGAAGGAGTTGGTAGCATTCCCCTTTGCTTAGGATCTTCCAAAAAGATCAACATAGAAGGTGTTTTGTACATTCCTACAATAACAAAGAATCTACTAAGTGTTGGCCAAATGGTAGACAATGGTTTCAATGTTGATTTTGTTTCAAATGAATGTTTCATCAAGAAGAAGGGTAAGATAGTGGCTAAGGGCACTAGACTTGGCAAACTTTATAAGCTGGATGCATTTGTGGATACTAATGTTGTCATGTTGGCCGAGAAGAGCAAGATATCTACCTTTACTTTATGGCACAAAAGACTTGGACATGTCAACTCGGGTTCCATGGAGGCTATGATCAAGGAGGAGTATGCTTTAGGCCTACCAAGGTCTATTGGGAAGGAAGACAAGGTTTGTGAAGCTTGTGCCTTATCCAAGGCACATAAGAAGGTGTTTCCTAACTCCATCACAAAGTCATCTCATCCTCTTGAACTCATACACTCGGATGTGCACATTGCTAGCACCAAATCTAATGGAGGTTCATCCATGTTTTTAACCTTCATTGATGACTACTCAATATATTGTTGGGTGTTCTTACTTTCCTTCAAGTCTCAAGTATTTGATACTTTTGTAAAGTTCAAGTTGTTTCTGGAAAAGCATCATAATCATAGCATCAAGATTCTTAGAAGTGACAATGGTGGAGAATTCATCTCCAATGAGTTCAAGGCCTTTTGTGAGGAGGAAGGGATCAAGAAAGAGACTTCTTGTCCTTACACTCCTCAACAAAATGGAGTTGCTGAAAGAAGGAATAGAACATTATGTGAATGTTTTAAGGCTTTAAGATTAGATGCTTGTTTGCCCAAATCCTTTTGGGGTGAGTCTCTTGTATGTGCAAACTACTTGATGAATAGAGTGTCTTGCAAAGCAATTGAAGGCAAAACTCCTTATGAGATGTTGTATGGAAAGAAACCCAATCTTAATCACTTGAAAGTTTTTGGGTGTATATGTTATGTGCATGTGCCATTGGAAACAAGAACCAAGGAGGATCCATCTTCCACAAGAGGGATCATGCTTGGATATGCAAGCTCAAGCAAGGGCTACAAAGTCTATCTCCCATCCTTGAACAAATTTGTTGTTTCAAGGGATGTCATCTTTGATGAACATCATATGCATATGCTTGAAGAAGGCTCAAGTGCTCCAACAATCAAGAAGAAGATGGCCGAGGAGCAAGATCTTGGTTTTGAGGAGGAGCTCATGGAGGAGCAAGCACCAAACCCACCTATCACACCAAGGAGATCTTCAAGGGCAAAAGTGGAGCCATCAAGGCTCACATATCAAGGCAAAGGACAACAAGTTGAGGGCATCTCATCCACTTCTTATGCTTTATCTAGTTTTGAAGAACCGTCTAATGTTGAAGATGCATTGAACTCCAAAGAATGGTATAAAGCTATGTTGGATGAGTATGATGCCTTGATTGAGAATGAAACTTGGTTGCTTGTTGAGAGACCTCAAAGGGGACAAGAGGGATAGGAAATCAACAAGTGCCTATTCAACTTTCATAGGAGAAGGTGTGGTTTCATGGCTTTCAAAAAAGCAAGAAACTATATCTCTATCTTCAACCGAGGCCGAGTACAAAGCTTTGACAACCACTACAAAGGAGGTACTTTGGATCAAGAGATTATTGGTGGAACTAAAGATCATGGATTCAGAGGAGGCACCAATCATCTACAATGACATATCAGCCCAACACCTTGCATCTAACCCAATCTTCCATGCAAGATCTAAGCACATTGAGATATGCCATCACTTTGTGAGAGAAATGGTGCAAGCCAAGGAGATTGCTTTGGAGCATGTTCCAAGCAATGAATGTGTAGCTGATCTACTTACTAAACCACTTCAAAAGACACCTTTTATGAAGTTCAGATCATCACTTGGAGTGATTAGTAAAGCAATGATTGAACCAAGCTAGATAGTGAGGAGGAGTGTTAAAAATTCACAATTCTAGCTTGACTAGTTTTGGTCATATGACTTGTAAATAGTTAGATGGTCATGATGTGGCTTGTCACACGTGCCAAATAGCATAGGATTCCATTCATAAGGATGTTCTCAAGTAGAACTAAGTGTTAGAACCTTTGGAATGAGTCCAAATTATGCTTAGATACAAGGGAGAAAAAATAGGAGCTATTTTTGGTAATTTTTGCATTGTTGAGGGATCTCCAATATTCCAACCCTAACCTGGTAGGGATGAAAGATCCACCAAAATTAGCATTAGGGATAGGTTTAGGGCTACTCATACCTGCCCAAAACCGTGATGGATCATGTATATATAGGTGATGATAACTCACCAAAATCAATCAAGCAATTTCATGATTTTTCTCTCATAATGGTGCAATTGCTCTCTATGTTCATAATTGTTTGAGTACTTGTGATTACTAATGATTATAGGATTGAATGTAGGTCTGGTGTACAGTACTCAGACTGTGGGAGGCCGTACTTTCACACGTGTGAAGCCTTCTTCAAGGATTTGGGCCATTTAGTGAGGTTCAAGCATAGATTTTTGATGGATTTTGATGGTTCAACTTGTGCTAATCTTATGAAATCATAATCTATTGTTTCCCTCATCATTTCAAGTGTTTTAGGATCCTTATTTGCTGTAATTTTTACATTTTCAAGTTGAATTCTTATGAGAATGCAAACTTTTGTGAAGTTGCTCTTTTATCTAAGGAGAGTTGTGGCATAGAAGGTTGGGGCATCCTAGCTTTAAGTCTATGTCTTCTATGGTCAAGAAAGAGAAGGCTGTTGGCCTTCCAAAATCACTTTCCAAAGATTTCAAGCCTTTTGAGGCTTGTGTTATTGCAAAATCACATAGAAAGCCATATCAAAAGCCTTTTATCAAGACTACTCATCCTTTGGAGCTTCATTTTTATTCTTCTAAAAGTATTGGTGGTGCAACATGTTTTGTCACCTTTATTGAAGACTTTACAAGATATACTTGGTTGTATCTACTTTCTTCAAAAGCTATCGTATTTGATCACTTCCTAATCTTCAAAGCTTATGTTGAGAAATAATTTTCTTTCAATGTTAAAGCTTTAAGATGTGATGGAGGAGGTGAATACATCTCCAACAAGTTTTATAAATATTGTGAAGGTGAAGGAATAAAGAGAGAGTTTTCTTGTGCTTATTCTCCATCTCAAAATGGAGTTGCTGAGAGGAAAAATCGATCTTTATGTGAATGTGCTAAAGCAATCCGAGTTGAAGCTTCTTTGCCTATTGAATATTGGGGTGAAACAATTAATTGTGCAAACTATTTGTGCAATAGATTACCTCACAGTGCACTTGCTGGAAAATCACCATATGAAGTCTTGTTTAAGAAGAAATCTAAGGTAGATCACCTTAGAGTTTTTGGATGTGCTTGCTTTGTTTATGTATCCTTGGAAACAAGGAAAAGAGATGATCCTAATTCTATTAAAGGGATCATGGTTGGATATTCATCCAACAAGAAGGCTTATAGAATCTATGTTCCCTCTACCTTAACTACAATTGAGAGTAGGGATGTTTTTATTGTACAATTCTACTTAGAACTAGGACACTTGGTAAAAGTAGGTAGAGATACATGCATGAGATGTGACAAATGTCACGTAGACTCTAGTTTCCACTTTAGATGTGATTGAAAGGTGGATGGTGTGGTTCTACCTCGAGCTACCTCAAACTCCATAAATATGTGTAGCTATTCTCATAATTTTTTATGAAGAACCAGAGCTTTGTAGCTATTCCATGCCATTTTGGATCTACACCATCTTTGCTTGAATATTTCTATCTTTCTCTCTCTAACTCGTGTTGAGGCTAATGCTCATACACTAAAATCTTGTACTTTTACTCATTTGTAATTCAATGCTATCATTCTCTGATTCTTAGCATGCTAGATTGTGGTTAAGCCATACTATTCAATCTAGAATCAGATTATTGTGCTAATCATAAAGCTTAATAAGATCAATCACACTTGTGGATCATTCCCACACATGTGAATTCTGGAAATTTTGTCAAGGTACACCCAAGTGGTGGCATTTAAAGACTACAAGTGGCAAGTCAATGCTTTCTCTCATTGGATTAAGTGATTGCAAGTGGCCCAATAGTGGCCTAAATTGATTTTCCATGCTCTTTCCAAGGCATATGAATTTTGGAGAATAGGTAAGGAGGTAATTGGCCTGCATTGGTCAATTTGTCATTGGCAATTTCCATTTTCCTTTGTCGTTGCCTTTTTAAATTTGATGATAGCTTGGTAGATTCATGATTCGAAAATGGGCCCCAACAAGATGACCTCTATGGCCAACTCTAAAGCCTAAAATATCCTAATTTTTGTTAGTAGTCTTTTGGGCATATTGGGACCCTATTGGCATAGTTTACTTTTGTCAAATAAAAGTCATCTTATGTATTACAACCAACTATTAAACACTTTAGAATAATTCAAAGAACTTTTCTTAGCTTGATTTTTATGGTCAAAATATTAACTTAAAAGTCTTCATCGGGGATGATACCCCTTCCATATTAAGTGACATGAGTACCTTGTTACCACCCATCATTCATCATTGGGTAGAGGTACTGCATGCAATAGATTTATATCTCTAGGAGGAGAGTTCAATCGTATAAGTCGATTGTATAATATGTCATGATTTACATGAATCCAAATCATAGAATATCTTCAATTTATTGTTTCTAATTTCTCTAGAACTTGACTAGTTCTTACTTGATGACTTTGGACAAGTGCCACATCTATTATACATGATGCCTTGGTTGCCATCAACATTTCAGATTTCAAATTACATACCACATAAGGCCAGTTCACAAAAGGGCATTGGCCCCAAATGCTGGTTGAAGTCTAACCACGACAACAAAATTTGGGCACAAGGTCAATATTCACTAGGCATAAACTAGAGCCTATTGGGACTTGAACATAGATAGAGAAGCTTGAAAGCCAACTTCTGATCCACCATACCACAAATCCTTGAATTGTCTTGCTATTAAGTTTACTTTTTTACTTAAAGAAATTTGTCCCTTGTCCAAGAAACACATTGAATTAGTGTATACTCATTCTTTGATAAAGAATTTTGAGACACTTCTAAAGTGCCTACAATAGGTTTTAAACTTATTAATCACCAACAAAAAAATTGACAAATATGGTTAAACCAGTGATTTTTGTTTGTTTTGAAAACACGTTCTTTAGGTTGCATCCAAAGTTGCAATTTACCATGAGCATGGGAATGTGAATGGGTCCTATATAGACAAGTTACATGCTAACAATCTATCATTCTCTCCTACACGGCGTCCAAATGAGTGTTGCAAGAAGCCTTTCATTAGACTACTTCATTTACAAAAATGTAAGTAATTAATCACAAGGTGCAATATTTGATTCCCACTAAGAAGGTGATGATGTTTCACCTTGATGATGAATGCACTTGAAGTATGTGAAGGTAGACATTGATGACAACCCGTAGTGTATAATTTTTTTTAAATTCTTATAAAATGTTGTTTGATTATTTGTATAATTTTAGCCCACTCATTTCAGAAATAAACTTCAATGTCATATTGCCTTGAAGAAAGTTCTACAATTTTTAGGGTGTTGTTTGATTATTTTATATAATTCTAGCACAATTTTTTGAATCATAAACTTCATGTCTACTACCTTGGTAAAAAATCTACACTTCTTACAAGACGTTCTTTGATTATTTGTATAGATCTAGCACACTCAATTCATGTATAAATTGTCCAGGTAAAAGAATTATGATGCTGAAATGTCATGTCATTTGCCATTCAACGATACACCTTGTGATGAATATATGTCACGTCTTATTGGACCCTTGTCATTGTTCTTTAATGCTTCACACAATTGATGCCATTAACACCCACAATATGTTTACGTTCTATTAGCAGTTGAGTTGTTTGACTCTATTGATCCTTTGTAAGTAGGAAATATGGTAATAAGCATAAAAAATGCACCCGCTAGTTGTCCTAAAGGGATGCCCCCTAGTGTGTGTTGTTTGAGATTGGTTATATTAGAAGTGGTCCATTTGATGTCTTGCTGGGATGGGCCCTACTAGAAGTGCATTTTTTGTAAGCTTATATAAGCTATCAAGCGGGCTCAATGCATGTGCTGAAATTTGCCATCAACATGCACCTCCAAATTGAGGCATCCAAATTCATTTTTCCATTCTCACTTGGACAATACAAGCTCATCATACACCCCCCCCCCCCCTTGCTTTTCATTCCTTTATGGGTAAACTAATGCATATACAGAGATTAGCCTTTTGCAAAAACTTTCCAAACTCTACTCCTCTTAGTGCATTGGTTAGGACAAATCCATTGAGCTCAACTACAATCCATTACAAGAGAAAAATCTCAAGCCTCGTGTGGCATGTTAGTGAACATATCATTCAAGAGAAATGGTAATGTGCACATCCATGAACTCACTAAACTAGAGTTGTTAGTTGGTGATTTGGACTCAAGTCACATGGAGGTATGAGTTGGGCTCAAGTAGACACAACCCAACTTAGGCTTACAAGAAAAATGCTAATGTGCACATCCATTAACTCACTTAACTAGAGTTTTGGATCGGTGCCATAACAATATATACATAAATTTTTTTTGCTTATCACATAGGTAAATTATGGTACCCATTATAATTTGAGGCCAATAGAGTAAGTGATATTTTAATAGTGCATGGGGCTTGCATTTTCAATCTCAATCTCAATCTCAATCTCTCTCTCTCTCTCTCTCTCTCTCTCTCTCTCATACATTTCCAATCTCAATCTCAATCTCTCTCTCTCTCACATATGGCCACAATGCACAATGCACATGAAGTTGAACATCTTGGATGTCCATCCACTTTGGGATGCAAGGGCACTTTTCAAGCACATGCCCTAAACACATGCTCGAAAGAGGAGAACACAACGATGACCGAGAAAGAGCTGTACACATAGGTTAATAGTAGTACGTAGTAGGCTCAGTTCTTGGATGTGCTAGCATGACCCAAAAGATATTCTATGCGCGTCCACATCCATGTTAACCAATTAGGCTCAAGATGAGCTCTCCACATCCAAAAGTGCGTCTCTTAAGTGCACCAAAAGCTTGCTCCATGTGGTGCACCTTGAGTGTGTCTCTATGTACATACATGTGAGGTCCCTCGGAAAAACCAAAGCGGGATAAGAAGTGAATCTATTTGTACTATAAGGGAGGGGTGGAAAGCTGTTAACTTTGTTTCATAACCCACAGTACCCACTCCGTATTGTTCTCCTGTCTCCTGTCAACGTCCTGCAACTCATTACCGTGTAGACAAAGCTCTCTCTTCTCTCACAAATATAGATGCCCAAACGGTCATCAAGCCTGGATGATCCGAGAAAAGCTGAGCTTGTTGATCCATTCTCTTGTAATGTTTGTTGCATCACCTATTTTCAAGCCAAGGCTTGATTTTGCTCTGCCATTTTTGGATTGAAGTAAGCCAGAGTCTTACAAGAACAAGAAGAATGAGAAGAAGAACAAGGAGTTGGGGCTATGTGTGTGCCATGCCACTTTCCCCCCCTTCAAGCTCAGAAAACTTTGGCTTCTTATGGTTAGGTGAACAGACACTGCACTAGACTGTGCAAGGCAGTTGTGGAACATGATATATAGTTTTCAGCATCTTGTTGTTGTTGCTGTTGTAGCTTGGGATTGTTGCATCTCAGCAGATGGCGCTGCTTTAGCATAGTTTCTGCTTAATTCACCTCCATCAACACGATCCATGCCATTTTGTTATTTACTTCTGTGATCCATCATTTGTTGTTGGTTTACGATTTGCTGATAATAATATTCTCCCTCTCCTCCTTGCAGCATCTTCATACACAGCTCTTTTCACTCTCTTGCTTCACTTTCTACCGCACACGAGGAAACTTTTGTAGAACCAGAAAATCCAGTTGAGCTTTTTGAACCACAGCTTGTCTACTTCCACAGCAAAAGCATCAGCCATGTATCTCCAGTTTCTATATTCGACAAGAAGCAAATCCAAGGTGGCAGCTTAATCCCATACTGCTGCCGATGAAACAATACCCAATTAGCTATTGAAATCCAACGTTCTGTAAATAGTTGAAGATCTGAGAGCTGCCTTGCACACTTTTCAGAGATTTATTTGGCTTGAAGCAATATAAAATCATCTACACTTCCTCGGCTATGGTGGAAGCTGATCACAGGTTCACAACACATGCGCATTCGGCCGGGCTAAAGCGGCTATCTGCTCGAGCAAATGCAGCGCCAAATCCTTCAACTGGCCACAGAGTATGCTTCTCCTTTGCTGCCTACGCTCGCAATGTGATCGATCATCTATGCAAGTGCCAAGTGGAGATACTCGAGGGGCTGTCAGATGAGGAGTTTGCCAGAGTCGAGTTAGAATTTGGCTTCACATTTCCTCCTGATCTGAGAGCAATCCTTCAGGAGGGGCTTCCTGTGGGAGATGGGTTTCCGAATTGGCGATCAGGTGGATCATCCCAGCTCAGATTGAAGCTCAACTCTCCCATCTCAGGGCTATGCTTTGAGGTGGGCAGAGGAAGGTTTTGGTGGAAACAGTGGGGATCGAGACCATCAGATGCTCATCAGGCAGTGGCAATAGCTCGTTCTGCTTTGAGAAAAGTACCAGTCTTGGTGCCCGTATATAAGCACTGCTACATTCCCGCTGCTCCCAATCTTGCTGGCAATCCAGTCATATTTGTGGATCGAAAAGACGTCGGTTACTCTGGCTTTGATTTGGCTGATTTCTTCCAGAGAGAGGCTTTCATTCCCCAGAATTACTGCACAAGTATTGATCCTCAAACAGTCTGTGACGAGGATGGAGGCATGAGGGAGAGTCTCGAAAGTTATGAGACTGCTTTGAGAACAGATGGTGAGCTACAATGTTTAAGCTTGATAAATGTACAGAAGGACCCATATCATGGAAGAATAAACAAATTTCGGAGAGGTGATGGGAAGGAGCCTAATGCTGTGACACATAAGCTCAAATCACTTCGAATTCTTTTGGAAGGATCAGGGTGGAAGTGGGAAGGGTTTGGAAGAGATTGTGAAGGTAGGGGCAAAAGCTTGGTTGCAGGTGCAGGTGCAAACAAGAATTATGAAGTTCAACGTAAAGAAGCATTGCATTCTTTCAAGCGCGAGATTTCTACTTGGATACATGCTGAAAGAAGCCATGAATATTGTTCAAGGAGTGCTGGAGTGTCTCCCAGGAATAGTGTGAGTAGTGCAGAGTTTCCAAGGAAGAGCATTGATGTGATCTCCAGGCACATGGATTCTCCACTCTCCACCAAAAGCTTGCTGCCTTTTACAATGGCTGCACCTGCTTGGGCGGCAAAGACAGCACGCCACATTGAATTCTGGAGTGACCTTGTGGAAAGAAAAATGGCAGCAGATTCAGTGGGCTATTATGCTTCCAAAGGTGATGACACTCTCACCAAAGGAGCATTGGACAAGGTGGACAAAGAAGGAAATGTTGAACTGCCTGGAGGCTTGACATCCAAGTGGGTTGCAAGATATTTGGAGAACATGGCAGGTCAGCTTAGGAATGGAGGATGGAAAGAAAATGATATCTCAGAGATGGTGGATGCAGATTCTTTTCCTGATTCCCGGAAGTGTCTGGTTTGGGATAGACAATCTGTTCTTGATGATCTGACATCCAAAGTTAACATGCTATCAATCTCTCTGAAAAAGGCTGGCTGGAGTGCACAAGAGGTTTCAGAAGCACTTGGCCCTCCACAAGAGAAAGAAAATATCAAATTTTCACCACAATTTGCTGCAAAAGTTGGGAAACTTACCGAGTACCTTGCTCGTGCTTAGAGATCTGGTCATCACTAAGCGTCATGGATTTTCTGTTTTTGCCTGCCATGCTGGACATCTATTCAGACCTTGTTCACCATTACTTCTAGGAGATGACCTTCTGAGACGATTGTTTCAGTTCATGCCTTTCCACTGATACGATCAATCCTAGAACTTTTACTTCTGATCTCATGAGGCAGGCATTGTGATTTGTCACATTGTTTTTCTTTAAGAATTCCTCTCCTGTCCTCTGAAAGTTCTTATTGCATTAGCGCTGCTTTACGTCAAGAAACGTCAAAAAGTTGCACATTATTAAGTTTGAAAGTTTATGCTGTCGAAAAATCTATCAGGGGGAAGATCAGCTATGTTTCTAGAAGAGCTTGAGAGTTTCAATGGGTTCATTTTGTTGCATCAACTTTGAGGCTTATTCAGAACCATGAAAGAAAGTCCTGAGGACTATTGCAAATGAGCGATTACTGCGAAGGAACTTGGCAAGCCAGATAAACTCTCCTCTCTTGTTGCTGATGGAAGTTTCCATGACTCGCCCTCGCCCCATTTTGCAGGAACAGATAACCTTATCCATGGACAAATGGCTGAGCCAGCATCTGCTAGATTATATCTTTATAGAGCCAGCAATCAGAATCATTCTGGTTGGAGTTTCTGGATTGGTTAGTAGCTCTCATTCTGTTCAAGAACTTATGGTATCTCCAAGATGATGGTGGTGAAGCATTAAAATAATCTGCTCGTCTTCCCTAGTTATACTGAAGAATAGCAGTCAATCCAAGCGATTGGAGAGTTCAGATAAAGTAAATATAATTACTATAACTGCTGGAAAACCTGTCCGCATAAAGGATAACAAGCTACTACGATATATGAAACTCCATTCAGATAAATTTGAGCATATAAAAATAATGAACTAAATTAACTGGCCACAAAAGACAGTAGATCATGTAGCCAGGATTAAGCCCAACAGAGCAAGAACTTTCCATAGACAATCAAAAAGTGAGTGTAACTGTTTTTCTTTATATGAGATGAACTCTCAAATGCTATTTTTCTTATGTATATTCTTACAAAAGAGGCCTATGAGATAGATTCCTTCTCTTATCTTCTCTAATTTTGTCTGATGCAGCCAACATGATGTGCTTGGATGTGAGAACTAAATGTCTTTCTGAAGTTTCCAGGTTAGGTTGAGCTTTGAGTGCTCTCTTCTGCTGTTGCTCCTCCTGTATAAAACTTGAGTCTGAAATTTTCTTTTCATCTACTCTGACGACTCTATGCATATTATTTCCCAAGCTTCTATACCCAAAAGCATCATGCATGCACACACAATCAAAATTCAACTTTTTCTATATTGTGATTCACATTGAAAGCAAACTTGATTTAAATCAAGATTTTAGAAAGCAAATGTGATTCAAATCAAAATTTTGGAAAACAGATTTGTTTCCACATTTTTTTCATATTTTTAATTGCAAATTGCTCATGTATGAACAATATTAAATCATCTGAGGTGATTCAAATCGAGATAATACATCCAAACAACTCTTATTGAAAACATTTTAGGTTATATTTTTACCAATTGAAAACAAAAAACACAACCTCCATTGTCAATTTTTTTTTTTAATATATCAGCTTTCTAGCAGTTAGTAGTACAAGATTGAGATTGAGTCTCAATATTTTAGTTCTCAAATATTTCAGGTTACAAATCTAAAACGAAAAATAACCCCGAGAGCCATAAAATTCTAATCTATTGTTAGACGATTCAGGATAAGCTCAGCTCATGAAAGCCATTATTGTGATTGCGATTGTTATCCTCCTGTATCAATAAATGAGAAAGAGTGCCAGAATTTGTAAGTAGAGAGGGAGCTTGTTCCAAGAAGTCATGGAAGTCTTTCAAGTAAGAGGCCGAATGAACAAACATACTTGATGATCTTGCAACATTGTAGACAATAATGTCAAGCTTTTTGGTCGTTCAAGGTATGCATGCTATTAAGCTCTAACACAATAACTCAAGATGTTCCTACAAGGCTATTTTTGGGAAAGAAGGAAGCTCTTTTGAGCAGATTCTATCAAGGATCACATAAATCATTTTAGAACTTAGTCGACCGATTAGCTATAGTAGGAGTCACCCATCAATGAAGTCAAGAATGCCATTACTTTGCTACATAGTCTTGAGTATATACAAAATTGTTATCATAATGATATATGTTCAACAAGATTTCATTATTCAAAATATTACACCAATATTATTCAAAGAAGAGATTAAAGGAACAAACCTTGAACAATGATTTGGTAAATCCTTGGCTCTTTACTAAGAAAACACCTTGTTATCCTAAAGTGATCCATTCTTTCTTGGTTCTCAAATTGTCGATATAAAACAAAGATCAAGATTCATAGCTCAAAAAATTTCTATAGATAATGCAAAAACAAGGGCACATAACCAAGGAGTGCAAAAAGAGGATACACAATGAAAATTAAAGAAAACAATAGACATATATTGTTGACAACAATTTTGAAGACCAAGATAAAAAACTATTCATGGCAAAAATTGAAGAGTTTGATGACCAAGATTGTTGGTTTCTAGATTTAGTGCCACTCAACACATAATCAACAAATTCAATTGGTCAAGAACTATTGAAGCTCAACATTAACAAGTGCGTTCATCTTGGAGATGGCTACTCTCATTGAATCAATCAAAGGTGAAGGATCTATCCAAGATAGGTTTTGAGTTCACACACACACACACACACACACACACACACACACATATGCATGCATGTGTATGTATGTTTACATGTACATATATAATATATTAGCTATACACACACACACACACACACACATATATATATACATATATGTGCACTTTAGTGAAGCAATAACCATATGGCTCTTTATTACATGTTCCATAGATATGATTTTCTTATATGGAAAAGAAAGTGTATTAAAAATATCATTGATTGAATTGGGTGCTCCACAATTGTATTTTACATAAAATATTTCATAAAAGATGTAGATTAATTAATGTTGATATACTCAAGATTTGAATCTCTAATCTTTCTCATGCTATGCTATAAAGGTATTATCTACATTTTCTATGGGTTTGACGTTTTAGATTCCTTTAATTTTAACATATTCTAAAGAGCATTAAGTAGTAGTTGAATGACTATTTGAATGACGTTCAATTGAAATGCACCATTTTATCAAAATAATCACAAAATTTGGCATTTCAAATAAAAAGCACAAGTATGGGGTGTGGTGTTAAGCCCATATCACAATAGCATAATGTTTTTTTTTCTTCCCCAATTTGTCTCACTAACCTTGATGAAAATGGTCTTCAAATGAAGTACATAAAATCTCTCTCTCTCTCTCTCTCTCTCTCTCTCTCTCTCTCTCTCTCTCTCTCTCTCTCTCTCTCTCTCTCTCTCTCTCTCTCTCTCTCTCTCTCTCTATATATATATATATATATATATATATATATATATATATATATATATATATGTATATATGTATATATATTCTTACTACATTAAATGCTCTTAAAAATATATTGTTACTTATAGCACACATTGCAAAAAATTCTAATCAATTTTATTTCAAAGCCACATGTTGAGCTCACATGGGCCCCAAACTTACATAATGGCTATTATGGTACATAATAAATAAAATAATGTGTACTTCTATTGTGTATGTGTAATATATATCCATCAAGAAACAATTTGTTCATGTATTATTTATTAATATCAAAGCCACATGTTGAGCTCATATGGTCCCCAAGCTTACATTATGCCATGTAATTGTACATATTATGTATGTTGTTTCTTTACGTTTAGTACATATCAATTATGAAGATTATGCCTACAAGTAGTCATCCTTTATATATAGATAAGTAGATAATTAGCTATACATATAATGTTCATTATTAAGTCATATTAACTATAAAGCTTGAACATACGTATAGTATATGCTATGTACAATTGTAGCCATAATGTGGCTTTCACAGTTATAAGTATGTTTTGCAATCCATGCTACACACACACACACACACATCACTAAAAATATGGCCTCAAGTGGTCATTGGAAAGCTTGATTCAAAATGAAAAAGATAGGATGGATGCTTGTAGTATTGTACATTGGTGATAGCAATGCTCACAAAAATAGCTCACACATTTCATAGAGGTGTTTTCTAAGCTAATAATAAAAGTCAAACAATGATGCACAACTTTATGCCTCATCACATGTAACGTGGATTCACTTTGCTCTCTTTTATTACTTTGCACTCAAAACCAAAATCCCCACCCGCACTCTCATAATATCATGTAGTGTTGATGGTCCCAAGCAAGTCTTTGGTGCAAGAAAAAAGTTGAACACAAGATATGACATGCATATGGTGTTTAAATTGAATAGGAGTATGGTTAGTGGATTGGGCATGAAAATCTATGAATCTAAATTTTTTTTCCATGAGTCATCGAGATTTAATTAGAAGATTGAAGGGTTCAGATGGAGTAATCACAAATAGTTATTGAAACAAGCAATATATGAGATGAAAGAAGATGATACCCATTTTTTTGTAAAAAAAATGTTGAAAGAAGCCACGAAATAGTCATGACAAGATAAAGTAGATATTTTAGAGGTCATGATTGGCTTAAGTGAACTAGAGGGCAATACACATGTATTCATTGGGAGGCTTGACAATAGTTTGGAGGAATGTGAAAGATCGTAACTATTTAGTTGGGTGAAGAGGCTTGTTAGTCACACAATGACATAATCACCAAAGCAACATTCATCACAACAAGAGAAAATGTATGAGAACTTATGGACTACCTTGATAAGGAAGAGAAAACAATAGTAATTATGGATAGTTGGTGAAATGTCTAGATTGCACATTGGTGGCAGCTAATAAATGTCGAAATTCAAACAAAAAGGACCTAAAATGGATTCATTTAGTCCGCAAGAGGGATTGGATGCATTGCTTTCAAGGAATCTATCATCTAACACAAGCTAGAATTGATCTTTCATCATAGAACAAGCAAGAACAATCAAATTCAAAGTGTTTATGACCAAAATAGGCTTCATACATGTGAAGGCGGCCTAATGTACGTACAAAGCATTAACAATGCTGGACCACAAAAATTGCAAGACAAATGAAAGAGATTCATGTTTGATGCAAATCTTGAAGAAGGCTTCACACGTGTGAAAGTACAGCCCCCCACAGTCTGAGTACTGTACACCAGACCTACATTCAATCCTATAATCATTAGTAATCACAAGTACTCAAACAATTATGAACATAGAGAGCAATTGCACCATTATGAGAGAAAAAACATGAAATTGCTTGATTGATTTTGGTGAGATATCATCACCTATATATACATGATCCATCACGGTTTTGGGCAGGTATGAGTAGCCCTAAACCTATCCCTAATGCTAATTTTGGTGGATCTTTCATCCCTACCAAGTTAGGGCTGGAATCTTGGAAATCCCTCAACAATGCAGAAATTACCAAAAATAGCTCCTATTTTTTCTCCCTTGTATCTAAGCATAATTTGGACTCATTCCAAAGGTTCTAACACTTAGGTCTACTTGAGAACATCCTTATGAATGGAATCCTATGCTATTTGGCACGTGTGACAAGCCACATCATGACCATCTAACTATTTACAAGTCATATGACCAAAACTAGTCAAGCTAGCATTGTGAATTTTTAACACTCCTCCTCACTATCTAGCTTGGTTCAATCATTGCTTTACTAATCACTCCAAGTGATGATCTGAACTTCATAAAAGGTGTCTTTTGAATTGTTTTAGTAAGTAGATCAGCTACACATTCATTGCTTGGAACATGCTCCAAAGCAATCTCCTTGGCTTGCACCATTTCTCTCACAAAGTGATGGCATATCTCAATGTGCTTAGATCTTGCATGGAAGATTGGGTTAGATGCAAGGTGTTGGGCTGATATATTGTCATTGTAGATTATTGGTGCCTCCTCTGAATCCATGATCTTTAGTTCCACCAATAATCTCTTGATCCAAAGTACCTCCTTTGTAGTGGTTGTCAAAGCTTTGTACTCGACCTCGGTTGAAGATAGAGATATAGTTTCTTGCTTTTTTGAAAGCCATGAAATCACACCTTCTCCTATGAAAGTTGAATAGGCACTTGTTGATTTCCTATCCCTCTTGTCCCCTGCAGAATCTGAATCACTAAATGCATGAAGGTTAATCACATCTCCTCTATATAGAATCCCAAAATCCAATGTACCCGAGATGTATCTTAGAATCCTCTTAGCCTTTTTCCAATGGATATTCAATGGCTTTTGCATGGATTGGCTCAACCTACATACACTAAAGCTAAGATCTGGTCTAATTATAGTGATCCACATTAAGGAACCTATAAGTTGCCTAAACAAAGTGATGTCCATAAAGGATCTTTCATCATCTTCATTTGGCACTTTTACATCTTGCTCCATTGGTGTGTCAACACTTTTGCATGCTTCCATCTTAAACTTCTTCAAAAGACTTTGAGCATAGTTTACTTGACTTATAAAGATAAAGTCAGACCCTCTAAGTACTTCTATGCCTAAGATGAAGTGAATACACCCTAGATCTACCATCTTGAACTCTAAGGATAGATCTATCTTGATTTTTTCAATACCATCAACAATACTTCCACTAATGATGATGTCATCTACATAAATGAGTAAAAGTACAATACCAACATCATCAAACTTAATGTAAAGAGTGGGATTATATTCACTTTGAACAAAAGAAAGTGAAATAAGATAGCAATGTAGTCTTGAATTCCAAGATCTCGAGGCTTGCTTCAAGCCATAGATGCTTCTTTGGAGATGGCATACTTTGTTCTCCATTCCATGCTTGATGAACCCTTGTGGCTACTCCATATAGATATCCTCTTCCAAAAAACCATTCAACAAAGCATTAGAGACATCCATTTGACATAGAATCCATCCAAAATGTGATGCAAGTGCAATGATTAGCCTTATTGTGACCATCTTGACCACGGGTGCAAAAGTTTCCTCATGGTCTATCCCTCTCTCTTGAGCATAACCTTTTGCAACTAATCTTGCTTTATGTTTGTTAACACTCCCATTTGCATTCAACTTAAGCTTGAAGACCCACTTGCATCCTATTACATTCCTTTGAGGTCTCTCAACAAGCAACCAAGTTTTATTCTCAATCAAGGCATCATACTCATCCAACATAGCTTTATACCATTCTTTGGAGTTCAATGCATCTTCAACATTAGATGGTTCTTCAAAACTAGATAAAACATAAGAAGTGGATGAGATACCCTCAACTTGCTGTCCTTTGCCTTGATATGTGAGCCTTGATGGCTCCACTTTTGCCCTTGAAGATCTCCTTGGTGTGATAAGTGGGTTTGGTGCTTGCTCCTCTATGAGCTCCTCCTCAAAACCAAGATCTTGCTCCTCGGCCATCTTCTTCTTGATTGTTGGAGCACTTGAGCCTTCTTCAAGCATATGCATATGATGTTCATCAAAGATGACATCCCTTGAAACAACAAATTTGTTCAAGGATGGGAGATAGACTTTGTAGCCCTTGCTTGAGCTTGCATATCCAAGCATGATCCCTCTTGTGGAAGATGGATCCTCCTTGGTTCTTGTTTCCAATGGCACATGCACATAACATATACACCCAAAAACTTTCAAGTGATTAAAATTGGGTTTCTTTCCATACAACATCTCATAAGGAGTTTTGCCTTCAATTGCTTTGCAAGGCACCCTATTCATCAAGTAGTTTGCACATACAAGAGACTCACCCCCAAAGGATTTGGGCAAACAAGCATCTAATCTTAAAGCCTTAGAACATTCACATAATGTTCTATTCCTTCTTTCAGCAACTCCATTTTGTTGAGGAGTGTAAGAACAAGAAGTCTCTTTCTTGATCCCTTCCTCCTCACAAAAGGCCTTGAATTCATTGGAGATGAATTCTCCACCATTGTCACTTCTAAGAATCTTGATGCTATGATTATGATGCTTTTCCACAAACAACTTGAACTTTACAAAAGTATCAAATACTTGATACTTGAAGGAAAGTAAGAACACCCAACAATATCTTGAGTAGTCATCAATGAAGGTTAAAAACATGGATGAACCTCCATTAGATTTGGTGCTAGCAATGTGCACATCCGAGTGTATGAGTTCAAGAGGATGAGATGACTTTGTAATGGAGTTAGGAAACACCTTCTTATGTGCCTTAGATAAGGCACAAGCTTCACAAACCTTGTCTTCCTTCCCAATAGACCTTGGTAGGCCTAAAGCATACTCCTCCTTGATCATAGCCTCCATGGAACCCGAGTTGACATGTCCAAGTCTTTTGTGCCATAAAGTAAAGGTAGATATCTTGCTCTTCTCGGCCAACATGACAACATTAGTATCCACAAATGCATCCAACTTATAAAGTTTGCCAAGTCTAGTGCCCTTAGCCACTATCTTACCCTTTTTCTTGATGAAACATTCATTTGAAGCAAAGTCAACATTGAAACCATTGTCTACCATTTGGCCAACACTTAGTAGATTCTTTGTTATTGTAGGAATGTACAAAACACCTTCGATGTTGATCTTTTTGGAAGATCCTAAGCAAAGGGGAATGCTACCAACTCCTTCAATCTTACAAGCTTCATCATTTGCTGTATAGATAGACTTTATAGGTCCATCATAAGATAAGAGAGAAGAGAAAAACTCCCTTTTACTAGTCATGTGTGAACTAGCACCCGAGTCAATCCACCAAGGATCTTCTCCTTTGAAGCTTGTTGAAGAAAATATGGACATCATGAGAGAGTCCTCATGTGAACTCTCCTCCTCCTCCTCTTTGCTCATATTGGCTTGGCTTTGATCTTGCTTCCTCTTGAAGCATTCCAAGGCATAATGCCCCATCTTGCTACAATAGTAGCACTTCACCTTTGATTTGTCCTTCTTGACTTTGGTGGTTGATGGAGATGCCTTTGAGGGTCCTTCTTGATCCTCAAGCTTTGTAGACTTCTTGAATGTTGATCCTTTGCCTTTGGACTTGCCTTTGCCTTTGGTGAAGAGAGCTTGGTCATCTCCACCTTGGATGGAAAGCCTATCCATCCTCTCTTTCATTTGGCTCCTTCTTGATTCCTCGGCCATGAGTGTGCCTTGGAGTTCTTCAAGTATGGGTAGCTTACTCATAATTGCATATCCCTGAACCAAATTGTCATATTCAAAGCTTAGTCCATTCAATATGAGTTGAACAAGCTCTTCATCCTTGATAGGATCACCTATGAAGGCTAGCACTTTGTTCAATTCCTTTACTCTTAGGACAAAAGTATGTGCACTCTCTCCTTTCTTTTGATAGCTTCTATAAATTTGATTCTTCAAAGCTAACATTCTAGTTTGGTTCTTGGATTCATAGACCTTTTGCAAAGTCTCCCAAGCATCTTGAGCTGAAGTGCAATCTCCTACCTCTCTTAAGAGTTCATTTGCAACATTCATTTTTATGCAATGTAGTGCAACATTGCACCTCTTGATGTATTTGGCTTTTTCTTGAGGATGAATAGGTTCACCCTCCTTACCATTTACAATTTCCATCAGATCTTGCATGATCATGATGGATTCCATTCTAACTTTCCATATGGAATAGTTAGTTTTGTTGAGCCTTTCATTAGTATCCAAAAGATATGCATTTATAGATGTCATCTAGTCTCCTAATCAAGGACTTGACACAAATGAAGGTTACTTCTATTGATCTGATTGAAGGTATACCTTATCCCACTTCTTAGGGACCTGAAAAGATCGGTGATAGACTTCCTATAAAGATCTAAGAATGATCTCTAACAAAATCAAATCATAGAATACTAGAAACAATGCACTTGCTTGATTGAAGTAGACAATAGTAGTAGAATTGCCCCTCTTTCTATAAAGAACATTAAAGCTTCCAAATGATTTGATCAAGAGTGAATTTCAGAAACCTAATATACTTCCAAAATCACTTGTAAAAGATCTAAATGGAACTTAATGAGGATGCAACACAATCTACTATCCAATCACAAGCAAAAAATAATCAAAATTGATGAAAAATTGATCTAATTTGGTGCATAAGTCAAGCAATGGTTGGACTGAACCTAAATCACTTTAGGAGGTGTCTACTACACCTTAGAACAGCCTTGAAGGGTCCCCAAAACTCTGATATTCCCTCTCCTTGAATGCTAGAAAGCCTCCTCTATGAAATCACCTCCAAAACTCGCTTAGAAATCAATGCTTGGAGCAAGCAAAACTTGCTATCTTGGTAATGTGAATTGAACTCAACTTTGCCTCTGGTTTTAGACACCTAAACACCTGCAAATGAAGTCACACAACACCAATCTCCAATGTATTTGACTCACTTTGAGTTCTAGAATCAATACTAGATGCTAAGATCCAATCTACACAAGATTTAGATCAAAAATTGTGATCAAATTGAATGAAAACCAAGGATTTAGCTCATTTCAGCATTTAGGCTCTGATACCATGTAAAAATTACAGCAAATAAGGATCCTAAAACACTTGAAATGATGAGGAAAACAATAGATTATGATTTCATAAGATTAGCACAAGTTGAACCATCAAAATCCATCAAAAATCTATGCTTGAACCTCACTAAATGGCCCAAATCCTTGAAGAAGGCTTCACACGTGTGAAAGTACGGCCCCCCACAGTCTGAGTACTGTACACCAGACCTACATTCAATCCTATAATCATTAGTAATCACAAGTACTCAAACAATTATGAACATAGAGAGCAATTGCACCATTATGAGAGAAAAAACATGAAATTGCTTGATTGATTTTGGTGAGATATCATCACCTATATATACATGATCCATCACGGTTTTGGGCAGGTATGAGTAGCCCTAAACCTATCCCTAATGCTAATTTTGGTGGATCTTTCATCCCTACCAAGTTAGGGTTGGAATCTTGGAAATCCCTCAACAATGCAAAAATTACCAAAAATAGCTCCTATTTTTTCTCCCTTGTATCTAAGCATAATTTGGACTCATTCCAAAGGTTCTAACACTTAGGTCTACTTGAGAACATCCTTATGAATGGAATCCTATGCTATTTGGCACGTGTGACAAGCCACATCATGACCATCTAACTATTTACAAGTCATATGACCAAAACTAGTCAAGCTAGAATTGTGAATTTTTAACAAAGACAGCAAGAGATGTATATTGATTAATCGAATTTAGAGTTATATATTTCATTTTTGATCAATAGTTTCTTATTTCCTAAATTGTCTTAAGTTGTCTCTTACTTTCACATATAATTTTTGCACGCACATTTAATCAGAGCTAATACTATTCTATTAGTACATAGATCAATTACAGACCCGATTGAAGACACTAATATTAGTGTGATTTATTCAAACTTTCATCGTGTTATCTATGGAAGAATAATTACTATTTTTCTTATAGTGGTATCAGAGCATACGGAATTAAATCTGATATAGTGGTATCGGAGTATATAGGTTCAAAGTTGATACAATGATATCAGAATGAATCAGAGTCGATATCGTGAATTCTTCACATCCCTCTTAGCATTCTTCATACATCCATCAACAAGCCGCTATTTGGAGTGATTCAAAAAAATAGAAGATGTTGTCCATCATCAATATTCAGGCTAAGATAACTACGAACTTGGACCCAGAAGGTTCAAATTACTTGATTTGAAAATTAAAGACCACTCTTATTGAAGGGCGAAGGTCTATGGCAATGAGTAGAACAATAGAGGAGAAGCAAGTAGCTAATCCTGGCAAAGAACTTCAAGAATGGAGTTTAAAAAATGACAAAGCTATAGCAATTATTGCGTCTTTAGTGCACGACAATATGATGTTAGATCTTACATCAATTTTGAACGCAAAAGATTTATGGGAAGAATTGCAAACCAAGAATGAGACTCGATCTCGTAATCAAATCATATTCTTGGAAGACCAATTAGCTTGACCTACAGTGGGATGACAAAGACCTGAACACATTCTTGTGAAAGATAAAAGATCTGTTTATTTCCTTGCAGAATTCCCGTGCAAAAAATACAATTTCTAAGGAAAAACAGCTTAGTTATTTTCTTCGAGCCCTACCCAGGTCATTCCACACAACAAGAACCTTATTGGCGAAAGATGCGACTATGACACTTCAAAAGGCAATAGTGAAAAAATTTGTAGCAAGTTCACACATGTGGGGAATGATCCTCAAGTGTGAATGATCTTATTAAGCTTTATGATTAGCACACAAACTGATTCTAGATTGAATATCAAGATCTAGTATAGAATTTAATGGCTTAATCACAATCTAGCATGCTAAGAATCAAATAATGATAGCTTTGATAAACAAGAGAGAAAATTGGCATTTGTATAGCCTACCAACATTGGCGCTTCAGGCTGATCATACTTCAAACCAAAATTCAATGTCCCTCGAATGTATCTGAGAATACGTTTAGCAGACTTCCAATGTGCTTGACTAGGATCTTGCATAAATTGACTAACAGCACCAACATCATAAAAAATATCAGGTCGTGTGTGTGTCAAATAAGTCAAACTACCCACCAGTTGTCTATACAAATAAGCATCCACATTCTCAGATTCATCATATGCAATAAGCTTCATGTTGACATCCATAGGTGTACTCAAAGGCTTACAATCCTGCATATTGAACTTCTCGTGCATATTTTCTTTGTGTAAGAAAGACCATGTCTTCCTTTTGCCATGCTTCAATGCCAAGACAATAGTGCATCAATCCTAGATCACTCATGTCAAAAGCATTGGAAAGATCTGCTTTTATTTCATCAATTAAGCTCTCATTACTTCCTGTAATAGTCAAATCATCCATGTACAACACAATGAACACTATATCTGAGTCTTGTCTTAGAATGTAAAGATTAGAATCAGCATCACTCTTTACCATTCCCCTTCGCTTGAAGTGTTCATCAATGCAAGAGTACCATGCCCGTGGTGCTTGCTTCAATCCATAAATGGCTTTGTTGAGCTTACAAACGAGATGCTCTCTCCCTGGCTCAACAAATCCTTGAGGTTGTACTAAGTACACCTCTTCATCCAGCACTCCATTAAGAAAAGCAGATTTAACGTCCATTTGCTGGATCTTCCAACCATAGAAAATAAAAATAGCAATGATAGAACATATAGTTACCATCTTAGCTACGGGTGCGAAGGTTTCCTCAAAATCAATACCTTACTGCTGCTCAAATCCTCTCGCAACCAACCATGCTTTGTACTTGTTGAGTTGCCCATCAGCTCCATATTTGATCTTGTATATCCATTTGCAGTGATAGGCGTCTTACCATCAGGTAGCTCAACCAAGTTCCACGTCCTATTTTTCGTTATAGCTTCCATTTCTGTTTTCATAGCTTCACGCCACTCCTTGTGCTCCTTTGCTTTATCAAAAATTTTTGGTTTTTGAGCATTGAGCACAGAACCCATTAGGGCTAGATTCATCTCTACTCTTGTAGGAGGTTTTCGATTTCTACTTGATCTTCTAAGCTCTCCCTGCTCACTTGATTCGGGAATATCTCCCTTATTAGCATCACTTGTTACTAACAAGTACCACTTAGGCACTCTCCTAGGAATCTCATTATTGACCCTGTCTTTTTCCATTGGCTCTTCCATATTGACACCAACTTCTTCCTTCACTTGAACTTTAGCTTTATCATCAAAGGGATCAATTGTCAATTTTATTTGGTCATTTTGACCCATCTCATCAAAATTAGTATCTATGAAAATCACAATCTTTTGTGATCTGTGTCATACATCTTGTTTGCCTTGCTCTTTCATCATATCCAAGGAAAATACACTTAACAGCTTTTGCATCCAGCTTCTTTCATTTTTCATCAGGTACATGAGCATAAGCATCACAACCAAATACTCGTAAATGAGAAACATTAGGTTTCTTTCAAGTAAAAGCTTCGTAAGGTGTCTTACCCTCCACGGACTTCGTAGGACACCGATTCAAGATATGAGTAGTTGTGTTGCATGCTTCTGCCCAAAAAGTATTTGGCAAACCCTTGCTCTTAAGCATTGCCCTAGCCATCTGTTTTTCCATTCTGTTGTGGTGAATAGGGTGTAGTGGGTTTTCTCTTGATCCACTGATCCTTGCAAAAGTTTATAAATTCTGTTGAAAAATACTCACTGCCACCATCTGATCTGAGGGTCTTAATATAACAACCTGTTTATTTTTCAACTAGAGCCTTGAACTCTCTAAACTTGGCAAAAGCATCAGATTTCTTGCTTATGAAATAAACTCAGATATGTCTACTATAGTCATCAATGAATGTGATGAAATAGTAACAACCACTAATGGACCTAGTTTGTATTGGTCCACACAGATCACTATGAACAAGATCAAGAATGCCATTGGCTCTTCTTGCTCCATCTTTGGGAAATCTCTCTCTATCTTGTTTTCCCAAAATGCAACCCTCACAATTTTTTCCTTCAAAAGAGATATCAGGCAATCCAACAACTAGATTACCTCTTTTAAGAATTTGCAAGCTTTGAGCACTGATATGACCAAACCTTTGATGCCAAAGATCACTTCAACTATCAACAATGCTTACCGTAGCTTGAGTAAAAGATCTCGCATTCAATTTGTAGAGTCGATTCCCATTGACTCTAGCTCCTGTAGCAATCACTTAGTAGTGATTCTTGATGTCTTTGACAAGACATTTGTCACTGTCAAACTCAACCTTGAGTTGTTGACCAGCCATCGTCCGAACAGATAGTAGATTGTTAGCTAAGCCAGGTACATATTGCACATTGCTTATCTGCTTTATCTTCCCGCTGGATAACTTCACTGGTACCACTCCAACTCCTTTAACATATAGCAATTTGCCATCAGCTTGTCCAACTTCATCACCATTGTCAGTTTCCTTGAGTTCTGAAAAGCACTCTTTTCTTGAAGTCATGTGCTTGGATGCACCACTATCAATATACCATGTATCCTTGGCTTCATCACTTGTCATTAATGCTGTAATGAACAATTTTATGAATTCTCACCAGTATCATCTTCATATTGATCATCATCGTATTGATGTTGATCAGTATAATTGTCTTCATAATAATAGTCATCAAATTGATGTTGATCAGCATAATTTCCCGCTTGCCATTTGTCTTTTCTTTGTTCTGTCTCCTTCTGTTTCTTGAAGCATTCACGCTCCCAATGGCCAGGTTTGTTGCAGTACCTACAATTTCCAGGTTTATTTTGTCTTGAATAGCCGCGTCCTTGACCTCGACCTTGATTCCAATTGCCTCGATTCAGACTATCATTGACTTGCTCATGAAATTGTTGAAATGATCCCCGACTTGAGTTTCCTCCTCTCAATTGATACCTTCCACGGCCAAATCTTCCACCTCGTCTTCTAACTGCAAGAGCTTGATCATAGCTCCTACAAAAGTTATCTTGAAATCTAAGTTGCTCAAAGTTGACACTTGGTTTGGTAATTCTAAAGCTAGTGTATGTTTTGCTCTGAAATATTAAGATCAATTATTTTTATCACCTTCGGTGAGGTGAGTCATTGTCCAAGTGCCTTGAGAGACTCTGGGGGTTTCTCCTCTTGGTTTTTGACGAGTTCAATTGAAAAGCATAAGATTTTTGACTCCCGACGCTACTCTAAAACTTGATGATCAATTGGTTGTAAGTATGAAAAGAGAAGATCTTCTTGGAGCATTGCCCACCAGTACACCTTGATTAGGATCTTGCCACTACTCTATAGAGAAAAATCCTAACTCTAACAAGCATGAAACAAAGTATGTTGGAAAGATCAACTTACATAAAAACCCTAACCCTAACAAACATGAAAGTTGAAACAAAGGATGTTGGAAAGATCAACTTAGAGAACAATCCTAACTCTAACAAGCATGAAGCAAAGTATGTTGGAAAGATCAACAAGCAGGAAACAAAGTATGCTGTTTATTGAGCCCCTTTAACAAATCTTTGTTTGACCTCTTAAAATACGTGGTTCTTGCCTTTGGAAGGCAATGCATACACGGCAATGCATATGTGAAGCGAGGAGTACATATGTCATTCTCGAAGGTCAGCATCAAGCATCACTTATTTTTTGGACAATGCATATTATTTAGATGTCAGCTGCTTGCAGTGAATTGCAGCCGTTGGAACAGTAGCATTACTTTAGTTACCAGTACTGTAAAATCAAAGGCTAGCTGACATTTTACAATAGCATCTCCAACTCCATCTCGCATCTATTAGTCCAGGTTCGAAAAGCCATTTTTCCTGCTTGCCAGTACACTGACTAACTTGATTTTAAGCTGAATTATCTCAGATAAAGCAAATAGCAGCTTTCTTATCATCTGATCTTTATTGACAAAAGTACTTATCATCAGCAGGCGGGGCAGTTTACTTACTAGATTCCGCATATGACCTTAAGCTGAACTGGTGTCCAAGAAGCGCTGTAGCTAAATTACTTGCCGCGTTCATACTGTGAATCAATCAAGTGTGAAACGATCGAAGTAATGTCATATCGAGTAGTTTACTAACTTCTTTTCCACATTCATCTTGTGATTTTATGTACGGTGCGTCCGATCAACTACTAACCACGTTGTCATATTGATCATGTGATCCGTCATCAAAAGGTTACTGATCAATTGATCAACTAAAGATACTGTAACTGCGACATCATGATGGTAAAAGAACTTTACCGTCATCATAAATACTCCATTATGTTGCTCCTGCGTCGGATTTGTAGAAAGTGGTGCTTCTGTCCTTTAGTATATGGATTAGATTATGAGGGACATTGAGGGAGCATTGAGAATATATGGTTTAAACTTTACACTCTTGACATGACATTGTAGTCATCTCTGCTGAGTGATTTTTCTGCGTAGCACTTACAAAGTCAGTAGTTCTATAGTGATGGTGGGGCTCGGCTTTATATCAAGCGCGTGGTGCAAGTCCTTGCACGAACTTGGTACAAAAGAATGTTGTGAGCAGCCGAGAAAATTATTGATTATTCAGTTGTCTGCTTCATATCCTACTATGCTTATCCTTCTCACATAGCAAACATACTTTTCCGTCCGCCCAATGATCTCATGGATGCAGCTGCATTTATTCTTCCTTCCATGGAAGAAGCAGCTTTGAGAGTCGGGACAGTGTGTCACTCAACTCAAGCACTTTGAAAAGATCTACATAATGAAAATGCAATTAGTCCGCATAACGTGCCGGGACTCTTTGATTACATAAGTGATCCTAATAGAAACCAGGCAGTGTAATCCTTGAGAATCAATGTGAGATTAGCCCGGGTTTATATCAACAAGTACAGCAACTCATCACGCTTTATGAAGCTGAAAAGCAAGGCCATGATGAGAGCGACGCGATTCATGGTGTTTGGTGATGTAAGGAGCATAAAAACTAGACCAATTGTTCAGAGGTACGCACTGGAAATTGATAAATTCTCTCTCTCTCTCACTCACTGGTCCATGCAGCGCACTGCTGCTCACAGTGCAGCACAGAGAGAGTACAGGTACGAGCTCCCGGCACAGGATGTTAATTATGGGAAAGGTTTGAGGCAGCATCCATGTTATAGCAGTCTCTTTGTCATAAGCTTTGTTATGCCTTCCCTTTGCTTGCTAAGCCTTTGGCAATTTGTTGCATCATTGATTCAATGCATGAGATAGAATCTATAGAAAGCACTTAAGGGTGGCTTCACATTACATTGCCACTCAAGTGTAACTACATTGCTCGGCAAGTTTCAATTTGTCCAAAGAAGAAAAATGGGTCTCATTCTCCTCTTTCCAACTTGAGCTTGAGTTGTCACCATGTGAGATATTGAGATGACATGAGACTTATGCCACTTAGGGGCAACTCAAGCCCATTTTTTTTGGGCCTAAGAACATTCACAGACATGTTGAGTTGCCAAGGGGCAACCTAACAAAAATGGACCAATCATTTCATAGAGATTCAAATTGATCAACCAAATTGTGGCCCTTCATTCGGCACTCGTCAACCAAGTCTGAAAGGGGAGTGATCCATTGCCCGTAAACTCACTTGGCAAAATTCAAAAAATGGGCAACAAATCAAAGGGCCAGAGGCAAAAAGACTTGCCCCTATTTGAAACCACTCTAAAGATGTGATAAAAAGAATGTTTTGATCATTTTGATTGGTCGATGTCATCAAAGATCCTAAAGTCGAGTGATACAACATATTTGATCCTTTCAGAGGCAAATTTTGAGATTTTCTCAAAAAATTAAAAAAAAAAAGAAACCGTTTTCATCAATATTTCTCCCATTATTTACTTCGGCACTGCCACTTCGGAATATACAAAGGCACCCGTCATCTATTTTTCAGAGTAAAGGCACATAAGGAGTTTTATTCTGAGGTCCATACATATGCGTATTCTGGGGTCCAAATTTATGATTACTCCGAGGTCAATTATGAGGTGCCACATTCTTTTTTCAAAAATTAGGGCAAAATAAAGCTATATACTAGCTCCATTCTCCTAAAATGAGATATGAAATGATTTTTCAATAGGTAATCTTCATTCTATGATAGTTTTTTACAATGGGTTAAGTAAATTATTCATAGATTAAACTATTCATGTGACTGATAACTTATGTCAAATTCATTGTTCTAATCAGTTCCTAGACTCTTTACACTTCCGCACATAAAATCTAAATCTATAACTCAGTGAATTCGTACATGGCTATGGAATCGAGTCTTTCGATCCAGTGACTTTGAAGCTATGATCAAGTAAGACAAATTTTGATTCGTTCAAATATGATATGAATACGATATATGTAGTTGCATGCACTGAGGGTTCTGCTCACTTCTCACTGTTGTGATGCGCATTGTCGTGAATCTCAACATGGTATCAGAGGTATCTCTCCTTTTATTTGATAACGATATGGTATCAGAGCTTTAGCTTGATATCAAAGCATTTCGATATAATCATTGGAGCATACATTATCAGAATAATAATTTTGATATAGTTTATTGTGATCATAGATCTCATGATTAATCAATTACATCAAGTTGGAAGTGACAATTTCAACACTCCTTCTCACTTCTAACTTGGTAAGTCTAATATACATCTATCTACAATTCCAAGAACACATCTTAACTTGAAAAATGGATCTTTAGGCAATGGCTTGGTTAAGATATTAGCTATGCACTCGGATAATGGCACATGATGAGTTGTACCTCCTTGGAATGCACCTTCTCCCTCACAAAGTGATGAGCTATCTCAATATGCTTTGTTCTAGCATGGAAGATAGGATTTGTAGCAATTTGTTGAGATGCTTGATTGTCACAATAGATGCAAGGGATCTCCTCGGCCTTCATCACTTGAAGCTCCTCCAAAAGTATTCTTAGCCAAAGGAGTTCTTTGTTGTTGAAGTTAAGGCCTTGTACTCGGCTTCACAAGAGGAAAGTGAGATTGCATCTTGCTTGAAAGCTAGGATATCACTCCTTCGCAAAGGAAAGTGAAAAATGCATCTCCTATTTTTGCAAAAAGTGTCGCTTTTCTGGAAGTGCCTAAATGGCTCAAAAACAACTTAGATAGTGTCGCTAAAATGGCAAAAATAAGTGACAATGTCGAGTGTCGGTTTTTTCGCCTGTGGAAAAACCCGAGTAAAAACGCAGACTGTGGCGACAATTAGTTCAAATATGCAGACTATTAGAAAACAGTTCATTTTCTACAGGTTACATTTGAGAGAGTAAAACTCAGAGAAGAAAGAAGGGTTGTTGGGATGATTAGGAGTTTAGATTAAATTCCAACACTCTCCCTTAAGCTAACTACTATGAATCTGATCTACAATTGAGATTTCTCATATCTACTAAGGTAGAATGTTTATCTCTAGACAATGGCTTTGTGAAGATATTAGCCAACATACTGTTTGTATGACAGTAGTTCAGTACAATATCTAGGTTCTGAACTTTCTCTTTAAGAAAATGGAACTGAACTTCTATGTGTTTAGTTCTAGCATGGTACATGGGTTCAGAGATAGAGCTATGCAGCTCTAATTGTCACAATGGAGTATTGTTAGACCGATCTGTGAGAATTGCAGAGACTGCAGCAGCCTCCTTAGCCAAATGATCTCCTTCACTGCTGATGTAGCTACAATGTATTCTGATTCTGTAGAGGACAATGAAATGCATTTATGCTTTTTGTTGTTCCATGAAATGGGTCCTCCTACAAGGAAACAAATATAACTTAATGTGGATTTTCTGGTATCCACGTCTCCTGCCCAATCAGAATCTGAATAGGTACTCAATGTGAGTGTAGCTTCTGTGTTGCCATTGTAACTCAAGGCATAGTGCTTTGAGGCTTGAATGTACTTTAGAACTCTTTTAGGGCTTTCTAGTGTTGTAGGCCTAGATTGGACATGAATTGCGACAGTGTGCTTATAGCATATGCAAGATCAGGTCGTGTGCAGATCATAGAGTACATGATAGAACCTATGACTGACTGATGGGGGTACTTGCACATTTCTTGCTGATCTGCCTCTGTTCTGGGTCACATGTCTTTGGATAGCTTGCATCCTGGATCCATAGGAGAATCTATGGGTTTGCAATCCTCCATGCCATATCTGCGACATTGGTTAGGTAAGATTGTTGGCTTATAGTGATCCTTTTGCTCATGTGATCTCTGCTGATCTCCATACCGAAAAGGTAATGGACTGGGCCTAAATTAGTCATGTCAAACTCTGATGAGAGTAAGGACTTAGTTTCTAGCAATAACTGATTTGAATTGCTGATGATTAGGGAATCATCAACATATAATGCTATTATGACATAGCTTGGCCCTTTACGTTTGAGATAAACGTTAGAGTTTGTAAAGCAAGACGTGAAATTGTGCTGCAACAACAAACGATTTATTCTATCATACCAGGCCCTCAGAGCTTGCTTCAGACCGTATAATGCCTTATGCAATTTACATACTAGATGCTTCCTTGAAGGACGTAACCTTCTGGTTGATAGATGAATACTTCTTCTTGTATATATCCGTGTAGGAATGTCGTCTGGACATCCATCTGGTGAATGTCTTGTTGGAGGATGCAAGCTACGCACAAAGCGAATGTGTCCAAAAAGGCACAAAAAAGAGAGTGCATTCGTCCCATAAGCAAATGGAGATTATAATAGAACCTAAATATAAGTTCATTGTAGACAATGTACCCTTGTCCCCTAGTACCAGCCCTTTTGGGGTCAAAGAAAAATGATGACGGGTGGCTAGGCGGTAGGGATGGGATCTCGCATGCGGCCCGCAGGCACGCACGACGTGCCACATCGTCTACTGGACCGCTCTCCACTATCATTGGTATCAGAGCAAGTGTTCTGATCCTGAACGAGCAAGTGGGGGTTTCCTTCACCCTGTGCTCGCTTGAGTGGGGGTGTTGGAGGATGCAAGCTATACACAAAGTGGCTATGTCCAAAAGGAGACTATAACAAAACCCACATATAAGTTCATTGTAGACAATGTACCCTTGTCCCCTGATACCAGCCCTTTTGGGGTTAGAAAATGATGGCGGGTGGCTAGGCGGTGGGGATGGGATCCCGCACGCAGCCCGCAGGCACGCATGACGCTCCACATCATCTACTAGACCGCTCTCTGCTGTCAACAAACTCTGAGTTGCGAAGTATTTTATAACTTTTATTGATGAATAAGGACTATGGTATACTTTTTAAGAAAAAATCAGAAGCCTTCAACTGCTTCATAATCTTCAAAGAGTGTGCAGAAAAGGAGACTGGATGGACGATCAAGGCTCTAAGATCAAACAATGGTGAAGAATATATCTCTATCGAGCTTAAGGAGTACTGCCAAAGCCAAGGCATTGAGCCACAATTCATCACTCCTTATAGTCCTCAGTCTAATGGCTTAGCCGAGAGGAAGAATCGTACTTTGGTTGAATCAGCCAAATGTATGCTACCGCATGCATCGTTGCCCAAGAGATTCTGGGCTGAAGCTGTCTCCACTGCAGCTTATGTGCAAAACATATGTTCAACCAAGGCCCTCTCAGGCAAGACACCCCACGAGGTGTGGACAGGCTCTAAACCTTCTATGAAGAACCTAAGAGTGTTTGGATGTGTTGCCTACGCGCAGATCCCAAAAGACACGAGGAAGTAATTAGACTTCCAAGGTCTCAAGACCATCATGATTGGATATACTTCATCTGATAATACATACAAGCTGTATGATCCTAATACCCAGCAAATCTTGTATAGCCGAGATACAGTCTTTATCAAAGATCAATTCATCGACATCAAAGGCAAGGATATTGCTCTAGGACAACCTTCATCACTTGCCATTGACATGACTGTCTGAGCTTATGGCTTAGGCATGTCTATTGTTGACTCACTTTTTGACAAAAAATCAGACAAAGACATTGTTGCTACCTAACAACAAGTCCCAAGAGTGGTTCATCAGTCGAATCCTCCTAGAAGATCAAGCTGAGCGCACACACAACCCACAAGGTATACTCCCGTTTCTATATTTCTCTTGATTCAAGAACCGACGACAATCAAAGAGGCACTTAGCCAACCAGACTTTGATCTCTGGAGAGAAGCTATGGACAAAGAGTATTCCTCTCTAATCAAGAATCAGACGTGGTCACTAGTCAAAACTCCTATTGGCTGCAATATCATTGATTGCAAATGGATCTTTAAGATCAAATACAATGCCAACGGAGCAATTGATCCAAGGAAGGCAAGACTGGTAGCACAAGGATTCACTCAGATCTCCAACGTCGACTACAACGAGATTTTCAGTCTAGTAGTCAAACATTTGTCAATCCGAGCACTCTTGTCTTATGCTGCAGCTGCCAACCTCGAAGTACATCAACTTGATGTGCAAACAGCCTATCTGAATGGAGTTATACAAGAAGACACGTTCTGGAAGGTATGAAGAATCATGTTTGTAAACTCTACAAAGCACTATACAACTTGAAACAGTCTGCCAGAGCTTGGTTTTAGAGGATCAACACATTCCTCATCAAACAAGGATTCAAACCAAGCACTGTTGATTGCAATGTCTATTCCAAGTCAGTGCAGCAATCCTTCATTATCATCACTTTATACGTGGATGATATGTTGCTTTTCAGCAACAATACCAATGTGGTCAAGGATTCCAAGTAGATGATGTTTTCAGAGTTCGATATAACTGATTTGGACGAAGCTCACTTCTGTTTGGGCATTCAGATCCACAGAGATAGAGCGTAATGACTGATTTACATCACTCAACAAAGGTATCTTCACAATGTTCTTAACAGATACAATCTAATGAATTGTAAATTAGCTCACTCATCGATGGATCTAGGCTTTGCATTTGTCAAAGGACCAATGTCCCCAGACCAAGTAGGAAGAGGAGCAGATGAGAGAGTATCTTTATCGGTCGATACTTGGATCTCTCATGTACGCCATGGTTTGTACAGGACTAGATATCTCTTTTACAGTAAGCTCACTCAGCCAATATATGGCTAATCCTGGCATTATCCATTGGAAGGCTCTCATAAGAGTCATGAGGTATATTTGAGCTACCATGGACCAGTGCATCTGCTATGGAGATGTCAACAATGACAATCTTCATCAGCTCAGTGGATATTCTAATGCAAGCTGGGGATTTACATTCTTCTTCACTGACGGTCCTATCTCATAGAATAGTCGTAAGCAAACCTCTATCTCATGCTACATTTTTACTCGTGTTGTCACACAATCTGCATATTTACATGTAAAATAAGACAGATGAATAAAATGCTTAAGTAAATTCTCACAAACAAAGAAAAGGTGAAAATTACAACACTGTGTTTTTACACGTGATTTGTGACAGGCAAAAAAGGCAACATTGCCTTACAAAATGCCAAAGGTACCCTAGGAAAAGTGAAGGCAATCTATAAATCAAATCCTAAGGCATTTCGTCAGAGTGATGCATTTTTCGCATCTTCACCAATGTTCATTTCAGCAAAGGTTGACGTCGCGGCTTTTTCACGCTCATCCCATGCAACTGTGCTAACAGATTTGACAATGACAACTGCCACCCATGATTTCCTACAGACAACACATCCACTTTGTACTTTCTTCATCTGACGTGCGATTGGCCCATAACATCATCGTATACACGATATGCTTTGTGTGATGTTGAATAGCCGATGAAGATATTTTTGCAACTTACTGGGTCTAGCTTCTTCCTTAGGTCAGACGGCACTCGTGCATAGTAGAGACATCCGAAAACACGTAGGTGTTTCAAGATTGGTTTGTAGACGTAGTAGGCTTCAAAGGGTGTCTTGGAATCAACTGCTTTAGTGCTAGAGTGATTTTCAGAAACCAGGCTGTAGAGATCGCTTTTGCCCAAAAGGTTTGTGGCAAATGCATGTTGACTATCATGGATCGTGCAGCTTCCAACAAGTTCTTCCGTTCAGCTACTCCGTTCTGGTTTGGAGTATAGCTCATAGTAAACTGATGGTGCATGCCACATGAAGATAGGTATTCCTTAATTTCATTTGATAAGTACTCTCCCCCTGAATCAGACCATAGGGCCTTGATTCTATGACCAGTATGATTCTCAGCATATTGCTTAAATTCCTTGAAGCTATTGAATGCTTTTGACTTGTTCTTTATGAACATGACTCTGGTAAATCGGGAGTAGTCATCAATGAACATAATAAACTACAGAGCTTGTTCTAATGAAGGTATGCTCATAGGTCTACATAAGTCACTATGTATCAATGACAAAATGGACTTCGTCCTTTTGGCTTGTCCTCTTGGAAATCTAGTTCTAGGTTGTTTCCCTAGTAAGCAACTTTCACAGACAAACTGATTAGCTATAGTAACAATGTTTTATATACATGTCCTTGACCATTTTTTTATGATGCATATACAAGATTGAACGCACGTTTAGATGACCTAATCTTTGATGCCATACATTAGCATCTGGACAACTAACAGAAAGTGAAAAATTGTGACTCAGTATATACAAATTTTCTTCTCTGAAAGCAGAGAGGATTTCATTTGAATTCTCATCTAAAATAGTACATCGGCTGGCAATGAGCATGGCTCTATAGCCCTGATTTGTGACCTTGCTAATAGACAATAGGTTCCTAGTTAACTTGGGTACATAAAGTACAACATTAAGCTGCCTAGTGATGCCATCAGAGAATTGTAGTCAAATAGAGCCTTGGCCTTCGACTTGATGTGAACTGGAGTCACCAAAGAAGATATTCTTTGATATAGCTATGAGTGTAGAGAAGAGGTCTTTGCATGGCGTCATGTGCTGAGAAGCACCTGAATCGAGATACCATTGATGGGCATCTCTATTGGGTTGATCTTGTACCATCTGTAGAACAACTGTCAGATAAATCTTGATTCTACCAACAAAGGGCACAGTTTACTTGACAAAGGATGAGAAAGAAACAAATGTGAACTCGAAAAGATTCGCGAAGGATTCACAAAATTTGTCTTGCAGTCAACTCGAAAGATTCATGAAACATTCACAAAATAGTATCTTGTGGAAGTTTGTGGCTTTCTTGTTGAAGCTCGAAAGATTCGCGAATAAAATCTTGTCGCAAAATTTTTCTGTTTCTTGTTCAAGCCTCAGATGTCGCAAACAATTTGCAAAATCTTCTGGACTGTTTTTCAAGCTCACCTATCACGAAACTATCTCGAACAGTTCACGAAATATTCTAGCTTCCTTCAAGCTCAAGAATTGTCATCTGTCGCGAACAATTCGCGAATGACAAACATGTCGCAAAGAGACAAGTGTCGCGAACAATTCGCGAAACATGAAACTGAAATGAAGAGACAGACTGTCGCAAAATATTTGAGAACAGAATTTATTTGAGCCTGAAAACGGAGCATCTATTTGAATATCAACTGTCGTTAATGGTTAGATTTCTACTGTTACAGTATTAAAAGGCCAAAAGACCTGGAAAGGCCAAAAGACCTGTCCTGTAGCGATATAAATACATATGCACTACTCGTTGAAACTAACTCAATTAGAGACACAACAACGAGATAAGACAACAAGAGATGTATATTGATGAATCAGATTTAGAGTTATAAAAATTTGTTTTTGATCAATAGTTTCTTATTGTCTAAATGGTCTTGAGTTGTCTCATACTTCCGCATATAGTATCTTACTTCCGCATATAATTTGCGCACAAATAATCAATCAGAATAAATATTGTTCTATTAGTACATAGGTTAGATAAAATTGCAATTGAAGACACTGATATTAGTTTGATTTATTCGAACTCGCATTGTGTTCTCTGTGGAAGAATATTTAATATTTTTCTATAGTGGTATCAAAGCAATGCGAAATTAAAGTTGATACAGTGGTATCTTCGTATCCCTCTTAGTATTCTTTATACATCCATCAGTAAGCCGCTATCTGGAGCTTATTCAGAATTAAAAGATGTCGTTGATCACCAATATTCAAGCTAAGATCACTATAATCTTGGATCTAGAAGGTTCAAACTACTTGATTTGGAAATTAAAGACTTCACTCTTGTTGAAGGGCAAAGGTCTATGGCAATGGGTAGAATCAATTGAGGAGAAGCTAGAAGCTACTCCTGGCCAAAAACTTCAAGAATGGAGTTTAAAAAATGACAAAGCTATAGCAATTATTGCGTCATCAGTGCATGACAATATAATGCTAGATCTTACATCAATTTCAAACACAAAGGATTTATGGGAAGAATCGCAAACCAAGAATGAGACTTGATCTCGTAATCAGATCATGTTATTGGAAGACCAATTAACTTACCTACAGTGGGACGACAAAGACCTGAACACATTGGTGCAAAAGATTAAAGATCTATTTATTTCCTTGCAGAATTCTAGTGCTGAAAATACAATTTCTAAGGAAAAACAGCTTAGTTATTTTTTACCCAGGTCATTCCATACAACTCGAACCTTATTGGCGAAAGATGCAACAATGACACTTCAAAAGGCAATAGACGGAGTGAAGGAAGAAGTAGAAGCTCATGAACGCTATGACAACAATGATGATTCAGAAAATGCTCTATTTACTACAAAAGAATCAATCTTCTAAGAAGTCTAAGTTTAAGAGGGAGTCGTTTAAGAAGAATGAGTCTAAGACTAATGAACAACAATTTGAAAAACAATTGAAGAATTCTGGTGATAAGAAGATCTGCAACAGATGCAGAAGATCAGGTCACACAGAAGAAAAATGTTGGCTAAATCCAAAGATTGAATGCATTCATTGTCATAAACGGGGTCATGCAGCAATAGACTGTTATCAAAATCCCAAAAACAAAAAAGAGTAGAATCAAAGCAAACCTTCAGATTCAAACTATGTCAAAGACAAAGCAGAATGCTCCAAAGCAGCAAAAGACAGGGCCACAAGGAATTCAGCAGGCTATGTTAGTACTGATCTATGTTGTTCATCTAATTTAATTTGAGAAGTAGTACTTGATTCGGGAGCCACCTCACATTTTGTTTCCTCGAAACAAATTTTGTCTGAGTACAAGAAGACGAACGATTCGAGATTCATTATACTCGGAGATGGTTCTAAACACGTGGTTGATGGAACTGGTTTATTATGGCTAGACATGAATCAAGGATACAAGAAACTGGAGGAAGTTCTCTATGTCCCTACTCTTAACAAAGATCTTCTATCCATAGCAAAGATAGTCGATACAGGCATGTCAGTAACCTTCACAAAGAACTCTTGTAAATTGTTTGAGGAAGATTCTGATAACCTGGTTGCTAAAGGCAACAGAGAAGAAAATTTGTATCACTTGAACATTCGAACAAGAATCGAACAAGTCAATCAAACTCAGGAATCAACAGATGTATTGTGGCACAAAAGGCTATGTCATATGAGAAGCCTTGTACCAAGCCAATAAAAGTCAAAGAATTCAAGGAATTACAATCAAAAGTAGAGATATACGAGCTATCTGCGAATCTTGTCTTAAAGGCAAGATGACTAGAACACCTTTTAGTAAGGATGTTTATGAAGCAACTAAGGTACTTGAAATTGTGCATTCAGATATTTGTGGACCATTCAGAGTATTGTCATTGGGTGATGCAAAGTACTTCATAACATTTATTGATGACTTTAGCAAGTTTGTTGTAGTATACTTTATTCATACCAAATCTGAAGCTTTCGAGAAATTCGTTGAGTATACGAATTGGGCTGAGAAGCAAACAGGCAATAAGTTGAAGCAAATTCGCAGATATCGTGGAGGTGAGTACATTTCCAACGAATTCAAAGCTTATTGTACTGATCGAGGTATTATTCACACAAAGATTGCATCTTACACACCTCAGCACAATGAAATAGTTGAACGAAGGAATCGTACACTGATGGAAGCTGCAAGGTGTATGATGGCTCATGCAAAAGCACCAAAATAGTCAGTGGCTACATCAAATTATCTTCAAAATCGTATTATGAAATCTCAATACCAGATAAAACTCCTCATGAGATATGTTGGAAGTCAAAGCCAAATCTTGCACATATTTGAACATTTGGATGTGCAGTATATATGCACATACCAGATAAGCTGAGAAAGAAACTCGATAAAAAGACAGATAAGGTTTTCTGGTAGGATTTGAGTTACATTCATCATACTATCATGTTTATGTACCCGAAACTGGCAAGATAAAAGTTGTTCGAGATGTTAAATTTGATGAGATAAAATACATAGCAGACAATGATCTAGTCAGCTATGAAATTCTCAAAAATTATTATGAGCTACCAACAACAACAGAAGAAAAACAAGCAGAAGATGAAAGAGAGTTACCAGATCTAGAGGGAGGTCAAGATCGAATACTTGACAGACTTGAATTGCCAGTTCGAATTTCAATAGAAAAGCTCAAATCAGAATCGAACTTGAAACTTGTAGACTCGAACTCGAAACCACCTGTGAGAAGATCAGACAGACAGTGAAAACCATATGGTCAGGATGTTTTTAATACAGCCATTGAATTTATAGAGTTTGCGTAATTGTATTGTTTTTGGAACAAAATATCAAAGAGGGGGTAAAAGGAAGCTTGAAGTCAATGCATGACACAAAGCTTTCAGTTTTTGAGGGATATTATGAGATGGCTACTCCCTTAAAACAAGGTAATGCTACAATACAAAATTTGTAGCATGTGTTATTTGTTCTGTACAATGTTAAGGCGCCTAACGATGTGAGCACTTGTGTACATACCAAATTCAAATTTTTGAGGTTGTGCTTTGACGACAACTGAAAAGAGGCGAAACATTTTGTGACATGCAAGCCTACACACAAAAAGAGAGCAAAGCATTGGGCAAGCTTGATCAACATTGTTGAGTCCTTCTCTGCTCCTGATTGGGCAGTGTGCTTGTTTAGGTTGTCATACACCATTGCTGTGAACGTCAGTGGTCGAACAATTATATCAATGGATACTCTAGAAAAAAAAAAGGACTAACTGACATTGTATCAATGCTTATCTTTTTCAACTACAATGCAAATGTCTTTGTATTCTTTATAAGCATTTTAAATGTTATGTAAATTGTGCATGTTTTGATACTTCAATTTATTGTGCACATTACATTAATTCGTATTTTCGAAATTTCATTACAATGAGCACTTTCACAAATTATCGAGTTCGTTTTTAAAAACGGATTACGTAAAATGTCCAAAATTAATTTGACTTAACGTGCTAATAGTGTATGCTAAATCTAGTCTAGTACATAGCATTGCATACATCAAAGATCCTATTAGTGAATGATAAGGGTACTTTGCTATGTCGAGTACTTCACTATCAAAATCAACACAAGTAGGTTTAGTCAATACTATACTTGGATCCATTGGAGTATAAAAAATGCAGGGGAAAAGGAGAGTGATGTATATAATGTTTCTACGAGAAGGTTGCTCAGTGGGGAGAGGGGGCTCAGTCACCAAAACTGCAGAATTGCATGTCAAAAATCAACGAAGGCCAAAGGGGTCCTCAAAGTGCAACATAAAAAAAAAAAAAAGACCAATGTCAAAGAGAAAAAGAGAGATGGCTTTATGGCCAAATGAGCAAAGGAGCAGGGGCTAAAGAAAATTAGCCATGGAGCCTCCTAATAGCCACATGGGAAATTGATCTTAAATGCTAAAGGGAGGCCAAATTCAAGTTTGGCACAAGAAGGTGAGAAGTGAATCATACTAGCTATGAGGCCAACTCCTTTACTAAGAGGGCCAACCATCATTCAATATTATCATAAGGAAAAAGATAAATTCAAGGAGATTGAAACTTTAATAGGCCACTATCTAATTGCCATGGGCCTAAAGGCAAATAGACATGAGGGGATTTTTATAGGTTAAATCAACATCTAATGCCTTAAGAAGTGATTAGGGAAGGATGAGAAGGATAAGAAAAGTATCAAGATGGCAAAGTGAAGAAGATAAGTGGGCTCCAGGCTTATAAAATGAGCAAACGTTCTGCTGAAAATGGCTTCAAGTTCTGTTATGAGGTCAAGGTCCTGTTGTGTGCAATGAGGTTTAGATTTTTCCAATTCCCTATCATCTGTAGGTTTCTGTGGTGATCTTCACACTGCTGAGTATGTTCAAATATTGGATACTATGGGCCGTGATCTGCTACTATTTTGCTATTCTCTGGTGATATGGCTGTGATGATGAATATTCTATGATTTTCAAGACTACCATCCCTTGATAGAATGATACATCTTCCTCTAGATTTTGAGAATTTTAGTCTTTGGAAGACTGCTAATTGTTCCTGTTATGGGTTAGGAGTGATGATGCTTAACTCTCTTCTATAAATTCATGGATACTGCACCTAGACTGTTTTGACATCTCCGCTGATTCTTGATGCTGCAATGGCATTTTCTCTTTCTATGGAACTCCAATGTGAAGGGTTTGATCCTTACAGCTGTGTATTAGTGTACTAGCTTATGATATTCAAAGAAGTATTGGGTTTGTTAGGTTCTCCCAGCTTCTATATGTTCTTGGAATCTCTGTGAAAAGAATTCATAAACTAAGCTCTGCTCTTAAAGATGTTCTCAAGCTGTGTTATGAAGTTTCAATCTATTGTGAAGTATATCCAACAATGTATTCAGTAAACTAATGTACTTTCTGTTGCCAAGGAAAGTGTTGAGTCTGCTTTGTTTCCAATAGTGCCGAGAATGTATCCATCTCATTCTCTTTGGCATAATTATCTTCGAATTCCCTATGAGAAGCTGTTCTGAAGTAAATCACGAGATTTTGTCTTATAAGAAGTAGTGTTGTGAGTTATGACACTCCATTAGAGTGATTGGAGTATCTAGTATTTGGTATGAAGCAAAAAGAAGAGCAAACCTGTTAGAAGTAATGACTCTCAACATAAGCCACCATACAAACCAGGGACAGTGGTAGTGACTGGTTGCTGCCCTCTGTTGTCCACCAGCGATTAAAGAGAGGTCAATGGTAAATCACATCACCCTAATGCATGCATAATGTTATCTGGAAGGACATTACCAACACCTACCTGAGATGGGGTCTTGCATTGCGACCTGATCAGTGTATTACAAGCAAAATCAGATGCTTTTATAGGCTTTGATGGGCAAAATCAACATCTGAAGCCACACAATGATTACCTCTCGAATAGAGCCTGCACTGGGCCAGCACCTACATGCTATTTCAATACTGTAGCATGCAATCTGGCCACTCATCATCTCGTTTTCTGTCCATGGGCCAGTATGCATTCATCTATACAAACGAGCGCCCTCATCTGACTGCCCGCAAAGCGATTTTATGATGGCCATGTCCATTCTATGCCAGAGACTCACTGTTCCAGCGTGAACCAATAATGGCATGAATAAAGCGCACCCTCCTTACAAGAAGGAAAAGTTATGGCCATGAAAGCGACCTCCCTGCCTATGCTATGCAACGCCTCCTCTCTGTCAATGGGCCAGTGAAAGATAGATAAAGAGTTTTATGCCAAGAGGCCTCATTTGGTGAAGCAGCAAAGACCAACTCAACTCAACTGACGACACAGCGAGCCTCCCTTTCCACTGAGTACAACTTTCAAGCATTACTGAGGTACTTTCCTCAAAATTGGTTTTGCTTCTGAATGTGGTACATGGTTAGTTCATACACCATTACACTTGGGAGCTGTATTTATAGAGTTGGAGAGACAAAGGAAGGGTGGACTAATCTTCCCAGTGGAATATATTGAATGGTGCTCACCAATAGTGCCACGTCCTAAGAAAAATTCCACCCAAATTCGCATATGCGTAGACTACAAGAAGCTAAATTAACACAACAACAAAGATTATTACCCCCTACCATTTATCGACCGAATTCTAAAAAAGTTGGTAGGAAAAGAGATATACTCATTCATGGACTGTTTCGCAGAGTATAATCAAGTAGCCATTGACGAGAAAGATAAGTTGATAACTACCTTCACAACCACATTTGGACTAACCAAAGCCCTCGCTACGTATCAATGTTTTATGAATCACCACTTTGAGGACATTTTAGATGCCAGATTGAAATTTTTTGTTGATGATATTTGTGGGGCTTCGTCTCTTTCAGAACACCTAATTGTGCTTGAAAATTGCTTTGAGAAATGTGCAACAATGTGTGTGGCCCTAAATGCCAACAAATGTTTATTATCGCAACTTATATGTTGTCTTATGGGCTTACAACATCACCTATAAAGTTAGCACTAACCATACTCCCTTTTTCCTAGTTTATGGACAACAATGCATCCTACCCATAGAGATTGAACTCCCTACCATCAGATTTGCCAAGGTACACGACCTAGGAGACAAAGAGACACTACAACAATGCATTGACACTACAAGAGTTGGACGAATAACGATTGACGTCCTTGACCCACCAAGAAACATACAAAAAATGGATAAAAATCATACACAATAGGAAAATGCCAGAGTATAATTTGACTAAGGGATAGCTAGTACTGTATTATGATGCGAGAAATGGGTTGATGCCTCAAAATTTTGGAATGAGATGGGGGGGACCATATATTATCCAAAAATTGTACGATAACAACATCGTTATGCTCACAGAGTTAAGTGGAAAAGTGTTCAGGCATCGTGTGAACCTGAACGAGTTGAAGACCTACTATGTATAAAAATTCAACACTCGTGTACAATGTATAATTTTTGTTTCAGGTACCCAGTTATAATAGAGTAAAGAAGGAGGATCTGAGACTATGCGACTATGGCACAAGAACAATCAGGGTCTACCAGAGTGATTGAAGAAAGAGGACCTAAACTGACTGAGCCTTTAGTACAAGCAATTAATCCTTATGTGAGAAGTTTTGAGTGGGAACCCCAAGAATTAGAATTGTGGGTAGAGTCACGACTAATGTGGGAATGGAATGGGAATGAAGACCCAACATTCTTAGCCTTTTTATGGGAACACCAAACACTTAGAATTTGCTTTGCACAGGAACACAGATCATGCTACACAAAAACACAGACAGAAAACACTCTCCACAACAAGCTCACATAGCAACTGTATTTCTCAAAATGAAATTACACTGTACATATAGTTGTTCACCCAGGCAACCCATGCATGACCCAAGTTGCCGTTGGCGGGACGCTTGTCTCGTCGACTTGCCTCGTGGCGAGGCCAACTGATCCTTATCAACTAATAGGACCCACAATACAGTAGCACAGTGATTCTATTCATTGGTTTGCAATCCTGCAACCTAAACCTATGCAACAACTCTTTGACATACTTCACCTATGTTAAACCCACTTCGTGTCCTTGGGCTAGAAAACAATTTATGCACATGTCCATGGTGCTAGTAAAAATGAAAAACTCTCTATTGTACATAGGTGACTTCAGTATTGGGACGTTAGCCAGGGCTACCTTCAATTCTATAAAGGTCTTTTCGCACTCATCAGTCCAGGTCTAGTCAACGTTAGTTTTTAACAGGCCAGTCAGTACGTGTAGCATAGACCATGATATATCTCTTGTAGTAACCACTCAAGCCTAGGAAAGTCTAAAGTCAGGATACTGTAGTTGGTGCGATCATTGCTAGGAGGTAGTGATCTTTTATGGGTCAGTTTTCATACTGTACTTACTAATTACATGTCCTAACAACACTCTATAAGGGAACTCCAAACATGCATTTGTTGGCATTCAGAGCTATTAGGTTGCTACGCATTTTTGAAAACATTTTTCTAGCATGGCAAGGTATTATTCCTTGATGTTAGATAAAGGTCATCTGTAAATATTTTGAGGTTTTTGTCTAAAATATCCTCAAAGTGCTTGCTCATAAACCTTTGATAAGTTCTAGAAGTGCTAGTCAACCCAAATGGCATGCCGTGGTAGGCGAAAACTCCAAAAGTGATAGTAAAGATGGTCTTCAATTTGTCCTCTTCTGCAATGGCTATCTTAGCCTGCAAAACAGTCCATGAAAGGGTATTGGTCTCTTTCAACCATTTCCTCCAGGACTTGGTCTATAAACGACAACGGGTAATACTCTTTTCTGGTTTGCTTATTTATCCTCTTGTAATCCACACATATGCAAATGAATGCAACTCGTTCGGGTTTGTAACGTATGATTTATACACACTGTGTCTATATGATGCGTTAGTGGTGGGTGAAAAGGAGAATGCTTGTCATTTATAAGCCTTGTTACATGCTTTGATTCGGGATAAAGACTTCTCAGTTCGTCCATAAATGCACGATTTGTTGTCGTAAATAAACATGGGATCTGCCCCCTCCAAGAAATTATGCTGGAACATTTCATTTAGGATCTTTTGTTCCTTTGCTGATCTATCTCGTACTTTGAGGTAAAGTATGAGATCACATTCGGCCTCCAAAGGCTCGTTAAGATTACACTAGCGTTGCTTCATATGTGTCTTAGTGGGTTTATTTGCTAGCCCCCATGGTAACAGTAGCCACTCTCTCAGCCAATGTGCATAGTGTACACTTAATCTGATGATGTCTTCCTTGTGATTTCTTGTGGTGATATACTACTAGTTGTCCCTTTAGCGAACTTGTACTCTGGCATTTTCCTATTGTGCATGATCTTTATCCATTTTTTGTATGTTTCTTGGTGGGTCAAGGACGTCAATCGTTGTTCGTCCAACTCTTGTAGCATATCAATGCATTGTTGTAGTGCCTCTTTCGCCCCTAGGTAGTGTACCATGGCAAATCTGATGGTAGGGAGTTAATCTCTACGGGTAGGACACATTCTTGTCCATAAACTAGGAAAAAAGGAGTATGGTTATTGCTAACTTTATAGGTGATGTTGTAAGCCCATAAGGCAACATATAACTTGCGGTCCCAATCCCTTTTGTTGTCAGCTACAGTTTTTTCAGAATAGATAGTAGTTGTTTGTTCGTACTCTCGGCTTGGCCATTGGCTTGTGGGTGATATGGAGTACCTTTCCTGTGTCTGTTTAACAAATGTTCTGTCAAAGCTTTAATAGTTTTGTTAACTTAAATGTGTTCCTCTATCAAACACTAACTCTTTGGGTGCTCCAAATCTACCTATCACTTGTTCCAGTAAGAACCATGTTGTCTCTTTGGCATTATCTTTTGCTACTGCTCTGGCTTCTGCCCACTTAGTAAAGTAGTATGTGGCTACTTCTTGCTTGATGATGCAGGGTGGATGGGTCCCATGAAGTCTATTCCCCATTTCTCAAATGGTAGCATCACTTGTATTGGCACTAAAGAATGTGTCTGATTGGTATGTGGATCAATCCTTTGGCAAATATCATAATTATGCACAAGTAAATGAGCATCATGATCCTGCCCTAAGTACCTTCTGTGCTGTTAATTGTCTTGTGAAATGGCCTCCACATGCTGAATCATGATATTCTTCTAAAACAAAACCAACCTCTCCAGGTGTAATACATCGTCTATATAGTCCCTCTATACCTCGTCTGTATAGGACACCCCCTATTAACGAGAATCTTAAGGTTGTAATCGTAGTTTCATCTTTTCTTGATGAGACATGGACTCTGGTACAGTAAGTGTCGAAAGATATGTGGCTATGTTGGCGTACCACTCAGGTATCATAGTTATGTCTATTCTCATCGGGTCTCTTACTTGATCAGTCTCCCAATCGCTATCCTCAGTCTTTATGTTGCCTAGTTCGCATATGCAATAGTTCAACCCCTGTAAACGTGGTGGTTAGCTTTCAAGCTTGTACTCAAATTCTTGGAGGGTAAGAATCCATTTTATCAATCGATCTGGTGGTTCCAGCTTATTCATCATCATGGTGACAGCCTCGCTTTTGGTGTAGAATGTTACTTTCCTATGCAATAAATAGTGTCTAAATTTCGTAGCGGCATAGGCTACTCCTAAGCATATTCTTTCAGCTTTGGAATAGTTCGGTTGCTTTCAATTTCCTTCCTATGAACATTACGGGGTGATAAACTTTGTCTCACACTTGGGATAAACAGCATTAATACAAGTAACAGTGGTTCTAGTGAACACGTGAAATGGTCTGTCGTACATGGGTGGTTTCAAGATTGGTGCCTCAACTAGTGCTTTTTTTAAGTCGTTAAATGCTTGTCCAATGCCACTTCATATCTTCTTGGAGTAAACTAGTCATGGGATAGATACGTGATGCATATGCCATCACATATCGCTTGTAATAACCAAAGGAACCTAGGAAAGACTGCAATTGTTCCACCTTGGTGGGTGTCATTATAGCTAACAACATTGCAATTTTTTCAGGGTCAGTGGCCATCCCATATTGACTGATTACATGCCCTAGTAAAACTCTGTAAGGGATTCCAAATAAACATTTGTTGGCATTTAGGGCCACGCACGTTGTTGCACATTTCTCAAAGCAATTTTCTAGCACAATTAGGTGTTCTGAAAGAGACAAAGCCCCACAAAGATCATCAACAAAAATTTTCAATTTGGCATCTAAAATGTCCTCAAAGTGTTGATTCATAAAACGTTGATACGTAGCGGGGGCATTGGTTAGTCCATATGGCATCACGTGATAAGCGAAGATTCCAAATGTGGTTGTGAAGGTAGTTTTCAACTTACCTTTCTCGTCAATGGCTATTTGATTATACACTGCGAAAGTGTGTTGATTTAGCTTCTTGTAGTTTACACATATGCGAATTTGGGTGGAATTTTTCTTAGGACATGGCACTATTGGTGAGCACCATTCAGTATTTTCCACTGGGAAGATTAGTCCAGCCTTCCTTTGCCTCTCCAAATCTATAAATACCCCGATTCTTAAGTGTAATGATAACCTTCGCCACCTCTGTCGTACATGTTTACTTCCCTCAAGGACTATGAGTAACTAGGGATGTGGGTATTCCTTTCAGATCATCATAATCCCAAGCAAATATGTTATGATACTTCTCACATAGCCCTTTATATGCTTGTTTTTCTAGGCTGGTCAAGTGCGCCCCTACTTTTATGTTCTTTGAATTGTCATGTGTTCATATGTTTATCAAACATATATCTGCGTCTCGCACTTTTGGAGGTTTTTCTTCGGTTGCATTCCATTCCAGTTCTAATATTTCTTCAGCATCACTCTCGGTAGGATCTTCTTTGCTATCTATCATTTCCTCCCATTCGGTGGAAGGCAATGAAGCTTGTTCAGATTGGAGCACCTATGGGTGACCATCTACCACCACTCACTCCTTCTCTCTTCCAAAAAATAATAACCCCTACTGGGATATTGTTGCGCAGGCATCCCAAAGGGAGCCGGGAACCACGACTTAACTTCCCAGCCTTAAACTCTTGCCGCCCAAACCCACTTGATATACAAGCAGCCAACTCGCCAACAACGATCAGACTTAACCACTTGAAGTTCCGAAACCAACATTGAGATCCAACCTGGCGCCATGCCAGATCGGGGGTCCTGATGTGGGTGACTTCCCTCCAAGCAAGCCGCCTGATATACATCAAACTTAACTAACTCGAAGCTTCATTACAAACGAGTAACATCCATTCCCCAAGCAAGTCGGACTTACATCAAACTTAACCAACTGAAAGCTTCGTCACGAGCACTAGAAGCCAACCTGGCGCCACGCCAGACTGGACAATCATAAACAGGTAACTTCCACCCAAGCAAGCCATCTAACTCAGCTGGCAGGTTCCCCAAGAGCTTAATCCATTCACATTCATGCAAGGAACACACAAAACCACAAGCCACGATAGATATGGAGACAACCAGTTCCTGGATCGAATGGTCCCGACAGCATACCACTGGTGCCGTGGACCAAATGGTCTCGACAGCATACCGTTGGCGTCCCGAGATACGACCCTCAGCTATGTGTCAGATCACCTTACAACTGGCACTTCTACCGAACGCTGAAATCCAAAAGGTAATCAGAGTCAATTTGAAAAAAATCTCACTTTATTAAAAAATCTGAGAAGGTTACATTTCAAGTGTGTGACCAACCCTAGTCTCCAGGGCGCTGGCATGCCAAGGTGGGTGCCAAGACAACATTCCAACAAGAGAGGCTGAGACTTGGTTGGAGCTCGCCCTGAGTTGCAACCCGCACTCCCCTATAATATTGGTGGGATTCGCCACCTCCCCTCATACCAAGTACTCTACCCAGATTGGTAAAGCACATTTTCTCTTTCTAGGATTTTCTCTCTCTAGAAAGCTATTTTCTCTATCTAGAATTTACTGATCTCCATGCTTCCTTTAATCATGCCTAGATCGTGTGAGGTGATTGCACATTGATCCGAGCTCTCTGGACTTCGCTAGAACCGATCAAAGATTTTTAGCCGTAGGAACTTGGCACCGGCTAGATTCTAGTCACAGTGGTGTCGGGAGCGGCGTCGACGCCGGTGGTGCCGGGAGCATTAGTGGCACTGCTGGCGCCGGGAGAAATGTTGGCGCCAGAAGTAAAGCTTGTAAAGGTAACTTTACAACATCCACCCCACCTTTATAAAATCTGATGTCCTCATCATATGTCAGATTAAAGTAAAGGTGTCTCCCAATTTTAAAAAACTATACATTTAAGCTACTTGGCAGAATTTTCAATTTACTGGCCACTTTTATTAACATGGTAGCTAGCACACCACAAGTCGAAGGCTCAGCTCTTTTTGTGTAAAATTACATAACTTGAAAATATCACTATGTCTGGGAAAAGCGTAGATTTTATATCGATTACGTAGAACCCAAGAACCTTATTAACTGGTGACAAAGGCCTTTCTGTGAAATTTTTGCCCCTATCGCTTCTAACTTTTGACTTTGGAACTCCTTTGAGCTCATGATTTGTCCTTGATGCATTTGCGTTGAGCTCCCTGAGCTCCAGATTTGATCAGTTCCGCACATGTATCAGGGCTCCCTGAACCAAAGGATTTATCATTTGATTGCCCACTTTATGGTCCACTTCGTGCCTTGTTGCTTTTGCACCTTGATTTCTTTCCTTGTCCCAGCCCGATCCTGATACTTTTTCTTTTTGGCTCTTTGAGGTAGGCAAAGATTGAGTACTCCGCAATGCACCTCTCACTTAGCTTGAAGTAGTTGTCTTTGAATCAACCCAAATGTAACCATTGACCTCATGGAGAGCCAAGGGATCGCACCAGTTTGATCTGCATATGAACTATCTCTTTGCGTTCGTTTGAAGCACCATGTCCGTCATGCAAAACTTGACTTTCACAATTCCATCACTGGTCAGTTGCCTCATTGTCAAAACAAGAAGTGTACATCTAGATTGGCTTCAAGTAGCTCTCTTTGAATCAGACACATGCACCCAGAGTTTGCACTAGTCGGATCTCAACACTGTGAAGTTTTTAGCACGTGTGAACTTCACCACACACGAGGTGTTGTGATTGCACAAGATTGATCAAAGAACAGTATGCTTGAAAAATCTAAGGCAAGAGCACAATGGCATACATCTGATGAAAAAATCCAACTCTTCACTATGAGAAATGAATGTCAAAAATTATTGTAAGTCTTCAGTATGGGAAAAAGAGACTGCTCTCAAGTAGAGAGAGAAAATCATACATAGAAAACTCGGGTAGAGAGAGAATGAGCCCAAAACACCAAAATCTCAATATTCACAATCCTCATATGTACAACATGAAATCTAGTGGAAATCATCATGGACATGACCCAAACTCGACCTAGGAAGATAATATTTTAATAATCTTCACACTCCTCTTTAGAATTTATGTTCCTATCAACATAGATTTCGAAATTAGGCCAAGGTTTGACCTCATCTTCATAAAGACATTCTTGAGTAGAGGCTTGGTGAGAAGATCTGCAACACAATCTGAAGATGAAACATGCTCCAATGAGATCTCTCTTTCAATGACTTTTTCTATTACAAAATGATGAGCCACTTCAATATGCTTGCTCCTTGCATCAAAGATTGGACTATTTGCAAGAGCCTGAGCAGAAATGTTATCATTCTTGATAATTGGTAAATCTTCATCTGCATAACACTTAAGCTCCAAAAGTAGCCTTTTGATCCATAAAACCTCCTTTGTTGTGGTTGTAAGAGATTTGTATTCAGCTTCACAGGATGATAAGGAAATAGTTGCCTGCTTCTTTGATAGCCAAGAAACCAAATTTCCTCCAAGAAATATAGTGTAAGCACTTGTGGATTTCCTATCCAACCTGTCTCCTGCAAAATCGAATCTGAAAAAGCAATCAAAGTCAGATCTTCTCCTTCATAGTATAGTCCATAATCCAAGGTAGAAGATATATACCTCAAGACTCTTTTAGCCAACTTCCAATGATATAACTTTGGATCCTGCATGTGTTGACTTAGCTTATGAACACAAAAGCTTAATTCAGGCCTAGTCACTGTTAACCAAATAAGTGAGCCAGTAAGACTCCTATAAAGAGTGATGTCCTCAAAGGATTTTTCATCCTCTTTAATAGGAACTTTTATAGTGTGCTCCGTAGGTGTATCTATGCCTTTACAGTTCTCCATATGAAATTTCCTGAGCATGGAAAGTGCATATCTACTTCGGCTTATAAATGCATGACCTTTTCAAAAATCTATTTCAAGGCCTAGAATATAGTGAAGAACTCCTAAGTCCTGCATCTTAAACTCAATACCAAGTGCATGCTTAGTTTCTTCAACTAATTTCTCACTGTTTCCACAAAGAATGATATCATCTACATAGATGAGAAGAATAATTACAAAGTTATCTACAAACTTATAATATAGAGAAGGGTCATATTCACTTAAACAAAATTTGAGTGATATGAGATAGGAATTGAGCCTTGCATACCAAGATCTTGGTGCCTGTTTCAGTCCATACAAACTTTTGAACAAAAGACAAACTTTTGATTCATCACCTTCCTTCACAAAACCTAGAGGCTACTCCATATAAATCTCCTCCTCAAGATAACCATTGAGAAATGCATTATAAACATCAAACTGGAACATACTCCATTTGTGAAAACATGCAAGAGAGATGAGTATTCGAATTGTTACCATCTTTGCAACTGGTGCAAAGGTATCTTCATAATCAAGACCTTTAATCTGTGAGTAGCCTTTGGCACAAAGTCTTGCTTTATACTTATTGATAGATCCATCATGATTATACTTAATTCTGAATACCCACTTACATACGATCACATGCATGTTGTTTGGTGGCTCCACAAGCTCCCATTTGTTATTTGACATCAAGGCTTCAAATTCTTGGGTCATTGCTTCAACCCACTCCTTGGATTGAAAAGCTTCTTGGACATCCTTAGGCTCTTCATCTGATATAGAAAGTGCATGACAGGAAGTTTCACCTTCCACTTGTCTTTCTTCTTCATCATATGTGAGTCTCCTTGGCTTAGATCTTGCTCGTGTAGATCTTCTGGGTGTGGTAGCTTGAATCTGCTCCTTCTCAAGCCTCGGCCTCACCTCTTCTTGAACAGCATCAACATTGATGATTGATCTTGCATGAGTCTCTTTGATATGTGCATCATCCAAATTAAATTTCCGATCTTCATGGAAGACCACACCTCTACTAGCAACATTTTTGTCAGTAGAGGGCAAATAGAACTTGTATGCTTTTTTAGTAGATGCAGAACCTACAAAAATTCCTTTTACTGCACTAGGATCTTCCTTCTTCCTAGTTTCTAGAGGCACATGCACAAAGCATACACAGCCAAAAATCCTAAGATGATCTACCTTAGGCTTTTTCTTATACAACATCTCAAATGGTGTCTTTCCTCCTATTGCAAAATTTGGAAGCCTATTACAAAGATAGTTTGCAGATGCAACTGCCTCTCCCCAAAATTCTTTAGGCAGAGAAGCTTCCAGCCTAATGGCTTTTGCACATTCACACAAAGTTCTATTTTTTCTCTCAGCAACTCCATTTTGTTGAAGAGTATATAAACAAGAGAACTCTCTTTGAATACCCTCTCTCTCTCACAAAAGTCTTTAAACTTATTGGAAGTGTATTCCCCTCCACTATCACTTCTTAAAGCTTTTAACTTGAAAGGAAACTGCTTCTCTACATAAACTTTAAAAGTAAGAAAAACATCATAAACCATGGCTTTTGAAGACAACATATAGATCCAAGAATGTCTTGTATAATTATCTACAAAAGAGACAAAGCAGTTGGCTCCTTCTTTGCTCTTAGTTGATGAGAAATAAACATCTAAATGTACAAGTTCAAATGGTTGCTTTGTCTTGATACTTGATCTAGGAAAAGGTCTTCTGTGTGACTTTGCCAGCACACAAGCTTCACAGGGTAGAAGCTCCTTTGACAGTGTCTTTGGTAGACCAACAGCTTTTCCTTCTTTGACCATAGATTGCATGGCTTTGAAATTGGGATGACCCCTTCTCTTATGCCACAGATCCTCCTGTAGGACCTCGGTCTCATAAGCAATATCTGAAATGTTAGCACTCTCCCTAGAATCTAGTTTGTACAACTTACCAACTCTAGATCCTCTAGCAATAACTTCATTTTCTCTTGAGATTATACACTTGTCAACTTGAAACTTGACATCCAATCCACTATCAAACAACCGTCCTACACTAATGAGATTCTTAGTCAATCTAGGTACATACAGTACATCATGTAAGCAAAAAGATTTTGATGATGATGCATGTAATGGAATGCTACCTATTCCTTCAATCCTACACTCTACATCATTAGCAGTATAGATTGACCTTTTTGCACCTAGATATGGCATGATATTAGTGAAAGAGTTCCTAGAACTAGACATATGGGAACTAACCCCACCATCTATCCACCAGACTTTTTCATTCTTCAAAGAAAAAGATGAAAAAGCAGACATCATTAATGAATCCTCTCTTTTACTCTCTACATCCTCACACTCATCCTCATTAGTAAGGTTAGCTTGCTTAGATTGGTTCTTCTTCTTGAAACAGTTTGATGCATAGTGTCCTTTCTTTCCACAGAAAAAACACTTGATCTTTGACAACTTTTTCTTGCCACTGGATCTTGCACCTTGTGAGGACTGACCCTCACCACCTTCTTTGGCTTTGTCCTTCTTGAAGTGTTGTTGTCCTTTGCCCTTGCCTCTTGACTTGTCTCTGATGAAGAGTGTTTTGTCATCTCCACCATCTTTCAATGAAAGTCTATTGATCCTCAGCATCTTGTTCTCTTGCCTGCTTTCTTCAGCAATGAGAACACCTTGCAGTGTCTCCAAGGATGGAAGATCTTCTTTGACAGCATAAGTCTGCACAATATTGTCATACTCATCTCTAAGTCCATTTAGGACTACTTGAACAAGTTCAATGTTCTTAAGAGCATCACTAATATCAGCTAACTCTTGATGAAGATCCTTAACTCTCATGACATATGAGGCACTCTCATCTACGCTCTGATAACTTAGAAATATTTGGTTTCTAAGTGTAAGCAATCTAGAAGTATTTTTGATTTCATAGATTGTTTTTAGAGTATCCCAAGCTTCTTTGGCAGTGGTGCATGTACTGATCTCTCTTAACACTTCATTGGTAACATTCATTTTCATAAAATGAAGGGCAATTCTGGTTCTTTTGTGGAATGCTACAGCTTCATTAGGTGCAGCAGGTTCTTCTCTAGCTCCACTCACAATATCCATTACATCTTGTAGAATCAACAATGATTCCATTTTGATCTTCCACATTGCATAATTGGAAGATGTTAATCTCTCACTATGCTCTAAGAACCAGTTGAAGACATCTTCTTGGTGAGAAATTCTAGTAATGATAAAAAAAATGGAGTTGAAAGTATGTTGCTTGATATTCAATCTAGGATCTAGCACAGATGTTGATCCACCCTATGAAATCTAGCAACAGATGTGAGAACATATTCTCAATACAGAAAATCAATCTATCTTGAATTTGGATCTTGCTTCAGTCACAAAAGAACAAGCACATGCAAGCAAGAAGTCTATCTCTTCCACGAGTTTCAATGTACTGATAAACTCTCTAGGAACTTACTTTCAACTCAAACACAGTAATATGTGTGGAATGAAAAGTCTAAAACCTCAGAACACTCACTTCTATCCAATTCTACTTGATTGACAGTGAAAATTGATGAAAATGGTGAAAAAGATAGATGTGTGCTCACTTTGGCATATCCCACGAGTTGAGTACCCTCTCAAATTTTTTGATTGCCTAAAACTCTTCTAGAAACAAATCAAATTGATTTAGAAACAAGAGCAACACATTCTACTCTCCAATACCTTCCAACAAGCTATAGAACATCAAATTTGGATCATTCCTTGAGAAGTAGCACTCATTACTAAGGGCTGATTTCACACGTGTGAGCTCTCTGTCAGTACAGAGCTCCGCTGGATCAGATCAGCCTTGATTTGATCCACTTATGATCCACAGATTGCTTGTTTCTTAGCGAGTTTGAATCCTTCTCCAAAATCTGAGTTCCTGCAAGCAAAAACATTGATGATCTAATGTATACACCCTCACCTCTTCAAAGCATTAAGCTTTGATACCATGTGAAGTTTTTAGCACACGTGAACTTCACCACACACCCTACAGGATCTTACTGAGGTGTTGTGATTGCACAAGATTGATCAAAGAACAATATGCTTGAAAAATCTAAGACAAGAGCACAATGGCATACATCTGATGAAAAAATCAGAAATGAATGTCAAAAACTATTCTAAGTGTTCAGTATGGGAAAAAGAGACTGCTCTCGGGTAGAGAGAGAAAATCATACATAGAAAATTCGAAATAAAGAGACAATGAGTCCAAAACACCAAAATCTCAATATTCACAATCCTTATATGTACAGCATGAAAACTAGTGGAAATCATCATGGACATGACCCCAAACTCGAGATAGGAAGATAATATTTTAATAATCTTCACAAACACGAACTGTCCCTTAGCATCCGTTCGAAGTACCAAGTCTCTCATGCAAGAGTCAACTTTCACAGTTCCTTCATTGATCAGCTGCTTTACACGTAACACAAGTCAGCGTACAAAAACTTGTCAACTTATTAGGTTCAAAGTTCGCCAGTCTCCTCGTGTGAGTATGGCTAGGTCGCCTTGAATTTGCCCCCATTTGGTCAACTTTCATTAAACATTTTCACCAAGCGAGGGGTGTGTGTGATAGTTCCCCTCCACTTATAAAATCAGCTGACCGAACTTAGAGTAGAGTTCTCAACCTCAAAAGCCTTTCCAACACTTTGTTTTCCATCTGCTAGGACTATGGCTTGATGTAACTTGTTGTCGATCTCTGAAAATGATCCTAGTCTTTTCCCTTTAAGAAAAAACCCAACTGGTACTGGATATCACCCATGCTCAGTGAGTTTCAGTTCCAAAGATAGCCATCCCAAATGAAGACCAACTGCTCCATAGAAGATCTCCTCTGAAATTGCCCTTTCCAACTTTTGACTTATAATAGACTTGGGTCCCTTTGTAATTAAAATAAAACTTGAGGCCCAAAGTCAATTTTAGACTTAGAGTTTACTTTTTTAGAGTTGGGACCAATTTTGGACTCACATTTATCTTGTGATTTCCAATGTACTTTTTGTGGACCCTTGGATCAAGTTGGGTCCAAGATGAATGGGTAGGATCAATGTATATATTAGCCAATAGGATTTTGGGGCAAGGGCCTTCCCCATTTATAAAAAGGCACAATTTGTACTCTATTTTCATGCTTAATGAGAAGGAGGGAATTCTACCACTTTTTGGAGAGAAGCATCCTCATTTGCTATTCACTACTTGCTAATGCTTTTGATTGTGTTTCCATTGCTTTCTATTTTCATGTTGATCGGTTGTCTTAGTTAATGTTTCTCCATTAGCAAGCATAAGGAGCATTTGAGCTAACCTCCATTCTCACCCTCTATCTCTCTCTTTCTCTCTTCTCTTCTCTCAATCTCTTCTAATCTTCCCTTTCCTTTCACCTACAATCATGATGAAGGTAGTTTAGGGGAGTAGAGTTAGTGGAAGTGGTGTTAGTGGTGGTAGAGTTAGATGAAAAGTAGGGAACTAACTAAAAACAGCTTCTATGCATAGTTAGGTGCCTATCCAGTGAACTAACCCTTGTTGACAGGCGGGAGGGCTACTACAACAGCAGATCGCAGACCCTACACACCTTGCCTGATTCCGCCAAGAATTTCCAACATTCACTCTTCCAATGGCCCTTTTTGTTGAAATTTCCAGAATTCACACGTGTGGAAAATGTCCACAAGAGTGACTGATCTTGATTAAGCTTTGTGATTGGCACAGTACCCTGATTCTATATTGTTCAGCAAGATCTAGTTCAAAAGATATGGCTAATTCACAATCTAGCATGCTAATCAATAGACTATGATAGCAATGAATCAAAAAATGATTAAAAGTACAAGATTACAATGTATAAGCATTAGCCTCAACACGAGTGAGAGAGAGAGAGCTAGAGAGATAACAAGAAAAAACAGTTTAGATCCAACCAAGCATGAGATAGCTACAAAACTTTAGTTCTTCATTACTTTGTGAATGAGAATGATATGTACATATATAGGAGAGCCAAAATTCATGGTACTCCTTGCATTCAATGCACATCCTACACCTATTCAAGTGCAAACAGCTATTAACTTGACACCTAACTGCTAGCATGCATAGGTTGCACCTAACTTCTACCTACTTTCTCCAAATGGCAATTTCTCAACTAGCCATGTACAAATATATGTGCATGTGTCCATTAGAGTGACTGCATGCTTTGCATGTCACTATGGAAAATTAGGATATTATGCAATTATTGTGGCTCGAGTTTCTACAAGGTCATAATTGACCAATTTCATGTGAATCTCTATATGCATGTCAAACTAGACATTGTCAACATTATTGCATATCATACTAGACCAACTAGACTTTATGCATGTCACTGAAATTTGATCTACCTAAGCCAAAATCGCCCTATTCTACAAGGATATGTGCTCAATTCACATACCTTGGATATGTACAAAATATTTACATGGGTAGGATCCCCCAAACATTAACAACAGATGATAGATATGTTTTACAATTTTTAACACTCCTCCTTAAAATATATCTATCTGATGTTGGTGAAGATCCTTTGAGTTTGGATTCTTTGCTTTGCATTTGAAGTGAAGATGAACAAAGAATCCATCATAGCAGTATGCTTACCAAATCCATGATAAGTTCTCTTTGATAGAAATCTTTTCCAAATGCCTTTGAAAAATATTCCACCAACCTGCTACTATGTCAATGTACCTCCTGCATGTCTGATGTCGATCCTGGGTATGCAAAGTCCACATGCATGAAGTTGGCTGCAAGAAAGACTGAAAAAATCGAGGCTTCCATGCCTCATCATGACCACAAAGATCATACAGATCAAGATTGTACCATGAGCAATATTCAAGATTAAGCATACTGGCTTCTCTAGTCCAAAAAATATGAACTCTATCTAAAATGGATCTAATCTTGAAACCATACTCAAACTTGATCAAATTAAGGCTAAATACTTTCTTGAGGGTGTAAGTGTCCTCAATGGATGCTTCACTTAATCTCACTAGAAGTTTACAATATGCCTCAATACATGAAAAAACTCTTTTTTTCAAACTATGAGTACTAAACTCATACTTGCTCTTACTCAATTCAAGAGCATACAAATGATGGTACAACATCTTGCTTTCTAGATGTTTTGGAAACAGAATCAAGTCACAAAAGACAAGAAGTAATTCCAAACTAAAGACTTCATTCAAAAACAGAATAGTCTTACTTGATCTTTGAGATAAGAAAATCTCAATTAAGCAAGATACATCATTAATCAAAGAAAAAGAACAATAGGTGAGTAAAACAAAATGAATACCACCTTTACTTTTCTTTTCTTTTCCATGAAACAAGATCAAGAAGGACTCGGCCTTGTACAATGATGAAGATCTCCTTGGACATGCATGTTGAGGATACTCCTCCTCAAACCTTGACCTCATTACAACTTGATTACTTGCCATAGTAATCACTTGTGATGCACTATGAGACACTATGCTCTCAGCCACTTCCAAGATAGAAAATAGATCTTCAAAATCAAGAACTTCTCCATGCTCAAACACCTTCTTTGCATGCATTTATTGTGGCTCGAGTTTCTACAAGGTCATAATTGACTAATTCCATGTGAATCTCTATATGCATGTCAAACTAGACATTGTCAACATTATTGCATATCATACTAGACCAACTAGCCTTTATGCATGTCACTGGAATTTGATCTACCTATCCCAAACTCGCCCTATTCTACAAGGATATGTGCTCAATTCACATACCTCGGATATGTACAAAATATTTACATGGGTAGGATCCCCCAAACATGAACAATAGATGATAGATATGTTTTACAATTTTTAACACTTTTTGCCACAAAGGAAGCATTTGTCCTTCTTCTTGGTCTTGTTGGATGATCTCTCATCCCCTGAGTCTTGGCGAATTGCTGCTTGAACTTCTTCTTTGCCTTGTTTTTGGCATGTTGCAAGTGCTTGATCATTAGTATTTTGATGTTTTGCTTTCACCATTTTTCGTCATTGCTCATCCTGCATCAAGATTCCTATGAGCTCGTCAAAGGTTGGCAATCTTTCTCTTGATGCTATCCCACTCACAAACATCTGATATGGTTCTGCAATGTCGCACAATGCATTCTGCACCAGCTCAACATCACTTATGTGCTCATCAATAGAATGCAGTTCATCCCTCTTTGTCTTGATTCTGGTCATGTATGTATGAATGTGCTCTCCTTGTTCCATTTGGGCACTATTCAGTTTTGACTTCAAAAACATAATCCTTGACGAATTTGATGTCTCAAACTCCTCCTTTAGCAGATCCCATGTCTGTCTAGGTGTAATGGCATTAGTTATGTGGGTAATGATGTGGTCTTTCACTGACAAGTTGATGAAGGTCAAAGCTCTCCTCGCCTACATATCGAACACTTTAATGTCCATTTCATTTGGCGGTCTGGCCGCACGGCCATACGTGTGGACTTTTTTTTTTGGTCTTTGCGGGCCATACAACCTTACCGTACAGCCGCACCCATGGACAGTTTTTTTTTTTGGCAAATTTTTTTATATTTGTGGTGGAATGTGGATGTGGATAGCCGATGACGAGCTACCACATAGCACATGCACATTCCACGAAGAGAAGAGAGAGAACGCGCATTCCACTGGAGAGAGAACAAGCATTCCACCGGAGAGAGGGGAAGGAACGTGCATTCTGTAGAGAGAGAATGACAAATTCCTAGGAGAGAGAAAATTGGAGAGAGGAGAGAGAACGTGCATTCCACCGAAGAGAGGAGAGAGAACATGCATTCCACTAGAGAGAAGAGAGAATGTGCATTCTGTAGAGAGATAATGACATATTCCTAGGAGAGAGAAAATTGAATGGACATTATGCTCTTGGAGGTGGTCCCAAAATACAAAGGACACCTGAGCACAAAGGCATTACGTGGGGGGGAAGGCCCTGCCCTGAGGGCCTTCCATGCTGGGAGGGCCCTTGCCCCAGGGCGGGAGCCCGAGGGCAGGGCCCGACCTACACGAAAAGGCCCGAGGGGATCGGGCCTTCCCTTGCGTAATGGCATGTCTGAGATTTTTTTCTCTCATGGATTCTATCAGAATCGTTGTCAGAAGCGTTGATGCGTTTATTCAAGAAGTAGAATTCTGGACAAAACTACTGCTTACTTCAGATGCAAGCAAGTTCCACCTCTGGAGGTGCATAAAAAATACAAAGAAAAATCGAAGACTTGGGATTGCAAACCTTCAACATATTTTCTTCAGCACTGTCAAAGTTCATGATTCGTGATCGCCCAACCCAGAAAGCCTCGGAATGTGAGTCTATGGCCTTTAACGCCCTGAGGCCAAGCACTGCTCTGCCATGCAAATGTCAGTCGTAGTTGGAATAGAATGATCCAATTAGTTCAAAGATGCCTCTTTCAAGAAACATACAAATTGTATAGATGATAGTCTTGTAGCTAGCTATTTCGCATATAACATATTGATAAAGGTCTAGTTGCTGTGGCACTCACTGCATAGTACATTACTGCCCAACCAACTAAGAGTACATGTGCATTGATCAAGAACAAAGGCAAACCCACAGTCGGAAACTAGATATGTAGTATTTTCACTTGAATGGATGCAGGTTGCTCAAGCCTAACAAAACATCTTCTTTATATCCATCAATTTTTTTCAGTAAATCATTTTCTGGCGCAAGTATGATCCCTCAAGTTTATTTATAATAAGAGCTCAAAATGTAACTCACGGACCTAGAAGCTCAGCATGTACTTTGTTCCTCCACCAGTTTAACACAAGGAACTTCAGATCAGTTCCTATATAGGAAAAATGTCAAATTTCCTAGTTTCACACCGATTTTTCCTAGTTAAAATGTGGATTTGGACCCCTTCTAACTAGGAAAGCTGTTTTCCTAGTTAAAAAATGCATGTGCATCAGCTGCATCTAGGGAGAACCTTATTTTCCTAGATACACTTCTACCATTTCTAAATTAGAAATTTTTTTCCCTAGTTACAAAATGTATGTGTCTCAAATATAGGAAATCATTTTATTTCCAATATACATTTTAAATTATAAAATAGATTTCTTACATATTATAACCTCCACTCATATTTCCTATCCTAATTAACATTAATTGGTGATAGGCTAGTATTTTTTTTCACCATCTTTATAACATGGGCATCGACACTTTGATTTCATTAGCCCCCTATAGCAATTAACATGTTCATTGACAACATGTTCACAACTTCCAGAACTAAACAGTCAAATCAAGATGTCCAAAGATTTGTAGCCCCAACCTTGATCCAAAAGGTTACAAATTCCAGGTTCTTTTATTTTTTTGTCGAACATTAAGGTGAAAGGTAAAATCATTTTCATATGCATCAATTTCATCCCTCAGTTAAAAAGTAGAACATCAAGAAATTACAAATACTTTTTTTGCTATTGGGCATTGTAGCAAGGTTGAAATGTTATACTAAAGCAACTCAAAAAATGGATAACAACCATGGTGCCTTATGTCCATGTGGCCTCAATAAAAAGTACATAATGGTTTTGTAAATTCTTTAACAAGAAGAATTCGTTTCATACACAAGGAGCTTATGACTACTTCATATATGGCTAGAGATTGCCAATTGACTGATCAACTTAGAGTAAGCTTGTGTTTACGATATTTAAGTAGACTCGATTTTATGTCTACACACAAGATAGCTTGAATTTGATCCCTATGACTTGACATAGAATAATCAAGCTCGTCAATCTTTCATGTACTTTTAGTACATCCATGCTTATACATGCAAGATAATATCGAATGTAAGCTTTGTAGGCTCAAAAGGAGCTATTAGCCTTAATAACAAGGCGGTTTCCTCTTTAGGCCCTCCAAAGTAGTTAATAAGGATAATAGGCCAATAAGCCCCCCCCCCTCTCAAGATAGTTAAGTGAGAGCATTGTCTATAACTAGGCAAGAGACATCACTTTTAGGATCTTTTGGCTCATTTGCAAGTGAGAGCTTCTTGCTTCCTCCTTGTGAATATGAGCTATGGAGATTTCCTTTGCTAGGTCTCATGTGCCTTATCTACATGAATCCATGCTCATTTTCATTGTTATGTACTCTTTCTTTCATTTCTATTGAGATTCTATGGAGATCCTTGTGTTTCTAGCTTTTTATGGATATGTTATCATAATTGTCTTGTACTCTTTTTGCTTCTACCTTTACTTCTTTTGTAATTGCTATTTGCTTGGGATTTGGCACGATATTTCTTGGTATCAGAGCATAGATCCTAAATTCATGATGATTCTATGTGAATTTCATTAATTTTGATAAGTTTATTGCATCTGTAGCTTTCTATGGACATGCTATCTTGATTGTCTTGTTCTCTTCTTGCTTTTAGCTTTACTATCATTGTTGTTGCTATTAGCTTGGTTGGCACATGAAACGATCTCAATTTTAGGACATTTAGATTGCTCGAATTCGATCTCTTGTGGATGAAATTATTCCTATCACTCAAGATAGCTCAAACCAAGATATATTTTGGCTTCAAATAGCTCAAATTTCATGCCTATCACTCAAAAATTCTCAAATATGATGCCTAACATGCGATTTGGTCTTTATCATTTAACATAATTCATGAAGCAATCAAACTTGTCCAATAGACACATGGATTGTTCAAGTTCAACTCGTTATTGATGGAAATGGTCCATATTGTTAGATTTTACATTTTTTACCTTGTAAATGTAAATGGTTTGATATCGATGTGGATCCAAACGTGTGAGGACCTGTCCACACGTGTGAAATATCATGTAAAAAGTTCAGATCCAATGTATATAGATTTCATACAAGTCAAATGTCAAATCTCCTAGATTGTAGGACCTATCTCCTAATTTGTAGGAATCTAGAATGTCGACACTAACCACCAATGATGATGTGGCAAAATTAGTGGGATCTTATCTAAAGTGGATATGGATGAGTACAATGAGCTGTCCCACACGTGCTGCAAGTAGCCTAGAGAGAGATGATGATGATTGTGTACTTAATCCATGATGGATCCATTTTGAAATGATGAGAAACATTGATTTGGGAGCAACCTTGGTGATTTCAACTCTCTATGCATGTTCTTTGTGAATGAATGCTTAGAATCTGATAAGTAACCATATTTTCTGTTAGCAGGCGCCATATATGGCTGTACTTCACACGTGTGAAGGCTTTTGATCATTATCTTTGATTGTTCTTGCTTGGATGTGTAGAAATTGTCAAGTAGAGACTAGTTTTGGATGCTAGTTTGGAGATAGATCAACATACCAAGTTGCCAATCACTCTTATTGATGTTTTGTAGATCTATTTGAGTCCTATTCTCTGATTTTTTGACATGGTATCAGAGCCAAGTCTAAGAGCATAGATGATGATCAAGATCTCTCCATTTTGTTAAAGGCATTGGTGTAGAGAGGGTGAGTCTGACCTAATGATTACTTCTAGATTTGAAGTACAAATGAGTGTGTGAGTTTCAATTGTACTTCCCACATGTGCGAGAGGTTGTTGTACTTGTACTTGCACCATATCTAAGTGCTTTTCAAGTTTGTGCTTTCATACAAATTTGTGAGAGTGAAAGATCAAGTTTTGAGAGGTGTTAGCAGGCAAGTGAGCACTTTTTTGGAAGCTACTTGAGTAAAGATTCAGGTGCAAGTGATTTCAATCAAAATGGTTGATCCTTTATTGAGTTATTGACATTTGTTTGGAGGTAGGTAGAGCACCTAATCTGATGAATTTTGTCAAAGAGCACCAAATCATTTCCATTGTAGAGAAAAATTTTAAGATAGCATTGTCAATCTAGGTTTTGAGAGTTTTAGATATGATTTTGAGATCCTAGTCACATTGTTTCACTCCTAGTCATAGTTTTTCAATGTTTAATGACCTGAAAATGTGTCATAGAGGTGTGTGAAGCACATTGCAAAGTGTGATCCAAAAATTCCAAGAGTTCCTTCCTTTGGAGAGGGCAAGATCTAGCAACTTAGGGTGATTGCATTGTTGGAGAGTTCTAGAAGTGATTTTACATTGTTCCACTCCTACTCAAAGAGTTAAGTTCTGTTTGGCTTGAAAAAGGGTCATAGAGGTGTGTGAGTCACATGTGTAGTGTTTGATCCAAAATTCATAAGAGTTGCTTCCATTGTAGAGGGCAAGACCTAGTAACTCATTTCTTGACTTTGGTGGAAAATTTTTCTTCTTCATGGTGATCAAATCTTGATAAGTGGCATTAGCTCTTTGTAACATCCAAACTTTAGGATATGCAGGAAGATGATGCTGAGATGACTTCATTGGAAGTCAATGACTTCTCTAATAATGAGGTACAAACTTCTGATGAGTTCATTATTCTTTCATGTTTAATTTTAGTATTTTTAGTATGTAAGCATTTCTTAAATGAATCAAGTGCCTTTTGATTTATTAGATTGATAAATAATTTGACTTATGAATTTACGTGACACTAACTATATACAAATAGAAACTATGCTAGAATTGATTATAGGGTGGGTGTTCGACTCTTAGTTTATTTTGTTTTGATCGTACATTACTAAACATATAGTTTCAAAAAAATTTCATAAACTATTGAATTTGATAATAATGTTAACATCAAATAAAAAAAAACAAATTTTTAAATGAAATTTCTTAAAATGACATTACATTATTGAGAAGTGAATGGGAACTCGTGGAATTATCTTCTAATAGCTTCAAAAACCAGCCACATGGAAACTGTGTTCCATTATTCACGTCTTCGTGTGTCTGATGATGAAAACAAAGTCCGGAAGAGTAAACGAGCTCACAAAGTAAATTATGTGGTTTTGGTTTGGAATCCAAGGTAACTTTTATGTCATTTTCGTGTTGAAGCGGGGAGGCATATTAGCAAAGGAAGCTAAAAACCTCTCTGCGTCACAAAAAAAAATGAAGGTAAAGATACATGTGATGTTACATTATTTTTTAGTTATTTCTAACATTTATTGTATTGCTCATATTGTTATGAAATTTTGTTCTTGTATTGATATTAGGGTTTATCTGAGCTTGAACGTCCCAGCTCCAAGGCAAAAACTGTAAGTATTACGATTTCATCAAATTGCATCACAGTTTTAGTTTGATACATCTTTTTGTTTAAATCTATTTTACTGAGTTCATTTGTGTCTTGTTTAGTATTTTGGTTACCCGGACTCGCTATATACACGCTTTTCTCTAGATTACTAAGTTCGTGGTTTCGCACTGTTTCCACATTTGTGGCAATATTTAGGCACTTGAAGAAGGAAGTTCGTAGCTGCATGGAGCAGCTAAATTGCAACCTGGTATTAATGAGCTGCTTAAGTTGCAAGGTTCTTCGGCTCAATCTTGAGCAATCATTGAGGAACTGGAGATTACACTCGTTTGGGTCAGTCTCTGAATTACCCACAAGAGAGGTCTGTAGGTTGGAGTTTCCAAATGTACGTCAGAAAATTAATGATTTTCTTATTGAAGAAAGGTCCAATGTACATAATACGCTGAACAGAATCTTGCAAAGCAATACTTTAGTACGTAGCAGCTCAGAGTTGGGCACGCCATTCATGATGACGGAGCAAGGTCAGTTTCTTCTCTCAAGCTCAGAGCACGGTTCCTCCCCTTAGTACATTTCAAGCCGGAGCTCAAATTGAAAACTGAATTAGGAAAGTTAGAATAGTTGCAATGTTCGTTAAAAACGAAGGCATTTTGTGGCATTCTGTGACCTCATCGGATCAGCAGGAAGCTCCGCTCAGGAATATCGCTCCCCATCGATCAACAGAATCTCCGTTCTTCATCAGATCAGCAGATTTTTTTTATATAGGAAAATAATTATTCTAGGAAATTCTTAGTCAAAATTTTCCTATATAGGATAAGTTTTCCTATATTGTCAATCTAGGAACTGTTTCATTTTATCTAGTGTGCACAGTTCCTAGTTATGTGTATTTCATTTTAGAAAATAACATGGAAAACTCTTTTTTTTTTCTATCTAGGAACTGATCAGAAGTTCCTTGTGAATTTATTTAGAGTAGTGAAGAGACTTTCAATCTAACAATGAAATCCTAAAGCTCTCTGTATGTGTGGATCTTGCAATAATTGTGAAAAGCGAAGGATTAAATTTGGCAAGGCTTTCAAAGCTGTCCAGCAGCACCACATGCTTGATATTCGCAACAATAAATTGTACACAACTTTTCAACAATATGGTCGCATCGCAGTAGCAAGCATGCTCGAAGAGACTGATACAATTATCCAATGTTATCATTTTCGAAAAAGCTTCAGCACATATGTTTCTCTGAACTAGAAGTTTGTATCTGTGGCAGGCATGTAGTATGTCTATGCCAAATAGCTTTGAATTTATCAACGTGTAGGTAACCCATGTAGATCATGCGAACTAGAATTTTCCAAGCATCAGTTTCCAAACCATCTATCTCTGGAAACGACAAAAATTGTGAATAACGAGTGTCGGATGGTAAGAATTGTAGTTTAGAGCGCAGATCTGAGTTTAGAATGTGCAGATGATAGCTTGTATGAAGTTTGGTCGCAATTAGAGAACTTGAAAATTTCAGTGAAAATTTGAGCAGAGCTTCGCCAGCAAAGGTGACAAATGACTCGAATTCAGCCCTTATATAGCGGAATTTAGAATGTGTATTAGGTGAAATCCACTTTCCCTTGTTCAGTTTCACCAAGTTTTGGCAGGGACTTTCTTCACAAAATTCTAAGACCTCAGAGAAGTCTACGAGAGTTTAGAAGGTGATTTGACTGCCCTTTGAATGTTCTACGAGGGTTCAAACTGTATGCGAGGGTTCAACTCTCACAGGAGGTGATCTCTCGCACAACATGTTCCTGATGTTGGAGTTTTAAGATCAGGCCATGTAGGCAGGCTAATCTCATTGCTCTGATTCCATTTATGCACCTTGTGAAGGTTGGTATGATGATCTTGATGCTCTGTGAAGGTTATGAAGATTCAGCTTCTAAGAACCCTCGCACACACTAAAAAATGATGATTTTTCCATCAAAGACTCTCGCAGAGATTTTCATGGATGCATCTGGGTCAGATCTAGTGACTGTCCAAGTTTTAAGAGATATCTCCCAAGGGGATCTCCAAAAATCATGAAAAAAGTGCTCTTTTAGAGTGCTTTTTGACGAGATCTTGAGATTCTTTGATTTTTAACTTTTGCAAACTTGTAATCAGCTTCATCCATGTTAGATCTGACTATTGGTAGTTCTCTGAAAGTTCTGATGGATATTTGGTAGTAGATTCATCAGTTTTGGATGAAATCTATCCTTAATTTGCCATAGTTACTGAGATCGAGCTTTCTGATCTTGCAAATTTGGGGGACTTATTGGCGTAATCTGATGATCTGCTTCCTACTTGATCTTATCTAGATCTAGATCCCTCTTGGATCTTGATGGATTTTTTGATCTTGCCAGATCTGGTTGAATCTTGATGGATCTAGCTTGATTTGGCTTGATCTTCCTAGATCTAGTTGTGATGGCCTAGCTGAATAGCTTTTCGTCACATGCCACCACCAACCTAGATCTATCTCACTGCGGTGGCCAGTACTTGTGCAACCGGCTACTGTTGATGGGTGTATCGAACGGTGTCCCATCTAGCTTCTCTAGATTCACGACTCCATGATTAAGAATTTCTTTGATCCGATAAGGACCTTCACCTGTAAATTTTAATTTTCTCTTGATCGCTTTGGTTTTATACATCAGGACCAGATCTCCAAGACGAAGATCTCTCTTTTGTAACCTGTGATCGTGCCATGCTTTGTGTCTTTCCTTTTTAGTTGCCAGTGCATGCACAACTAGTAAGCGTGTTTCATAGAGTTTATGCAGAGCTTCGTGGCGTAGTTGTAGAAATTTGGATTCCTTAAGGCGTTGCGTCGTGGCAACCCTTAATGAAGGGACTAAAAACTCTTGGAAAGGTGTTTGATCAATGCTTCCCTTAAATGTTGTCCTGAATGCCCATAGAGCAGTATGCAGCTTGTGTTCCCAATATGATCTGCTAGCTTCAACTGTTTTCATGAGCACGCTACACAGGATCTTATTGGATAATTCTACTTGCCCATTATCATGAGGATAATAAGGAAAGCAGAATGAAATCATGAAGAATTCCTCCAACAGGACCTTGATGGTCTCATTGATGAAATTACTTCTGCAATCGTTGACTATCTCCACCGGGCATCCAAAGCGCACAATGATATTTTCATAAAGGAACTTGGCAGTTGTTCGAGCATCAGCTACTCTTACTGCCTTGGCTTCGACCCACTTGGTGAGATAGTCGGTGGCTACGATTATGTATCGAGCCTGGGTACTCCTTGTTGCAGGGTGAATTGGACCAATGTAAACCAATTCCCACTTTTCGAATGGTGCTTGGGCTAAGACCATCATAATTCAATCTTGTTGGCCTCCTTGCCCTTTGTCACACATCACACTTCCTCAGGTATTCCTCCGTATCCTTATGAATCGTTGGCCACCAACATCCTGATTGCAGAATCTTGCGAACTGTAATGTCAGATGCAAAATGGCCTCCACCCATGCCTTCATGTGAAAGCGAAATGATTTGGGTGGTCTCATGAGGAAGAATACACCGCCGAAGAATTCCATCTGGGCCTCTTCGATGCAATTGGCCAGCAATCAGCTGATAAGGTCTAGCTTTCAAGATCAATTTTCACTGATCCGCCTTTGGTAGTGATTTGTCTGGTTGGCCCTGCATTAGATATGCAACAATGTCGGCAGCCCATTTTGGTACTGTGTCCACGTAAAATAAGGCATCATCGGCCAGCTCATCATCGGGTTGGGCTGCAACCTCCTTTCCCTTGATTGCGACACATGATCTGCCATGTAGTGTTGTTTTTCCTTGCAGACTACTATCCGAAAATCAAACTCCAACAACGGAAGTAGCCATCTACTGATTCTCCCTGTGTTGCAAGTTTTGTTAACGAGATAGAGCAAGGGTTGATGGTCCGTGTAAAATGCAAAATGTGTGTCCATTAGGTAGTGCTGAAATTTCTTAACCGCATAGATCATCGCCAGTGCATCCCGCTCTATGGTTGAATTATTCATTTCTATATCACTGAGCTGTCGGCTTGCAAATCGGATTGGAAATTTCTTTTTGTGTTCTCCTGGCTGGGTTAAGACTTCTCCAACTGCATACTTCGATGCGTCCGTATGCACATGAAACTCAATGGACCAACTGGGTGGACGTAAGATTGGTGCTAAAACCAATGCATCTTTAAGCTTTGGAAAGCCTTTAGGGCTTCCTCGTTCCAATATGGATCCGTTGTGAGTTTGTAAATTGGTCAGGCTAACTCCGCAAAATATAGAATGAAGATCCTATAATAGTTAGCATGACCCATGAAGATGTAGACTTCGCGGATCGTCCCCAGTGGTGGTAGATCAACAATGACCCTGATCTTTGATAGGTATGTGGCGATCCTGTGTCTTGACACTATATGGCCGAGAATCAAGCCATGTGTAACCCAAAATTGACATTTTTATGGGTTCAAGGAGATCTGAAAATTGCGACATTTTTGTAGCACCTTCTCCAAATTGGATAAGTGTTTTGAGTCTGGTCCATGCACTCATAGATCGTCCAAGAAAATTTGCAGAAATTTTTGTAAATACTCTTTGAATGCCGCTCGCATGACATGCTGGAAAGTGCTTGGGGCATTACAAAGTCCGAATGGCATCACCTTATAGGCATAGGCTCTCCATTCCGCGGCGAATGCTGTCTGATGCTGGTCTTGGGGTGCTATCTTCACCTGGTTGTAACCATTGAGGCCATTTAAAAAACTGTAGGCTCGTCCCCAACTACTCTATCAAGGACACTTTCCGTAAAGGGTAAAGAAAAATGATCCTTTTTGGTGACTTCATTTAGCGCATTCAGATTCACACAGATTTGCATTTTGCCGTTCTTCTTGGGTACTATAACTATCGGCGATACCCATTCTGTGTGCTCGATTTCATAAATGAAATCTGCATCCAACAACTTCTGCAACTCCTGTTTGATCAGCTCCGTATAGTTTGGGTTGTAGCGGTAGTAACAACTCACGTTGGGGACTGCTCCATCCACCAAGCGTATGGTGTGTTGGACTATTGTTGGTGGAATGCCCTTCAGATCACTATAACTCTAGGCAAAACAGTCTTTATACTCCACCAACAATGATCGTAGTCTCTTGAATTGTGTGGGCATTAACTGCTCTCCCACATGCACTATGTTTTCTTCTTCACCTGGCTCGGCAAGGTTCATTGGCTGTATTCGCATAGGTCCCTCGAAGACTTGTTCTGTTGGTGCCTGATTTTGATTAGGTTTTCGCTGGGCTTGTGGCCTCACAATTACCACGTCGTTCAAGGTATAATTCTTGAAGGTTTCAAGCATCTTCTGAACTGGTGCTCGTCGAGATTCCTCTTTCAGCATATTGATCTTAGCCCGACTGGTCATCTTTTGGTTCTCTGTCATCTGAGTAGAGGATGACGCTGTATCTGAGTCCATCTTAACTGACTTCAAGGAATCCAACACTTTCTCTTTGTCCCTCTTTGTCATATTGGTGGATTTGTCCTTGTTGTATTTCATCGGAATCAACGTGACATTCACCTCGTGGTTGCGAATATCAACATCCACTATAGCTATAGCCTCTTCAGGTAGATCACTCCATTGGATCACCTAGTTGTAGCATTGCTTCAACTGTGGATCGATCCTTGAGGCTTTCGCCATAGCAAACTTTTGCGGTGGTTGAGCTGGTACTTTCTTGATTCCGTAACGATCTGGGTCCATGTGTTGTAGGACCTGCTCATCAGTCAGCTCAGTCTCCTTATTATATGTTAGAGAATGTTGCCAAGGAACTAAATCATCGTCCACTGGGTTCTCAATAGGTTCCGTTGACAGCCATGCTACGTTTATCATATTCACCCCAAATGTGATTGGTGTGTCCATAGTGTAACACTTGGGTGAAGATGTGCTAGGTTCAAGATCTGATTCATATTGACATGCTTGGTAGGCAATAGTTGCTAATGCATCCGTCCATCTCACAACATTCATATGTAATCGTTATTCTATCTCTTCCTTTTCTAAAGCTAAGTGAAAGTATTGTCTAATTTCTTTTTTTTTGCAAGTAAGCGACAGAAGCTGTATATTAACTATGTGATAATGTGTATAGTTACATTGGGTGGAGTCTGAGTCTGTCCACCACTTTCAGGAACCAACTCTTGGAAAGCTCGAGAGACTTAGCCCTAGGATCTATTGTGAGCTTCTTGCTCAACAATATTTTATTATGTGCTTCAAAGTAAAACCTACTAATTTCCCAGAGACTACTAATAAAAGACCCAACTTCCTAAGGACCATTAAACATTTGAGCATTCCTCAGTCTCCAGGTAGTCCAGAGGAGAGGAGCTTTGATACAAATCCAAATGTTCCTATCTACTAAAGAATCAAGACCAAAGAGCCATTTGCCGGAATCCATAGAAACATGACCTAGAAACCTAGCTAGACTATGAACAAGAGAGGAGAAGGGTTCATTCATTTCACAATATAGGAAAGTGTGTTGAATAGAGTCAAATTCTGAGTCGCATTTGTCGCAGTAACCATTTGAGGTGCCCCACTGGTAGCCTCTATATTGTCTGTCCATATTGCCCTATGTGCAATTCTCCAAAAAAGAATTGAGACCTTCGGGTCCAGGAATTTTGACCAGATGTTCCTGAATATCCACCTTCACTCCTCTGTGTCCAGATCCAAATCCCACCTTCTGTTCAATTTGGACACTAGCTCCAATGCTATCCCCTGTACTCCTGGGGGCTTCTCTGCCATCCTTCCTTTTGGCTCCCAGGTGAACCAGTCCCAAAACCACCAGCCCCTCACGTAATGCCCTTTCTTGATTGCCTCCAGTCGACAAAGAGCCCATCTCTCCCATATGAGCTTTGCTTCACTCTTTCTAAGTCCCCACCTCCGAGTAGTGTCTCTCCTCCTCCTTCACTCTCCTGCCTCCTCATCCCAAAGGTCTCTCCAACTTTTGTGGATCTTTCTAGATACTTTATAGAGCTCCTCTCCCAAGGGTGGGTTTCCCCTCCATGCCCAACAACTTATCTCCAAGACCCCTCCTTTATCCCACATCATCTCCTCGGTGGCACTTATTGCATGTCCCCCCTTTTTCCACCCAACCATAGGCTCCTGAAAAGCTCACTTCCTTTTCCTTTAAATTTCCAACCAAAAAGGAGGAGATCCCTGATCCTCCAATTCCTCCAACCCGGTGCCCTGACTGGTGCCCATTGTTGAGCTGCTTCCTGCAAGAGGCTAGACCATAGCTCCTTACTTCTCTCCACTGCACTCACCAACCATCTGGCTATACTCTTGGAAGCCACTAACTTGAGATCCGAAAGATCTAATCCTCCATGTGGACCATGCCACCCCCACATAGCCTTTTCTCTCAAATTTGAGGACGAGAGGAAATCTATATTAATTAAAAAAAAAGTGTTTCAGGGGCAAACTCCTATTTCTAAAAAGGTGAATCCCGCCAAGTGGGCGAGCAGACGAGCGGTAGTCTCCTTCTTCTTTCTAGGTTCGCCGTCCTCTCCTCTGCACTTATCGTCTACAATGCTCTACATGACGTTCGTCTGTTATTGTTCCCCCATAGTTTCAGCGGTTTGAAGCCGTTTTCCTAACGTTCATTTTGTTGCCGATGCGATTCTCGGAAGCAGCAGCCTTACCTGGGTCTATGATGCAATTACTAAGCTTCATCTGGACTGATGAGACGGACCCTAGGGTGTACGATCCTTCCGTTCTATCAATCACTTCTTCTACCGCCAACATCTTTGTGAGCTGTCAAAGTGGGCAAAAGACAGCAAATACCATCCTGGTGGTGGACAAGGCCACCCTGCAGATCTTAAGACAGTTGAACAGACAAAATGGCACTTCAGCACCTCCATGGCTGCTACGAGGCTCCAATGGCTACCTTCAACAATCTTCTTCTCACTTCTGGTATGCATGGCAGTGCTTTTGGCTACATTGGCTACATCAAGCTCTGGGATGTCCGCTCCGACACAGTTGTGTGGAACTGGGTGGAGCCCAATGTGCAAAAAGTTCGTGTTGCAACTGATCGCGATTGTTTTGCTGATGTGGTGGTGATTGAGTAGCTCATGGGCATGTTCAAGGTAGGAGTCGCCTTTGGAACCATGGGTTTTGCTGATCTCCGGAATATACAATCTGAAAATCCTTGGATCAATCTCGAAGAGACAAAACCCACGCCTTGAAGCTGGAACTGCTGGCCCTCAGAACATGCTTGTCACTCACAGCAACCAGCTACATTGTCGTAGAGGTAGCGAAGTGGAGGTATGGTCTAAGATGCCTTTGGCTGTATCACAACTAAACCTTTCCTCCGGGAAACAGTTCATTTTGGCACAATTTTTGGTGGTGGTGGTGGTGGTGGTGGTGGGGAGGCCCTCCCTGAGGGCCTTCCTTGCTGGGAGGGCCCTTGCCCAAGGGCGGGAGCCCCCAGGGCAGGCCCCGACCAGCAGGGAAGGCCCGAGGGCTTTGGGCCCTCCCCTACGTAATGCCATTGTGCGAACGTCTTTTTTTTTTTTTTTTTTTTTTTTTTTTTTTTTTTTTTTTTTTCGTTTTTTGGCCGTATGGTACGGTCGTAGGCGTGGACCAGTTTTTTGTTTTTTCGTTTTTTGGCCGTACGGCCATACGCGTGGATTAGTTTTTTTTTTTTGGGGGTTTTTTGCCATTTTTTTTTGCAAAGATTTTTACGTTTGTGGTGGAATGTGGATGTGGATAGCCAATGACGGGCTGCCACATAGCACATGCACATTCCATCGGAGAAAGGAGAGATAACGTGCATTCCATCCGAGAGAGAACGTGCATTCCACCGGAGAGAGGAGAGAGAATGACAGATTCCTAAGAGAGAGAAAATTGGATGGAGATTATGCTCCTGGAGGTGGTCCCAAAATACAAAGGACACCTGAGCACGAGACATTACGGAGCAAAATAGGCACAACTTAGGACATGAAGTGGTGCAAATGGAAGCCGGTGGCAATAGATTGTTTGTTGCACGCAAAGAAGTGCGCGGTATTGAAGTGTGGGAGACGAGATACGAGTTGTAAGCCCAAGCACAATCGATTAATTTGCAAGGTTGATTTATCGCTTACAAATTTTTGGTTATTTGTAAGTATTTATCGCATGTCGATTGTGCCAGGCAAGTGCCTCTTTTAATCGCTTTCTTATCAGCTTCTTGTCTGTTTTCGTGTGTTCCCTAATATTTCAGTACATCCATTTTTTAATCATTATTTCTTATATCTCATAATCTGTAAGTTAATGCGAAATCTTTTGAAATGGGTCAAAGTTCTAAAAACGGATCACTGTTTTTTGATTTTTTAATTTTTGCCCAAAAGCATGCTTTTTCACTGAAAACTTTTCGAAAATCACAAAAAATATATGCACTTTGACCAAAAAAATCAATACACCATGTCCAAAAGAATTAAATTTTTTAATAAAACCTAAATATTCAGGAAATGTCCATGTGAACAAAATGCACAAATATTTATGATGTTCTAATAATCTAAATTGACTTTCATAAAAATAAAGTTGTTTTTGTTACAATTCAAATTCCAAGGAATTCTCACTAACTCCTCTGCGTTTAGTGCTCAAAATATTATCAAGACTCTCTATTTCAGCTAATGAAGTTGGTGACTCATCTTCCTCGTTAGAGTCTATAAACAAATTTTCATCTAAGTCAACATTCAATGTTGACAAAAAATTGTGTATTTCGGCTTTGTTACATTTTTGTCGATCGAAGATGATGGCTATGCACTTAACCCAAGACATTCTTGTAAAATAGATATTGTTGACTTTCGTAAATGGTTCATTTGTCAATTCGAAATTAAATGCAAGCACATCCACGTTGAAGATTTACGTTATCGACTCTTGGCTGACGCTTCCTCTTGCCTTTTGGATCTAATTGCAACACTTCTAAACGTACCTTCCTAAGAAAGCATTTGTTGAGATGGTACACATTCAGTGCACATGTATAATTTTCGCGATTGTGTCATTACTCTGATTGAAAACAACTCAAACGAACAAAAATGCCAGAAAATAACAAAGCAAACTTAGACATTTCAAGGCAAAGGAATACAATGAAGTCAAATAAGAGATATTATCTTTAAATAGTCTAAAGGATTTAGGGGTAGGACTAGAAATCCTATAAACTTTTTTTTTATAAGGCTTTCTCAGAACTCATGAATCAAAAGTCCCCTCTTGACTTATGATCAACATAAGTCGAGAGGGGACCTATGCTGAGCATAGGTCGAGAGAAAACCTATGTTGAGCATAGGTCCTCTAATGACTTATGCTGAGCATAAGTCGAGACTAGTGTTTGCGGAAACTTTTTTTACAACCTAACAGAAAAGAAATTAACTGTTTTTTTAAAGGCTTTCTCACAACTCATGAGTCAAAAGTCCCCTCTTGATTTATGCTCAACATAAGTCGAGAGGGGACCTATGCTGAGCATAGGTCGAGAGAAAACCTATGCTGAGCATAGGTCCTCTAATGACTTATACTGAGCATAAGTCGAGATCAGTGCTTGCGGAAAATTTTTTTACAACCTAACAGAAAACTTATAAACTTTTATTCTTATAGGCTTGACTTATGCTCAACAAAAGTCGAGAGGGGACCTATGCTGAGCATAGGTCGAGAGAGGACCTATGCTCAGAATAGGTCTTCTAATGACTTATGTTGACCAGTGCTTGCAGAAAACGTTTTTTACAACCGAACAGAAAACGTATAAACTTTTTTTTTTATCCGCTTTCTCACAACTCATGAGTCAAAAGTCCCGTCGAGAGGGGACCTATGCTAAACATAGGTCGAGAGAGGACCTATGCTCAACATAGGTCCTCTAACGACTTATGTTGAGCATAAGTCGAGACTCAAGACACTAGTCTTAGATAATAAATTTGTACTACAAATAAAGCTTTTTTAAAACTAATTCATTTTATTTAATCAACTCTCGTTTAAAGTCCTTTTTCATATTAGCTATGCTTATCATGAGTCATAAATTAAAATATCTACAAAATATTAAATGCAAGAATAACTAAAAAAATTTCGACTTATCGCTAGTCCCTGAAGCTATGCTAAGCATGAAAGGACTGTTACACGTATGTTGTGATCAATGGAAGCGCCGAAAATGTGTTGGACGTATGCTGTGATCAATGGAAAGCAACAAGCGCCGAAAACGAGAGCCATAGAGCGAGATCTGAGAAAGCAAGGAGGCAAATGTGAGTTATGCCATCCATTGGTCCCTCCCTTAAATACTATAAGATTTGGACGAGGACATGCATGTTACAGGACTAGCCCTTAGCATTAGGTCAAGACCGTCGACGACCTTTACCTATGCTGAGCACAGGTCCTCTCTCGACCTGTGCTCAGCATAGGTCCCCTCTCGACGTATGTTGGACGTAACCTTTTGAAAAACAAAGTCGTAAAAAAAACATGGCACTGCCATTAAAGACCTCAAGGCTTACAAAATAACTATCATTTTTCCCTTTTTTTGCATGCTCAGACACTCGATTCGTTATTTTGTAAGTTTTAAGTTGTTTTAGTGGGCTAACTTATGCAGTGCATTTTCAGCAAGTTCAGGCCTTGAGCTGGCCTTGGCGTGCCCTCAAAGGACTGCCATGGGGAACCTCCTCACTCTCTCTACCCTTTCTTCCCTTGGTAACAGGCTTGAAGAAGGGCGCCGATTTGATCTCAAAAATCATGCTACCACAGAACCAGACACCAGCTGAACCGTTGAGTGTTTCACGTACTTATCAGGATCCTGTTGTATTGCATACAGGGATTAGAAGCAGGATTAGCGGGATCATATCTATAGAGTGAAATATGAACTCAAAATGTAAGAAGCAGCCCATGTATACTGACAAAATGGGTGGATTCACAGTGGAACAATGCATTCCATTGTTATACCCCTACCTCATTTATTTTGACACACCAAAAAGAAAAAATTACCAAGGCTGGAAGTCACAAGATCCCTTTTTAAACCTTTATTTGACAGAAGTTTAACAAAAGACAAAATTGATTTCTATGTTCACGTACTTACGCATGAGTTCAACAATAAATGAATCAAACCTTGCAATCTTTTGATAATCTTCCAAAACCTTTTCTGCTGAAAGGTTCCCGTGCACCACCAATCGTGATCTATTTGAATGCTTACATACATATTAGATAATGTGATCCTGAGCAATGATGCCCTCTATGCAGTGGTCTCGCTTCAGGTTTCACATTTTCTCTCAGGTTTGATCAGTGATGAGCTGGGCTCCAGCTAAGCCAATATTTTACTGATGGCAATTCATGACTGCAGGGTTTCTATGCAGTGGTGTCGCTTCAGCTTTCCCATTTTCTCTCAGGTTTGATTAGTGATGAGCTGAGCTCCAGCTAAGCCAATATTATACTGATGGCAATTCATGACTGCAGAGTTTCTCTGGAGTGGTCTCCCTTCAGGTTTTTCATTTTCTCTCAGGTGTGGAAAACCTGCTCGCTGCCTCATGCCAACTACCTACACGCTCCAAAGCACCCAGACTTTAAGCATAAGAGTCCCTATGGGTTTAATGGTTGGTTGAATCCGTGTTGGGTGAATGAAAGGATGGTTTCTAGGAAATCGGGTAATATACAATCTGATAATGAATTGAAATCACGGTATAGTTTTATTCTGAATGTGGAATATTGTAGAATCAATTTCACACTTATCATGTAGACGAGCAACACCGAAGAAATTAATAGAACTGGTTGACATTTCCATTGATGAATTGTATCCCCTTTGTGACACTAATAGAACTGGTTGACATTTCCATTGATGAATTGTATCCCTTTTGTGACAACAAGGGGCATTACAAGGCTTTTTCATAGCTCTGCATCCATTTTAAATCTTTACAGTGAATTCGTGTGGAACATGTGGCTATCAGCTCCATTCAGGAAGACAAACTGTTTTCTCATTTCAAACTGTTGAGATTCTTGTTAACAACGAGGTTATTACTTTGGGATATCAGCCCATGACAATAGCTCTGCTTGTTTATGCTGTGCACAATCTCGGTCCTGCTATGCATTGTTTTTAGTATCAAATATTATTTCGATGAAGTATTATTGCCTTTTGATTGGACATAATTGCTACATATAGAAAACGTTTAAATGCAAAAGTCTGAATACCACTTTGCACAATGGACCAAACATGATTAGTATGGTATACTAAAAGTATTTAAGTTTCATTAAAATTTTATGTCTTGTAACAAATTTTCAAATGCTAAAATTGTAAGATTAATTTGAAAGAACTTATCCAAAAAAATGTTGACCTTCTTAAAATCCCATATTTTTGTCAAAATCTCGAATAAATATTTTGCAGAATCTTAAATTTACTTATTTAGACCATAAATTTTAGCAGTAACGAATCGCATGAATTTAATTTTTGTAAGTTCCAATGATTTGAATGTATAATATTTACAGTATTTCTCATCAATTTAAAAAGTTTCAAAAATGAAGCACGCAAAGAAAAAAAGTTAATTATTGCAATTTAATATATAAAATTTGGGTGAATTAACAAAAATATGTAAGAACTTCTAAAAAGACGGGTCTTCTGCCATTTTCCGTTTCAAAAGATTTCGTGTTAGTGGTTGTTTGATTCATCCCATCCTTTCTTTGCCAAATCGTGAAAGTTGTTCTAAAATAGTGAGTTACGTGGCGCCTTTTTCGAGAGATCCTTTATCAAAAGCACTCGCTAGCTGCAACTAGAACTAGAATTGGAGCTCTTCTATTTTGTTTTCAACTCTATAATATGATCTAAGATTGTTTTTTTGCTTCTCGACAACTGATGCTCATCGATAGTAAGGAATTTGGTTGAAGAAAACCTTCGATCATTTCGTTTCACGTTGTAGCTGTCATGAAGCTTTTGTTTGTCAATGTGACTCATTGTTTTATCTATTGTTGTAGCCGTGATTCTCGCTTTGCTTTCTCAACATGTTTAATTTTTTGTTCCTATCACGTCAAATTTCTTGCGTGAAAATGATTCTAGCAAAGTTTTTGATCAGATTGATGCTCACACATCTAATCTATTAAATGCTCTGCAATGAAAATGAAATCAGCTATCCTGAACTTAGCTCGTGAATAATTTCCTCTATCAAATAAGGCTTACAACTTCTTCTAAACCCCAAATTCGATTTAATTGACCCAAACGTGTGTAAGCTTCTCTTCAGGTCACTCTATCTCATGATGACATTTATAGAGTCTAATGTCCTCAATTAAATGTCTATGGCCTAAAGAACTCCACTCTTATATGGTAAGCATTGAGAATCTCACCTGAATACTTAATTGAGTATATGAGGAAATCATCACTGACCATTGCCATAGCAAAACTTCAATGAGATTCAATGGCAGTAGTCATGAAGGATGCCTTGGAGGCACTCTTCTATGGTCTATTAATATTAAGGCCACTATTCTATGCCACGCTTATTGACCAAGCATTTAACATGAGTACATAGTTGAGACTCAAACAATATCATCACTAATTAATGCTATAGCAGAACTACAGAAGTATTCGATGGCAAATTGTTATGAATGATGCTTTGGAAGTACTCCATAGTGTATGAATGAGATGGCTATGATCAACCAAAGCCATAGTGAAACTAGATAAGGATTGATGGTGTTGACCAACAAAATAAAATGCATACTGGACTTTTAGACCAAGAGTGCCATACATTTATGCCCCAAGCTATTGAGTAATGCCAACTTGAAGCCATAGAAAGAGCCATAAAATTATCGACTTTAGAGGCAAGTTTGCATCATCTCAAAAAGAATATGATGGCAACACCGTGGAAACAACATAAGATGGAAACAACATCTCAAGCACGATCGTTGAACCGAGACCTATTTCAGAGATCTTCTGCACAAAATCAAATCCAATAGAGCTATCACGAGACTCCAACCCAGTATGAGTTCCTACCCAACGGAGCCGGTACTCTATGGATCATATTTCATTTGCAAGTAAAAATATTTCATCTCATATGTTTGTTCCTGACGCACTCTGCACTCCACTAACCCATGCACACACACAAACACACACACACACACCTGATTGTCTAATTTCCAAAGTGGATCTATTGCAATCGTAGAAAACACATTCATAGTCATCATCTAGCTTATCATCACTAGGTTCATCATCTTAAGATCTAATTCTTTCATGAACGTGTACTAGAAAATCCCAGGTTTCTTGATTAGCATGATGTTGGTTAGTCTCAAAATTGCCTTCAACCAAAACAATATGATTACTTTCCTCTTATAAAAACAGATTCAGATTTTCATTGGTGTCAAACAACATTGCAAAATATTGTGATGTGACAATGAGAGTCTTTGATAAATTATTTTCCTTGCATTTGTTGCATCACAATAATGTCATGTAGGGTAGACAATGTAGACAATGTAAAACACATGTTTGCCATATCCAAGCTGGAATGACAAAAGAAAAGTAATATGCCTGGCTATAGTTGAGACCATAGGTCCCGCGGTACTGGGTACCGCAGATCCCGGTACTGCAGGACCATACTGGTACCGCGGTACCCACAATATAATAATTTATTTAATATTTAATATTTTTTTAATTTTTTTTTACCTAAACCTACCCACCCCCCTCGCATGTCTGCCTCTTGATTCCGATGTCTTTCGTTGTGCCTTCGAATATCTTCCTCGAGCATCCTCCTGGCTTCGCCCTCGGGCTTCGGTGGTATGCGCTCTGCCATCTCGATCGACCTTCTCCTCATAGCACCCTGGTCCTCGAACATCCTCTCACAGCACCCTGGCTCTCAAACAACCTCTCACAGCCTGTCACTGGCTCGCATTGTGAGTGTCTATTTATCCTCACAGCCTGATCAGCCATGTGCATCCCCATCATCCCTCCATGTACCTCTGTACCTGCCCCCATGTGTTGCTCTCCCATTGGCCCCATGGTCTGCTCACCCATAGTGCCCATGTGTTGTTGCACCTGTCCCTTGCACCATGTACTGTACCCTCCTTTTTTACACCCAGAACCCCTTTTTTTCCAATTTTTTAATCTATTTTGGTAGGTAAAAAGCAATAATTAAATATTAAAAATATCAAATATATATATATATATATATATATATATAAATGGTACCGCCCTGGTACCGCAGATCCCAGGGAGGTACCGTACTGGCGGTACCACTGTTATGGTACCGGCGGTACGATACCAGCGGTACCAGGGGACACTATGGTTGAGACCAATCGTTACCCGTTCCGGAATGGAACGTGTTCTGTTCCTGAACTTAACCCATTTTTTTTAAGTATGTATTTTTTATACAAGGGAAAAAGCAATACTGATTCTCAACTCTTGTTCCCATGCAGAAAGAATGATTTACCTGAGTTTACCTGCTGGAAGAACGATTTCTCTTCATTTGATCACTTCTGAAAGTGTGTAAAAGTTTGAAAGTGTGTTGTGCACAGATGAGAAGTTCCACAACCTGCCATAGTTGCTAAGGTACTGCCTGTGCCTCATGTACCGGAGGAGCTCATTTAGTTCTCTGGTGCTTATTATGCACTTTTGCGACAACTTGGAGCCTACGATTTGTTTGCTTATTCTAAGGTTGAGACTATATCTAATGGATCTGGGTTTTCTTGTAGCTAGATTGAAGACTGAAGATTGAAGATTGACCAGACCTTGCTGGAAGTTAAGGCCAGATTTTGAAGTAGATGGAGAAGCCTAGCTATTGGCCACAGTAACAACTCGTGGATGACATAACAACAAAAATCACGTGTACCAGAGAAATGGACAAATCACCATCTTCCACCTTGATTGACTGTTAAGACCGTACACTCAACCTCCAGCTTCTACGTTCACGACCTCCCAAATGTCTATTTCCAATAAGTGTTCACTGTTAATATAAGATGCGACTCCTTGTATGAATTCTATTACCACAGTTAGATGAAATAATTAAACCGATTAAGCTACTAGTATCATTCATACCTCATCATGAAAAGACACATGCTCGCCATAGCAGAAATGGAAACCAAGTATAGAGTAGAGCATCCCTTTCATCCTATTTCATCCAGGTAGACAACATAACATTGTACCTAAAAACTCTCACTGATGGTGTGTATAGCCATAGTCCTTGGCAAACCACTAGTGCATGAGTAGCTAACTCCCATATCCTATGGTCATGCATTAGGTGTCCACTTTTAGCCAACTCTAACTTTAGTCAGGTTTCCCCATGCATACAACCAAAGGTACTTCAAGTGAACTCGAGTAGTCCGTAACCTTCTTCAGGCTCCCTTAACCAATATACACAATGAATATCACTGCGAGTGTGCTTTATAGAAACAGATTGGGTTTAAGCAAACGCTACGACAACGAGGATAGAAAAGAAAAACCTCCAGTTTATACAGAACTCTTACACAGACTTGAGAATTATAGATAAAAAGCTGCACATGGTGGGACTATGTACAATTTAAGTAATCAAAGCAGAAAATACTGTACTAATCTAATGACTGATAAGCAGCCAAAAGGCAATGAATGTAAAACCTTAGCTTGTGCAAACAAGAAAGGTAGAACACTGAAACAAATGCTAGTCTTCAAACCACAGAAAGTCTTCCATATCTCCATCTTGATTGGGCAGTTCTCCAGTGTCTCTTCCATCTGGTAGCTCGATGTGAATCTGGTCTTCCAAACTTTCAGCATCTGTGAAAGCCGTATAATTGCCAAACTGATCATCTGTATTCTCAAGTTCATCAACATCATGCTCAATGTTTTGTAGATCTTCATCATTTGAGTTAACAATTTGGTTGATCTGTTGCTCTCGAAAGTATTCCAGCTTTTCTTTAGCTGCTGACTTCTTGCATATACAAGCCGCAGGATTCTCATGAAACTCTCCCCTTCCTGGCTTTATCTCATTCGGTTCCCCCGTGAAACCTTTCTGACAAGCTCTTACTTTGGCTGAAAATTGATCCCAACTCAATTCTGATCTAGCAAGGAAAACAGATCCAAGCTTCTTTATATTTGGTCGAATTGTGCGTTTGTGACCAGAAAAACGTCTGGTAAAAGAATACAGCGCAAGCATGCAGTTTTGTTAGCCACATTAAGGGGCAACCTTAGATTACGTATGATCAGAACAAGCTCAATAAACATGAGATAAGGCCAAGTTTAGAGCAACAACATAAAACTAGGCATATTACACATCCACATTAACATGAAGCAATGAAAAATGTGTGCTATGGTCCATACAATAGCCAGTCAAAATTGAAGGATTTTCTTGTAGCTATTACTTTAATCACTCTGAAGCTTTCAGTCTACTTATTCCTTCAATTAATACTTCAGGTTTCTCAAATCTGACCTGTGGCCTGCCAATATTCGTGCCATGTTGCCATTGTTGTTTGCAACAAAAACGTCACTTTGTTCGCACACAATGTAGTCAATTGCTGCCATTCGTGAGGAGTATTGGAGAAATGGTCGCAATTCCTCTTTGCTGGCTAGCGTTTCCTTAGTTAACAGATTTGGAAACAACGCTTTTAAGGGAGCCAGCGAGGCATCTCCACCATAAACCTCTCCAGAAGCGACATATAAGACTGAGTCGTTTCCAAATCCAAAAGCTTTCAGCATTAAACCAACCTCCCCAGGAGTGAGGGGACACTTGCCATTTCTTCTTTCCTTTTCGGAATTTTTCGCCTGTGACAGGAACAACTTGCGTTATCTGTCAATGAAAAAATGCCTAAAACAGGAAACCTATGGATGTGTTAGGGTTTCAAACATTTGATACAATTGAATGCTGCACCCTTTGTAAGGCAACTTTGAGGTTGAATATTTCATTAACGCCTTGTTGATATTTTGACAATCCAAAGACAGTATCCTTTGAATAGTGTGTCACCACTGTACCTAACATAACGAATTTGCTAGTACTTCCCTAGAATTGGACTCAGAAAAAATACTATTTGTGCAAGCAGCTTGCAAATAACCAGACTATATGAGACACCCCCAGATGTGCAGCTGGCCTGGCACATTAAGTGCTCAAGATAATTATGGTTCTGAAAGGCTTGAGAATACTGTTCTTTGGCAGCTGGACATTGAACGAATGGCAAATTAAAAGCAAATTCTCTGTATGCCAGGTTACATACTATGTATTGTCTCATCTAAACTAAAACGAGGTTTCTTGAGGATGACAATACCACAAACATCTGTAATTTTGTTGTGAGTTGATTTTGAATACAGAGAGATAGATAGAGTAAGAGCTGTTTGCAATATGTTCTCACATGCAGTGTCTTCCACCGTTTGCGAATTGCCCCAAGTTCATTTATTTCCTTTTCTCCTCCTCCATAATAACAACCTGAAAACGCGAGCATATCAGGCTCAAACCTGCAAACAGCTGGACTATCAGTATCTTTCATGATGAGAACTGTTCAGAAAGAGCAAAATGGGTCAAACTGAAGAAAAGATCGGCAATAAGCTCCCTGATTTGTGTACATTATAAAAAGTGTTCCTTTTCAGCTAAGAAAGAGACCTAGCTACACTCCAATTGGAACAGTTTAGTTTGCTTGTAAAATTCATTAGAAAATGCACTTGATGCTCAAAATTTTATGATAACACAAATTTGAGCTGATCATTGAAGACTCATTTACTTTCTGTTCAATTGCATCAAGACGTAAATATACAAAATGAAGAACCCCAGCAGTTGCAAAAGTGAGATACTTCGTGAACTGTTCAACTAAATCAGAGCATATCAACCATATACAAAATGTTAACCAGCTTTGTACTTTTGGCTTTTGAGATTCCTTATACACAGGTGGAAATACCACATTACAAATTTCACACAGATACTATCACTAAGCCTGTGAGAATGGCCTCATACACTAGTCGTGATGCATCAGGAGCACTAGAGGGCTACTGAGACTGATCAGTTTTTGTGTAATGTTTTTGCATCTAAAAAATTACCAGCTGCATATGATTGCCCGTCAGAGGAAACAAAAAGAAAAAATAGAAATCACCACACAGGTAACCTTACACTATGCTTTTAAAACTTTCTAAAAAAATATATCTTGCACCCATTGTTTGCCTATATACATTTAATGAGCCCAAGAAGGTAGTCAACAAACTGGTATTGTGGAGATGTAAACTTATTGTGTAACAAGCCAGATGAAAATCGGTTTTGCAATCTTCCCTTCATACTTTTGGAGACAATGAAAAGTACAGACAGCTCATGTTTTAGTCCCTTGATCTCAAACTTTTTTTTACCTGAGATGCAAAGCAATGTATTGACTGCTTAGTTGCCTGATTCGTCCAATTAATAAATGGCCCATGTCCGAAATGGGCTCAGTGAAGCGCAAGGCGTTATAGTTGACTCGACATCGTAGCTTTTGATAGTCTAGATCTAACTTGTTAGAAAGCCTATAATCAAATTTCGTCAACCGCAACACCTGCAAAATGTAGATTATAGTTACTATATGAATATCTCTTGAGAAATGCATGGCAAAAGGCAATCCGGACAGGGATATTGGCCAATCGAGTAATTCCAAAAGATCAATAACCAATAGGCAATAAGGTACAAAAATAGCAACCATTATATTACAGTAATAAACACAAGCATGGCCAACAGGAAATGAAAATCATATCATTTAGGCTTCCTTGTTGACATAGGTACAACAGACTGTCATGTGAAAATTGCAGACTGTCATGTGACAACGAACATGGTGAATGAGAAAACTCATCCTTCACATAAAACATACACTTATCTAGAACAATGCAGTTTCAAAATAGAGCATGCCAGGTAGCATTTCTATCTTGAACCCTACATATTTTCTTTGATTGGGTTTCACTTTGAAACTGGGAAGGAGATATGGAGACATCTAGGAGTTCCATCCGAAAGAAATTTGAGGACTTCAAGAAACTGTGGATACTATGCAACAATTGACAGATTTTCTCCTTCACAATATCTGAGAGTGCTTATGTTTCTAAAAGTACTGCATGCTATTAAAGTGTAATGAAAGAATCAAAATGTAAAGGACAAAGGCATTTAGCAAGACGAGAAGCATCAACATACTGCAAAGCAAAGTACATACTTGCTTTTTCTGCAATACAGGCAAGATCTTGCTTTTATAATACTGTGGAGAACACTTTCTTGGAACCCGCATCGACACCAATCGCTTGGTCATTGCCTTACTTATGGTCAACGGCAATTGTTTAATGACAACCACGTCCGGAGCAAGGATCTTAATAAACCAGTTAACATCGAATATATCACTGAAGTTACTGCATAGAGAACACTTGGATAATAAGTTTTAAAATCCACACAAAAGGTAGGGGTTTAACTTCAAGCATCAAGCATGTGTCCTGATGCAATTGCTTCAAAACAAAAACCTGCTTACTGGTCTGAAACTTGATGTAGATATGAAAGTTTGCAAACTGTATAAGATATTCAAAATATCACATCAACTTGCCCTCAACTTAGAACATTTGGTACCAAAAAATGTCTCCAGGATCCTTACAGTTAACTAACAACATAAGATAGCAACTAAATAAGAAAAAAGCTCTTAACCTGCTGTCCTTCCAGTAGGAATGATGATCAAGGTCCGGAACCACCAGTGTAGCATTCAATAATCTTGCCACCACCACAGCATCTGTTATCTGAATAAGGGAACTTGTTTACAACCCCTCACATTCATGCATGTCATTTGCATGGTTACACTGTACACTCTAGATTACATTTTGTACATTAAACTTTGCAGCACTAAGCAAAACAAAGATGGCATTCTTATGACAAGTGTCTGAACTTACACCAGTTCTTTGCTGATTGAGTCCTCCACTTGTTACAATCATTAGGTATCCATTAGATTGCAACTCATCAGCTCCTGAGTAGTAAGATAGCACTAACTAGTAAGCTTACAATCTCAAGAGATAATATTGCAAAAATGAAACAATTTCCAGTGACTCAATGGAGCAATACATCTTACCTGGAGTAAATAATTAACAATTTTCTGGTTCAAATAATGATACAACATAGTCTCCCCATTTTCAATTTATTATGGTGATTGATTATCTAGCAAAAAAGCAAAGGATGTTCAGTACCACTTTCTTTCCTTGGGAGGCATAATCCCCATACTTTCCATGCATTATGGTGATTGATTCTATGGCAAAAAATGAAAATAGGGCTGATAAACTTTCTTTCCCTGAAAGAAAAAACCAAAGCTTTTCTACTTCAAGCAACAAGTAAATGGTATTACAGCATTGAAGTCAGAGTCACAATGCTGTTGAAACAAGCTCCAAAAAACACAATGTCAAGCAGGGTGCGTATGTTCATGAACTTTGCAACTTTACAAGGTAAATGATTTCCAATAGTTTATTTTCAAAATTCGAAAGTTCCACTCACAAACAGACATCCTCATCTAAGTTCTTCAATGATTCACAGGGCAGAGTAAAAAGCAAGAAGCCATGACAAAAGTTATTAAGGTCCCGATGAGAATTTTACACTTTATTATGGTTCTAAGATAGATGTCAGTTTCTGAGTGACACATTTTCTAAGCCTCTTGTACATTAGCTCTTCATGTGTAGAAACACAAGTATGTCCATTTATATGAACTTGACCCATGGAATTATAGCAAAAAATGGCACAGTACTGCTTATAACTAGAAAAAGGATTTCCAGGTGCAGGTAACACCCTGCCGGGGGTGGGGGGTTGGCACAGCCTCCTTGGAATTTATAGACTAAAACAAAAGTGCTTTGGAGTGTGAACTTTGCCAGATTATCTATGATGCCAAAACCAAAACAACATCAGACATGAACAATAAGAAGCATGGGTGGCCATTTATAAAGCAAGAAATAATTTCCAAATAGCTATGTACAGCTGCTAAAGATTTGTTAAGCAGATTATGCCACCTTTTTCCTAAGCAGAATTCACGTAGTTAATAATAAACTCAAAGCTGCATACTGCTTCATGAAGTATGTAGAAATTGCATTGCAAATTCGGAATGCAAATGTACTGGTGAGACCAAACTCGTTGGGCAAGCCAATCTAATTCCGGTACTTGTTTTGACTTCAAGAATCCAGAAGGTGTTTCACAGTGCAATATGAAACTTTAGCAATAGTAATAAATGAAAAAGGTTATATTCAAGATATCTTTTCATTCTTATCTTGTCAGAAAATAACAGAAAGAAAACAAAATCTTACGGTGAAAGTGCCTGCTCGGATTACTGCAGCCATAGTAAAGCTCCGAATTTTTGGACCTCCAAGTGATAGTTGAAAGGACAATACTTGTATTCTGCAAAAATAGTTTCAGAACATTCGATTGGAATAAGACAGAATGCTTTGAGCATTGATTGACACTGATAAGAGCAAGAAATGCCAGAATCTGTGTAAAAAGATGGAGACTTTAAGGACATCTCCCAAATCAAGTTCATCCTCTATTCATCATTGCATGTGGTAGGATGGGAAACTATTACCCATCATTTCTGGAGGCAGAGCCTTTTGAGCATTCTATTTTCATTGTATTGTGGCAAATCAAGCACCGAAAGCTACATTAGCACGAAATTTCCAGGAAATTTTGGAAAAGGCTCCTTGAAACAAATATGCAAACCTTTCAATTTCGAAAATTGCAATGAAGAAAACCTTGTGCATGGCACTTGGCAATTACTATTATCACGTCCACCACAAACAGAAAACAAAGCTCTTACCGAACTACCCAGGTCGAGTGGCAGAGCAGATGCAGCATCTCGCATTTCTGCCTTCTGTGAAAAACACATACAAGGCCGACCCATCAAGAACATCGAAGAGTATATTTCCTGGCAAACTCTGTCATCAAACCACTTCCCAGGAGTGACTATCCCAAGTACTCTACACCGACTTAAGACTGAAATTCCGCTTTCAAAAATTAGTGCCTTTGCCTCAAATAAATGGGTTTTCAATAGGCCGTATGGGTCACAGCTTTATTGAATGCTCAGTAACATGGGAGAAGAATTATTCTGGGCTAGTAGTTATGTAAGTTTCCCAATGTTTATGTGACACATCAACGAACGAAAATATTGCAATTCAGAACGATTAGAATTTTATGTCTGTTACTATTGGTGTTGTACCTACAGGTACACTATGATCGATCTATTCCTTGCTTGGTGATAGATTGCAGAGGACTTCATACCGATGCAATGGAAATAGGCCGAAGACGAGCATTGTTGTGCACGTAGTCCAGATCAATAAGTCGAACTATTAGGATTGAAACCAAAGCGAGGCCAAATAACACCGACGCGCAAAGAAGAAAAAGAGTTGATAAAGCTGGCAGAAACGCTATTCTCATCCCCGCCCTCGGACGCGCCATGAGAAGAACCAAAGCATGTTGCCCGCTCCTGTACTTCATTCCAGTCCATTGCCTAGACTCCAATCCAAATGCTTGAATCTACAATTGAAACATCTGCCGAATCTTGTCGACGCTCCTCAGTGAAAGCTAACGGAAATTCTCATCTTAAGCGGCTAAATGATTTCATTATGGGGAAATGATCAAAAAAATTTCGCCAGTTGGCATGATCAGCGGCTTTCAGATCCCATGCAGCCTCCACCAATCTGGCGCATAAGATTTTACAAAGCTTTCAGACCATTGGGGAAAAATAACAGAAAAAAATGTTTCAATTCAAAGAAACTGATTGTTACTCTGCAAATAGACAACTGAGTAGTGTTATTTCAGACGAGAAAAATAAAATAAGGTTCTGCGTAATGCTTTTCTTTCTGAATCTCTTTTTCCAAATTGCCTGATGAGGTTATAATCGAAAGAAATGATGTCAATGCATTTGAGTTTGACGCACATAAATATATTCAAGAATTCTGAATGTGGTGTTTCCACATCAACACGACTTTTCTATTTCCGTCCAGCGGCGGCTATTCCTGATCTCCCGCCCCTTATGAACCTCCCCGAGTCCCTGCTTGCTTATGTCCTTTCTTGCAAATGGCACTCTACACATCTTGCGTATAATATGTTTTTTGCAGCTTTGCTCTTACTTATAATGAATGGATTACAGCCTCTCTGCATGCTTATTCCTTCCTTTTAATCTGATCTGTATCTTGTTTATAATATGATCTTCTAAACATTGCTCTCCATCTTGCTTAAAGTAAACAGATTAAAGCCTCCCTGCTTGCTAAGGTCCTTTTTAATAGATTATACTCCACATCTTGTTTAGAATATGTCTTTTTAGACTTTGCTAACCATCTTGCTTACAACGAATAGACTGCAGTACATGCTTACTTATAATGAATAGATTACAGTACCAGTTTGCATAAAATGAATAGATTACAGCACCAGTTAGCTTATAATGAATAGATTACAGTGCATGTAGTTTTAACTTTTGCTTACAAAAAGAAACGGCTGACTGGCTGCCTTTGCTCAGCAAGCCTTCCCCGTCTTTCAGGTTGCCAGTTTAAGCTTCCGGACAACAAGAAAAAGCGCCATAATAGGCTCGCTGATTGTGCATTTTCCGTGACACAAAATGAGGGCAACACAGAGGAGGAGCTGGCCGGTGGGACCTGCTTCCATCTACACCACCAGAGCTTCACAAATCAGCTTTCCGCCATCGCCACCCTCTCTCTCTCTCTCTCTCGCTCCTGCAGCATCAGAAACAAAGCCAGAGATATAACATAAATAAATACAGAGCCAGACGAGAGCCCGATCGACGGGCGTAATGACGCCACATATCACCGTCCGATTTCTACCACGTCTCCCACCGCCACTCGTACTCCTCTCAACGATTCAGATTAAAACACGTGGCTAAATCTGAACGTTTTTGGCGAAATCCAACGGTGCAAAGCCTTCGATCACGCCGTGTCATTAAGATTGATGGTGGGGGCTACGGAGGGAAAAAATAAGACGAGAAAGATCTTCTTCGGAACGACATGGTCACATGGCCACTTGGTCTTTGTCAATGGTCACTTGGTCATCCACCTACCATCCTGAGGCTACCTATAGGTAGGTAGGTCGTTGATTTGACCGTTGACATGACCTTCTACGCACCCACGAAGGAGTCACCACTCTACCCATTAAGAAACGTGTGACCTTTCCCTTCTTTCATGCTCTAGCTTCACAAGTAAAGAAACTCTGGCTTCTTAACACCCCGTTGCGAGCGTGCTCGTTTTAGCTTTTGCCGCGAAAGGGTTACGGTGTCAATGACGCGGCAAAGTGATAAGGTATTGTGATTAAAGAAAGAATCTTAAAATCTTATGAGCTGGATTGGAAGAATTTTGCAATCCACAAAACATTTGCTCATAAACGATGCAAGTGTCTTTGGTTTGTAATCGAGAAACGAATGTTTAAACTGCAATATTGGTTTTTATCAATCGAATTATTCTTTAGCTTTGAGCGAGAGAATACACGTGTGTGGCAAAACTTGTCATGATCTTCGAGATCACCAAATTTACATGTGCCTCCAAAGTATTTTCATCTTTTCATCAAAACTCGCATGTGGACAACCAATGACAGATTGACACCTAGATAACAAAATACTAATGTTCATTTGGACATATAATGACTAGCTACCACATGGCACATGTGGTGTATGTGTCATGTAGCACCTAGTAATTGACTCTCCACATTTGTCACACATTGTATTGTGTGGGCTAAGTAACATCCAGTCCTAGTGTTGATTGCCCCAAATGAACAATCTACTTAAAAAAAAAAAAACACCAAAAAAGACTCACACTTATGGCATTAGGTAAGGGTAGGTAGATTCCCCTCATCAATGTTGACTTGGTAGTAGGAAGCCCTCTAGGTAGAGCCTCCCTTGTTCGGGAAAAATAAAACCCAAGTGCTCAATTTTTTTTGTTGTTGTCTACCACCTTCATTCACATGTTGTTATTATGTTATTACATTCACGCCTTTTCTTAGGGTTTTACCCCAAGGTCACAACCCAAACCAATGACCCTCCCAAGGTCAAAGGTCCTTCGATCAAGACCCTTTTCCCTTACTAAAGATTCAAGAGGAGTTTTTAATAGGACAAGGCTCCTCAAATGTGGCTCTTAAATTTTATATAACTTTAGAATGAGCTTTTTGAAGGATAAAAACGAATCAATGCCCATAAACGTTAAAACGTGTGTTATTGCCTTCCTCAAGTAACTAGACTCTAGTTGGATAAGAGGTGGAACTTATCCCACCTAAGTGCATGCTTGAATATTCTAGGTTATGTATGTAGAGGTTTGGACTTTGGAGCCTTGTGCATTCACATTGACTTTGCAATGCAATGCAAAGTGTACGTAATATATGTTATATTAGTATTTGAACTAAATAGAAAGAATCACCCAAATAATGTGTTATGGAAAACCATGCATATAAAGTAGTTCATAGGATAACTATTATAATGTATTGAGGAATGGATTTTCAATAGACTTGTCCATCGGATTAAGTGATCTTAAAAGATGGCAATCGTTGGACCTGGCGAAAATCCCATGAGAAAAAATTTTCGCTCAAGAAAAGATGAGCAAGGGAAAACCATATTTATGGCTGAGTTCTTTTGGCATGGGCCACATTTTGAATTTTTTTCAGTTGTGATATGCTTTGAGATTTTCTTTATGGGTGAAATTTGCTTTTGAAATTGTTTTTTGAACATTCTAAACTCATAGTATGCATCTTGTGTTTCTTTCTTCACTCAATATCAAGATTCTACTTAAAATTTATCCCTAGAATTGTCATCATCTCATAGGAAAATGTGAATAATAACAAGCGCAATTCCTTGGATTTCGTAGAACACTACAATCACTATTTTCTCACATTTTTCTAAGGGATAGTAATATGTGTAGAATTTATGGCATTTCAAGGGCCACACAAATCCTTTACATTTTTCTTTTTGTGGAGTGGAAAAGTATTATTATGCTCATAAAATGTCCAGTGAACAACATTAATGAGCTTAAACTAAAACACGATAACCCTCATGAGACAAGCCCAATGAAGGTCCGAGTCAAATAAGTAAAGAGCTCATGAGCTACTATACAAGGCGATATTTTTTTGGGACCGCATTTCTCTTAGATTGCTGGATCGCTCTCTCTCTTGCTCGCTCGATCTAGAGCTCTCTCTCTCTCTCTCTCTCTTTCAAATTATCTCTGCTCCAAAACTCCGTCTCTTTTTAGAGAGAGAGAGAGAGAGAGAGAGAGAGAGTGTGTGTGTGTGTGTTTTGATTAAGATTTTTATTAGTAGATGACTAGATAATGTTTGATGGTAATTGTATGTTTGAATTTGCTTATAATACTGGTTCAATTGTGTAATATAATGTTATTTTTTTATTGCTTGTGCATGTGACAAAAATATTCAAAAAAAAGAGAGCAAGCGTTTAAAGAGCGAGCAATTGCACGTTTGCACTTAAGCTTCGAGTGAGTTTACTAGTGAGTTTGTGTTGTTTCAATTTGTTTTATTATTAGAATACGTTATCTAACATAGTAAGAAATTGTAATGTAATTAATAATTTTCATTTTGTTCAAAGCGATATCGTATTTTATCGCATACACTAGCAATTAATTAATATGCAAAGGTGAAATGTAGATAATTAAAATCCCCAATCCTAGGAAGGTGTCTACGTAGCCCTTACTTTTCTCCCGTTAAAGGCGAGGTTCTAATCTTTCCAACTTGCATGGAAAAACCTACACGCCGTAGGGAGGGAATATGTGGTGACATTCTGAAATAGGACATAACCGCAAGGTTCGGGTACTATAATTATCACATTCAACTCTATCTATAAAAATATACATAAAAAATATTGCGTTGAATATTAAAAAAAGAATGATAGATAATCATAGATCACACTCATCATTTACATCATTTTCGTCATCACACAAGTCATCGTACAATCATAAATTTTCGATCGTGTCTCTTTCATGATGTGAGTTACCCTCATATTCAATCTCCTCTTCTTCTAATTCTATCTCATCCAAACGTGGGGGCCTCAAATACTCCCAATTTGGTCTTGTATGATCGTAGGAATCTCATCATTTTCATTTGTACTTTCTTCTCCCATCATTTCGACATCATTTCGAGTTTGGATGAGTGGTTCAAGTTCTTCCAAAACGTCGTCGAAATTGGGTGGTGGTTCGTCGTGTGTATCCAATTCAACAATATCTTTTCCTTCAAACACGCGTCGTTTTCTTGTATTAAGTTGGATTACATACCACCCTCTTGGTTCTATTCGATTTGGATGGAATATAATCTGCCAAAGAATTAAAAAAAAATTAGGTTAGTATTATAAAATTGATACATAAATAATTGAATTGCGAATATTAATGACATTGAAATTTTAGAGTCTCACTTGTTCGCAATGTCGTGGCAATATTAAAGTGTCATGAGAGTCCATCGATATACATTTTTTGAGTCGATTTGAAAAAACTTTGAGTTATCATTTCTAATTTTGGCGTTGCTTCCATGATAGATGACCTTAAACCATTTTACGTCAAAAATAAAGTATTTGCCGTTAGTCTCGTAATCGACTTCATAAATATGTTGCAATGTGTCGACATAGTCTAGGTCACCCGAAATGATATTAGGGTCTCTCGCACTAGAACGACTCTCTTGTTGAAAGTTGGCCATTATACCACAATCATATGTACGTTGCTTGTTGTCAACTCTCTCAACACAGTAATGGTGTCCATATGCCCACATGGCAGTGTATGATGTATATTAAAACACAAAAAAAAAAAAAAAATGTGTGTAATTAGAAATACTACTGATATATTGAGTAGTACAAAAACAAAACTTTACATAAACAATATTACACTAACCTTCCATCCACATCCGCGAACAAATTCTCATTCTAATTCGATCACTTCTTCTCCGTTTTCGGATGCTTTTAGCATCGTATCAAAAACCCTTTCACAAGAGCATTTTGAAGGTAAAGGCTCCAAAGGTTCGTCGTTCTCCAACGCCCTTCTTCTTCTTCGATTGATATTTCTTCTTCGTTTCAATGTTATGTTTCTTTCCTTTTTGGCTTCTTCATACCTTGAAATCCACTTTTCCATTTGTCCACAATTATATAATATGAATGTGTCAATTTTCTCTTTTAATTGAGGGGAAAGTCTTTTTTGCACACCATTTCCTTGTGGTACTTCACCCTTAATACGTTCATCTTCTTCTTCACACCACATTTTTGGACTTGCAAGATGCAATTGTGAGATTATTTGGTGATATAAAACAAAGATTCCTGTACAAGCCAACTTTCTGCAATGCTACCTTCTGGCCTTGTCTTTTGTCTCACAAAGCCCTTCAAAACTTTCATAAAGCGCTCAAGGTAGAACATCCATCTCGTGTCCACAGGTCCTGCAATTGATACTTCTTCGACCAAATGCACTAGAAGATGAACTTGTATATCCAAAAAGGAAGTTGGAAAATCTCTTTCCAACAAACCCACCATTTCAATCATTTGGATTTTCATGGAATCCAATTCACTATTTTTTATTTCTTTTGAGGAATTCCACCTGCAAGACTGATAGTACATTAGGTCGTTTAACCCATAAAAAAATTAAAATATCACATATTTATACAAGTATAGAAAGCTCTGATCTGAATCTATCAAATTTTTTCTAATGAGTGGCTTAGTGAATATATCAGCTAGTTGTTCATCTATACTACAATGAACAAAATTTATTTATCAATTCAACAATCTCTCACATATAAATTAATAATGAATCTTGATGTGTTTGGTTCTCGCATGAAACATTGAATTTTTCATCAGTTGAATGCCACTCTGAATGTTGTTATATATAGTCGCAATATTCTCCTATTTGTCCCAAGATTTGCGTCAAGCATACGGCTTCCTACATTGCATTGCACATTGGAGCAACTATACTTTTCTTATTACTAGACCTAGAAAAGCTCTTGTCACAAAACAGAAATAGGAACTCTATGTTTGTACACTAAGCCATAGTCGAAAGTGTCCTTAACATATCATAAAATGCACTTGGATGCCTTCCAATGCATTTCAATGGCTACTGCCATAAACTAACTCACAATATCAACATCATAGAATATATTCGCCCTAGTTGTGGTAAGATAAATTTAGCTTCCTAGCAATTATCCATAAAATGCGACATCAAATGGTTGTGACTTGTGAGGCTTGGAAGCTATTTACCTTGTTCGATAAATGTGTTCACTAGCTTCCAATCGTGCAACTTGAAGTTGTGCAACAATTCTCTGACATACTTGACTTGAGTTAGCCCTACCTCATGTCCTTTTTTCCACACTTCCACTCCTAGACAATAGTTCATTAGGTCAAGATTCGCCATCTCGAATTGATTCCTAAGGTCACTCTTGATTATATCTTTCACATCTTGATTATTTCCAAGAATAATGAAGTCATCAACGTAGAGTGCAACCAAAGCAATCACACCACAAAGCACAAGACAAGGAGATTAGGGTCAGAGTGTGTTCTCACCATCTATTTAAAATGGAAGTACGCATCAATTATGTTGGACCACGTATGTTATGCTTGCTTTAGGCCATAAAGTGTCTTCTTCAAATGGCAAAATCTATGTTCTTTTCCTTCTTTAACAGATCCATGAATACTTTTTCCTACAAATCACCATTAAGAAAAGCAGATTTTACATCCACCTAATGCAAAGGCCAACCAAAATGAGAAGCTAAAGCGATAAGCAATCGTAAGGTGTGCCACTTACATACTAGCGTGAAGATCTCAAGATTCGTAATCGATGCCTTACTTTGTGCATAGCCTTTGATTACCAATCTCGCTTTATGCTTCATTACGCTTCCATTTGCATGCTTACCAACTGGAGGCTCCACCAAGTCCCATGTATCATGCTTGGTGATTGAAGTCAAGAAAGTCATTTGCAAAGTCAACAAAACCCACCGATCAACTGGACCACATAAAGCATCAAAAGATACAAGTGACAGGAACAACTCTCCACACAAGCATAAGCACGTTGTATTATTTCCAAGTAATAACTATAAGCTTAAGTAGTTTTTAGGGTTGAATAGGCAATAGCCCTTCAGTCGAGAACCTAGAAAGAGAAAAAGACCATAAAAGAAATGGTTCATAATTGCACTTTCAATTTTGTCCCTCAATCATTAACATTTGTAAAGCAAATAACAATATGCATGGAACATGCCTCCATAATAGCATACTTACATAGCTTAAAAGCACATTGCATCAAAGTATCATAAGTAGAGTATAAAATAAACTTTTCTCTCATAGATTTGTGTTTCCTCGTACCAATGCAAGGACACCATTATTCAATAGAGGACAAAGGAATCCTTGAGAAGAATTCCGAGCACAATATTATTTTTCCAAGTATTGATTTCCAAAACCTTGTTGTTATCACTTGTATTCATCGTAGGTGATTATCATACTCCATTGTACTTTAAGTTTCATGATGGTGACATTGTAATTTACTTGTACTTTATGTACATGACATAATATTTTGTGGGGTGACAATGTCAATCTCATTGATGAAGCCAAGATGGCATTGTGTAGGGAGTTTACAATGCAAGATCTTGGCCCCTTACACTATATCTTGGGCATTGAAGTAGTTAGAACTTGTAATTATAGCTTCATTTGTCAATCCAAGTATGCTACTTAAATTCTTATCAATATGGATATGTGCAAGAAAGTAGAAACTCCAATGGCGCATCATGAGTCAATTAATGCAATATCCTTTGATTCATCATTGGAAGCTAGCCAAAATAGTGCCTAGATACATCTCTAGCACACTAGATTTTGATATCTTGTATAGAGGAGATCACATTGGTTTGAATTCTTTTCAGATTTAGATCTTCTAGGAGACAAGATGGATAGAAAATCCATAAGTACACATGCTATATTTCTTAGAGAAGGAGGCATTTCATGGCTCTCAAAGAAGCGAGACATTGTCTCACTGTCTTCCACTAAGGTCGAGTATAAAGCCTTGACATCTACATCAAAGGAGATCTTATGGGTCAAGAGGCTATTGATGGAGCTAAAAGTGGTCATATATAAATATGGTCCCCTCATTATGTGTGTCAATATGTTAGTTTAAAGCCTTGCATCAAATCCTATATGTCATGCTAGGAGCAAACATATCAAGATTGCTCACCATTTTGTTCAAGCCAAGGAAATCAAGTTGAATCATGTCGATACTCAGAATGGTGTGGTTGATATTTTTACTATATAGCCAGGTGATAATTAAGAGGAGCTTTTTGTCCATTTACATTCTTAGGAGGTGGCCGAGTTGAGCCCCAAAATTAATGTCCTACATCATAGGCTTAATTTGAGGAAATTTGGTTACTATGCACATGTCTCACCTAATCCACCTAGCAAGTGGGTGTGATTCCTAGATTAGGGGCTTAGATAGTAGGGTTAGGTCAATACGTAATGATGAGCAACCCTAATGCTCATATTTGAGCTGATCCATTAATAATTTGATGAGGATCATTTTTACTATTCATTGAAGAGATGCAATTTTAGTCTTTGAGACACATTGTTCTTCCAAAACTGAGTAGGAGCATCTATGTTTGAGTCATTTTGATTGTCTACATAGTTAATTGAATGCTAACTAGGTGATTTTTTGTCCTACAAACATTTCAGATTGCTTTGAATGCTTTGTACTTGTTGATCATAGTAATTCTAGAAGCAATTACCATATAATCAATCTCAAACCTTGAAAATGTGGGGTGCTCAAATGTTATCATTGTAAATCAAGATTCTATTTTCTTCCTCCTTTTGAGCTTGTAGACATTTGAGTTTTTTACATGTTGACCCCTAATTCCACCCTTAGAACAATTGAACCGCCACCCCCTTATTCTCAATGTGTTTTATTGTATCCCTTCATATAGTTTTTGGAATGGCATTGTCAACTGGTAGTGCTACATTTCATCCCCTAGAGTAATTTCATCCCTGCCTGATCTTTATGTCAAAAAAACAAATTTTTCTCTATATATATGATGACTAATTCAATGTGAGGCATATAAAGTTCTCAGTTGTCTTACCTTTGGACTATTGTTTTCCCTTTCAAATACCCATTTTCCTTCTTTTCTCCTATTGTCAGCTTGATCGTAATACTTTTTATAATGATTTGTTGTTTTTGGGTTGGAAATCTCGTGTTAGTTTAGTTGGCCACAAATTCAATAAAATGTTGAATCTCCAATTTTGTATAAGGCTTGTGCTAAGTTTGCTATTGATGTTACATCTTCTCCATCGATACTATTTATTGTCTTCTTGTGATAGTCATATGTGAGTCTATCTTAGGACTTTAAGAGTTTACCTTTAGACCATTAATTAGCACTACCCAATGATGTCCAAGTTGGTTAACTCTCTACTTTTTTTAATACGTACTCATTGTATACTTTGTGAAATAGTTGATGAATTTCATCATAAAAAAAGGAAGAAGCTTCAACTTGTTATGTTGTTCAATAAACAAAATGTAAAAAGACTTGATACTTTTGATGTTCACATGCTTAAAGGGAAATAACGAATTATCGTTGGAAACGTCTTGTTTAGGTAAATGCACATGAAAGTGATGCTTATTCTTTTTACATACAACTTGCATACAACAACAAATGAATTCAATTTTCATAGAAATCCTTATAAGATAAGAGCTTTATGTATCACTTTATTCTCTTTTCCTCTCGAGATAAATAATTGCTCATTGTCAAATTGTATTAAGTCATAATGATTGTCATGATATTTTCTTGTTAAAGATGAGAATGACCATATAGAGATTTCAAGCTTATGATATTTGAGTCTCTCTTTCCATCATATTGGTTAAGGTAGAGATGATAATTGAAGTCTCAATATTCTAAACACATAAGACTAATAACTATTTCTTTTTTCTTGAAGAAGCAATTGAACCATAAATTAAGGACGAATCACAACAATCAAAACCAACTACTTCCATCAACAAGTCAGATTTTAGTAGAAAGCTTTATGACCTATTCACTTTTCTTTTCTTTTGTAACCAACTCACGCTGCTCAGACTAAGGTTACTACTTTGAATACATATAAATATACATTGCACATCTGTTAATTGGCCCACTCTAAACTTGGAGCACAAGGCTTTGAAATGTCAGTAGCAAACAATTAGGATTTGAGCCGGCACCTTCCTTGGCCATACCAAACAATTGTATCGCTTGATGAATTACATGCAAATTCTCATTTTACTCGAACCAATATCAAACTTTTACTTTGGCACTTTGATGTATGATTAAGTTTTTTAATGACATAAAAATATTAGAATGGGACTGATCTTGCTAAAATGAGCACATTCACCTTGTAACTTCATTTTGAGCCAAGCCTAGAGACCAGTACAATTTAGAACAATCAAAGCCAATTTTTTAAGCTATAAATTTAAAAAAAAAAAGGTCTAATCACTATTTACATGAAAATATAAACCTAGCACTTATATTTGATAGGCTCATAACATTTAAGAGACTTAAGAATGTAGGCTTTAAAATGAAATATGAAATTTATAGGTTACCTTTGAATATTTTAGGCCTTTTAAGTGGGTTTTGGGTTTTGGTCAAGCCTTGCTGCCTAGTACTTCTAGTTGATAGGTGCACTTGTTGTTCAAGTAGCCTCATAAATCTTACCGAATTTGACAATTTAAATGCAAGTGATGTTTAACTATAAATGATCATGTCTTCACACGTTGACAATATGCATTTCCATCAAAGATTCAAGCCATAGATCTTGCAAAAGTTATAACATTGAAAGTGCACTTTGCCAAGTTAAGCAAAGAATCATTGTTGTAAGGAAACTTGCACATGAAAAATAATAGTATTAATGAAATTGCACATTCAATAAAATGAAAAGGACATATGCAAGACATAATTTCATTATCTATCCCTCCTTTATTCTCCTTTTCATACTCATATGTACAATTTTTGCAACCAAAGTACTTATGTAGCAATCTACAATTATAAAAGTCGATATAGGTACTATTGGGATGTACTCATGATGGAATAAATTATTCTCATTGTTAATGGTAAGTATATAATATCAAAATGGATTCGTCATGTAGAGAGATTCTTTTGTTATGTATTATATTCTTATATTAACGAAATTATCTTCAATATATTGAGAATCATTTGACATCTTTAGTCAATAAATGAAAAGTAGCTTTTAGGTCTCCCAACTAATGATTTTCTTTTTGGATATCAACATACTCAAGTAATGCTTTTATGAAAAATTGCACCAGAAGGTCAACAATTGCATCCATCTTTGCCTCTATGCCTTGGTTTTTTGATCTAGATCTTGGAAATCAATCTAGAATCCATTGACAAGTGCACAAGCTTGCTTAGGAGATCAATCACACACTTTAGGGAATTCTCAAACGTGTGAAATTTCACAATATCAGCGATAAATTGAATATACCTTGAGAGATTTAATAGTTATCTCCCCAATAGAAGTTGTCATTGTTGGTATTTCACGAACAACATCATGAAGTAGAGAATCAAATTTCCTATGTGTATATTCATCTGATTTTAGTTTTACACATAGAAAATTTGATATTCCCTCCTTATTTATTTTCACAGAAAGAATATCAGGCTCCAATGCTGACTGCAACAATCAAAATGAAAATTAGAATCAATTCTGACAAGAGTATCATCATCAAAATAAAAGGCATCAACAACATATAGCAAACCTTACTTAGTCTCATATGGAATCAAGTAGAATTTGGCCACAGGACTACATTTGATAAAATATACAACCCTTTCAAAAGTGGCCTCTTTTGCCTTCACAGCACCCATGAAAAATGGACTAACCACAAAAACGACTCCCTTTGAATCCATACTAATACTATGCTGCAAAAAATATTGGCCGGCTTCAACAATCACATCTAGATTTCTGAAGTTTTATCTTTAGGCTCTATACAAAATTTGGGACCTAATTTATAGCTTTTATTCGAATCTGGAAGAAAAAAGTCAAAATAATTGCCGAGCATATCAATTTTATTGCCTAAATAAGATTCGTATTGATTGTAATGGTCAGAATAAACAAAAACTGATTGGAATCGTATGGGATTCTAACAAAAAGATTATGTATAGGTACTTCTGAGGAGGTGGACAAGTAATAGGAGGAGAGAGGCTGATTCTTTTTCTAAATCAAAGCCTGATTCATTGGACAGAACAATCGGGGTCGCTTTGCAGAGATTACTTTAGGAGGAAGGGAACAACTGGCCTACGAGATCCAACTTTTTTAGGGACAATTTGCTTCATTTTCCTCCTTGAGGAAGTTGGCAAATCTGATCTATTTAGAGGCAAGTCTTTGGAGGTGCTAGCGTTATCCACATGAAGACCAGAATACCGGTCCCGAAGTCGTTTGAGAATAACGAAATCTTTAGGCATGATGGTAACACGCTTACCATGCATGGCCAGAAGACAGGAATCCTCAAAAAACTGGGACAAGAAATCTTTTGCAGCACCCTATAAGGCATGCATGACTGTCACGGCAAAACGGATATCAAGCCCGAGTGACGGGGTGACATTCCTAACAGATCGACTGAAAGGAGCTCTACGGATCAACAACTCAGTTGATCTCTAGAGTTTTCTGATCTCCCTCAGCCAAACTTGCTTCCTACCACGTCTATGGCCAGTACCAAGGGGGACACGGGCACGGGAAGGCTATATAGAAGTTAAGGCATGAGCAGTGGCTTTGGTCCTAGCCATCATGGTCAGATATAAAAGAAAGACACAAAACAATTTTGCAGAAGAAAAGACACAAAAATGGAAGAAAGGACACAAAAAAAATTGCAGCAGAAAGGTGCTTGAAAGATGGAATATTGGTTTCGAGCGCAGGATTAGCAACAAAAAAAAGGAACTGAAGTTCCACGCTCAAAAGCGATATCAGAGATATCGTGGTATCGGTCTCGAGCGTGGGGGACGATGGCGGATATAAACAGGCTATTTGACGCTCTCGAGATTGATATTGCAATGTAAAAAACTGAAATTTTGCCCAAAAAAATGAAAAATCGGTGGAGGTATTTATAAAAAAAACGCACGTGGAAAATGACCCGAGACACATGGCATCATTTCAGTGGTCCATGTGTCCATCCCTATTGATCATTATGACTCATTGATGAGGGACACGTGGGGTTTGACACGTGGACCAATCAGTGTGCACCACGTCATTCCGCGCGTGACAACTGTCACATCAGTTAATATCCGTACGGAGGAATCTTCTTCACAAATCACGAAACGACACATGAGGTCATTAATTCGGTGCTAATGCCTTGTTTGTCACTCTTGGCCTATCACTCAAATGTTTTGTGGGTTAGTAGTAGTCTTTTCTTCGTTAAGCTGCATCCGTTTCAAAGCTCATTGGTGGTGCAGAGCTATAAAGTGGAGAACCGGTAGGGGTGCAATGGGATTATTGGAAGTCACATTTTGGTGGCAATTTATCAATAGACTCTATTTTGATATAAATCTCTTGACAAAACTACAGCTCTCTATTATTGTTGATAGGGATTACATATAAGGTGGTGCAACTACACTCATGCAAGCAGATTTGAATGTATCTTTAACCTCAAATTTTGGTTTTTGTAAGATGGTTGATGTCAATGACTGAAAATGCATACAGTAGTGATTCTAGCAATGGCTTTGAGGGTATAATAAGGCGGATTTGATAGAGATAGAGATTGCATTGACCATGAAGTTTATATGAAAGTGCCTTACAGCTAAGAGACCAAACCACGTGCTTTTTTTTATTCTAGCTGAGTTGAAGAATTTTATGTATCTAGAAAAAATAAAGGAAATGTCAATGTTTACATTTGGCCTTTATATTCTTTCGAAGTACTGGATCCTGGCGTCATCACTGATCACTAAACAGATAATGTCACAATGTAAGCACCTTGCTTGTTGCTGACCGTATACGTTGTTCACCAGTGACCTCACCCACTCAAGTCTCAGTGACATATACATGATCGATAGCAGATAGGATGATATTCTTCCTCGCTCGCTCTACTCTAATTTCTAGCCTCCAACAATGCTTACCTATGTATATCCTTCGCATGACACCTCTCTCTGACACAAAACATGCCGCAGTCTCTCTCAAGATCCTTGCCTCTTTTCAGATCCTTGACTGAGACTCCTCCGTTCCAGAATCCATATCCATCATCCATCTCTCCCTTTCCTCTCCTTCCCCAGTCTCTCCCTTACCAGGTTTTCACAAAATATTCATGATTCACTGTGATGGATGTACTATCACAGAGTGCAGATCATGTGAGATTCTCACTGGCCAGGATATATGTCTGACCGCGACGGTTCCAGGCAGCCTCACTTGTACCCCAAGGCTCTGAAGATGCCGCTGAAAAATGCGCATTTCAAACTTGGGAATCCGACATACGTAGATTCCTTTTTTTCTTTTCATTCCATAGAGTCTTTCAAACTCAAAGTTTTGAACTTATCAAAAAAGAAGAGGTCTGGTACTGACATCGAGGATCTATCTTTTGTTCAATAATCCTCAAAACCAGTCAAATGGGTGATGCAGCTGCCAGCATAAATTAATGGTATTTTTACTTTTGTTTGAAGGAGACTTGAGTTTTGACTAGCTTTAGAATATAACATGTCAATTAGTGTAGACTTGGCAGCTAGTGAGAAATTAGCGTAGACTTGGTAGCTAGTACGAATTCAATGGCCTTGATTCGTTTTCTTTTACTTTTGTCTATTTCAGTTATGCACACTAAGGTGTACGTAACCTGGAACAATTCCGTCCGGTTGCAGCCTCCTCCATCCCAAAGAAGTAATCATCACATGCTGATGCTCAATATTACTTCATTTAGTAGTGTAGCTGCAATAGCACATTGACGCGGTATTATTGTTCACTTTGATTTTTATTCTAATTCCGCATGGTCCTTGAGAGTCGACTGCGTTTTACTGAGAATGATGTAGGAGCAAGCTGCAGGTGACTGTAGATCCACAGTTCACAAGAATAAAGGAAGATGCTTCAGGGCCCAGGAAGGAGAGGAACTCTAGGACATACAACATGAAACAAGGCTTTTCTGCTCCAGTGCTTTGTCAAATCTGATATTCCCTCCAGGCCATTGATCAGGGAAATGTAACTATCATTCAGCTGAAGATAGAAGATGGTTTTTATTGACCAGATGCCGTGTGCACATAGCTGAAATAGGAGATAGATAAGTAATTGCTGATAAATGACATAAATGGATGACCGAATTGAAGAGAGATTGCAAAATAAACAGTATAGCTTGAATTAATGAAGCTGAGCATTGAACGGCAAGAACATCAAGCTGCTACTGATAGAAGGGCTATCGACGATGATTTGATGTGAGGATATGCACTCCTAAAGAGTGTTTTGTTGAATGGTTCCCATGCAAAAAAATCAGATATGGGTCAATTTCTACACAACACACACCAGACGGCCTCAATTGTGAAAGTCCTATCCATGTGGGTATGTGTGGAAGATCCACACAGATCAATTTTCCACTTAAAACCCTCAAGACAAATCATGTTGATGGAGTATCCACCTCAGCATGCACATCTGATTGTGTCTGGATCATTTTTTATTTTATCTAAGCAAGACCCTTTGTGGTATAACACAAAGGCTTTGCCATAATTGTTGTGCTTTGAGATTATGAGAATGATTCAAATGAAAAACAAATTATTTCTAAGGTTGATTGGATGAGAAGTAATTAGTCACTTTGCGCACATCTAGGGATATGTAGTGGTTGGCATGTGTTTCTTCATTTTGAATATTCTTGATTTGAAATCCAGCATTGACTTGCTATCTGATAATCACTCGCTATTTGAGATTTTAATCATGATAGAAAAATAGCCACATATTAATTTTATTTAGATACATTGTACAAATTGTGTTTATTGATAAATGATCATATTTAATTTTTTAGATTTAAGTATTCATTACAATCTCACAATCAATACTTATAAAAGTATGCATGATTTTCACAGTAGTAGATTCACAATATTGCATCAAGCATTCACAAAGGCAGACACCAATTTTACTATTCACGTTCTAAAATTCAGCATTAACAATTTCAAGATTGTTCACGAAAGTTGTCATGAAATCTCTTGATGTGGTATTTTTATCTACATTTACAAACTCAAAAAACTACTTACAAATCACAATTCACAATTCCACTATATAGAAAAATCATTCATTGTGAGTTGACGATGCAATATTCACGAAAGCACTTTACGATAATAAATTTTATTTTATTTCAATGATAATTATTTTTTGGAATTGCTTTTTATTATAAAAATTACGATCAAAATTCAAATTACTAACAATACGGACTCGAAGTATCCACAGCAAGATTTTCTGAATGGAAGCCATAATCACTTGAGAAATTGACTTGTAATGGATCCAAAAACCAAGTATTATGGAAAAAAATTGCCATTCCGTTTTAACATGATGTGAGGTTCCTTGCAAGACCTAAAATAAGCCCTCAATAATACCGTATAGATATTTCAACTTCAAAATGTAGGACTTGTGTTATATGTACATGGCATATGACGACCAACACTTATGTAAGTGGATTCTCATTTGTAAGTTGCAATATATCTCAAAGGCAAAGATAATAGTATATTTTCCATAGAGAAAAAATGTATTTGCAAAGTTTCAATTGAAAGGAGAATCATTACCCTTCCACATGGAAGGCCCAATTTAAGAAATTGGAACATCATATATGGGTCATCACTTTAACATTTTCCTTGTGATTAACTACACCAACTTTGTAGTTACAAATGTTGAAAGCCCATAGAGTCGTATGCAAGCTTCCCAATTTCCATTGATGTCCAAAATATTCATGGTCAACATTTGGAGTTTGCATTTTCAATCTTCACAATAAACATTCAAATTGGATATTTATGATAGATATCGAATTATTGAATATTAAATCATTGTTTCATTGACTAACTTAAGCTTAAGATGCATGAGTTTCTAATCAGCATCATTCATTACCCAAATTGTACCACATAACCATAAATCCACCTACAAGGTAAATCACAACACAAAAACATGAATTTCTATGGTTCATGTTAGTTAAGTACAAGATAGGTAGATCATGGTAAGTAAGACCTTAACATTTTCTAGTCAACAATTTCCTTCAAATCCAATTGGAGGTGGGATTCAAGGTAGCACATGTCAACATGATGTGCAGAGTATCTTCGAGATGGCATAAGGCTTAAACACTTCAACGTGACTTAGAATGAAAAGTTTTTTTTTAGTTTTAGGAATAACTTCCACTTACACTGAGTGTATATTTCAAAACATTCTACCTTTTTTTTTGCTTTTTGGTTTTATATTTATGTTATTTTATAGAAAAATCGACTTTTTATAGTCGAAACATGAAATTATTGTCCATATTTGATATAAATATGCTAAGTTTCACAATTGACAAACTACATTATTGATCAATAACTTGACCAATTGGCAATAATTGATGAACTTTTGGTGTCTAGAAATCTTTTGAGGAGTGACATGAATCAATCATCATAGAGAAAAATAGCTTTATAATTGTCACGGCCATCCATACAATCCCTCTCTCTCTCTCTCTCTCTCTCTCTCTCTCTCTCTCTCTCTCTCTCTCTCTCTCTCTCTCTCTCTCTCTCTCTCACACACACACACACACACACATGGATAGTACCTAACTTAAACCCACTTTGTTGCTTACTTTTCATTCCTATATTTTATTGCATTACTTCATGTGAATTATGAATGACAATACTTTATTGCATTGCTTTATGCACAACATAAATTTCATTTAGATTTGTATACATGATATTGATTCTTGTTTTAAGATCTGACGTTGCACATGGTTTTGAATTCTTAGTTAGTTATTACGTCAATCTACATCTCGAAATTCAACATTGCAATTTTTGAAAAAAAAAACGTTGCGCATACAAAAGCAATGCGAATATAGCACGATATTTGCAATAATAATATATTCATATTATTAATCAATGTATTACAAAATTGGTGCTTTAATTTCACATGAGTCTCTCTAGATCTAACATCAACTAAAAACCTAATCAACTAAAACTTATAAACCTAATTTGCTCGTCGTCATTGTGACGTCCAGTCTGCATGAACACAAGCAAACAAACTACATTAGTATTTAATATTTGATCGTACTAAACTAAATAAAACTAGTATGAATACAAACCACATTAGTATGAATATAAAAACTAGTACTTACATTTGGAGGATGACCCTTGTTCTTTAGTTTGTCGACTAATGCCTCGTATGATTCCCTGAAGGCAAAATCGTACTCCTCCTTACTTGGTAGACGTCCATAGTCCACCAACTATCATGCATTCAATTTCAATTGAAATTAATTTAGGGCTAGGTTGGAGCAGCTACTCATAATGCATATTAAAAGATAAAAGCATATGAAATCAAAGATGAACTATAAGAGTAGTTTAGGTTCACTTACCATGCTTGCTTGCAATCCTGCCTTTCCACTCGAGCCCAACCTAGGATTGCCTATCCCATGCATCCTAGTAGTCGTAGCATCTTTTTGAATCTTGTATTTATCTTGTGTTCATTCATCCGTTTTTACACGGTTGCTCGTCGTGCCATATCACAACGATGCCTAATCCAAACATCTACGATCCGAGTGCTTTTGCTATTTGTTTCATGTGTGTAGCCAATAAATCGAATGCCATTCCACGGAGCTGATTCATCCGTGTTTAGTTACAATCAACATCAAGTTTTGATAGACATGAGAGAACAAAGAACGAAACAAATTCAAGAGGCAAACAGAATTGGAAAAAAGAGTAATCAACTTGATTCTAATGATGATGATGATGAGGTGCAACACAATGAAGCAATGCACAACATGTTTGTATCTTACTTTGAAACAAATGAGAATGATGTTATGCAGACATCTTTTAATGAAAATGACGATCACGAACAATTTGAGATGGATGAAGACAAGGTTCTATTGCACAAGGAGGTGAACACTAGTTTGTATCCAAGAGCATCAACGAGACTAGCTATGTCAATTCTTATTCCAAACCTTCAAGCAACATACAAATGGAGTGATCGTAGTGTCACATCATTATTCGGGTACTGAATGCACAACACAACTATTGTACTTTATAGCGTATAACTAATGTCCAACGTGTAACACTTCACGTTATCGAGATGACGTACAAGGGGATAAAGTGCCACAAAAAGTGTTACGACATTTTCCAATTATCCCACGATTGCAACATTTATTTCGATGTAAATCTTTGGCACAACTAATGGATTGGCATGCAATGATGCGATGCAAGTACCAAGTGACTCACCTGCATGAAAACATATTGAAGACCAATGGCCCGAGTTTAAAAACAAACCTTGTAATTTGAGATTTGGCCTAGCTATGGATGGCATAAATCCTTTTAGCGTTCAAGCATCAACTTGGTTCACATGGCGAGTTGTGCTCGTTAATCATAATATACCTCCATGGTTGAGTATAAAAAGGGGACACTTGTTATTGGCTCTATTGATTTCATGAAAGTACAAGGCCAAAAACATGGATGTGTATCTTGCACCTTTGGTAGATGAATTGTGCATTCTTTGGAATGGTATTCATGCTTACAACATCTCGAGACCTATACAACAAAGGAACTTCATTGTTCGTGAAATTTTATTGTGGATGATGCATGACTACCCCGGTTTAAATGAATGTTCATGTATGTAAATAATATATTATACGAATCCGTCTTAGGGTTTAGCGTTTGAGTACATTTGACTAATTGAGCTTATCTTACATTTGGTTTATGAACTATACAGATTTAACCACATCGGGTTACAACGCATGTTACATTTGTGGACCACATTTGGAGGGTCGAGGCACAAATATTTTTAAAAAAGTGGTCTACGAAAATCATCGCAAATACTTGTCGCTTGATCATCCTTTTCGAAGATTGAATAGGAGGTTTTTTGGAGGGAGAGGAGATAATCCTTTAACTACACCACCACCCTCATGCATGGGAGTATCGGAATGGCATGCTGAATGGCTTAAACATCACGACGTCAATTCTTCATGGAATGAATCCATTCATGGTATGAAACAGTTGTCTATTTTCCATAAATTACCCTATTGGAGAAATTTATTGTTAAATCATCTATGGGTCCTATGCACATATTCAAAAACATCGGTGAATTACTGTGAAACCACACCATTGGCATAAAAGACAACTCCGTAGCTCGTAAAGATCTACAAGCAGCCGACGTGAAAAGACCATATTGGATTCAATACACTGAAGGTGGAGATGAGATTTTACCTAGTGTGCCATGGATTCTTACAAAAGAGAAACTCTCTTATGCTAAATATGTCATAAAATAAATTAGAAGATTCTGATGCACTCATGACTCTATTATCGAGTCTACTTGAAGCCTACAAAAATTGGGTAATGGCAATTTCTACCCAAGAGCACCTCACTCTATCAAGAGTAATTTCGCTGCTCCTACAAGAGGAGATCAACATCCTCCTCAGGCTTAGGACCAGATCCTCAAGCTCTGTATTCAAAAAATCAGAACTTTAGATCCTAGACATCTACAAAGTCAGGCTCTATTGACAAGAAGAGCAACATGCAGTCTGGACCAAATTCTGGTTCAGGATCAAATTCAAGCTCTTCATCATTCCAACCAGTGCAAAAACTTTTCTGCAGATACTGTAAGAGGACTGGCTACGAAATCAAGGACTGTCGAACTTTGGAATACATCTAGACTTTGGAGCAACTCAACACATCACTCACCATCGCGACTAGTTCAAGGACTATAAGTCATTCACCCACTCTCGAGTTGTGCAACTTGGAGACAACTAATCACATCCAATCGAAGGTGAAGGAACAATCAGAGTTGAATTCAAAAGAGGTGAAGTCAAGTTGTTGTCCAACGTTCTCCACATTTCAAATCTGACCAAGAATCTGCTCTTAGTTAGCAAAATCACTGATTCGGGTCGGAGGGTCGAATTTGATACATAAGGCTACACAATTCTTGACAAATCCCAGAGGTTCTAGCCTATGGAAGAACAAGCAGCTATCTTTACAGACTTATTAATTGCTATTCTTCTAACAGTCAAGCTCTTTACACAGCCACTTCTGAATCAACTGATATGTTGTGTGATTTCAAACTTGGCCATCTTACCTTCAACAGTAGTTAGCAAATGTCAACTCAGAGTCTAGTACAAGATCTGCCTTCAGTCAGCAAGCCAACTTCTCCATGCGAAAGCTATATTATAAGCAAGCATGCTAGGAGTCCCTTCAGTTCAGAGTCAGTTCATACATCCAAGGGCTTGCTTGACCTTGTACATAGCGACATTTGTGGCTAGGGGGAGCTCTCTATTTCCTAACCTTCATCAATGACTTCTCTCAAAGGATTGCAACCTACTATCTGAAGAACAAATCCGAAGCATTCAAGTTCTTCATGCAGTTCAAGGCATCTACATGAGAGGACCAGACCCAGAGGAAGATCAAGACTCTACACACAGATGGAGGGGGAGAGTACATCTCCACAGAATTCAATGAATCAGACACTCATTGAGAGTTCCAAGAGCATGATGGCCCATGCTTCTCTTCCAAAGAAATTCTAGACAGAAACTATTACTACAGCTGCCTATTTGCAAAATCGATCAATCACCAAAGCCCTGAACAACAAGACATCTTATGAGGTGTGGACAAGATCAAAACTATCACTCAAATATATTCGAGTGTTTGGATGCATCGCTTCCACTCAAATCCCTGAAGATCTAAGAAGAAAGCTAGATGACAAGATCAGAAAAATGATCTTTATCAAATATTTCCCAAATCAGAAGGCATACAAGCTCTACAATTTGGATACTGAGAAGGCATTCACCAGTAGAGATGTCATTTTTGTGGAAGACTAGTTCATCGACCACAAAGGGACAACTACTGAAAATTTTGATCCAAGGATCGAGCAACCAGACAATTTCGATCCAGGGATTCAACTACTGAATAACGATGATGACTCAGACAATGACTCAGAATCTCAACAAGTCAACCCACATCAGAGGACCGAAGTTCAACCCAGAAGGTCGAACAGGTCCAGATAGCCTCCATGCAGATTTATGTATGATCAAGAAAAACTTCGGGTCTTTCGGGATTTTCGCATTTTTGCTACATTGCAGACCGACGTCGCCAACTTATCATCAATCCTAAAACAGCTAGAGAAACAAATATCCTAAGGGCGGTTACCAACTTTGTACAGATACAAAACTTGAGTAAATGGCAGTTAAGGCATGAGATATTTTTCTCTCGACACTTGTAAATATGTATATATTAGCTGAATCAAGCTATGTAAGTGTTAATTGAATCTCTCTTTCAATCAGAGTTATCTATAGCCAGCGATATCACGCTCAGCAAGCTGAAGTTATTACTTCAAGCCATTTACTCACTGTTGATATTAATCAAAGTGCAATTTTTGTCTCACTACTATCTCGCTCATTTGTGCATTCTGTACGAATTCTTCTACTTGAATATTTCTGCTGCTAACTGTTGCGTTTCCGTTCCTACATGCTCGCGCTCAAATCCTCGAGCTTCTGCTGCCACTCATGTCCCATGGTTTTATGACACATTCTTTATGCAAATCATTTACCAAGCATGGTAAATTAAGTGGATGGAAATCACATGATTTGCATAAGATAATGCAATTCATACTTCCACTTTCTATTCGAGGTCTCTTCAACGATGACGTACGAAGTATGCTTTATAATTTATCATCGATGATTAAGTATGTATATTTTTTAAACACTTGTATAAATACGTGCTATTTCAGTATTTTTATGTGCTAAACAACCTAATGTTATATCAATTTTCTTGCACGATTGACTTAGACCTAGATTCAAATGAGTGTCAAGACTTGTGTGATGACGAGAATGATTTATAATTATTAACACTTGAAATCACTTGCATTCATTTATTTTTTTAATATTCATTGCAATACTTTTATGTATACTTTTATAGTTAGTTAGAGTTGAATGTGATAATTATAATACCCAAACCTTGCGGTTATGTCCTATTTCAGAATGTCATCTCATATTCCCTCCCTACGGCGTATAGGTTTTTCCATTTAAGCAAAGATTAGAACCTTGCCTTTCACTGGAGAAAAGTAAGGGCTACACACCTTCCTAGGATTGGGAATTTTAATTATCTACACTTCACTCTTTTGTTTTAACTAATTTCTAGTGTATGTGATAAAATACGACGTTGCTTTGAACAAAATGAAAGTGATGAATTACATTTGACTCTATTAGTATGTTAGATAATATATTCCAACAATCAAAAAATTGAAACAACATGTACACACTCACCGGTAAGCTCGAAGCTTTAGTGCAAGCTTGTTTGCTCTTTCAACACTTGCTCTCTTTCCTTTTCTTTGAATATCCTTGTCGCATATACAAGCAATTCAAAAATAACACTATATTAGACAATTGATTCATTATTGCAAACAATATGATATGTGCTTGTGAACACATTAAGATTAAAAAATTTAGGGTTGATAGATTCAAAGCATAAACTATTATACTAGTAATATGCTACAACACACATGCCAAATTTCTATTGCATTATTCTAATCTACTTAAAGTTTGAGTTTCACATTCTATTAAATTTTCATTCTATTAACACCATCTATTCATATATTATTGTAAATATTAAATCAATGCAAAATGCAAAAAACACACATGCATACACACACTAACACACTTCTTCTTCTTCTTTTTTCTCTCTCTCTCTCTCTCTCTCTCTCTCTCTCTCTCTCTCTCTCTCTCTCTCTCTCTCTCAAATGACAAATCTAACATGCAATTATCATAAAATATTATCTATTCATCTACTACCCTAAATCTTAAATCATCACACACACACACTTCCTAAATTCAAAATGAAAAACACGCACACATACACAATTCTCTCTCTCTCTCTCTCTCTCTCTCTCTCTCTCTCTCTCTCTCTCTCTCTCTCTCTCTCTCTCTCTCTCTCTCTCTCTCTCTCTCTCTCTCTCTCTCTCTCTCTCAAATCCTAAATCAATGCAAAATGCAAATCACATTTCTTCTCTATATCTCTAGTCTCTCAAATCTTGCAAAACACACTTTCAAACACCTGCACACACACACAACACTTACACACTTCTCTTTCTCTCTCAAATTACAAAACATTAAACTATTATCAAATACTATCTATCCATACATTATTGCAAAACACACACACACACACACACACACACACACACACACACACACACACACACACACACACACATCCCCCTCTTTCTCTCTAATAATTACAAATCTAACATTCAATTACTATCAAACATATTATCTATTCATACACTATCGCTAAACACTAAGCCTATGGCTGTTATCTGCTCAAGTATAGTCTTAAATTGATTGATGTGATTTTAAATATAATCACCTTCTGGCATTCTGAGAGAGAAAAACTTCTTCCTTAGATGCAGTTTTGAAGTGACATTGCTCACTTTGTAGAGTGTGCTCAAAATGTCCCAAGCTTCTTTCGAACATTGGGCTTTTCTGATACGACCAATCTATGTGTTAGAAATATTGAGAGTGATTAAGACAAAAGCCTTACCATCTCTGAGCTTCCATTTAAAAATGGCTTGGTCATCGACACTAGGAAGTAGTTTGATACTAGTAGTGACTATCTCCCATAGTTTTTTGGCCATTAGGACTGCCTTCATCTTGAATTTCCTCATATGGTAGTTCGATCCATTGAGCTTGTCTACCATTAGACAAGACTTCAATTGAGAATCCATGTGGTAGTTCGAGAGAGGTTTATGCAAACAGTAGATTGTTTTACTTTAAGACAATTTAGTGAATGTCTACTCTATATCAGAACAAGAAATGTGTTGATAATGTAGGCTTTGATCAGAAAAATGATCATTACTCTATGGGTAAGGCACGAGGATACATAAAGATGAATATATGTGTGAATTAAAATGAAAACGAAATCATCTTCTCGTTTGGGTCATAGTCAACTATACGCAAATGAGTACAAGTTTTGATATCGGTTTTAGTTAGCATATTGTTTTGTCATGCTTTATGCCACTAATGTTAAAATTACATTCTGAAGTAGCTTTCTTAAGTATAAGTTATTGCAAACACTAGCCAAGTTATGTAAATTTTCTAAAAAGGCAATTAATACATCTAGATTGTACTCTAGGATCTGTATGCTTGACATTTGCAAAGTCAATAAATTATTCTCTTTTTTTGTGGAGAGGAATGGTTTCGCTTGTATGGCATGTAATCAAGTCTCAAATATTATCTTTGAAATGTATGATGAAGGCACTACTTGCTTTGTTGGCTTTTTTTTTTCAAATTAGCCTTGTTATGGAATAAAGACCTCAAAGAAGACAATTAGGCTATGGTTTTGTGTGCAAATTTAGAAGTGAAAATTCTCACTTACTTGATGGGAAGGCAATAAGACCAATGATGAGGGATTACATAATGTTGATTATATGTGAAATAAAATGAAAACCATCTCTTTTATGTTGTTTTCAACATGCTAATAGTGTACCATATTTCCATGAATCAACATCAATGTTAAGCATTTTTTTGTAATGCTTGCACTGTAAAATAAAAAATTGTTTGTTTCTTTACTTGGACCAAGAAATTGTCTTAGATATTAGGCTAGATTGAAGTATAAAGAGTATTATGTGTTGTATGGTTTGCATTCATGTTGAATTTATGGTCTTGTTTAATGTGCATTATATATGTGATATGTAAAATGTAAATGATTGTTATTTGATCATTATTTGAGGTTTTTACATTTCATTTTTTAGCTTTGTCATGACTTTTAGCTTTGTCATGGTAGCAGTAAGCCATTGTGATGTTTGCTATAACCTCAGGTGTCGGCCTAGATGAGTTTGATTATTAAAATGACTATATTAACTTTTTGTATTGTTTTGTAATGTGACTTTGTTTTTCAATTTTTGTAAATAGTTTGAATGCCCTTGTAAGGCAATTTGAAAGCTTCTCATGATGTATTGATCACTTTGTTTATCAATGCAACATTTTCAAATACGTGCACTCATAAAAGTTTGTACACTTTGCATATGTGCGTAGTCATTGCTACATTTACATTATTGCATATTGGAAACATCTTTGTTAAACATTATATATTCGTAATGGATTTTTGGTGACTATTCTGCCCATTTCTGAAGAGATCAAAAAGCAAAATAGTCACTTGTTTTTTTTACAAAAATTTAGTGCAGATTCTGCCAACATCGGATTGGTCTCAAAAAAATTTAGTGCTGATTCTGCTTGCACCTGCCACATGGCAGCTAAGGATTGGTTTAAAAAGGGTCCAAAAATCCATTATGCAATGGAATGGGCCGGGCAGAGGCCATTCTGCCCGGCTCCTTCCAAATTACAAAATATTTAAGGCTGTAAATGAAACGTTAAAAGATACAAAATATTTAAGGCTGTAAATGAAAAGTTAAAAGATTTCAAAATTAGGTAGAAGCATTGTGAAAAGGAAGACAACTTCAATGTAAGAAATAGGAGTCTGTAAATGAAAAGTTGTAGGATTTAAGACTCTGAAAAAGAAATTTGTGCAATAAAAGTGCAATGATCTGTTTGTAAGTTAAGTATTCTCCAAAGAATGAAAATCAGAATTCCCAGAATTCTAGCTCTATACCAGATTTTGTAGGCTAAGTGGCTTCCAGAGCACTGCTAAATTCTATGGCTATGGCGTCTGGAACAGGTCTTCAATTCCCATGCCTTGTTCAGGTTCATAGGGATATGGCATATGCTGTGTAAGGATCAAGATTCAACGCCATAGCAGCGTAGTACGTACCTTGCTTGCTGCACGTGATACAGGACGCCGTTCTTCCTCAAGAGTGCAGTCTTCTGTTTATTCACGTACCTTGCAACCCATATCTGTCTCTGACACACGGTCGCTCAATATGTACTGCAAAGCACCCATCTCGACATCATCGACTAAGTTCTCTCGAGATCGTGGATTCGGAAACCCTCCCCCGGCCCATCCGATGATCCATCCCGATTCCATTCCCTTCCTTTCCTTTCCTCTCTTTTCCCAGCAGCCAGCTCTACTCAAGACTATCTACATCACGTGACTGTCAATACCACGTTCACATCAGTAACTATGTTGTGATTGTGTACCACCACAGATGCTGATAATTGAGCGACCAGCGTGACGATCGTCGACTCATCTGTCAATTCAGTCATCAAATACTCCAGTAATATATTATAATAACGTTTATTGGTTTTGTTTATCTTATTAGCGGCGAATCTAGACAGAGTCGGACAGACTAGGCATGTAGATTAGAGAATATGCCGTGTCAGTAAAGCTACTGGCAAGTAAGCTGGATCTGGCCCGAATGCGAATTCCAGTAACAGCAGAAAATAGGAAGAATTCTAACAGCCTTGCTTCCAGCGTTTCTCTAAACTTCTGTCAGTCGGTGTACTTCGGTCGGTCAGTGTTCTTTCAAGCGATTGAGTAAATGCTTGTTGGTAGCTCCGTGGACAGTGAGGCCGTCCTCCTGCAGCCTCCTCCGTCCTAAGGCCGTAACTATCACGTGATGTTGCTCTGAATACTTCATGTAGTAAACTTTAAAAGTAGCTGTAATCGCGTATTGAGACGTTTGCTGCTAGCTGCTGTTACTTGCTTTAATCTGCATTCTGATTCCGTACAATTCTTCATTGTGTTTCACGAAGAACAATGCATGTCTAAGATCAAGGTGGCTGGAAAGCAAAGTTTGCTAGAATAGACGTCTTTGATGCTCCAGGGCCCGCTGCCCAGTATAGATTTGCACGTGGACTGCAGTGCTGCTTGTTGGATTACTGCATCATTCCCTCCATGTCCACAACTAAAATGAAAAATATAAAGGTAGGTGAGTAATGCCAGATTTGCAAGGAAATTACAAGCTAGATTGGGAACATAGCTTTGATCAAGGAAATCAACACCCAACAAAGATACTTCAGATCAATCCTTGGGTAAAGATCTTTGTGTTGACCTTTGCACCCGATAAAAACAACACACTCATAAAATCATGGCAAGATTGTTAAAATGGACATTTAAGTATTGGGGAATGGTTTTTCTTAGTGACCTTTGCATCCAATGAAATAGGTGTAAAATCGTGAGGAGGTTTGAGGAGGTTGTTAGGCTGAGCCATAATTAAATGGCTGTTGAACTAGGTGTAAAGGTCACTAAAATGATGTTTCCCAAATGTAAAGGATCTACTTAGCTATTGCCATTACGATTGCAATTATTTTTATGGCCCTAAGATTTTGACTTTTTGCGGTGTAATGTGTTGTCCCTAGTTATTTATGGACATTTTATGAGCTTGAACTAACTTCATAAAGTTTTATGGACTTCAAGATTTCATAATGTGTCAGATGTAAATTTTACAAATGATAATCTATTTACATTTCATTTTAGAGCCTTTTTTCATAAATCAACTTAGGCAAAAGTTGAAACCATAGTTTTTAGGAAAATGAAGTTATTTGCATGATCTAATCCACCTCAAATATATGAAGTTCTTTGCATGATTTGATCCACTTCAAAAGTATGAAATAAAATGCCAACACAATCCTTATGATAATGTGTGGCCATTTTGATTTAAGATCATCAAGCGAATGGGTAGTAAGCATGTATTTCAAGAATGGGTAGTAAGCATGTATTTCAAGGGAAGCTAAATTTGAATTTTGCAAACTTAGTTGAACCAAATTTGAGAGCATCATGCCTCTCCCATTTTTTATTTACTAGATAGGTTTTGACATCATTATTTCAAAAAAAAAGTGCAATAAGAAATTGTTCGAAGTGCTTAGTGCAAAGAATCAAAGAAAGACTTTCAAATTCCAACTTCCAATCATTTTCGATACCAATTTCCAATCATTTGATTTAGTATCCTCAATAGGCTTCTCTATGATCTCCTTAAATAGAATTAAAGGTCAATGTTAGACAACATAACTTTTTATATGAGCATTGAGATATTTGTTTTGTTAGAAAAGCAAAAGCTTTTTTTTTTTTGGCAACGTGTTAAACAACTAGTGGTTAGTTATATACAACATATATACAACCTAGCAATGTTATTTGGGCAATGTCATGTGACGGGCAAGCCCCTAAGATGTCACTTTGCAGTAGTTGGAAATCACACTTGCACTGTCAACAACTCTACCCATACCCAACAACTCTACCCATACACCCCATTGTGATTGACAAAAGCAATTGTTTTGACGATGTGAAAAGTGAGTAGAGCTTTTGTTTTTAATAACAAAACCTGTTGCAGGTGGTTATCAAAGTGTAAAGAAAGCAATCTTTCATGTATAAAAGGGATGAGCTCCAAGGATTTGCCTCAAAGGGAACCACATCAAGCCATTTTCCAAATAAATATGATTTAGATTGAAAAAACACCAAAGTTAATTTCTTGAGAAAGGGAGAACATTTTTCTTTATAAGGGCCTGAGTTCACAACAAAGCTGTGTAAAAAGACGCTGTAAGTTTGATTGCCATAAGGTGAAGCACTTTATAGTGAAACCACATGGATATAGCCTATTGGCTCATTCCAATTTCTTAGTACATCACAAATATCGAACAAAAAGCAAGATAAATAAAAAAATACAAAGCATCACACATTGAGCATTCATAATCTCACACTCTCCTCTCTTTCACTCTCATTTTTTCTCAAGCTTTTTATGAAAATAACTCTTAAGCTTGCATTTCTCACACTAGCTCAAAAGGCATAAAATACAAGGAAATTCGACTTGTTGGACCTCGACGCTTGAGCCTTTTTTAGACTGTGGCACACTTTTACGTTTCTAACTTGGAGGATCTAATATAAATTGCACTTCATGTATTTTTTATAAGCACCTTGATTTTACAAGCTTTTTAACTTAAAAATAAACAATACTGCAGTTGAGAGTTTTCAAAGTCCTTGGTAACCTTGGCACTTCAGCCACATTACAAAAATGACGCTTTGAGACACAATAACTATAGCTAAAAACCGCTTTGCTTTCATGGTACATCTAAATTTGGAATAGTAGTACAAAATGCATCATTATGCAACATTGAATTTGATTTAATTACATAATCCAGCTGTCCGAGTTCTTGATTTTTCTTACAATAACTTAAAAATTGTGAAGCGATGATTGGAAATGTTGCTTCTGTTGTGTTGAGAATCTTTATTCATAAACTCCCAACATGCCCCACACACTATCTTCATATTAATCCCTTGATACGTTGTTGTGGCAGTGAGGAACTGTCGTACTGTCGTTGATATATTGCTGGTATAAAAAACTAGCAAGGTTGTAAGGGCAATTGATGGCATTACCTATGATTTCATCAATAATTAAACACCAAGAGTTTGTCTAAGTTTCAAGACTGTCTTGATTCTCTTCCATGGACAATGCTAAGTAAAACAATGACTACCAGCAAGTACACTAAGAACTAAACTAAAATGACACCAAAGAGCAAAGATAGTAAGTCATAGACAAGAACTAACAAGAATAGATTTTAAAATGAAAAAATAAAGTAAAAAATGATAAGGCGCTCCCACTTTGTCGTGGGAGGATAAAAAAGTGGTGCATATCAATAGCTAACTAGGCCCCATATAAAATACTATGTTCTTGATTTTCTTTAGGGTTGATGATAAGTTGACGACGTCGATCTGCCACTGTTGAAAAAAACCCGAAAAACACGAAGGTGCCCTTGAACAGAGAAAACATGTAAATCCCGAAGGTGCCTTTAAAGCAAAGGCAGAGAAATGCGAAAAATCCGACAGTGCCTTTAAAATGAATATTGGTCACAGTGTCGCATTTTTCCCGAAGGTGCGTAAATTGCAAAAACCCGACAGTGTCGCTTACAAGTAGCCCTTCTCGATAAATAAAAAACAATTAAACTACATAAATTCATTACAAAAGCCTCTCTGGTTATTAACAGGCAAGATAACCCGTGCCACTAAAAACTAATAATTCCATGGATAACAAAATTTGAGGTGTTGAAAAAAAATGAGACGTACGTATCATTTTAACCTCACTACAACCTTTCATCAAAAATATCATCCAAGAAGCACAACCTCTCACTAACAAAGATTCAATTTTTTGCATCTATAAACACCATATATAGAATTCACTGTGCATGAGTCTCTAGGATAAATTCATCCATGAAAACCATTAGGAAACTCAACATTGCATATGCATCTGTGCCAAGTATGATGCATGTGCCGGCATGGCTCCTGAAATAGACATACACATTGCAAAGAACATTCCTATAGAAGGAATCATGCTTTCTTCAGTCTTTGTAAGAAAATTGCAGTTCAAATTTCTCCTGCTCAACACAGCATCAACTGGAATTTTTGATGTATAGAAGAAGACTCTAATAACAATGAAGTCTCAGCATTCACCAATTCCAAAAAAGTATCATAGTTCTTTAAGAAGTCTCTGATGGCTGATATTAGACGCCCCAAACAGAGAGTAATTACCCCTTTCTTTGTGTGCTAACAGCTCTGCATATTGTCCAATCTAGAAGTCCAGGTCACATCTAAAATAGGTAAAGCTTGATAGGCTCAACAGGCAGCACAGTAGAGCATCAAGAAGTACTCACACAAGGAGAAAGCTTCCTCCCTAAACATCACAAAACTTTTTTCTAGATTGAATTATGCCAAATTTAAAAATATCAACACAGCTTGTGAAAAGCTGCAGGAAATGAGCCTAGGAGAATCCAAACTTGAAGCCTCCATTCTTAGTATCAGCCACTGTATCCCAAAAAGAAGTTTTTTTCTCAAGAACTTTCTTCTGCTTGGCTTTATGTTGGAGATGCTCTATAGACCCAGGGTAAAGCCTTTCATACTTCACTGTAAATTTATGAAAGAGATTTACACGATCATGGGTTCCTGAGACTAACTCCCTAGCATTTGGCCTCTTTAAAAACTCCAAAACACTTAATAAATTGCTCCTGCACATGCAGAGAGTTGAACGAAGTTAATGCCAAGGGTACATGCAACCAGTTCAGTCTGTAAAAGCAGACAAAAGGTTTGATCGAGTACAAAACTGCAAAAACATTTCAGGCTTCAAGATTGTTAAATGTAGAAGATTAAGGGGCAGTGTATCGATGTTCAAGGATCTAACTAACAATCTTCCGCCTTCTTAGCTGAACTTTCTGTGAAAACATTAATACACCACTGATTCATCATTGATCGTCAGGCCCCATTGTGCATGAATCAATATTATCCTAGCTTTCCAAGATAACAACAGTCAACTTAAAGTTATATCTCATCCATTCTGCACAATGCAGCCTGACGATCTGACATTAAATAAAGTAGATATCCTGGAACAAGATGTAAAGTGTGTGGCTACTCCTTTTGCAATAACTGAGGAAGTTATATGCCTGGACTTGTGAATAGTGCACCATTGCAATTAATTGTAAAGCTCATCAAGCATCACTTATATTTCTATGTTAAGAATATATCTCCAGACACTTACTCAAGATCATCTTCTTTCACCACAACATTGGCCTTTGGTCTCACAAATAAGTGAAGGTTGAAGCTTGATGCTTTGAAATCCAATTCATGATTTGTCCTTATTCAGAAAGTTTGTTCATCATTGCCCAAGGGAATGCGAAAAAGGTGTGTCATCTGGCAAACTTTGATCTGTACAGGGACCCTTGCCCTTTTAGACTAGGCTTAAGTTGTCACCACATAGCACATGGATTGGCAGTCCCTCCCTGTCATATAGGACCAACTGAAATGTAATTTTTTGGCCCATCTCTCTTACATCATAAGTTGCCTCTGGCAGCTAAGATCTTGGAGCCAATCAGGGGCAGCTGCTACAAAGACAGTCAATAGCAGCACACATTTCTATTGGACTTACTGAGCAACTTATCAGCAACTTTTGAAAATGGAATGCTGTATTTGCAAGAACCAAACCAGAGGCAGATTGAAACGGAGAGGGCAATTGACATGCGAAAGGGAAGTGACAGGCAATGCAATAGAGAACTGGGATGCAAAATTGATTCAAAAGGCCTAGCCCCTCATACAAAGACTTCTACAGTCATAAATCAACACTCACTACAGTACTTTCAACGCATGCATGTCAAGTGTGTTCATAAGCTGTTGCCATCTTAGTCTGTGCAAGTACTTGATTCCAAATACATCGTCCTTTTCCTAAGGAAGAGAAAAAACATCAGAGAAACACAATGGACGAGTTCTTTTTAAAAGGACAAGGGATGGCATATCACCTGCTCACGTAATTTTGGGTTATGGCTATTGACTCCTCCAGATTAATCACAAGATGCCACCAACCATAAGGTACAAAAACCATCTCGCCTGCCTCGCAAATACATTCTACTGGCTTTTCTTTGCGATGTTTAGTTTCCTCGTAAAAATTCATGAACCACTCTGTGATGGAGACTGGAGTAGCAACTTCTGCTCCGTCTGGGCTGGGATGTACACCTGGGGGTACTACTTCTGGTGGATAAAGAACCCATTTCTTTTTACCCCTCACTACTGCATTCCAAGCAGAAGTGCTGTTTGGATCTATGTGAAATGAAGAACCTGACCTTGCAGGACCAATAATGAGCCACCTATAATCTGGCCTCTCCTTGCCTAGTATTGAGAAAAGGTCTTCTCTAAAGTATACTGGAATCTGATAATCTGCAGCCAATTGAGGAACTTTTTCTCCAAATTTTGGGTCAAATATGTAAAGAGGTCGCTCTTCTTTGACAATATCTGCATATGTGAAGTAATCTTCCAGCCTCAAATCTACAGGACCTGCAGAGAAAGGCACATCTCCTGCATGTTTCAACATATAACTCCTTTCCCATTTTGAAAGTGCTGGCCAGCTTTTTAAACCATCTGTGATGAGCACTGGCTTGTTGGGCTCTTCAAAATCTCTTATGAAGTCATCGACAGTAAGATTGTGCCTGCGTTCGATGTTGTCACGAGCCAACCATTCAGGTTTCACCTCCAAGCTAGCACAAAGCCAGCTCTGAAACAGATAATCAGAATAGAAGTTCCTCACCTGCATGCATTGTCAAAATGTATGAAAGATTCTGTTAACTTTGAAAATTACAGGGGCTGTAAAATGAGCTCATAAATTCCAGCAAACTTACTTTAATATGAAGCAAAGTGAATACTTTGATCCCCGACAATCTTGAAGGTTACCACTCACTATGAAAATATTCATTTTTTAGAAGACGTTCAGAACAACTATCAAAGAATTGGCATTACAAGCCATCAAACAGAATGGCTTGTAATGATATAAAACAGAATCCGGCATAACAAATTCGATGTAGTAGTAGCAGTCACAATTCCACATAAAAGACACACGAAATTGAATGCACAGATCACTATGCTCTCATGGATGATCTGTGCGAAGCCCTCGGTGCCACGTCAGATTATATTGGTAGAGTTTGCAGTTCCTCCACTTCAGATTGAGGCAGTGTTTCGACTCATTATTTTCCTTTTAGAGATTGGCACAGATGGATAGCAGTGGGTCCAGATATGAATATACATGGCTCTCATGTCCTCACGGTTATTGCATAGTCAGGGCTTTCATCTCTCATGGTATTCCCAGGCTGTGAGTCTACTTGAATCTCTTGGAATCCCTATATCGTCTCTTCCAGAGGGTACACACCATTATATTCGTCATTTATATACAAATCCTATGTGCATACTGTCTTGGATGGACAGCTCGGGGTAAAATCCCTTTTATTATAGATCCTGCTTCATGGAGGTGGATGGTGTGGGCTGCTCGGTTCGCCCTAAATATTTGGATGCAGGATTATCACTGGGACAATTCAGAGTATCATCGCATCAACTCCATATTGAGACAGGACGTTTTCATCACATACCCAGAGAGGACAGGGTTTGTCAGGTCTGTACACCTGGGGAGATTGAGGACGAGGACCATTTCATCTTCAGATGTCCCGTATACTATGAGATCAGAGGGAGATATTATTGTTTATATCGTGATACACCCACGACACTCCATTCTTTGATTCCATACATGGACCCACGTTGTGTAGCCTTGATGATCCAAGAGATGCTGCTTTTGAGACGAGATTTATCAGGGGGCCATATTTCTACTCATTCGAGTCTCCAGTCTGAGTCAGAGCAGGTGAAAGACACAGCAGTAGCAGCAGCGACAGCGTCAAGGTTGCATCAAACCGCGGTTCGAACCGTCGTATTGGACGGACCCGGTTCGAACTGTCCGCTCTGCAAAAAAACCCAAATCCCGAACGGGCTGTTCGCGCCCGAGAGAGAGAGAGAGAGAGAGAGAGAGAGAGAGAGAGAGAGAGAGAGGGTGTGTGTGTGTGTGACGTGTGTGTGTGATATTGTGTGTGTGTTGAGATTTTGTGTGTGTAGAGTTATTGTGTGTGTGTGTGTGTTTTGAGATTTTGTGTGTGAGTGATTGTGTGTGTGTGTGAGAGTGTGTGTGTGTGAGATTGTGTGAGTTTGTGTGTGAGAGATTGTGTGTGTGTGTGTGTGTGTGTGTGTGATATTTTGTGTGTGTGTGTGTGTTGAATCTTGATGGGGTTCAGTGTGGGGCCTGGGCATTGTGAGAGGGGTGTGGGACCTGGGTAGTAGGTACTTACTACTTACTACTTAGTTAGAAGTTAGAACTTAGGAGTTATTAGTTAGAACTTAGGAGTTAGAAGTTAGCGGTTAGGGTTAGAAACTAGATTAGAATATAGAATTTAGGACATACTACATAGATATTCGAGACTCGTCACTCGAGAGTTGAGAGAGAGAAAGAAGAGAGAGAGAGAGAGAGAGAGAGAGAGAGAGAGAGAGGGCCACCATGCCGAGGGATAGGGATCCCTTGTGGGATCACGTCACCATCGCTGCGGCCTATGGCACATTGGGCACAAAGAGATGGAGTTGCAGATACTGTCACCAGTCTTAACACTGGAGGGCCCACACGCATCAAGGCACATGTGTTACGTTTGAGGGGGATTGCCCCTTGCATGCATGCTCCTGACACAATACTCACTCCTATTGCATCGGAGGAGGTTGGCCCTTCGAGAACGGGGCCCAGACAAAGAGGTAAACATTCAACTCTTACACTTCAAACATTGATCAAGTTCTAACTCACATCGGGTTTGAAGTTTCGAGTTCAACGATCATTGATCATCTAATTTATAAATTGTATTGTAATTTGTCTGTTTTGGCAGATCGAGATGCAGTCACGGCGACACAGCCAGAGGCCACGACATCACGCCCCCCAGTTGCCATCCGCTCACCCCTCGCTTCCCATGGCTCAGAGGACAGAGCTGCAGATGAGGCAGGGCCTAGTACCCGCCTGACCCGGCTTCTGGTGCGAGATCCTCGACACCACCTCCAGCCGTGACCATATCGGCACCACATCAACCACTTGAGAGAGGGAGAGGGAGACGGGGCGCAATTCGACAGTTGTTCTACACCTGCGATCTGCCATTTCATCTGGCTAGGACCCCGGCAGGGAGGAGGGCGACGAAGGCAGTGCACAGGTGTGGTCGGGGCCATCTTGTGAGCACCTGAGGACGGGACTTCTTGATGAGTGGGCTTCTGTTGACCAAAAGCTAAAGCCTCTCAGGAAGGCATGGGCCCAATACATTAAGTTTTCATACATTGTGGTGGCATTGTATACTTATTACTTGTTAATAGCTATTTATGTTTAATCATGAATCATGATTGTCAATTTTCAAATGATCATTCATCTTGAGGAATCATTGCTCAGGGTTGCAACTTGCCATGAAATTTGAATTACGATCTCGGATCTTGTCTTGTGCAACACTGCAATGTGACTTGTCACCTGTGAACTAGGTATGGTTGCAGCATCATATCTGATGGTTGGAGCGATACGAGGAGGCGCCACATATTGAATATCCTGGTGTCTTCGTGCATGAGGACGATGTTTCTCAGATCCATCGACACCTCTGAGGAGGCAGTCACAGGCAAGTACATGTTCTCACACATTCGTGCTGCCATTGAGGAGGTGGGACCACAGCATGTTGTACAAAGTATATATATTATACTATAATGGTAATTTGTAAATGTTAATGTTGAATGTTCAATGGCGATTGATTAACAATGGATTATGGTTCACTTGAATTCGGAATTCCAAAGTCATGCACATTGCATTGTATGGTTGTGCAGGTCGTCACAGACAATGCGTCAAACTGCGTCTCCATGGGTAGGCTCGTTAATGAGACCTACCCCCACATCTTTTGGTCATCTTGTGTTACACACTGCCTAGACTTGTTGGTCGAGGATGTGGCCAAGATACCATGGATTGCGGAGGTGGTACATACTGCACGGTCCTTGGTGAGATTCGTCACCAAGAGGCCAAGTGAGCAAATATCTATTCAAGAGGTTTGGCATAAAAGAATAGGGCACCTCAACTTCAAGTCATTAGAGGTAATGGCTAAGAAGCAAGTTATGATTGGTCTTCCAAGTTCTTTAAGTAGCATCAATCATGTTTGTGAGTCTTGTGCTTTGTCAAAGTCACATAGACTACTTATACTAGATCTACATCTAGATCTACAAAGCCTTTTCAAATTGTACATTCGGATATTCTTGGAATTACTACAATTAGCAATAGTGGAGCTAAGATGTATTTAACTTTCATTGATAATTTTAGTAGATTTTGTTGGATCTATCTACTAAAGAGCAAGGATGAAGTGTATGATGTCTTTGTTAAGTTCAAGAGCCAAATCGAGCGAAGTTTGGCTCTAGACCACCTTTTTTCATGCCCTACGTTGTCAATTTCAGCCGTTACGGCACGCCTAGCAAGATTTGAACTCCACACTCCAAATGCATGTGTATTTTTGCCATTTTCACAAAATGACTTGTAGGCAATTTGTACCTTCTTCATCTGCACACCTGTAAAATTTGTGTATATAGTAAATACCATTTCAGTATTCAAAATAGACAACGAAGCATGATTTGTAACATGTGAGACAGACATTGTAGATGCTTTCACGCATTGAACGTTTCTTCAAAAAATCCGAAACGCGATTCTGGACCGCATTTCGGAATCAAAGTGCAACTATGCCTAGAATGTTCATCCACGTGAGGAATCAACCCTCATTTATCAAACCCTATTCAGAAATGAGTAACTACAAATATAACAACCCTTCATTTTATGATTCTTACTATCAAGTCTTTGAAATTCTTCGAGGATGGACTTAGTGGGTTGTGTTTATTAGGAAGTGGGCCTACCAGACCTAGGGAAGTGGACCCTAGGCGCGGACGCCCGCGTCCGGACGCCAACGCCTCAGGGGTGCGTATGAGGGTGGACGCGTCTGGCATTTTCCAAAGTTTTTCTTTTTCAAAAAAAAAAAGTGATGTTTACTATCCTGCCTCTCTAAGCCTAAACCCTAAACCTACACACTACTATGTCTTATAGGATGAGATCGGTTTCTCCCCGGATGAACTTCAACAGCTTACGAATTACTTATGCTCCAAACCCTAAACCCTAAAACCTAAAACCTACACATTGCTATGTCATATAGGATGAGATCGATTTCTCCCCGGATAAACCCCAATAGCTTACTAATTAATTATGCAACAACTTCATCACTGGACCCCAAACCTTAAACCTTGGCTGCAATACGCCATCTACCAGTAGCCCACTATCATCTTTGGAATGGCTGTATCACATTGGAGTCTGGAAAGTGTAGCACTGAACTTTCCTCAGACAACAAACTCTCCCTCTCTCTCTCAATCAGTTGGTGTGGGCCCTGCCATCTTCCACTGGATTCTTCTTCTTCTTCTTCTTCTTCTTCTTCTCTCTCTCTCTCTCTCTCTCTCTCTCTCTCTCTCTCTCTAAACCAAATCTGCCTCTCTGTTTTTCTCTCTCTCTCTCCCTCCCTAAACCCAATAGCATCTCTCTCTCTCTCTCTCTCTCTCTCTCTCTCTCTCTCTCTCTCTCTCTCTCTCTCTCTCGCGCGCGCGCGCGTGCGCGTTTTAGAATTTAGGGGCTAAACTCTTTTTTTTTTAAATACGCGTCAGAGTCCAGGACTCGTTCTGGGACCTGGACGATGCGCCAGCTGGACGCGTCCGCATCCGGATGCTGGACACGTCCGACCCCACGTCCAGGGGTCGGATGCGTCCGGGTCCGGGCGCCGGGTCTGAGACATTCATTTCCAATTGTATTTAAGATCTTCATTGAAAAATTATCTTTGATTATAATTTCTGATTAATGTTCTTTCTATTTATGTGTGATTCTTTGTAGATGTATTCATAACTAGTTCCCTCTTCGTAAAATCAGTTTTCAAATTTTCACAAAGGAAATGGTGGTGCCTCACAGAACGTAATCTGTGGGGCAATCTCAAGAACTCTTCTCACAGAACGTAATCCGTGGGGCAATCTCAAGAACTCTTGAAATCTTTCATGAATTTCAACAAAACCCATTGGCCTTCTGTATACTCTTATACTGGATACAAAAAGTTGGAGCTAAACTCTAGATTGTGCTGGCTATCACCCTCTGCTGCAGGCCTCAAGCTCATGGACAACACAGTGCAGATGACCCATGCTCACAATCTCATATAGGGGGGAGAGCTGGGAGTTGAGGCCTACAGAGGGCCTCTGACAAGCAGCTCAGAACTGAAAAGTAGAGAACATACGACAACTGAGTACGCAATCGAATTTGGTACAGACTCATTAGTCACAACAACCAGTAAGCAATGACAGGTACGCTACAAAAATAATCCACTATAGTTTGTCAGCTGCTCCCCAACCCTAGACAGCCTACACTGTAAAAGAAAGCAATGTTAACACTGTGAAAGCAATGCAGGGGTTAGGAGCAGCCCCTACCTTTAAAGGCCTGTGATGGACGCTCTGGGAGGCAAGGGCCACAGCTGCAATATAGGTACTCCTCCAGCAGCCCTTGAAAACAAAATTTCCTTGGCACTCCTGCAAAACCAGGTTTCTCCAAAGGTGATCCTGATGTGAGAAAACGTAGAGGGACTTGCTAACAAGCGCTACCTTTGCCAGATCTCTGGCACCTAGAAGCCCCAAGATGTCACACATCATCTCATCGCTGAGACTTCGAAGATTGCCAAGCCCTGCGTCTCGGACATTGCTTGAAGCTGTATGGAGAAGAAGATTGCCCATCGGCTGGATGCCATAGCTATGACTTCCTCTTTGCAGATTGAATGCCGATGCAGTAGAAATTTCTGCGGAAATCGATTTCTTCCCATCATCTTTCCTCTTTCTTTTCATCGTTTTTGCATATGTCAGAAAACACTCTCTCTCTCTCTCTCTCTCTCTCTCTCTCTCTCTCTCGTAAACCCCAGCCCTAATCTTAAAGAGAATCATTCAAATGTCATAAAACCCTAATTTCAATTGATGGGATTATAGTGTTTGGTATTCTTATAGGTTTCTCGGATTTTGTGGTTTCCTCTTCGCGGGACACTTTGGACGCACATCTTCGTCACGCTGATCTACACGATCCAAAAGCTAATTATTGAAAGTGATCACTTTCGTAATCTCCAATACTTTTTGAGTCAAAAGCAGCTTATGGATAACCCAAAGAAGTGGTTAGCACAAGTCTAAGCATGTGATTTTGTTATCAAATATCAAGGAGAATCAAGATGTTGATGGTTTATCAAGGTTGTGGAGAATGCGAATGTGTGGTACGAAAGATTCTATGAGGGGTATATATCCATTTTCCATGAAGAATAGAAAATTTGTATGTTCACAAGATAGGATCTAACCTTAGGACTATGTTGCATGTTTGAGAAATGCATGCTGAATCCACTCATTTTATTGGACAATGATTGGAAATCCATCCTCATGGATGAGTATACCAAAGGGATGATTGGAAATCCATCATCATGGATGAGTATGCCAAAGATTCAACTGTTATGCAAGTCATAGGAGATTCATTGGAACACAAGTGTGACAATCATTCTTGGTATCAATTTAAGGATGGGATTCTAATATATGACAATAGAAGAATAGTTTTTGTGATGAAAATCGAGGTTGATTGCTCAAATTCTTTATGAACTGCATTCTTCTCCTAGTCCTGGTCATTTTAATATATTAAAAACTTACCAAAAAGTTAAAAATATTTTTAAATGGCAAGGGCTGAAGATGAGCTTCATAAAAAATAATTATCATGTTAAACCATTTATGTTGTGATCTCCTTTTTTCACATTTTAAGTATTCTCACTTTGAGGCAAACTTTGACAAGATCTTAGAGATCTCCTTGTATTATGAGTGTTGACTTCATAGGGGAGATCTTGTGGAGTGTAGGTTAGTACTTTGTTGGTTTTAAGCATGGCAAGAGAATCTCATATTAAGATATGTATGCTCTCTCTTAAATGGCATTACTGAAACTACTTTTTCAACTTAGTAGCAACTTACTTGGTTTATTTATTCTTGTTTTTATCAATGCCCTTTTGTGACAAACTGAGGACTACACAATTAGATTAGCTCTCATTATTCTTCTAGCAATACTCTATCATTCTGTGGTAAGCATGTAGGTGCCCTTTTCACATAAGTATCTACTAAATAGCAAGTTACAAGGGTGGGTTGTCCTTGGCTCCACTAGTCAACAAATTCTTTAGTAGCATATTCACTCTATAAACATTTATCAACCATTTGGTAAGAGTAAGTGGCACAAACATACACCCTTTTTTTTATGGCATATTTGTCACCTTTTGCTAATGAATGAATTTTGGCACATCCTATTTGGATCTATCCAATACTTGTCTCTATTCATTGTTGGTAAGCTTATTTCACATGCTTACTAAGTAATTAATTTAGAGTGACACAAATTGAAACTAGACATTTTTCATATTTTGAAATGAACAATATGATGCTTATATATAATCAAAGCTAAGTTCTATAGTTTTTTAGTAAACCTTTGCCTAAATGTAGTGTCGTGATTTATAATATCTATTTAGTTTTTATTATATGCAAAGAGAAATGCATTGCTTCAATTTCATTATATTATTTTAGGTAGCATTTTTTTTCATTAAATTATGTACATGTTTATCTTGTATTCATATGTGATTAATATTGTTACCTGTTAGTGATTGTAAAGGAGATTAGAACATGATAATTAGAATATAAGTTCTTATATTAATAATCTATGATTAAAATCGCTAGTGTTCTTTTGACCATGAAATAAAAAGGAAAATTTGTTATGAAAACTAATTTGTTGAGTTTTAATAGAAAGGTAACAATCTAAGTTTTAATTTACAACGATCAAAATATATTTGAGAAATTTAATGATAAAAAGTGTCATTTCTCTTATTTAATTGAGACTATAGTTATATTACTCTGTGATTGTGAATTGTGGGAAAACAATAGATCATATAAGACTTGTAAAATACTGTTGTTTATTTTGGCAGAGTACTATACTATGGAATATTTTTATTTTGTATAGCAAACAATGTCATGTAGTGTGAACGAAAGACATAATTTTAGTGACTTGAGTGTGTGTGATTTAGATGTTTGGTCTTTTATGTTTAGTGTGATTTATATCATGATATTCTATGAATCTATTTAGCAATTAGTTGATTTGTATGATTTGAAGACTTCATAAAGTGATGTAGCAATGTAGGTTGATAGAATCTTGAATGTAAGGTGAAATATCTTGAAATGATGTTATGAGCAAAGGATCATATGAGACAAAAGAAATTTATAATATTCATTTTTTTTCCAAATAAGTAAATAAACATTAAATATAAATGATGATTGCGCAAATGTTGCAACTTATTGTGCATCGGATACACCAAATAAAATCTAATTCATATCATATGCCCTTTCAAAATTTTTATCTTGTTATTAGTGGGTGATCATGCATAATTACCAACAATCTGTAAACATAGAATTAACACATGCATGAAATTGATAAGTAAACAAGTTATTTTAGAAGAACAAATTTTGCACATGATTGGCTTTAATGTGACAATAATATGTACACATTAAAAAAACGTAAGAAAATACAACAAATGTGCATTTGAAAGAATTTTGGACACACATAATATTATAAATGTGCCTGTGAAAACAAATGCATCAGACAATTTAAAACTAATATCATGACTTGAAATTTGACCAAGGACTATAAGGAGTGATGAATTGCTGCTTAATGCCTTGGCTCTGGCAATACTCCTTAAATTCAGTAGAGATGTACTCTCCACCATTGTCAGACCTCAGGGCCTTGATCATCCTTCAGTCTCTTTTTCTACACGCTCCTTGAAGATTCTGAAGCAATTGAAAGCTTCTGATTTCTTCTTGATAAAGTACACCATAGTCCTTCTGGAGAATTCATGAATAAAAGTTATGAAATACTTTGCATCCTTCATAGAAGGATTCTTCATCGGGCCACAAATGTCTATATCTACAACATCTAACAATTCTCTAGTAGTATGCTGATGGCTTGATCTAAATGGTTTCCTAGTCTGTTTACCAACTAAGCAGTCTTGATAGACATGTAACTCACTCTTGTTATCAGGATAGTCTAGATCAAGAACAATATAATCTTTAGACATTTGTTGTACATAAGCATAATTTAGGTGACCAAGTCTATAATGCCAAAGTAAACTTTTATTTGCTTGAATAGAAGTACTGAGCGTCTCACTAGAGGTTAAAAACAATGACTTCATCTATACAATTATCCATGCCTCTTTCCGAGTGCTAGGATCTTGCATGTCCTATCAACTACTTTGCATTGATCACATTTTAATTCTACTTTATGTCCTAAATCTGCGATTCTGCTCACAGAGAACAGATTTGTAGATAGATTGGGTACATATAGTACTTTAGAAAGTAGCTTAGATTGATCATTTGCAAAGCTTAATCTTACAGTACCTTCACCTTTAATAGCTTGCGCGCTATTATCGCCAAGATGAATGTATTTGTTGGTACTATAGGGTGTATAGAACTCAAAACAGCCAATGAGACTGGTCATATGCAGAGTGGCCCCGGAATTCAGGAACCAAGAATTGTCGTTGGATGCTCCTTGATGGCTGGTCATGAAAGCATCATGATCCATTTCTTGAATGGGCTATGGAGCTTCTGTAGCTGCATTGGCTAGTTGATTTGATTGTCCCTTGTTGTTGTTCTTTGCTTGTAGTATCTGGTAGTCTTGAATCTCGTGGTTGTTTCTCTTGCAGTATCTATAGAACAGCTTCTTCTTAGTTTGTAGATTTGATTGTTCTTTGTGCTATGTTAGTTTCTGGTCTTGTTTTGATTGCTTCGGGCCTTTCCTTCTTCTTCTGCTTAGTTGTGCCTTTGTTGGTGTACAAGGTGTGAGAATCAGCTAAGGAACTAGAGGCTTCATTTCTCCGCATGTCTTCCTGCAACAACATTGCAATGACTCTTGAAAGAGTCAGCTCTGGATGTGTCATGATGATCATCACCCAGCTGTCATATGAGCTTGGCAAGCTTGTAAGCAGTTGCATTACTGCGTCTTGATCATTTATGACAGATCTGACAGTGGCCATTTGCTTCAGCAGGTTCTTGAACTGGATGATGTGATTCTGCAGGGAATCGCCATTTGCCATCGAGGGAGTAAAATTTCTTCCTGAGATGTAGCTTGGAAGCTATATCTTGCACTTCATATAATGTGCTCAAGATGTCCCAGACTTCTTTGTTTGTCTGAGCTTCGGACACATGGCCGATCTGAGTACCCGAAATGTTGAGGATGATCAGCACAAATGTTTTGCTCAAGGTCCGAAATGTTGAGGATGATCAGCACAAATGCTTTGTTGTCCTTCAGCTTTCATCTGGAGATTGTTGCATCGTCAGCTTCGGGTATCCCCTCTGCACCTATAACAATGTCATACAACTCCTTAGCCATTAGCACAGTTCTCATCTTAAATTTCCATAGATGGTAATTAGTTCCATCAAGCTTGTCCATGATAGGACTGGCTTTCCCTTGGAAATCCATGTGTAAGATTAGTCTAAGTGATAGGAGTAGCTATCAGTGACTTGAGTATAAAAAAAATCCAGCGCTAAATTACAGAACAAGAAGACAATTACTCTATCGGCTAGTAGAGTCTTGTTTCTGTGGAAGCTTATCAGGCTATAGAAATAGCTCTGAAATAAAATCGCTTAAAGAATTAGATAGGTTCTGATATCTTAGGCTCTGATACCATGTCAGATAATCAAAGGATCGAGATCTTCAATTCTCTCGGTGCATGCACTACTGGTGACTTAGTAGGAAAAGACAAGAATATGATAATTTTAAAGCCTTTAATGCGCGATGGTAGCGAAAGTGAAGAGCAGAAAGCCAAACAAAGCAATTAGATAGCCAGACAAAACGTAGAAAAGCATTACAGTAGTGACACAAATCTGAACGCAGAACCAAACAGAGCTGTAATCAGATCAACGAAATATACAAGTCAATAATGCAGGTGAGCACAAAACAATAGCGGACATAACCGCATGCTTCACAAGCTAATCACAATCTGTAAAGGTTATGAACCTATTACTCACAATCTATCTGAAAGAAAGAATCCACAATGTCTATCTCTGAATTACAAATCATGCTTCGTTCTATCTTCTCTAATATGAATACTAAAATGGTATTCACTATATACATAAATTTTACAGGTGTGCAGATGAAGGTACAAAAGTGGTTGTGCTGTCTGTAGGAGATCGTGGGTGGCTGTTGTTGTTGTCAAATCTAATTGCACAGTGCATAGAACGAGCATGAGGAGGCCGCGACGTCAGACTTTGCTAGAACACTGATGAAAACGCGAAAATTGTAACACTTAGAAAATGATTTGCAAGGTACCTTCGCCTTTCTATAAGGGCACCTTTGGCTATTGTAGGACACCTTCGGCATTTGTAGGGCAGTGTTGCATTTTTTGCCTGTCATAACCGTGTAAAAATGCAGTGTCACATTTTTCGTAATTTTTGCCTATTCAAATTTACTTCTTTTTATGCAGATTGTGCAACTATCGCTTTTCTGGAAGTGTCGCAAAACACTTGGTTACTCAGGATGGCCCAAAGGTAAAAAAGTGACAGTGTCAGGTTTTTCGCCTATGGAAATTCCCGAGTAAAAATGCAGACTATAGTGCGACAACACGAGTAAAAATACAATAGCATGAATAGAGGCATATTAACATAGGATTTAGGAGAGTAGGGGAGATAAATCCAACAATCTCTAGGTGCTATCTTGACTTGGTTGTATCCACTAAATCCATCCAGAAAACTATAAGCTTCTGCTCCAGCAAGGCGGTCCAAAATGCTTTCAGTAAAAGGTAACGAAAAGTGATCCTTTCATGTCACTTTGTTCAAGGCCTTGAGATTCACACAAATTCTCAATTTTCCATTCTTCTTAGGAATAATGACAATCGGTGAAACTCATTCGGTATGCTCAATCTCATAAATGAAATCGGCGTCAAGCAATCTCTGAAGCTCTTTCTTTATAAGATCCACAACATTAGGATTACAACGATAGAACTTTGTAACCTTTGGAATTGCATCATGTATTAAAGGTATAGTATGCTCAATAACTGACGTCGGAATACCCTTGAGATCTTTATAAGTCCATGCAAAGCAATCTTGATATTTAATAAGCAATGTTTGTGGCTCATAAAACTTTTTTGGTTCCGCAAGATTAATAGGTTGTGTCCATCATAAACATCTTTCGATTCTGGCACTTGTTCTTCAGGTTCATGATGTGCTTTTGGTAACATGATAACCACATCATCCAATGTATATCGTTTAAAATGCTCGGGCGTATCATGCTAAACTTCATTTGCTTGTTCATTGTCAAAAAGATTAGTCTTGGATCTTCGCTTAGCTTTCTTAGCAAGAATCGATCGTGGAGGCGATGACTTCCAAGAAGATGGAGCCTTCTTTGAAGGTGAAGACAGTTAAAATAGCAATGATTGACTTATACAATGCTTTCTTATTTCGACGGCACCACGTGTGCTTAGTTCTAGAGTTATCGGGCCATCTTTCTTTTACGAGCCCCTTGAGTGCTTTTTAAGCAACTTATCTTTGTACTTACTTATAAGTTGAATATACAGTTAGATGAGAGTAATTTTGTTGTCTTGTCTTGTTGCACTTGACGTTGTGTTGTGGTGATTGATCCGGTCGGGTGTTTCACGACGGTTTGTTGGCTAGGAAGCACAAAATCGAGTCTGTGGAGATTCGTGGAATAGCTCAAACTGCAAGAAGATTCAGAGGCAAGGGGTTGTCAGCTGAATCAGAGGGCAAGCAAAAAGTGAAGCCGGAAATCCTTCTGAAGGATTGCTTGGCGTTTGTGATTGGTTTGAATCCAATTGAACACCGTTTGAAGAGCGGTTTGGAGCAGAATATTGCTTGTTGTAGGACGACCTCAAAGGAATAGGTAGCTGCTCAAATAGACTCTCAAGAAGAGCAGATAAAGCCCAAGAACATCTTCTTCTTTGACAGCTAGGGTTTCAAGTAGGAAAAATGCAGTTCTCTCTCAACACAAATTCGTTTTTGAAGCTGTGAAGAGCTAGGAGTGGGCGCCCTGCTACTGTTGAGGATGTGTGGAGAGGCCGTGGGCGGCCGTGGATTAGCCAACGAGCTGGAGTGATGCAAACATTTTTTTTTAAGGCTTGTGTGAGGACATGGAGCTACCATCGCTGCTAGAAAGAGAGAGAGAGGATCGTCGCGTGCTGTGAGGAGGAGAAACCCATAGCATCTGGAAGGGGCCCGTGGATACAAGTGTGGGGATCGCTGCACAGAAGCTGTAGTATCTGTTAGATCTCGTGGAGTTTACATCCATGGTAAAGATTACAAGAGGGAGGGTGACTGGGAGCTGCAGGATTGAGGATAACCCTTAGATGGGCTTTGAAATGGTCTTGAAGAATTGAAAGACAAAATAGGCCTTCTTTTCATTAAAGATTTTCAAGCTGAAAAAATTGTTGGGTCCCAAGTTTTGTGAAAGGTAAAGTTTCTTCACACTGAAGAAACAGTTCAAAAACCCAAATTGTCTTTGATGAAACGCATAGGTATGACGATGAAGACCATGCAAGTGGTGAAAGCATCAAAAGACTTCCCACAATTTTGGAGGAAGAAAATGAAGAAGATGCTCCACAAAATTATGCACGTGAAGATGAGAGTCGAGAGGGCGAATATGAAAGGACTCCACCTATTCAAGAGCCTAGGGGGAGGTACTTGCCAATAGGAGCAATAAAGGAGAAACCAGTTGGAAGTAAGAGACATTACTTAGACACTCCTTGGGATACATACTCTCCACGTAGTGTATCACCCAAATCTAAGATACCAAAATGGTATGAAAAGATCACGAAGGACGCAAAGCTAAATCAACCAGGATCTAGTACACAAGAAAAAATGAGAAGATCAACGTGGGAAAAGAAGTCTCCTGATCGTTATCATGTGAACTATGCCCTAATGACTGACATTTTGAAGTGTCAAGAGCCATCAACGTTTGATGAGGCAAAAGATCACAAAGAATGGCAAAGGGCAATGGAAGAGGAAACAGATTATATCCACAGGCATGATACATGGGAGTTGGTTGATCTACCACTTGGAAAGAAACCCATTGACAACAAATGGGTGTTTAGAACAAAGTTTCATGCGGATGGCACGATAGCAAAGCATAAGGCACGCCTAGTAGTGAAGGGTTATGAGCAAAGCAAAGGAATTGACTATGAAGTGACATTTGCTCCAGTGGCTAAGTGGACTACGCTATGTCTTATCATTTCCTTAGCATCTCATTTTGGGTGGAAGATCCATCAAATGGATGTGAAGTCCGCATTTTTGAATGGTGACTTAGAGGAAGAAGTTTACATGGTCCAACTGCAAGGCTTCATGGCAAAAGGGCAAGAACAGAGGGTATGTAAACTACACAAAGCACTTTATGGCCTTAAGCAAGTGCCACGCGCATGGTATGGACGCATTAACAATTACTTTCTTTCTCATGGGTTTGTAAGAACAAATTCAGATCCAAATCTTTATGTTCTTATAAATGATGACAACATTGCCTTGATTGTACTTTACGTTGATGATATCATTATCACGGGCAATGATGAGAACCTCACTCGTTCTATCAAAGCCAACTTATGCAAGCAGTTTGAGATGACAGGTTTAGATCTTATGCACTATTGCTTGGGTGTCGAAGTATGGCAAAGTGGCAGTGATATCAGGTTATGTCAAAACAAGTATGTGGGCAAAATATTGGAGAGATTTCACATGACAGAGTGCAAACCTTCCATCACCCCTTGCGAAGCTGGTAAAACATTATCTCGTATTGATGATAGTGCACATGTTGACGCTACTCTATTTCGTCAGCTAGTTGGGAGTTTGATATATCTTACGACTACATGTCTAGATATCTGCTATGCTGTAAGTTTGATTAGCCAACTCATGTCATCACCCACTATGGACCATTGGAAAGCTGCAAAAAGGATTTTGAGATATGTGAAAGGTACACCTAACCTTGGCCTAATCTACAAAAGACAAAGTGTTTTACCTAAATTACAGGGTTATGTTGACGCTGATTGGGCAGGAAGTATAGATGATAGAAAGTCGACAACAAGTTATACCTTCAATTTTGGTAGCGGTTGTTTTTCATGGTCTAGCGAGAGGCAAGATACTATTTCTCTTTCTTTTACAGAAGCCGAATATAAAGCATTGAGTTCTGCAAAGCATAAGGCACGCCTAGTAGTGAAGGGTTATGAGCAAAGCAAAGGAATTGACTATGAAGTGACATTTGCTCCAGTGGCTAAGTGGACTACGCTATGTCTTATCATTTCCTTAGCATCTCATTTTGGGTGGAAGATCCATCAAATGGATGTGAAGTCCGCATTTTTGAATGGTGACTTAGAGGAAGAAGTTTACATGGTCCAACCGCAAGGCTTCATGACAAAAGGGCAAGAACAAAAGGTATGTAAACTACACAAAGCACTTTATGGCCTTAAGCAAGTGCCACGCGCATGGTATGGACGCATTAACAATTACTTTCTTTCTCATGGGTTTGTAAGAACAAATTCAGATCCAAATCTTTATGTTCTTATAAATGATGACAACATTGCCTTGATTGTACTTTACGTTGATGATATCATTATCACGGGCAATGATGAGAACCTCACTCGTTCTATCAAAGCCAACTTATGCAAGCAGTTTGAGATGACAGGTTTAGATCTTATGCACTATTGCTTGGGTGTCGAAGTATGGCAAAGTGGCAGTGATATCAGGTTATGTCAAAACAAGTATGTGGGCAAAATATTGGAGAGATTTCACATGACAGAGTGCAAACCTTCCATCACCCCTTGCGAAGCTGGTAAAACATTATCTCGTATTGATGATAGTGCACATGTTGACGCTACTCTATTTCGTCAGCTAGTTGGGAGTTTGATATATCTTACGACTACATGTCTAGATATCTGCTATGCTGTAAGTTTGATTAGCCAACTCATGTCATCACCCACTATGGACCATTGGAAAGCTGCAAAAAGGATTTTGAGATATGTAAAAGGTACACCTAACCTTGGCCTAATCTACAAAAGACAAAGTGTTTTACCTAAATTACAGGGTTATGTTGACGCTGATTGGGCAGGAAGTATAGATGATAGAAAGTCAACAACAAGTTATACCTTCAATTTTGGTAGCGGTTGTTTTTCATGGTCTAGCGAGAGGCAAGATACTATTTCTCTTTCTTTTACAGAAGCCGAATATAAAGCATTGAGTTCTGCTACCCATGAAGCTATTTGGCTATGTAAGTTGTTACGTGAGATTGGCATGAAGCAGCTAAATTCTACTGTTATTTTCTATGACAGTCAAAGTGGAATACAATTGGCTAAGAATCCTATCTTTCACACAAGGACAAAACATATTGAGGTGAAATATCACTTTGTGCGTTAGAAGTTACAATCTGAAGATATAAGTATTGGACATTGTTCTACGTTATTACAAGTTGCTGATATATTTACAAAAGCTTTAAGTAAAGAAAAGTTTGAGACTTTTAGAGCCAAACTTGGCTTAGATTTGGTTATGTAAAAAGCCTTTACTTGTAATACTATCATGGAGGTATGTTCCATGAATAGAGTAAACTCTAAAACAAAGAAAGACGTTGATCATTGAGGGAGAGAGTTAAAATAGCAATGATCGACTTATACAGTGCTTTCTTATTTCGACGGCACCACGTGTGCTTAGTTCTAGAGTTATCGGGCCATCTTTCTTTTATGAGCCCCTTGAGTGCTTTTTAAGCAACTTATCTTTGTACTTACTTATGAGTTGAATATACAGTTAGATGAGAGTAATTCTGCTGTCTTGTCTTGTTGCACTTGACATTGTGTTGTGGTGACTGATCCGATCGGGTGTTTAAACTATGTTTTCTTAACTAAGACTTCTTAAATAGTGATGTCTTGCGAGAACTCTGACTGACTTGCAGAATCATCCTTGAGTTTCCCTTTGTCTTTATCCAATAAAGGTGGCACAGTCTTCAAATCAATCTTTTGAGGTGGAGTTTCCCATTTCAGGACCGTATTATAATGTTACTTAGCTTGCTTCTTCGTCATTGATCCTGTGATCCTGTCTTCCTTCCATATAACTGTTTTTGACGGTTTTGTTGTTGGTTCATTGGGAGTATTACACATTCCAATTCTGGTCGGATCCATGTGATTTAGAATCTGCTCATCAGTAAGTTCCGCATTGTCATCATAAGTCAAGGCATGACTCAAAAGATTGAGTTCATCTTCAATCGGGTCTGGTATGAGCTTCGTTGATATCCAAGCTACGTTCAACATGTTCAATGGAAAAGTGACCGGTGTATCCAAAGTTTGATCCAGTAATGAAATCTCGCTCAAGTCGGACTGATTATCTTGTTGACACATATATCCTGCTATACAATCAATTGTTGCAAGAGCTTGATTCCAGTTGACATTATCAGTTTGAGAGTCATAATGTACTCTCCAATTTTTTTACTGGTCGATCACATGTATGATCCATTGTTGATGAATCATCATCCTCTTTTTGAACCACTGGTTTGATAGTCCAAGTTATAAGATCAACTTTGACTACACGTTCACGATTTTCAAAAGTGACTTTCCCTGTACTCCAGTTATGAATTACTTGTGCAACTCGTAACCATGGGCGTCCTAGTAGGACTCGGTAGACATTTGGTGCTTCCGGTAAGTCCAACAAAAGTAATGACGAACTGAACTCTGGCAATTCTAACATGTATATCTTCAACCATTCCCCGTGGACGGACTGTCGTCTAATCAACCAACTTAATGGCAAAAGTCGCATGCTTTATCCTTGTAAGGCCCCATTTTGCACATAGCTTTGTAGAAATAAGGTTAACTCCTGAACCGCCATCTATCACGGCTGCTATGTTAGAAAATTGCTTATGTTGTATCGGTCGGGTGATATTTTTTTACTCACTTTCCCAAGTTGCTCTGACATGGAGTACTTCATTAAATTCTTCAAATCCAGCACAAAAAAGTGATTTTTGATGGACTTCTGGTTCAGCTTGAATTAATTTTTGCGCTAATACTTCTTTTGCTTTTGGCACCAACTTTAGAAACTCTCCCAACGTAAAATTGATCTTATTAGACAAGATATTCATGAGGAGTTCTGACTGCAATGCTTTCGGTTTAGTCATTTTGAAGGGTTATTCATGATGATGCAACTGAACATTCATATCTGTACATGGATTGTTTGGTGATTGCGTTGGTGAAGAATGAACTTCAGCTGCTGCTTTAGCGGCTTCAAGTTCCTCTTCTTCTTGCAAATGTTTAATCCATTGCCTCATATCCTAGTACCTTCTTTTTTCTACATGGAGATTTGGATAGAGTCCAGATGTTGTTGGTATATCAGTTAATGGTATAGAATCAACAAGGGATCTGTTATGTCGTTAAGAAAAATTCGAGTCTTGAAAAATTCAAGTTGTTACAAAAATTTGAGTCGATTGAAACATTTGAGTCATTGGAAAAATTTGAGACATTGAAAAAATTCAAGTCGTTTGAAAAAATCAGGTCATTTGTAAAATTCTGTCTTTTGAAAAAATTCGATTAATTGAAAAATTCGAGTTATTGGAAAAATATAATCATTTGAAAAAATTCGATCCATTACAAAAATTCTCTTCGTTCTGAAAAAAACTCGAGTCGTCTGAAAAATTTGAGTCATTGGAAAAATTCGAGTCTTTTCAAAAATTCGAGTCTTTCCAAAAAATTGACTCATCCCAAAAATTTGAGTCTTTGGCAAAATTCGAGTCAATGGAAAAAATCATGTCATTGACAAAATTTGGTCATTGGAAAAAAATTCGAGTCATTGGAAAAATACGATCCTTTGGAAAAATTCGATTCATTAAAAGAATTTGAGTTTTTCCATAAAATTCGAGTCTCGAAAAATTCAAGTTGTCCGAAAAATTTGAGGCTTTGAAAAAATTTGAGTCCCTGGAGAAATTCAAGTATTTTGAAAAATTCGAGTCTTTGAAAAAAATCGAGTCTTCCAAAAAATTCGAGGCTTTCGAAAAAATTCAAATTGTTTCGAAAAATCGTCATGCAATGTAATCCTTGACATTCATAACTAAAGTGATACTTTCAAATCAATTGAGTCCAAAAACACAAAAAAGTTTTTTATTGGCATTGGTAGAGCATACAATGAGGAAATATTTCCAAGATGGAGTCACATCCAAAGATGATCCCTTTACAACAACTTTTGAATGTTGAAATTTATATAAAACTCCAATCCATTTTTGTCCATTGGGTGATACATTGAATACATATATCAATCATTGTGTAAAAAAAAGTACATATAAGTGTAATCTCAAATGGAACTACATAAAACTTATGCAACTGAAAGATTATTGAAAATTTTAACCCATTGCATTCAATGTGCGAACCCACTTCTTTGACAACTCGGAAAGTCTCTTATAAATCGTATGTATATTTGCTTGAATGCTGCTTCAACAACAAATTGCTATATCTTGAACATGGAAAAGCGAGTCCTCTTTTTGTTGTGGGCTGGCTAATTTCAATTCTTTCTTCAAATAAGCATAATTATCATTTCAACCCCAATTACCGACTTTATTGTTGGATGCTGGAGGGTGGATCAACAATTCTCGTCAGCATCTGGGCTGAGATCTGTTGGATGCAAGTTGTACAGCTATGTCTAGAAATATTCCTGCCAGGGTAGTGCATACTTCAAAAAGATTTAATGTTCTCTGTGTTTTGAGGCTTGTGATTGCCGCTGCTAAGAGCCTCTGCATGCCGATTTTTAAAATGATACTTCCGATTTCACATGTCTTGATAAATTTTCCTTTGACATCTTCCATCCAACAAGCACACCATTGGTTGCAAGTGGGTTTTTCGAATTACGTATAATCAAGATGGCACAATCAACAAGTACAAGGCTAGGCTTTGTGCTAAAGGTTTTGCTCAAGTTTATGGACTTGATTATGAGAAGACTTTTGCTCCAGTTGCAAAGATGGTATCAATTAGAATCATAACTTCTCTTGTTTGTTTTTTTGATTGGCAAGTTCTTCAACTAGATGTCTCTAATGCATTTCTGAATGGGTATCTACAAGAAGAGATTTATATGGATCAGCCTATTGGGTTCATCCATGACAAAGAAAAAGTTTGTTTGCTCTTCAAGAGTTTATATGGATTGAAGCAAGCTCCAAGGTCATGGTATTCTCGACTTAACACCTTTCTTGAGTCACTAGGAATTCATCTTAGTAACTATGATCCTTCCTTATATGTCAAGTTTTTTGATAAAAATATTGTCATCCTTCTTATTTATGTTGATGATATCATTCTGACAGGAAGTTGTATCAAGTTAGTTGAGGAAACCAAGATTGCACTTGGAAAAGAGTTCAAGATGCAAGATCCTAGAAAAATTCACTATATTCTAGGATTAGAGATTGACTTTCTTAAACTTTTGTATGTCAATCCAAGTATGCTCTTTCAATGTTAAAGAAGTTCAATATGTTTAATTGTAAGAGTATAAAAACCCCTATGGAGCAAAATGTAATAGACTCTAACAAAGGTGATGAAAGATCCTTCGTGGACATCACACTTTTTAGAAGTCTTATAGGCTCCTTAATTTGGCTCACAATAACTAGACCTGACATAAGCTTTAGTGTTCATAAGTTGATCCAGGCTATGCAAAATCCTACTATTTATCATTGGAAAATGGCCAAGAGAGTGCTTAGATATATATCTTCAACTTTTGATTTTGGTTTATTGTATAAAAGTGAAGATCTTTCTATTATTGGTTATTCTGACTCGGATTTTGCAAGTGATAGAGCATATAAAAAATTTACAAGTGCTTATGTCATATATCTTGGAGGAAACTTGATATCTTGGCTTTCCAAAAAGCAAGATACTGTATAACTCTCATCATGTGAAGCTGAGTACAAGGCACTCACTACAACAACAAAGGAAGTGCTTTGGATCAAGAGGTTACTAGTGGAGCTAAAGATAATCATGGAAGAGGATCTACCTATGATCATGTGTGACAACATTTCAGCCCAAGCCCTTGCCAACAACCCGATATTCCATGCAAGGAGCAAGCATATCGAAGTTGCACACCACTTCGTGAGAGAGAAGCTCATTGGAGGTGAAATCAAATTGGAGCACATCGACACATCATTTGGTATTGCTGATATGCTCACCAAACATTTGAGCAAAAGTTCCTTCATCAAGCATAGAGCCAATCTTGGAGTTATACCAAGATCCATGTTCAAAATCAATATAGATTATTTTTAGGAGGAGTGTTAAAATTGAATCCATATTGATTTCTTGGCTTGCTACAAATATTGTACCATGCAAGTATGTAGTTCATAAATGCAAAATGTCAAGTTTGGCCCAAATAGAACTCGAGCTACATGAATATGTAATATCTAGATTGATGAGTACAACTTGCATATAGTTTGTAGACATAGAATTAGCAAAGTCATGCTTGTAGAAATGAGGCAATTCACATGCATTAATTGTAAGTGATCCATAGTGACATGCAAGGCATGCACAAAGTGTAATGGACACATGCATGATGATTTGGACATTTCTAGTTAGAACTAGCACACTTGTAAAAAGTTGGTAGAATTTCATGCATGGAAAGTGACAAATGTCACATAGACTCTAGATGTCACTTTAGATGTCATTTTGTAATGAATGGATGTGGTTCTACCTCAAGCTACCTCAAACTCCATAAATATGTGTAGCTCTCCTCACAATCAATGATGAAGAACCAAAGTTTTGTAGCTATCTCATGTCATTTTGGATCTAAACAATTTTGCTTGTTATCTCTCTACTTTTCTCTCTCTAACTCGTGTTGAAGCTAATGCTTATACACTAATATCTTGTACTTTTGCTCATTATTGATTCATTACTATCATATTCTGTTGCTTAGAATGCTAGATTGTGGTTAAGCCATTTCTTCTGAACTAGATCTTGTTAATCAATCTTGAATCGGGTTATTGTGCTAATCACAAAGCTTAATTAGATCCATCATACTTGTGGACATTCCCCACACATGTGAAATCTGGAAATTTTGTCAGGCAAGAGTGTAAGAAAGATTTTGGAATAATTGCTTAGAATGAAGAGCAAATGGTTTGAGATTGATTACCTGGATGGTGGCACCACTGGCGTACCAAAATGGGCCACTGACCTGCCAAGCAACATTGGAACTTTGCAAGATTGTAGCTATCCATGTCCATTGCACAAGAGCCTCTCACAAGTATGACATCAAAACTTAAATCCAACTCATATATATGGGGAAAGGCTTTTTGCAGTGTTGTTGGATTGGTGTTTTCTTTTTGTGTAGTTGTTGATGCAAATCAAGACTTGAAAAAAAAAAAAACTCACCAAGCAAACATAGATTGACAACATGATGGTTGAAAAGGACAAGAAATCCACAAGTACACGGACAGGAATATCTAAAGCTCGGATTGCTAAAGGAGCAACTGTAGGCTGTGGATTGATGTAGAAACTTTAAGAAATTGATGCACGATATTGTTAGCTATGAGACTACAATGCTCGCAATCAGCCTAGTCTTGATGCTTCTACCGGCTATTTTGAACCACTCTAAGCTTTGTACAGCTCCAAGTTGTATAGCTGCACATCATGTTGAAACAGAAGAAGAAATAGTCTCATACGTTTAGTGAAAACACGCAACATAAAAAGCTATATTGAATCTAGAACAAAAGTAGGCACAGATGCATCCTTTTCGCAAAATTTGTCCAAATGGACCGAAGTGCTGGAATGTTTGAGCATCCTTAGAACCAGTACATCGCTCTTCTGTTTTTTCTTGTTCTTGTTTTTTTGGAATGGAAACCATCATCCGAAGACCCAAAGGTTTGCTGCAAAATATACGCTCCAACATCCATGATTCCGACTCTGATTTTGATTTCGCTTTTGGTTTAGCATTAGAGAGTGGCATGATCGCACCACAATTTTGCTTCTGCTTTGCTCCCCCCTTTCTCCTGTTTCCGAGTTTGCAAGAAGATGCACTAAAGGAACATAAACCTCAACACAAAAATAAATCCCACACATACAGATATATCAGCAGAGGTTATTTCTTCTACGAAGATGAAAGAAATTGCATGCTAGAAGAGATCGAAGTCATTGAATGTTGGAAGTTATGGACCTAGTGCTAGTTTCTTGCAGCATCGAGTTGCTAGTAGCTACATCCATTTTGATTTACTTGTTATTGTAAGCTCCTCATTGCTAATTCACCGATCCCGATCTATGCGAAGATTCTGTTTGACTTGCAAGATATTCTAACGTTCCATTGTCACAAGTAAGTTGAATCCCTCGTAATTGAAAATAGTCCATAAACCAAAAATTTACATGATGTTTATGGCGTGTACAGTAAATTGGCATCCCAAATAGATTTCCAATCTACGATACAAATTCAGAGTGATAGTTTTCATCATGCATCGACGTACACTTATTTTCTGATAAGGTTCACAAGTCAATGGATGATCTTGGAGCTGCACATGAGGGGAACGACCGCTATGACAAGAAGGACCATTGTCAGCTGAAGATGAAAGAATAGATGGAGCATGCCAAGAACCCACACAAACATGACTAGATAATACATAGAACAATAGCTAGTGTGATAAATAGATTAGTAAAACTCGTGATTAGATAACTTTTCTTTTTATGCATGTCAAGTAGTGTGAACCGAAGGCTCTGAGTTTTATTTGGATCTACACCTTATGTATTTTTGTATTTTCAATACTTAAATATATGATCTCACTTTTGTCTGTAAGCGACGCATTGGATGCACTCTAATTGTCTTGTTTGATTAGCCTCTTGGTTTGTCTATCAATCTTGCAATTGTTTTCTTCTATGACTCTGATGCATGCTTTCACAGGCGTAATAGTGAATCTAACAAAGGGTTATGGGCCCACACCACATGTAGAAGATCGTAGCAAGCGATTGATCAGTCGCAAACTGTCTTGTCGTTGAAAGATTGATATCATTCAAACTGTTCACATAAATCCAAAGGAGATGGTGCAACAGTCAGAGAGTCGATCCATAGCTAAGTTGGAGGGAGACAACTACGAGAGTTGGTCGTGGAAGATGCAAATGTTGCTCGATGAGAAAGGCCTCTGGGAGATAGTCTTCGGGGAGGAAGAAGAGCCAGAACTGATGGGAGAGAGTACACCTGCTGTAGAGGTGGCATTTGCTGAGAAAAGTAAAGTCTACATGAACAGGGCCAAGCAGGCAAAGATTATGATTTGCCTAGCCCTGCTGCGTAGGTGAGGGATGAGAAAATAGCCAAAGGAATATGGCGTCTACTTAGGAACTTTTGTCAGGGAGCGGGCCTGACAACCAAGATTGTGTTGCAAAAGAAGCTGATCAATATGAGAGTAGGTGAAGGAGAACCTATCAGCTCATACATAGAGCAATTCAAAGATGTATATCGCAGACTGACTGTCTTAGACTTTTCCATAAAAAAGAAGGACGTGGCAGCCTTCTTTCTTGGAGGATTACCATCTTCTTTCGTGCCCACCATCGCGGCTATGGAGGCACAGTATGTTGATGAATCAGAAGACCTCCTGACCATGAACGTGGCCATAAAATGAATCACGCAATGCGAAATGAGGAGAGAGAAACTGTCTGGTACAACAAACCAAGAACACGCACTGATGATGAGAACCCCACCTAGCCGCACTGATCAGCACCATTCGGATAAGGCACATGAAGCGCATGCATACAAAGAAAGAAGAGATTCGAAAGAAGATGTTTCATATCTGATGCTACTGATCACATGGCAAAGGTCTGCCCATTGAAGGCAAAGCTAAAATCCTTACAGGTGAGGGAGGAGGCAAACGTCCTAGAGCAAGACAACACGAAGGATACTGCATCTACGAGTGATGAGAAATGTCTGATGACCAGACAAGTGTCTGAATTGACTCCGACAAAGAACAATAACGTCAAGATCATCAACAAAAGATGCCTGATGATTTGCTAGAAGTCCAACCCAAGAAAGGAAATGTCAGCAAGAAACGTCATGGCAATCACCAGCGACGATGATGAGACCACCTTCAATGACGACTAGTTCATCGACTCAGGGGCAACATCCCACATGACGCCTAGCCATGAATTGCTACAAAATTACAGGGAGATAAATCTGCCAATTCACATCATGCTTGGAGACAATGAGGCGATTGAGGCCAAAGACACTAGGGAGGTCCTGATCAGTCTGAACCCATGCATGAATGGGAGACTGTGGAAGGCTTTATATGTCCCAAGGCTTGGAAAGAACCTGATCTCAGTTATCAGACTGAATAGAAATGGTGTTGAAACCCGATTCAATGATGAGGTATGCCAAATCTTCATAGATGATCAGGAAGTGGCAAGGGCAGGCGTAAGCTCCGAAAACCTGTTCCGATTGAAGTGCAAGGCCATGAGAGTGGAGCAAGCAAATGTTGCAGAAACCACACAGATTGCTGGATCCACTCTCTGGCATGAGAGACTAGGACACACATCATTCAAGAAGTTTGGCAAGCTATTAAAGAACGGCTACAATATCGAAGGATGGAGCAAGACTGATGCTGTATTATGCAACAAATGTGAGGCCTGTTTGAAGGGGAAGATAACCAAGAAGCCATTTCCAAAGCATACCCAAAAGCCTGAAAGAAAATCCCTGGACCTGGTGCACAGCGACCTATGCGGGCCACTGGAAATCCTATCAGTCGGTGGGGGAAGATACTTCATGATGATAATAGATGACTGTTCCAGATATCGCTCAATGAAGGTCCTAAAGGTGAAATCCTAGACATTCGAATTCTTCAAAGAGTACGTAGCAGCATGTAGGCAACTGAAAGGAGTAGCTCCATCCGCTATCAGGAGTGATAATGCTTCTTGGTTTCCAAGGGGAGGCTCGAACCTGAGACCAAAGAAACTTTGGATGTCAAGCTAACCAACTAAGACAACCCCGTTGGTTCAGGAGTGATAATGCTTCTTGGTTTCCAAGGGGAGGCTCGAACCTGAGACCAAAGAAACTTTGGATGTCAAGCTAACCAACTGAGCCTAGGAGTGATAATGGCAGAGAGTTCATCGGAAAGGAGTTTGACAATTTTTGCAAAGAGAATGGGATTAGAAGAGAATTTATCTATCCCTACAATCCCCAACAAAATGGGTTAAGCGAGAGAATGAACAGAACCTTGTTAAACAACATGAGATGTATGCTTCATGCTAAAGGATTACCCAAGTCATTTTGGGGAGAGGCATTGGCCACAACTACTTATATCTACAATCACTTGTCTGCAAAAAGAATCCATTGGAAGACACCCACAAAAATATGTGCAAAAAGAATCCATTGGAAGACACCCACAGAAATATGGACTGGGAGGAAAGCAAATTTTGGGCATGTCAAAACTTTTGGATGCCTATGTCACATGTTGGTAGAAGGGCCTGGCAAACACAAGCTGGATCCTAGAGCTAGGCGAGGATTTTTTTGTTGGATATCTAGGAAATCAAAGGGGCTACGAAGTCCATGTCAGTTGTCGGCTGAATCAGAACCTCAACAAATAGAATTTTGAAATTCCGAAAGAAGGCTACTTGGTGTTTGCAGTCATTGTGCATTCAATCGGACACTGTTTGATAAACAGATTGAAGCATCAACTTTTCAGCAGTAGGGCGACCTTAGAGGAAGAGGATAAGCCTGTCAGAAAATTGTGAATAGGAAGCCAAGAGTAGTTTTCTAAGAAAATCCTTGGCCTAGGGTTTGAAAGCTCAAGAAAGCGGATTTCTCTCCATTCTAAATCATTTTGGAAGCTGTAAGAATCTAGGGGAGGGCATCCTGATCAGTTCTATAAGATCTAAAGTGGCCGTGGACAGCCGCGCTTCATCCGTGGAGCCATAAGCATTTTTGGTGGCAGCCATAGCTACAGGCCGTGGAAGAGAGAGAGATGGAGGAGGTCACGGGCTTGCTCGCGTGAGGAACCAAGAGAAACACGTAGCATTTTGAAGTGGACAGCGTTTGCAAGAGCTTCCATCAGTGTACAAAAGTGCTCAGAACCGTCGGATTGAGGAGATTGTGTATCCACGGTGGGAATTGTGTACAAGAAGGGCCACTAGATTGAAAGAACCGTTGGATGAAGGTTAAAGTGGGCCTTGAAGAACTGAAGTGCAATTCACATTGCAACTTCATTAAAAATTTTCAAAGTGAAAGTTGAGTTGGGTCCCAAGTTCATGAAAGGTGAAGTTTCTTCACTTTGAAGAAACAATTCAAAAATGAGAAAAGTCCCTATTTCTAGGTCCTTTGTCCGTTTTGACCCAAATGAAAGACTATAACCTCCAAACGAAGGGCACCCGGACGATCCCTGCAAGTACGGTACAACAAAACAGAGTGAGTGCAGCAGAGAAAGTGTTCGGAGTGTGCCAAAAGTGATTTCACCATTCCATTGGGCACGTAGTTGGGAGTGATGATTGAGTGCATTTCGGAAGGCGACACCGACTTGGCTTTCAATTTGGTGGAAAAGCGGCGAGTGGCCTGGTATCAAGTCATTATTTTTAACTTCTGACATCACTGTTGGCCTTGGCATACTGCTTTTAGCCTACGGCAGAAGTTTCAAGCAGTTTTGCAATGACAAACATGGGAGAGTCCATTTTGAGTGAAAGTAGCAAATTGGACGGGATTTTCAACTATGCAGTGTGGAAATTCAAAAATGAAAAACATACTGATGGAGAAAGACATGTGGGATGTCATCACAGGAGGAGAGAGAAGGCTGCCAAATGAAGCGGATATCAAAGTGTTCGACAAAAAGATGAGAAAAGCTTTGACCTTCATTAACTTGTCAGTGAAGGATCACATCATTACCCACATTTGTGATGCTGTTACACCCAGACATGCATGGGATGTGCTAAAGGAGCAGTTCGAGACGTCAAATCCGTCAAGAATCATGTTTCTAAAGTCAAAGTTGAATAGTGCCCGAATGGGGCAAGGAGAGCACATTCAGACGTACATGACCAGAATCAAGACAATGAGGGATGAACTGCATTCTATTGGTGAGTGCATATGTGATGTGGAGCTGGTGGACAATGCATTGTGCGGCATTGCAGAACCCTATCAGATGTTTGTGAGAGCGGAATAGCATCAAGAAAAAAGATTGCCAAACTTTGACGAGCTTATAGGAATCTTGATGCAGGAAGAGCAACGACGAGAAATGGTGAAAGCTAGACATCAAAATACTGACGATCAGTCACTTGCAACACGCCAAAAACAAGGCAAGGGCAAGGGCAAGAAGAAGTCTAAACATCAATTTGCCAAGACTCAGGAGGATGAGAGATCTTCCAGTAAGACCAAGAAGAAAGACAAGTGCTTCCATTGTGCTAAAAAAACCATTGGAAGAGTGAATGTCGCAAATTCCTGGCGGAACAAGACAAGGGGAAACCAAAGCAAGCAAGTAACCTTGTCGATGAGGGTGAGATTGGAGACTCTAGCATCTTCATATCTGCATTGTCATCTAATCAAGATGATCAAGCATGGTATATTGACTCGGGAGCCACAAGACACATGACAGATAACAAGAATTGGTTCAGTAGCTTGAAAGTGTTGGATAATGGAACGTCCATTTCACAAGCAAATGGTGATGTGTGCAAGATCAAGGGGATAGGCACCATTTCAATCCAACTACCTGATGGCAAAAGCAGGATGATTAGGGAGGTACTTTACGTACTAGGTTTGAAGAAAAATCTACTTTATGTTGGAGTCATTACTGATCAAAAGTTGAAAGTAGAATTTGCCCATGATCGTTGCCTTGTGAAGGATGTGAACCAAAAGTTCAAAGTTATTGCGGATGGAGTAAGGGAGCCCAATACTAAAATGTACAGGTTGAATGCTACAATTAAAGGACAACATGGACTTGTCTCGTCCATTCCATTGCAAACTGAGTTGAAGAGGCTTGGTCACTTGAACTTAGGAAGCCTCAGTTTGATGAGAAAATTGGAGATGGTAACATGATTGCCTACCATAGAAGACCACTTGAAATCGATGTGTGAATCATGTGTATATGGGAAGCAACATCGAGAGAAGTTCAATAAAAGTGGTGTTGCAAGGGCAAAGAACATCCTGGATTTGATCCACATAGATTTATGCTGGCCTATGAGGACTATGTCCTTAGGTAAAGCCTTCTATTTCTTGATCTTTATTGATGATATGTCACGTAAGACATGGATCTACTTCTTGAAGAAGAAATTGGATGCATTTGACAATATCAAGAGCTTCAAGGCATTGGTTGAAAATCAGACAGGTAGGAATATCAAAGTCCTAAGATCAGATAGTGGAGGTGAGTACAAGTCTAGTGACTTCAATGATCTTTGTGACCAATGTGGGATCAAAAGACAATTTACGCAAGCTCATACTCCTGCTCTCAATGGTGTAGCTGAGCGCAAGAATCGCACGATTGTGGAAAGTGCCAGATCTATGCTAGTTGAGATGAAACTACCAAAAGATTTTTGGTTAGAAGCATGTCATACGACAGTCTATCTTCAAAATAGAAGTCCTACCATTGCCATAGCAAAGATAACACCTAAGGAAGCATTCACGAAGAAGAAGCCAAAGGTGAACCACTTGCGAATCTTTGGATGTAAAGCCTTTTTACACATTCCTAAGGAAGAGAGACGTAAACTTGATGTAAAAGCTATCAACTATATATTCCTAGGATATGATGATCGTGTGAAGGGCTATAGATGTTTTGATCCAGTGGAAAACAAAATCCATGTAAGTCGTGATGTTATCTTTGATGAATCCAAGATGTATGAAGACGAGGATGCTGAGAAGATAGATACATCCAGCGGGAAAGATGGTATAGTGAGGATACCTCCTGATGATAATCCATTCATTGACCTTCCAAGTGATGAACATGAGAATCCATCTCAAGATACTACTACTCAACCTCTAGAGACAGGTTGGAGAGGTAGAGACAAACCTTTTGGTGCAAGAAGGATTGAAGTTGCAGGTGACAAATGCAAGAAGAAGGATGTACCATGGGATACATTTTCACCAGGAAGCCGATCACCTGACAGGAAGCTCCCTAAGTGGTTTAAGAGATTGTTGGAGAACCACGACATGGATGACTTTTCAGGATCATCTAGCCAGGGAGAGCTACGAAGATCAACAAGAGAGAAGACACAACTTGAAAGGTATGAAGCAAATTATGCTCTCTTATCTAGCATTATTCAAAGCAAAGAACCTTCGACTTATGGTGAAGCGAAGGATGATGACATTCGGGTCAAGGCCATGGGAGAGGAGATGGAGTCAATTGCTAAACATAATACATGGGACCTAGTAGAACCACCAGTTGGCAAGAAACCCATTGGTTGCAAATGAGTATACAGGACTAAGATGCAGATGGAAGTATAGCAAAGCACAAGGCAAGATTGGTGATCAAAGGGTATGCACAAAGTAAAGGCACTGACTATGAGGAGACCTTTGCACCAGTATGTAAGTGGAATACTCTACGTCTACTTGTTGTTTTAGCTTCACATTTCGGTTGGCCTTTGCATCAGATGGATGTGAAATCTGCTTTTCTAAATGGTGAGTAAGAAGAAGAGGTGTTCATGGATCAACCTGAAGGCTTTGTAGCGAAGGGACAGGAAAATAAAGTATGTCGCTTGAAGAAATGACTTTATTGTCTTAAATAGGCACCACATGCGTGGTATAGCAGGATTGATGCCTACTTTCGTTCAATGACTTGATTATTACGGGAAATAATCAAGAGATGATAGATATGATCAAGAAAGACCTCACAGAACAATTTGAGATGACAGATCTCAGCCTGATGCATTATTGCCTTGGAGTAGAGGTGTGGCAAAAAGGACACGAAGTGGGTTTAACATAGGTGAAGTATGTCAAAGAGTTGCTGCATAGGTTTAGGTTGCAGGATTGCAAACCAGTGTGTACTCTTATTGAACCAGGTAAAAAGCTTTCTAAGCTTGATGAGTCACAGTCATTTGATGCCACACTGTATAGGCAGTTAGTAGGGAGCTTGATTTACCTTACCACAACTAGACCAGATATATGCTATGTTGTTGGTATTGTAAGTCAGTTTATGGCAGCACGTACGAAAATGCATTGGAAGGCAGCTAAGCGCATTTTGCGTTATGTAAAAGGCACTTCAGATTATGGCTTGATTTATAGGAAGCATGAGGGTTTACCTAAGTTGTGTGGCTATGTGGATGCGGATTGGGGATGTGACTATGATGATCGTAGATCCACCACATGGTATGCATTCCAGCTTTGTGGCAGTTGCTTTTCCTGGTCTAGTAAGAGACAAAGTACAATTGCTCTTTCCACCACAGAAGCAGAGTATAAGGCAATGTGTAGTGCAGCACAAAAAGCTATACGGTTGAGACAAATTTTGGAAGAAGTTGGCATGAAGCAAAAAAATCCCATGACGTTACATAGCGACAGTCAAAGTGGCATTCAGCTAGCAAAGAATCCAGTGTTCCATGCGAGAACTAAACACATTGAGATTCAATATCACTTTATACGTGAGAGGCCATTGTTGAGTCGTGAAATTCATGTTGTTCATTGTAGTACGGAAGAACAACTAGCTGATATTTTCACTAAGCCACTTGTTAGAGAAAAGTTTGATAAGTTTAGATCAAAGCTTTATGTACTTAAAGTTTGTTGACTGTATAAAAAGCTATGTATATGACTTTATAAAAAGTAGACTCTACTTTAAGGGAGAGAGTTAGAATTAAAGTAGAATAACTGTGCTACTATACTGTGGGTCCTATCAGTTGATAAGGATCAGTTGGCCTCGCCACGAGGCAAGTCGACGGGACATGCGTCCCGCCAACGACAACCTGGGTCATGCATGGGTTGCCTGAGTGAACAACTATATGTACAATGCAATTTCATTTTGAGAAATACAGTTGCTATGTAAGCTTGATGTGGAGAGTGTTTTTATGTCTGTGTTACTGTGTAGCATGATCTGTGTTCTTGTTCGAAGCAAATTCTAAGTGATTGATCATTCTCAGATTGGGTAGACAGGTCATAGAGGCGGAGATAGTGACCAAGAAGAATATAGGGAGTAGAGTCCTTATTCCACGTATTTCTATAGTGCCAAGCGATTCAAACATATCATTTGAATTGCAAAGGGTCCAGTTTCCTATCAGAGTAGCATTTTCCATGACAATAAGCAAAGCACAGGGGCAAACTACGGACATGATTGGATTGTATTTGCCTCGGCCTGTGTTTAGTCATGGGTAGTTGTCTGTTTCATTTTCGAGAGTGCGAAATGCAGCAAGTCTTCGTGTGCTGATTACTGACAGGGACAATCGATTTACGGATGTGGATGGAGTGGCGAGAAGTGTTGTAGTTTGAAGTGATGTTTATGGTTTATGGTTTCAAGATGCAAGGTACAATTAGAGTTAGAATTGGAGTTAGACTTAGCATTTGGGATGTAGGATAGAGTTAGAGTTAGAGTTAGATTTGGAGAGAAAAATCTGTCAAATTTTGTACACTGAGAAGGTTGTGTAGAAGGAGGTTCTTGGATATAGTTAGGATTTTGAGTTCAGTATTTGATTTGACATTGTGTTTGTTTTTTTTTTTTTGTAGATTTCGTCAAGCAGGCTGTTGGAACGAGCGAGTATCTTCATTCCAACTTGATATTGACTATGTTTTAGGTAATTGCATTAAGTTAACGAGTGTGTATGTTTTTGCAGATGGTGTACACACATTCTCACACATAGCATACATGTACACATGCATACATAGATGCGAGATCGGCCACCATCCAAATCATCGGCCGCCACCTAGATCGGCCTTCATTGCTCATCAACGACGGGCACTCTTTACTAGTACACACACACACACACACACAATTATTTAAAGAGATATATCAGAGTCAATCAATCTGTAGAAGTGTGAATCAGAGTTCCTCCATGAACTCCATTGTATCAACTATTTGATTCCACAGAATTAGAGTTCATTAGAGAGAGTGAAAATAATTCAAGAAGTAGAGATGTTATTCAATCTATAACCAGCATAGTAGGATCACATCACATCGTGTATTATTACTATGAACCATTTCTGGGCACAAGATCATGATCTGATCGTTGTAATTACAACAACTAATACACAGATTCTCTATTTTTTTAATGTGTTTAGCACTGATGAATGCTTTCTGATAATTTCTTTCTCTACTGCTGATACGCGTTCCCACGACTCACTCGGAATATCTAACTTGAAGGACCAAATTAGCAAATAAAATTTTACATGACTTTTTCACACGTGTGAAAGTAGGATACATAAACAATTTTTAAGTTTGGTCCAAATTCACTTAGTCATGCAAAAAATCATTTTAAGCTTTACGTGGCAATTTTGGCCATTATGACTAGTTTAGGGCAGGTTTTTGAATAGGATTGGAAAAATGACCAGAGAGAGGAGAGAAAGTCATCACGTCAATTATAAATAGCAAGTAGATTGTGAAGGATGTAGAACCTAAGTAGCATTCCACTTTTGGAAGGCTTGGAGTAAATACTATCTCATCATTTTTGGTACTGATCTTCTACTTGAGAGTAGAATATATGCTTGATCTATCTCTATTGAAGAGTAGTAATAGATGATTTGTTGTTGTTTTACAGCCTATTTACATAGATTAAATTCATATCTCTTCAGCATTTGATTCTATTCAATTATATGTAGATCTTGATGAAACTAGATATTCTATGTGTATAATTATCTACGAATTTGACATTTGTTTTTGTGCATCTATGCCTAGGTCTATATTTTGGATCATTTTGGATCTTAAAATTTCACAATCACTTTGGAAGGTCAATATATACTTGTCATCTAGTGGAAAAAATCAAGCCCCTATTTTGTAGGGAATCTAGACAAGTTTGTGTTATAAGTTTGGTGACTCATCATAGGTCAATGAATCATTGCTTTGAGAGTTGGGGATGCTAGATTTAGGTCATAAATGAAGTGGAGAAGACTAAGAAACCGAGATTAGGCTGATTCATATGTACTTTTTGGGATTGATCATGAAACTAATGAGAAAACATGGATTTTTGTCTCTACATTGTGTATTTGAGATCATAGCTTGATGTACTTTGTGTTTTGGTTTATTTTACTAATCCTTAAGCACATTCAAGTTCTTTTATCGTAACTTCACACATGCAAGTCGGGAGAGATCCAAATCATTCATGTATGACCTTTGGAGCTCTACTCTTAAACTAGTCAATTCCATGCCTTTTATTTATCTAGAATAATTGAAACCTGTATAAATGTTTGAGTGAGTGATTGAGAATCTTTGGCATCCTTGATATTCAATACTATACGGGCTAAAACAGTCTCCAGGATCATGGATTTAAAGAATCGATTCATTATTTTTGGAACACAATATTATACCAAGTTCAATTGACATTAATGTATATTTCAAATTAATAACATCATCTTTTATTATGACTACATTGTATGTAAATAATACTTTACTTTTTAGTAATAATATTTCATTCTTAAAAAATTTCAAAGCTATGATGTCAAAATAATTCGTCATGACAAATTCAAATAAGCCCATTTCTACCTTGGCAGACAAATTTTTAGAGATTGAGCTAACATCAATCATGTCAAACAAGATTATGCTATAGATTATCGTGAAGATACCACAATAGCGATTGTGGTATCCCTACTCTGAGAGCAGGGCCAAAAATTCTCTATAGAGAATGCCGCATCAACAACATGTTACTATGCAATTTATTGTTGACATAGCACTAGGTTTCTTACTCGTAACCTATCATTGACGTGCACCCTTCGCTAGGAGGAAAAAAAAAAAAATCAAAATGCAATTACATAGTCATGTTGCCTACATGAGTAGGCCATTATGGTGCAAAATGTCATGTTGCATGCACAAGCAAGGCATAATGGGCCATTGTGCTCATGAATGTTCGAGAATCATCAGGAGTTTACCCTAGCTAGGGTAAAGCCCCCAGGCAAGGTTTTACAACCATTTGGGCACTTGTCCTCATGTAGCTCAAGCCTCAAGGGGCATACTCTATCTATCACCACTGTTTAGAAAAGTCGGCAAATAATAGAAATGGAATCGACATATTTCTTTAAAAACCAATCTCGTAAAAAAACTTACAAGAAATTGACTTTTTAGAATTTGACAGCTTTAAATGCAAGCAATCTTTTGTTTGTCATTTTGTGTATAGTAAAATAGGCAGATGCTTATAAAGATTAAATTACATAGGCTTCTCAATTTAATAAAATAATGTTCTAATGTAAGTTTCTAGCATTCTGCCGACAAGCAATGTGAGATGCAAGATCTAGGAGGCAAGAATTATAAAACACCGACGACCTCTAAAAACTTCATGGAATTGGAGGGAAATCCCAAAGAGGTTTCCGATTCATCATAGCATCATGTATGGGTAAAGTTGTTGACTACGGCCGGCAAGGCGTTGGCTTGAATCCCAACCGGCGCATAGTGATGTCTTAGGAGATTGCTTTTCACTTGGTGTACCCAAATGGTGTTGAGTTTCCCAACACAAGCATAGCTATCATCACCTACACATTTTTTGAATGTTAAAAGGCCCCTTAAAATGTAAGATACACACATTCTAGAATAAATGCTTCCCAACTTCCCAACCATTTCTAGAACAAAGAAGAAAGCTCGAAATTGGAATCCCCATCATGGTGACTTGAGTCCCTTACCGTTGGATAGTTCGGACACTGTCACGATTTTGCCACGTGCAAAGTTCAGGGCCATCGATGGTTGACAAGTGGCACCTCCCTTGGCATGCGGGCTGAAGCTTACCGTGTCCTCAAGAGCCAGCCATCCTCTTCGCTCCTTTCGTCTTCTCTTCGCTCTCTCTGCAGAAGATTCATCTGTCCGCCATCGCCATCGCCATCGCCATCGCCTCCTCCTCCTCCTCCTGCTATGCTTTGCGTCTCTGAATTGATTGCCTAGCTTTTGGTGTTGCTGCAAGTATCAATTGGTGTTGATTTGGTGCAGCTGGTGTTTGATCCATCCATTCACATGCTTCTTCTCCTGCAATTCTTTGCATTCTGAATTGCGACTCTAGGTTTTGGTGTTGCTGTTGCTGCTGCTGCGGGAAGTATCGATTGGTGTTAATCTGGTGCAGCTTGTGTTTGATCCATCCATTCGCCTGCTTCTTCTGCTGCAGTTCTTTGTGCTTCTGAATTGCTCCTCCAGTTTTTGGTGTTGCTGCTGCTGTGGGTAGGATCAATTGGTGTTAATTTGGTGATGGCTGACGATACGGAGCCAGGATTTGTGTTGAGCGTGTTGTACAGAGGCAAATCGATAGAGGTTTCCGCAGCCCCAAGCTCCAGGCTTGGCGATGTAGGCAATCAGCTTCTAGCAATCACTGGAGTGGCTCCTAACACATTGCGCCTCTTAATTCCTCAGGGTCGCCACCTTCCAGCTAGACTCATCCAACCCCTCTCCCAAGAATTCTCTAACCTCCCCTTGCGCCAGATCGGAATTTCTGAGGTATCATCTCCTTCCAGTTCCACTGTTTTTCCATTGGCTGAAATTGAGAGAATCAATCATGTATTCAATTCTGGTGTGAATGGGTCTTGATAGGGAAAACTGATAAAGATGATGGGTTCATCGGGTGAAGAAATACAAGCAGTGTTGCAACCTTCAACAAGTGGAGCCGACAGCAGAATTATAGGGTTTTCGGAAGAGGATGAAAGGGCAAAACATCGCACATCAAGAAATGCAGCTTCAAACAAATCTGTCTCAGACCGAATCGCTCTATTCGGCAAATTTAGGACACTTGAGCTTCCAGGGATTGAGGTTAGCCTCAAATCCCTTTTGGATTTGTGCTAGTTGACTTCAAGTAGTCGCTTTGACAGTTTTTTTTTAGCTCTCTGTTCTGTTTAGTTGTACTACTTTTCTGAGGTAGAGAGACTTATGGAAGCTCTAAATAGTATCAATTGTCATGGTAAACCATACTAAATGGTGGAGCCAGTGTTTAGCTTTTTTGCATATCACTACTAATCTTTTGAGAATTTCCACTCTCTTAATTGTTTTGTAATTTTGTTCTCATAGGGTAAGGGTTAGGGTTTTAAATCCTAGATGATTTGATCCTCGACAAGAAATCCTAGTTGGAGCAAATTTCTATTGTCATCAAGTTTCGAATTCTTAGTTGATTGTATATTGGGCAAGCATTTGCATCAACCCCTCATAGAACTGGAAATGTTGGATAAGGTGTGCCAAACCATCTGATCTTTTCTAATCAAACAATTGAAGAGCTGTAATATGGGTTTTTCTTAGTTCAAGGATGAACAAGTTTGAAGGTTATTGTTAAGATGAGTCCTTAAATTTTCCATCAGCATTGGACATGATCTTGCACTTTTTAAATGAATGTCATTGATGATAATCATCGAAGAAAGCATTAGAGGATGTCCAAGGTGTTGGGAATGAGGTGAAAACACGTGGACAGTCAAAAAATTCGACACAAGTTTGAATGTCCTGATCGCTTAGTATGTGTGACTATGTTTACTTAGATGGATCATCTGTCACAACAGAACCTACAATTAGATTGGTTGCAAGGTGTCAAGTGACAAGGACAACCATAGTGTTAGAAAGACCGAGGTGTTAGCGACAACCATGTTTGTACAGTTCGTCTCAATTAACAAGTGCACTATGGAGAATTGGAATATTTGATTGACAATCAAATTAAAAATAAGATCAATCATTCACACACGATACAATCGCATTTGATGAACGCAGAGTATATCAAAATATGTATGAATGTACAAAAAGATAGCTGTAAGTCAATCTACTTTAGTAGTGTAGAAGAAAAAAAGTCTGAGTTCTAAGGTCCCTAGGACATGGGAGGATTTTTGCAAGGCCTTCAATCCTAGATGACTTCGAGTTCTATCGTTTCATGCGACTATACAAGTGGGGAATTGGTTCCTTGACCAGTACTTGCAAGACTTCCAAGAGATATATTCTCGTTTTGGCCTTGGTAAAGTTGCATTTTATTTTGGGATTACCCAAAGATTTCAGCTTGAGATAAGGAGGAACTAGCCTCTTACCCTTGAGGACGCGGTTCATTATGCTCGCATATATGATGATACTCGTATAGTGCCTAGGCCTGAGCCTGTAGGGTAGCCTGGAGCAAAGGGAAAAAAGCCATTCTTTTCGAAGAAAGGAAAAGAAAAGGCGAAGGAGACTTCTTCAGGACCTAGTAGATCAAAGAAATGATCTACAATGGACCAAGAGACGTTTTTTAAAGTTAAAAGCGACAATTTGTGCTTTAACTAAATGGAGCCAGGTCATGTCGCAAAGGAATGCCCAAAGAAAGGGAAGAATGTTAAAGAGTTAAAGGGGCCTCTTTTAAGACGCCAGGCAACTCTAATATTTCTAGCATTGATTTAACCTTTGCTGCAAATTCTAGTTGTGAGCATTGCTGCATTAATACAATAGTTTTTGTCCCCCACAATCTTATTCAGATGAATGTGACCGAAGGTGGCCAAGCTGTAACAGTTTTGTTTGATGATGGCTCTTCACATAACTTTATTAAGTAAGATGTTGTAGAAGCTAAAGGTGGAAACAAGGCAAAGTGACCCTCGATACGTGGTCAAGCTGGCCACATGAGTAGAGAGCCAAGCATGGGGCCCGATAGTCCCACGTCTTCCTTTGCAAATTCGGGGATATAAATTTGCACAAAGTAGATATGATATATGGTAAAGATTGGAATTGGTAAAGAGTGGTTTTATGAGAGGAAAGAGTCACTAAAGAAAAATTATGTAACTCATAGTTTGTCGTTCTTGCATAACGGCTCACTCATAGAACTTAATGGAAATGCGGATATTTCTTCTCCTTATATGCTTTTTGCTTTGGAAATAGTTAAATGTACGAGTATTATGGATTGTAATTCTTATTTATGTTGGTTGAAGGATTTACCTATCAGGAGAATGCAATGCAACTTGCACTAATGTCTAATAATCTAAGGGTAGAGCAATCACTAGAAGGTGAGACTTTTAGAAAACTTAGGCATGAGTTTAGTGACGTTTTCCCAGACTAGTTGCCAGAGGGTCCTCCCCCCTCTCGGGGTTGTCGACCATGGCATAGAGCTTCTTCCCGGAAGCTCTCCCAGTCATTGTACCCTCATAGGATGAGCACAAAAGAAGTTTATATTTAAAGATGGCCCATGTAAGTCCTAGTAAGTCCCCTTGGGGGGCGCTAGTTTTATTAGTTAATAAAAGGATGGAGGAGTTCATCTCAGTGTAGACTATAAAAATTAAACAAACTAACTATTAAAAACAGATACCCCTTAACACGAATGGATGAACTGGTTGATTGATTACATAGTGCAAAGTACTTACTTCACTAAAATTGATTTGAGAACAGGGTATTATCAGATTCGTGTTAAGAGTGAGGATGTTGAGAAAATCGGGTTTAGGACAAGGTATGGCCATTATGAGTTTTTGGTCTTGCGATTTGGATTGACAAATGCTCCCTCGACCTTCTAGCAGATGATGAACGATCTTTTTCATCCATATGTGGGTAAGTTCATAATAGCTTACTTGGATGACATTCTCATCTATAGTAAGACCTTAGAGGAGCATCTTAGGATTTTCTTGAAGTTACTAAGACCGAAGAAGATTTACGTCAAGGAATCCAAATGTGAGTTCTTTCCGACAAGGCTAGTTTATCTCGGTCACATTATTTCGGACCTTGTGTTGGATAAAGTCCGTAAGATTTGTGAATGGCCTATTCTCCTAACCATCAAAGTGTTCGAAAACTGACTTGCTCATACAAGTAACCCAAGACAAGATTCCTATTGTGATGAAACATTAGCCAAACACATGAGAGAGAACACAAGTGATGGAAACTCCAACCATGTCCCATTGCAAATGAAGTAGGCTTTGGTCTATGTCAAAAGCCAAAGCAAAAAAAACCTAAAAGCAATCGCCTGATCAATGTCTCTACATATGATAAAAGCACTAACACCTATCTATAGCAATAACTTGTGCTCCAAATCAAGCACTAGAATCGCGAACTTGTCTAACTATAGTCTAACTAGAATTTTACTAAATATAGGTAAGGGCCCCTAGAATCAACACGCAGGCATGGCCCAATAAATGACAACATTAGGGTACTAATGTGGACACTAACTCTAACACTCCTTAACGTTTCCATTGTCAAGAATTATGCATAGCATGAGTATGCATACGTATCCTCCATGACGCTCATGTAATGAAGATCCTCAATTCTGATGTAGAATCCACGATCAACTTTGATCTCAATATCTTCATTACTCGATGTAGAACTTCCTTTGTATAGTGATGTAGAATTTCTTTTGAATGTTGATCCTTTTCATATGAACCTGCTTCATATGACTTCCCAATGTCTTGCTTTAGTCTTCATGTCCCTTTAGTGTATATGTGTGACCGCCATGAGTGCAACATATCACCTGACTTCTTTGAATCAAAGAACTTTGACTCCCCCTGAATCAAATAATGTAGACATGGTAACCTTTGCCTTAACTTCAAGAACTTTGCTTGAAGATTGACCCCCTTAGTCTTTTTTAACATCTTTCAAGCTACCACAAAGGATCTCACCAACATTCATAGAGAAAATGTAATCCTCTTTGATTGCCATAATACCGACATGACAACTAGTAGGAAATAGATCTTCAAATATCAACAACAAATCTCATACATCAACACCCATGTTAGAAACCTATACTTCATAAGTAGTTGGCTTTACTTGTGTTGATTCCTTGAATTGAATTCACTCAATTCTCCTGGTACTCTCATGAGTTATCACTTGTGATGGACTTGATGGACTTTAGTTGAACTACTCCCCTTGGATGTACACTTCATGTTTGCATTCCAACCACTCTCCAACAATGATACAAAGAGAATGTCATCCATGAACCCAACCAAATATGCAAGTAATAGAGCATCCCCAATAAAAAGATAAAACGTATACAATACTTCCTCACACAAAGTAATTGATACTCCCCCTCAAATACTTTCTGACACAAAGTACTTGACATATCTTTTTCATGGAATCTCCTACCTCTATCTCACACATAGAGTCACTTGCTCCAAACAACTTTTTAACTTGGAAAGCATCTCATCGTGACATCTATTTGTCTTGACACTTAGTCATATGCAAACTTCCCAACTGGTGTACGTCCACCTTCCTTGAAGAAACTTGTGTCACTTAAGAAGACAGCGAAGACTTATTTTATTCAATAACCTGTCAATTCATAGAAATGAAACATGTTGTTTTTCTTGAGGCTAAACAACAACCTATACTGTTGATTTTCATCGACTAATCAACAACCTTAGCTCCCAATCTTATAACAGAATCTACCACATGACGAAACATGAACTTACATAGATTCAAGAACTTGGAGAAACAATTTTTTTCGAACTCAAAATAGATTTTACTAGTATAATTGATCTCAGTTGGTACCACCACATGAACAATCAACTATGACTAGGATGTTATCCAAGAATTACTTGACAACCACAACAAACAATCACTTTGATTAATCATAAATCTCAAGTGATGCTAGTTCAGATAGACAAGAAAGTTTCTACAACATAATCAAGTTACTATGGCTTGAATAGGAACCAAACCGATACAACATAGAATGATGACCACAGTTTGCCATACGTATCACTTGTAGCAATGAATTTATCATTTTCCACCATGATAAGAAATTGTGAATCGATGAATCATTCTCTTGAATATCGATTTACCTATATAGACTCGTGGTCTATACTTCGCATGCAACTCCCTCTTAAGAGTTTGCACCTTTGTCGATTCCAACCTCGACAAAACCTTGTCCAATTTTAGAACTTCTGAAGTTGACCTTAAGTATGCTTGTTGGTAGCCGCTTTTTGCAGCTTTTGTGTCACTTACTCAAACTCCTGAAAGCTATGTCGACACCTTCGATCTACAAAATAGCTTGTTATGCGCTTATGCTGATCTCCATGAATCAAGCTGCATCAGCTACTCTGCAATGAACTTGATATTGGTATCAAGCTGTCACAACCTATGCCATTCAAAATATAGATGCATCCAATGGATTTGCATGTAGGTTTGTCAGGCAGAGATCAAACAGTAGTGATCAAAAGCCAGCAGCGATTAGGCTTCCTAAAGCTAGCGTTTTCAAGGTCTGTCAACGATCTAAACACCTTTGTAGCAGCGAACAAGTCAGTGGTTAACCTGCGAATCGTCAGTAGCAAACAGACTCAGGTCTTTCCTTCAGCGATCCAGAATCAGATCTGCAGCGTTATCCAGCTCTCAGGCCCGAATCATATCCAGCTCAACAATCTGGTTCTTAGTAATCATAGATTAGCCTGTAAACAACCAGCGAACTGCTTCCAATAGCAGTCCAGGTAATTTGATTCCATGCAGCTTCAGCCCTTCTCCTTGTAGCACCAAACCTTCTTCCACAAAGTTACCACTCTTGTAGATAAAGACCAAACTTGAGGGTTGGCTAGGGACACCACCTGCACCTGCTTTACTCATTTGAAGACGATGGCCAAATCAATCCCTTATGAATTGATTCTGTTCATTGGAGTATCTCGTTCTCTTGAATCTTGAACCACGCTGTGATAGCGTGTTAGAAAAACGACTTGCTCATACAAGTAACCCTCCTATTGTGATGAAACAATAGCCAAACACATGAGAGAGAACGCAAGTGATGGAAACTCCAACTATGTCTCATTCCAAATGAGGTAGGGCGCACTACATCCTAAATAGAACATGTCCTATGTCAAAAGCAAAAGCAATCGAAAAGTACCTTAAGCTCATTACAGAGGTATGATGCTACCTACGAGGTATGATGCTACCTACGTGAACGAGTATGTTTGGATTGAAGTACGCATCAAAGAATTGAAGTTTCAGTTGAGATCAAGCATCCTGACTGGATGGATGTACTGCAATTCATGGAGAGAAGGGGTGGGGGACTGTATTGGCTGCAAAGTTGTATTAATATTAAGCATTGGTATTTATGCAAGACAAGCAGTACTCCCACTGAAAGGCTGATCGCTTGAAATAGCAAAGAATACCTTTGACTATTCATAATTTGGACATGACATGACCCTTAAATTGAGCTTATTATTAAGCTACATTGTAGCAAGACAATATGATATGCATAGTGTTTAAGATAGGTTAATTAGCAACTAGAAAGCAAGTCAAATAGAATGTTCTTGACCTTTTACATGTCATCTGATCTTACATCGAGACATGCATAACTTCACCAGCCTATCAAGGCCGCGTCATGTGCTCATTGTGTATTGGTTGCCCAGAATCGCGTTTCTGAGAATGTTTTTTCCCAGAGTTGCGATTCTGGGCAACTATGACATAATTTTCCAAAACTGGACTGCATTGTTTCTGAAACTCCTAGCAAGCTCGGTAAGTTTACTCCTAAAAAACCCTTAAATTTCGTACCCATATTGCCCACAAATAAAAGATCTGCATTCGTGGAAACCCTATTGGGAAATCCTGGAATTCTGTCCGGATCACATTCCTGATTGTGGGCTGCAACCAATGTTGCAGTGGATCGCGATCCACTGCAAAAACGTTCAGAAATGTCAGCAATCCACGACCCGGATCACCAGATTTTTTTTTTTGGGGAAAAAAGACTAATGATTTTTTGATAGTTTAGTTAACAATAAATGAACTCGGAAATCATCAATGAATGCATCAGTAGAACAACGTATTGATAAATTGGAAAGAGGCAAAAATAACATTGCATAGAGGCTAGAGCCATATTGATCCGGCTAATTATAGAGATAGAGTATTTTGTTGAGCATGTTGAGTTGACTCACGTTTTTATCACAAAATCTGAGATGGGTGCTTATGCTTGATAATTGTTGTCGGTTTGCTGTCATTCAATACAGTTCCATGTGATTTCATTTCACATAATACAGAACTAGAGATGTTCGATAAAGAATCACTTAATGGCCTAAAATTGGACCGCACTACTCTTGGAACTCCGAGTAAACTAGATAAGTGAATGGCTCTTGAAAACACCTTTAATCTGATACCCTCACCTCCAAAAAAAAACAAAAAGATTTACGTTCCGGGAAATCCTAATTGGATTCCCCGGATCACGTTCCAGATTGCGTTCCAGAACACATTCTGGATCGCGTTCCGGAACAGAACGTGCAACATAGGCTGCAACTATGACAATTATATATATGTATGACTATATATATAATTGCTTCACTTAGGACAGTACTAATCAAGACTGAGGAAAATTTCTTGTATGGAATGCATAGTAAGAAGTTTATTACGGAATCAATCCTCATTCACTTTGCTATATCTTATTACTACTAGTTAATAGCATGCTACTGGCAGAACATTCTTGCATAGTGAACAGTTGAGGTTGGTTTCAACATAATATGGACTTCAGGTTACAAGATAAGAAATGGTCTTGGATTTGACAGGTGATGTCTGATCAGTAAAGAGGATAAGCATCACATTTTTAAGCTCATTTTGAAATCAATCTTTTATTTGTAGAGTATTAGCTTCCGCTTTGGCAGCATAGTTCTTTGATGATGACGTGCTCCATGCCAACTGTTTCTTTGGTTTGACAGTTATCTCCACCACCATCAAAAGCTATGGAGCTCATGCATAGACTGGCTCGTGATCCTGGTGTAATTGCAGTTATGAAGAAGGTATTACTTTGTAAATCTAGAGGTGAAGATTTTCCTTTGATCTTTTGGTTCCAGAAAGGTTAAGTATATGTATGTACGGCGCTACCTTTCTATCAAGTAAACATGTGTCAAAAAAATCTATGCAAAACTTCCATACACGGTCAGGTCGATGTGTATTTATGTTTTTTGGTGTACGTTTTGGCTGTTGACTTGATTTTCAGCATGGGTGGAAAGTAGGAATCATGTCGGAGTTGGCACCTGAAGGCTATGTCGGTATCAGTCCAAAGTGTCTTCTAGGATTCAATAAGGTACTCCTGGTTTTTCAACAAGTATTTACTTAATTTACTTAGTGCCTCACAGATGTTCACAAGATAACTAATGCCAACAGTTATGGTGTGAGAATTTGCTTTTGTCTCTTGATGAACCAATCACTAAGCTGGGTATAACTCTCAGAATCATGGAGAAGAGATTTCATTGCGTCTTCGAACTGATGACTTGAAGGGATTTCGAAAGTATGAAAGTATCAAGAAGACCCTTATGCACGAGCTTGTGAGTGTCCTTGGTATACTTTCAGTTGAATTAGCAGGCCTGTTTGATGGAGTATGTTCAGTCCATGCCTGAAAAGTAGATAGTTGCATCCATTAGCCAATACAAAGAGGGGATCAGTGAACTCCTTATCTATGATTCCTTTGTGGATGGGGTGTAATGTTTTTGAACGCAGGCACACATGGTTTATGGGGAGCATGATGAGGATTTTCATAGGTTGGATAAGCAGGTCTGATGATTCTTGATTGTGTGCTTTGTTGAATACATTTTGTTTGCAATTGATGAGGTAACTAGACATTTTTGTGTAGACATAAAGCAGCAAGGCAGGTGAGAACTTTTGTCGAGTGTAGAGATTTTATCTCATTGAGACACTAATGGTATGCATTATATGGCGTTTCAGCTGAATAAAGAAGTACTTGACCTTGATTGGACAAAGGGAACAAAACATACGCTGAGTGTTGGCCGGAATTCTACAGAGAATATGGATGAAGATAGTTTAGGTCCAAATCAGAGGTTGTCTGCAGGTTTTAGACTGGGGGGTAACCTGGATGCAGCTGCTAGCAGAAGTGCTCAAACTGCAGCAGCTGCTGCTGCATTGGCCAGGCTTAGCAACCACCAGGAATTGAAAAATATGGATAATCTTCCAAACCACCTGCAAAATTCAAGCGCTGAAAGTATCAACGTCCCTCCAATCAATCAACAAGGTAGTTCACAATTTGGAGTTATCAATCAATATTATGAGATTTAGAGGCAGATTAAGAGATAAGTGCAGTTGTTAGTGCAGCTATTCTTTTGTGAGTGATGCATATGTCTGAAGTAACCTTTGATATCAACACTTCTGCTAGTCCAAATATTTGTACGATTTGATTCTTGATGATAGGGATGGATCCTCACGCAATTTCTGATGAGATTGAGAAGAGCTTGGAACCAGATCCTGATGATACGAATACCACCACCTTTGGAGAGAATTTAGTGCTGAAGGATGCAATTAATGAAAGAACAACCATAGCTACTCGTTTACAGAGAGAAATCTTGAAACTTAAGCAACAAGCAAGTCCTGCAGAAGTTGACGTAGTGCTTCGAACTCTGTCAACCATTATCGGGTACATCCATGTGCTCTCTCTCTCTCTCTCTCTCTCTCTCTCTCTCTCAAGTAGAACTTTTTCCTACAACAATAGGTCTCAAATACTGAAGCTGGCATTTATTTTTCACGCTCACTCTTCAATGTAACTTGCTATTTGAACAATATGACTTTGCTATATCTTAAGAATCAATTCCTTAAAAACATATTCTTCCTCTTTGATCCTAAAAAAGACGAGGTCTTTAGTGATTCTGGTTTGACTGTCTTCAGGAACGCATTAAAACATCCGGATGATGCCAAATTTCACCGTTTGAGAATGGTATTATTCTTGTTTGCTCTATGACCTGAGCTGGAGGCTGTACATTTACATCTATGTATAGTTGTGGTTTCTTTTAACTGTTTGAACCTGCATAATGTTGTAAGTTCTTGAACTGATATTTGAGGTTTTCTTGGATCTTTGGATGTGGTTTTTGATGTGCAGAAGAATTCTTCTTTTCAGCAACGAGTTGCAAGATTCCAAGGTATAATAAGTATTATTTGCTGCCTGCATGTATTTCTTTTCTATTGTGTCAGTCAACTGTTTATTGTTTTTGTTTAATTTTTAGAATGATATTAGCTCTGAAAGCTAGGGCAGTTGTCATTTTATGTTTGCAGTGTTCATATTAGATGGAAGGTCGCAGGTTTTTGAATTTTGTTTAACCAGTTGCGATCCTGTTTTATTATCTATTCAGTAGCTAGTTCTGTCATAGACATGGTTGTCAATAATGTCAGGCTTTCGATTGTATTCTGCTGAAATATTTGGTCCTTTGAACTTTCTGAATGCTCTGTTCTCTCAGAGGACCTACTCTGATTTGCAGCTTGGTTTGTGAGATGAAATTGGCAGTTTTTTAGTTGGAAATTGACTTGGAACTTTGAACTGAGATGACTTTGAATGCATCTACAGCTGCTTTGGAAGTGCTGCGATTGGTGGGCTTTTCAGAAGCATTGTGTCAGGTTGAAGGAGTGAGAGAAGAATGTCTGATTTTGAATAGCAATGACCATGGGTTGCTATCACTAGCTAACTCTTCTATACAAACTTTCCTGATTTAAGCAACATGGAATATCTTGTCAATAAGGAGCAACCAGATTTTACATCTCTTCAGCTACGCATTGGATTGCATTAAGGGTTATTTTAGCTCCAAATCATCTGACTTGCTGCCCTTTGTCAGATGTGCAATATCTGATATGGCAGCATACTTAATCGTTCTTTGTGAATCCAAGCATGCCATTCCAGTTATGATCAAAGCATCACAACTAGCTCAATACACGTGTGTTCTACCAAATCAGAAGCTACATGGCAAGAGCTTATATTTTAACTTTTTCTTTTGAAGCTGAAGCGCCTTCTTTAGCCCGTCCATAGTGTTACAAAAGACAAATCACAAATAATTTGTCCTACTATGTTGAATGCGATCTTAAGTCCTATTTGGGCATGCGTATCTTTCGTCCATGTAATTAGTGGTTACTAGATGTACTATAGATATATTTTTATAACCTAGTTCCAATGTTGCTTGGGGAGTGGTGTTATTTCTTTTAGCTCTTGTGATTTTGTAACTATTATTAGTAACATCTTGTTCAGTTATTTTTACATTGTCTATGGATATTTTTGTCATTTTAATCTCTTTTAATTCTTCCATAGTCAATTCCTTATATTTTAGGTTATACTTGGTTAACCATCTACACATGAACAATAAAGGATTTTGTGATCAATTCCAAAGAAGTATTTCATTAGAATCCAATTTCCAGTGAGATGTTGATATTCCTTGATCAATCAAAAATCTCTCAACCATCTATTTTTCATGTACATGTGAATCTATATATATACTAAAAGAATTTGGGTTTCCGGGTAGCTCACGCTGCTGCTCGTCACGCTCTGGCAGGGGTGAGCTGCCCGGGAACCTCTTTTTTGAAATTGTTTGAAATGAGTATTCATCAAGCCACTTTGAGTGAAACAGAGGTCTTCCAAGCACTTACTCATGGGAGAACGGGTATTTTGCAAGATCTGAAGTAGTAACCAGCTATACTTGTGCATCAACACTATTTCCATCTCTAGTAAAGTGTCATGTAATTATCATGACATTGCAAACTTGTTGGGCATGCAATTTGATGCCATTTGAAAAAAGTACGCAAACTGGATACTCGTATGATGGCCAAGCCTTAGATTGGTGTTTTTCTCGACGTAAAGGGTAAGAAGCCTTTCTTTTCAAAGAGAGAGAGAGAGAGAGAGAGAGAGAGAGAGAGAGAGAGAGAGAGAGCAGCAGTTTGGACTGGGATTAGGCGAGGGGAGAAAGGATTTCGAGAACATGTATATGTCAATGATTGATATTATGCTATCAATCTAACAAGCTAACCATCAAATTGATTCATAGTAGTTGAAAGAGAGAACATACCATATCCCAATTAGCACACGTATAAATTGTATATTCAAAGAGAGAAAAGTACATATAGGACATTCACAATTTTGGAGTTGTTGCATGGCAAAATAGACCTCGTTATGGGACGCGTGTCTTGACTTTGCATCTATACGTGCGCTAAACGCAGCACTCATATTGCATGAACGAAATAAAGTGAAGAATTTCTAAAACCGAAAATTCATGTGTCCAATGTCTAGATAAATAGGACTTATATAGTTAACACTCTCCCTGAAGTCCTAATTCATATCGCATACAAAATGTTTTTCTCTAAAAAATTCAAATTTATCAACATTAAAAGATTGAGTATCCTTGCTAGCTGATCTTACGTCCTACAATGCACTACATCAATTTCACTAGATAGCAGTTTTTTTTAATAAAATGATATTTAATTTCTATGTGCTTAGAACGTGTATGGAATACATGATTTTCAGCTAGCTAGATAGCAGTTTGACTATCGCACTTGATCATCGTGGGCTTACTTTGCAAGATGCCAATACCTTCCATCATTTTTCTCAACCAAATTGTTTCTTGTAGTCCCTTTTCCACGCCTCCCTAAGTGTGGCTTTAGAGGCTTAGAATGAGATGTATGGATCTACAACCGAGTAAGTGTCATGTGTAGTACGAGTTTGGATCCAATGGAGAGAGAGGGTAAAACTAGTAGGAGTGAAAACCTAGGCTACTAAGGGTGTCACAATCTTAGTGTGAGATCTAAAAGTGGAATGGAGCCTAGATTTGGGGTGTTGTTAATCTTTTTTGTTTTTTGTTTTTTTGGTTTTTTGGGGTTTTTTTTGTTATCTAGGCATCAATGGCTCTAGATCTTTTCCTCATGAGGTGATCTTCTCAAGGGAGGTGAACGATATATTGGAACATCCTATCTACAGTTTTAATGATCTCTTATTGGTGAATGTGGATCTAACACCTATTTTGCATGCATGTGGATCTTATGGATTTAGTTTGACAAGAACTAAATGTGATGAATGCTTGTGCTAATGGTAGTGCTTGAATCTAATAACATGACTAACAACAATACAAGCATTCAACATCCATAAAAGATCACATACACACAAAATGGGAGGCCCTTCGACAATGGAAGTAGGAAGGAGAGGAGATTCTCTCTCTCTCTCTCTCTCTCTCTCTCTCTCTCTCTCTCTCTCTCTCTCTCTCTCTCTCTCTCTCTCTCTCTCTCTCTCTCTCTCTCTCTCTCTCTCTCTCTCTCTCTCTCTCTCTCTCTCTCTCTCTCTTCTTGCAAATGAAAAGATTCACAAAAAAAGTGTCACATGCCCTTTCATAGACAAGGCTAGGGTGTCCAAATTGCAATCTATCAGAGGTTGCATGCGACTTTCTAAATCAGAAATCTGAATTGAATGTTGTCTTTCTGTTTGTTTAGTACCAAAAATCTGCCTTTTTGAAACATGCATTGATTTGCATGCAATGTTAGTGTGGAAATTGAAAATCAGAGCTCTGAAATAGAGTCACTTTTTGCATGCACTGTCAGTTTGCGGACTGAAAGTTGTTTTGAATTTCATGGTAGTTTCTGAATTGAAAATATGAAATGCACCTGCTTTTGCATGGACTGTTACCGTCAAAACTGAAATTTATTTGTTGGAAATCTTTTTGGTCTCTGATCAGTTTAGAGTTATGTTGTAATCAGACGAACAATTTCTTGTAAAACTGTCATGCTAGTTTCTGAATTTCTGAAATGCATGTGTTTTTCTACTCAGACGTACAATTTTCTACAAAACTCATCTTTGTGTTATCAAGAATCAATTCCAAGCTATGTTGTTTCGAAGTTTTCGTGCTACAGCAACGATTGCAACTCAAAAAGTCAAAACTTGTCAAATTCTTCAAGTATTTTCTGTTAGAAATAAATGACTATGCTAAAGTTAATCCATAGGTTACTTTGACCCAAAAGGTCAAGATTTTTGTAACCATGGGTATTTAGTTATTTAGGCCATCTTAAGTTTGTCTTAAGTTCAGTTGGCCCAATTTTGGTCATGTACTGACACGTGGGTCCTTAGGGGTCTAATTTTGTTTAGGGGCCTTACCTTGACTTTTGGGGGTGCCCTACATTTAATAAGTGGTTAGCCTTAGGGTTTGGTGGCATTTGGTCACATCCAGGTAGAGTACTTAGATGCTCATTGTGTATTCCATTTTTACAATTTGGCTAAGCATTGCTCTCCATTGCTCTTGTTGTTGTTTTCTCTCTCTCTCTCTCTCTCTCTCTCTCTCTCTCTCTCTCTCTCTCTCTCTCTCTCTCTCTCTCTCTCTCAGAGTTGGGGCGCCCAGCCTCTTCTCTCTTGTTTTCTGTGGAGATTGATTGATAACTAGATCCTGGTGACTTGACTCTTGCTTTCCTACATGGTATCAGAGCTACCGGATCTGCAGCAAGCTTGTTTGTTGGTGCCCTACCAGAAGAGGAGCTTCTTTGTTTTTTATTGTGAAATTTCAACATCTTGTTGATCTTTTCAAGTGGAGTTTAGCTGGCAGATATTGTACGCGAACCTCTGGATGATGTTGCTTGGCTTTGGCTGATGGTTGCGCCTTGGCCTTGGTCTCGCGTCTCAGCAGCAGCATCCGTCTGCCCTTGGTCTTGGCCTTCGGACCCTTGATCTGGTTGAGATCCCCCTACTGCTTGTTGGCTCTGATCTTGGCTGGTACTAGCCTGTGCAGCGTCAAAATTAGGTGGCGGTGGAATTACCACAGGGGTGGGCTGGGCCTTCGCGTCCATAAATTTTTGGCACGCCTTGAAGGCTTGCTTGGCCTGGGCGAGCTCATGAGTTGCGCTTGCCCGATACTTGTTGAACTCTGCCTGGTAGCTGTTTAAGGTTTGGCTATAAACCTGCACCTGACATCGTAGAAGATTCATCTCTGATTGAGAAAGCGGCCTTGAGTCCGGTGCAGGTTGAGCTAACTAGACGAGCTTTTCGTCTTGTAGGGCTTTGACCTCCGTCCCCATGCGCGTATTCTCTGCTTTCAAAAGGGTAAGTTGCGTCTGGATGGGGCAAACCGTTGGGACGCTTCAGCTTGAAGCTTTCGCACCTTCGTGGAGGCCTCAGTCAGTGCGTTGGAGAGGCTTTGGATATATTTGTTGAGGCCCTCCTCCTTCTGCTGCAGCTTGGAAATCTCCTGGTGCCCTGGTTGTTTGTGTTGCTGAGCCAAAATCAGCTCTTGCTGCAGCTTGGTGAGGTCTACTCGCAGTTGTGTATTACTTGTCGCCAGGTGTAGTACCCTGCTTTCCAGAATAGCTTTGGCCGCTACCACATCCAAGATGTATTTCTCCAGAGTTTGGTACGCCGTCGATAGTTCTGTGGGAGCAGCCGGTACACTAGCACTGGCAAGGGCTTGTGTTGTATCGACCCGGACGACTTGTGGAATCCCGTCGTCATTATTTTCTATCAGGTTCTCATTGGACCTGATGCCATCTGGGGTGGTAGGATCAACCCGATATGGCGATGGTACAAACACTGTTTGGACAAATGCGTCATTAGACAATGGTTGGTTGCCCTCGGCAACCTTTGTTGGCAAAGCGGGTGGGGTTTGAGAAATAACTGTGGAAACAAGGGTGAGAATGGGAGGAACAGAGGGAAACTGGAGGGTGGTGTGGAGTATGGAAGAAGGTGAAGATGGAGCAGAAAGTGTCTGGCATGGGGGTGAAAATTTGATAACTTGCATCCATGCCAGAGTGTCGGGGGACAGTTGTGAATCAGAAGGATTGAATGTGAGAGGAGCAACGGTAGTGACAAGAGTGATGGAAGAGGTGATGGTGATGGATGGAGTTGTGGATAATGGAATAGAGATAGGAGTGGTATCAACAGAGGAAACATGGATGGACACAGAAACAGATATGGATACAGCAGGGAGAGAGGTAGCGACAACAGAGATCAGAGTGGGGGGTTGCACAGAAGAGGAAGTGGCGGTGGTTGATGGAGTGGTTAGTGCGGTAGTGGAGACACGTCTTCGGGTAACAGTGGAGATGTGGATGTAGAGGTAGCGCCACACATTCGTTTGCTAGCCGTTGTGTTAATAACTGCAGGTTGGGAGGAGGTAGATGCTTGAGATGGCAGATAAAGGTTAGTATGTGGCACAAGTGTAGACATGAGGGATGAGCATTGGAAACCGCACACTTTCACCTCGAGAAGTGCGCAACAAAGTTACACAATATGGGACCTGCTACGATACGGTCACGGTTGTTGGGTTTAATGGAAAGGGTTAGCTCACAAATGAGGAAGCTATGCCAGTCGTATGGCACAATGGAGGGGTTAGGAAATTCTAGAAATGATTCCACTATCTGACTCAACAGCTTAGACTGGATTCTGTCCTTGCAAAATGTTGAAATGACTATAAAGTTATTCAACAAATGCGCAGCTGCCTGTATGACGGGTTCTATGATAGCTTCTATCAGGTAACCATTGTTAGTCTGGATGGGGATTTCGGGTGCAGTCTGGGTGATGAAAGGTTAGATCAAACCTTTGGCGTAGCGATGGGAGATGGGTTGACGATCACCGGACATAATGCCAATAGTGACCATCAAGTCGACGTTAATCCTGACCTTGTACGTGGTACCTTGGTACAAGAAGTGGAAACGAGCCTTGTCCTCGTCCCAAGTGGCGTAAGCGTGAAGGGCGAGGCCCATGTTAATCTCATAATTGAAAAGCGCCGAGTAAAAACCCATTGCTTCTAGAAGTGGACCGGCTGTCTGCAGCCATGGTTGGATCAGAGTGTCAGAGGGTAAAGGCCAAATCTGTGTGGCCTTAAGGATTTCACGTATGATCACATGTTTGGTGCCAGAGTCTTCAGAGGATGAGGAGGCCATGTGAGCAGTGATGATTAGAGGTCGAAAAAGTAAGAAAAACAGTGGAGAATGGAAAAAGATGTGGAAACGGTAGAAAACTGAGAATAACGAGTGTTGGATGACAAGGAGTGTAGTTCAGAGCGCAGATCGGTGTTCAGTATAATCAGATGACAGCTGGTAGAAAGTTTGGTTGCAAACGGAAAACTTAGTAATTTCAGAGTAAATTTCAGCAGAGCTTCGCTAGCAAAGGTGACAAATGATTCAAATTCAGCACTTATATAGCAGAATTTAGAGTGCGTATTAGGTGAAATCCACTTTCCCTTGCTCAGTTCCACCCAAATTTTGGCAGACACTTTTTTCACAAAATTCTAAGACCTCAGGGAAGTCTACGAGAGTTTAGAAGGTGATTTGACTACTATGCGAAGGTTCTGCGAGGGTTCCGGCTGTTTGCGAGGGTTCAACTCTCGCAGGAAGTGATCTCTCGCACAACTTGGTTCTGTGATTGGATTTTCAAGATCAGACCATGTAGGCAGGCTAATTTCAATGCTCTGATTCCATTTAGGCACCTTGCGAGGGTTGGTAAGATGATCTTGATGCTCTGCGAGGGTTCTGAAAATTTAGCTTCTGAAAACTCTCGCATACACTTAAAAATGATGATTTCTCCATCAAGAACTCTCGCAGAGATATTCATGGATGCATCTAGGTCAGATCTGGTGACTGTCCAATTTTCAAGAGCTATCTCCCAGGGGATCTCAAAAAATCATGAAAAAAGTGCTCTTTTAGAGTGTTTTTTGACAAGATCTCGAGATTTTCTGATTTTTAACTTTTGTAATCTGGTAATCAGCTTCATCCAGACTTGATTTGACTGCTGGTGGTTCTCTAGAAGTTCTGATGGATTTTTGGTAGTAGATCCATCAGTCAATCTGATGATCTACTTCCTTTTTTATCCTATCTGGATCTGGATCCTCCTTGGATTCTGATGGATTTTTCCGATCTTGCCAGATCTGGCTGAATCTTGATGGATCTAGTTTGATTTGGCTTGATCTCCTTAGATCTAGCGGTGATGCCATAGCAGATTAGCTTTTTGTAACGTGCCACCCCCAATCTGGATCTGTCTTACTATGGTGGCCAATACTTGTGCAACCAGCTACCGTTGATGGGTGTGTTGAATGGCGTCTCATCTAGCTTTTCTAAGTTCACGGCTCCATGATTAAGAATTTCCTTGATACTATAAGGACCTTCGCCAGTGAATTTTAACTTTCCCTTGATCACCTTGGTTTTATACATCAGGACCAGATCTCCTGAACAAAGATCCTTCTTTTGTAATCTGCGATCATGCCAAGCTTTGCGTCTTTCCTTTTCAGCTGCCAGAGCATGCACAACTAGTAAGCGTGTTTCACAGAGTTTATGCAGAGCTTCGTGGCATAGCTATAGAGATTTGGACTCATTAAGATGTTGCACGGTGGCAATCCTAATGAAGGAGCTAAAAACTCTACTAGCATCACAGCATCCTGACCATATACCAATTGGAAGGGTGTTGATCAGTGCTTCCTTTATATGCTGTCATGAATGCCCATAGTGCAGCATGCAACTTGTGTTCCCAATCTGATCTGCTAGCTTCAACAGTTCTCGTGAGCACGCTACACAGGATCTTATTGGATGATTCTGCTTGCCCATTACCACGAGGATAATAAGGTGTACTAGTTTTGTGGATCATGAAGAATTCCTCCAACAGGTCCTTGATGGTCTCGTTTATGAAATGGCTTCTGCGATCACTGACTAGCTCCACCGGGCATCCGAAGCGCACAATGATATTTTCATAAAGGAACTTGGCAGTGGTCCTAGCATCAGCTACTCTTACTGCCTTGGCTTCGACCCATTTGGTGAGGTAGTCTGTGGCTACGATTATATTGAGCCTTGGAACTCCTTGCTGCAGGGTGAATTGGACCGATATAATCCAATCTCCATTTTTCAAACGGTGCTTGGGCTAAGAGTTGGTGCAGTAGATCATAGTTCAATCTCGTTGGTCTCCTTGCCCTTTGGCACACATCACACTTTTTCAAGTATTCCTCCGTATCTTTATGAATCGTTGGCCACCAACATCCTGATTGCAGGATCTTGCGAACTGTAATGTCAGATGCAAAATGACCCCCACCCATGCCTTCATGTGAAAGCAAAATGATCTGGGTGATCTCATGAGGAAGAATACACCGCCAAAGAATTCCATCAAGACCTCTTCAGTACAACTGGCCGACAATCAACTGATAAGGTCTAGCCTTCAAGATCAATTTCCACTGTTCCGCCTTTGGTAGTGATTTGTCTGGTTGGCCCCACATTAGATATTCAAAAATGTCGGTAGACCATTCTGGTACTATGTCCACGTAAAATAAGACAGCATCTGCCAACTCATCGTCGGGTTGGATTGCAATCTCCTTTCCCTTGATTCGTGACACATGATCTGCCATGTAGTGTTGTTTTCCCTTGCGAACTACTATCCAAAAATCAAACTCCAATAACAGAAGTAGCCATCTGGTGATTCTTCCGGTGTTGCAAGTCTTATTAACGAGATAGAGCAAGGGTTGATGGTCCGTATAAAAAGCAAAATGTGTGGCCATCAAGTAATGTCGAAATTTCTTAACCGCATAGATCATTGCCAGTGCTTCCCACTCGGTGGTTGAATAGTTCATTTCGGTATCACTAAGCTGTGGGCTTGCAAACCGGATTGGAAAATCCTTTTTGTGTTCACCTGGCTGGATTAAGACTGCTCCAACTACATACTTTGATGCGTCCGTATGCACGTGAAACTCAATGGACCAATTGGGTGGGCGTAAGATTGGTGCTGAAACCAATGCATTCTTAAGCTTTTGGAAAGCCTTTAGGGCCTCCTCATTCCAATGTGGATCATTGTGAGTTCGTAGATTGGTCTGGCTAACTCCACAAAATCAAGAATGAAGATCCTATAATAGTTAGCATGACCCATGAAAATGTAGACCTCGCGGATCGTCCCCGGTGGTGGTAGATCAATAATGATTCTGATCTTTGATACATCTGTGGCGATCCTGTGTCTTGACATTATATGGCCGAGAATCAAGCCATGTGTCACCCAGAATTGACATTTTTCTGGATTCAGGGAGATCTGGTATTCGTGGCATTTTTGTAACACCTTCTCCAAATTGGATAAGTGTTCTGAATCTGGTCCATGCACGCATAGATCGTCCAAGAAAATTTCTAGAAATTTTTGCAAATAATCTTTGAATGCCGCCTACATGACTCGCTGGAAAGTGCTTGGGGCCTTGCAAAGTCTGAATGGCATCACTTTATAGGCATAGGTTCCCCATTCCGTGGCAAATGCTGTCTTGTGCTAGTCCTGGGGGGCTATTTTCACTTGGTTGTAGCTGCTGAAGCCGTCGAGAAAACTTTAGGCTTCGGTGCCAGCTACCCTATCGAGGATACTTTCCGTAAATGGTAAAGGAAAATGTTCCTTTTTGGTGATTGCATTTAGTGCCTTCAGATTCACACAAATCCGCATTTTGCCATTCTTCTTGGGTACTATAACTATCGGCGATACCCATTCCGTGTGCTCGATCTCATAAATGAAATCTGTATCCATCAGCTTTTGCAACTCCTGCTTGATCAGTTCTGTATAATTCAGCGGCTCACCTTGGGGACTGCTCCATCCACCAAGGGTATGGTATGTTGGACTACTATGGGCAGAATGTCCTTTAGAAACTATAGCTCCAGGCAAAACAGTCTTTATATTCCACCAACAAGAATCGAAGTCTCTTGAACTACGTGGGTGTTAACTGCTCTCCCACATGCACTATCTTTTCTTCTTCTCCTGGCTCCGCAAGATTCATCGGCTGTGTTCGCGCAGGTCCCTCGAAGACTTGTTCCGCTGGTGTCTGACTTTGATCAGGTTCTCGCTAGGCTTGCGGCATCATGATTACCACATTGTCCAAAGTATAATTCTTGAAAGTATCAGGCATCTCGTGAACTGGAGCTCCTCGAGATTCCTCTTTCAGCATATTGATCTTGGCCCAACTGGTCATTTTTTGATTTTCTGTCACCTGCGTAAAAAATGACGCTGTATCGGAGTCCAACTGGATTGACTTTAAGGAATCCAACACCTTCTTTTTGCTCTTTTCTGTCATTTTGGTGGGTTCATCCTTGTTGTCTTTCTTTGGGACTATCGTGACATTCGTCTCATGGTTGCGAATATCAACGTCCACTGTAGCTATCTCCTATTCGGGTAGGTCACTCCATCGGATCACTTGGTTGTAGCGTTGCTTCAACTGATTCTTCTTATTCGCAGGTGCCTTGGGTGGATCGATCATTGAGACTTTCACCATAGCAAACTTTTGTGGTGGTTGAGCTAGTACCTTCTTGGTTCCGTAATGATATGGGTCCATGTGGTGTAGGACCTGTTCATCAATCACCTCAATCTCCTTATTATAAGTTAGAGCATGTTGCCAAGGGACTAGATCATCGTCCACTGGGTTCTCAATAGGCTCCGCTGACAGCCATGCTACGTTTATCATATTCACCCCAAATGTGATTGGTGTGTCCATAGTGTAACATTTGGATGAAGATGTACTAGGTTCTGGATCTGATTCATATTGATATGCCTGGCAGTCAATAGTTGCTAATGCATCTGTCCATCTCACGACATCCATCTCTGAATGATAGTGACCTCCCTTGGCTGGTCTTGGGCGATCAATCGTATGATCTATCGTGGATGATTTGTCATCAGCCTTGGGTGCAATAGGTTTCACCGCCCATGTGGTTGGATCAACCTTTACAGCCTGTTCTCTGTTCTCGAAGGTGAGTTTCCCTGTATCCCAGTTGTGTACTACTTGCGCAGTCCTCAACCATGGTCTTCCTAGTAAAACACGGTATGCAGATGGAGATTCAGGTATATCCATGACTATAAAAGATCACAAACTGCATGTCTGCTATCTTTATGGAGATATCGGCAACTACACCTTTTGGTTTCACATAGGATTGATCTGTTGGCTTGATGGCGAATCTTGCTGGCTTCAGTCCATGTAAACCCCATTTTTCATATAAAGTAGTGGAGATCAGATTGACACCCGATCCTCCATCTACCACTGCCACCTCGTCCTCGTATCTCTTGTGTTCGATTGGCAAAGTGATGTTGTGTTCCTCACTTTCCCATGCTGCTCCGATGTGGAGGACGTTATTTGTTTCATCATAGTCCGCACAATATATGGGCTCAGGCGCTACTGGCTCCTCATCCGCTTTGGCCCATTCAGTAGAAGGCTTTTCGCTTGTGGTGCAATCCGTAGTAGTTCTCCGAGTGGTAAACTAACATGGCTTGACAGTAAAAGTGTGAGCCTTTTAGTGCGTGGTTCCTCGGGCTCCACCATGTGAAAAGGTGGTTCATGTTGGTGCAACCGATCATTCTGATCAGTGCGCAGTGGTGAGCCCGCTTGCGATTCCCGTTCGACGCCAACTGGAGGTCCTGTGGGATTATCTCTTTCTTGTTCTTTTTCCTTTGCTTGTGCTTTATGTACCCAGTGTCTTATTTTCTGGTACTGCCTTCTCTCTTCCCTCACATTTGGATATGGCGCTGAAGTTGAGGATTGGTCGTTAATGACCGATGGTGGTGGTGAGGGAGCCACTTCCTTCCTCTTTTGTGCTCGCGTAATAGCTAACACAAGAGCGTGGAATTGTCGACCTTCCGATGGCATCCCTTCTGGAACTGTTGGTTGCTGTATGGCAATGAGATTAAGAGGTGCACTGGTTCCAGGTTTAAATGGACAATTCTTGTAATAGTGTCCATAACCGCATTCTCGGTAGGAGGTTGTATATTGTCCCTTGTAGGGACATTCTGCTATTCTGTGTTCTTCGTCGCATCCGTAGCAGCCGTAATTTCTTTCGCCTTGGCACTGAGTTTGAGCTTCATAGGCCGAAACATATTCATTTATGGTAGGATCCATAAATGGTTCATCTGGTCTGTACCATTGTTGCTGCTCAGGTTGAGGTGGCATTTGCATCTCTGGTCCTGCTGTTGTCAGATTTACATGGGCCACTTGTTGATTGGCTGGCCTTGGTGGAGCAGGTAAGGCCATATGCTGTGGTTGATTTGGTGCGCCGTACCTTGGTGCCGCGTTGGGTGCCCCTTGATGATAAGGATATGAAGTTTGATAAGGACTTCTCTTCTGTTGAACAATCTGGGGGTTAAACGGGCAAAATGCCGTATCGTGCGATGTTGCATTGCACAGACGACAGAATCTATGTGTCAGTCTCAAATTTTGCTTTAGGACTAGACACTCATTCGTTGTATGGTTTTGCGTGCATACTGAACACCATACATTCTCCCGTCGAGGATACTGCAGCTAGTTTGGTTCTGGTTGATGTGGAGTTACTGTTACAGTTCCCTGTAAGGCTTTCAATTTTTGGTCAAACTGCACCGTAAGTTGCTCCATCTGCTGTTTGTGTAATTTTGTCATTTGCTCCAACAGTAGTTCTGTGGATAGAGTGGATGCGTTTGATGATGATGATGCGATCGAGGGAGTAGGAGTGTGGGTGGAAGGATATTCGTCATCAGATCCCTCATCCTCTTCCATGATGGCATCTTCCATAGCTTCTTGTAGAGTAGCGTACCGCTCCCATCATTTCAGTTCTCTTCTGATGCTTCATGGTAGTCCGGCTAAGAACCACATGATCACCACGTGATCGGGAGTTAGGGCTGCACTGCACTCGGATCATAGATGTTTGACCCGTTCAATATAGTCCCAAACCCAGGTGGATTTTTCTTCCTCTGACAGGTTGAAAAACCAATCCTGAGCCACTACCAGTAAGGACATAGGGAATAACATCAGCTTCTCCGTAGGTGTCCGTTTGCCGTAGATTTCACAAGCTTGCTCGTAGATCTGGAGGAATCAGATGGGATCTGATGATCCGTCGTCTTTTGGTATTTCCATCCGTGGTGCTCTCCGGACTACTTGCAAGGGAGTGACAGGTATGGGTTGGCCCATTGGATCCATTGGTGCTGGTTCCGGTTCTGCCTCTTGTTGCACAGTTGCTAATCTGGGAAGGTGTGGTGCCTGATTTGCTATCCTTCGTACTATTGATCATCCCAATCTCAGATTCATTCGATGGTGGGTTCCAAAGTGATTGGATCTTGCTTATACAGTAGAATGCAGTCTGGATCTTTAAGGATCTGATCGACCGAAAGTGAATTTTAGGCCTTTTACGGTGGTTTTTCCTTGATAACTTTTTACTCCTTGCACTGATTGACTGATATTTTGATAGTAGCTGGATCTGATGCAGATCTTTCCACTAATCTGGTCTGCGAGGGTTATCTTGTGCGAGGGTTGGCTGTGCAAGGGTTCTTTAGTTGTTTTTGCAGGTAAAAAACTTGATATCTTTCAGATCTCTGGGAAGTAACTCTCGCAAGGTTCATAGTAGCTGGATCTGGGTCAGATCTCACTATAGAATTCTCTGCAAGAGCTAACTCTTGCAAGAAGTGAAAATTTCATTGTCTGCGAGGGTTCAAAACCACTTTTTTGGCTTGATCTTCACCAGATCTTCACACTAACTTTCGCAGGCTTCATCACTGATGTAAATTGACATTTTGAATCGATTGAGAGGGTCTGCGAGAGTTCTTACTGGAAGGATTTGCTGGATCTTCATTTTTTATTGATTTTTTAGCACTTAGATCCAATTTTCTGCTCACTGAAATTAGACTAACTCTCGCAAGCTCTTTTGTGTCCTGGTCTCACTGAGATGGAAATTTTGAATCTTCTACGAGAGTTCTTGACCACTGGAACTGAAAATTTTGCTGTCTGCGAGGGTTCACTGGTACTTTCTCGTCTTTTTATCACTGAGAACTCTCGCACACGCACTTAGATATCAAACTAACTCTCGCAAGCTTCTCTGTGTCCTGGTCTCACTGAGATGGAACTTCAGAGGGCTCTACAAGAGTTCTTATGAAGATTTGAATTTTTTTGGATTCTTTCAAGGGTTTTTTGAATTTTTTATGATCTTTCTCTGATTTTTACAATCTGCTTGGAACTAACTCTCGCAGGCTTCTATGCAGGTCTCGGACAGTACCTTGCAGCTGCTGCCAGTCATGCAAGGGTTAATTCTTACTGATTCTGGAGATATAAAAATCTGATGAGATTTTAAGCTCTTTTTCCCTCCAAAATGCAGATTGGTGTGTTTTTTGGATTTTTTGGCTGGTTGGTTTGGGTTTCAAGCCCTTAGAGGTTGTTCATGGCCTCCTCTACCCTCTCACAGTCCAAACACAAAAAAAATACAGAAAACTAACTCTAAACTCCCAAAAATCTACCTAAACTACTCTAAAAAGCAAGAAAATAGCTAAAATGCAGCTAAACTAGTTAGTGGAAACCTATCTCTGGCAACGGCGCCACTGTAGGGTCGAAGATCTCACGTAGTATAGCCCTCCCGCTTGTCAACAAAGGTTAGATCACTGGATAGGTACCTAACTATGCATAGATGGTACTTTTAGTTAGTTTTCTACTTTCTCCCTTAACTCTACTCACCACTAACACTATTCTCCTTTAACTCTACTCCTCTACACTAGCATTCATCATGATTTGGGTGAAGGGAAGGGATAGAAAAGAAGAGATTGAGAAGAGAAGAGAGAAAGAGAGAGAGATAGAGAGTGAGGGTGGAGGTTAGCTCAAATGCACATTATACTTGCTAAAGGAGAAACATAAACTACTGAAACCAAAAAGCATGAACTTGAAAGCAATTGAAAACAACAAGAGCAATAGCAAGCATTGAATTGCAAATGAGGATGCTTCTCTTCCAAAATTGGTAGAGTTTCCTCCTTCTCATTAAGCATCAAAATAGTGTACAAATGGTGCCTTTTTATAAAATGGGGAAGGCCCTTGCCCCTCAATCCTATTGGCTAATATTCACAATGATCCTATTTATTCATCTTGGACCCAACTTGATCCAAAGGTCCACAAAAAGTACATTAGAAATCACAAGATTCATGTGAGTCCCAATTTGGACCCAACTCTAAAAAGTAATCTCTAAGTTTAAAAATGACATTGGGCCTCTAGTTTTATTTTAATTCCAAGGCCCAAGTCATGTTTATTTTATTTACAACTTTATTTGCGTGCTCATTGGGCCATGGGCTTATACACGCAGGATGCCATGCCCTCGCAACACATTTTATTGGATGATGTTATTTATTTACACTCTGTTGGGAATACGCCCAACATTGGAGTTGGCTGAATTGTGGCACGCAAGGTTTGGGCATCTCAACTTTGCAAGTTTGAAGAAGCTAAAGACATTTAATATGGTAGAAGACATTCCTACTATTGAGCAGCCGAAAGGGCATGTTTTCAAAGATTTTCTAGCAATGGTGGAAAATCAATTTGGGCATTCTTTGAAGACCCTATGCACTAATCGAGGAGGGGAATACATTAAGAATACGTTCGGTGCATTTCTTTGAGAAAAGAGGATTGTACATCAAATGACAACTCCCTATACACCTCAACAAAATGGTGTTGCCGAGTGAAAGAATCGCACACTTGAGGAGATGGCTCGTTGCATGCTCAAAGCAAAGGGGTTGTCTCACAAGTTTTGGGCTGAAGCGGTTATAATGGCAACATACATAAGCAATTGTTGTCCTACTAAAGCATTGAAAGTATTAACTCTTATGAAGTTTGGTATGGAAAGAAGCCTACAATCTCTCACTTTCACATTTTTGGTTGTACGACTTATGCTTTTGTTCCAAATAAACTTTGTACGAAGCTTGAGGATAAAGGAGTTAAATGCATTTTTGTTGGCTATAGTAGTGAAAGCAAAGGCTATAGGCTGTTCAATTTGAGCACTAACAAGATTATTGTTAGTCGTGATGTGCATTTTGATGAAAAGAATTCATTGGATGTGGCCCCAACTCATATCTTAAAAGGGGGCAACCCACATAGTGTGAATGTTAAAGTTTTTCTAGATTTGGTACCATCTTCTATTGCTGGAGATAAGGGGCAACAATCAACCAGTTTCAATCTGCCCAACACCTCATCAAGTTTAGCGCCTAATGTCCATCAATAATCGCTCGTTGTTGCTCATAATCAGCCTGCAGGAATTGTTGGACAACAAGGACCAGTTTTGGAAGATCTTGGACAACCAAGTGTGGTGTCGGAGGATCTTGGACAACAAATTGTAAGAAGAGACATGGCTATTGGACATGCCAAAACAGTCCCACGGTGGATGTTGTCGACTTTGTGAGACAACAAAGTAAGTTCGTTTTATGATGGAAAGACACGTGCCTCTACAAAATCAGTGGACTATGCTGATTTTTCAGATTTTGCTCTTACATCTCATGGAGATGTTGCAGAAGAACCTGTTTTCTATGAGCAGGCCAAGGGAGTAAAACGTTGGGAGGATGCAATGCAAGATGAGTATGACTCACTCATGAAGAACCAAATTTGGATTCTTGTTGATCTTCCTCATGGGAAGAAGGCAATTGGTTCTAAATGGGTATACAAAATCAAGTATAAGACAGATGGCACCATTGAAAGGTACAAGGCAAGGCTCGTTGCTAAAGGCTATGCTCAGCAAAAGAGGATTGATTATGAGGAGACTTTTTCTCCTACTGCTCGGATGACTACCGTGAGGGTAGTAACCTCTTTGGCTACCCACTTTGGTTGGTGTTTGCGGCAACTTGACATAAAGACAACATTCCTCAATGGTGATCTCAATGAGGAAGTGTACCTTCAACAACCTGCTGGTTTTTTGGTTGAAGGCCAAGAAAATAAAGTTTGTCTTCTCAAGAAGGCACTTTATGGACTGAAGCAAGCTCCGAGGATGTGGTATCAAAAGATACATGCCTACTTTTGTGATCGAGGGTTTACTAATAGTCCTAGCGAATCTACTCTTTATGTCAAGCATACTTCAAATTATATCATCATTATTTTGCTTTATGTTGATGATATTATTATTACGGAAAGTAATGGACAGCAGATTGGTGCCGTAATACTTGATTTTGGTATGGTTTTTGAAACCTCAGATTTAGACCTATTGCACTTTTATCTTGGTCTTGAATTTGTACAAGAAGGGGCTGGAATTTTCATCTCTCAAAAAGGCTACATTGGGCAGATTTTAAAGCGGTTCAAGATGGAAGATTGCAAGCCGGTTGCTACACCTATGGAGACAGGTCTGAAATTAAGTATTGCAAGCCAGTTGCTACACCTATGGAGACAGGTCTGAAATTGAGTAGTCAAGGCAATGGTGAATCATTTGACACTACTTTATATTGTCAAGCTATTGGCTGTCTCATTTACCTATGTAATTCAAGACCGAACATTTCTTATAGTGTCTCACTCATGAGTCAATTCATGCATGCCCCGATGACATCACATTGGAAAGCATTGAAGAGGATCGTTCAATATCTTCAAGGAACAAGAAGTCATGGACTGGTTTTTCCTACTTGTGATGATGCATGTTTGGTTGGTTTTAGTGACTCAGATTGGAGTGGAGATCAAGACACTAGACGCTCTACAAGTGGACATTGCTTTTTCTTTGAAAATTTTGCAATTTTGTGATCAAGTAAAAAGCAGCCCACTATTGCTACTTCTTCTAGTGAGGCAGAATATAGAGCGATATTTTTAGCCACAACAGAGTGTTTATGGCTGAGAAGAGTACTTGTTGACATGAAGTTTGGCGAGCCCTCAGTCACTCTTATCTTGAGTGATAGTCAAAGTGCTATTGCCATTGCACGGAATCTTGTTTTTCATGCGAGGATGAAGCACATCGAGATCCATTATCACTTTGTTCAGGAGAGACTTCATGATGGCAACATTTTACTTGAATATTGTCCTACGGATGATAATATTGCGGACCTCTTCACTAAGGCATTGCCTAGAGTCAGATTTGAAGCTTTCTGCAAAGCTTTAAATTTGATACCACGTGTTGGTTTTGTTACATAGTGAAGATTTCAGTTTTTGCATTGTCATTTAAGGAGGGTGTTAGAAATAAATGACTATGCTAAAGTTAATCCATATGTTACTTTGACCCAAAAGGTCGAGATTTGTGTAACCATGGATATTTAGTTATTTAGGCCATCTTAAGTTTGCCTTAAGTTCAGTTGGACCCAATTTTGGTCATGTACTGACTCGTGGGTCCTTAGGGGTCTAATTTTGTTTAGAGGCCCTACCTTGACTTTTGGGGGTGCCCTACATTTAGTAAGTGGTTAACCTTAGGGTCTGGTGGCATTTGGTCACATCCAGGTAGAGTACTTAGATGCTCATTGTGTATTCCATTTTTACATTTTGGCTAAGCATTGCTCTCCATTGCTCTTGTTGTTGATTTCTCTCTCTCTCTCTCTCTCTCTCTCTCTCTCTCTCTCTCTCTCTCTCTCTCTCTCTCTCTCTCTCTCTCTCTCTCTCTCTCTCTCTCTCTCAGATTTGGGCGCCCAGCCTCTTCTCTCTTGTTTTTTGTGGAGATTGATTGATAACTAGATCTTGGTGACTTGACTCTTGACTTTTGGGGGTGCCCTACATTTAGTAAGTGGTTAACCTTAGGGTTTGGTGGCATTTGGTCACATCCAGGTAACTCTCTCTCTCTCTCTCTCTCTCTCTCTCTCTCTCTCTCTCTCTCTCTCTCTCTCTCTCTCTCTCTCTCTGATTTGGGCACCCACCCTCTTCTCTCTTGTTTTATGTGGAGATTGATTGATAACTAGATCTTGGTGACTTGACTCTTGATTTCCTACATTTCCAGTCATGTTTTTCAAAACAATATGAAATTACAATTGTTCTGAAGTTTTTATATGCATGCGAGGGAGGAAAAATTATGAGATTCCATGCAAAGATTAGGAGAGCATTTTAGTAGAATTTGTTTGAAGAGGTTAATGCGTGTTTTTGAAATCGTTTCTTTTCCAGTATTACGATTCATCTCCTAAAATAACAGATTTAAAGTTGTTCTATACGTCGTAACAATAATAATTTATATTTTTGGAATGATTTTCTATTAAATGTAAGCACGATTTGTTGCTTCAATTAACAAAGATCAAGAATCAACAATTCGAACTAGGAACTAGTTGATAACTTGTATGGCTCCATGCCTCCCCTCCTCGAATTCTTTGTAAGACTCTCAAATTACGGATCTTTTGTTAACAGAATCTACAACCATCTTCATCTACTCAATGATTGTTCATATAATAGACTACGATGTACAAGTAGCTTCTGCCTTTTGATTTCACAGAGTGGTATAAGAGATTTATTTGGATAGAAAGGAATTGCTAGTTGGATGAGGTTCGAACATATGTGAAACTCTACAATATTCGGATTAATTAACTTCTTGGACATGAATAGCAAAAAATTTCAAAATGACAATCATTAGAAGAATAGATTAACAATTTTAATTTACAATGTTTCTTTTTTCGTTATAATTTAAAAAATAGAGTTAAAGATTAAAACTCTAGAATTTGAACTAGGAACTAATGGTAACTTGCATAGTTTTTTTGAATTTGTGACGAGATTGATGCATTCATTTGGTAGTTTTCTTCAGGCTTCTGGATTTCAAAATGACAATCATTAGAAAAATAGATTAACAATTTTAATTTATAGTTTTTCTTTTTTTGATATAATTTACAAAATAGAATTAAAGATTAAAACTCCAGAATCTGAACTAGGAGCTAAATGGTAACTTGCATAGTTTCTTCAAACTTGTGACAATAATAATGCATTGATTTGGTAGTTTTCTTCATTTTTTTCTTAGGCCTTCTAAAATAAGACAATTGTGTGAAAAGTACAGTACTAAGGACTATAAATGGATCTTTGGATGATCCACAAGGTTGATTGTGTGCTTGTTAAACAATCTATCAGATACTAGTAATCAGAAAACATGTTCTAGTTTAGCAGCTTGATAGAAAACAAGTAGAGACAATCAGAGCATTGATCAAAAACTATAATCCAAGTTCCCACGTGTGAAAATCAGGCTGTAGTACGGCCTGTAGACAGATTTTGAAGTGTGTCAAAGCTGGGTTTCATTGGAATCAATAGCAATCACAATACATAGAGAGAAAACTCGAGTTGCTCCTTGAGGCTCCAAAAAGTTTCTATCTTCTCACTATGGAGAATGGGAATACATAGTAAAAGACACTTTCTTTGCCAAGTTAGGTGAAAATCCAGCATGTAATAAGGAGGTAGACTCAACTTTCTTGCCCTAATGTGAAAACCCTAGCCTAGATCCAAGAGTCATGCTTGGTAGGTGCATGGTCGGTACAAATCTCATCATAAATCATGGTCTAGATCCTACAAAGCAGGAATCACTACCAAATGGACACAACCACTCCTCTTGACTCGTGGTAACCTACTTTAGGTGTGGATTTACAAGTGACACTTCAGCCATTAAAGTGACTAACAAAAAATATTGACAAAATGTACAATATTCTACATGGCTAGATTTGCCAATGTAGGTAATTTTTCACACTCCTCCTCAAATCTAGCCTTGGAAACTACAATACTTTTATCAATCACTCCAATTGAAGATCTAAGATTGACAAATAATATTTAGGTAAAGAATAAGTAAACAAATTAGCCAAGCAACTTGATGATGATGACACATGTTGGAGCTTGATCTCTTTGGCTTGCACTTTCTCCCTCACAAAATGATGAGCAATCTCGATGTGTTTGCTCCTTGCATGGAATGTAGGATTAGTTGCAAGTGATTGGACTGATTGGTTGTCACAATAGATGATAGGGATCTCCTCCTCCATGACATGAAGCTCCACCAATAGCCTTTTGAGCCACAAGACCTCCTTGCATGTTGATGTCAAGGCCTTGTATTCAAATTTTGTGGAAGATAAGGAGATGGTATCTTGCTTTTTGGAAAGCCATGATACTACTCCATCACATAGAAAGGTGGCAAAAGCACTTGTTGATCTTCTATCCACCTTGTCACCTACAAAATCCGAGTCACTATAGGCTCTTAAGCCAAGATTAGTCCCTCTATAGAAAATGCCAAAATTCTTAGTAGATGAAATGTATCTAAGAACTCTTTTGGCCATCTTCCAATGTGAAGCTAGAGGACTTTGCATGAATTGGCTTAACTTTCCAACACTATAACTAAGATCAGGTCTAGTTATAGCTAAATAGATCAAGGAGCCAATAAGCCGTATATATAGTGTGATGTCCTCAAAGGATGCTTCATCACAACCAATAGATGCTTTTACATGTTGCTCCATTGGTGTCTCAATGCCTTTACAATTCTTCATTCCAAATCTATATAAGATGGATGTAGCATATTTAGATTGACAAATAAAGCTAAAATCACATCCTCTAATAACCTCTATTCCATTCTTGGAGTTCTTGGAGTTCTTGCATCTTGAGGTGGATCCTCAAGTTCTTCTTCACTTGGAAGCTCCTCCTCCATCCTAGCATGATCCTTGGCATCAAGATGATTAGTAGCATTATCATCCAAATCACAAGCATGTCCTTCATAAAAAATAACATCCCTACTCACTATCACCTTGCTACTGATGGGATTGAAGACTCTATATCCTTTGCTATTCTCACCATATCCCACAAAGATGCCTTTGATGGATGTTGCATCATCCTTCTTCCTCTTATCCAAGGATTGGTGTACATAGCAAGTGGATCCAAAAACTTTGAGATCCTTGAGATTGGGCTTTTCTCCAAATAGAGCTTTAAATGGTGTGATTCCTCCAATGGCTTGGTTTGGCAATCTATTGCACAAAATAATTAGCACAACTTATTGCTTCACCCCAAAATGGTTTGGATAGAGAAGCATCTAGCCTTAAGGCCTTAGCACACTTACAAAGAGATCTATTTCTTCTCTCACTCACTCCATTTTGTTGAGGGGTGTATGGACATGACAACTCCGTCTTTATGCCATTAGAACTACAAAAGTCATTCAACTTATTGGAGATATATTCACCTCCATTATCACTCCTTAATATCTTAATCTTGGTACTAAGTTGATTTTCTACCAAAGTCTTGAACTTTACAAAAAAATCAAACACCATAGATTTGCTAGACAAGAGGTACATCTAACAGTATCTAGAATAGTCATCAATGAAGATTACATAATACTTGGCACCACCATTAGACTCATGTGAAAAGCTATGAACATCTGAATGGATGAGTCCAAGAGGAGAGCTTGATCTTGATGTAGATATTGAGAAGGGTAGTTTGTGAGCCTTTGATAGGTTGCATGCTTCACAACTCTGTTGTTAGTAGAGATGTGACCTTCCATGAAGATCAGAAGTTTAACTTGGATGAAGCACAGATCAAAGAGTCTTGTGCAAGATCTACACTCATCAATCTTGATGCTGCTCAAGAAGTGGTGAGACTGAGGCTTGAGGAGGAGCAACTTCAAGCACCCACACCAAGAAGATCTACAAGAGAAAGATTTGAGCCAAGGAGGATCACATATGATGAGGAAGGCAGACAAGTGGAAGGTGAAACTTCCTATCATGCTCTCTTGATATCATATGAAGAGCCTAAAGATGTCTAGGAAGCACTTCAATCCAAGATATGGGTTGAAGCAATGACCCAAGAGTTTGAAGCCTTGATGTCAAACAACACATGGGAGCTTGTGGAGCCACCAAACAGCATGCATGTGATTGGATGTAAGTGGATTTTCAGAATCAAGTATAATACTGATGGATCTATCAATAAGTATCATTAGAAGAATTTTGAGCTCCAAAAAGACCCTTTAGGAATTCGTGCAAGATGTAGTTTATATTATTAAAATATTATAATCAAACAATTCTTGTTTCTAACTAACTCTAAACATTAGGAACAATAATGCCTTCGGATTAATCTATAGATCTGAAACAAGAAACAAGAAACTAATTATCTATCAGCATAATAATTATCCAAAGATCAGTATCAAATCTAATAAATCCAGCCTTCTTGAGTTCATACTCAGTAAGCCCACCAATGAGATCTCCCTTGCCTTGAAAAAATTGTCTCTCCATTTGCTTCATGTAGTCTTCTCCAACCAACCTTTTGTCATCTTGATCATGAGTGATCAGTTCACAATCATAGAATCCTTTGAGTTGATGAAGAGATGTGAGATCCATGCCTTGGATCTTTCCAAGAACCAATCTTCCATTGCTCTTTCCTTCATAAGACTCCCTCTTAAAGATTGCATCATAGGAAGTAGAAACCTCAAAGACATTAGAAGCCATGAAGAAAATGATTAGTACCTTCAACATAAAGATGATTGAAGTACTCTCTTTTTTCAAACAAGAACTTCTACTCAATGATTTAGGTAATGACTCATATGATAATGGTTCTTCCTCACTATCATTCACAATGACATCATTCAAAGTACATCCTACTTTGAACTCTTCACATACTTCTCGTCTTCTTGACTTGTGACTATCTCCCTCAACAAGTCTCATGATAGAACCATTTGACCTACTCTCTTAATGAAGACATGACTCCACTTGCTGCAAAAATGACTTTATTGGAATCATCACAAAAGAATGTGAAAGATCCACCTCCTTCATGCATGTACCTAGCAACATCTTTTTTCATATGATCAACAAAATCATTAACAACAATCTTTTCCAACGAAGAACCTTCACCTCCATTGATGAAGTTAGCTCTTTCCTTACCTTTTGCATGATTGCACTTGCCATGAAGAACCATTGAAGAACCATCATTATCTTCATAACTAGCCAAGTTAGCACAAAGATGAACATCTCCAAGAAGCATATTAGATCTTGACCTAGATCTAGCATAAGGAAGCTTTTTAGACTTTGCATGAGATCCACCAATCTTATTGATGCTAAAAGGTAACTTTAGAAAGTTAAGACCTATCTTTATTTTTGCCAAAAGATGAAGTCTCACTTTGATCTTGTCCTTTAGATGTCGATGAAGATCCACCTCCTCTTGATTGAAGCCTATACTCCTCATTTACCAAGATCTCTTGCAATTCCACAATACTTGGCAAGGTCTTTTGAATAGAAAAACTTTGAACAAGACTAGTCCATGTCATGTACAAGGGAATCAGAATAATTCCTGACGTGGATAGCCGATCACTCTAGTTGTATGTGGTTATTAGCTATGTCAGAAGTAATTAATAATCATATGAGGGCCCAGACCTATATTTGGACATAGGAGCACATCCATGGTGAATGACTGCTTTAATGCAAGAATAGGAGGTCAATAGCTCAATACAGGTTGCATGGGAATCCTAGGGAGAACATTCTCTCTCTATTGGAGAAAATATATCCTATGGAAACTCGTCCATCTCCCTATTGTGAATTCAGATTCTTGAGCCAATTTCTCCTCTCCTCTCTTGTGTTCTTCACTGTGGCTTGGGGGTGGATTGGTTAGGGTATTGACTAGCCTCTCCATATTGGTTGGGTGGATCATGCTCCACAGGTGTCCTTTTGGTTTGCATGTGACAGGATTCTTGAAGATCTTCAATTGGCGATCGTTATAGTGGTATCAGAGCTTGGATCACATCTACCAGGAGGTGGAGCTTGAGGATCTTGGATTTTTGCAGTTTCTTTGGTGTGTCTCTTCGCTTATTCTTCCAGGTGGTGGAATTCATATCTAAGTAGGTGGCCTCTCAGATCCTTGGTGTACTTTCAGCCTACAGATCATTATTGTGGATTTGCTCCATGAACTTTGATGGAAATCATAGATTTTTTGATGGATTTAGTGAAAATTTCACCTAGAATTGATAGTTTTTGCTTGAAATTGATGATAAGATCTGGTGTAGTATGTTTTCCATATTGTACTTGCTATTTTACAATGACTGCATGATGTTTGAATAGTCAAAAGGTTGACTAGATAGTGATTTTGGACAAAAAATTAGGGTTTTTTGACCATAAATGGGCTATAGAAACCATGTTTGACTAGAATCAGAGCTTTTAGTGCTTGAATGCAGTGGATTTACAGAAATTAGGATCAGATTGCACTTATTTGTGGATTTATCCCACAAATTTTGGTCAAAATTGGTCAAAAACAAGGTTTTTTTGATGATTTTTTGACTAATTTTGTGGTAGATCTAAAAATTATCAGCAAATAGTTGGTAAGCATATTTTCAAAAATGCCATGAAGCTTTTCTAGGGCTATCATGAAGTTTGGTTAGGATTAGACACCATTAGAGGGCTCAAAACATCAAAAAATAGTGTATTTTTGGTGATATTTGGGCATGATGACCTTTCAAATGGGAGTCTGAACCTGTTGGTTCCTAATACAAGCTTAAAGATATGATGGGTTGCCTCTGATTTGAGCCATCATGCATCCAATTTGGATAGATGTGCATTAGACACCATCATATTGAAGTTTTGCTTGTTGAAGGAGGCCAAAAATACATTTTTTGCATGATCTGAGCTTATGATTGCTTGCTGGACCTGTTAGAAGCTTCTATGCCTCTCTAATGAACCTTAGTAGAGTGCTTGTAACCTCTGATCCAAGGCTTATTGGCCTGGAGTGCTATTTTTTATGATAAGTGCACCCTCCTACCTATTTTTTGGCCATTTACAACTCGCACGTGTGAAGCCTAGGTGGAAGGGTGATGTGGCAAGTGCCTTGTAGACTGACTCTCCCTTTGTACTGTGCTTTATAGCGACCAATTTGGTGTCCTGTAGAGAAAGTTATGATCGTTTGAAGTTTGGCAATTTTTGAATTAAAATTTGCAAAATTTTGAAATTGTTCTTGTCTGTTGATGGAAATGTATGGATAGATCTGTATGCATGCTTGGATGCATGTTGCATGCATAATCAATGATTTGATTAGCATATCTTTTGCATGTAGCTATTTTTGATAATTCTAGATCAAAAAGCAGATTTCCTAGTAATTAGGCTATTTACGGAAATTTCTTTTGTTTTTTTGAAAAAGTCAGTGCATGTCAAGTTAGATGCATGCAGGATGTTTTGAAATGATTTTGATTTGTGACAGTGCATGTGAATTTGTAAAATCGATCTTCTTGATCAATTTTCACAGTTGGTCCATTTCGGTCAGATTTTGAAAATTCTAGGGTTTCGTATTGGTCCTAAAAGTAGTTGTTGTTTAATCAGTCTGATATTGATTTAGTGAATTTTGGCCTAAATTGAGTGAAAGACCTTGCTGAATACTATCGGCCAGTTATGAAGCTTCTGCTCTTTGCACTTATTAGTTGATGATTGGATCTCGACTAATTAAGCTAATTTTGCATGTCAGGAAATCAATATGGCAGATGATAATGCAAATGCAGCTCTTGATGGTCAGGTGCCAATGCCTATCTATCTGCAAATTTTCCAGTTGTTAAGCGAAGCTCTTAATGAAATAAACAACATGAACACTTTAAGGGATAAGCAAATGGAAGCCTGAACCTTTTTCGGGGAAGAAGAAAAAGAAAGACCCAAAGTTGTGGATGATTGCTTAACCAAGTGGACTGGTTATTTTAATCTACATGGAATTCCTGAAAAAAAAAACATTGAGAGTGTTATTCTGTTCTTCTGTGAAAAAGCTTCCTCGTGGTGGCGTGACTTGCAACCTAAACCTACCACATGGGATGAGTTTATGGAAGTGTTCAGAAGGTCGTTTGGAGTTGTGCACGACTCAGATTTCTACCAAAAATTTGTTAATTGCAAAATGAGTACTCAACATTTTTTTATGGAGTTATGGAATAAAGTTCTCTCATTTGATGCAAAACTGGATTGTGGTAGTTTATCCTAGGTCTGCCTGCAGATTATCAGAATGAGTGGAAGCGTAATGTGCTTCAAACTTTTTATGACGTCGTACGAGTCGCGAAAGCGTATGATTCCATTGTGGTGGCATCTAGAAAGCAATTATAGGCTAATCCATCTGGATCATCCGGACCCAGCCAGAAGAAAGGAAAGAAAAGAGTTCGTGGTAATAAAAAATCTAAGTATTTTGATGTACTAGATCAAGCTGCATCTAAGTTTAGACAAAAGAAACGTTTGTCTCGGAAAAAGACAAGAAGGACCAATGTGTGTTTCCATTGCAGTCAGCCTGAACATGCTATGAAATTCTGCCCAGAACAAAATAAAGGCGCAACTCAAATGATTGAGATGCTAGGTAAAGAAAATCTTAAGTTGGAAAATAATAAAGTTAATTGTTAGTGTGATTGTTCTTTTAGTACTACTTCATTCTTGCCAAATGATTTATTTCATTTGAAAGGCACTGTGAAAGGACATGAAGTTACTTGGACTTCCAAAGACCCAATGCCAAAATGATTCTATTTGGGTTGTGGTGGACAGGTTGACAAAGCTAGCTACTTTTATACCAGTCAAGTCAACTGCTAAGGCTTCAGATTTAGCCCAGATCTTTGTGGAAAGATTATTTAGGCTTTATGAATTGCTTAGTGATATAGTTGGTGATACAGATCCTAAATTTACAGGTCACTTTTGGTCAGCTGTATTCCATAAGCTAGAAACCTCGTTTAGTTTTAGTTCTTCTGATCATCCAAAATCAGATGGCCAGACTGAGAGAACTAATCAGACTATGAAGGATATGTTGAAAACATATGTGTCTCACATGCAATCTCAGTGAGAAGATTGCATTCCTTTTATTGAGTATGCTTATGACAGTAGGAAACAATCTACTAATGGTCATAGTCCGTTTATGCTGATGTACGAATTTCAACCTAGATCTATGGTAAATGTGGAGACAAAGTCTGTTAAGATCTAGAAAGTTGTAGATTTCTTGCATGATATATGTGAAATGTTGCAAGTGGCCCGTGATTGTATCTGGAGTGCTCAAGATAGAGCTAAGCACTATGCCGATCTTAAGAGGTCTCCCAGAGATTTTAAAGTTGATGGCTGGGTATATCTTAGAATACCTAAGGATTCTAACACTATGCGTACGGGGAAGCATTATAGATTGTCTACGACTATTTCAGATTATAAAGAAAATTGGTTCTTTAGCTTACGAACTAGATCTTCAGAACAAGACTACAGCTCACCATGTTTCATGTAAGCCGTTTAAAATTAAGTTTACATGAAGGTGACGTAGTTGATTCAGAGGAAGGTCCTACCCATTTGGAGGACTTATCGCTTAGTATTCCTTTGGAACCTGAAAAAGTAATCAGAACTAGAGATAAACAATTGAGGATCTCTAGGTTTCACTTTAGAGATATAAGTGTTTCAAGGAGGGAAGAATGTTATGTCCATGTCCTGTACAAGGGAATCAGAATAATTCCTGACGTGGATAGCCAGTCACTCTAGTTGTATGTGGTTATTAGTTATGCTACGTCGTTCCGGACGTGGTCATCACAAGTAATTAATAATCATATGAGGGCCCGGACCTATATTTGGACATAAGAGCACATGCATGGTGAATGACTGCTTTAATGCAAGAATAGGAGGTCAATAGCTCAATATAGGTTGCATGGGGATCCTAGGAAGAATATCTCTCTCTTTTGGAGAAAATATATCATATGGAATCTTTCCCATCTCCCTATTGTAAATTCAGATTCTTGAGCTAGTTTCTCTTCTCCTCTCTTGTGTTTTTCACTGTGGCTTGGGGTGGATTGGTTAGGGTATTGACTAGCCTCTCCATATTGGTTGGGTGGTTCATGCTCCACAAGTGTCCTTTTGGTTTGCATGTGACAGGATTCTTGAAGATCTTCAATTGGCGATTGTTATAATTAGCATGATCATCCAACAAGCCATTAAGTATAACTTGAACAAGTTCTACCTCCTTAATGCTTTCATCAATACATGCTAACTCATCATTGAATGCTTTAACCCTCAAAACAAAAGCATTGAAAACTTTGAAAGATTTGTCTCCTAAGAGTAAGCACTCTTGATGTGGACTTGGATTCATAAAGCTTCTTCAAAGCTTCCCAAGCCTCCAAAGATGATGTGCACTTACCAACTTCCTTGAGAAGTTCATTGGTAACATTCATCTTAATCATTTGTAGAGCCCTTTTGGCCCTCTTATCACACCTCATTTGATCTTGTTGAGTTGTTGGTCTCTCCTCCAAACCCACAACAATATCCAAAACAATGATTACATCCTCACTGGCTTTCCACAATGAATAGTTACTTGAGGTAAGCCTATTATTGCCTTCCAACATAAATCCACCACTTGTAGCCATGTTGCAATGACCTGATCTTTTTCTTTCAACCTGTTTTAATGCACAAAGCACTCTCTTGAATGTCAACAAATGAACTCAAGAAGAAATCACAAATATATGGAACCTCTCAAATCTCTTCTAGCACTTCTAACTAGAAAACCAACACATAGAATAGTGAAATCTTGATCAACCTATGATCTATCCTCAATCTAATGATTCTTGCCACTTCCTAAGATTGAAACACACTCAAATGAAGTTTAGTAACATCGCAAACTAGAGATCCAATCAAAATTAAGGTTTTGACAAAATTACAAAAAATTGAATATCTCAAATTCTACATGCAATTTCTAAAAACTTGATATATCATCTTGTAGCCTCCAATGAGACCTTCCTAATGCACCAAAAATTGGCTAATTCCAGTAAACCAAGTGTCAAATTGGAATCGATCAAGTATATAAACCTATATTGAGTTTTGACCTACAAAAGATCAATTCTACATATGCAAAAATGGAGATTTTTGAGTAGAAATCAATCTAGCATGCTCTAACATTGGTAACTCCTCCAAATCTTTGATAAATGTGGTTGATCCTTTCATAACCTAAAACACAAGATCTCTGATACCATGTGAAGGATTTTAGATCATTCAAGGTCCAATCCATGTCCCTAATCTTTGGTTACAAAAAAGAGCAAACCAACAATCCTGCCAATGAAGAAAAATCAGCATCTACATACAAAATGAGATGCAAACTCTAAGATATATGTGAAAAATACAGATCCTAAGTGGATCTAAACTCCAAGATCATTGGCTTGAATGCTTGCACTCCAAACTACATAAGCTAGGAATTGGCAACACATTCTATGCTACCTAGAATGCAAAGAACTTGATCAAAAAGCATTTATCACAAATGGAAACTTCCATTAACATCAAGTGCGGCCCAAAATAGCATTATACAGTCCATAATACATCAGCCTACCACTTTTGGAAAGCACCTAAGATCATACACAATAGCTTGAAGACAATACACACAACAATGCTCTCAATGGAGGAAGAAACAATGACAATGATCTATTGATCTCAATGAAGCATACAAAAGGTTTCTCCAACCTGTTCTCCACGACTTCCCTACTATTTATGGATGAGGAAGATGACTCTCTCTCCTCTCTCTAGAAGGTACTTGACCCTAGATATTCCCTATATAGGAAAAATAGCTAAAAATGGCTTATATGACCAAAATACATCAAAATGGTCTCATTTTGAAGGGTATGAAGTTTGACACTTCATCATACTGAAAAAATACAGTAAATAAAAACATTGTGGCCTGTTTCACACGTGCAAAACTCCAGAACCAAAACTATTTACAATTTTAGCCAATTTAGGTCTCAAACTAGCTAGGAAATGTTGACAATTTTCACACTCCCTCTTCAACATTGGATGCTAGTTTCAACATAGTCTTTGAGCACATTCCAAGATTAGATCTATGCATTAAATATAGGTCCTTTCCCAATGGTTTGGTGAAGATATCAGCCACACACTCCTTTGAAGAGACATGTTGAAGCTCCACCTCTTTGGCAATGACTTGATCTCTCACAAAATGGTGAGCAATCTCAATGTGCTTGCTCCTTGCATGAAAAACAGGATTGCTTGCCAAGCTTTGGGCTGAAAGGTTATCACAAAGTATGATTGGAGTCTTCTCTGGTTCCAGCAAGTGAAGATCCAATAACATCCTCTTGATCCAAAGAATCTCCTTGGTGCATGTTGTTAATGCCTTGTACTCGGCTTCGGTGGAAGATAGAGAGATAGTTGGTTGCTTCTTTGATAGCCATGAGACCACTCCATCTCCAAGATAGATTGCAAAGGCACTTGTTGACTTCCTATCCATTTGATCACCTGCAAAATCTGAATCTGAAAATCCACAAAGGTTAGGTGTAGTACCTCCATACAAGATGCCAAAATCTCTAGATCCCGAGATGTATCTAAGTACTCTCTTTCCTAGCTTCCAATGAGCCTCACTAGGATCTTGCATAAATTGACTTAGTTTACCAACCACAAAGCTTAGATCAGGTCTTGTGATGGTTAACCATATAAGAGATCCTATTAGCTTTCTATAGAGAGTAATGTCCTTGAAGGATCTTTCATTACTTCTTGTAGTTAGCTTTACATTTGATTCCATAGGAGTAGAAACAACTTTACAATCTTCCATATGAAACCTTTTTAGAATAGAGTTAACATACTTTTCTTGACATATGAATGTAGATTTAGAAGTTCTAATAATCTCTATTCCTAAGATATAATGAAGTTTACCAAGATCTTGAATTTCAAACTCTCTTTTGAGTGCCATCTTGATTTCATCTATATCTAGATTGTTACCACCACTTAAGATAATGTCATCAACATAGATCAAAAGTAAAGTGATATCATTTTCATTCAATCTAAAGTAGAGAGAATGATCATACTCACTCATAACAAAGTTTTGAGAAAGTAAGAAGGAATTGAGCTTAGCATACCAACTCCTTGGTGCTTGCTTTAGCCCATACAAACTCTTTTGGAGATAGCACACATGATTAGGCTCATCATGTGAAACATAGCCCTCGGGTTGCTCCATGTAAATATCTTCTTCAAGATCACCATTCAAGAAGGCATTAGTAACATCCATTTGCCACATATCCCAATCATAAAGAGTTGCAAGAGAGATTAGGATTCGAATAGTTACCATCTTTGCCACGGGTGCAAAGGTCTCATCATAGTCAATACCATATTCTTGAGCATACCCCTTTGCCACCAACCTTGCCTTGTACTTGTTGATTGATCCATCTTGATTTGTCTTGATCTTGAAGATCCACTTACAACCAATTGCCTTCTTGTCCTTTGGAAGCTTTACCAACCTCCATGTGTTGCTTTTGATGAGTGCTTGATGCTCATGATCCATGGCTTGGATCCATTCCTTCTTTTGAATTGCTTCACCTACACAAGTTGGTTCATCAAAAGAGGTAAGAAAAGCAAAGTTAGAGTTGTCCACCACTTGCTTTCCTTTTTCATCATAGGTTAGCCTTGATGGCTTAGCCCTTTGCCTTTGAGTCTTCCTTGAAGTTTGATTTGGAGTGGCATCTCCATCTTCATCCAAGACATCTTGCACATCATGATGATTAGTAGGCACATCAACATCAACATCAACAACATTGGAAACATTCTCTTCATGAAAGATGACATCCCTACTTATGACAACTTTCTTTGTAGAAGGAATGTACACTTTGTAAGCCTTGCTTACTTCACTATAGCCAACAAACACACCCTTCTTTGATGAAGGATCTTCTTTAGTTCTATCATCAAGTGTGATATTGACAAAACATGTACATCCAAAGATCCTACAATGCTTGACACTCGGCCTTCTACCATAAAGAACCTCATGAGGAGTTTTACCATCCAAGGAAGCACTTGTCCATCTATTACATAGATAGTTAGCACATGCTAAAGCTTCCCCCCAAAAAGACTTAGCAAGATTAGCATGTAGTCTCATTGCCTTGGCACATTCACAAAGGGTTCTATTCTTCCTCTCGGCCACTCCATTCTGTTGTGGAGTCCTAGGACTAGACATCTCCCTCTTAATCCCATGTGCTATACAAAAGTCTTTGAACCTATTTGAGGTGTATTCCCCTCCATTATCATATCTTAAGCATTTGATCTTTGTATTGAATTGGTTTTCCATTTCATTCTTGAACTTGACAAATGCAGCAAACACTTCATCCTTACTTTTAAGAAGATAGATCCAAGTATACCTACTAAAGTCATCAATGAAAGTTGCATACATCTTTGCCCCACCATTGCTAGTTGTACTAGAAGAATGAATATCAGAATGCACAAGTTGAAAAGCTTCTTTAGATCTAGAAGTAGATCTAGAATAAGCAAGTCTATGAGATTTGGACAAGGCACAATGTTCACAAACACTATTGTTTGCAACAAGACTTTTAGGGAGACCAAGAACAAGCTCTTTCTTTGCCATTACCTCCAAAGATTTGAAGTTGGGATGGCCCAACCTCTTGTGCCAAACTTCTTGGTTTGTCAATTGCTCCCTAGCCATACATCCTTCATGATTAGAGATCACACATGCATCAAGCTTGAAAAGTTTACCATGCCTCCTACCTTGAGCAATCAAGGATCCACATTTACTTATCAAACATGCATCTCCAATGAACTCCACATCAAGTCCTTTGTCAATCATTTGACTTACACTAAGCAAATTCTTAGTGATTGAAGGAATGTACAAAACATTTTCAAGATTTGCTTTCCTATTTGTTGAAAGGGAAATAGGGAATAGTGCCTATGCCTTTGATGTCACATTGACCATCATTTGCAGTGTAGATGATGTTACCTTCTCCCTCATAAGACAATAAGGATGTAAAGTATTCCTTATGTCTTGTCATGTGAGATGAAGCTCCACTATCAATCCACCAAGGATCATTATCATCTATGTTGGCTAACAAACTTGAAGTCATAACAAGTGATTCACATGTGTTATGTTCTTCCTCATCTATTGTAAGATTTCCTTGCCTCTCTCCTTGCTCTCTTTTCTTCTTATAACATTCATTTGCAAAATGACCTTTTATCCCACAATAAAAGCACTTGAACTTTGACTTATTGTTCTTAGTAGAAGAGGAAGAGGAAGAGTGATCATCATGATCAAAGTTACCACCTTTGGACCATTTCCCTTTGCCTTTACCTTTGCCCTTGAATTTGCCTTTTGTGAAGAAAGCCTCTTCACCTCCACCTTGCAAGGATGCACCATCAAGCTTTGATTGCAACCTATGTTCTTCAGCCAATAAGATTTCTTGCAAGTCAACCACACTTGGCAAGACTCTTTGAATGGCAAAACTTTGCACAAGGTTAGCATGTTCATTTAGCAAACCATTCAACATAACTTGGACTATTTCACCATCTTTTATGTTCTCATCAATGCATGCTAAATCATCACTTAGGGACTTAACTCTCAAGATAAATGCATGAGCACTTTCACCCTCTCTTTGCCTACTAGAAAATATTTGTCTCCTTAGGGTCAATACCCTAGATGTGGACTTTGATTCAAAGAGCTTCTTTAAGGCATTCCATGCCTCACTTGCACTTTGACACTTTCCAACTTCCTTGAGAAGTTCATTTGTAACATTCATTTTAATGATATGAAGAGCCCTTTTGGCCTTCTTATCAAACCTTTGTTGATCTTGAAGTGTGAGAGGTCTCTCTTCAATTTCTGCAACTATGTCCATGAGTTCATTCAACTCAAGTAAGGACTCCATCCTCACTTTCCAAGTAGAGTAGTTTGATGAACTCAACCTTTCACTAGACTCTAGCATGATCCCACCATTGGAAGCCATGATTCTAATGTTTCTTCAACTTTTAGGTTCTGTCCTAAAGCACTTAGCACTCACTTTTCTCTCAACAAATGATAGATAAAGAGATCTATGAAGATTTAGGACCCTAAAACACTTCTATCTTGAACCTAGATGGTTTCCAAGCATAGAAAGGAAGATTGAAACACATGCAACACTTTGCACACACTAAGAATGGATTACAAAATCAAACCAACCTGAACACACTCTTTCTTAAGCTCTCAAACTTTCCAGCAAGTGACCAAATCAAGTTATGGTGTGAAGAGTTACTTGCATTCTTAGAAAATACCCAAAACTAGGATGCCAAGATTACCTAGTAATGAACAAACTTGATCAACATATGATCAACACACTAAGATATTGATTCAACCTGTAAAACCACATGTAAACCACACTTCTAAAAGTTTATAAACTCCAGCAAGTGATAAATACAAGATTTAGAGGTGAATGAATGAGCACACTTAGTGAATCACAAGACTAGCTTCACTATCTTGTCAAATCTTGGTGTTTAGATGTAGATCTAAGATCACTTCACATGAGAATGTTCCTCAACCTGTTAAGAACCTGAAAACACACTTGCATAATGGTTAACACCTTCCAGCAAATGCTCCAATCAAATTACATAAGGAGAGTTACTTACATGCTCAACAAAGTACACCAAAATTTATGCCAAAATTGATGACAATCTTTACAATATGCTCTTCACAATGGAGCTTACAATATGTTCACCCAAAAAAGGGGATCTTTCATCCAAATGGGAGCTTTGCTCAGCCTTTAGGAGAATTACAACTCACTCAAAAGAGCATTTGTCATCCACTTAAGGAGAAGTTTCATCCACTTAAGGAGAGTGTTCATCCAAGAATGGAGATTGTCAACAATAGGATTGAAAAGAACATTGTTAGTATTGAATATGCACAAGCCTCACAATCACAAATGATTAGGTGTTATGATCTGATCCAAAATAGTTTCTTTTCAGCCTCTGATCTTCAATAGACCTGAAATATGCTTTTGATCCACAAGTTCAACTCACAAAACAAAGGTTAGTAAGATTTGATCAACAAAGCAATGCAAAATCATGCTAGAACTTGATCAAACATCCAAATATCACCAAAAATGGAATACTTACTGTAAATAGAAGCCAACCAGCTCTGATACCATGTGAAAAATACAGATCCTAAGTGGATCTAAACTCCAAGATCATTGGCTTGAATGCTTGCACTCCAAACTACATAAGCTAGGAATTGGCAACACATTCTATGCTACCTAGAATGCAAAGAACTTGATCAAAAAGCATTTATCACAAATGGAAACTTCCATTAACATCAAGTGCGGCCCAAAATAGCATTATACAGTCCATAATACATCAGCCTACCACTTTTGGAAAGCACCTAAGATCATACACAATAGCTTGAAGACAATACACACAACAATGCTCTCAATGGAGGAAGAAACAATGACAATGATCTCTTGATCTCAATGAAGCATACAAAAGGTTTCTCCAACCTGTTCTCCACGACTTCCCTACTATTTATGGATGAGGAAGATGACTCTCTCTCCTCTCTCTAGAAGGTACTTGACCCTAGATATTCCCTATATAGGAAAAATAGCTAAAAATGGCTTATATGACCAAAATACATCAAAATGGTCTCATTTTGAAGGGTATGAAGTTTGACACTTCATCATACTGAAAAAATACAGTAAATAAAAACATTGTGGCCTGGTTCACACGTGCAAAACTCCAGAACCAAAACTATTTACAATTTTAGCCAATTTAGGTCTCAAACTAGCTAGGAAATGTTGACAATTTTCACAATATACTGATCGAACATGAACCAAAACATAAAATATAGTTGTTGTCCATACAATTACAGCACCCTACTATATTTCACACCTGTGGAACCAAAAATAGCAATAAATGATCATCTACACATAGAATTGCAAGATAACATCATGAGAGCGTACCAATGAGTACTAGAACCCAAAGAGGACCATGTATAATGAAAGAGAGAGAAGAGAGAAGATGTGTCTCTCCACGAGTTACATCCTTTTGTACCCAACATTGAAATTTGAATCTCTTTCAAACTCTACTACCAACTTTCCCACACTTTCAAAAAGTGTTTATTGAATGTATTTTAAACTAATATAACTTCAAAAAGTTTATCTCTAAGTCTAAAATGAGTTTTGGCCTCAACTAACAATTTACCAAAATATGATTAAACTTGTTGATATATCTCACAATATCTACTCCATAATTCTCCTTATGCTTCTCTTCCATTATTTGATGTACCATCTTGCTTTATTGAGATTTCTACATCTCAAAGTTCAAGGCAATACTAGTCTTGTATGATGTCTTTTGTATGGACATATTTCTTGTCATTGATGGCTTAGATATGTTTCCAAAATATTTAGAAAGCCAGTGGTTGTGTCATCAATTATTTGCTCTTGGATCTTGTAAGAGCAAGCATGAGATTATTTCTCATAATGTGAAAATTCTTGTTTTTTTCGTTTTTTGAGGCAATTTGTAAATTTCCTTGAGATTAAGTGGAGCATCCAAAGAGGAAACTTACATCCTTGAGAAAGTATGTAGCCTCAAATAGATCAAGATAGTGTTTGATTTCAAGACTAGATTCGTCATGGAAATTTTTTTTAGTATGTGGACTAGTAAGCTAGACATGAAAATCTTGATAATCAGCACATTTGCTCATCTTATGATCTCGATCTTTATGATATTTATGAGGCACGAAAGCCTCGGATTTCACTCTTTATGGTTCAGCCATCTTCATGTATCAAAGATCATCACAAGCAAATGGTGGCAAATTGGTGGAATGCTCTTCAAATGTGTTGGCAAGTGATTTCTACCAAAGAAGTCTTATCATGGATATGGTGAGGTGCTACTATGGAGGATCCCTTGGCTGGTTTTCACATGATATGCATACCAAAGAATCCACTCAACGAGTTTCGCAAGCTTCTTGTTTGATCTACTACCTTATCAAGCGAGCACCCTCGTCTACTAGCATCAGCCTCTGGCTCTGACTCTGGATCAACCGCAGGAACCATGCAGTCATTCAGATTGACCTACACAAGTCAATCATGCGTGAGAATAGCCGAAGCAACTTGAGGACATTAAATTGATTGCATGCCATAGCACGAAAGCAAAACGATAGAACATAGAAATATACCTATAGCAGTAGGGCGCGTGCACCTCCTGCCTCATGTTGTCTACGATGCGCCGAACCACCCTGGTGTTGGTGTTGCAATACACCAAGTCATTGCACCGCTCCTACGTGCTCTCTCTCTCTCTCTCTCTCTCTCTCTCTCTCTCTCTCTCTCCCGCACGTGGGTCTCTAGTAGTGCGGGCTTGGGGTCCGCGGCCTGTTCTCTGTTTTTCTTTTTTTCAAAAAAAAATGCGCAGGTCCTGGACGCGCACCCAAACAATGGACGCGTCCAACCCCAAAAAAAAAAAATTTATTAAAAATTGGGCGGCCTTACCCCGTGCCCGGGCACTGGGCACGGACGCAAAATGGCCACGCCCTCATGTCCCGGACCCTCGTGTCTAGTATCTAGGTATGTAAAATATATAATTATACTTAACATTAAAAAATAATCATTCAAAATAAATTTCAAGAAATTGTAGTAATATACATTACAAAAGCCCTAATATTTCTCCATGCCAAGGCAGGGCCATGTGGGTAGCCACATTGCACTTGTTTTCTTTTGTTGCATGTTGTAAAAACTTTATGCATGTCACTAAATCACAGCGCGTGCGATTTCCTTTCAGTAGCATATCAATTTTCATTTGCATGTTGTTGTATTCTACCTATGATAATGAATAGTCGCTTGCATGTCAATTGAATGACATTGATAACTAATTTCCTGCCTAGATCTCTATTGCAGCATACCAGAATAGGCTTCAAGACTTGGAATCCAAACTAGAACCACATAACATTTATACATGAAACAATAACTTGCCTTTTGATAAACAGACACTGGCCTTAAGCAGTCTTGTTTTTATCTGGAGCATTTCTTTTTTGAGGAAAAACCTTCTGAGCAGCCATGTACTACAAAGAACATAATGCAACTATGTTTGTTGACTGACTGTAAGTCAATTTTCATAAGCGTGAAACTACCAGCCAAACATATTTGTCAAGAGATTGTAATTAGTCTATGAGAAGGCTGATTTTTTATGGATGAAAACCTTAGCAGCAAACTGGTGAAACCCTCCAATATTACGGAATTAGAACAAAAAGAGGTTCTTGATGTGTATGAGAGCTTGTGTACTCATGAGATGAGGATTCTCAGAACAAAATTTATCATGCACAGATCCATTGACTTCTAATTGTTATTTACATGTATCTCTGAAAATAGCAAACTTTGTCAAGAGATACAGGCCACCCTTGAAAAATCATCCAGAAGCTAGAAAATTGTGACTGCCATAAGCACTCTTCACAATAGCTACACTGTTCACAATAGCTACAAAGTTATGTTCTCTGCAGATGTTAAGGTTTTGACATAAACGAACCAGGTACTGAACTACTTAAAAATCCTTCCATCAAATCCAACGAAATAAACTTCAAAATCAAATGAATGACAGATACATTCCTAGAACATGTGGGGTTCATCGTCCAGTATAATTCGAGAGGACTTCTAGCACCTGATAAGTAAATATAGAGTTTGTGATAAGCAAGAACTCCTCTGGTGTAATACCATCACCACGCTGTCAATGATACTAAACATTGTCCTTGAAAAACTATGATCTGCCAACAAGAAATGTTTCTGATAAGCTTGTCGATGAACCTTTCTATGTTCAGCAGCATCCTCAGGAAGCCCAATTGATAGGAAGGGTTATTTCTTCTTTCTATTTCTCTACTCAATCGATGAGAATTTTTCTTAAAGAGGAGACCATGCAAAACATGTGGTGTGGCTACTAATCACGTGGCTTCCAAGTTGTTAAGGCATTCAAGACCCTGTTTTTCCACCCAAGCAACATCCAATTACCGTCCTGACCTATACCATGGTCTTTGTGGAATGAACTCAACATAGCACGTGCCTTTCCATAGATCTCTGGATTCAGTGGCATCTGTTCAAATCCTGCCCTCAATGTACGAGTCTCCCAGTGCTTATAGGATTCTGCTCTTTCTACTCTTTCATCACCTTCACAAGCAACAATGTTAAGAATCTCCCGAGACAATATTTGTTGCTCTACAAGCAGCCTCTCAGGGTGTTCAGATGGGATAGATGCATCAATGGCATCAAAAATAGATCCATAAAAAGAGAGAGCCTCAGAGAAGCGAGTGAGAAAAAATGGCGAGTTGTAACAGCCATTTAAAACTCCTTGGACGAAAACTTTTGGGTTCATGCTCCGAATCCTGCTCAATACTATCTTCCTTGGACTCTCAACTTTTACACTTTCATCATAAAGATGGCGGAGCCTGAATAGGCAGTTAACTACCAGTACCTCATCCTGCCTGAGGAACAAAGAGGAAGGATACACATTTTCCCAGTTAGTTGCCAAGCCATTGTACTCAAAAGGTACTCCCGATGACCTGGCATACTCTTCCAGCCTTCTTCCTGTATCTTCAACTCTTTCTGCTGGCTTGAGGCCAGGCTCCGGGAATTCTATGCCTGTGATGCGTAGATGGGGTGGGCCACCTGGCCTCGAACCCAATGCCTTGATCAGACATGGCCATGGGAATCCGTATCGAATGCCATAGTCAACGATATGAAGCTTTCCTGCTCCCTCGCATGCATCAAGAATTATTTGATTAGAGAAATAGTGAGATATTCTTATATTTGGATGGTTACTGACAAACAAATAGAAGGCCTTGAGCATCTCAGCAGCAGATGGCGGCGTGCTCCTCAGCAGAGCAGAGTAAAGCAAGGCACCTGTACCCGTAATTCGAGCTGCCAATCCCTCCACAAAATGATGGGCTAAGCGTTGTGAACTATCCCCATAAGCTGATGCTCTTTCCCTTATTTCATTTGCAAGCTTGTAAGCTGTAGTTATGTCATCTGCAGCAATGGCCTTTGCACACTCTATTAACATAGACTTCAATTTGATTTTGTTCTGTTTTTCCATGGCTCTTCGTTTTTCTAGCCCCTCTGAAGTTTCCTCATTTCTTTGAAACATTCTTGAGCCTTCAGAGCTCCCCAGTGCCCGAGGACAACCATCCCAACTAGGTTTCTTGATGTATGCAGGACATGAATCTGCCTGCTTTGCACCGTGTGTCAATATTCCATTCTCTGGACAAGGAAACAAAGATGCTAACCTTTTAGGGGATTCTTCTGATCCTAAATCAAAACTCTTGTCATCACTCTCAAGTTCACCTGATTCGTGAGCAGCAACTTTTTCTTGAATGAAACGAATTAGTTCCTCGTCCGAATCAAAAGAATCCTCCAGAATGTTATTGAGTCGACTTGACTCAGCAGATGATCCACCTGGTCGCTTGGGTAGCATGCTGCTCGAGGAGATCGAACGACTTTCTGAACTGGATTTCATGCCGCTCGAGGAAATTGAGTATCCTTCTCGATCGGATTTCGGATACCGTTCAGAAGACAAAGCAACTTTCTCAAAATTATTTACCAGATTGACATGTTCTTGCGTTGTTTCCTGCATGAAGCTTCCAACGTTATGAGAGTGAGAAGTTGATACCTCTTCAAAGGGGGATGGCTCAGTTAAAAGATTGGTAAGATCCTGGGCCATAGCCTGATATGTGTTGTAGTTATTTAACACGCATGTTCGATCCTCTGTATCCTCTTCCATCATATCTGAAATATAATTGAGCACGGGGTCGCTCAAAGGATCCGCTTCTTCTGCTTCTGAAACCCTAAGGCCAGATTCTAGCTGCCATCCCGTGCCTGTCGAAAAGAAAGGCTGGATAGGGAAAGGATATACGGGACTAGTCACTTGTTGATCCTCAAAAATAGGCATTCCATGTTGCAGCCAAGCTGGCTGAAACTCTAAGGCCGGAGCAAATTCTTCTGCATCCATGCTTCCTTCTCGGCTGTCAGCCGGAATCCCAGCCCTCCAGCTCGGTGCCACTGCCATACCCAGAGATGTCGAGGCAGCTTCCATCGCAATGCACTCATCACGTACGTTACTGTTATGCATATACATTCCCCAATCTTCTGCAGCTGGAACACTCTCCATTGCTGATTTGTTCTCACTAACATACAAACCCTCCAAAGATGTAATCCCTTTCAACACTTATCTATCACAACTATCGGAGAATCGCCCCTCCCAAACAGCCATCCAAGCATACCAAATAGAACGGCAAAGAATTCTCAAACAAGAAAGCAACAAATTGGGTTAACAGGACCTAAGCTTCACTCACCCCTGACCTTCAGCTATGCCCAGAAAGCAACAAAATTGGGTTAACAGGACCTAAGCTTCACGTACCCCTGATCTTCAGCTATGCGGATAAGCTTCTGACAACAATCTGGTGTTTTGATCACATCTATTACAAGAACAGTGCAGAAAAACACATAATAGTGCTATATTTGACGCTACCAAAACCTTGCGGAGCACGCAAGCAACCATGAGCGGCTCTTCTTCATCCCCTCCTCAGCCCTTTGGCCATAAGATCGGAGGATCGCCATCATCGCCATCGCTATCTCCTGTGCGCGTGGAGTCTGGAATTCTACGAGCAGCAGCAGCAAAGGAAAAGGGCAGGAAAGGCCATCGCCATAGCCTGCCTATCTCTCCGCCTTCGGGTTTTCAAAATGACAGGTACAAGGCCGTCGTCCGGGAACTTTTGGCCTTCACTCGAAATTTCTAGAAATTCTAATTTTAATTTAATTTTGCTTTATTTTATTTTATCTAAGGACAACATAAACACACTTGGGCATGTAAAAAGTAGATACCAGGTCAACCCTTATTCCAGCACACACACCTGCATTATGGGGCCTCTTTCGGTTCTCATTAGAGAGTGCACCCTCGAGGCACTGCTGCTGCACAGGTTTCACACCATCCAAGGGAAAAGATATATTTTTTTTCCCTTAGCTTCATCCAAGTGGGACCAGCACTACAGGTGCCGTGGAGTGCGCTCCTTAAGCATTCTCGGCTTTTTCTTTTGGACACCCACATGCAAATAAAGGCAATGTGGGACCTTCTTACGTAAACTTAGAGACCGTTTTGAGCTAAATGCTCGATGATGTGGCATAGGAAGATTCCAGAGGGAGTTGTAGTTTGCACACCCACCCATTCAACATCTAAAGTTTATGTGAAATGTGATCAGGAGTGTATTTGGAAGTTGTTGGAATTATTCATGGTGTCCCAAAGACATTGGTGGGCACCAACAAAGAATTGGCCTTCATGCTTTTCATTAAATGCATATTATATTTGACATAAACTTTAAACTTAGAAAAAAAAAATTATATATTTTGGATGGTATCACTCTTGCAATACCCAAGTGGGTAGTTTTACAAGTTGATGTTGCTAATGCTTTCAACATTGCGTCTCGAGCACTTATCTTTCAAGAACTTCATGGTGCTCAAGATACACTAGCCATGCTTCTATTCTAAATATTCTCCTTTATACTTTAGTCTTGCTTTTCATACAGGTGATGCTATCATCATTTATTTTGTTGAGGAAACTCAACAGGGGGAGACCTCTCTTTGCTTTGACACATTATCGTGCCTTGCGTGCTCCTACTACAACTTTTTCCTCCTGTTTATTCCCCTCTATTGCAGATGATACACATATTGTGGGGCCTGCTAGTGAAGTCGTGTCTATGTTTTTGCATTTCTCAGTTTAGCTTTCTTCTATTGGGCTTATGGTGAACAGGTCTAAGTGTGTAGCTTGGTGCCCAAAGGATTTCCAACAGATATCTCCTTACGTGCAGGTTTCATTACTCCTCATCATGGCATTAAGGCACTTGGTGTTCTCCTAGGTTTGTCATTTCATTTATGGAGGATGCTCTGGATGAATTTTCTCATCATTCTGATATGTTGCCAAAGCTTGGAAATTCTCATATCGCATTCGGAATTCTCACTCAGTGTTTTGCCCAACGTCTTGGCTATCTTCTACATTGTATTTCTCCTTTACCTATATCATTACTTCGAGATTTTGATGATACTTTACTTGGCAAGTGTCGCGAACAATTCGCAAAACACAAAGCTGAGACGAAGAGATGAATTGTCGCGAATTATTCGCGAATAGATTTTATTCGAGCCTAGAAACAGAGCGTCTATTTGAATATCAACCGTCGTAAACGGTTAGATATCTACTGTTACAGCATTAAAAGGCCAAAAGGCCTGTAAATAAAAGGCCAGAAGACCTGTCTTGTAACAATATAAATACATGTGCACTACTCCTTGTAATCAACTCACTCAATCAGAGACACAACAACGAGATAAGACAGCAAGAGATGTGTATTGATGAATCAGATTCAGAGTTATAAAATTTGTTTTTGATCAATAGTTTCTTATTGTCTAAATGGTCTTAAGTTGTCTCATACTTCGCATATAGTATCTTACTTCGGCATATAATTTCCGCATGCATATTCAATCAGAATAAATATTGTTCTATTAGTACATAGATCAGTTAAAATTACGATTGAAGACGCCTTTTTTTTTTTGTCATTTTGATTTTATTGTCTCTCCTTTTCATATGTTTATGTCACTTTAAGATTTTGTTGATATTTTTGGAATTAATTGACTCGAAAATCAATAAAGCATAGAACTCTTTCAAAATATGTACTTATGCACATGGATAACACGTCAAAGCAATAAATAGTTCGTTGGGTTAAGTGTGCTATCACAAGTGGTGATTCCTATGAACATATACATTCTTTGAGATATGATTTGGCACCGAAATGATAAAACTATGCGAAATATTATTGTCTTGCCTTTTCATATGTTTTTGTCAAGAAAAATTTTTGTTGGAAATTTTTGGACTACAACTTGAAAATCAATAAAGCATAGAACTCCTTCAAAAATTACATGTTCAACTCAACCATTGACAATCATGCCATGCAAGTAGTGATCCACATACTTACATTCCCGTGTGTGTGCATGACAATGCCACTCCAAGTCACCGCATTGCCAAAATCTTCAATGTCTAGGTTATTAAACTGACAAAAATTGCAATTTATTTACTCGCAAAATTTCTGAACTCGTTGCAAGCACTCTTCTGGACAAAGCATATCATCATCGATCTCATCATCTACTCTAAAAACAATGCCATTATACTCAAACTCAAGAATGTCAAAAAACTGCCCTAATGTTTTAGCTAAACTACATGAAATTTCATCTTTACGATAATAAAATAAATCGCACAACTCAAATATAGTTAGATAACTATCATTATCTATGTAATATTTAGGTAAATAAAAGAATGAGCAAAAATAAATTTCATTTGATTCATCCACAACATTTTTTATCTCTCCTAAAAATGCAGATCGATTATCAATTGGGTTTATTATAGTAATTTATGTTAGTTTCTTCAAGAAACTTGACTATATCCTTTAGCTTCTACTGTCGTGAAGAGGAGGGAGGTGAAGTCTACATGGAGCTTGTGGCATCCACTTATCTGGGATCAAAATAATCAAATATAATACAAATGCTAATTGATATTCAACTAATCTACACTTTTTGTGGCAAAATTGGCAATAACCTGAGAACTTAATTTTTGCATAATTTGTAAATAATCCATCCAATCTATTTTTCAAATGGCTTTCAATATGCTTGACAATATCAATGTAATGTACAAAAGTCATAGTGTCAAATGTTTGCAAGGGCAATGTAACAAAACTTTGCAAGGGCAATGTAACAAAACTATCAAATATCTTGTAAGGCTCATAAAATATATGCCTATTTTGATGGGCAGTAGCAAAAACATGAAAAAAAAAGACAAAAACAAAGATATGAAGTACTCCCTAGTTTCAGTAATACCAAAATCATCGAGAAATGAAGATAGCACGATATCCGGATCAAACCTATAGGAAGCTAAAGACATTGTAGAAAAGGTATTAATTTTTTCTTTAAAAAAATACCAAATTAACTATTTGTACCTATGTGCAATGATCAAAAGTAGCATAAGGATTCAAGAAACTACGCACAAGAGCAATATGTATGTTTTAAACACAAGTAGAAGTGAAAAAATTACTAAAAATGTTATATTCACCTTGAACAATAATTTATACACAATCTGATTTAATCTCCAGGGTCACCATTATGGATTAACAGATAAATGCACTACGAAAAGTTAGAATATTTCTGCCACACCACAACTTTACAATTGTACAACCAAAAATAGTTTTTAAAAAAAGAATATTTGATGGCGAATATTCCTAGAGAATATTTGAAAAGCATATATCGAACTTGTGCAGAGAACAGATTGTGTGACATCCGTCTATTTTATTGTGTGCACATATTTGATACTGTTTCTGCATTAAGCTAAACTAGACCAAAACACGTTAACTAAACTTTACTATGCGTCGACCAACAAACGATATATAAAAGAATTTTATAATTCATTTTGCACTTGCACTAGTAGAGGATAGTGTAGTTTTGTGGATTTATAAAAAAAAAATTATGTTCTGTTTTGCTTTCTTGAGCTTAGCAAACGTGTGTTTAGTGTCATTTTAGAGTGCTTAGTGGTTTTTCGATGTCTCTATGGCTAGAGACAAAATTATGGCTAGGATGAAGCAAACAACAAGGGTGCATGGTAGGATCAGAATTATTGTGCAATAGCTGCAGACTATTAAACCATGGTATAAGTTAACAACTATCCAATTCAAATAAAGAAAAATAAAGACAACAAATATCACAATAATACTCAAACCTCAAACGGGTATCCAACTTCTGTGACATCATAACCATTGAACTATCTATATGGATCCCACCCCCAAAATTGTGTAGTTCTCCTTTTGACATTATAGAAAAAAAAACATACATGGACCAACAAGAAATTCTATTTAGACTGATTTCAAAACCAAATTGCAATGAGAACAATGTGTACTTATCGACAAGCATTTTTTGCATAGTTTCCTCGACCAAACATTCTAGCCAAGTCTCCATAGCTATCCAAATTCTATAGTTTTTATCACCACTTGGCACTCCAAATTGAGCACACATAGGGGTGAGACTTATTGTAAATACTAGAGCATCTCAAAACATGAAATTTTTCCATACCGAAAGAACATCCTAAACCTTGCAGTTCTATATTAACAACTTTCTCTGACAAATATTGTCCCAAACTCAAATTTACCATCCCAAGGAGCTTTCTCATTTTATTGATCCACTTGTAGTGAACTACAACTTCAGCATCTTTAACCAATTTATGTTTTTTATCGACACCAACATTAAAGCTAGTTGAAAAACCGAAGCTCTAGATTCTCATTTGAAACAAGTGAGCTAATGCTACAAGGAATATGATAAAAGTATAATTGACCCCAAATAGAACTCAATGTGAAGAATTGTAAATGTCATCTATGTTGAGTCTAGGGGTGCAATAAATTTTTCTATGTCCATCTATGTGCGAGTAGGTGATAGGGCCAATTTTGGCTTAGGAGGCAACTCGAGTAAGTACACTTGTATTTCCATGATTAGGCCCAAAGTAACATTTGATGTGGCTCGAGCTAGCCTAGGCTTGCTACAGTGTCAAGATTAGGTTGGATATGTGACTCGTACCTATGTTTGTTGTTATGAGATCTAGTGACCAATCAGAAGAGGAATTTTCACCAATTTGGTCCAATCAAGTTTGAGGACTCATAAGTCACTCAACCAATCATATTTAGAGGAGGAGAAAAAGGGGTCCAATGAAAATCAAGCGCTCCCTACCTCGAGTTCATATTAGAGGATGTGATAGGTTTATTTGTACTTGAGAATTTTGGAGTTAATGAGGGTTTTTACATTTTAAGTCAAATTGGCTTTCTCTCTCTACCCGAGTTTTGGTTGTTGGTTTCTCTCTCTACCAGAGAGCAAGGCTTTTCCACACTTAGTTTTTTCTTTCACAAGTCTCCACACATGTGAATGTACTTTTATGTTTGATATATGCATGTTACAAGTGCTCTTGCCTTAGATTTGTGAGGTAGATCTTTGATTTCAATCTATGCTTGATCTTTGTGCAATCACCAAGTTTTAGGAGATCATAATCACGCTTTTGGGCACTCCTACATGTGTGAAATTTAGCATGGTATCAGAGCCTACCTAACATATCCATGCAAAGATCAAGAGTGGTGAAAATTTTGCCTTGAAATCAAGATCTAGAGAGTGTAGTTGCATCTCCTTTGCTATCTTTGAGATTTTTGGATCAAGAAGGGTCATTATCACATTGATTGGACCTGATCTGGTACTATATAGAATTTAGTGCTAAGAAATGTGTGAGGATCAACCAGCTTTGACTTTTTGGTTCTCCTCCAATATAGATCCAAAATCCATGCTTGATAGCGAGTCTAGAAAGCTAGTAGAGTCAAGATTGTGTTGCAGTTTTGTTTCATATCAATGGGATGTGCCAATCAAAAGTTATAGCCAATTGAATCAAGTTGGGTAGGGCACCCAACTTGGTTAATCTCATTTTTTTTTTTGACTCATATCTTGCTTTTTGGTCCAAAAACTCAAGAAAAAGCTTGCCAATCTTGTCTATTTGATATCAGGACAATTTTTTGAGGTCATATCCACATAGTTTTATACAATCCATTTGTATTTGAGTCATTTGTGGATGTTTTGAGTGCTTTCCACGTGCTTGAAAGATGTTGACCCAAACTTTTTCCATACTTCACTGATTGAAAGTTTGATCTAGTTTGAGAGAGATTGGTAGAGCTAGTGAGATTGATCTCACACCTAGTCTTTAGATCCATTATTGAGAGAGAAGCAAAACTTTGTAGTCCATTACAAGACATCTTTCCAAGTTTTCCTGGCATCCATGGGATCCTTTCTCTTGGATCATAGTGAGAGATTATCTACCTCCAATTACTCTATTTGGAAGGTAAGGATGGAGTCGATTTTGATCCTCCAAGATGTAATGGATATTGTCCTTGGACTTTCGGAGGAACCTCATGTGATTCAAGAAGTCCAAAGGTACAAGAAAAGAGCTGGAATGGCTCTTCACTATATCAAGATGAATGTCTCTAATGAAGTTTTGAGATAAATTGGTGCTTGCACCTCGTCCAAGGAGGCTTGGGACACACTCAAAGCCATTATGAGGCCAAGAGTACCTCTAGAATCCTCAATCTAAGAAATAAAATCTTCCAAAGTTGTCAAAGGAGTGATGAGAGTGCTTCTAAGTATGTATTGGGAGTCAAAGACATCCATAGAGAGCTTGCATGCATTGGAGACCACATCAATCAAAGTGAGCTAGTGCAAGTCATCCTCAATGGCTTGAGAGATGAGTTTGATAATCTTGTCCAATCCTATGCCATCAAGGAAGAGCTACCAAGATTGGAGGCCTTGCAAGGTGTACTTATTGCTGAAGGATGTAGACAAGAGAACAAGCTTATGAGGATGGACAAACTCTCAATCAATCATGATGGAGATGGAAAAGTCTTATTTGTCAAAGACAAGCACAAAGGGAGGAGCAAAGGTCAACACCAACCATTTTTTCAAAGAAAAAGCAAAAGACAAGGACAAATATGGAGAGGAGGAGGATTCCTCTCAAGCTTCTACTTCAAAATTGAAGAAAAAAAAGATCAAGTGCTTCTTTTGTGGCAAGAAAGGCCATTGGGCCACTAATTGTTTCAAGAAGACGAACCAATTCAAGCAAGCCAACATCTCTAATGAGAAAGAAAGTGATGCAATTGCAAGTGATGGAGAAGGCTCTCTTATGGTATCAAGATTCTCTTCTTCTCCTTTCAAAAAGGATGGCACATGGTATATTGATAGTGGAGCTTCATCTCATATGTGTAGCTCCAAGGACTCTTTTTCTTCTCTTATGCCTTATGAAGGAGTCAAGAAATCTATAGTCACTACAAATGATTGTGAATGCAAAATTGAAGGAGTAGAGAGTATTCCTTGAAAGTTGTATCTTCAAAAGTTCTTTCTCTTAATATTGTGTCTTTTGTTCCAAATCTCACTAAGAATCTCATAAGTGTTGGCTTGATAATGGCCTTGATGTCAAATTTCATATTGACACTTGTGTAATCAAGAAATATGCATATAGATTTCAAATAATCATGTATTTCAACCACTCTAAAGAAGTAGAATTAGTTTGGTGTTCGACGCATGACCATGTGGTGAATATCTTCAATAAGCCTTTAGCAAAGGCAAGATTTTTGCATTTCAAATCATTGATGAATATGGTTGAGAATAAGCTTATTATCAAGGGGGGTATTAAAGCGTCATAACAAGTTTGACAATTGTATATATGTTTAACATTGATTTATGTCAAACTTTAGTTCTCAAGTCACATCTTAGGTACTACTTGGAACTTTCAAGAATACAATCATTCACCCATTGCGTATACCACCAGTTTTGATAATGAGATTGTATAATTGCAAAGGCTAATGTCATGTCTATGTGAGCTCTTCCCTATATTGTGGTTTATGCCTTCGCTACTATGATTGATTATGTGATTGCTATTAGAGTAGGATATGATGCTAGATGATTACAAGTTATGATGAATAGATTCAATATCTATAGTTTTCATTCCTAAAAAAATAATAGGAAATTTGGGTTTGGTGATTTTATCATCGCCCCCCTGTTTCTTTTGAAAAGGCTGATAGATTTTGCTCACTTTGAGCGATTTTTTTCTTGTTGTGCTTTTGTAAAAATTTCTTAATCCATACATAGTCAATATTTTTGAGAAATAGTAATAATAATGGGATGATATATATCATTAGATGCATATGGATGTCAATTTGCATATATACACACCATATAACATACTAATGTGTTGCAAGACTATCAACTATACTTGGAATAATTACAAATATATACACATTGGTGTGCATGGTAGGAAAAAAGTTTAAGCTTCTCAAAAGAATGTAGAACATGCACATGCATGTGCACAAGAATATTAATATACCATGAAATTTCAACATAGAAAATTTCAACGACATACAAAATTTTATGATTGATAAAATTTTGAGTACAATGACATAAGGTATTGGAGAAATGTTTCATCAAAAGTGAATGTCTATTGGGAAGAGGCTAGAAGATAAGATACTAGACATAGTAAATCAAAGAGAGATGACCTTCTAAATAATGCATTGGGTGCTACTAGTTAAGAAAGCTTTTAAATTTGTTTTTGAGCTTGAAAATAGGAACACTTGGCAAGGAAGACTTTTCTCATAATATGTTATTTGAAGTTAAATTGAGGTTAGGATATCCCTCTGGCTACATCATGTAGATCTCCTCTTCAATGGTTCCATTTTAGAAAAGTGTTTGGACATCCATCTGGTGGACTTCAAGGTCTGTCGCGGCTACAAAAGAGAGGAGTAGGCGGATTGACGCATGTTTGACTACTGGGCTGAAAGGTTTCTGAGTAATCCAGATCTGGAAAAAGCCTTTGGAGACTAGCCTGGCCTTGTAACGATTTAGTCTTCCTTCAGCGTCGTACTTTGCCTTGAATATCCATTTGCATGGAATTGGTTTCCGGTCCTTTGGAAGCTCAGTGAGTGTCCATGTTTGATTCTCCATAAGAGAATCGAATTCGGTGTCCATCGCTGCTTTACACTGGTCAGCATCAAGTGTAGACATCGCCTCAACAACTGTGTTTGGTTCCTGCACGAAGTAGCAAGCCGGATCATCCACAAATCTGGATGGAGATTGTCTGGACCTGTTCGACCTTCTGAATTGAATTTCGGTCCTCTGATGTGGGTTGACTAGCTGAGATTCTGACTCATTGTCTGAGTTAGTGTCGAGATTCTACAGTTGACTCTCTAGATCGAAATTGACTAGCTGCTCGATTTGTGAGTCAGAATTATCATCAGCTTTTCCTTTGTGGTCGATGAACTAGTCTTTCACGAAAATGACATCTCTGGTGAATGCCTTCTCGGTATCCAAATTGTAGAGCCTGTATGCCTTGTGGTCTGAGAAATAGCCGATGAAGATCATTTTCCAGCTCTTGTCATCTAGCTTTCTTCTTAGATCCTCAGGGATCTAAATGAAAGCGATGCATCCAAACACTCGAATATGTTTGAGTGATGGTTTTGATCCTGTCCACACCTCATAAAGTGTCTTATCATTCAGGGCTTTGGTGATGGATCAATTCTATAAATAGGAAATTGTAGTAAAAGCTTCTGCCTAGAACTTCTTTGGAAGAGAGGCATGGGCCATCATGCTCTTGGCACTTTCGATAAGTGCCCAGTTCTTCCACTCAGCTACACCATTGGAATGAGGTGAGTAGTTGGGTGTGTATTGTTGAAGTATCACGTTGGCCTTCTAGAACTCCTTGAATTCTGTGGAGATGTACTCTCATCCTCCATCTGTGCGTGGGGCCTTGATCTTCCTCTGAGTTTGATTTTTTGTGGACACCTTGAACTGCTTGAAGAATTTGAATGCTTTGGATTTGTTCTTCATATAGTAGGTTGCAGTCCTTCGAGAGAAGTCATCAATGAAGGTTAGGATATAGAGAGCTCTCCCTGTGGAAGCAGTTTGCATCGGGTCACAAATGTCGCTGTGTACAAGGTCAAGCAAGCCCTTGGATGTATGAACTAACTCTGAACTGAACAAACTCCTAGCATGCTTGCTGATCATATAGCTTTCGCATGGAGAAGTTGGCTTGCTGACTGTCGGCAGATCTTGTACTAGACTTTGAGTCGACATTTGCTGAATACTGTTGTAGTTAAGGAGGCCAAGTCTGAAATATCACAACATATCAGTTGATTCAGAAGTGGCTGTGTGAAGAGCTTGACTGTTAGAAGAATAGCAATGGCTTAGTTTTTAAAGATAGTTGTTTCTTTTTCCGTAGGCTAGCACCTTCTGGGATTTGTCAAGAATTGTGCAGCCATCCGTATCAAATTCGACTCTCCAGCCTGAATTTGTGGTTCTGCTAATTGAGAGCAGATTCTTGGTCAGATTTGGAACGTGGAGAATGTTGGACAGCAATTTGACTTCACCTCTTTTGAATTCAACTCTGACTGTTCCTTTACCTTCGATTGTATGTGACGAGCTGTCTCCAAGTTGCACAACTCAAGAGTGGGTGAATGACTTATAGTCCTTGAACTAGTCGCGATGGTGAGTCATGTGTTGAGTTGCTCCAGAATCTAGGTACTAGGAATCAATATCATGTTGTTCTCCTTCTTTGATCATGAAAGCTGCTTCATCTTCTTCTTCTTGTTGCTGATTTGAGTGACTGGTCGTAGCACTATGTGCTTGTTGTTGGAACTGCTTCTTCTTTTTGTTGTTGTACTTCAAAGTTTGGCAGTCCTTGATTTTGTGTCCAGTCCTCTTACAGAATCTGCAGAAAAGTTTCTACGCTGGTTGGAATGATGAAAAGCTTGAATTTGATCCTGAACCATTATTTGGTCTAGACTGCATATTGTTTTTCTTGATAGTAGAGTCTGACTTTTGTAGATCTCTTGGATCTAAACTTCTGATTTTTTGAATACAAAGCTTGAGGATCCGATCCTGAGCCTGAGGAGGATGCTGATCTTATGACCTCCTCTTGTAGGAGCAGTGAAATTACTCTTGATAGAGTGAGGTGCTCCTGGTGGGTAGAAATTGGCATTACCCAATTTTCGTAGGCTTCAGGTAGACTCGATAATAGAGTCGTGACTACATCAGAATCTGTTGTGGGTATTTCATGTATACAAATAAATAAGTGGGTCCCACCACTTGAATTACTGTTGGCCAAGCTTTTCCTAGTGGGCCCTGCCACAATACAGTAGAATAATAAGTGCAAGGCACTGGCATCTTGTGTGTATAAGCCCAGCCACCAATGGCCACAAGTAGCAAGTTGTAATTCTTAGGAATAAGAGACTAGGGGCTTAAAACTCTAAAATGACATTAGAGGCCCTAAGTCAAGGTGCAAATAAAAAAGCTAAAAGGGCCCAACTTAAAACCCACATGAATCATGTGAGTGCCCTTGTGCTTTCTTAGCACCAATAGATTTAAGTTGTTTTTATTTTAAAGGCTTGGACTAGAATCCTTGCCCCAATGAAGTTGCCAATGAGAGTGAAGGAGGCTCACCTCTAGAATCTATAAGAGGGAGCCATTTCCTTCATATTGTATCATCTTCCATTCTCGTTCTAATAAAATTCTCTTGGTTTCTCCATCTCTCTCTCCTCTCTCTCTCTCTCTCTTCTCCCTCTCTCCCTACGTTGGGATAGAATAGCTTTGGGTGGGCGCTCGAGTCCCCAAAGCCTTTCTCAACCTAGGCATTCTCTCTCTCCCTCTCTCCACTCTCTTTCTCCTCTCCTCTCTCTCTCTCTTCTTGCTATGCAAGTGAAGGCAAGGTTGCCGCTCCCAGCGACGAACCCCTATGCTACATTGACGACACAACAGTGGCACCGTTGCTGGGGAGCACCACACACTCGCTTCGCCGCATAGTTTTCTTAATCTCTTCCTCTCTCTCTCTCTCTCTTTTCTTCTCTCTCACCATTCTTTTTCACCTACAAAATCAAATTTTTTGGGGTTAGATTAGTGTGAGTTAGTGTTAGTTTTGCTATTTTTTTTGAGATTTTGTCATTTTTGTGTTGATTTTTGGTTTGGAAGTGTTTTAGGGAGAGATTGTGAGGTGGGAGGATCAGATCCAAGCACCCAATCCATAAAAATAAGAAAAAAGCTCAAAAACTATTTTTGGAGGGAAAAAGAGAGGCAAAATCTCATCAGATTTTGATTTCTCAAAAACCAATGGGCATGAACCTTCGCATGATTGTGTAGAGTCGAAGATCTTGCGTAGTTTAGCCCTCCCGCCTGTCAACAAGGGTCAGATCACTGGATAGGTGCCTAACTATGCATAGATGCTACTTTTAGTTACATACCAGCCTACGAAGATTAGTTCCCAGAAAATCACAAAATTTGGCCCAAAAACCCCAAAATAATGCACTTTTTTCAAGATTATCTGAGTTTTCTTGGGAAGTAACTCTCACAGCTTGGTGAGCAGCTGAATTTGATTGAGATACAAGTGCATACTAGTCTGCAAGGATTTTTTCCCAAAAAATCCTAAAATTTTGCAAGAAAAACCACAAAAAAATGCACTTTTTTCAATATTTTTTAAGTTTCCTTGGGAATCAACTCTCGCAGCTTGGTGAGCAGATGAATCTGACTGAGATAAATAAGATGACTGACATGGGTCCAGCCCACTATTGTCTCAGAATCCAAATTCAACGAGATCGACCTAGCAGATTGATCTTTATCAGTCAGCAACAATATCTCAACAACGTGTTGGAAAAGTATGGAATGACCAACTACAAACCCAGTCTCTTTCCTCTCGACCCTGGACTAAAGCTATCAAAGAAAGAGTCTCCTCAAACTGAGGTAGAAAAGGAGGAGATGAAGCGCTACCCGTTTCAATCCATCATGGCTCACTGATGTAAGCAATGATCTGCATGCGACCAGACCTTGCATATTCGATCAGTACACTTAGCCAGTTCTTGTCAAATCCAAGTGTAGCTCATTGGAAAGCGCTAACAAAGGTCATGAAGTACATCCAAGCAACGACAACTCTCAGCATCTGCTACGGAGGCAGCCAAACTGCCAACATCCTTGAAGCCTACACATATGCGGATTGGGCCGGATGTTGAAACCAGAAAATCAACTTTTGGATTTGTATTTTTATACAACCAAGGCCCAATCTCATGGAACAGCCGGAAGCAGACCTCAGTTGCATTATCATCAATGAAATCCAAATACATAGCTGCCACCAATGCAACCAAAGAGACGATCTGGCTAAGGCAACTGCTTGCAGACCTGAACCTTGCACAAACACTTCCTACAACAATCTATTGTGACAATCAAAGCACAATGGCGCTATCTCTCAATCTGAAATTTCACTCTCGAGGCAAACATATAGAAATCAGGTATCATTACCTTAGAGGAAGTGCACAACAAGGAAGTAGAATTGGTTTTCTATAGAACAAATTACATGGTAGCAGATTACTTCACAAAGGCTCTATCAAAGGAACAACATCTTAGATTTAACGATATGTTAAATCTGAAGATCAAAGTTTTTTAGGATTCACATTAAACGGGAGCGTTAGATTTCTTATGCTCAACCTTAAACAAATCGTTCAAGTAATGAGCATCCTGAAAAATTGAAGGCCGACAACATATTTTCGGGCCTTTGCATTTTTTTCCCTTGAGATTTCTTGTGCCTCAAAAATCATTTTAAGGCACCCTTTGTTTTTTCGTCTTTTTCTCTTCACGAAAAATGCGACACACTGGCCAAGTGGCCAGAATGCCTTAGAAACCATTCTTAAAGGCACCTTGCTTTTTTTGCCTTCTTCGTCTTTTTCATTCACAGAAAATGCGACACACTAGCCAGAATGACAAACCATTTCTGGACCACCTTCAACTTCTCTCGCCTTTTTCTCTTTGCGAAAAATGCGACAAAGTACCCATAAAATCTTAAAACCATTTTAGGGCACCTTCGCCTTTTTCAGTTTTCTTCGTTGCCTCTAAACTAAGGCACTTTTCGCCTTTCTCACTGCCTTTTTAGTTTAAGGCACCTTCGCCTTCTTCTTTGCCTTCAGTGTAAGACACTTTTCGGATTTTTTGTCTTTTTTAGCCTTCTTCGCTGCCTTGAATCTAAGGGCGCCTTAGGGATTTACATACCTTTAGTGTAAGGGCAACTTCAGGAGTTGCAAACCTTCAGTCTAAAGGCACCTTCGAGTTTTTTTGGCTTTTTCGCATTTTTGCTGCATTGGCTGATCGACGTCGCCAACTTATCAACAACCGTAAAAATAGCTGAACAACCAAATTTCCCAAAGGCGGTTGGCGGTTACCAACTATCTACATATGCAAAGACGGGCGTAAATAACATTAAAAGCTTGTAAGATATTTTGTCTCTCGACACTTGTAAATATATATATTAGCTGAATCAAGCTATGTAAGTGTTAATTGAGTTAATTGAAATTTCTTTTCAATTAGAGTTATTTGTAGCCAACGTTATCATGCTCATCAAGTTGAAGTTATTACTTCAAGCTATTGTACTCACTATGCAATTTTTGTCTCACTACTACGTCGTTCATTTGCACATTCTGTATGAATTCTTCTACTTATATAATTCTGCTGCTAACTGTTGTGTTTCCGTTCCTACACGCCACGCTCAATCCTCGAGCTTCTGCTGCCGCTCACGCCCACACGCGATTTTACGACAATAATAGTCGATCCACACCCAACCACGAATGGGTCCAAAACCACATTGTGTTTCTTGTACAATGTCTCCACCAAAAATTGCATCAAAATTGGAGTTTTTTTAAGGCCGATGTAATAGGATCCAACATGCGCTGTGAAGGAGGATAGTAATGTGTCCAAGTGTTTGTATTACTTCTATAGAATGACGAATCCAATTTATCTCCGTCACCAATTGAATGAGAGAGTGCATGTTGGCTGATTTTGACGAATCCCCAAGATACTCGGCCAAAGCAAACCAAGAGCACCTCTCACCTTAGAACAAGGAGGTCTCTGAGAAGACGAGACGAACAAAGACTAAGAGCCGAGTATGATAGCCGAGGAATACTAGTTAGTAATGACAAGCAAGAACTGTGTAAGCCTCATTGTGAATCCCGAAAGATGGAATGACCATGTAGGAACTAGTATTTCTAGGCAAAGTAATAAATGCAAGTAGACACCTCTTAAAGAAAGTAGAGTGAGCCACCTTTTGATGGTGACCTCTAGTGGAGAGCATTATTTCACTTGTAATTTGTGAAATGTGGAAATGCCACTAGGTTGCCACCTAATTGTCACAAGCCAGGCTCTCCAAGCTCGTGAATCCTAGAAGCCGGTGTGTAGAATGAACCTCCCAACCATAGGCACCCCCTCTTTGAGTCCTTCTACTTGCTATTCCCGTTAGTTGGCACATGGCATCTACTTGTGGGTGATCAGTCCATATGGCATGCATGGCCCCTATGACCTATGAATACTAAGTGACTCATAGGGTACCACTCTTGTGCCCCGCCAAAGACCTGTGACCCTCTTGGTCACCCCGACTACTTGCCGGCTAGCATCAAGTCAGTGACGGCTAGGGTCTCGACGGTCAAGACACACCGCATCTCTGACAACTTGTCAGGTGGCCACATCGGGTCACTGCTCGTGATGCACCGGTCCCAACTTGGGACAGATGTCCTCCTCGATCACTGGCGCCCTTGCCAATACTTGGCCTGAGGCCCTCTCGTGACTAGCCGTGCCAAGGTCATGATAGACTCATAACTGGATTCTAACAATCCTTCCCTCCTCTGGCAAGTCATCGATCCTCGATGACAAACTCTTGGTAAGACTTCTGCAACGCCAGTCGTGTCTCCCAGGTATTATCTGACAACGGATGCCCTTTCCAAGTTACTAGATACTCTTGAAGGAGACGATTCCGTAATCATCGCTCCCTTCGATCTAGGATTCTATCTGGCCCATAACCTGTGGTGTCTTTCTCCTCAAGAGACACTAGACCTTCCACCAGGCTATCGCCATCGTGCAAACATCTCTTCAGTTTGCTAACATGGAATATTGGATGCACCTTGCATCCTATAGGTAGCTGTAGCTTATAAGCTACTTGGCTCACCTTCTTAATAATCAACCATGGTCCACAATACCTAGGAGATAACTTGGTGCACTTTCCTATGCGTAGCACCTTCGACTTCGAAGGGACTAGTAAATACACCCAATCTCCATTCTCAAATTCCTGATAGGTACGGTTCTCACGAGCATAACTCTTTGCCCTAGCTACAGCTTTGGACAAGTTATCTCGTGCCAACTCTAGCTTCTGCTGCATCTAAGCCAAAAACTCTAAACCACTAGGTACCCTATGTGGAATTCCTATAATTGCAGGACTCAGTGCCCTGAAACCATAATTGAGCTCAAATGGACTCAATCTAGTGGATGCATGTCTCTTATCATTGTACGCAAACTCCAATAGCGGTAAATGCTTTACCCAGTCTGTTTGCGTACTACTCACATATGCCTTAAGCATATCTTCCAAGATCTGATTCACTTGCTCTGTCTAAGCATCCGTTTGAGGATGCTCAGAGCTACTCATCCGCAATTGTGTTCCCAACTTGGCAAACACCTCAATCCAGAAATTTCCCGTAAACTTGGGATCCATGTCAGAAACTATGGACTTCGGAAGACCATGTAACCTGACAATATTCTGAATAAACAACTCAGCCACTTGCAAAGCTGTGACCTTCTTGGTCATTGCGATGAAATGAGCCATCTTGGAAAACCTGTCTACCACTACCATAATGGAATTGAATCCATTCTGGGTCTTGGGTAGTCCAACAATAAAATCCATAAAGATGCTTTCCCACCTTCCTATAGGTATCTCGAGTGGATGTAGCAAGTTCGGAGGACTTAATCTCTCGGCCTTGTTCACCTAACAAGTCGTGCAACGCTGGACGTACTCTCTTACATCCATCACTGGAATCGTGGCCAAAAATAATCCCTTCTCAAAAGCTCACTAGTCTTATCAATACCAGGGTGCCCTGCGCAAAGACTATCATGGCATTCATGAAGTATCTTACGATCCGAAACCTTCTCAGATCCTGATCAGATTTGGGAGCATGTTCTTAGTATCCATAGCAATCCTATAGAGCCATCATACGCCGGTTTGGAGCAGATTTGCCTCTGTTTCACCAAAAAGTCGATTTTCAAGCAAAAAATAGGTCAGATTTTTGGATTGGGCATAACTTCTCCGATTTTTCTCCGGTTTCTACTATTAATGGTTCAGATTGGGCCTAGTAGGAGGGCGACCTACTGCCAATTGACCCTTCATGAAAAGCTTTGCCATTTGGAAGAAATTCGACATCAAACAACCCATTTTTTTCCTATTTTTGTTCGACTTTCAAGCCGATTTGGTGCCCAAAAAAAGTTTTTACCGACTTTTGTACCAGCATAGGCCCTTAAATATTATTTTTTGCTTGTTTTTGAACTTTATAGTTGAGTCCTAATTTTCCATTTTTTACTAAAGCAATCTTGGATGCAAAATGTCATGTTTTTATGATTTCATGGCTATGTGAAAACTTTTGTCCTCTAATCTTTGTTGTAAAATGACGGACGTGTGAGCGGCAACAAAAGCTCGAGGATTGAGCGCGACGTGTAGGAACGGAAACGCAATAGTTAGCAGTAGAAATATTCAAGTAGAAGAATTCATACAGAATGCGCAAATGAACAACGCAGTAGTGAGACAAAAATTGCACTCTGATTAATATCAACAGTGAGTACAATAGCTCGAAGTAATAACTTTAGCTTGCTAAGCGTGGTGATAACGCTGGCTACAGAAAACTCTGATTAAAAGAGAAATTCAATTAACACTTACATAGCTTGATTCAGCTAGTATATATATTTACAAGTGTCAAGAGAAAAATATCTTATGCCTTAACTGCCATTTACTCCAGTTTTGCATCTGTACAAAGTTGGTAACCACCCTTGGGATATTTATTTCTCCAGTCGTTTTAGGGTTGATGATAAGTTGGTGACGTCGGTCTGCCATGTAGCAAAAACGTGAAAAACCCAAAAAAACTCGAAGGTGCCCTTTAGATTGAAAGTATGCAACTCCTGAAGGTGCCCTTAGACTTAAGGTGTGTAAATCCCTAAGAGGCCTGTAGACTGAAGGCAGTGAAGAAGGCGAAAAAGGCGGAGGTGCCTTAAGAATGATTTCTAAGGCATTCTAGCCAGCCTTACACTGAAGGCAGCGAAGAAGCCGAAAAAGTCGAAGGTGCCTTATATTGAAGTTTTAGCTAAGAAGACGAAGGTGCCTTAGATTAAAGGCATTGAAGAAGGCGAAAAAGGAGAATGTGCCTAAATGATTTCTAAGGCATTATGGCCACTTGGCCATTGTGTCGCAGTTTTCGCGAGTGCGAAATGGCGAAGGAGGCAGAAAAAGCAAAGAAGGCTTAAGAATGGTTTCTAAAGCATTCTGGCCAATTGGCCACTGTGTCACATTTGTCGCGAAGTTGCGAAAAAGGTGAAAAGGAGAAGGTGCCTAAAAAACATTAAGGCACAAGAAATCTCAAAGAAAAAATGTGAAGGCCCAAAAACATGTAGTCGGCCTTCAGTTTTCAGGATGCTCATTATTTGAACGATTTGTTTTAGGCTGAGTCTAAAAAATAATAGTCCCTCTTAATGTGGATCTTGAAAAAGTTTGATCTTCAGATTTAACATATCGTTAAATCTGAGATGTTGCTCCTTTTATAGAGCCTTTGTGAAGTAATCTGCTTCCATGTAGTTTGTTTACAGAAAACCAGTTCTACTTCCTTGATGTGCACTTTCTCTCTAAGGTAATGATACTTGATTTCTATATGTTTGCTTCGAGAGTGAAATCTCTGATTGAGAGATAGTGCTATTGTGCTTTGATTGTCACAATAGATTGTTGTAGAAAGTATTTGTGCAAGGTTCAGATTTGCAAGCAGTTGCCTTAGCCAGATCGCCTCTTTGGTTGCATTGGTGGCAGCTATGTATTCGCATTCTGTTGATGATAATACAATTGAGGTCTGCTTCCGGCTGTTCCATGAGATTGGGCCTTGGTTGTATAAGAATACAAATCCAAAAGTTGATTTTATGGTGTCAACATTTCCTGCCCAATCCGCATCTGTGTAGGCTTGAAGGATGTTGGCAATGTGGTTTCCTACGTAGCGAATGCTGAGAGTTTTCGTTGCTTGGATGTACTTCATGACATTTGTGCCTTCCAATGAGTTAAGCTTGGATTTGACAGGAACTGGCTGAGTGTACTGATTGAATATGCAAGGTCTGGTCACGTGCAGATCATTGCGTACATCAGTGAGTCGATGGCGGATTGAAACGGGTAGCGCTTCATCTCCTCATTTTTTGCCTCAGTTTGAGGAGACTGTCCCTTTGATAGCTTTAGTCTAGGGTCAAGTGGAAAGAGACTTGGTTTACAGTTGGCCATTCCATACTTCTCCAACACATTATTGAGATATCGTTGCTGACTGATACAAATCAGTCTGTTGGGTCGATCTTGTTGAATTTGAATTCCGAGACAATAGTGGGATGGACCCATATCAGTCATCTTGTATTCTTGGGCCAGCATGCATTTTGTATCCTTCATCAGATTCAAATTGTTACTAAACAAGAGTGTATCATCTACGTAGAGAGTGATGATGACAAAGTAATCTGATACAAACTTGAAGTAGACATTCGAGTCTACTGAGTTTGGAATAAAACCATTCTCTATCAGAAATGTGTTGATCTTCTGGAATCAGGCTCTGGGTGACTGTTTTAGCCCGTAGAGCGCCTTGTGGATTTTGCATACAAGGTGTTGTTGCTTGTCGTTAAATTCGTATCCCTCTGGCTGCGTCATGTAGATTTCCTCTTCGATGGTTCCATTGAGGAAAGCGGTCTGGACATCCATCTGGTGGACTTCAAGGTCTGCTGCGGCTGCAAAGGAGAGGAGTAGGCGAATCGAAGAATGTTTGACAACTGGGCTGAAGGTTTCTGAGTAATCCAGATCTGGAATCTGAGAAAAGCCTGTAGCGACTAGCCTGACCTTGTAACGATTTAGTCTTCCTTCAGTGTTGTACTTTGCCTTGAATATCCATTTGCATGGAATTGGTTTCCGGTCCTTTGGCAGTTCAGTGAGTGTCCGTGTTTGATTCTCCATAAGAGAATCGAATTCGGTGTCCATCGCTGCTTTCCACTAGTCAGCATCAGGTGTAGACATCGCCTCAGCAACTGTGTTTGGTTCCTACACGAAGTAGTAGGCCGAATCATCCATAAATCTGGATGGAGGCTATCTAGACCTGTTCAACCTTCTAGGTTGAACTTCGGTCCTCTGATGTGGGTTGACTCGTTGAGGTTCTGACTCATTGTCCCATCATGCCACGTCAAAGAAGTCTTTTTTTGAATCGTTCAAGGGATGCACAGAGGTCCAGTCAATCCACCCAAGTAAAATAATAAAAAGATCAATATATTCTAAGTTAGAAGAGAAATTTGAAAGCTTACAACCTTCCAATGAAATTGAGGAGGAGAAAAACAATTCTCACCTGTAAAGTGTGAAGCATACTTTGTTGTGTTTCCACCTATTTACAAAAATTTAGCATTACTGAAATCAAGCAAATTCAATTAAAATTTTTTTCAAAGACAAAAGATATTCAAAATTACCATATGTGTTTAGTTATAAGGCATGATTTGAAAAGCTCCCCTTATTTTTCGGAGAATTTTTCTTTTAAAACCAAAAATTGAAAAACTACTAAATGGTTTTTAAAGATTTTGACCCATTTCAAATGATTTGTTATTCAATCAAATAATTTCCATTGACAAGTGTCCTTCGGACACTGAATGCTACAACTAATACCACACTCCATGATTACACCTCCATTGACCATGATTGATGTGCACTAAATTATAGAGCTTATTGACTTCATGTAAGATGGCTTGTACTAAAGAATCATAATATGTAAGAGTATAACAAGTTGTCATCTAAATAAATATGATAAAACAAAAGAGAATATACATAAAATTGTTGCCATAACAATGACACGTAGGTCTCTTGATTTCTCCCATAATTAAAAAATCCGTGGTCTTCGTGAAGCTTAAACAACAAACATGAAATTAGAGTCACCTAAAAACCATCACTATCACTAAAGTTCTGGCTTAGCCCACAAGGGATTTTGTATGAAGAAGGATAAAGGCTACCCTTCTTAGGTGTTCTCACGTTTGTGAATTTAAGAGACCTTCCTCTATCTTTGCAACATATTTCCAAAAGGTAAGTGGCATCACTATTAAGAGATGCCAAGTGAGTTGGCCAAATGTTTAAATCACACGAGTCTTCTATTGGATGATGATAATTAGATTCTCTTCTCCAATTACTTGGTGCATATTATCCACGAGAATATTTGAAAAATATATTACTCCTCCACAATTGGTTGAGTTGGATAAAAATTCCTATTGCACAAATGTGAGGAATGACATTGACATTTGGAACCTCAAGCTCGTTCTTGGGGTACACCTGATTAAGGGTGCACATATTGTACAATATGATGCTAGTGCAAGTTAGCTATTTGTTGTAAAAAATGTTCTGATCAAACCTAATGAAAATTTTGACACAATGTTAGACTAATACGACTAGCTTCATAAGATACAATGTGTAGACTTCAAATCACATACTAAGACCAAGGCCAAAAGTGCATAAGACTCCAATCATCCATTGGGGGCAAGTTTCAAATACCAACTCAATAATTGGGCAATGGGGAGAACTTCAACTTTTGATTAGACATCATTATTGACTATGGATTTATGTTGACTATGGTTTTATGTGAATTTTTTTTGTTTATTATTAACATAAAAAGGTCTTAATGGTGAATAATATTGGAAAAGTGATAAGCATCATGAGATAACATTTAATAGCTTGACTTTTTTTTCATCATACACATAAGATTGATTGCAACTTATTATCAAATAAGTGTTCCTCTTTTGTACTAATGTTTTGTTCTCTTATATCAAAATTAGTATTACAAGTAGAAATATTACAACTATTCTCACTTCTAATGGTAGATTTTTACTTCTTAATTTATTTCTACTTTTCCCGCCCATCCAAGTTTTTCTCCCATTGTTTCATTCACTTTTTAAGCTAAAAAACCCTAAATTTTGGTTTAGGTTTATCACTTTTTAAGCTCAAAAACACTTAATCTTGATTTCTTTTTTAATAAAAAAATCATGCTCATTTCAAAGTTTGTTCACGGGACAAATGCAATGCCCATGTGTCACCTTGTAAAGGGTAACCAGATTAACCAACACTGTCGTCTTTGTACGCTATTGCTTTGAGGGAAAACCCTACATGGTGACATGGCACTACGGGGTCCTTTCTTCTCCTCACTAGAGCTCTGGTGGTGCATGTTTGGATTAGAGAATCTCTTGCTTTATAAGACTTAGGAGGACCACATTAAAAAAGAATGACTCAAGGAAAACATCACATGCATTAAACAAAAAGAAACAAGGATGTTACATGAGTGTGCAATAGAAGCACTGGGGACAATATTGTGGAACTGAACTCCAATGCGTGGAAAAGCTATGTGAGAGCAGTGCTTAAGAGGGGTGCCTCTCATGTCAGGTGGCATCAAACATCACTCCTAGAAATTTGCAAATGGCATCATGACAGTAGAAACTTGCAAAGAAGCATGGGAGCTGGGGTCGGGTGGGGTCCGGGTCATGGTACATTAATTAACAATCCCATATCTTGCTTGTAACAAAAAATTGTCAATATACTGGGACAATGGACATGGACGAGAGAATCGGATCCAACTCTGATACACCAAAGTGTACTGCCACCCCCCCACCCCCCCAAAAAAAAAAAAAAAAAGAGAAAAGAAAAAATAAATTAAAAGTACTCCAAAAAAAAATGAAAAGTAGAATTTGTGTGGCGGTCATCCGGTGGTGCGCAGCCAGTCGCGCTGCCTCTTATAGCGACCATAAGATGGCCGAGAGAGAGAGAGGGCGAGGGAGAGGAGAGGGAGAGGGAGAGGGAGAGGGAGAGAGCGAGTTAGAGGATCGTAGCGAGGCGAAGGCGAGCGATCGAGGTGGGGGAGGAGCGGTGTGGCGAAAGCGGAGGTGGGTTGGTGGAGGTGAGGTGGATTGGGGTGGAAGATGAATGAAGTGCTGGTGAGGGAGGACGCCCAGGAGATGCACAGGGTGTCCCGGAGAAAGAGTGGAAGGAAAAGGTACAGGAGTGGTTTTCATCTGTGGAGGGATGGAGGCCGCAAGGGAGAGATGAGCAGGGAAGTGTGAGTTTTGTTGGAGGTGGGGGAGATGGGACTGAGCTTGGGAACAAAGAGAGAGCTTTTTCCTGCTTGAAGAAGAAGATTTGCGAGCAAAGAAGAAGAGAAATTGGTTGCTTGGGCTGCTGAGGATCAGAGTCAAGGGAAAAGAAGGTAACTCTTTAGCAAGGCAGAGGATGGAGTGCGCGGGGGAGCTGAGCTATGCAGGCCCTTCGGAAGTGGATGCTGGAGAATATTTGTGTGAAAATGATGGAGGTGGAATGCATGATGTTGAGCTTAGTGATGATGAGATTGATGTGGATGAACTGGAAAAGCGGATGTGGCGAGACCGCATCAGATTGAAGCGCATCAAAGAGCAGCAGCAGAAACCGAAGCAGAAACAGTCTCAGGAGCAAGCTCGGCGCAAGAAGATGTCAAGGGCACAGGATGGCATCTTGAAGTACATGCTCAAGATGATGGAGGTCTGCAAAGCTCAGGGATTTGTTTACGGGATCATACCTGAGAAGGGGAAACCCGTAAGTGGGGCATCAGATAACATCAGAGCTTGGTGGAAAGAGAAGGTGAGGTTTGACAGAAATGGGCCTGCCGCCATTGCCAAGTATGAGGCAGAGCATGGGGTAATTCCGGCAAAGCCTGATGGAGTTGTTCTTACTGGCTCAACTCCCCACACCCTCCAGGAGCTTCAAGATACCACTCTGGGCTCCTTACTTTCAGCACTTATGCAGCATTGCGATCCGCCTCAGCGGAGGTTTCCACTTGAAAGGGGTTCGCCTCCTCCTTGGTGGCCTTGTGGAGATGAGGAATGGTGGCCGCAGCTCGGCCTTCCAATTGGGAAAGGTTGTCCTCCATACAAGAAGCCCCATGATCTGAAGAAGGCTTGGAAAGTAGGTGTGCTGACTGCAGTCATCAAGCACATGTCTCCTGATATTGCGAAGATCAGGAAGCTCGTGCGCCAATCAAAATGCCTCCAAGACAAAATGACCGCAAAAGAGAGTGCAACATGGCTTGCAGTCCTTCATCAGGAAGAGCTGCTTGCACGGCAGCAGTGCAATGCCCTTGGCATAACAAACACCGGCACGCCTGGGAGTGCTAATGCGGGATACATTACTGGCAGCAGTACAAGTGAGTATGATGTTGATGGCTTTGATGAATCTCTTAATCCCACCATAGCTGCAGAAGAGCTTGATCTTGAGATGGAAGACACAAACTTTTCCCAAGGAGACAAGGTTTCTTTCATGCCTACGTGGAGGCCAACTAATGAAAAGAAGGAATCAGAGCTTCAGCTAGATGGTTTCCATGAGACCATGTCCAATGTGGTGCAAAATAGAGCAGAATTGTGGAATCGGAAAATGTTGCACAGTGGATTTCCAGAACCTAGGGTTTTTACCTGCCCTTATGAGGATTGCCAGTACAACGATAAAAGAACTGCTTTCATCGATAGGGATTTGAGGAACGCCCACCAGCTCAATTGTCCTTACCGGCCAGATGTTAAAGATTGCTTAGCATTCCGATCGGATTCAGAATGCCCTAGAGCTCCTGTTCATGCTGCAGCTTTTGACAATTCTCTGCTGTTACAGGGATGTGGCAAGGGTGTTTTTCAAGCAATGTTAAATTCAGAGGATCTTTGTCAAGGAGTCAACCCATTTGCTATGCTGTCAGAGCAGGATGTTTGTACTGGTATCCAACCTTTTCAAGAGCTAATTAGAGGATTGTACGGGGGTGGCCTGCAGGCTGACGGAACTTTAGGCATAGTCGACAATGGAGTATTGCATGTGCAATCAGCTGGAGCTGAGCAACTAGGCATTGGAGCTGGTATGGAGCACAAGAAGGAGATTTCGGGTCCTCACCGCGATGAGAAATTTGCACGGGTTCTGGGTTTTGTGGCTGGCTGTGGTGGGAGCAACGTAAATGCTGATTTTACTGGTACTGACATCTTCCAATTTAGTACCATTTGCAACAACCAATATGGCATGATAGGAGAGACTTTCACGCGGGACCCTGTAATGAATTTCCATCCAAATTTGCATGAGGGGGATGCTAAGCAACTTCAAGCAACGGCAGAATTTTCAAGCCGTGATGCAATCTGGTACTTTGGTGCTTAGAAAAAGACAGCTGAATTTTGTACTTCGGATTTGGCTTGCACAGCACCTTGCATCAGCAACTATTATGTTTTAAATTTTTCATAGGAATTCCACAATATTAAGGAACTGCGGGATCATTCTGTTAGGTGTAGGCCTTGCTTTTATATTTTACAATAGATGTTCTTAAATGCAGCAGTTGGAAGCATATCAGACGAGAAATGGCTTACTTTTTGGCAAGAGGTCCGGTTTTTGTATGGGTGCGATATTAAACAGCTTATGCTATCAGTGTAGGTAGGATCGTAAAGATTTGTTCGCTATCCACTATGCAATGACAGTACATTATGACTGTATGGTAATATATTGGGTGCATGTTCCTTACTATGATTATCCTTATTGAACCTTTGAGTACTTCACTCTCCAGACAGTCTTTCTTGATGTTAATTTCTTAGCGAATCTTGATTCAGCTAATAATTTTGTTATCCTCTGTGAGGTCTAGTGTTTATGAACCATCTATAGAGAATGTCAGAGCATTGTAAAGCCTATGTAGGTGACTTCTTTAAACCTTCTTATAAAGGCAGGCACGAAATGTACGTTTATGTTCCTGGTAGACTTGATTTAAAAATGTCTTTGGAAAGGTATTTTTTTTCAAAGGATAAGCAAAGCTTTGAAACTGGTGATATATTCAACTCATCTGGACAAAGGGCAGGTGTGTTTTGAGATTGGGTATTTATGTATCTACATGATGTAAGAGGGATTTTGCAATTCCAAAAGAAAAGGCAAAATGTAGGAAATGTTTACATTGAAGCATTGAAGCTTGGCATCTGAGGAAAACATTTTGTATTGCCTTTATGTCTTGGTACTTGTTGTTTACATATTATGGTCTCTTCAAGTTGATTGTCATTTGCTTCTTAGTCAGCACTGGGTCTACCCAAGAGAACTGGATTCTTTTAAGACCCAAATAGCATCGTATGCCTGGGTACTAAGTGTTGATTGGTTTAGATTTTTTGCTTTATTATTGTTTCAATATAGATCCTTTGAATTTTTTGTTGCACATATATTTTTTGCAAGCTTTAACTTATGACATTATTGACTTCTCAAAATTAAATTTGTGAATTTCAATATATTTCAATCTCACAAAGAGACATTTTCTGTCACTTCAGCAAATATGTATGTTTGTCCAAGTAGTAGTCAGTTGTATGTTCTTATTGGCATATCTTGGCAGGTTGCATGTGCCTATTTTGTAGTGTTCAGAAAAACACAGCTTACTCTGTCATGATGGTAAACTTCTTGTTGTATCATGGTGACTTCTTAATCAGCTTTCTATCATTTTCCTATGTTTTTTTCTATCCTATTTACGTGGTTCTTTTGAAGATTGTTTGAGTTACTGATCTATTCCTGATTACTTCTACCTTGGTCCTCTTTAAAAAGCTTTTGACGTTTGTTTGAGTTTGTGATTTATTGCTTATAAGACATTGCATTGTATATTAATCATTTTGTAGTTCTCTGCTGAGTTTTTACATAGTGATAGTGTAATTTTTAAAATTGCTGTTTACTTTAGGTCAGCTTATGCTCTACTTACTTGCTTTTCACCTCTGGTATTGGTTATCTCTTTGGTGGTAAAATTTTTTCCCTTCATGTATGTTTGTAGTAAGGCTTCAGTTTATGCTTTGTTTAATAAGATTTTCAAAATTTCTTGATATTTGAGGTTTTGGTCTTGATTGCGTCATAAAGTAAGCTGTATTGTTGTTGTAAAGCATTTTGTGCAATTGGCTCATTTGCAGTTTTTGTAATTTACCACCAAGAGTGATTTATACAAATTCTACCTATTTTGAAAAAGTTTCTTGTGATCTACTCTCATGGTCCAATTAACTTTATCTCACCATGTTAGAGTCTAAACCTTACTCACATGAAGTTTCATATCTTTGGGTCCTTGAAGGATCAAGGGCTTTCTTGTGACGTTTGCGAAAGACTTTCAGTGTGAGTTGTAGTCAAGTAGTGTCACTCAAGTCACGGGCACTTGATTGCATGCTATTGTGTATGATCTTTTGAATGTAATTTGTGGACCTATTTAGGTTCCTCACCGCTTTTTACAACAACATTGTTAAACAAACGGGGGGTGTGGTCAACATCGTACTAATTATATCGATAACCATATCAAAATTTTAAATTGGAGAAAAACATATACATACTTCTGTGCTTCTTAGCCCAATCATGCCACCCAAGTAATCTATGTAACTATAACATATCAGTATGGTGGGCCAAACTTATTGTTTTGTGTTGTTTCCAAGAACGTGTTTGATAAACTAGAAAAATGCATGACTCTTAAGGTTCTTGAATAAGGAGTTTCATGAATAATCTTCCATGTAGAGAGCTCACCCTAAACCTAAAAAACATTAACACCATACATTTGTAATGCTTTGAAAGTTTGGAAACTTGTGTCAATTACCTTCTCTGCATTGCTACCTCTCTACATTGCTACCTTCCATGAGCTACGATTATGCCTTGTCCTCCTCGTCCTACTTTTCATCTCCTAACTTTTATCTTCTAGTAATGTTATTCCTAAAACGTTTGGTTAGTGGTACCAGTGAAGCTAGCCAACGGAATGATAAAGCGGATAAGGAATGTGCAATATGTTCCTGGTTTAGCCAACAATTTACTATCAGTTGGGACGTTGGCTGATCAACAACTCAAGGTTGAGTTTGATAGCGACAAATGTCTCGTCAAGGACATGAAGAATCACTACAAAGTGATTGCTACAGGAGCTAGAGTCAACGGAAATTGACTCTACAAACTGAATGCGAGATCTTTTACTCAAGCTATGCCGTAAGCGCAAACCAAACAATTTCCATTTTTCCAATCTTATTGACATTTTTTTCTAAATATTATTAACATTTGTTCATTCATGATGCTAATAGTTATTGGGAAGCACTTGGTGATTATTAGAAGCTACATCATATAATGGACCAAATATTTTTTGTACTATAGGCTTAAAGTAAAAACTTTTGCAGTTATTTTCACAATAGTCAATATCCAATTTTGAGCCCATACAAATTAGCTTCTAAGTACTGCAAACTCAATGGCAAGCAACAACACCTTGTATGCAAAATCCACAAGGCACTCTACAAGCTGAAACAGTCACCCAAAAGCCTGATTCAAGAAGATCAACACATTTATGATAAAGAATGGTTTCATTCCAAACTTAGCAGAAGTCTGTATCAGATTACTTCATCATCATCACTCTCTACGTAGATAATACACTTTTATTCAGTAGTAGAAATAGTTGGTACATGTAGGACATTAGAAAGTAGTTTGGATTGATCATTTGCAAAGCTCAATCTTATTGTACCTTCACCTTTGATAGCCTGTGTGTTGTTGTCGTCCAGGTGAACATATCTTTTGGTACTATAAGACATATAAGACCCGAAGCAACCGATATGGCTGGTCATGTGTTGTGTGGCTCTGGAATCCAAAAACCAAGAACTGTTGTTTGATACTACTTGATGGCTAGTCATGAATGCATCATGATCCACTTCTTGGTTAGGTTGTGGTGCTTCTATAGTTGTATTTGCCATCATTGATGGGCTGCTGAAGCTACCACATCCCTAGTTGCAGATACAAGCATGGAGTCACATATAATCCCACCTGGTTCCATGACAACTCTCCCCATACTAATTACAAAGCCAACGCCGCCAACTTTACCGCCGGCACAAATTTTGGGAGGGGAGAGAAATGGGAATATCATTCCCAAGGACACAATAGTAGTCCACCAGCAGCATGTCCACGTTATTACAGACATATCTTCATATTGATGTTGCGGACCTGGTTGACTTAGATGACGACCGCAACGACAGCAAGGCAGATCAGTCGAGGGGAATTCAGCTCCCACCAACTAACGTCACCACCACCACCCAAGCCACTGATCCACCCATCATTCCCACAACCACTATCACTACTAATATCATTCCTCCATTCTCGCCATTACCACCTTCACGTCCCCATTCCACGCAAGTAAGATTTGAATATAGCAATTACCTTGCATACAATCGTAGACAAGCTACATTTTTTATATAATAATTTTGTGACAATGTCTTTGTGCTATAGCACAATGTCTTATTTCTTCTTTTGATGGTTGTAACTTTTATATCATGATATCACCTTTCTTATATGAAGTAAATTCCATGGAGAATGGAGAGATAAAATGCATAAACAATAGTAACTTTCAAGCAAAATGGAGAGGTAAAGGCATAAACAATAGTGACTCTCATGCATAATGCTTCTTGGTTTCCAAGGGGAGGTTCGAACCTGGGACCAAAGAAACTTTGGATGCCAAGCTAACCAGTTGAGCCAACCCCGTTGGTCTCTCATGCATAATGGAGAGATAAATGCGTAATAGAGAGTGAATTAGGTTGTCTTTTCATGGAACCAACATATTGTGCATTATAATACCTCAACTTTGGCACAGTAAGCCACACCTATCATTAGCATAGCACAAGGAAGTTATGGACGTAATTGTGTTGGGAAAAGTATTGGTTTTTGCTTGCCCGCATGTTAAGAGTATGTGTATTTTTTAAGCTTCATCTACATGTTAATTTTGGTTTCAATTTTCACCGATTCAATTAACATGGAGTTATGAAAAAGTGAAACAATTATGTTGCCATTCAATAGTTATTCATTGTTGATGCATTTTGGGCAAGTGCAAATTTGAAGGATCACTTGAACTTAATTTTTGGATGTGCCATGAGTTGTGCAGTTCAACCTTGTGTAACCTTACATCATGGCATGAAGGCACCACCTCCCTCTACTCATTAGGGCTAGAGTTGACAAGTATTAGTTGTGAGTATATCATATTCATAATTGGAACCCATGAAATCACTCATCCTTCATCCAACTATGTGGAGTTTGCCTTACAATGCATATGAATACCCAAAATATACTTGGCAAATATGGCTAAGGATAAATCTTCAAGATCATAACCAACGATTTTCTATATACATAATAAAATCAATAATTATTAGGTATAACCATATTATGTTATATCTACCCAACACTAAATGTAAACTCATGGTGCTAATGTGAGCACTAGGAAAATTGCGCATGTAACCTTGCTAGTGGCTTTCAAAAAAAGAGAAATCAAGAAAAGAAAATTCTAGATTGCTATGACAAAATTTGAAAAATGTTCACATGTGTGGGAATGATCCACAAAGGTGATTGATCTTATTAAGCTTTATGATTAGCACAAAAATTTGATTCTAGATTGAATAGCAAGATCTAGTACAGAATTTAATGGCTTAACCACAATCTAGCATGCTAAGAATCAGAGAATGATAGCTTTATTTTCAAGAGAGCAAAAGTTCAAGAATTTAGTCTAAGTGACATTTGTCACATCTCATGCATGTATCTCTACCTACTTTTACCAAATGTCAATTTTCTATCTAGAATTGTACAAATCACCATGCATGTATCCATTTCACTTTGTGCATGTCTTGCATGTCACTATGGATCACTTACAAAAATGCATGTGATATGCCACGAGTTTCTACAAGCATATTAATGCCATTTCTAAGTCTACAATCTATATGCAAGTTGTATTCTACCAACTAGACATGAGAAACCCATATAGCTCGAGTTCCATCAAGGCCAAATTTGGCATTTACATTATGAAACAACATACTTGCATAGTAAGCCTAAAGTCAAGATAGATGTTTTTTATTTTCAGCAGGTTCCACCAGCCAAAAATAGCCCCAAATTTGGCCCTACGGTACCCAAATAGCGAATGTAGCCCATCACTAGGTCACCCGCACTCCGCTCGATAGAATGGTGATGAAAACATCCTGAAACACATTTTTCCCAGCTCTATGACATCGCTCTGTCCACTGGCTCTAAGCAACCAATTTCAGGGGTCAATTTCGCCCATGCCAAAAAAGGTGCTTTCTAGCCAAAGATAGGCCCAAAACCAATATGTCTTGCCAAATTGAACTGATTCTTTATAATGAAGATTTTCAATAAAGTGAGGTCCATTCTGGACTTTGGGTCCCTTTTCGTATTTCAAACTGAAACTTTTTATTGAAGTTGAAGGCCCAATGGCCCTTCGGACCCCTTCAACCTTTCATGGGCCATTTCACGTATCATCCAATGGTGAATCCCCATCGTACGGTCCATGTTGCTCCCTGAGCATTCAATCTTGATCGTCCATCGTTATGCCCATCAATATGATGGCCCTGCGCCCATCTGCGCACTGAAGGAAGCTCCTCAAGCCGCGACTCCCTTCTGAATGCTACGACCTGTGAAAAATTGCCTACATTGGCAAATCTAGCCATGTAGAATATTGTACATTTTGTCAATATTGTTTGTTGGTTACTTGAATGGCCAAAGTACCACTTGTACATACACACCTAAAGTAGGTTACCACAAGTCAAGAGGAGTGGTTGTGTCTATTTGGTATGATTCCTACTTTGTAGGATCTAGACCATGATTTATGATGAGATTTGTACCTACCATGCACCTACCAAGCATGACTCTTGGATCTAGGCTAGGATTTTCACATTAGGGCAAGAAAGTGGAGTCTACTTCCTTATTACATGCTGGATTTTCACCTAACTTTGCAAAGGAAGTGTGTTTTACTATGTATTCCCATTCTCCATAATGAGAAGATAGAAACTTTTTGGAGCCTCAAGGAGAAACTCGAGTTTCCTCTCATTGTATGGTGATTACTCTTGATTTCCAATGAAACCCAGCTTTAACACTTTGTAAACACTGTCTACAGGCCATACTACAGCCTTGTTTCCACACGTGTGGAGTTGGATTATACTAATTGATCAATGCTTTGATTGTCTCTACTTGTTTCCTATCAAGCTGCTAAACTAGATCTTGTTTTCTGATGACTAGTTTCTGGTAGTCATACAATCACCTTGTGGATCATTCAAAGATCCATTTATGGTCCTTAGTACTATACTTTTCACATGGTATCAGAGCCAAGTACAAGGCCATTGATCTGTGTTTGAATCTAATCTAGTTTTAGCAGGTTTTGGTGCAAAAAGCTAGTATTGGAAGGGCGAGCTGGTATCCAGGTTTTGGTGAGGGGATTTGATCCCAAAATTTTTCAGGATCAAAATCCGTACTGTTCACACGTGTGGGCATCTTTGAACCAGCATTCAATAACCCATATTCATTGGATCATAGAAAATTCATCTGGTGTCAGTTTGATGTAATTTTTGGTGCAAATCCTAGCATAAGCTCCCAAGATCACTTGCCATTGATTAGTTTTGAATTTGTTTCATGGAAACTAATTAATCTAGGCTGATTTCAGACCTTCTTAAAGTGGAAACCAGGTCTTGAAAGTACATCAAAGTGAATGAGAGAGATAGAGTCAGTTTTTGTCCAAGAATAGCCAAGATTGGCAAGATTTGCTTGAGTGTAGTTTTCATCTCATCTTATCTTCATTCCATTTTTGTGAGGGAGTGATAGAACTGTGATTACAAATCCATCTGTTGGATTAGAAGTCAACATTTGAGTGAAACACTACAAGTTAGAAACCTTTGTGAGTTTCAGGTCCAAACAAATCTATATCTTGTGTGTAGAATCTTGCTAGTAAGATGAGATCAATGGGAGCCTACCTTCTAGAAGCTAGTGAGAGGTTAAATTCTACCAATAATGCTATTTGGAAAGTGAGGATGGAGTCACTAATGGTGCTCCAGGATCTTTATGAGTTTCTAATAGATGATGAAGATGAACCTCTAGGTGCACAAGAATTAGTGAGATACAAGAAGAGGTCTAGGCTTGCACTTCACTGTATTAAGATGAATATAAGAAATGATCTTTTAAGGGAAGTATCATCATGTAAGAGTGCTAAAGAGGCTTGGGAATCTTTAAAATCTATCTATGAGTCTAGTAACACTTCGAGGGTTCTCATGCTTAGGAATCAGATTCTACAAAGCATGAAGAGGAGTGATGAGAGTGCACAAGATTATGTGCTAAGAATCAAGTCTCTCAATAGGGAGTTAGCTTCCATTGGAGAGAAGATTCAAGATAGTGAGCTTGTTCAGATTGTCCTCAATGGTCTAGGGAGTGGCTTTACAAATTTGGTCCAAAGTTTTGCAATCCAAGACACTTTGCCTACTATAGATAAGCTACACAGTGTATTAGTAGCTGAAGAGTGTAGGATGTTGCATACCATTGCAAGAATGAATGCTATTTCTCTACCGGATGGTGATGAGAAAGCTAATTTCTCATTCAAAATCAAGAAGAAGACCAATGGCAAGAAGAAGCACTTCAAGGAGACCAAGGAGGAGGATGAGGCTTCAAGCTCAAAGGGCAAGATCAAAGACAAGTCCAAGTACAAATGTTTTTTCTGTGGAAAGAAAGGACATTTTGCATCAGAATGTCTCAAGAAGAAGAAGGCACAAGAGAGCAAACAAAGCAACATTGCACATCAGGAGGAGGAGGAGGATGAAGAGTCATCCTTGATGGTTTCCAACAAACCACCATCATCCAAGAGCAACACCAATGATTCTTGGTGGATTGATAGTGGGGCTAGTTCCCACAAGACATATCAAAAGGACATATTCTCCACCTTATTTTCTTACAATGACTTACATAGATCAATCTATACTGCAAGTAGTCAAGAATGTAAGATAAGTGGAATAGGAACAATTCCCTTGTATGTGGGATCATCCAAAAGGATGAATCTTGATAATGTTCTTTATGTTCCTAAGTTAGCCAAGAATTTGCTTAGTGTTGGCCAGTTAATGGATAATGGCCTAGATGTACAATTTAAGCATGGAGTTTGTTCCATCCTTAGAAATGATGAATGTATAGCCAAAGGCTTTAAGCAAGGTAGATTGTTTAATCTTGATGCTAATATTGCAATGGAGAGTGTTAACTTGGCAAAGGTGGAGTTATCAAAGGTGGAACTATGGCACAAAAGGTTGGGCCACTCCAACTACAAAGCCATGGAATCTATGGTTGCAAAGGAGCTTGCAGTTGGACTCCCCAAGCATTTGTCAAAGTGTGGGAAGAGTTGTGAAGCATGCAGCCTATCAAAGGCTCACAAACTACCCTTCTCAATATCTACATCAAGATCAAGCTCTCCTCTCGAACTCATCCATTTAGATGTTCATAGCTTTTCACATGAGTCTAATGGTGGTGCCAAGTATTATGTAATCTTCATTGATGACTATTCTAGATACTGTTAGATGTACCTCTTGTCTAGCAAATCTATGGTGTTTGATTTTTTTGTAAAGTTCAAGACTTTGGTAGAAAATCAACTTAGTACCAAGATTAAGATATTAAGGAGTGATAATGGAGGTGAATATATCTCCAATAAGTTGAATGACTTTTGTAGCTCTAACGGCATAAAGACGGAGTTGTCATGTCCATACACCCCTCAACAAAATGGAGTGAGTGAGAGAAGAAATAGATCTCTTTGTAAGTGTGCTAAGGCCTTAAGGCTAGATGCTTCTCTATCCAAACCATTTTGGGGTGAAGCAATAAGTTGTGCTAATTATTTTGTGCAATAGATTGCCAAACTAAGCCATTGGAGGAATCACACCATTTGAAGCTCTATTTGGAGAGAAGCCCAATCTCAAGGATCTCAAAGTTTTTGGATCCACTTGCTATGTACACCAATCCTTGGATAAGAGGAAGAAGGATGATGCAACATCCATCAAAGGCATCTTTGTGGGATATGGTGAGAATAGCAAAGGATATAGAGTCTTAAATCCCATCACTAGCAAGGTGATAGTGAGTAGGAATGTTATTTTTTATGAAGGACATGCTTGTGATTTGGATGATAATGCTACTAATCATCTTGATGCCAAGGATCATGCTAGGATGGAGGAGGAGCTTCCAAGTGAAGAAGAACTTGAGGATCCACCTCAAGATGCAAGAACTCCAAGAACTCCAAGAAGATCTACAAGGGCAAGATCCGAGCCATTGAGGCTCACCTATGATGGTCAAGGTGATCAAAGGGAAGGGCCATCATCTTTCACATCTTACACCTTTCTTACTTCAATGTTAGATGAGCCAACATGCTATGAAGATGCTTGTAAGTCTAAAAGTTGGATGGATGCTATGCAAGTAGAGTATGATGCTCTTATTGAGAATCATACTTGGGATCTTGTGGATCTTCCTCAAGGGAAGAAACCTCTTGATTGCAAGTGGGTCTTTAGATTGAAGTATAATCAAGATGGATCAATAAGCAAGCATAAAGCTAGTCTTGTTGCCAAAGGTTTTTTACAAACCAAAGGCATTGATTATGATGAGAATTTTTTCTCCTGTGGCTAAGCTTGTTACTATCAGGTTGATCATTAGTCTTGCTACAACCTTCATTTGGGAGCTATTCCAACTTGACTTCACAAATGCATTCCTCAATGGTTATTTGGAGGAAGAGATCTACATGAGGCAACCCGAGGGCTTCATCAAGGCAAAGCATGAAGAAAAGCTATGTTTTTTGAAGAAGAGCCTTTATGGGCTCAAGCAAGCACCTAGAGCATGGTACTCTAGGCTAAGCTCTTTTCTCATTTCCATCAATTTTGTAATGAGTGCCTATGATCCATCATTGTATATAAGTTTTCATGATGGCATGATCATTATTCTTGTTTTGTATGTAGATGACATTATCTTGAGTGGTAATGATCCAGATGGAATTAGAGATGTAAAAAATGCTTTAGCAAAAGAGTTTAAGATGGTAGATCTCGGCCTATTGAGCTTCATTCTTGGAATAGAGGTTATTAGAGGATGTGATTTTAGCTAAATATGCTACATCCATCCTAGATAGATTTGGAATGAAGAATTGTAAAGGCATTGAGACACCAATGGAGCAACATGTAAAAGCATCTATTGGTTGTGATGAAACATCCTTTGAGGACATCACATTATATAGAAGGCTTATTGGCTCCTTGATCTATTTAACTATAACTAGACCTGATCTTAGTTATAGTGTTGGAAAGTTAAGCCAATTCATGCAAAGTCCTCTAGTTTCACATTGGAAGATGGCCAAAAGAGTTCTTAGATACATTTCATTCACTAGGAATTTTGGTATTTTGTATAGAGGAACTAATCTTGGCTTAAGAGCCTATAGTGACTCAAATTTTGTAGGTGACAAAGTGGATAGAAGATCAACAAGTGCCTTTGCCACCTTTCTATGTGATGGAGTAGTATCATGGCTTTCCAAAAAGCAAGATACCATCTCCCTATCTTTCACATAATCCAAATACAAGGCCTTGACATCAACATGCAAGGAGGTCTTGTGGCTCAAAAGGCTATTGGTGGAGCTTCATGTCATGGAGGAGGAGATCCCTATCATCTATTGTGACAACCAATCAGCCCAATCACTTGCAACTAATCCTACATTCCATGCAAGGAAACACATCGAAATTGCTCATCATTTCGTGAGGAAAAAAGTGCAAGCTAAAGAGATCAAGCTCCAACACGTGCCATCATCAAGTTGCTTGGCTGATTTGTTTACTAAACCTTTACCTAAAGATTCATTTGTCAAGCTTAGATCTTCAATTGGAGTTATTGATCAAAGCATTGTGATCTCCAAGGCTAGATTTGAGGAGGAGTGTGAAAAATTACCTACATTGGCATATCTAGCCATGTAGAATATTGTACATTTTGTCAATATTGTTTGTTGGTTACTTGAATGGCCAAAGTGCCACTTGTACATACACACCTAAAGTAGGTTACCACAAGTCAAGAGGAGTGGTTGTGTCTATTTGGTAGTGATTCCTACTTTGTAGGATCTAGACCATGATTTATGATGAGATTTGTACCTACCATGCACCTACCAAGCATGACTCTTGGATCTAGGCTAGGGTTTTCACATTAGGGCAAGAAAGTGGAGTCTACTTCCTTATTACATGCTGGATTTTCACCTAACTTTGCAAAGGAAGTGTGTTTTACTATGTATTCCCATTCTCCATAGTGAGAAGATAGAAACTTTTTGGAGCCTCAAGGAGAAACTCGAGTTTCCTCTCATTGTATGGTGATTACTCTTGATTTCCAATGAAACCCAGCTTTGGCACTTTGTAAACATTTTCTACAGGCCATACTTGCCTCCTATAAATTGCTATGGCTCTCCATCACTGCTCTTTGCATACCCATGCAAGCCCCGTTGCGCCGAACGGCTATCCACACAGTGAACAACTAAGCCATCATCGATGATTTCCTCGAAACCACCGAAACTGCAAGTTTTTTCCATGAATGAGTCTCCCCGAGCACTTATATAGGTTCTACCTGAATTAAGGGTTGTCCCTAGAGAAGAATTGTTTGATCTAATTGATCGATTACTATAAATAACTAACTAGGTACAAAAGTATAACTATAACACACACACACACACACACACACACACACACACACACACACACACACACACACACACACACGTGTATCATGGTTGTCCGAAATTGCGATTCTGGGAAAAAAGTATTCCCAAAATTGCGATTCTGGGTACACAATCGTAAAATAAAAAACAGATTATAAAAATTTACCTAAGCAAGAAGATAAACTTCTTATCTTGCCTTTTTTTCCATTCTTTCAAGTATGTCATGTGGGTACGATGACTTACTCTCAATTCTTGGTAGCTAGATTCTAACAACTTTTGTTGTGACTTTGTATTTTGACATTCAAGCATAGTTAAGTGCCTTTCACTGTTGAGCATGTTATGTGGAGGCAAATCTGGGTATTACTGGCCCTCCATTGTTTTAGGGCAAATACTTCTTTCAATTTTGAGTATTGATTATTCTCATACAATTTGTGAATAACCGTTAGTTCCAAAGAATCTTTATTCAAGCCTTTTTTAGTTGACCTTAATATATATATATATATATATATATATATATATATATATATATATATATATATATATATATATATATATATATATATATATATATATATATATATATATATATATATATATATATATATATGCTAAAGAGAATACAAGCGCTTCAAAACTACGTTCTGGTGTCAAAACGCTGACCCCGCCCCCCCGAATGCATTGTGGTGCATCCATAATATATATATATATATATATATATATATATATATATATATAGAATCCAACATGGATTGATGCACCTAAATTGGACCACATTGTAACCGAGAGACTCGGCAACCTACATAAATGCAATGCCCTTGATTGAGCTTTAATCTGATACCCCATATTGCCCACAAAAAAATAAAAAAGTTTATGAGAAACGCTCTCCCATTTCAGAAACGTGGTTCAGAAACACATTTCGGACTGCGCTTCTAGAGACAATAAGTAACTACTATATATATATATATATATATATATATATATATATATATATATATATATATATATATATATATATATATATATAGAGAGAGAGAGAGAGAGAGAGAGAGAGAGCGCAAACTAGGTTTGTTTGAAACCGATTTAATCAAACTAAAGAGCTGTTGACCCTAAACCCTATTAATTGTTTTGACATGTCTTTGACTAGACTAGACATAATAGGGCCAAGTGTTATTAAATGTTGATAAAGACAATTGTGGCGCCGGGAAGCTACTAGAATATTAGAGGTCATGTAGAGACATTGACATAGGCTCAACTGTTGTCACTCATGTGAAATGATTGGTAAAGACTACAGTAGCAGCAAGCCATGGGTACAATCTAGGACGTTAGATACTAACTATACACTCTAGAGTACGAAGTGTAAGTGATCATGATTGTTGATGGGCAAAATAAGGTAAGTCAGAACAGACTATGATTTGATTTTGTTGTGATGTGGAACCATGCTTAGTTGAGACGAGCTTCATTCTTACTTGAGCGATTTCTATACTCGAGTAAATGCTAGGTGATAAAAGATGCTATATAGTTCTAGAAACTAAAGAAAAATGCCCAAAAAAAGTAAAAAGAATCCCTAAAATCAAAAAAATATTGAAAACCATACTTCATCTGGCCTATTGTATATAGATCTGATGTAGATCTACTTTGGCCAGGTCTGCGAAGGTTAATTCTAAAACAGAAGGCTAAAGGGGCCGTTCCACTAGTTGCTGATAAGCTTTTGTAAAAAGTTTTACACCTTTTTGCAAGAATATCAGTTCTCTGAGAGGAACCTTCGCTTGAACCTTTGTCAGAGTCACAGTCAGTCCATATTACTATTTTTGGTAATCAATAAGCTGGGCAAATGTTAAGTCAAGGTCAATTGTTATATTGAGCTATTTTTGTCAAAACAAAATTGTTCCTTTTTGTAAAAATAACAGTATCACTCTTGAACCTTCACCGATTTGTTTGTGGTTTTTTAATTTAGCGATCCATCATTTTTGAGTTCGAAGGTTAGTTACATCTGGATTATCCAAAAAGTCCATTTTAATCCTTGCCAAGCTACAAAAAGTCATTGTTCATAAAAAAGAACCTTCGCTAGTTCTACCCTAGCATCATCATTATCAGATCTACCTACTGTTAAATGGGCAAAGCTTAGTTTTTTTAGATTTGTCAAAAACAGCCAGATAAGTGAGTTTTTAACCCTCTCTGAGTCAACCTTCGCCAGTATTATTTTTGAGTTCCGATCTATCAGATCCAGCTATTGTCAAATTTTTGGAAGATTCTATTACAGTTTCATATTGGTTCTGAGAAATTTTTATTTCTAGAGTGTCGATCGCTTGATCAAGATCTTTTTTCCAAAATCAAATCTGATTATTGTCAAGTGATAAAGCTTTTACAGATCTGATCAGAGACATGAGTTAATTGAAAAATCTAAATCTGATCTCATTATTGTTCTAAAGTAATTTGGAAGAATGTCAGACTCAGATTTTGAACCTGAAGTGGAGTTGCCACTACGTCCTACTGTTAAAAGAAGTTCTCATTTAGAATTGCCAAACATAATGGGTTATCTGGTCCAATTATATCTCTCAAAACCTTTACTGAATCATGTGAGGTCTATGGTGAAGTCAATCTAGAGGATAAACTTAAATTATGTTCTGTCTTTAACTGGTGCGGCTCAAGATTGGTTTTACAATCAAGACTTGAACGAACGATCTGATTGAGAAGTAGTTGAAGCTGCCCTCATTATGAGATTTAAGCCCAAGAAGTTCTTGGAAGATCCTTTTCTACTTTTAAGTAAAATTAAAATGGAAAAGAGGGAGGGGGTGCGAGATTACATAGAACGGATCAAGCATCTCAGATCAGAGTGTGATCCTGAACTGATTAATAATGACGCCATGATTATGTGGTTCTTAGGAGGTCTCTCGAAGATGATCAGATGTGAACTCCAACGTCGAGCAAATTATACGTCATTACAACATGCAATAAATGATGCAATACATGAAGGAGATGAAGATCCAGATGATGAACCAAAATCTGGAATGCTAGATAAACGACTCCAACATCCACAACTATTGCATCTATGAACATCCACAACTAGACAAACGACTACAACATCCACAAATATTGCATCTATGAGCATCAATGCAACAATCGAGTTGATGATGAATGAGTTCGAAAAAGTTGGTCAAAAACAGCCAATGCAGCCAGAGAAGATGCAGTCACAGTTCGATGCAAACTTGAAAGCATTAGAAGATCAGCAAACTAAGAGCGATAAAACAACTGATAAGATGGCTAAAACATTTCTTAAGCAGGGAAAATGTGTGTTGTGCGATCTGTGCTGAAAATCACACCATAAATGAGTGTTCAACGATGAAAAGGCGTATGGCGAATACTTATTGTCATCTATGCAATTCTCTTGGACATGAGACAACTTTATGTTAGTTTAATCCTCAGGTTATTCAGCAGAAAATCCCAATTGGAAGGGACTTGATGGTAAGGCCCATGGCCTTGGACTTTCGAAACAATTAGCCTTGACAGCTCCACTAATACAACATGTTCCTTCTGCGAATATGGTGGAACCGGAATCTTTGGTTGGCAATGATCAATGGAATTACAATACAAATCAAGATATTGGTTCTTACATTAACAACAGTTTAGACAGTGGTTATTGGATAAGGGAAAAGAGAAGCTTGAAGATGATTCATTAAGTCAGAGGTCCAAGAAGTCCTCGTCTTCTCAAAAGACTTTGTTCAAGAAATCTAAACGCAAAACAAAGATTAAAATTCCTTTGAACAAGAGAAAGAAGATGAAGTCCATCAAGATATGCCAGATCATTTCAAACGTTATACTCTTGATGTTGTTGTGATCATGTTACCTAAAGCTCATCGTGAACCTGAAGATCAAGTGCCAAAGACACAAAAAGTTTACTATGGACTCAGCCTATGAATCTTGCTGAACCAGGAGAAGTTGAGAAGATTGTTCAGGTTGAAACACAACTTACTTCAGAGCAATTTCAATCTTTGAGGAACTTATTGATCAAGTATCAAGATTGGTTTGCTTAGACATATAAGGATTGGAAGGAAATTCCTACTTCAATAATCGAGCATACCATTCCCTTGATACTTGATGTAGTGCCAAAAGTGACAAGACTTTGTCGTTGTAATCCGAATGTCACAGATCTTATTAAGAAAGAGTTACAAAGGTTACTAAAAAGCAGATTTCATTTATGAAATTGATGATACTAAGTGGATTTCACCGATTGTCATCGTTCCTAAGAAAAATGGTAAGATGAGAGTTTGTGTGAACCTAAAGACTTTGAAAAAAGTGACGAGAAAAGATCACTTTCCATTGCCTTTTACAGAAAGCATTTTGGATCGCTAGAGCAGAAGCCTATAGTTTTTTGGATGGATTCAGTGTTTATAATTGTTGAAATTTCACAATTCTAGCTTGACCAATTTTGGTCACATGCATTGTAATTGGCAAGATGGCCATGTAAATAGATACCACACGTGCCAAATAGCATAGGGCTTTCCCAAGACTTCATTCCTCATATTACATTGTGATAGCATCTTTGAAATGAGACCAAAGTGTGCTTAGATAAGTTAGAGAAATTCTAGGAGCTAAAAATAGCATGTTTTACATTGTTTTTGGATCTTGAGATCTTGACTCCATATTAGGGTGGATCCAATGACCTATCAGGTTAGATGTTAGGGTTAGGTTATGATAAGTACAGAGATGTCCTAAAACATTCAGAATCCATGCTTGAAATGTATAAATGTATGATGGGATCTCCATCAAAATACCAAGAAAAATGGAGTTTTTGCACTTCTATCATCATTGTCTTTTGGTGGCGAGTTCTAGCTATTAGATGTGAGTGTTCTTATGTATTAATTGCTTGGTTTGGAAGGTACTAAACCTGTTTACAGGTCTTAGAAGCTTGTACTTTGGTTAATTTGATCAAATCTGTGTGCCTAATGTGGAGTTAAATGCCAGATTTGCTAGTTTTGGTAACTAGTCTTGATTCTAGCTCGTAGTTTGGATCTAGATCTTTAATTTGTGCATCCTCCATCACTTTAAGGATTGATTGGGATTCATTTTGCTGTATAATTTTGTCATGGTATAGAGCCTAATCAAAAGTGAGCTTTAGATTTGATTGTCTCAAGCTTAGATCCTAGATTTGAGTAGTATTGGATTTGCCCTTGTTACTAGTTGCTAATCTAGTGATTGTACTTTCAAATTTGGTTTCATTTGAGTGATAATAGATCAAAGGGAACTTGTTTTGCTGAGTTATAGCTGCAGGAACCGAGATTGACCCATTTCCATTCAACCAAACCAAATTAGAGAGTTCTTATGAGTCAAATCTTGGAGTACATGTCTCCTAGTAGAGATTTTCATAAGGATTTGTATGCCACCACTCTTTAGAAGTTTGGATTAGTCATTTGAGAGCCTAATTAGGTCATTATTAGGCTTCTTAAGGTCCTAAAATACACCTTTTAGGTTCAAATCAAGTATGTTGATGATTTTTTCATCTAGAAATGCAAAACTAGTGAAAATTGTGTTTCTATTCTACTCGGTTTTGGATAGGTTTGTGATTGAATATGTCAATGTGATTCAACTTGAATTAAAGAGGCTTTATTTGGATTCCATTCTTAACGTCCAAATTGAATAATTTGAAGAGTTCAATCTATCACTAGAATCCAAAAGCTAGGCACTTATGGATGTCATCTTCAATCATAGGGAGATAGATTCAAAGAAACAAGATAGATTGTACAAGATATGATCACTACTAGCTATCTCACTCTCTTTGGGACCTGACATGAATCACTCTCTGATTTCTCAACAAGATCTAACGTGATCTTGAGTTTGATCTACCTTCTAGATCCAAACTAGATCAAATTCACTATAGATACAAGAGAAGGTGCAAGATTGCACTTCTTGTGCAAATAGTTTTGAATGGTTTATGTAGTGATTTTACTAACCTTGTCCAAAGCTATGCCATCATGAAAAACTTGCCTAGAATTGAAGACCTTCAAAGTGTGTTGATGGCTGAGGAGAGTAGGAAGGCTCATATCAAATCAAAGATGGAGAGGCTCTCCATCAATGATGGTGATGACAAAGCCTTATTTCTCAAGAGCAAAGGCAAAGCAAAGACCAAGGGAGGAGCATTCGAAAGGGAGCAATCAAAGGATGGAAATCAAGGAGGATTCACATCCTCATCATCACAAGTCAAGCCAAGAAGGACAAATCTAAGATAAAGTGCTACTATTATAGCAAGATGGGGCATTATGCCTTGGAATGCTTCAAGAGGAGACAAGATCAAAGCCAAGCCAACATTGGACAAGAAGGGGAAGAGAGCTATCATGAGGACTCACTCATGATGTCAACCTTTTCATCATCAAACTGTAGGAAAAATAGTAATTATTCTTTCACAGAGAACACGATGCAAGTTTGAATAAATCAAACTAATATCAGTGTCTTCAATCGGCATTGTATCTGAGCTATGTACCAATAGAACAGTATTAGTTCTGATTGAATATGTGTGCGGAAATTATATGCTGAAGTAAGAGACAACTTAAGACAATTTAGACAATAAGAAACTATTGATCAAAAAATGAATTTTTATAACACTAAATCTGATTCATCAATATACATCTCCTGCTATCTATTTCGCTGTTGTGTCTCTGATTGAGTGAGTGTGTTACAACGAGTAGTGCACATGTATTTATATTGCTATAGGACAAGTCCTTTGGCCTTTTATTTACAGGTCTTTTGGTCTTTCAATGTTGTAACAGTAGATATCTAACCGTTTATGACGGTTGATATTCAAATAGACGCTCTATTTCTAGGGTCAAATAAATTTTGTTCGCGACTGAATCTGGTAACTCTCTTTCAGCTTCTGCTTGTTTTTCTTCTGTTGTTGTTGGAGCTCATAATGATTTTTGAGAATTTCATAGCTGACTAGATCACTGTCTGCTATGTATTTCGTCTCATCAAATTTAACATCTCGAACAACTTTTATCTTGCCAGTTTTGGATACATAAACACGATAATATGACGAATGTAACTCGAATCCTACCCAAAAACTTGTTATGCTTTTAAATTAGATCCTTCCTTGTAAATCTATAGGAACTCATGCATTTGCCAGTAGTTTGCTTAGGCTGTCCAGACTAGTGATAGGAAAATGTGTGCCTTGACATGAGTTGATATAGATTTACAAAAAGAGCTATGTGAACACATTTTTGAAATTCCAAAAATGGGGGTGAAATTACTCATTCATCGGAGGGGTGGAAGTGATTTCCATGAGTCTTGGATTTTTCAGAAGAAGAATACAAAGAAATGCTTCTAAAATCCAAAAAAAAAGTGGAACCACCAAACTGCTAGCAAATAGGTTCTTCTTTCCATTGAGTTTCTTTCTCAGCTTATCTGGTATCTGCATATACATTGCGCATCCAAATGTTCGAACATGTGCAAGATTTGGCTTCGACTTCCACCATATCTCATGAGGAGTTTTATCTGGTATTCGAGATTTCGGAATATGATTATGAAGATAATTTGATGTAGCCACTACTTCTGCCCACAATTGTTTTGGTGCTTTCGCATGAGCCATCATACACCTTGCAGCTTTCATCAGTGTATGATTCCTTCGTTCAGCTATTCCATTGTGTTGAGGTGTGTAAGATGCAGTCTTTGTGTGCATAATACCTTGATCAGTATAGTAAGCTTTGAATTCGTTGGAAATGTACTCACCTCCACGATTTGTGCGAATTTGCTTCAGCTTATTGCCTATCTGCTTCTCAGCCCAATTCGTATACTCAACAAATTTTTCGAAGGCTGCAGATTTAGTACGAATAAAGTATAATACAGTGAACTTGTTGAAGTCATCAATAAACATAATGAAATATTTTGCATCACCCAACGACAATACTCCAAATGGTCCACAAATATCTGAATGCATAATTTCAAGTACCTTAGCTGCTTAATAAACATCCTTACTGAAAGGTGTTCTAGTCATCTTGCCTTTAAGATAGGATTCGCAAGTAGTTCAAATATCTCTACTTTTGATTTCGACTCCTTGAATTCTCTGACTTTTGTTGGCTTGGTACAAGACTTCCATGCTCATGTGACATAGCCTCTTGTGCCACAATACATCTATCAATTTCTGAGTTTGATTGACTTGTTCGATTCTTGTTTGAATGTTCAAGTGATATAAATTTTCTTCTTTAGCAACTAGGTTAACAGAATCTTCCTCGAACAGTTTACAAGAGTCCTTCATGAAGGTTACTGACATGCCTGTATCGGATAGAAGATCTTTGTCAAGAGTAGGGACATAGAGAACTTCCTCCAGTTTCTTGTCACTTTGATTCGTTTCCAGCCATAATACACCAGTTCCATCACCCACGTGTTTAGAACCATCTCCAAGTATAATGAATCTTGAATAGTTCATGTTCTTGTACTCAAGACAGAATTTGTTCTGAGGAAACAAAATGTGAGGTGGCTTCCAAATCAAGCACTACTTCTCAAATTGAATTAGATGAACAGCGTAGATCGGTACGAACATAAGCTGCTGAATTCCTTGTTGTCCTGTCTTCTACTGCTCTGGAGCATTCTGATTTGTCTTCGACATAGTTTGAATTTGAAGGTTCGTTTCGATTCTACTTCTTTTTGTTTCTGGAATTCTTATAACAGACTACTGCTGCATGACCTCGTTTATGACAATGAATGCATTCAATCTTTGGATTTAGCCAACACTCTTTTTTTCTGTGTGACCTGATCTTCTGCATCTGTTACAGATCTTTTTATCACTATAATTCTTCTGTTGTTTTCCAAATTGTTGTTCATTAGTCTTAGACTCATTTTTCTTAGACGAATCCCTCTTAAACTTGGACTTCTTATTCTTCTGAGTAAATAGAGTATTTTTTGAATCACCATTGTCGTCATAGCGTTCATGAGCTTCTACTTCCTCCTTAACTCCGTCTATTGTCTTTTGAAGTGTCATTGTCGCATCTTTCGCCAATAAGGTTCGAGTTGTGTGGAATGACCTGGGCTCGAAGAAAATAGCTAAATTGTTTTTCCTTAGAAATTGTATTTTCTGTACCAGAATTATGCAAGGAAATAAACAGATCTTTAATCTTTTGCACGAATGTGTTCAGGTCTTTGTCGTCCCACTGTAGATAAGTTAATTGGTCTTCCAAGAACATGATCTGATTCCGAGATCGAGTCTCAGTTTTTGTTTGCAATTCTTCCCATAAATCATTTGCATTTGAAATTGATGTAAGATTTAAAATTATATTGTCATGCACTGAAGACGCAATAATTGCTATAGCTTTGTCATTTTTTAAACTCCATTCTCGAAGTTCTTTGCCAAGAGTAGCTTCTGTCTTCTCCTCAATTGGTTCTACTCATTGCCATAGACCTTTGCTCTTCAACAAGAGTGAAGTCTTTAATTTTCAAATCAAGTAGTTTGAACCTTCTGGGTCCAAGATTGTGGTGATCTTAGCTTGAATATTGGTGATCGACGACATTCTTTAATTCTGAATAACCTCCAGATAGCGACTTACTAATGGATGTATGAAGAATGCTGAGAGGGATGCAAAGATACCACTATATCAACTTTAATTCCGGTAGCTCTGATACTACTGTAGGAAAAATAGTAATTATTCTTTCACAGAGAATACGATGCAAGTTTGAATAAATCAAACTAATATCAGTGTCTTCAATCGGGATTGTATATGATCTATGTACTAATAGAACAATATTAGTTCTGATTGAATATGCGTGCAAAAATTATATGCAGAAGTAAGAGACAACTTAAGACAATTTAGACAATAAGAAAAAACTATTGACCAAAAGACGAATTTTTATAACTCTAAATCTGATTCATCAATATACATATCTTGCTATCTTATCTTGCTATTGTGTCTCTGATTGAGTACTGTATTACAATGAGTAGTGCACATGTATTTATATTGCTATAGGACAGGTCTTTTGGGCTTTTATTTACAGGTCTTTTGGCCTTTCAATGCTGTAACAGTAGATATCTAACCGTTTGCGACGGTTGATATTCAATTAGACGCTTTGTTTCCAGGGTCGAATAAATTCTATTCGCGAATTATTCACGACAGTCCATCTCTTCATCTCAGCTTTGTATTTCGTTGATTGTTCGCGACACTTGTCTCTTTGCGACATTTTCGTCTTTCGCGAATTGTTCGCGACAAATGACAATTATTTTACGTAACTTATGATAGCTAGATAGCCATTAGTCAAGTTATTGGATAGCCAACAGTCATGAAGGTAGATAGCCATCTTGGACTACTTATATGTAGCCATTCATTTGTATGAGACACACTTTTGTTAAACAATCTACTGTTCATATTGGCTGTCCACAAGTTTCTACAAGAGGGTCATCTAACCATTTCTCTCTTCTCTTTGAGAATACTTTGTGTTAATGAATAGTAGTTGTTCTACGCAAATGTCAAAGGTGAAGATCCTTGGTAGATATATAGTGGGGCTAGCTCCCACATGTTGGGTAAAAGGGAGTATTTTTCTCAACTCACACCTTATGTAGGACCTATAAAGTCCACTTTTACAACAAATGATCATGAATGTAAAATTGAAAGTGTGAGATCCATTCCCTTATGCTTAAGATCTTCCAAGAAGACTAAGATAGATGATGTTCTCTTCATTCCTAGCATCACTCAGAAGTTGCTTAGTGTTGCCCAACTTTTAGATCATGGTTTCATTGTGAAGTTCTCTACTAATGTATGCAACATCAAGAAGAATAGGAAGATCATAGCAAGAGGAAGAAAGTTTGAAAGGTTGTTTGAGCTTGATGCTTTTGTTGATCCTAACCAATTTGTGATAGTAGCCAAGGAGGACAAGATGACGACAAATGATTTGTGGCACAAGAGGCTTGGTCACATCAACACCAAGTCTATGAAAGCCATATGCAAGGAGGAGCTTGCTCTAGGCCTTCCAAGATCCATGGCAAAGGAGGAAAAAGTTTGTGAGATGTGCTTTGGCTAAGGCACATAGGTTGCTTTTCTCTAACACTATCACTAAAACTACTCACCCTCTTAATTTGATTCATTTAAATGTACAATTTGCTAGCACAAAAAGCAATGGTAAAGCCACAATGTTTGTAATCTTGAATGATGAATTCTCTAAGAATCATATTGGCAAAGATATGGTTGAGATCAAGGAGAAGCTCGATCAAGAGGAGGAGCAAAATCCGAGAGCTTCAACTATTCCAAGGAGAGCCACAAGAGCAAAGATGGAGCTATCAATGCTCATTTTTGTGGACAAGGAAAGGCAACTTGAGAAGGAGGGTACATTTTGTACTTCATTTGTCGAGTTTTGTAATGAAGTCCCTTTGCATTCTAAAGTATGGAATGAAAAGTAGTTGTCATATCTACTTACTCTTGAATGTGCTAGCATGACATTTTCATTCATAAGTTGACAAATTTTGACTTCATTTTCATAGAGGCATATTGTGAACCTTGTATAAGAGTAAGTGAATCATCCTTGAAGGACACTTATATCCATACAAGAGTATTTGGCCTCATTAGTTTCAAGTTCAACAACTACGTAATGCAAATTGCTAGTGGTAAGCGATTGTGGACTAGTCAATTGTGGACTAATAAATTTGGTATAAATAATCTTGGTGATTGTTTTGTTGACTTGAAAGATCATATTGAGAAGGAGAACATTCAAGTTTAAAGACTTGAAAACAAAGTCCTTGAGAGTCTTGAAGAAGATCATGGTTTGCATCCATGTTTTCATCAACACCAAGAGGGAGTGAGCATGATAAAGAAAAAAGACATCAACGAAGAACCCGAGAAGGAGCACTTGTTTCAAGGCAAAAGAGAACTGAATCTACATTAATATGAAGATTTGGGCAAAGAGAAAGGAGCAGCAAAGAAGTTTATCCATATCTCCCTTTACTCATCGTATATTGTATTTAATAAAAAACATGTCATGTATTTGACAAAGTCTTCTGATGATGCTAGTATGAACATTGTTTTTCATCCTATATCTTATGATAATGGAATAGTGATCATTACTACTTTGATTGGAGTTTCAAATATGTGTTCAAAGGCCTCATCTTGTGATCCATTCATTCTTGAATTTCCAAAGAACGAATACCTTCATTGGAAAGATGCCAAGTTGAAGTTCATTGTTTTGGTGGATAAAGTCAAGATGATGATATCTCAAGCTTTGGTTGTATGTGCTTCATACAAAAGTTGGATCTTATGGAAAGTTGCTGTTTTTTATGTTTATTTTGAGGAGGAGACTCACATTTTGCAGTCCAAGGTGATCATTCAACAACCTACCAAAGACAAAGCTTGGATCTTGAAGACAACTTTTATGGAGCTCTCACTACATTTGACAACTTGGAGCTCAAATTATGTTCTTATTGTAATGAGTGATTATACTCTACCATGTTGAATCCTGTTAGGATCTAGTGCAGTATGCAGATCACATAATCAATCACCATAGACACTCCTCCCAAGCTCTCAAAGATGGCACAACAAAAGCTTATAGATTACAAATAAACACTGTACATATGGAGTATTCACAAACTGCATGAAAAGGTAGGTGTCCTAAAATTGGCCTACCACCTGTCAAACTAAGGTCAGGCCCAATATGGCCAAATTTGATCGACAAACTCATGACATGCCCCTGAGTATAACAAGTACTATATATAACTCTGTACATGCTAATTTTTCCTACGTGTGGCTACTCGGCTAACCCAAGTAGCCGGCTACGGGATCAATGCCCGACTGATATGACAATAGTGGATCACGTCCCCATAACAACCAAAAACTGTAAATCCTAATTAACTGAAGACATGTATAGTTAATTACAATACTGCATTTCGAGCTTACAATAAAAACATATCAGATCAAATCTGATTCTTAACAAATTGGTCAAGCTAGAACTGTGAAATTTCAACACTCCTCCTTACAATTTAGCTTGATGAGACTATCCTGGATCAATAGTAATTACATGCATAAAAACAACATAATTTACAGGTTCTTGATGTATAAGCTGAAATGAAGTAGGAAATATGGAGCTGATATGTTTGGTATTTTCTCCCAATGGCAAGGTGTATAGGCACACCTATTACATAATATAGAGGCTAACAGCTTTATTATTTGATCCTAAAATTATCTTTTGGGTTTTCTCTTGACAGCATCTAATAAGCTACAGGGCTTGGCACCAAAATTTTGATTAACTTTCATAGCAATTTTCTGAGATTCCTGATACTTTAGTGCATTTACACTGTTGGAATTTACCATATCCAATTGGTTTTCTTCCCCGTGTAATGGATCACAATATGATGTCCCTATTTGTGATAAGTCTTGATTTTGAGAAATATTAGTCTGCCTGAGAGATGCAGCCATGTCATTGCATTCTTTGACCACTATTTTGGTTCCACAATCATGCCATCTTCTCTGAGATGCTGCATTATTTGCAAGAGCCTCTGCAACTGCCCTGAATTCTTCCAGTGCATCGCTATCTGATAAAACAGAGCATACACACCATCTTAATATGGGGACCACTACAGTTGTATGTATATCTCTAGCAAGATTTTGTAGATTGATCTATGAATTTGCGTTACTATAAAATCAAAGGATGAACAAGTACAACTTTGAAACCAATGAAAGTTCCCAATCTTCTCTTCTACCACATCAGCTAGTTGTCATCCAGTTTCTAGAGATAGATTCTTGTGACTGACAGAGATACAAAAACAATATAACAAGCCAAAAACGACACTCTTATACTTAAGTAGGATGGACTTGTAGCAGCTTGCTACTGTAGTATCCCACAAAAACTGAAATTTCACCTTACAATTTTTTAACATAGATCGTTGCTTCTTTCCAAATGTTGGAAAGAATTCTGCTTCTAGTTAGTTGATGCATACACATCAATGACATTTCTTCTACAAGCTTCTTAGGAGAACAACTGGGCTTGAACAGCTAAACATTGATCAGATGCAGTGCATTAATTGTGGGCACCAGCTGGCTTAGGAAGGGTTAATATGACAAGGGACATTAGACAAGTTGGTCACCTTTCAATCTTAGTCTGATTGAATATATCACATCCTTGGCTTCTACTCGTACATCACTGAAGTGCTAAACCATCAAGCATCATATATGACCTACTCTACACGTAAATATGAGAATTACAGTTCGAATAGCTTCAATAACAGAACAACCTCTAACAAAGTCCCATGTGAGGTTTTACTGTGTCTTTATTTGAACTGCCCACTCTGTGAAACAAAGGCTGTGTTAGGTAAAGAAGAAAGAGCCTTTCTGGGATCTCTTTATTTTCGAATGTTGACTACCAGGAAATCCCACGTTGGCCTTGGCCCTTCATGTCCAAACTTTAGGACAATTTCACTCTCCAAGATCTATGGCAACCTAGGAATACCAAAAAACTTGTTTGGGCTTAGCTTACATATTCTGATTACTAACCATGCGGTGACAATGTCTGCGTATCCAGGTCGCCTGAACTTGTATCAGAATTTCTTTTCAGCTGCCTGCACACAATTAGGGACCACATAAGTTTTGAGACTTGTGAACAGAAATAAATCAACTCCATAAAAGGGTATAAAGGAAAATATCCAGTACCTGACAAGGGGCAAGGGTCTACAGAGATAAAACAGAGGATAGCTTATTTGAAGGTTTCGCAATGTAAAGGTTTGCAAAAACCAGTGTCAAACTCCTTAAGGCAGAGCACAAACAGTAAGTAAAGTTTAAGAAAGCTTCTCAATCTAAACAAATATATGCATAGTAGTCTTTTCCAAATATAAAAGCATCCTAGAAACTAAAAGTATGAGGCATGGGAGAAGAAAAGTCCTTGTTTGAATGTGGACCTGCTCCATAAGCAAGCACTTGTCATATGACTGAAAATGAACTTACCCTACAACGCATCCAGCTGACAAGTGGTTGGCAAGTTCTTTGGTATCAAGTAGCTCCTCCCTGAGATGGATATCGTATGCATCATCCTCATCCGATACGTCACTGGACTTAATATCTACCATCTTGCTTTTTATGGGTCTTCCAATTTCCACAAAAGAATTTTCATGTGATAACAGTGTTGTCAAAATATGTTCTTTCCCAGTACCCTCGAATATCTCATCTGCCGCTATAGTGTGCAAAGCATTCCAGTACTGGCTGGCGTTTCTTAGTACTCTCTCCTCATTATGGGTTTCCACCTGCACAGTGCAAACTAAACAATAGCACCAGTTTTAACAGAAGTTTATTGTGCAGAACAGTTTTAAGTGGAAGATAATTGGACCAAAACTGTCTTTGGCTATCCACTCACAATAATTACATGCGCTATACTTGAGTTCACCAATTTGCTGACTGAAATTCAAGGTCATGTATGTTGACAGTATCTATGTTCAGTTTGTTGGGTTGGTTAAACCTATGCATAGCTCTTTTGGTTCATCTAGTTTAGAGCTTGGCGTCTTTTAGAGTCACACACATACAATCTGAATTTTTATTATCAAGAGAGATATTTGTGGTATAGATAATAGCAACTTAGTTCAAGTATATCAATGTCAAGTAGACAAATATAATAGTACTAATGAGCTTTTATAGTTTCTAGTAAAGCCCTCCTAACCAAGCTTTCCCCTAAAATTGCATGAGTTTTTCTTGGCTCCATTAGAATCTACTATAGGCAGTTGGCAATAATAAGCAAGCAAATGCGTGCTACAATCTTCTTGAATGCTTCTTGGTTTTCAAGGGGAGGTTCGAACCTGAGACCAAAGAAACTTTGGATGTCAAGCTAACCAACTGAGCCAACCCCATGGTCATAATCTTCTTGAATGGCCTAAGTCTCGTTGAAACCACATTTTAGTAGCCCATATGTCAAAGGCCTGCAATTTCCCATGGTTTCAGCTACTTTTATGTTGGTAATTTTTGAAGGATTTCCCCTTAGTGATTGCACAAACTATGATTTATGCATTACAATAGGTAGAGCTCCAAGCTGCTCTCATGGTTTCTGCCATCCAACAATTTTCTGGAAACTGGGGCTATCTATCAAAGTCATCCATTTACATATGACTAGTAGTCAAAGATTAACTCTCATCAAAATCACATAGTCATGTGACTTTTACATGTTTCACAAGTCTCTACTAGTGTACTCTCTATGCATAGGACCATGAATTCCGCAGTCCAGTTCGTAGACTTACAGTAAGTCCAAAGTTTGCTTGACCAACTGAATGTACAATATGATGATGCACTTTGATTTTATGAATGATAACATGAATGATGGAGTATGTTGAACCTCTATGAATAACTTGGCATGAAGTAGTGAAATATTTAAAGAAAAAGACTTGTTCAAGTTATCTATTTACATACCGCCCTTTTGATAATGTCTATCATGCTTGAGGCCTTTGTACATGCAACCTGCAAGCAACTCATGATCTCTTTGGTAGTGAGACCTACACCACCTGCCTTCTGAATGGAACAAATTTCCCCATGGCCATTGAGAGTCAATGTCATACGTCCTTGCATTGCAGCTTCTTCCTTCAAGTTTGGATCCAAGAGCTACAAAAAAAAAGATGTAGATTCATACATTCTTATCCCTATCATGCTGCATGCCAAAATGAAAGCAATGCCACATGCATCTATACTTCTATTATGATGTGCATTCTGATGTTGAAATTGCTGAAAATAGAACTCCTTTGCAGCAAAGTTTGAAAGAACTTTGAGAGGAGAGGAGGTTGAGAGGAGAGGAGTGAGGAGAAGGAGAGAGACTAGAGTGGGAAGGAGAGAGAAAAGAAAAGGGGGGGAGGGGTTGAGAGTTGTCACTTCAGTTTAGGATGAGAAGACGGAGGTAGTGTTCAGATGATGGACATTGCATGACTTTTGGGGGAATGGAATAGATTATAGGGAGGAGGAATCAAGAATAGAGTTTAGGGAGGGTAGAGTAGGCTTTAACTTCCTTGAATCTTGAAGAAAGAAAGAAAGAAAGAAAGCTCTTTATTAATATTCTTCAAGTACCCTAAGATACATAGGAGTAAGAAAAGGTACATTTCAAGTGTGTTCATATAGGAGCTTATAAGCTCAGTCTATCTAAAAAGAATAACTATAATGATATGGCTGGCATAGTTAATGTCCACCAGACTGGTACAGTCAATGTACAGAATATAGGAGGTCAACAATTAAGGAACTTGAAAAATAGGTTCGACGATAGATTAGAATCATGAATTCATTAGGGAGAGGGAAAAGGGAAGAACATAGAAGAGGCTACAGGATTTAGTGTTTAGAAAGTAGCCTTACATATTTACTATTAGAATATAGTGGTTTTCTCTTTTATATAATATAGGGTGTCTAATTATTGAGAGATGGTGAGGGCAAGAGATCTTGATTGTCATCATATCATCATTGCAATGGCATATGGCACCTCGGGCACAACGAGTGTACATGCAGGAATTGTAGCTTGCAAATTTTGATGTATCTGAGTGTCATAAATTTATTTGGCTACTCAATGATCATTGTTATATTACAACTTGTGTGCAGGTTGTCAAAAATAATGCGTTGAACTTTAATCACATTTTTTGGACAACTTGTGTTGCACATTGCCTAGATCTCTTGTTCGAGGTCATTATGGGTCTTTCATCTAAGTTCATGGATAGGTTGGGGGAGCAATTTTGGACATGCACGATGATTTGTGCTGAGGGGTGGAATTGATGATTTCTAAACTAACAACTTGCATTTGCATGATGCTAGTAGGGTCACAAATGTTGCCCTAAGTAGTTATTAGTAACATGTGAGAGGAATTGGATTGTTTTTTCTCTCTTTCATACAAAAAAGAGGAAGCAGCTCACCACATCATAGCTAGACAAGTTGGTGTACATGCATGCCAATCTAGCTCTTTGAAGAAATTAAAAGACACAAGAGAGACCATGCAGGTAAATTGCAATTGCGTATATATTATTCAGTCTTTACTATTGTCAAGATTAAAATCTCAAGTCATTGTTCATGATTGATGAGTCGTGAACCCTAACCTCATGAGGCATGAACATGTCTAGTTGTAACTGCATATGTCAATCCACGAAGGTTCCAGACTTGCCACGTAGGGCACAGGAGGAGGAATTTGTATGCCTTCCTCCACTGGAAGTTTTTATTGATTGCAGGTCAATTCCAAATTTCAAGTGTGAAAAGTAAAGTGATTTGTTGGAACTTTAAACTTGGCTTGTAGGCTTCATGTGTGCCTTTGCTTATCAGCATGCTGATTTGTTAAGTTGGCTCAGGCGTTGCTTTAGGGTTTTGTTGCTTGGCATTTGGCTTGGTTGGTTATGGAAAAATCTTATGATGTGTTGACTATGTTTGCGAAGTTCAGGGCTCAGCTCCATGGAGGTCCTGTTGGTGTCCTCCCGAGGTGAAATCTTCGCTGCATCTGTGTTGGGTTGGGTTACTCTTTTGAAAAGGGTCCTCCTGTAGAGCTGGTGCTTGTTAGCACATTGGCCAGTGTGACTAATTGCCAAGTTGGTTAGGCAAGTGGGTGAACGAAGGACACTTAGCTGGTTGTCCTAGCTCCCCTTGATGTTCCAGTACCATACTCCTAAACTGATTAACTTCCATGGCGAACCTTCATGACCCAAGCTGCCTTTTTCTTAACTGCTTTCCCTCATGCAGCCAGCACACAGCTCAAACTGCGTAGGTAGGTAGTCAGGGTATGCAACCCTCCTGCTTTGACCTCGTGCCCATTACGCTGTGATCCATAAAGCTTTCAACTGTACATGTACTCATGCAACATAGATTCCTCATTTTCAGCCCTAATGTGCGTACATCCAATTTCCACCACTCTTGCTGATCTCGATGTTATGTATCTCTCTAGATCCAAACATGCAAGCTAACATCCCATTGCAAGCATGCCCAACCTTTAAGAGTCCCTCAATGAGACTCTATACATCAAATTTGACACTTCTTGAAATGATGAAATCAAGTATAGCCTCTAGCCTCTAATCTGGTCACAAGATCATAACTCATTTCAACTCAAATAGCTTAACTTCAAGTAGTATAACTGAGAATGCCCGGAGAGGATTATTGATGTCTTACAAAGGAGAACAGTCACAAGATGATTCAAGTTTCAGCATTCGGACTTCAAGATATTCTTGTCTCTGCGAGTAATTGGGCTAGTAACCGTTCATTTGCAACCATTTAAAGTTGCAAAGGCTTTTGACAATGCTTTTATTTAAGGAATCAAAGACTTTAACAGCATGCCTGAACAGTGGCATGTACTTCTCCTGATTTAGTTTCAGAACCAGCCCCAATCAGTATGCAGACGCATAACAAGACCAAGTTTCATTATGTTATACTAATTACAAGACATTATTGATTGAAAAGTTTGTATGAACAGTTAATACTGCTGGCATGTTAAAACCGTTGTCACAGCAGACACATGACTTCCCAACAGCATTTCTTTTCATGTTCCAGTGAAAGAGCAGTGAGCAGTAGAAACAAAGAACCAGAAGAGCAGTAAAAACTGAGAGATCAAAGAGCATTGAGTAGTAGAAACTGACAGATCAAAGAACCAGAATATATGAGTGAAAAGAATTTTATGCTTACCAACAGATACAATAAGCACATAATCACAAACACTTTGATAATTTAATGCTTAACACTCATTAGTAGCCTGTAAAACTGACACAAAGAGAAATACTTACTTGAACTTTTCCTTCACCATAAAATCCAAAAGTTACAGCAACTGGCCAGTGATGTAGGGTTAACGGATGAAGCTCTTTGACCTACATAATTGCAGGTAGGTCTTAAAGTAACTTCTTCAGCTTACCAAATGCTACTAGTACAAGACACCCACACCACTCTATCCACCTCATCCATTAATTAGCATGAATGAGATACAGATCAAGAACGTGCTACACCAATATTCTAATATTGATAATCCAAAACCTGCACAGCAGACTGTACTGAGAATTTTCCCTGCTAAATATGTTAGCTTATTACCATATCAATGTGCTAGAGCTGACTTGCATTCCTACTTGCGTGATGGAAGGAGAGCAATTTTGACAAAAAAAGAACAAAAAGTGCTCTTGGCCAGAAGTGGTGAGCATCTGATTACATTGTGACCCAAGTAAAAAATGTCTTCATCCCTCTCTGTAAATTATAGTTGTCAGATTGGGCCACAACATGGCAGAGGATGACTAAAAGCATACAATTAGGATTTGGACTGCAACCTCACTCAAATCAAGGTTGAGCACTGTACAAAAATATTTCAAGTGGCTCACACGAAGGGGAAGTTGATTATGTATATTGGTGGAAAGTTTGCAATTGCTCTATCTAAACTAGCAACACACGTCTTCCTGGGCAATGACCTGCATGTCCAGGTTCTTGTGGAGTGTGGAGAGTGCCAAGGAACTGTGAGGAAGAGCGTTCCTTGATCTATGATATATACTAGGTTCTGGTCCTTGTAAACGTAACCAAGCACAAAAGACGATAAGGAACTGGATACTTTCTTTACAAATTGTAGTTTATATCACAAATTCACATTAGCTACAGATGGAGAGAATTTGAGGAGATCTGTGAGTCGACTTTAACTATGTCACAAATTTATGTTAGCTACAGACGGAGAAAATCCAAGGATATCTACAAGTTGATTTTATTGCAGAAAATATATATAGCTTGCATATCAATTGACCTGATATGATTGGTGAATCTAACCCTGCCAATGAATTTTATAGTATTTTTAGACTGTCATCCAAGTTCAAAGTAGAACTCAATGGTCTGTGAATGTTTGTTTACACTGAATTGTGAGTAGGAAACACAAACTTGCTTTCAATCCGTTTCAAATTTCATACTAACTTTGGTTTGATAAACAAGCATATTAAAATGCAGAATATGATCACGAGAAAGGAAAATCAAATTCCCTGCTTCCAAATGTCACTCATAGAATCATAGTTAGAAACTTTCGAGCAAACTTTAAACATTCAATATGTTCATCTTGCAAGCATCTTCAAGCTTGAATAAAGTTGTGATTTGAGGTCTTTCAGACTTGCTTTAACTTTAGGGCATCATTTTCAAACCTTCAAAACCTTCTGCATTTTTATCTGTCAACGTCTGTTTGCAAATATGCTTACACAATTCTGATGCACACAAGCTTGTTATTAACTCACATAAGCACTTAGTGCTGCCAAATATTTAGAGTTCCTCTCCTTAGCTCAAGGATTTGGTTTCAAGAACTGACAGCTATATAACTACTGCTTCCACACAAACAATGTATCTATTTTTGAAATTAGAATATATCCAAGATAGACCTTCAGAAATACGGATTCTTCTTTATGGTAACATGCACTTTAACTGTATGCTCTCAACTTTTATGCAAGTCGAAGGACCAGCTCTAGTATGATCAAATTTAACCCGAAAAGTACGTGGGAGTGATTCACTTATGCAATAGCTAACATATAGCTTGTTTATTTAGACATCTGTTACGATCTACAAGATAACCTAGAGCTTTATGTCACCGACCAATGCAAATTTAAAGAGCTTATGATCCAGTGAAAGGAAGCATGCTGCATACCTTAGCAGGGTCAATGATAACTTCTTGTTGACTGTCAATTCCACCTAAAATATTTGCTGGAATTTGGAATGAAAGCAATGCTGCTAAAGCAGCAGCATTTGCAGCATCGAGCAGATTTCTGTACAGAATACACAAAGCAATCTCTACTCCATCATGATCCAATAAAACCTAAGATATGTTATCCAAGTTTTGGATGGCAAATAGAAAGAACAGACTCTAATTTATGCAATACATGGCGGAACTTCTTTGACTGTTACCGTACCCACAATTGTCAAGAACATGAAGGTCTAATCGAAGTGCCCAAACCGTATCTCCTGTCAAAATACATAAGGATTCTGTATCCAACGCCCTGCTCTGCCTGCAAATTTGCAGAGAACCTTGTTAGTTACTTCAGAAAACCATTCGCAGTGAAAAAATACTAACAAACTCTATTGATAAACAATGTGAAGCTTCTCTTTTGCATTGTTAATGAGGTCTCAGCATGGTATAACAGCCTTTGAACAGCAAAGATAAGGTAGCCCAAACAATGCAGCATTGTCAGACAAAATGACAGCAGATCAACACCACAACTTCTCCCATAGGTGCTGAATCATTCAAAACGTTAAATGAAACAATCTCACAATCAGCTTAGAAATAGTTCAGATGGCGTACCACGGCACGTGGAACTATGATATATATACATACCTAAGGAAACGGACCCTGGGTGCGGACGCCTCAGGGGTGCGTCCGGGTCCGGACGCGTCCGGCATTTTTCAATTTTTTTTTTTTTAAATACAGGCCCCTCCCCTCACTGTCCCACATCCCCAAAACGAAATAAAAACAATTTTCCGCCCCCTACCCCCCCCCCTGGAATTAATTATCAAGAGGGTGTCTAGCACCCACCTGCCCCCTCCTGTTAAATAAAAGGAAAAAGGTGCCTAAAAAAATTTGCAACAAACCTAACCACTGCCCATGCCTCCCATAATTGAGATATTACCAAACAACGATGACTAATGAGCAGTCCATAAATTATTATGAACCTTCATTGGGAACTATGCTCAAAAAAAGCGGCAAAGGAAGATCTGAAAGAGGTTTGGAGTGAAGATGATGATTTGCATGGCAAACAGATTACTGATTTAGGGTTTAGGGTGCATCAATAACCTCTCAAAGAAGTGAATGTTCACCAGAGGATTTGGGAGAGGTGAACGCTCACCAGAAGAGTGACAAGCTCTCAGGACCACAAGTCTCTAGGGGAAATCAATGCTCACAAGAAGAGTGACAAGCTCTCAAGACAGGGACCACAAGACCTACTATGTCTTATATGATGAGATCGGTTTTCCCCCAGATGAACCTCAACAGCTTACTAATTACTTATGCGAAACTGTGTCATTCACTACAGGGAACCACAAGACCTACACACTACTATGTCTCGGTTGATGAGATCGGTTTCTTCCCGGATGAACTTCAACAGCTTACTAATAACTTATGGCACAACTTCAACACGCTGCAACACGCTGTCGAAATTATGCGTACCAACACGAGGGGCTCCGAAACATCTCCCAGTTTCCAGGTGCCGACCGGACAAAGTGTCCCTGAAGCCCCGTTTAACGTCAAACTTCGAACAGACGTTCCGGGCCGGCCGTCCGTCCGTTCCTCGTCCTATCTATTCCCACAGGTTCCTATCAAGGTTGTCCACTGACCGAAACAGATGGCACCTGAAACAGATCCCGTTTGGAGAAACAGGGCCGTCGAACGGAAAGTTGCAAAACTAGTCCATTTCACTTGACCTAATTGCGTTTCTATCCGGTCGAAGAGCCATTTTGACCGAACGATACCCAAATCGAGCCAAGCTCGGTCCCTTGGGTTTGTATCGGGATCACGAACCTATGGACGGTGTTCCTAGACCATTAATGCATTCTACACAAGTTTAAGTGTATGCTACACAAGTGCTGCTTTGATGTTGAATCTGCACATACCTGTGGTGCAATGCCTACGACACAATGAGGATGTGGGGTTGATGATGTTTATGGCTGTGGTTATGATGATTATGGTTGTGGCTTGTTTTGATGGTTATGGCTGTGGGGTTATGGGTTTATAAAGATTTGTTAGGGTTTAGGGCTTAGGGTGTTATGTTAACTGTGCCATTTGTTAGGGTGTTGGGTTTAGCGTGTTATGTTCAATGGTTGAACATGATGCAGATGTTATGAGAGACATGAAGATGTGCTGCTCTCTCTCTCTCTCTCTCTCTCTCTCTCTCTCTCTCTCTCTCTCTCTCTCTCTCTCTCTCTCTCTCTCTCTCTCTCTCTCTCTCTCTCATCTTGCATGGAGCAAACCATTTCTAACTAACCATTCAAATTTCACGGAGCTAACCATTTGTAAGCAACCATGATAAATTAGCCATAAATCTCATCTGATGCCAATATACATGATAGTCTGTGTGTATCAATATCTACAAGTTTGTGCTAAAAAAATCATCCCTCTGCGTGCCAGATGCATCTACGGGGGTGTCAAATACAAAGTCTGCCTGGGAGTCTGGAGGCATCTGGGACTCCTCCAAGTCTGGGCCAACGCCTGCCAAGAGACGACTAGAAAAATCATCGTTGTGTCCCCTCTTCGCTGGCCTGCCTCTGGGTTTGCCGGAAGGAACCCTCTGTGGTACACTCCTGCCTGGGGGTCTCCCTCTGGCACAAGGGGGTCTCTGGGAAGAACCGACTGCCTGTGATGCTCTGAGTCGTCTCTGCGCAATCTGTCTCTGGGCGGCAGCCTTTGTCTCTCTCGCAAACTCTGACCAGCCATCATCTGAAAGGGGGCGTGCAGCGGGAGTATTGAGTGGGGCACGTGGACCATCCCCTGCAATGTCGACCATCTGTCGGATTCATATGTGGGCTCATCAGAGGAGGAGGGCAATGGAACGTCAGCAGGGAGGGGGGTAGGCTCCTCGGTGTCAGAATCATCCTCAGGATCACCCCGCAGAGCACGCCAAGCGGCCTCGTCTGGATCAACCTCTGGCTCTGCCTCAAGATCGACCGTTGGAACAAGGCAATCATCGGGATTGACCTACACAAGTCAATCATTCGTGAGAATAGCCGAAGCAATCGTGAGGGCATTAAACTGATTGTCCTAAACTAATAAGAGAGCAAACGATAGAGCATAGACATATACCTGCAACAGTAGGGAGCGTACGCCTCCTGCTCTCATGTTGTCCGCGATGCGTCGAACCACCTTGTAGCTATCCCACCATGATACAGACATAAGCCTGTTCTCTCGGACACGTGCAAGGTCCTCGCCGAACAGCCCCAGACAGTGCCTGAAATTGAGCAGCAATACGCGTGAGTACAATTGAGCCTGCGCAAGGAAATTGAGCGAACGAAAGCAAACAATAGAGCAAGAGTTTACCTGTAACTCAGCCTCTGCTCCTCGAGCTTGCTGCGGATAACAGTGTCGTTGTTGAGGAAGCGGATGTATGAGAACCAATCCGCACGCAACTCTACATCGTCGTACTGCCTCTCGCTCTGAAACAGCGGATGCAATATGTGGGCCACACTGTGGATGGGCCAGTAAAACTTATCCCATCGTCGCCACCACAACCGTCTTATAGGCTCCAACCTGTGGTGGAGGCAACAATTACACGATTGCGTGTTGCGGCAGCAAGATGAAACAGAGTGCAAATGGAAGGAAAGATGGTGAGACAGAAAAAGTTATACCTGGCACGGTCTAGCTCAGAACACTGGAGAGACTCGCCTATGTGGTCCATGAACTCGTATAGGAGGCCCATCGTGCACCCCTCGCGATCAACGAGCCTCGGAACAGAGTAGATGGGGCGCATGACGTCCATGAGCTGGTTGAAGACAAGGGGAGATCTTTAAAATTTGAACATGAAGCTCAAAGGTCATCATGAAAGTTACAATTATGTAAGCCACGGATTACTTGACCCCTTGGAACCAACATCATATGAACTATCATTTCAATAATTTGACATTCAGGGGTCTACAACTTAATACATGTCATTTGAATTTCTAGAGATTGAGTGACTTCAAAAGAAGGCAATCAAGTGAAAGGGGTCTCAAAGGACTATCAAATATAGCTTGAGATAATTGCATGCTCAAAATTTTAGCATTACTTGAGCAGCTTAAATTCGTAGAGAGTATGAATAGCTTTAGTCAAAAATCAGGTTCCTACTCTAGAGAACCTTCAAATTCATTGTTTTTCCAAACATCTTTGAGCTTTCATTTGCCACACAAATTGGTAACATTTTTTGCTGAGAAAATTTCAGAATTATTCTAAAGCTTGTTAACTGCTTCAATACCCATCAGATGACCAATTTGTTACATTTGATTTGTCATAGTTTTCTATAGAGACTCCAAATTGTAGATTTGTTAACTTTTGACCTCATCTGCTCTTATAACTGTTTTATCTAGACACTCTTGTGTCGAAGTTTTTGCACAAAGACAAACAAGCATACAAACGGTTCTTTTCCCTAAAGATAACTCAACCAAATAAATATTTGACTATGTTCATGTAAATCCATAAGTTGATTGCTCCAATTAACATCTAGCAATGATTAAAAAGTTTGCACAAAAGCAAATGCATCGTGATTAAAATCACTTGATCAACAAAACGAGAGAAAGCAGAGAAACCTCAAGCCACGATCAATAACTCGTCCTAGCTCTACAGCTAGCTCTCTAGGACGGCCAGGCTCAAAAGATGGATCAGCCATAGGAGAAAACTCCGTAAAAATTGCAAGTGAACCTTCATTAGGATGGTCAAGAGATGGTGCGTCCAATTGTGCACTCATGATTGCCAAAATTCTGGTTCGACCTTGTTGTACTTCCACTGTGCCATCTTGTCTACAAAATACATTCCAACAATACACAGCATGATCATTGATGTTAGCTTGTATTGATCTTATACCAAAAATGCTTCTCTACTTGACCAAAAGAGCAATCAAAGCACGTACTCAAGGCATGTACCGATACCAATCAAAAAATACGTACAATCTAGTGGCAAACATCATATTTAACAAAACCATATTGAGAGACCGTGAAGAATTTGAGATTCATATCAATACTCAAAACAACTCATCACATACATGCAATCAAAGATTCTGGCAAAAACAAAGTTTTAGGCAATATGGGTATCAGATGAAAGCTCTTATTGAGAGCATTATGACTGTGTAGTTTGCCGACAGTTTCGGGTGCAGGATGGTCCGATTTAGGTGTTCTCTGTGATTCTCCCTCTCTCTATCTCTCTCTCTCTAATCACAACAAACTGAACTAAAACCATGCTGAACAAAAACCCAGCTGAATCATTCTAAACCTACTAAACCTTAAATGAAACATTTTTCAACCATATACTCTCTCTCTCTCTCTCTCTCTCTCTCTCTCTCTCTCTCTCTCTCTCTCTCTCTCTCTCTCTCTCTCTCTCTCTCTCTCTCTCTCTCTACAACCATAAACCATAAAACCGAAGTTACTGAACTAAAACCACAAAGAACAATATTGAATCACGACAGTGTTGTGAATAGGATCATCATAATATATAACATCGGGCCACATGGCACCAAAATGGGGTACAACGATGTTCCATGAACGTAATGAAAACTATACAACTAAGACTCGTCAGAGTCATGGTAAGATAAATCATCCGAATTTGTGCCTGACTGCAGATCCCAAGGGTCCACAAATGAATCGGAACTGGAGGGAACCATATGCCGTGGTGTGGCCCTGGCTCTGCTGCGTGCTCTGGCTTTGAATCCCCCCCCTCCCCCTGCCTCTACCTCTACCTCTACCTCTGCCTCTGCCTCTCTCCCCTCCTCTGGCCCCCATCTGGCTGCCCCCAGCCCTGTGTCTACTTCGTCGTGTCTGTGTCAGGTGGCTGTGATCCTACGCCCTGGGATGGCCCTATCCACTGTGATGATGCCTGGCCGACGGCTGCCTGTGATGCTCCACTCCTGTCTACAAAAAGAGTACTCAGCCCCCCCTCCCAGAACCTCTAGGTCTCCCCCTAGGCCTACGTGCAGGAATGGCTGGCTCCTCCTCTGTCTCCGCATCAGGGTCCACCAGCAGGTCAGCCAGGTCATCCCCCTGTGCCTCCGCCCCCATCTCCTCATCCTCCTCCGTATCCCTTTCAATCCACTCCTTCTCCACATAGTCTGCCCCGAGCATCTCTCCACCCTCCGAGCCCTCATCATCTCCCTCCTCAGCCCTCTCCCTCTGCCTCTCTGTCCTCCTCTGCCGCCGTAAAGCCCGTGCGTCAGCCTGTGCCTGTCAGTAGAACTCTCTATGGATCTCATCATCCATCTCCTCCTACGTGGATGGTGCTCGAGGAGCAGCAGCTACCGAATCCACCAAGCAAGTGTCAGGGTTCACTTGCAACCAAAACCAATACATTCTTGTCAGGCAGGTATTGTGCAACTCGCTGCATATTTCAAAAGCAATTCAATTCATCAAAGCATAGCAAGAAAAAAGGGGTGATGATGTGACTCACCTCGAGCATCTGACCCTCTCCTCGCGTGCGCCTCAGCATACGGCCGTTGGTGTTCACAAACACCAACCGCCTACATTGCTAGATGGATAACTTGTTCCTCTTCGCGTGTGATACAAGGCCCAGGTGCTCCAATTCCGCTCACAAGCTCTTGCTGAACAGTCCTATGCAAGGACTCTCTCAGCCAATCGTCGCAGGTCACCTGTGCTGCACCCGTGGATGCACCACCATGTAACGGGCCTCAGTTGATCCTCCCTCCGCCGACTCTGCTCTCCATCGAAAGGAAACTGGAAGCGCTCAAATGCGAGCAGCTGGCGGGCAATGTTGGCCAAAATCGGACCTGTTGGCAAAAGAAAAAACATGGCACATGTAAGTCCCCTCGAATTCACACACTACCAATGAGTACAATATTGCAGAAACATTGCTACCAACCGATTTCTCACACGTACCTGGTCCGGGCCATACGCGCTCCATGTACTCCACCCATCCCCAGTGCAGCTCCGGATCGTCCCTCTCTCGGGTAGAGCACCACAAGGGGTGTAACATGTGGGCTACAGCGTGGATGGGTCGGTGGAAGTAGTCCCATCTGGACTCCCATATATGCAAGATCTCGTGCCTCCTACAACAGACAATTTACAATAATCAGTGCACCATAGCATAAAAGAAATGCATCAAACTTGAGTGAGAAACAACAAACTAGACACTGAAGAGTCATACCTGTGCTCGTCCAAGGATGATATCAGAATATCCTCTCCGATGCAATCCATGAACTCATAAATGCACGGTCTACCAGGCGCAGCACTCTGAAAATGGGTAGAAGGATCCCAATAATCTTCTCAGCAGCTATCCAGAACTCATCACCGAACACAGTGGACTGGAAAAATGTCGCATGTGGGAGGTCTGTAAAGTCCCTGAAGGCCTCACTGGAAACCATCCGCCGCAATGCGTCCTTCACCACCACCAATCGCTCTAGCACCAAGAAGAGAAACGCAAAGCATGTGAGTGTTGGCTTCTTCAAGTTTAGGGTCGAGAAGGTGTGGAATAGGGCCAACACACACCTCTTCCTAGTGACAAAAGTGACCAGGCGCATGGCCGTAGAAGTGATCTGCAACACAGACATCCAGTAAAAAGTTTAGACAGTAGTTGAGATGTGGTTAGCAGCATTGAAGGAAGAAAGCATAGCAAATAGATACCTCTCTGATCCATGGAAGCGCACACAGGCCATGGATGAGCAAGTTTATGCAATGTGCAGCACAGGGTGTCCACACAATCCTGGGGTGCTCCCTCATCATAATCTCGCCCATCTGCTTGCAGTTCGAGGCGTTGTCGGTGACAACCGAACCACGTGCTCCACCCCGATGTCAGCAATAACATCTCTAACACGCTCCCATATAAAGTCGGCCGTGATAGCTCCACCACCTCGAGTGGCATCCACGCCCCGTAGGAATACTGTGCCAAGCGGGCAAGAAACCAAGGTATTGATGACGGATCGCTGACGAACATCGGTCCATCCATCACTCAATATCGTGCATCCATACCTGCCACAAAACACCCATTAGCCACATGCAAAAATTGCGCCACCAGTAAACCCTAAACACATGCAAAGAGATAATAAAGACAAGGTATTTACTCCTACCAAGCTGAGCGAATGGAACTCAGCTCCCGCGTTGTTGGAATTCTAATCTTCTCCTACTCATCCCTTCGCCCTCCTTCTACTCTCAAGAATTCCATCTCTCTGAATCAGTCTGCAAAAATACACGCAAAGTCAAATCAAGCAGAACCGCAAAGCCATCGCCAGATTACGGTCTGACCGAAGGGCATCGTTAAATCAACGTTTACGGAGAAGCACGACTCAAACCGCAAACCGCACCGCAAACCGCAACAAATCGCAAACCACAGGGAGTCGTTAAAACCCGCAGGTTACTATCTACGAGCACTTGCGGAATCTTCAATGGCAACGGAACTAAAATCCCGTCGACCACCACAAGTGACCTTCTTACGATCTCCTACGATAGAAGCCATGACCAAAGCCAACTCTCCTCAACCATCTGAAAACGTAAGCAACCTACTTACGGTTATCAACGAAGTCGACCAGCGACAACTATTTGCGAGTTCCTGCGATATCAGCCCAACGAAGTTGACCCATCTCATCGTTTAGCTCCGTAAGTTACCACTTACGGTTACCAACGAAGGAAGCAAACAATCACCTGCTAAACGAACGACCAGCAGTTGTTCAAACGACTGCAGACAGACTACAGCCATCACGGCCTACATCCTTGCACTACGACGCATACGGAGGATACGTTACTCTGTATTTCTCCTCCTTCACGATGCTCCAATAACGATTCTACGAATCTTGTTTAAACAGTTGTTGATCATCTTGTAAACTGTAATTACGATAAATCAAAAGATTCTGACAGCTATATATATGTATTTGAGCGAAGAGAAAGAGGGAGATAGAGAGTAGTGAGTTGAACAACTGTAGATGCACAGAGCGATCAAACAACCAAAAGGTCTTAAGTAGCTAGCTCCTTAGAGTTAGTGATTTTATACACAGAGAGAGAGAGAATTAGAATTAGAATTATTATTATTAACGTCTTTTGGTGCCCAGGGGCACATAAGACAAAAGAGAGTACAAAATGTGAGAAGCATTGTCCGCATAAGGACTTATTTACCAATGAAAAGACAGTAAAACTAAAACTAAAATATCGATCTCTTTGTCTCTAAGAGAAAAAGTATCCAAGCTTGACTACCAGCTGGTGAGGGTACAAAGCAAGAGCTTAACCACCTGCTCCGCGGAAGAAACTAGCTACGAGCAAGCCGAAAGTAATGAGTGATGGTAGTAGTGGGTCGTGATGTAGGCTGGTGGGAGGCGTATGAAGATCTAGTAGCACTGGATCGAGCCGAAACTCTCTGTGTCTTCGATCTTCGGACGGGGACGTCAAAATCCGCAACCGAAATATCCACTCTGTCTCGCTTCTGGAAGAACTGAGTAATGTGAGCCTGACTGGAATCCATATCTGAGAGCGTAGGTAGAAGTGAAGCTCGTAAAATATACATCTCTCTCAAAAGAAGACCCACACATCTAGCATCTGGATACTCGAGGAAGGAGCTCAACGTGAGGGGAATATCTCGGTATAAACAATGGTATCGTCCTCTAATCTCATAGTATACTGGGCAGCGAAAGATGAAATGAAACTCATCTTCCACCTCCTGAAGAGAACAAAGCTGACATATCCGCTGCAATCTGGGAGTGTCTGTGTATCTACCTGTCTCGATAGCAAGCTGATGAGAAGAGACTCGAAGCTGTCCTATACGATATCTCAGACCAAAAGATAGCGTCTGTGTAAGATAAACTGGAAGAATAGGCAAGCCCGAAACGTCCAGCCGTAAAAGATGTGTGCCATAATAATGTAGCTTGACCCTATCTGGATCAGGATGTGACCATATAGTGCGTATGTAGCTCCGGTAGATCTGCTGTCTGATATAAGCATGGGTTCCATTCGGAAGATCAAGTGCGGATAAACCCCAAGTCTGAAGAAGGGCTGAGACACTGCGATACCAAGAGTGCTTGGCTCCCTGATCTGCAATGGTACAAGATGAAGTGAGAGCAGCAACAATGTATCTGGAGGTATCTAGATCTGATACCCTGTGAAGAAAGGTGATGATCTGAAACATAGCACCAACAACTAATGGAGGAGAAGCAAACTCGGCTAGTATGATATCATGTGGTACTGAGGGCTTAGCCCGGATTATCCTACTGAGCATGAGAATCTGGATACGAGTAAGATCTCTCCATGTATCGCGTGATAAATCAGGGCACCAAGTCTCAGCCGAATATAGCACAACTGGGGAGACAGTAGCAGAAAATAGTAGGCATCTGGTAGCAGGATCCTGCACATAATAAGTAGAGCAAAATCTCTCCATATGCACAAGAGCGGTATGCCCCTTGCGGAGCCTGGCGGTGGCTGCTGGTCGAAAAGTGAGTAGCGGACCAGAGAAAAGAACTCCCAAATAGGTGTAGGAGGTCACGATCTCAATCGGTAGCCCGTCATAATAGAAAATCACATCTCTCATATGCTGTCTGTTGGTGTTAAACACCATAATCTTAGTCTTCTTAAGGTTAACCGTCAATCCCCAACGCTGGCAAAAGTGATGTAAAGCAGAAAGGTGACTCTGTAAACCAGCTGCAGAGGATGAGAGGAGAACCACATCATCAGCGTACAAGAGAATGGGGATAATAATGTCTGCTAGGGGACAGCCCTCTCCACCTTCCTCGCGAATAATCCGCTCGAGGTCATCTATATATAGTGCAAAAAGAGTGGGTGATAAGGGGCAACCCTGCTTCACCCCAATGGTAGAATGTATCTGTGAGGACCAGCCACTACCATCTCTGAAACGTGCCAAGACTCGCTCATATAAAGTAATGATCGCAGCAATAGTATCCTCTGAAAAGCCAAGTGAAGACAGTCTCTGGAAAAGAAGATGTCGTGGAACAGAGTCAAAAGCTTTGCGAAAATCCACAAAGCAACAGTAAATTCTCTGTTTCCGATGTCGAGCCTCCTCAATAATGCATCTCAAAATGAAGATCTGGTCTGAAGTAGAATATCCCGGTCTGAAACCAGCTTGACCCATAGCGTGTAAACCCTCAGTTTCAGCAAAAGATCCAGTGACTGTCTGTAGTATAGAGCCATATATCTTAGCTAGAGTGTGGCCAATCATAATGGTGCGGTAGTTTCCTACATTCATGGGATCACCTGCCTTGAGGATGGGGTGAAGGATATTAGTACACCAAGCCGTAGGAAAACCAGAAGTAACAGCTGTGTTAAAAACATGAGCAATGTAAGGGGAGATGAGATGTGCTACGGGCTTTAGGAAGTCTACACTTAAGGAGTCATAGTCAGTGGCTTTATTTAGTTTGGCATGTTTAATGGCGTTTTCAACCATGTCAGGGGTGAAAAGTGAGCAGTGGTCAGGTCTCGGTGAGAGTGAGGTAGGAGGAGAGTCCGTGGTATATAACTCCGTGGCATACTCGATCCAGGATTCGATGGCTATGGGGGCCAATGTTGAAGAGTGTCTGGTGAAATGTTTCCAGAAAAAAGAGGAGGAGGGTGAATCTAAAGAGTTGATCATTTTTTGGCAGAGTGATTGTAGGTACTTGATCTTCTTTGTTCTGGTGGTTCTATGATATTCTTTCTGGCATTGTTTGAGTGTGGCAGGGGAGTGTGACCTGGCATATGTCACATGATTGTGAAGAGAGCGGCATTCTGCATCATACCATCTGTTGTGAACACTTCTGTGAGATGATGTCGTTTTGGTGGGGAAGGATGAGGAAGCAGCAGCTAAGAGGGATGTAGAGAGAAAAGTGGCTTGCTGGTCACTTGGTGCCATGAACGGGAAGTTAGCGAGTAGTTGGGATAAGATTGTGGTGTAATTAGTGAATCCAGATTGGGTGAAAGGAATACGTTTATGAGTGGGAAGAGAGCAAGAAATTTGCAAAGAAGAGGTTATGTGACCAAGTGAGATGTGTAAGAGTGAGTGATCGGAAATGGTAGGGGGTGTGATGGAGAAATCAGAAATGTGAGAGATCAAAGCAGGTGATCCAATGAAGTAGTCGACCACACTATGTCCTCCACCATGAGGATAGCATGTATATGCTGATGAGGAAGGCCACTGTGTGAGGCCATTCAAAATGGCAAGAGCGTGTGTCTCTGCTAGAGTGATCAACTGCTCCCCGAAAGATGTAGCTGGAGTGTCTGCATCCTGTGATACCCGGTCTAGCCCCATATCCAAAGGGTAAAGCCTGAGAAGATCCGTAGCTGCATGAAATTCGGTTTGTCTAGAGCTTGTGCGGGCGTTGAAATCACCTGCTAGTAAAATGGAACCCTGCTGAGAAAAGATAGCAATATCATCTGAGAGAGCCTGAAAAGGGTCCCCGCCAAACTCAGCAAACACTGAGGTCTGTGGAGCAAAATAGCATACAGCTATATAGATGTCCTGAGGTAATCCCAATAGTGAGCCAATAATGTGTAACCAAATATAGCGAGCGTATGGATCTTGTTTAACCATCTGAACTGTGGTGTCTCTGTATAAACAAGCTACTCCTCCAGATCCTCGACAAGTTTTTCCCCTAACAAATGGACGAAAAGCAGAATGCCAAGAGTACTCCTGTATATTTGGAAGAGGATGATATAAGGACTCATGAGTTTCAGCCAACAACAAAATGTCGCATTTTCTAATAAAATCAGCAAAGTCTCCGGCTGATGACGAAGATAAAAAACCATTACAATTCCAGAAGCCAAGTCTCAAATTGGTAGGGGATCTCGGGTAGCTTCTATATCCGGGGGCCCCTAGTTCCTATTGTGGAAGGTCGAAAAATCTCGGTTTCCCGTCAATAAAAACAACCCTTTGCCCTTTCTCTTTCGCTTCAAGGATAATCTTTTTTCTTGCCAACCATTGAGTATTTGTTAAGTCATCATCCATATAAATGAAAGTACCTTTAAGCTTTGCCCTAAGCCGAAGGGCAGCATTGCGTTGTGAAAGCGAGCGGAACTTGATAAACAAAACATTGTCATCAAATTTACTGCGCCAAGCAGTATCAAAACCGTCAGCCACATGAGATAACTTGGAAATGAGCAAATCCGTAGCTTCTTCCAACGGTTTTCCACCATTGGCAATGCCTCTTACTCTAATGTTAAAGGCTTTTTTGGCCCTTCTGGCTTGTTCACCCAAAACTGTCTCCAAATCGTTTTCCTTCGGAAAAGATGAAATCTGAGAGTGATTACCTTGCTTAAGGATCGATGTCGTTTCTTCAACCTGTTTTGCGAGTGATGAGAGTTTGCTGCCCATATCATCCGGTTTGAAGAGTGCTGCCCACGTTTTCGTCTCCTCGACTTGTTTCTCCAAGCTAGTGATCTTGTTGGAAGTCTCCTCCAAGGCACTTTTTTCTGCAATTCGTTGCTTAAGATATATATTTTCTTGCTCAAGCTGCTCCACACGTTCCGTGACACCAAAAAGATCCTTAGCTAACTTGCTATTTTCAGCTTCAAAGAGGTGTAGTTGTTTCTTAAGTCCAAGAATTTCTTGCCGGATAAAACTAAGATCATAAGCAAAAAGACTTTCGGTAGGTTTGGAAGGAGTGTAGTCAATGGCAGCCATGTTGATAGTTTCTGTCACCGAAGACGGCTCCTCCAGCACTACCGGTGATGGGGGGGTGTCCAACAGGGAGGGGGGTGTAAGAACACCCTCCTTTTTCTTAGGTGCCATAGGAGGCGGTAAGCAGATGGAGGACCAGCGCAGGGCAGCGTAGGGCAGGTGCGAAGGTCAGCACTGCAGCGCCAGCAGGGCGGACAGCAGCGCCAGCAGGGCGGGTGGGCGCGCAAGAGAGAGAGAGGGCAGCAGCGCGCGCGCGAGAGAGAGAGAGAGAGAGAGAGAGAGAGAGAGAGAGAGAGAGAGAGAGAGAGAGAGAGAGAGAGAGAGCTAGAACTGTAGCCATTGTTTCAGAATCTGTAAGTAGAAATACGCGCTTATCAGCGCTACTATATTGTGTTCCGATTCTCTCATTTACACAGATTTGCTACTGTTCAATTATTACGTTCTTGATTGAATGCAATTGTCTCTCTCACTCTCTTGCACACAAACACGGTTATCAAAGACAAAGGATCGCATGGCTGTCCAAGACGCCTAATGCTTCGCAATCCTTTGCAGTTATTACTGTGTTCATAATTGTTTTTCTTACTGTTGGTAGATGAAATCGTTTACAACGTAATTGTCTCTCGTGTTCTGCTTCCGTCACGGCTCCGCTGCAGTTGCAATCAATCATAGACCACGCAGACCACCATTTCACATCATACACCAACAGAAGTGGTATCAGAGCATTGGTTCAGTGGATTACTAGAGTCCAGAATCTTTTTCCAAACGCTATTCTAAGTTGTTTGTGTATAATTTCGATCACTATGGAAGGCACCTCAGAGATCCGCTTGATCAATAAATTCAACGGAGATGACTTCCACATGTGGAAGTTCAAAATGAGGATGATCCTGATTGAAAAGGAGTTATGGGGATACGTCAACGGTTCTATAGCCAGACCGGCAGAACCCGAACAGCTCCCAGCTTGGGAAGCCAAGGATGGCAAGGCTCTTGCCATTGTATCTCTAAACCTTAAAGACACTCAAATTGCTCATGTATCCAACTGCACTCCTTCCAAAGAAGCATGGGATACACTCACTAGCATCTACGAGACCTCAGATGTCTCGACTCGTCTCTTCTTGAGGAAGAAGGTATTGACACTCAGAATGAGTGAAAGCACCTCAGTCAGCGACCATCTGAACGAGTTGAAACAACTGAACCAACTGGCTGCAATAGGTTCCCCTATCTCAGAAGAAGACTCTACCATGTCTCTTCTTGCCAGTCTTCCATCCTCCTACGATAATTTAGTGTTGCTTCTGAGCAATACCCCTGCGCTGTCTCTCCAAAAATAGACAGCAAGTTTGTTGCAAGAAGAAGTTAGGAGGAAAAGCTTGTCCACATCTACGAGTACCAAATCCATGGCACTCTATTTAACCAAGCAACAATCCAAGAAGAAGAAAAACTTCAAGGATAAGAAGACAAAGGCAGAACTATGGTTACAAACCAAGTTTGAAACACCTACGTGTTTTCGGATGTCTCTGCTATGCACAAGTGCCATCTGATCTGAGGAAGTAGCTGGACCCAGTAAGCTGTAAAAGCATCTTCATCGGCTATTCAACTTCACACAAGGCATATCGTGTTTACGATGTGGTTACGGGCCAGATCTCAGTCAGTCGCGATGTGGTCTTACTTGAAGACAAGTATTACGATTTCAAGCATAAGCAACCAATACAAGAGACTGCCATAGCAGCTCCACCTTCCATCGATAGGCTACGACCTACGACTGTTCAAACAACGGAGTTCGTCCCAAGGCTCCACTTACCGTCGATGGGACTAGACCCACGATCGTTCAACCGCAAAATACTACGATCCCAGTCATTCACCAAGGAGAATCGTCTTATCAAGCACCTGCAGCTCGAAGATCTGTGAGACAACGACAGCAGTCTGACCGCTTCATCCCTCAGGCTTTCATCAGTCATGACGAACCTGCCACCGTAGCAAAAGCACTGTCAACGCTCGATGCAGACAAATGGAAAGCTGCCATGGATGCCGAGTATCAATCTCTATTGAAGAACAAGACCTGGAGTCTTGTCATTCCTCCTACAGGTGTAAAGCCAATTGATTCTAAGTGGATCTTTAAGCTGAAGCTTAAGCCAGATGGATCTATATCCAAATGGAAAGCTAGACTGGTGGTTAAAGGCTTTGAACAAGTATATGGGATAGACTACACTGAGACCTTCAGTCCAGTAGTAAAACATCAATCTATTCGTACTTTATTGGCTATATCTGCTGCAGAAGATCTAGATATTCACCAGATGGACGTCCAGATGGCATTCCTACACGGATACATACAAGAAGATGTCTACATCTATCAACCAGAAGGTTACATCCCTCAAGGCAAGGAGCATCTACTATGCAAATTGCATAAGGCGTTATATGATCTGAAGCAAGCTCCAGGGGCTTGGTATGAATAAATCGTTTCTTGTTGTGGCACGACTTTACCTCCAACACCGCATATTCAAATGTGTATCTAAAACCAAATGGGCCAAGCTATGTTATAATAGCACTATACGTTGATGATTCCCTAATCATCATCAATTCAAATCGGTTGTTGCAAGAGACCAAGTCCTTACTCTCATCAGAGTTTGAGATGACTGATTTAGGTCCAGTCCATTACCTACTTGGAATATAGATTCACAAAGATCGCGCGAGCAGAAGGATCACCATAAGCCAACAATCCTACTTACTTAATGTACTTCGAAGATACGGCATGGAGGATTGCAAGCCCATAGACACTCCTATGGATCCAGGATGCAAGCTGTCCAAAGACATGTGCCCCAGAACAAAGGAGGATCAACAAGAAATGTGCAAGTATCCTTATCAATCTATCATAGGTTCTCTCGTGTACTCTATGATTTGCACACGACCTGATCTAGCATATGCTGTAAGCACATTGTCGCAATTCATGTCCAATCCAGGCCTACAACACTGGAAAGCTCTACAAAGAGTTCTGAAGTACATTCAAGCCTCAAAGCACTATGCCTTGAGTTATAACGAAAATACAGAAGCTGCACTCTTTGATTACTTATTCAGACTTAGATTGGGTAGGAGACGTGGATACCAGAAAATCCACATCAGGCTACATTTGCTTCCTCGCAAGAGAACCCATCTCATGGAACAGCAGAAAGTAGAAATGCATTTCTCTGTCCTCCACAGAATCTGAATATGTCGCAGCTACATCAGCAGTGAAGGAGATTTTATGGCTTAGAAGACCACTACAGGATCTGAGATTCCCACAGTTTGGTCCAACTATACTCAACTATACTCCAGTGCGACAATCACAATTGTATAGCTCTGTCGTTGAACCGATGAACTCACACAAGGACCAAACATATAGAGGTTCAACTTCATTTTCTCAGAGAGAAGGTTCAGAACGAGGACGTTGCACTAAGTTATTGTCACACAGACAGTATGTTGGCCGATTTCTGACAAAACCATTGTCAAGGGATAAACATTCTACTCTAGTAGAATTGTTAAATCTCAACTTGAGTCCAAATTCGTAGCAGTAAGCGGGGAGTGTTGAAATTCTAATCTTCTCCTACTCATCCCTTCGCCCTCCTACTCTCAAGAATTCCATCTCTCTGAATCAGTCTGCAAAAATACACGCAAAGTCGAATCAGGCAGAACTGCAAAGCCATCGCCAGATTACGGTCTGACCGAAGGGCACCGTTAAATCAACGTTTACGGAGAAGCACGACTCAAACCGCAAACCACAAGAAACCGCAAACCGCAACAAATCGCAAACCACAGGGAGTCGTTAAAACCCGTAGGTTACTATCTACGAGCACTTGCGGAATCTTCAATGGCAACGGAACTTAAAATCCATATTGTTGTCTCCGGCTCAACGTGCAAATCCATCAGGCGTGCCCTACGCCTACCCCCCCTCTACGTACAGGTGATGTAAGCTCAGCCTGTGTCTCAACCTCGGGATCAACCAACCCCACATCCTCTCCAATGTCCATCTTCATCTCATCATCCAAGACCTCATCCTCCTCCTCACCATCATCATCCAATCCCTCCTCAGCCTCATCCCCAACCCTCCTCTCCTACATCCTCTGCATCGGCCCTGGCCATGGATCTAGTGGTCCTGCGCTACCTCCTATCATGACGTGCCAACTCCCAACGATACTCCAAAAAGATCTCATCATCAATTGCTCTCTATCACTCCTCGGGATTCACCTGCCTAGGTGTACCATCTCTCTGCATGTGCTTGACTAGCCTCAGGTTGGTGGTGTAATAAACCAACCTGTTCAATTTAGGAACGTTGAGCCTATTGCGTCCTTCGTGTGCATAAGAGACCAAGTGCTCCATTTCCGCACACAAGCCGAAGTGGAACAATTTTGGGCAAGGATGTGAATGGCAAGAGCGGTAATCTTAGGGACTAATATTCCCACCACATTCCAGCAATGTGAGAGGCTCTAACAAAAACTCGTCATCCTCACCCTGAGATCCAATGAAACATCCCTGTCTACGCTCAAAATCTAGTCTCTCGATCTTACGCAACAAGGGGCCATGACCCGCACAAAGATGGAAGATAGTCAAGTTCTCAAAAGGAAAGAGTTGTCAAAAAACCTAATTTGTACCCCTAGGCCTAGTTGTTGTTGCTCCTCCATATGTGCTCAGTAGGTGCTCTTGCTCAAAGTGCAAGAACTACCACATGGGGCATGGTCCATGGTCCACCCATCTGGCCTAGTCAAACCAAGCCAGTGTGCTCTAATCCTTGTCGTCGTGCTGCAAAAGATAGCACCACAAAACAAGCAATGCCATCTACGTGCACCTAAACATGTAAAAACTACGGTGTCTCTCTCCAACTATCCACCTCCACATGCCTCGTCCCGCCACAAGCATGGCTATAGAAACCCGCGAGACACTATAAAAGAAAGTCAAAAACTCAATGGAAAGTGGATAAGTAGCAAAAGGGAGCTAAAACAACCCTAATACACCTAAGACATAAACCATAATGCCAAAGGACGCCTAAGACCTACCCTAAATCACTAAACCCTACACCCTACACCTAGAAAAAAACTAACTGTGTCATGCACACCACCCACATGAATGCTTATCCTGACCACAAAGTTTGGGAACATGCAATCACTCTCCCTAGCAACTCTACATCCTAGCAACATGGATCACTCAAAATGATTCACTATAGCCTCCAAACAAAGCAAAGAAAAAAAGGGTGCTTTGCTTCAAAATCTCCACATAGTCACTCTTGCCCTCTTCTATGTGCTACAATCACCTTCCACTCATCATGGCATTCACATAGAGTGCCCTCACTAGCCATTTGGCCTCCTATTCCTCTCTCCCCAAGCTCCTCATCTCTTCTTGAAGTGCGCTGGGAAACAAGGCTATTTAAAAAAAAAATCCAGTTCTTTTTTAACTGTGTTCCAAAACGTGGGGTCTCGGAACACCGTTCTGGTGCTTCTTAGATGTGGACTAAGAATGCCAAATAAACACGAGGATGTTGAATCGAATTAACACAAAGAGAACAGATGGTGAATCAAACCTAATCTAGCCTCCAAGCTATGGACCACTAGCAATAACTCAGAATGTAGGAGAGACGTCAATCCAGCAACATGTAGCTATTACTCACAAATCAGGCTCTCATCTTAGTGAGGCCTATGGGTATACTTATATTCTCCAAGGCACTATCCCAATAAGGAGTAATTGGGACACATTAATAGCCTAATTGGCCCACATCTGTCACTAATAATTCCATGTAAATCCAACATCATGGGTTTTAAGCTCCAAACATCCATTCTCTTCATGTTCATTGAATTCTGCATCCTAGTGTTGATCTTGGAGGTCTTAATCTAGCAAAATGAGCAAGCTAGTACCAACAATCAGGCAGAGAGGGACTGATGGACGTTGTAGTAATGTCCTGCCTGTCAGAGGATGACTTTGGAGGGTCACTCTTGCACTGGAATCACATGCTTCCAATCAAACATGCAGATCATGCATTCAACCAAGAAATCAGCGTATCGAGTGGTTGAAATGCCATGAAACCCTACTTCAATGCTGCAAAAACGAGTTTGAATCAGATCTTAAACATTAAAACTAATCTACACATACATTAATCCACATAAATGAAACAAGAAACTAAGTATCTTCCATGCTGGCCTTATTTAGCCAAGTCAAGCCAACCTAATGGACCAATACTGCCAAGGGAACGTAACATTACCACCATGCTTTCATGACTTCACTTTGAGAGAACAAGAATGCCACAGAAGAATGCTCATACCAATACAAAGATGCCCAACTGGAGGAAGGGTACACAAAGGCCACATAGCCTTTGCAAGAACTGCCACATTTGCATTTCAATGGTAGCTATATCAACCAAGAGGGCCAAGTCATAATGATCATCAATGGATCTGGGCACGTAGTATGTACAAGGATAAGGCATGCTTAAAAAAATCCCCTCAACCAAAGAGATGTCATATTTTAATCACTATAGAAGACACACCATGAAAGCAAGAGAAAGCAGCTATGGAAGCCTGGAGAAATATCACAAACACAATGGAACTACTTAAGCTCCTCACACCAGGGTTCTCAAATAGTTGAAATGAATATTTAGAGAGAGAAGTCATAACGGTGATCAAACTTTGGTGTTTGACTTCCTATATGTCAAGCTATTAAGCAAAATGATCTTCGTGAGCCACCTATTGGAAGGTACCAGATGCAACAAATGAAATGGTGCTTGGGGCTCTCGATGAAACTATGAACAAAAATTAGAGATCGCAGTTGTCTCCCCTAATTCGTCGTGCTGAAAACCTTATCATGCAATGCTCATTCTGGAAGCTTTTGTGAACATTGTACTATTGTAGAAAGCGACACCCACCTTCTCCCTACCCCAAAAATGTTGTAATACCAAGTTGTAGACATAGAGCATGTGCAAGCTGAAATGGACAGTGATACAACAAATTACACGAGTCTCCATAGGAATGATGATTATAACAAATTAATCTGAAGCTAAATGTAACCAAGTTAACCTAAGCTAAGACTGGCGTTGAGCAACATATATCCAGAACCCAGGCGATGTATGGGAGAAAGCTACCATCATAAATTGGCTCATGTACCTCGCAATCACTTAGACATTTACATTTTGTTCACAATTTTTTAAGCTGTAGACTCCAAGCAATGAGGTGACTTAGATATTTAAAATCAGAGTTGATGATTCGGTATCACAGGTTGAAAAACTTTGTAGTAACTCATTGGTCATTTTCTACACGTACATTGCAATTTGCGCCTCTATCACCACTCTGCAGCAGGAAATTAAACCGCCTCTTCAATACGCACGTCCAAGCATACGACTTACTTACTCAAACATGTTCATAAGCTTCTGATCCAACTCGAAACAATCCAATGAAAATTTTCAAACATAACCGATTTAGCAAAGTAAGAGCAACATTAAGAAAATAATATACATTCTCTCAAAAAAAAACACACACCTAAATTAGTCAAGATTTCCAAACCAAACTAGAAACATCGGTTCATAATGCATACTAGGAAGAATGATTCAGAGCTTTCATTGGAGAATTGAAGAAAAGCTAGGGTCTAGACATCTGGATGCTTCGACTTGGTTGCTTTTTTGCGTGATCTTTGCAGATACAGTATGCTGAATGGAGAATAAAAGAGTGAGAGGATCAACACACCCCAGGAAAGTGATGCGGAGGGGGCGTGAGTCGAGTAGACGGCGACCATCTACTCTGAAACCTTGATGCACAGCAGCTTCAATGAAGTCTCTCTCATTCATACTGATGCGCATAGACGAAGACATTTGTTCTCCTTTGAGAATTGATCGACATGCCCAGAAGAGCAACAAAGCTCACTTTCACTTTCATGTTACTTTGGCCCTTTTAATCCATCCCTCCCAAACATTTGAGATTGCCAGCCCAAGATTTGAACCCTAGAACCCGAGTCGCTCTCTCCTTGGTTGTGCCACCCGACACCATGTCAACGCAAGCTCAAGCTTTTGTTGTGTCATCTTTGAGAGATTGTGAGGTTTATCTATGGTGATTGATTGATGTGATCTGCATACTGTACTAGATCCTAACAGAATTTTAACATGCCTAGGATCAAAGGTCACAACTCCCAGGCCCATGATTTTAGAATCTCATTCGATTTTGTTATATCCACATTCAAGGAGGTGAGCCTATACGTTCACAAGTGTTAGTGGGAATGCTTCTTGGTTTCCAAGGGGAGGCTCGAACTTGGGACCAAAGAAACTTTGGATGGCAAGCTAACCAACAAAGCCAATCCCATTGGGTTGTGTTAGTGGGAATGGATGGACTGTGGTGGAATGGACGGAGTGTGAGTGGAATCCAATGCTCAAGATGAGGGATGAGAAGAAGGGCTCATCCTTGAGACTAAGACTAGTCCATGGGGGCATCCCTAAGTTGATATAGAAATATGAGTTGTTATTGGTTTTAGGATGGTTTCATATGGAATAGGATTAAGTGCATCCAAACAAGATCCATTGCAGCAGTTGTAATGACAGTCTTCAAGCTGGGTTCAATAGACATATAGGAAATCATGTCAAACGTTGTGAAACTAGTGTTTGGAGGCTATCCCTACCTTGGAAATATGCTAGTGTCTCTACGAGGAATGATCAATGACAGGAATGTTTTTGATGATGGACTAGTTTTGAGATATTTGGAATGTAATTCTAAAAAAGATGACATAACCATGAACTAGCTAAGCGGTTTCCAAACTTCCTTTGTGCTAAACAATTGAACTTGCAAGTTTTATTATTGTTGCACTCCATACTAGCTTGTATATCTTAATTTAGTCATGTTGAAGGCCAAATTTGTGGGAATAATGATTTGGATATTGCAAGTGAACTTCTCAAACATTTTGGTGTATGTTCTAACTACCATGAGGGTCAAAATAGTGAGGATGTAGTTACCTGGGTTATTTGATTCCGTTACGACAATTGATCTCTTTTGACAAGATTACAATTCTTTTACTTTCATATATCATTGCTTTCAAAATAAGGCACATGAACACCTTGTGAGTAAAAAAATCGCCATTCTAAAGCGATACTTGATCATTCTATTCGAATTTCTCTTTTTTGAGAGTTTGTATAGGGCAACTTCACTAATGGGAAAGACCAAACACCACGCAATCCATGTTAGATGTACAATAGGTCTAAAAAATTCATACTATAGGCAAAAGTTGTCATTTTTGCATGAAATTGTCACTTTAGCTCATTCTACTTCTAGAAAGAGATTAGAGCTTTATAAAAAAAAAACGTGTCCATCAATTATCTATGAGTAGGACAATGACTACTTTTGTTTGATGAACAGCATGCTTTTTTGAAACTTTTTGGACTGTCTTTTTTTTTAGCAAACTTTCATTTTTTGGTCAAGAACTGATGATCCATTATGTCGTATCCCGCACGTAATTAGCCCATGTGCTAAATAATAAGCAATGCTAGATGTGGTCATGGTGCTAAATTGGAATACAATTAGTCAATAGGATAGTTAATAAGATGCCTTCAACAACCGTGCTATATTTGTGATAGCGGACTTAATATAAATATGTGTCATATCTTTTTGGATGCATGTTGACGTCTTTCAATGTATCACGAAGCCAAACCATATTGAACACATCAATAGGTATAATACTCCATGTATAAGTTAAGTAGTGCATTTACACATGCATGGATTGATTAATCTATAACTAACAAATCCATGTGAGATCTAGGCTCAAATCAATGTGTTATGCGAATGATTTGAATATCTACTTTTCTCAAAGAAAGTATCAAGATTTCGAATCCAAGCAAGCAAACTCTCTTCATTGCTACTATCTCCATCGAACTTAGAAAACTTAAAACCTAGATCGAGTAGAGGAAGTCGACTTGGAGGAAACATGAGGTGATGACGACATAGATGAAGAGGAGCTTGAAGAGCCTCATGAGAAGCTATCCATCTTTGATTGGAGTTTTTGGAATTCACCTGAAATACACAATCTCAAGGCAAAAAGTACGAATAGACTTGTGATTCTGGGAAATGCCATTCTCCAAAAAGGAAGATAGAAGCTCGCATTAACAAAGTATTGTCTCTAAAATAGAAAGCAAGTTGGAGATCTAATTCTCGAGGATCCCCCAAATGGAGTCTATTAGCTCTAATATTAAAGAGATCTTGTAAGAAGAAGGAAATTCGAATGGAAGGGAAATCTATTCGAAAGTAAACATAAAAAGTCTTGTGTATTGGCATTTGTTTCAAGAATGAATACACAAGGCCTTCACATCAATTTCACAAAGAAAGAAAAACAGTAGACCTTGGCTCTGATACCAAACTGTGAACTTGAAGTGAAGGTCTCCTGATTTCTAAAGTCCTGACTTTAAATGTTGTGACTTAAAAAGAACAATCACCCTTTGTGTCACACTCCACTATGATTGGGGATGGGCAACCCCTAGAAAAAAGGGCCTAGGAATTGATGAAAATTATGCAAGATAAGATGGACATATACAAAGCCTTTCCCATGTCATGAAAAACACTTGGGGTGAATCCCAATGCTGTAAACTAAGAAAAATTCAACTTGAAAGTGGCTAACATTAAATGTTAAGCTACCTACCTTCCATCCTTATCAATATGTAAATTACCTAGTTTGCCACATGGCTTGTTGACACCTAGGAAAATGTGCCCTCCTACTCCACCCCTTTTGCTTTAACTAGTTGATAAACACCCTCTCACACCTATACACCTCACCCTCTCACTTTACTCCTCCTAGAGTCTCCCTTACACCTCTCACACTCATTTTGGACACCTCAGCCACTCCCTCAAGGCTACACATTACCTATAAAAGGAGTAACTCTCCCCTCTCCCTCATTATTCATCTCCTATCAATTTTTGTTTTGCCTCTTGTTCTTGCTTCTATGTGTGTGGGTGCTTGGAAGAAAGCTTGGAGCTATGGCTTGAGGAGGATCTATCAAGCTTGGATTGGAACCATTTTGGAACCACTTACACACACACTCACTTTCTCTTACCTCTCTCTCTCTCTCTCTCTCTCTCTCTCTCTCTCTCTCTCTCTCTCTCTCTCTCTCTCAAACTTTCACACCATCCATAAGCCTGAAGGTCATGCATGTCACACCATCCATGACTTGATGGCCTTGCATGTCACACCATCCATAGCTTAATGGTCATGCATGTCTAATTTGGAAGTTGCATGTCTAATTGGAACTTGCATGTCTGATTTTGGAACTTGCATGTCTGATTTGGGAACGTGCATGTCTGATTTGAAGCTTGCATGTTGGAACTAGAGCTTGCATGTCATACCATCCCTAGCCTAATGACTTTGCATGTTGGAATTGAAGCTTGCATGTCATATTTGATTCATGCATGTCATGCCATCTAATGTTGAATGCCTATGCATGCTCTTTTCTTGATCAGTAAGCTTTTGCATGTCATAAGAAACCACTTTTCTTGGTATGAGATTTTTTAAGATCCAAAATTTGTTAACATCTGGTTGATGTAAATATTCAAGAATCCATCTTCCCAAACCACTGTATATGTATTTGGCCTTGGGCCATTTGATGTTGCATAATTTAAAAGAAAATCCTTTAGGGGGGGTCCCCATCTTGACCCCTTAGCAAGTCTCATGAATGAATGCTTTTGTGATTGAATGTTGAATTTCTTCACTAAGCTTTGAGTTCTTTTCGGTTCTATTCAACAGTGTTTTGATCCTTTGGTTTCTTCTCCAAATCTTTATATACTCGATTGAGTCTTCTTTATAGACTTTGGAAAAAGCCTTCTTCAGGTACCATCTTCAAGCTTTAAGAAGCTTCTTTAGTTCATTCTTCAGGTACTCTTCTTAGTACCTGCACATATTCTTAAGAGTAGAATCACGGTTGTCCTTGATGCCTTCAAATTTGTATCTATAGTTGTATAAGACACTTACTGACTCATTGATTAATCGATTGGTTCTATTGTGACATATGATATAAACTTGATGCTCTTAATGCACTAAGTCTTCCATAGCACTATTGGATGCACTAGCCTGACAATGCCCCTCAACACTTTGAGTTGTCGTGATCTTTCGCACTTCCCTCAATTTTTCAACAACATCTTGGTAGGTATGAAGCAAATTATGCTCTCTTATCAAACATCATTCAAAGCAAAGAGCCTTCGACTTATGATGAAGCAAATGATGAAGGCATTTGGGTCAAACCCATGAGAGAGAAAATTGATTCTATCGCCAGGCATGACACATGGGGCTTGGTGGAGCCACCAGTTGGTAAGAAGCCCATTGGTTGTAAATGGGTATATAGAAAAAAGTACCATGCAAATGGCAACATTAAAAAGCACAAAGTGAGAAAATAAGGGCATCGATTATGAAGAGACCTTTATGTTGAATTATCGTTCTCATTCCTTATCACTCTAATCTAACTTTTAATCTACATCCATTCAGTTATCCAGTTGCTATAGATTTACTCATGTTATTGCATAGTCTCCAATAATACATGTAATAGTTAATAGGTGAGTCGACAACCACAATGACAAAGATTATTTAGCGACTATCAAAGGTTCGACAAATATTTGAAGGCTCTCACATCTACTTATGGCCTCTTAAGTTTGCCTATGAGCTCATGAACTTTCACGTCTACTTATGGGCTCTTATGACTACTCACTAGCTTATGTTTTACGTTGGCTTATAACCTTCAAATTTATGGTCATTTACAAAGTTTTAATGTTTGCTCATGGGCTTACATATTTTGACTCCTTATGAACCTTTGTGCTTGTTAACAAACCTTCACTCATTACGACTGCTTACAAAATCTTACACTTACAAATTCTAATTGGATAAGTGACATTGCAATGTGGCTAAGTGCCAATTGTGATCCACATCTCAATATGGTAAGTTCCAATTGCAACTTGGCTAAATGGCTACCCTAAACTGTCACTTGGAATGCCCATGTGAGATTTCTAACTAGTGTAAATAGTTGATCATTTCTCAAGCTAAAAAATAGATTATATTGATTTGATTCAATTGAATAAAAATCAAGAGTCAATTGACTTATGATAAATTCTCTAATAGAGTATTGCTAGTAGCATTTTAAAATTAGAATCAAATGTGACTCTTGTCGCGATAGTATAGTTCAAATTTGATAGGCAGCGTCATGCATTGTAGAAAGATCATTCCGTAGAGTCTATCTAACATTTACATCTATCAAATGTAGTTTTTTTTTCATCCTTCTTTTCTTTTTCCAACACTTTGCAACAGTGTGTAAGTGAAATACCATCAAATTGCTTATTGCTTTAGATTTTCATTGTGGTTGACCTTTACATTAGATGGATGTAAAATCTACTTTTCTAAATGGTGATTTGGAGGAAGAAGTATTCACAGATCAGTCTGAAGGACATTTTTGTCGAGAGAGGACAAGAGCATAAAGTTTGTTTCTTGAAAAAAGTACTTTATGGCCTAAAACAAGTGCCACATGCATGGTATAGCAACATTAATTACTATTTTCATTATAAGGGAATGGTGAGAACACATTCCAACCCTAATATTTTGCTCTTTATGTTGACGACTTGATTATTATTTGAAAGAATCAAGATGTGATAGAGATAATAACAAATAATCTCGTGAATCAATTTGAGATGACATATCTCAATCTTAAGCACTATTGTTTGGAGTGGATGTGTGGGCAAACGGACACAAAGTGGGGCTAACTCGAATCTGCCAAGGAATTGTTGCACAGGTTCAAGCTATAGGATTGCAAGCCAGTTAACACACTCGTGAAAATGTATCTCACGGTACATCCTTCTCCTTGCGTTTGTCACCTAGCAACTTCAATCCTTCTCGCACCAAAAGGTTTATCTTTACCTCTCCAACCTGCTTCTTGAGGTTGAGTAGTAGTATCTTGAGATGTATCATCATGTTCATCACTTGGAAAGTCAATAAATGGATCATCATCAGGAGGTATCCTTACTATACCATCTTTCCCACTGGATGTGTCTATCTTCTCAGCATCCTTGTCTTCATACATCTTGGATTCATCAAAGATAACATCACGACTTACATGGATTTTGTTTTCCATTCACACGATCATCATATCCTAGGAATATACACTTGATAGCTTTCATTTCAAGTTTACGTCTCTCTTCCTTAGGAATGTGTACAAAGGCCTTACACCCAAAGATTCGCAAGTGGTTCACCTTTGGCTTTTTCTTCGTGAATGTCTCCTTAGGTGTTATCTTTGGTATGGCAATTGTAGGACTTCTATTTTGAAGATAGACTGTCGTACTGCATGCTTTTGACCAAAAATCTTTCGGTAGTTTCATCTCAACTAGCATAGATCTGGTACTTTCTACAATTGTACGATTCTTGTGCTCAGCTACACCATTGAGAGCAGGAGTATGAGCTTGCGTAAATTGTCTTTTGATCCCACATTGATCACAAAGATCATTGAAATCATTAGACTTGTACTCACCCCACTATCTGATCTTAGAACTTTGATCTTCCTACCTGTCTGATTTTCGACCAATTCTTTGAAGCTCTTGAAATTGTCAAATGCATCATATTTCTTCTTCAAGAAGTAAATCCACGTCTTACGTGACATATCATCAATAAAGGTCATAAAATAGATGGCTTTACCTAAGGACATAGTCATCATAGGCCCGCATAAATATGTGGATCAAATCCAGGAGGTTCTTTGCCCTTGGCAACACCACCTTTATTGAACTTCTATGGTAGGCAATCCTCTCACCATTTCCAATTTTCTCATCAAACTGAGGCTTCCTAAGTTCAAGTGACCAAGCCTCTTATGCCACAATTTAGTTTGCGATGGAATGGACGTGACAAGTCCATGTTGCCCCTTGATTGTAGCATTCAACCTGTACAATTTAGTATTGGGCTCCCTTACTCCATCCGCAATAACTTTGAAGTTTTGGTTCACATCCTTCACAAAGCAACGATCATGGGCAAATTCTACTTTCAACTTTTTGAGTAATGACTCCAACAGAAAGTAGATTTTTTTAAAATCTGGTACGTAAAATACCTCCCTGATCATCCTACTTTTAGTTAGAATTAAAGTTAGAATCACTGTGTTACTGTACTGTGGGTCCTATTAGTGGATAAGGATCAGTTGGCCTCGCCACGAGGCAAGTCGACGGGACACGCATCCCGCCAACGACAACCTGGGTCATGCATGGGTTGCCTGAGTGAACAACTATATGTACAGTGTAATTTCATTTTGAAGATACACAGTTGCTATGTGAGCTTGATGAGGAGAGTGATTTTTTGTCTGTGTTACTATGTAGCATGATCTGTGTTCCTGTACAAAGCAAATTCTAAATTGGTATCAGAGCCGTACAGGGAGTGTACACAGTACAGTGTTGCCGTTGAAGAGAACTTCAGGAGAACTGTCTTCTGAGAGTTCAGGGTTTTACGGTGGGTTGAAGACGGAAAGAGAAGCACTGGTGCACGGTTTCTAATTTATAGAGGCTTGCTAAGCTCAGCAGAGAGATTATTAGCCTGTGCATAGCATCAAACAGGAAAAAATTTGGTGAAAAATTGACAATTTCGATCTTTGGTACAGTCTAGCACGATCATTGAATAAAGTTGTATGTATACATATGAGATGACTGTCCCTGTCTGAAGAATTGAGTCTTTGATCTGTTTTCCTGATTGTCACTGACATAAGTTTCTAACGTGCTCTAAAACCATTCGTATTCTTTAGCCATTAATTTGGACTCTAGTTGTTGAGGACTTCTGTCTAGAAACAAACAATTCGCGAACACGATTAATTGATTGTCTGTACAATCGCGAATACATCAAACATTTCTTGACTCTCTGTTGACACCTTTATCAGCCAGAGTGTAGTATTGTTGTACTGCTCTGATAACATCTCATCTGTAGAACACGTTTCATTCGATTTGATAGAGGCCAGATTGTTGTTTTGAAAATTATCAACACACCACACCCACATATAAGTAATACTGGTTACTTTTTAATGTTTTTCGACAACCAGAATAACACTCGAAACCACTTGTCATAAATTGTACCAAATACATAACTTTATAATGTTGTCCTCTGTGGGAACGACACTATTTGCTACAAAATATATATTAACCTTGTTGGTATAGTATGACATATACCAATTTTTGGCACCATTGTCGGGGATAGTTTAGGAAAGTTATAAGAAATCTGACAAATCCATCTCCATCTCTAGTGTATGTCAGATAGAGAATCCAGATTAGAACGATACCATAAGCTTAGAGAGGAATTTTTACAAAGACAAAGTGAGAGTACTAGTCGAAAAAATCTAGACGAAATCACTGCCCAGTTACTTGAACTCCTAATTAGCTTCAGTATGGAGGGTCCTGCTACATGTTTCACTTCTCTATCAAAAATTAAATACGATTATTTTAAAGGGACTTCTTCCCACGATGCAGATGGCTGTGTCTCACAATTTGAGTCAATAGCTAATGCAAATAACAAAGGTACTAACGTAGATAAACTACGGATCTTCCCTGGTCTGCTAAGAAAACAGGCGCGCATCTGGTATAGTCAAGTTGAACCAGGCCGTGTAGGAACCTGGTACCTACTGAAAGATGCATTTCTGAACCAATTCAGAGAAATCAGTTAGAAATAAAAATTCTCGAACGTCTGAACAATGTTCAGAAGAAGAGTAAAGAATCTCTTCGCAAATATACACGAAAGGTTAAGAATCTCATAGGAAAACTAACCGGTGTATATCCCGTTGATATGTAAATCGAATGGTTTTTGGCTTGTTTACCACCAAAGATTGATCGGTATTGCAGACAAGGGGACATGACCTCCTTAGCAGCAGTAATAGCTAGTGCCGAAAATTTCGAGACCTCAAAACTAGCACAAAAGCGACGATCAACTAAGAAATCTCAAAAGTCGAAGACTAATTCTAGTGACAGCGAGGATGATTCAGATTCTGATTCAAGTACCAGTTCTTCAAGTTCGGAATCTGAAAGCAGTGATTCATCAGAATCAGAACCTGACAAAGGAGAGAGAAAGAATAAACGATGAACTAAACGAAAGAACGACACGAAAGTTGTCAACTTCTAAAGTCGAAAAGCTTTGGAAGAGTAATATGGCTGACCTTAATAAAAAGTTTAATGATTTGAAAGTGCAAATCTCTGAAGTTGCAGAAAAAAGACCGAAGGCGTCTTCTTCCAACTTAGGAATGTGGTGTACGAAATGTGGAACTTCAGGACACACTAAGGAAGACTGCACTACTGTGAATGTCAAATATGTTGAAGATCCTACCCAGGAAGTACTTTTTATTTTTCAAAATGATGCGACTACTAACTATGTTCAGGGTACTACAGCATCAGCCCAGCAAGATAGACAAAGTTCACACCAAGAAGACATAATCCTCCTGAATTTGTTGGATTAGCGAAGTCTCAAACCGCGACTAAACCAGTGTCGGACAATTGCTATAACTGTGGAGAGCCTGGTCACAAGTATCCTGGCTGCCCTCAGCCACAGAAGTCGCGACCCAAATATCAGTATGTAGCAACACTAGCTGCTGCAGACTCAAAAGCGAAAGCTGCGACTGATGCTGTTGTGCAGAGAATTGACGTTATTGAAGAAACATTGGCAAAGACAGAAGATCAGTCCTAGCCAAGTGACGTGGAGAAATTATTCAAAGTCACAACGAGAAGTAAAAGCTCCTCGAAACCTGACCAAAAATCTTCGACGAAGCACAAAAAGTCCTCAAAGAAGAAATCTTCTAGTAAAACGACGAACAAATCTACGACTAAGGAAGATCTTAAAGATGACCCTAACTATGACCGCGATGCTGCAAAGTTATTTGCAAAAGATATCTCAGCAAAGGCGAAAGAAATTATCAACAATGAACTTTAGTCAGCTATTGTAGAGAAGGTGGTCACTTTCGAGAAAAAGGACGACGAAATCACGAAGACAAAATTGCCTAGTGCTGTTATTGATAAGCCAATCTCGAAATCGAAGACGAAGGACTATGATATCGTGACTGATATTGGATCTCTTCGTCTGAACATTACGTTTGAGCAGCTGTTGGCAGATAACACTTATTACAGAAAATAAGTGAAAGGCCTTTCTACTCCGAAAAAGAAGAAAAAAGTTCTTTGCCAGATGCTGGTGTTCTGTCTATTGATTTAGGTAATCTCGGTGCATCTGAAATTGATATTACCATCGCGGGATGCCTGATCGAAAAAGTGCCAATTGACTTTGGTTCCAGTGTGAACATAATAACAAAAGACACAGCTCATGCTTTGGGGTTGACTGACATTCAACCGACACAGCGAAACATCAAGTTAGCTGATTCGACACGACGAAAACTTGTTGGAAAACTAAAGGATGCCACTATCTACATTCAAGCCAAGCCATTCACAATGAATTTCATAGCTATCAAACCACTCGATTTGTCATCTTATTCTGTGCTTATTGGACGACCCTGGCTTTATCAATCAAACGCAAGTGTTCATTGGAAATCGAGAGAGTTAAGATTTCAGACTGGTGAGACCAATAATCGAGGTAAGCCAGCAGAACAAATAATTACCTGGAGTCATGACAAATATGAAGGTGAAACTCCTTTGTCTGACACCAGTTTTACCTCAGAAGAATCTTCTTATGCCTTACATGTTTTTTCTGATGAATCTGACATTGAAGTATTTCGAATGTTATGAGAATGTTGACGAAGAAGAATGCCTACAACGCTGAAGTGGATGTTTCATATGAAGAAATCATAGTTGCAGACACGAACTCGAAAGAGTCTGACGATTCGAGTGACGAATCTGAACACAAATTTGGTAACAAGAACCAGGTTGACGACAAGAAAATATCTATGGAGTCAACCATGCGTGAAATTCATGGCCATACCAAGGCTAGTATGACAGAAGGTATCATTTTACCAGATTCTACTGAACTAATTGAACTTGCACCTGGCAGATTTGTGCATGTTTCGAAGTCACTTGGAGAATCTGAATTGGCAGAATTCATTGAGTTATCGAAGGAGTATCAAGATGTTTTTGTTTGGTCGCTCGACGATTTGAAGGGTATACCTGCAGAATTCGGAGAGCACCGTATTGATCTTAAAGAAGATGTTGTCCCTGTTCGACAGAGACAATATCGTCTCAATCCCAAGTACTCTCTCATGGTTAAGGACGAACTCAACAAATACCTTAAGGCAGGTATAATCTATCCCGTCTTAAGCAGTGAATGAGTTTCACCCATTGTTGTCATCCCAAAGAAGAAGACTGGCAAAATACGAATATGCCAGGATTTCCGCAAACTCAATGCTGCCACAAGAAAGGATCATCATCCTCTGCCCTTCACGGATTCCATCTTACATCAGGTTGCTGGTTAGGAGCGTTACAGTTTATGTGACGAAATTTCTGGTTACAATCAGGTTGGAGTGCAGAAGGAGGATCGTTCAAAGACTACATTCATTATGGATTGGGGCACTTATGCCTACAACAAAATGCCCTTTGGTCTTTGTAACGCTCCAACGACTTTTCAGCGAATCATGATGTTAATTTTTGCTGCCTTCCTAAGAATGTCTCGTGAAATTTTTGAGAGTTTTTCTTGACTTCTCTCAATCTTTCAATATAATTTTTAAAGTATTTTCAAGAATTTTTTGCGACACTAAATTTGTTAATCAAATTTTCGTAAATCATTTTTGAGAATTTTTCTAGAATCTTGTCTAGCATTTTCTCCAGTTTTTCGAGAAATTTTCTAGTATGTTGCTTAAATTTTTGTGAGTTTCTGTATCATTTTTTTAGGATCTTGCGAGAAAGTTTTGCGAAACTTCCTAGAATCTTTCTAGCATATTTTTGAGAATCTCTCGACCTACTTTTTGTATTCTTCCACTAAAGATGATGGCCACGTGATCATCATTTTTCACACGTGTGTACGCTCACATATCAAAACAAATATTGTTTCTTTTTAATTTAATTTTTTTTCTTTTCACAAACGGTCTTCCGTCATTAAAGATCAATCTGTCAAATTATCCATTTTCTTCTTTACACTTTCTTCCTGCGATTACATGCTTTCCTACGCTTATTCTCTTTGTGATCAAAGCTCACTCATATGAACTATTGCGATCTACGGAGCTATTGTCAAACATTCAACCAATGGCTTCTGGATCGAGTTCTAGTTCTACTATCATTGGGAAAGCACGCGCAGGAATCTGGCTGACATCCATCTAGTCCTTTTTGGATCGATGTAGGTTGGGAGATCTGAAAGTGGGCCCCTCAATCATTCTCTCTGAAGTCAGCACAGAATTTGTGAACTCCATCCACTCAATCTCTGAGGTGGACTTTAAAGTTCATGTGCGAGGCCAATTCTTCACTATCACTGAAGACCTGTTCAGCACAGCCCTCGAGTTACCTTTGGATGGGAAGATGGTTTCAACCAACAAAGACTCAGTGGATGAAGCAGCCCACTTCTTAAGCAATTGTTTCGTACCCACGAAGGGGTACAAAATTTCAATGATCCGCGATACAACATTTAAACTGTTCTGTAAATATGCGAACCAAGCAATATTTTTGATGGATGCGGATGCCACAGTTTCAGTTCAAAATTTTGGTTACATATTGGATGCACTCACCGGTAATCCAGTTTGCTTCGATGTTATTACCTACAAGGCTTTTTTGCGATGGATTAAGCATCAAAAGATTTCTAGCGTTGGAGCACATGTTTCTCGATTGTGTGCCCATTTTGACATTTTGATCGAGCAGGAGAAAACAATGCTGATAGGAAGGATGTTGGCTCCCAAGCCAATTGATCTTTCCAGCCTCCTGCTTGTCCCTATTCCGGCTACACCAGATGCTGCACTAGCAGTCGAAGTGGTAGCTACCACTGTTATGGAGATTGATGCTGCACCATCCCAACCAGATGCAGTTCCAAATGTGGCCATGGATACCGGTGAAGTTGCTACTGCTGCTGCTGATTCTTCAAAACTAGCATCTGCTTCCACATCTCAGAAGCATTAGAGTGCATCCACCTCTGATGATGATGCAATCCAGTCTGACACATCTTGGGTAACCTATTGAAGATGAAGATGAACCAGAAAACCAGTCCCAGTGGTTTCGAACCATGACAGAGAAAGCCAAAAATCTAGTGGCTAAAGTGTGCGAGTTGGACAAGTACCATCAAAAGATTACCATGGAATTTGTTAACTCAGAAAGGAGATGCCAAGAGGATCTAAAGGCATCCTACAAGAAGATTGATTCACTCAAATCAGAAACACGAAGCTGATCAAACAAAATCGTTCTCTCGAAACATAGCTTCAGACTCTAATAAACAAAGCTAATTCTTTGAAGAAGAGGAATAAGACAATTGAGACCAAGTCTGACAATTTTCAGACTCAAAATGATTCTTTGAAGCAACAACTTTTGGCTGCGAATCAACATAACGTCACCCTCCAAAAATATTTGCAGGAGGAGCGAATGACGAGAATAAAACCAGAAGCTTCTCTCTTTATGTGCACCAATGCAGGGTCAGTCATTGTAGACCTCACAAAGCTGAACAAGCTCCAAGGCCAGATGCTCGAAAATTTTCGAGTCGAGTTCTTGCAACTGCTCAAGGATGCGAAGGCACTTGTCGAGGAAGAGTTGGCTGAGCTGTAGGAGCTCTCGAGTGAAGCCACCCCATCTTGCAGCGGGCTTGATTTACACGACGAATATCTTCAGGCCCTGCTTTGCATTGATGACCTCACACAACAACTTCAAGCTGTGCCATCCTATTCCGGAGCCTCAGACCATCCTGAGTATTTGGAGGCTGTCACGAATCTCGACAAGCTCGAGCAGGAGCTGTCGAATCTTAAGCAACAATTGGAAGATCAAAAGCTGGTTACTGAGTTGCAAACTTAGGACTTGGCAACTGTATCCACACAGCCAAAGCGAACACGACGCAATCAGTCGAAGGTATGTGTTGACAAATTCCGTGCATTTGCTGAACGCTTCTGGAAATGGTGTCCACATGCATTTAATGTTGAATTGCAATGCGTGTGGATTACATGATGCTACCAGGCACAGTAGGCATCGCCTTCGACGAATGGAAGTGACCTTGGGAGAAGGACAACTCTCTTTGGTTATGGGCCCAACTCTCTATCGAACAAAAAGGATGTATGTGTTGGGGCATAATCCAGGGTAAGTTCCAGGTCGTGCCTTTCGGAGTAGCAGAGTTATACATAGGCTCTTTGGCTATGTATGCTCTAGAATATATACGAATCAAAGAGTTTCAATTTTTGCAGAACGAAGACAATAAACGACATTTTTGGAAGCGAAAGTCGCAGTTTCAGCTATACAAACCACAAGCTGTTGCAAATCTAGGCGAATTCGACGATGTCGGGTTGCTGATCAGTATAAATATGGCTTATCCAGAACTATTTAGCCTTTATGTGGATTATAAGCAAAATCTTGTAGATTATTTTGCGAAAATTTGACGCAATCTGCAAGACAGAAGGAAGTCATTTCGCTATAAGCAACTCTGTACATATTCATTTTGGCAGTTTGGTACTTTTGAGGCAAAGACATTATTTTTCATTCAAAACCTTTATGTTAAAAGCTCTTTATTAGATTTTTGGCTCGTTACTGTAAAGAAGTCACTCTTTGTAGTGATTCAGACAAAGATACAAACTCAACTCAGGAGCTATTTGATGGAACATTGCTCTCGGTCAAGTTAGAAGAATTCGACAACTTACCAGTTGCCCGTTATACAAAATCAAAAGAAGACTTGCTGTTGATTGAAGCTCAACAAAACTTGAAGTTTGCTCAGAAATTATATAAAGAATTGAATCGTTCATAAAACATTCATTCATGCCTTTGTTGTGCTGATGTTTCTATGGGATGCTGAATTTTTGAAGATTAAAGATGTTTTGAAGTTTGATTCCTGTTTTCATCAACAATTCAAAGATCAACTCAAAACAACCTATTCAATAAAGAAACAGCAAGACACATATTCTCTAACATGAAAAAATATCTAAAGGACGAAATATATGAAAAAATATCTTTTCGCCTTAACAAAAATCTGAAGAACAGAATGTTTCGTGAATAATCCTCAAAAAGAAGATGTTATGTTCACGAGGACATTTCACATTTGAGGAAGGGAATATATGTGATGCCACCTTATTGTTAAAAATTGAAATCAACATAAATATGGCATGATATACTCAAAAATGAAGATATGAGCTGGGGGCAAGACCTTTAATAGGAAAGACATTGCCTTGGATAACCTTTACTAGGTCGTCCACACGAAACGACTAGATATGAAAAGACATGTTAAACTAGAGTAACCTTAACTCTTAGTTAAATATACCTTTCATGGTATAATTGAACGTATACATTATCTAATTGTGAACTAGACCCTTTCGCGGGAGCGACGCACCTATTGTTTAAGTGGTGTGTTTGTTCGCCCCGTAGAACATATATAGATCTCACACTTCAGTCTCGAACATCAAGAGAGAAGAGTTTATGCATATGTAAGAGATTGAAGAAGTGAATAGAGTTCCATGAGTTATTCTCTCTTATCTTTGTTCTCCGCATTATTGAGTGTGAGTGATCTTGAGTCTGCTAACAATCTCTAACGCATTACATGAATTACTCTCTGATCAGACAGACTCTCTAGTGCATTATAGTCATATGTTGTGTATCCGTAAAGCATGCTCTAAAGAACTGTCTTAAAATCATCTTATTCGTCTGTTGTGAATACTTTCTTTTTGGCACTCGAATAACGACTATCTTTGGTACAGTCTAGCACGATCATTGAATAAAGCTGTATGTATACATATGAGATGACAGTTCCTGTTTGAAGAATTGAGTCTTTGATCTGTTTTCCTGATTAACACTGACATAAGTTTCTAACGTGCTCTGAAACCATTCGCGTTCTTTAACCATTAATTTGGACTTTAGTTGTTGAGGCTGTCTAGAAACGAACAGTTCGCAAACGCGATCAATTAATTGTCTGTACACATCCTCTCCTATATATGTAAGTGGGATCTCTCACTATTTTTGATGATGAATCAAACATAGATGCTATCATAATGTCAAATTGGATCTTGTAATTTTCTGCTTGTATTGCTATTCTCTCTCTAACCCGAGTTTGAAGTATTTTTCAAACATTCATTGCTTTTGTACTTTCCCCACACATATGGAAATAGTCTTGCTTTGATCAATAGCATTTTAGATTGTGTCCAAAAAGATTAGAATTGAGGTTTTTAGGTCTGAACAGAGGTTGTACGAAATTCTGACAGTTCACACATGTGAAAATCAGAGTACTTCAATCCCCTTTATCTCCTTGATATTAGATCCAAAGATAGTGACATTATAGCTTGTTGGAAAGCTAGTGAGATCTACTTTCCATTGCAATTGGTTTCAAACCATTCTGATGAACCTAGAAGAAGTTATTATACATTGAATAAGGGTAGGGAGTGTACCAAAACCCGAGTGGGCACTGTTTGATTCGATCCAAAATTGTATGTTTGATTGAAAATCTAATTTTATTGAATACCAATCTACCAAACTCAAGATCTAGACAATGTTTTGAGTTAATTTACATATTGTTTCATACAAAGTGGTTGTATTTGAGTCAATAGTGTTTTCTTTGTTCATTTCACACATGAAGGTAGAACCAAAACTTCTCTATACTCCAATTCATTTGTTTGCATGACATTGGTAGGATATTTAAGATCTACCTCAAATTCTATTGCAAGATTTTACATAGAAATTGGTATTTCACCCTCTTAGTGAGTCCTATAGTGAAAGAGAAAGCAACATTCATTTTTGATTCATTACTAGATTTTTTCACATTCTAATGGCATCTGTGGGAGAATATCTATTAGAGACTAGTGAAAGATTAAACACCTTGAACTACTTATTTTGGAAGGTGAGAATGGACTCTATTCTTATTCTCCAAGATGTAATGGACATTGTACTTGGTCTTGAGGAGGAGCCTCAAGTACAATTTTAAGTACATAAGTATAAAAGGAGAGCTAGAATGGCTCTTCCTTTTATAAAAATGAATGTCTCTAATGAGATCTTAAGAGAAATTGGATCTTGCACAACTACCAAAGAAGCTTGGGATGCACTCAAGTCAATCTATGAAGCTAAAAATACTTCTAGAATTCTCACTCTTAGAAATTAGATCTTTCAAAATTTTCAAAGAAGTGAAGAGAATGCCTCTAACTATGTATTGAGGGTTAAAGATATTCATAGGGAGCTTGCTTGTGTTTTGTCACAATCAATCAAGATGAGCTAGTACAAGTCATACTTAATGGCTTGAAAGAAGATTATGATAATCTTGTTGAATCCTTTTCTATTAAGGAGGAGTTACCCACCTTGGAGACTCTTCAAGGAATTCTTATCTCTGAAGAAGCTAGACAAGGGTATAAGCTCTTGAGGATGGACAAGCTATCTCTCAAGCATATTGAAGATGGCAAAGTTCTCTTTGTCAAAGACAAGCTTAAAGGAAGGAGCAAGAACCAATATTCTCAAGCCTTCACCAAAGACAAAGCAAAGGACAAAGACGAAGACGGAGAAGAAGATGATTCATCCTTTTTTACCTCCAAGTACAAGAAGAAAAGGGTCAAGTGTTTCTTTTGTGGCAAAAAGGGGCACTATGCCACTAATTGCTTCAAGAAGAAGAATCAAGACAATCAAGCCAACATTATCAAAGAAGATCCATTTGCAAGTGAAGGAGAAGGATCCCTCATGGTGTCAAGTTTCTCCTCTACACCCTTCAATGATGGAGTCTTGGTATATTGATAGTGGTGCCTCATCACACATGTGTTGCTCCCATTGAGAGCTAGCCTAGATTAGCCACTCGTTGTTATATACCCTCTTGAATGTTATAGTTTTTTTTATAGTCTTTTGTAGGCCAAAGAAGCCCACAATGACAAGCCAAGATTTAAGATGTTGTTGGAAAAAGTATTATGCTAATATGAGTGTTTCATATGCATGAGAAGCCTCTAATGTCAGGCCACAAATCAACATAATAAGTATATGGTATGGATTTGATGTGAGCTGATTTTGTGTGTCAAGAGCCAATGGGGATGGGCCATCGAATCATTTTTTTCCTCTAAGCATGCTTGTTTGTGAAATGAGTGGATTAAGTGCATGAAAAGTTTGCAATGACAAGATAAGTGTATTGTACATCATTAGAGTTATGTTTTATGACTTGATCATGATTTCACGAATGTGGTGTCTGATAGTGTAATTACCATTTGGTATAGAATGATTGGACAAGATAACAATTCTTGGTAATAGGCTCTACATGAACATGTGCATGTTGGCAAAGAATCTGTCACCCCTAACTTGAATGTATGCATACCAGTGAAAATTTGTCATAGTAAGCCACAAGCACAAGTATGTTAGAGAACAAGCTTGCTCACATACTCAAGATCATACAGAGATAAGTCCCTGACATTTGCAAGCAAAAGCAAAAGCAATGAAGATCTAGATTGCAACACCCTTGCTCTTGACGTATTTTTATTGTACCTTTCCGAGGACTTAAGAAATCAATATACACACACATTATACAAAATATGAGTTTAAGCTAAATGTCTTAATGGTTTGATTTTAAGTGTTAAGATCTAAAACTTCAACTTAAGGGCTGAAGCTCAAAGCTTTAAACTCCAACCTTAAAATGTAAAAGCTCAAAACCTTAAGGACAACTTCAATTGTAAGTTTAAACTTTTTAGCCTTAACATTAAACATAAAACATAACTTTTGAGCTTAAAATATTCTTGTTTTAATTTCTATATGTATGTTCAAACTTGTTTTTATGCTGGTTTAGATTTAAACTATAATGCTAACTTGTTTTTATATAGGTTTACATTCAAGTTATAATGCTAAACTTTGAACATATAGTTTAACAAATTAAAGCTTTAGTTAAGAAAAACTTGTATTTTTTTAAAAATCAATACACCAAGTTTGGGAGAAATGTTAAAGGTCTTTTCTTTGGGTTGAAACTTTTTGCAAATGTACAACAATAAAGAACAATCATAGAGTGAGCAAAGTTAAAGCTTTTGGAATTCAATGTGAGTGAGGATGTGAAGTTTTAAATTTTCAAAATTTTAAGTTCTACACTTTAAGTCTTTCAAAGCTTAAAATCATTTTATAGCATTAAAGATACTATAGAGCTACAACTTTATAGATGAGGGTGGTAGTTGGAAGCTATGAGATTAAACTTTCACACAAAAAAAACTTTCAAACTCTTCAAAAACGTTTCAAACATTGAACATATTATACAAAGTACACTCTTTGTAGAGGGCAATGGTGGGTTTGTGTACAACCATACAATGTACAGTCTTTGTAGATGGGAATGGTGGGGTAGGATACAAAATAAACTAATTATAAATGGGGATGGTACCAAGGACCCTTATAGGTGGTGCACCATAGATCGTGTGAGCCCTACCCAACTTGGGCTTCAAATATCCCTTATTTTAAGTTTAGTTGGAAGCTTTGAGATTCAACTTTTAGACATGAAAGATTTCAACCATAGAAATATTTCAAGCATTGAGCACACACTGTACAATGTATGTCACTCTTTGTAGATGAGGATGGTGGATTAGGGTACAACTATACAAAGTACAACCTTTGCAGATGGTGATGGTGGGTTAGGGTACAAAATACACTAATTGTAGCAGGAGATGCTAGGTTAGAGCACCCAAGGATGCTTGTGGGTGGTGCACCATGGGCAATGTGAGCCCTACCCAACTTGGCCCCCACTATATTAAGTTTATTATAACAATCTACTCTATAAGCTTTCAAATTTCAAAACTTGAAAGCTTGAAACTTTCAAATTCTAGAGAAATTAAGAGGTCAAGTTCAATAGACCAAGGCTGAAACTTATTATTTTGACTTTTCTCGTTTGACGCCTTTATTGTTGACTAAATGCAAATGTACCAAAGGAGAGACAGTCAAATACATTTTATGTTCACAACAAGCTTAACACAAAATCAGCCTTAAACATAAAAGAGCCAGGGCAACACTTAGGTTTGTTCATCCTTCATTTTTTTTTCTTTAGGTTTATATAAATTGAGTAGATTTAAGATGAATTTTGAAGCATTTAGAGCGGAAAAAAATGGAAGCATTTAACATATTGTAGATTTTAAACTTAGGTTCACACTTATATATCTAAGATTAAGATTTAAGTTTAAGATTTACAAGTAAGCTTTAAGCTTAAAATGTAGAAAACTTCAATAGTCTTAAATAAGCATTTGGCATGAGGGCAAATAATTGATCTTGTCTAGACAAAGTATTGAGCTTAGGTGGGCAAGCCAAACCAAGCACACTAAATCATGTTATATCAAGTCTCCACAATATATAGGCCCTTGTGTGTGGAGAGGGCTATTGCTTACAAGCCCTTATGTATGGAGAAGGGTATTGCTCACAAAAAGCATAGAAATTCTTACCACCAATCAACTCAATTTAGATTTAAATGACTGATGTTCAAACTTCCAAGCAAATAAAAGTAAAATATCAGCTAGAAATCTCAATTGTAGGAAATTAACCATCTAAGTGAAAAAAAAGTAGGAATTTTTATTTCTCATAATGGACAAAGTTTGAGTAATTGATAGAAATTATGTTGATAGTGATCCGTGGATTTCAAAGTGATTAATTTCTTGTCATATTGACCTTTGGAAATTGGATAGACACATTATTCATGAATACCTTGCTTTATATGAAACTTTGTGACAAATGTCATCTACAATATATCAAATGCATGTTTCCAATTGACATGTTAGAGAATTATTCCTACAATCTTAAACTTTCAAATTGCAAAATGCTCACCAAAAAAGTTCTCCCTTGCTTCTAACTACCTAGTCTATGGAATATACCCAATGTTATCCATCAAATTTTACAACAACAACAAAAAAAACTCATAATGAGACTTTGAGAAAAGTCAAATTACAAGCACTTGATTTTGTGCCTATTTATGATAATAAGCATATTAAGATTCTAGATGAATTACAACTTATATGCATGAGACTATGTAAAGTTATTGAATTTTTTTATGACACTTTGCTAAGCTAGTTGATCTTCAAGGAGAAACTTGAATCAATAGCTTGAAATTGGGTATTTATACTAAAATTTTAACATTCTTGTTTTATCTTTCTAGTTTTATTTCATGTACATTTAAAAAAAATCGAATTCTATTTCATGTATAGAGTTAAAGTCTTGTAATGACTCATCCAAAATTCTAGATGACCAATTGTGAGAGTTTATTTTGATAAATTTCAAAGTTATTCAAAAGTCTTGCTAGCTTTTTATTTTCTATACCACAAAAGACTTGAATGCCATAGCATGACCCACTGTGTCATGTGAGTCATTTACAACCATTCAACTTTCTCATCTTGTGATGTCCTTGACCAAGACATAAGACTTTCCAACACTACTCCAAACCAGATCAGTTTTCTAAATTGGTTTACTCCAAACCGTTACCAACCCATTATCATTCATAGAAGGCCTAGTTGACTGCTCTTACACAGCAAAGGCCCTCCATTGCTTCAGAAGAAGAGGAGCATATGTGAAAAAAGAGAGAACTGAGAACTGCTATTACTAAAAAACCTAAAAGTAGATATGGAGCAGTTTTAACAGGAACTCATCCTACTATCCTTCAAAGCAAACTGAGTATACTATTGAGAGTAGAGAATACTACAGCACATTCCTGAGCACACTTTTGAGAATAAAAGGGAGATCCTACAAAATAGCTTAAGCAAATGACAAGGCACTCTTGAGAGCAAAAGAAAAACTCAACACATCAGCTTTCACAAGAACATGACAAGAGAGATAGCCATTGAGGGATAAGAGTCCGCCTGAGAACACATTCTGGACCACAAGACATTGAGAATGATAGCGAGAGATAGAAGATACTTCCATGCAGCACGTCCACCATTTTTATAGAACTGATCTCATTGCCTTTCTTCAAGTTGCCACTCTGCCTTTCTTTTCACTTTTCCCAAGCTTTCATGTACCTTTTCCATTTGTCATGGGTTCTTTTGCCCATTTCTTTCTCACATGTGGTAATGTAGTCAACTCAAATGTATTAAATTTGACATGTACCTCTATTCCCATGTGCCCATTAGGAGGCACCCTAGGTGGTGGCATGCCTAATTTTCATTTGACCCTTGGATCAATAGTAGCTAGCTTGGTGGCCTTCTTAAAGTTTTAACAATCATGGATTGCCCTTTATGAATCCCACCATTTCCTTGGCATGTAAGGGTGATTTGGCCTTTTACATGTGCCCTCTCAATACTAGTATTGGTGCTAAAAACTAGTATTGAGAGGGCAAGCTAGAATCTACATTTTGGTGAGGAAATTTGATTCCAAACCTGGTAGGGATCCAAATCCGTACTGTCCACACGTGTGGGCACTCTGAAATTTCATTTAATGCATGATATTCATTTGATCCATAAAAATCCAATTTGTGAGTTCTTGATGAGATTTTTGGTGCTAATCCTAGGAAAAACTACCAAGATTGAGTGCCATTAATTAGATTTGACATATGTTCATGAGATCTAATTAATCTAGGCTGAAATCAAGTCCTTTAAAGTTGATTTACAGGTCTTGAAAGTACATCAAGAAGTGTGAGGGAGATTGAGTCATGTTTTTGTCCAAAAATAGCCAAGATTGGCTTGATTTGATTGTAAGAAGATTTCAACTCATCTAATCTTCATTCCATCTCTGAGAGGGATTGCTAGAACCAAGATTACAAGTCCATTTTCTGGATTATAAATCTAATTTGATTGAACCACTTCAAGAGAGACCTTTGTGAGTTTCTAGAATCAATCAAATCAATTTCTTATTTGTAGAATTCACTAGTAAGATGGGATCTATAGAAATACTTCATAGGTATTAGTGGTTGAAGAGTGTAGAATGCTTCACACCAAAGCAAGAATGAGTTCATTGTCTTTGTAGGATGGAGATGAGAAAGCCAATCTCTCATTGAAGGGAAAAAAGAAGACAAATGGAAAGAAGAAGCATCCAAAGGAGGCCAAAGAAGAGGATGATGCATCAAGTTCAAAGGGCAAGAAGGACAAATCAAAGTTCAAATGCTTTTTCTGTGGCAAGAAAGGGCATTTTGCATCAAATGTCTCAAGAAGAAGATGGCACACGAGAACAAGCAACATTGCACATCAAGAGGAGGAGGATGAAGATGAATCATCCTTGATGGTTTCTAACTCACCACCATCATCCAAGTGCAACACCAATGATTCTTGGTGGATTGATAGTGGGGCTAGCTCCCACATGACTTTCCAAAAGGACTATTTCTCCACTTTACTCTCTTATAATGATGTAAAAAAATCTATCTTTACAACTAGTGATCAAGAGTGTAGAATAAGTGGTATTGGAACCATTCCATTGTTTGTTGGATCATCCGAAATGATGAATCTTGAGAATTTTCTTTTTGTTCCTAAATTAACCAAGAACTTATTAAGTGTTGGACAATTAATGGATAATGGCCTTGATGTACAATTTAAGCATGGAGTTTGTTCCATTCTTAAGAACGATGAATGCATAACGAAGGGTTTTAAACAAGGTAGATTGTTTAAAGTAGATGCTAATGTTGCAATGGAGAGTGTGAATTTGGCAAAGGTGGAGATCTCTAATGTGGAGCTTGTTGGAAAGAGGTGTGAAAAAGATAGGTCGAGTAGAATCGAATACAAAAAAAATTTGAACGACAAGAAAGAAAACTTATCGCACACAGCGGAATAAATTATCTTCCTCTTTCTCTATGCATGACTACACCTATCAATTTTGAACAAAATAATAGTGATAAAACACGTTCGATCTTATAGGAACTAACTTTGAAATCATTATTACTACAGTGATTACGTAGCCAAACATTAAAGCATTGAGTTATTAGACAAATAATCTGTCCTGAAGAACTACAGAGACACATACATTCTAAAACAAACCTGAATGCAATAAGAAGATAGTATTGATTCAGTATGAAAAGGAAACATATGTAAATGAGTACAACAAGTTTGCGAATCGAAGCCGCGTACTAAGCTATCTATGAGCAACTAAATATAGGTCTGAAGCAAGCGCAATTACTGATAATCAGTAAGTGCAATAGCAATATCTAATCAACTCTAAAGAACTGAGCTAGAATACTCAAGAGTGTTTAAGCTCGTAGGCTTGAGAGAGAGGACACTATCTATTCAATATTTGATGATTGATTTTCATGCTTAAGATGTAGGAATATGAATAGCTATTTATACTAAGCAATTAGGTCGTCAAAAACATCATCCAGTTGGCTATAATGTGTTGGCATCCATTCAATTAGGACTTTTCAGAAATCACTTGCTTGATGAATTAATACAAGTCAGTGGCTTTGCTCATAAAACAGTCTGTTTGCAGATTTGAACGTAAACTGTTATGCAAAAATGTAAATAACATGAAGGTCTTTGCTAAAGTCATTTCCTTAATAGTTGAGGCATCTGGCATTTTGCAAAAAAGCCGAAGTAAGAGAAAAACTCCGAAAGACGAAAATCCTAAAAATGCTGACACTATGAGCCATTTCCAAGTATTTATGTAGACTATGTAAAAACACGAAGAAATCTATAGATTTGGACAAAAGTTGGACGAAGATTAAAATGTCGCTTAGTCAATTAGTAGGAGAATAATCCAACACTCCCCCATAATCCGAATCCATGAATGCCTTGACCTTTAGGCTTAGTTCTACACAAAACTTTTTTTGTGTATCTAAGCTTAATGCTTTGGTAAAAATATCTGCTGTCATATCTTGCATTTGTCAACAATACTGCAATCTGACCTCCTTGTTGAGAACTTTGCTTCTTACATAGTGATACTTAAGTTCAATGTGCTTACTCCTAGAATAAAATCTAGGGTTGGCTGACAAGGCAATGGCACTTTGATTATCACAAAATAATAATGTCGGGGCGTATTGATTCAGACTAATATCTGAAAGTAAGTTTCTCAACCAAATTGCTTCTTTTGTAACTTGAGAGGCTGCGATATACTTTGATTCTGTAGAAGATAGAGCTATCAAAGATTGCTTGCAACTGTTCTAGGAAATTGGACCATTGTTGAGGAAGAATGTAAATCTAGAAGTGGATTTATGAGTGTCTACATCTCTTGCCCAACTTGCAATATGTATAACCATTGAGCAAATTGAGTTTGTCATTGTCGACTACTCCATAACAAATGCAAAAGTCCATAGTAGCTCGAAGATATATCATGACTCTGATAAGAGCCTTCCAATGTGTAATTCCAGGGTTAGTCATAAACTGACTTAGGGAGCTGACTATGAAAGATATGTCTGGCTTGGTACTAATAATTGTGTACATAAGAGATCCTATTATCGAATGATAAGGATACTCACGATCTGCTCCTTCTCTTCAATTGCTCGGGGACACTGGTCCTTTGACAATTTAAGATTTGGTTCCATCTGGTTGATGAAAGCTTCTGATTTCTACTTAATGAAGTAAACATCTGTTCTTTTGGAAAATTCATCAATAAAAGTAATAAAGTACTTTGCATCTAACAATGATGGAGTTTGCATAGGTCCACATATATCTGAATGAACAACATCTAATAGATCTTTTGCTGCATGCCTATGACTCAATCTGAAAGGAATCCTAGTCTGCTTTCCAAGGATGTAGCTATGGCAGACATGGAGATGGTGATTAGCAAGGTCTTCATCTTAAATTTTCATAAATGATAATTGGATCCATTCAGCTTGTCTGCGATAAGACCGGCTTTACTTTGAGAATCCATCTGGAACTTTAGTCTGGCGACGTTAAGAGAGATACTGTGCTGTGGAAATTAATTCTCTGATACCGAAATAAATTGATTCAAATTGAAGAATAACTTGATATCGCAAAAGATATCAATTATCAGAGCTTGCGCTCTGATATAGTATTAGGCCTTGAAGAATCAATGCTTTGATACCATGTTGGAAGAGGTGTGAAAAAAATAGGTCTAATAGAATCGAATAAAAAGAAATTCGAATGACAAGAAAGAAAACTTATCGTGCGCAGTGGAATAAACTATCTTCCTCTTTCTTTATGCATGACTACGCCTATCAATTTCAAACAAAACAATAGTGATAAAACACGTTCAATCTTATGGTAACTAACTTTGAAATCATTAGTATTACAATGACTACATAGCCAAACATTAAAGCACTGAATTATTAGACAAATAATCTATCGCGAAGAACTACATGAATTAATACAAGTCGTTATTTTAACATTTGAGGCATCTGGCATTTTGCGAAAAAGCTAAAGTGATAGAAAAATCCCGAAAGATGAAAATCCCAAAAATGTCGACATTGTGAGCCTTTTTCGAGTAGTTATGCAGACTGTGTAAAAACACGAAGAAATCTGAAGGTTTGGATTAAAGTTGGACGAAGATTAAAATGTCGATTAGTCGATTAGTACGAGAATAATCCAACAGAGCTATGGCTCAAAAGGTTTTGGATCCACTTGCTATGTACACCAGTCCTTGGATATAAGGAATAAGGATGATGCAACCTCCATCAAAGGCATCTTTGTGGGATATGGTGAGAATAGCAAAGGTTATAGAGTCTTCAATCCCATCACTAAGAAAATAATAGTGATTAGGGACATTATTTTTTATGATGGACATGCTTGTGAAATGAATGACAATGCTACTAATCATCTTGACGCCAAAGACCATGTTAGGATGAAGGAAGAGCTTCAAAGTGACTAAGAACTTGAGGATCCACCTCAAGAGCCAAGGACTCCAAGAAGGTCCACAAGACCAATGGCCAAGCCGTTGAGACTCACTTATGATGGAAAAGGTGATCAAAGGGGAGGCACTTCATCTTTCACATCTTACACGGTTTTTACTTCAATGCTTGATGAACCAACATGCTATGAAGATGCTTGTAAATCAAAGAGTTGGATGGATGCTATGCAAGTGGAGTATGATGCTCTCATGGAGAATCATACTTGGGATCTTGTGAATCTTCCTCAAGGGAAGAAACGACTTGATGGCAAGTGGGTGTATAGATTGAATTATAACCAAGATGGATCAATAAGTAAGCATAAAGCTAGGCTTGTAGCAAAAGGGTTTTACAAACCAAAGGCATTGATTATGATGAAACTTTTGCTCTTGTGGCTAAGCTTGTTACTATTAGATTGATCATAAGACTTGCAACTACCTTCAATTGGGAGCTATTCCAACTTGATTTTACAAATGCCTTCCTCAATGGCTACTTGGAGGAAGAGATCCACATGAGGCAACCTGAGGGCTTTATCAAGGAAAAACAAGAAAGAAAGGTGTGTTTTTTGAAGAAGACCCTTTATGGGCTCAAGCAAGCACCTAGAGCATGGTACTCTAGGCTAAACTCTTTTCTTATCTCCATCAAACTTTGTTTTGAGTGGTTATGATCCATCATTGTACATAAGGTTTCATGATGTGAAGATCATCATTCTTGTATTATATGTTGATGACATTATTTTGAGTGGTAATGATCTAGATGGAATAAGAGATGTAAAAATTGCATTGGCAAAAGAGTATAAAATGGTAGATCTTGGCCTATTGCTTCATTCTAGGAATAGAAGTCATAAGAGGATGTGATTTTAGTTTCATTTGTCAATCTAAGTATGCTACATCCATCCTAGATAGATTTGGAATGAAGAATTGTAAAGGCATTGAGACTCCAATGGAGCAACATGTAAAAGTATCTATTGATGGTGATTAAGCATCCTTTGAGGACATCCAATTTATATAAAAGGCTTATAGACTCCTGATCTTAGTTCTAGTGTTGGGAAGTTAAGCCCATTCATGCAAAGTCCTTTAGTTTCACATTGGAAGATGACCAAAAGAGTTTTTAGATATATTTTATCAACTAAGAATTTTGGAATATTGTATAGAGGGACTAATCTTGGCTTAAGAGCCTATAGTGACTCGGATTTTGCAGGTGAAAAAGTGGATCAAAAGTCAATAATTGCATTTGCCACCTTCTTATGTGATGGAGTAGTATCATGGCTTTTCAAAAAGCAAGATACAATCTCCTTATGTTCCATAGAATCTGAGTATAAGGCCATGACATCAACATGCAAGGACGTCTTATGGCTCAAAAGGCTATTGGTCTCCGGAATTTCATGTCATTGAGAAGGAGATCCCTATCATCTATTGTGACAAACAATCAGCCCAATCACTTGCTAATAATCCTACATTCCATGCAAAGAGCAACCACATCGAGATTGCTCATCATTTTGTGAGGGAGAAAGTACAAGCCAAAGAGATCAAGCTCGAGCACGTGTCTTCGCCGAATTGCTTAGATGTTCTATTCACTAAATCCTTACCTAAGAATTCATTTGTTAAGCTAAGAACTTCAATTGGAGTAATTGATAAGTGTATCATAATTTCCAAGGCTAGATTTGAGGAGTGTGAAAAATTGCCTATATTGGCAAATTTAGCCATATAGTATTTTGTAAATTATGTACATAAGTGGGTCCCACACATGTGAGGCCAAGATGCCACATGGGAAACCACACCTATTGTAGGTTAGGTTGAGTCTAATAGATTGGTCATGTTAGTTTGGTAGTGATTCTTAGATTATAGGACCTACACCTTGATTGTGATGAGATTTTGACCAACTAGCCACCTACTTGGCATGACTCTAGGAAATAGACTAGGATTTCATTTTAGGGCAAGAAAGCTAAGTTAGCTTCCTTAATACATGCTGGAAATTCACCTAACTCTACAAAGGAATTCACTTTTGCTATGTATCCCATCTCTCCATAGTGAGAAGATAGATTATTTTTGAAGCTCATTGGCAATCTCAAGCTAGTTCACTATGTACATTGAGTTTTTGTGATCCAAATGAAACCAAGTTGATTTCTACTTCATTCTCAGTCTACAAGCTATACAACAGGTTGTGGTTCACATGTGTGGACTCAGATTTCAGTTTATGATCAATGTTTTGATTGCTATTGCTTGTTGTAATTTGTCAAATTGCCAATCTAGATCAACATTGTGTGACTAGTTTTTGATAGATTGTAAAGCAAGCAACCAATCACTCTTCCATTTATGGTCCTAAAGTATAGTACCTTCACATTATTCAATCGAATCAAATCAATCCAGTCTATTTTTTAGCTTGAGAAATGATCAACTATTTGTATTAGTTAGAAATGTCACATGGGCTTATCCAAGTGACAGTTTAGGGTAGCCATTTAGCCAAGTTGCAAATGGAACTTAGCCATATTGAGATGTAGATTACAATTGGCACTTAGCCACATTGCAATGTCACTTATCCAATTAGAATTTGTAAGCATAAGATTTTGTAAGCAATCATAATGAGTGAAGGTCTGTTAGCAAGCATAAAGGTTCATAAGGAGTCAAAATATGTAAGCCCGTGAGCAAATGTAAAAACTTCGTAAATGACCATAAAACATAAGCTTGTAAGCCAACATATTATGTTGTTCGATGAAGATTCTGATAACCTAGTTACTAAAGGTAACAGAAATGAAAATTTGTCACTTGAGCATTCGAACTCGATTCGAGCAAGCGAATCAAGCTCACGAATCAACATATATTCTGTGGCACAAGAGATTATGTCACATGAACATGAAAGCCTTGTACCACATGCACCTATCCACCTAGCTAGAGTGAGTGTAAGTGGTGTGCTAGAGTGAGTCTAAGTGGTGAGAGGTAAAATTTAAGTGGGCCACTTTCAAGAGCCTTGCAAAGCTCACTTTCAAGCACGTGGCAAAAGTTAAGTGGCCACTACTCGTATCACTTTCAAGCGCCTAGCAAAAATCCAGCCCCCACCCCTGGCCCTTAAAAAGGACGCAATGCAAACTGGATGCTCACTCGCTCTCTCTCGCTCGCTCTATATCGATCGATCGATCGCTCTCTCGCTCTCGCTCTCCACATGGATATGGGTGTAGTAGTATCAGCAATTTTCCTGCTATCTGTTTATTCATCAGCCTCCGATGCTGCATTCACACCCCCCTGTCCCCCTGGATTTGTGGCCTTTGGAGACTCCCTCGCTGACACTGGTAACCACCTGCATCTCTTCCCTTCCCATGCAGTTTCAGGCAACCCTCCTTACGGGAGCACCTTCTTTAATCGACCTACGGGAAGGTATTGTGATGGCCGTCTCCTGGTGGACTTCATAGGTATATCTACTGGGCTGAGGTGGTCTTGGACTATCTCTATTCGTGTTCATTGACATTGTGAGTTGAATTTTGGGCTTCAGACTGACGGAACTGATGTTTTTTTGTGAATGACTATTTGCGCAGCTGCGTCCTTCAACTATCCGTTTCTGCATCCCTACTTGGACAGCATTGGAGCCGATTTCAGACATGGAATCGATTTTGCAGTTTCTGTATCTACTGCCAATCTCACAATTTCGACTCGTCTTACGCTCGGGGTGCAGGTCGACGAATTCATTTTGTTCAAGAAGGAGGCATTGCTGACCAAAAACTTGTCATCATCTGGTATATATGATATCCTTATTCTTCCATTATCAATTGGTGTCCGCGTGATCTTTTAAAAGTGTGTAGGACTTTTATTCCTACGTAAAATTTGATGTAAATGCAGATAGTCAGCTTCCCGACCAGCCTTCATTCTTTGAGGATGCACTTTATATCGTCGAGATTGGAGGAAACGACCTTAGGGATGCAATTGTCAATTTAAATGTGAGCATTCCAGAGGTTGAGAGAACGATTGTGCCTCAAGCGGTGGCTGCCATAGCTCAGAATGCCAAGGTCAGATTCTATTCTTCAAAGGATGATCATGAGTCTTGGTATGAACTGTGAGTAATTTGTAATTCAATGTCACTGCGTGACTGCGCTCATTCACTGTTTTGAAATTATGTGCAGAGGTTGTACGCTGAAGGAGCTAGGAATTTTTTGGTTCTGGGTATTTTGGCTCAGGGTTGCTCGGCCTACACCTTGACCGTTTTCGGCACCAACAACCCGAGTGACCTCGATTCGCTTGGCTGTCTGAAAACTATAAACAATCTCGTTCAGATATTCAATTCTCAGTTGCAGTCCGCTGTTCGAGAGCTAAGGCTGCAATTTTTAGACGCAGCCATTGTGTTCGCTGATTACTACAGCGCCAGTTTGGCTATAATCTCAAACCCCTCAAAATACAGTAAGCTTTTAGCTTGACGAGTTTTAACTTTTATGTCATCTTCAGTCTTATTATCACTTTTACTTCTTTGATGCGGAACACTGACAGAGTGAGCGTTTAACAGACTTCACTCCGAAACTCGACGCTTGCTGTGGAATTGGCGGAAAGTACAACTACGATCCTCGAAGACCATGTGGTGTTGCTGCCGTAAACTTGTGCTCCGATCCAAGCATCTACATCAACTGGGATGGCCGCCACTTCACAGACGCGTTTTATCGAACAATTGCGAGCTTATTCTTGAGCGGACAGTTTTTGGATCCGCCCATCAACCTGATCACCGTTTGCTCACTATTGACTCCATCTGATTTTTGAATCTTCGACAACAAAGTCCTTTTTATAGTTTGATGTGAAAACTACTGCATAAATTACATGACATATTTGCCTTGTTGCTATATAGTATCTAGCTCTTAGGCGAAGAATATATAAGCGCAACTACAGGGTGAACGAAATAGAATACTTATTTATGAGCAGAGACTCAGAATATATTATATAATTACACTTCAGATAATACATATACGTGTGTGAGCAGTAAGCATAATATATTGTACTCATGAGCACAATCACTTGTGAGCAAATAACTTGATTTATTTGTTACTGTTTTCCTATATAATTCTCGTTCATACACAGCAGCGTCAAGCTGGAAATTTGATCATGTGTCTGTAATCGATGATCTGGGAATTTATAATGACCTAAGTCAGTTGATCCATGATTGTATACCGCAGATTGTATTGTTGTTTTATGATTCTATGAACTGTCACCTGTGGAATGTGAGTATATGTTACTCTTGAGAGGGATAACAGAAAGAAAAGGCAAAAAAATTCAGTAAAGTGCAAACTTTGAATTGTAATTTTTAAAATTTAGACTTCTTATCAATTCCATATTTTGAAAATCTTTCTATAACAATACAGCAGAATATTATGTTTAACAAGGTGAAGGTGATCTGAAATACCACAATACTAAGCTTTGCCATTTAAGCTCAAGATACATTCAAATAGTTATAAAGAGTAAAAGATAAAAAAACTATCTCAATCCTAAAAAAAATAAAAATAAAAACCCATTTTAACAAAGCTATAAAGACCAAATTTTTTTACATTCTAATATTCAAGGGTAGCCTTTTAAAAAAGCATGTCTTTTAAAAGTGAAAAATAAGAGAAACCCTTAGTCAAATTATAAGACTAGCTACCACCAAGCTTGAAATTTGACATGCACACCCACCTTTAGATTCAAATTGAAGGGCTTGTTTTATTTCTCATTTTCATATGACTTGTATATTTCAATATCATTTTTTAATTTGAAAATGTATGAAAATCATAGCTTTGTGAACACAATTTCATTTTATTTTAAGAGAAAATTTTCAAATTTTTGATTTGTATAAAATTTAACTTTTCAAATGTACCTTTCAAACACACTGCAATCTTTTAGTTTTACTTTCACTTAACACGTTGTTTCAAATGAATGAAACAAACTAAATTTATTTATGTAAATATTTGAAATAAATTGCTTGTTTTGAAAGGATTTTTTTAGGTATTCAGTTTTCACTTTGTAAAATAAAATAGTAAATAATAAAAAATAGTCGATGCATTTCAGGTTCATTTCCTCTTTGGATTTTCAGGCATCTCACGTGTTGAAAATTGTGACATCTCAGGTGGGTTCAAGTGCATGAAAAAGGATGTGTCCAAAACTTGACTTTCTACTTTCCCTCACTTTCTAAAAGTGGTAATTCAAGTACTTTTAGACTAACATAACTTTGAAAAGTCAAACTCTAAGTCTAATATGCAATTTGGCCTCAATTGCCAAATAAACAAATATGACCAAACTACCAAACTGGTTGACAATTTCTCACAATAAACGTGCAGTGGTGTCAACTTGCTTATTTTCAGGAGTTAGCACTGTGGAGGCTTGAGCAACTCATGATTTCTTGAAAAGGCTGTCAAACAACAAGGTAACGTTGCAAATGCAAACATCAACGTCACAAGGCTTGAGCAACTTGAATACAAAGATTTACAACTTGTTGTATTTTCTGAGGTTTCTTTAATTGGCGAAAGAACTTTTGAATTTGCAGATCAAAGATTTCGGACTATCAAACACAATCCATTGTAATTTTTGATGGCGTTGATGTTATAACTTGTGGCGATCTATTCCAAATAGCTCTTGTTTTAGACTCCTGGATTTTTAAACAACCTAAAAGCAATTTGGCTGCACTTAATAATTCATGTTGGCACACCACGTTCACGTGTTATGAACTTCACTAGGTAATGCAACAACAAGATATAGATTTCATAAATGTTTTAAACCAAATTAGAGAAACCACACATACATGTATAGATAATGATTGGTTAAATGAACATTGTCATGAAACACCGTCCTTTGTGCCCGATTTACCGCATTTGTTTACACAAACAAAGATGTACAACAATACAACAACAAAATTTATGATACAATCACAAGTACACAATGTTTTTTACAAGCAATTGACATTTGTAATCCTAGCTGCAGTGCTATAGTACTAATACCACAAGCACCATTAACAACATCATCATTGTCAAAAACAATTTATGTCAAACAAGGCATGTTAGTAGAACTTTGTGCAACTATTGAAGATGGACTTGTAAATTTTTGACATGAGAAATGACCATTTAAAACTAGAAAAGAATAGATGAAAATTATTTAGTCAATTTCTAACTTTACAAATAATCATAAGTATTTTTATATTTGAGTATTTATCATGTGACAAACTTAGAATTGATAGTCACAAAATTATGCATAATTTTTAAAATAGTAGATCCACAATTGCAATCATTTTTCAAAAGCAACGACAAACTTTATTATAAAGTATTTGTAGTATTATAGCTAATATATAAATTTGAAAATTAACATTCACGAAAGTAGTAGTAAATTTTGCAATGTAATGATGCACATTCACAATTGCAGAAAATGAATATCAAAATTTATTGTGTATGAATTGATGAAAGTAGTGATAAATTTAATTGTTCTCAATTTTACGATTAAATTCACAAAAATGGTCAAAATATGTTTAATTAAACATTCACAAATAACCACAAATATCATGATTGAGTATTCAATAATTTCATAATTCGATAAAATTAATGAAATTCACATTCCATATTAAAAAAAAACACCCTAGTTGTTAAGTTAAAATAATAAGCATAAAATAAACACTTTTGTGAAAAAAAAAAAACAACCATCATGCTATTTTGAAATAAAACACCGGCAAGTTCAATTTAAATATGAAACAACGTCATTGTGAAATTTTCACACATGTGGGGATAGCCCAAATGTGTGATTGATCTCCTAAGATGTGGGTGATTGCACAAAAATCAAGCTATAGATGGATTTCAAGAACTATCTCACAAATCTAAGGCAAGAGCACAAGGAACCATGCATAAATCATTCACCAAAGTACATTCACGAGTGTGGCAACTCATGATGAAAATACTAAGTGTCATAAAGGCTTGCTCTCAAGTAGAGAGAGCAAGTACATGCATGAACTCTGGGGTAGAGAGAGAAAGCAACAAAATTCTCATTAGGTACTAATATGGGCTCAAAATGGGCCCTTAGGAAATTTGACTTTAGAGAGAGGTTACATAGAGAGAGAATATGAACCTGTATCATTTGGTTGTCATTTTTCGAGTTTTTGATTTGCCCAACGTCTAACTACTGTGGTTAACTTCAAATAACTTCTCTCCATGCCTAGATGCATTATGAGCATTGGTGTGCCCTATGCAAAATATGGAGAGAGAGAGAGAGAGAGAGAGAGAGAGAGAGAGAGAGAGAGAGAGAGAGAGAGAGAGAGAGAGAGAGAGAGAGAGAGAGAGAGAGAGAGAGAGAGAGAGAGAGAGAGAGAGAGAGAGAGAGAGAGAGAGAGAGAGAGAGAGAGAGAGAGAGCATTGTTTGAAATCTTGGTATGCTCTCAACAAAAAATGCAACGTGTTGTTGATGTGGAAATGATCTAAAAGGCAATGATGAAATAGAAAAGAAAAAGAGTATCGAAGAGGAACATTGATCACTTATCTTTACATAGCGCCATTCAAAAGAAAAGAATTCGAGCATTCAAGTATGTTAGATTATAAATTATTTATTTCATTTGTATGTTTGTATTTAATTTTTGTTTGTTTATTTGTATTATTATAGACTAAATGTCATATGGCTTTGATATGTGTGTTGCAGATCATGCTTGGTAGCAAAGGACTATTTCAAAGATTGATCATGATTGGAGAATCTTTAAGTCATGTTCTCCTAAAAAAGTCAGCAAAAGCAATGATGAGAAATGATTGATTTGAAAAAATGAAAAATGAGATTGCACAAATAGTTTTGAGTAAGATTCAAACTTATTTGGATGCAAATGTGATACAAGGTGCATGTGATCAGGCTGGAATTAGCAGAATTGCTTATTCCACATTTTTTAGAATAATACAAGAAGCATTCTCTCAAGTGAAGATTAAGAAAATGTATCTTCCTCGTCCATATTGAGTACGATTAGCAAAAATTATTCCAATGAGGGAATGTTTAAATTTGTTGGCCAACCATTTCAAATAAATGATTTATACAAATTTGAGAGTAGTGAACTTAAATACAACGATTGCAATAATATTTTCCTTGATGTCAATGTCTTAAAATACATTATTTGATTCTATGAACTACATGAACATCAAACAAATGGAAAGTTGATTATTGTAGTGAAACTAGACGAATATGAAATCATCAAAGTTCAAAAGCTAGAATGGGTGAGTGTCACTTTGATGAACAAAATATCATATACCAATGATAGCACATTTAGCTTTCAATCGGAAAATCACATCTGGTGGATAGTTGCATTCCAGGTACATTTGACTTATTTCTATTTAATTTGTCCTTTCTATTTTTTAATACATGATTTATGCAAAATACATTACTTGCTTTTCTATAGGTTTTGAAAGGGGATCATAAAATTCTCTCATGAATATTTTTGTGTACAAATTATGGCGAAATTATAAAGGGACATTTGGGGGCTCAAAAACTTACAGTGGAAAATCATGGATGTTTTCAAATTCAATGGCACCTTTCAATTGAAGTTCTTCTATCCAAGATCTTTTCGAGTTCAAGATAAGATACACCCGATGATTCATCCAACAGGTCCAACTGATCTCCAAATCCAAGATGCTCTCCTTCACGCAAACTCTTTTTGAGACAACTTACGTGAAATACGAGGTGCACTTGCGATCCTTTAGGGAGTTTCAATTGGTAAGCTAAGGATCCGATCTTTTTCAAGATCTAAAACGATCCTCTATATCTAGGGGACAACTTATAATGCTTGTCGGTATGCATTACACTTGAATCCTTCGGGATTCTCAAATATACCCAGTCTCCCACTTGGAAGTCTCTCGGTAATCTTTTCAGATTTGCATAATGTATGTCCCTATCCTGGGCACTCTAGACATTTTCATGTGCAATTCGTAGCATTTCCTACATATCGTGTAGGAAATCCGCTACTTTCTGAAACTTGATCATCCGAGTCTCAACCGCGATGGGTGACCTAGGCTCAAAACCGTACATAAGCATGAACGGGCTATAACTGGTAGCCAAATGCTTACTACTATTATAGGCAAATTCGATCAATGAAAGATACTTCTCCCAATCATATTGCCGTCTGAAAACATATGCCCGAAGAATTTGTTCCATCGTCTGATTTGTTCATTCCGTCTATCCATCCGTCTCAGGATGATCAAAAGAACCCAAGCTCAGTGTCATCTCTAGTTTAGAAAACACGGCCGACCAAAAGTGACCGATGAATTTTGGATCACGATCGCTCACAACATCACTTGGTAATTGTAAAGCCTAAACATACGCTCTACAAATATCTGACCTAAATCAGAAGCCTTCGCGGTGGTCTTTACCAAAATAACCGTAGCCAATTTGGTAAGACGGTCGACCACAACCCAAATTGCATCATGCTGTTTATTCGTCCGTGGTAACCCAACCATAAAATTCATGGAAATACTGTCCCATCTCTTATCAGGGATATCCAATGGATGCAACAAACCGTCAGCCTTATGGCGTTCAACTTTATTCAAATAGCATTGGTCACACTTGACCACATAAGATTCTATAAAGGGCTTAAGTTCTGGCCAATAAAAATCCCTTCATACCAAATCCAATGTACGATGTATGTCGGGATGTCTTGCGCATGGTGAGTCATGACATTCATAAAGAATTTTATTCTTAACAACATCCACATCAGGCACACAAACCTTCCCTTTCTTGAAGAAAAGTCCATTTCAGATAGAAAAATCATCAATACCCTTTATATCCTCCCCCCAGACTAATCACCATGAACATCAGTCCCGCTTGACGCAACTGCTAGAACCCTATTCCAGATTGGTCGAAAATGTGGATCTTTCTCATAAAGACCTCTCAGGGAGAGATAAAATTTTGTACTGATCTCAGTGAAGGAAAGTTTGTTCACTTCACCAATTCGACTAAGTGCATCAGCCACCTAATTAGATGAGCCTTTAATATACCGCACTTCAAAGTCAAATTCTTGCATGAGCTCTGCCCATCTGGCCTTACGACCTCGCAAATCATTTTGATTATAGAAATCCTTTAAAGGTTGATGATCCGTATTAACCATGAATTTATTAACGTATGGCTAATGCCTCCATGATTTCAATGCATGGATCATTGCAAAAAGCTCTTTTTCCTGAGTGGTGTACCTGACCTGCGCATCGGTTAGTTTCTTACTCTCAAAGGCAATGGGCTGGCCCTCCTGTAAGAGAACAGCTCCAATAGCCGTATTACTCGCATTAGTGTTAATGACGAACGACAAATCTGAATCCGCTATTCTCAAAACTAGAGCTGAGGCAATTAGAAGCTTGAGTTTGCGAAAACTCTCATCTAATTTTTCATTCCATCTGATGGGAGGACTTGGTCTACCTTTGCGGCTTTTCACTCCTTTCAACATACTGTTGAGAGGTGCAGCAATCTTCGAGTACTCCTCTACAAATCTATGGAAAAACACAGTGAAATCTAAGAACGACTTAAGTTCACGCACCATTTTAGAGACTGGCCATTCCACTATTGTCTTCACCTTTTCTTCGTCAATTTTGATCCTAAAGGAGGTAATCTTATGACCTAGGTAAAGAAGTTCCTCCTTAAAGAATTCGCACTTTGATTCTTTCGTATAAAGCTTCTCTTGTCTTAAGATACATAAGACAGTACGGGGATGCTTAGCATGCTCTTTGAATGTTCTGTTATAGATTAGAATATCGTCTAGAAACACTACTACAAACTTTCCCAAATATGGATGAAATAGATCGTTCATCATTTGCTAGAAAGTAGCCGGAGCATTCGTCAAACCAAAAGGCAAAACAAGAAACTCAAAACCTGGTCCTAAAACCAGTTTTAGATATATCTTTCGAATGTATCCTAATCTGATGGTATCTCGTATGTAGATTGATAGTGCATTGACACAGTTCAACTCCGAACCTTGTTGAAGCATTCAGATGATTAACTTACTTTACTATCATTGTGAAATCGAGTATTTTGTGAGAGACAGAATGAGAGGGGATGTAGATTCTCCGAGTCATTTTGCAGGGTATGCTTAACTGTCGAGTCATGAATGCAGATTACATGATGAGAATTCTGTGACTTAGTCAGGTTGTGTGTGTAGTTGACTGTTTGGTCACTCAAACCAACAATGGTCATGCATAGCTGTTGCATGGGAGAGAACTGGTACCAATAATCTATCAAAAATTGGTGAAATCATTGTTTAATATTGGAAGAGTTGGCAAAAGGAGAAACAGAGGATAAGGCAAGCATGGAACCATCAGCAAGTAGCAAAGCCTGACGAGAATGAGGAGGGGAGCCTGGAGGAGGAGTGACAGAAGAAGTTGGTCGTTTGTTGCTAAGAGGACGAAGACGAGAGATGTTTGAAGCCATACAAAGCGGTCGTTGTGACCTCCTCACCAACGGTATTTTTTTTTTTCTTCTCATGGGTATGTATGGTTATCCTCTATTACAAAAGAACGTCCAAGACCAGCAAAGCCAATAATTCAACAAGGGAGTGTGGTAAGCCACATGGGCCCTGCCTACAATTTGCATAGGTTTTGTTGTATGCTATGCAACAAGGCTTCATCTTCATGATAACAAAATTTGAGATTTATTTTTGTAAATAAGGTCAATATTGCATACAAAACACTAGACAAACCTCGAAAAATAAATAAAAATATAATAAACTTGAAAAGAAAACCTTCTGTCATATTGAAATTCATTTAGGGATGCACATTCACATTGATGACTAGCATTGTTTCTTGTAAGTACCAATGCCCAGTTAACAGTTCAACTATTGAAAAGTCTTGCATTTTGCTTTTAAATTTGTGTCAAACTTGTATTTTAACTCTTCAATTGTAGCATTGTGACCTTTATCCAAGGTTGATCAAAAGACGTTTAAGAGCGCTCACTACTATGTAATTAATTATGTAGGACTTTCACCCATGACACTTTCACTCAACATGACTTAAAGGCTCTCACCATGTTACATTGTAATATTTATGATATGGATTTTTGCATGACACTTAATAGGTGTACCTGTCATATGGATGTGGGTAGTGATTTATGGAATTCTAAAAGCTTGTTGGAAAGGCATAAGGAGTTCAACCTTTGGAGCTCTTAAAATTCTATGTATGAAGGAAAGATTGTTTCTCCCATAAATTGGTTAACATAATTGCTTTCTTAGGAGGAATAATGTGGCTTAGGTTAAGACTCTAGGTCCCTTGATCATGGTATATATATATATTTCAAAATAACTATGAAAATGTTTGTGGATGCTAGCACTTTTGATTTTCATCTAAGCTACGATTTATAATCAAATTTTAAATAATCTACTAGTTTAAAAATATGTCAACAATATCTTATTTGAAGGTGATGAAAATTTACCTTCTTTGATGGTTATTATAGAGGGCCTGCAAAACCACTACAATTTCAACCTCAAGCAACATGCGAGAGTAATAGATTTGGTGATTCATCTGGCCTTATTCTTAAATATAAGCTATTTAAAAATAGGCTACTAATATCGAAAATCAGTATGGTAGTAGGACTTATGAAATTTCATTGCATTTGTAAGATTATATTTTTTACTGTAGTTAGTAGGCTACGTTTATCTTGAGAAAGGTCTTCTTTTGCTGATTATTTCTGTTTTAAGTTCTAGTGCAAGATATACTCAAGCATGTAGAGAACTTAATGGAAAACAAGTGAAGATGTAGATGTTTTCTTGCAAACTAAAAATTCAACACAATAGTTTATTGTTCATTCCTAAACCTAGTGGAATTCCAACATTAAACCTAGAAGGTGATGACAAAATGAGCCAACATGCCACATTCTTGGTGAATTCAAATTGAGGTGCCCTAATACCACCATTTTATAGCATGCACTTACAATTCGTTTGTTTATTGTCTCATTTAACTCAAAGCTGACAACAAAGTGCTCTCAAAGTTGTACAATTTCTGGAAGATACAAACTTGTTGGTGGAAAACTAGTCACACGTACGCACAACAACTTATATCTTGACATAACTATGTGCTTCTTCATAGCAATGCTAGGGAAAGCCAATTTAGAAGTTTTCACCTAACAAACCATCTGCTACATTTCCCTATAAGAGTATGTTGGATTCAACATTACAAAAAAGTACAATCAGCCTATTTGGTAGAACATCAATACAATAACACTAGTGCAAAATTAACAAGCAGAAAAGAATCATGAAAATGAAAGATTTCTTAGGAAAATTATTGCATGGCCTCCCTTTATAGGCAGTGCTTCAAATGTAGTAGAGCTAAGACAAGAATATTTTTATAAGATTGTGAATGAAGTACATAATAATGAACGCAACCTGAAGGTGCAAGAATAGGCAAAACCAACGTGAATGCTAGCAAAAAAAATAAAAAATAAAAAATAAAAAATTCTTACATGCTTTGCTAAAGAGGTTGCATCTACTTTGCCAAGAGATTTAGACTAGCATTAAAGGTTGATTGTAGGCATAACACTTCCAAGGTTTATTGTTATCGGCTCAACATTGACTGGAAAGGATGGTTCAAATTCACAACAAGTATACATCTCTAGTATCAAGTTCAAACACCCCCTATCATCTAACGTGTGGGCCTAAATCCCTACATTTACATTTTAAAACTATTTCAAAAAGGCCTAGAATTTTTGACAAGAGTAGAAATCAGATTTCTAAGTTCCATTCTAGTTACCATTGCCCGATGATTAGGAAAAACTTTTCCTACAGTGTTTCAACCTGTGATTCTTACCTTTCATGTGTCACACCCTAAGGCACTTTCCCTACTACTAGGAACTAGATATAAGCATAGTTATACAAAAATACATTCCCCTACTACATTTCCCGATTGAGGATATGGGAAACGTATCCCCATAACAAAAGACATATCATTTCTTCAAAGCCAAGTTTGACCATTTTTAGCAATTTCTAGGAGTCTTGTTGATTTCATTTCAACAATTTCTATACCCTAATATGTAAATCACTTTTCCCCTTCATATCTCCCTCTCTTCCACATACACTATTGTAACCCCACACTAGTTTGCTTATGTGATGACATGAGCTTCCCCCATTCCCAATATCCTGCTTCTCGAGTATCAATTCCTCTTCCCCATTCCCCAGGTGGTCCTCACTTCCTGGGTGGAAAATGTTTCCCAAAACGATGAGTATAACTCAGAAAGAACACTTGAAACTTTTCTATGATTTCCAATTACCTACAAGAGTATTGGAGAATGATTGGATGAGAAAGAATAGCCTACTTGATCATTAACTCCATCTCTAGTAGCCATTCCGTAGCTTTACCTACTAATCAAGCATCAGTTGAAAGTAACAAAAACATGCTACAGCCAATCAATGACATCACGTCATGAAAGTTCTCATCAGAGTACAATTGAGCCACCAAGCTGACACTGGGTGATTTCATACTGTGTGCATGGTATGCCTACCTTTGAAGTCATTCACTACAACCTCACCTGTTTGGAAGCAATAGTCCACACTTGACATTCCATCTTCTGGATCTTTTTTAACAATCATACCTAAGCTGCATTAATTATCTACTTTGTGAACGTTGAACCTCGGCTCCTAAATTAACAGCTTGTAGAATAGCAATTACGGCTTTCCAGTAGCTGGCCTGCAGCATAAAAAGGCACATACACTTGTCCTTAGTAGCAGACGATTTACACCGAGCGCCAGTGATCTTATCCTTGTCATTTAGAAACAACAAGAGCGATGCTACTTTTCTCCTTACATTCATGCCAAAAAGTCTTTGCCATTCGTTTTCTCAAATAATAGAATTCTCTAAGAGGTTGCATCATAATTGCGTGCCAAACAACAAACAACAAACTAACAGTAGCATAACTTTTCATCATGATGTTAGAATGAGAGTTTAAAATAATCGTAAGTCATAAATAAACCTCACAAACTTTGTTTTCTTTCCAAAACGCATTAAATTGGTATTTGAATTACTGATGACTATGTGCTCTGAATCTGCTCTGAATGTGAGCAAAGGAGGCTGCAATGATGGCCAGGGGATAAGCCTCTCTAGATCTACTCGGAACATTTCCAAATGAGTAATTTGCATTCAAAGATGGTCGAAGGACCGGCCTTTCCACCACGGTGCCCCGATGCTCTTGAATATTTGAGTCTGCTCTGAATGCCAGCATATTTGGATCTGAGCACACTTGAATCTGCTCTAGATGTACTCACAAACAGCACCCCTCTGATCAACATAATCCAAACGTCTTATATCAAGCTTACAGAATGTAAACGAGCTCCCAGCTGGTTTTGAACAATGTCCATACCGACTTCCACTTCATGTTCCAAAAAACCCGGGGCTCAAGTAGGCAACTGCATGAGACCGCATCTTTCGCTTAAATTTTCACAAACACATCCCATAAAATAAAAGAAAAAAGGGTTGAAGGAAGGATGATACAAAGCCAACTGAGAGAGAGTATGTTCCTATGAATTTTGAAACTTGCATAAAAGACTAGCAATGCCTGAAAGTACACTTCTATGATTCAAAACAATTATTCAGTTGTGCATCGAGTATTGAGCTTATTCAAACTTGATATCGTGTGCTGTGCTTACAGGCCAAGAACGGAAATCAGAGACAGAATATTGAAGCGTGGTATTTTCACCTTGAGCAGAGAGCTGGCAGAAAATATTACAGTTGTGGATGGATGGTTTAGTTGAGTGCGAAAATGGCCGTGGAATAGAAAAGCGAAGGAAACACATTGAAAATGAATGGAACTTGCAAAAAGTGTTTCAGAAGTTGCCAATTTTTGGCTAACATAAACGAATACAAGCGATTTGGACTTTGGAGAACGCTGGCCTATCGCAGATTCACATGCTATCGTTAGGTGGCAATCCAGAATGAGCGCATGCAACAAGCTGGTGTGTGGCAAACGCTTAGCCAAGATAGATTCCAAAAGAGCTGTCATTTGCGTTTCAACGAAATAATTTGAATCTCTCTTTGAGAAGAATTCTAGCTTACCACTGCAACAAACACGATCCATTTTCCAATCTCGCCCCTGCATGACTAACATCAGCATAGAAATACAGTTATTAGCATGGGTACTTCCAGCACTTGCATGTTTTTCTTTCAAACTATAAATCCTTTCTGGGTATGAAACCACAAAAGAACAATACAAAACACCTGATCGTGATCGTCAGAGCATGAAGAGACTAAATCCCTCAAAAACACCGAACACGTCCGTCTCACCCATATACTCTTGCATGCACCGTAAGCGAGCTCAACTCGCTCCGAATGGCAAGAAATGTGGAAGAAGGGAGTCCAATCTAAATAGCATGTGTCCATGCTAGAAGCCACGAACACAACACACGCAATATGCAAAGACAACACATGCAAAATTATCCCTCAAAAAACATTTTAAACATTCTGCCTAAAACTATACAAATGTATTAAAAAAGTCTTCTTGAAATACGTGGCATTTTTATAAATTAGATTGCAGGTATTCTAGTGCTTTTCCTTGGTCACTATTACCTTAATCTTACAAAAAGGGTGTTGGGGAATGATGTGTATTGCAAGCAGGATGTCCATGGCAAGTCCCATTTGCCTTCATTTCATTTCACTTGCACTCCGAGGCTGCAAGCTTCTCAGTTTGGGGCTTTAGTTCCTTGTCTCATTGGGAATTGAAACTCGGTGAGGAGATCCACGAATGTTGTTCTGAAAGTCGAGAGTGACGGATTAGGCGGAGTTTTGGCTGATCAGGAGGATACTATTGAAATTGAACGTGGAGGAGAAGGCAGCCAATTGGAGATTGAAAAGCAGAAGTTGCAGGCAAGGGACCTGGAAGCTTTAGACTCCAAATCCGGAGTCTGAGACCGTGTGGGAAAGTGAAGTCTTGATTGAAGATGTGAAGCTGCTGGCAAGATTCAGGAGTCAGTATAACTTGGTGCAGGTCCTGGAGCTCTCAAGAGGAGCAGATCATCCGTTAGCAGGAGCAAGGGTCCTGCTTTTGGATAGACCAGGAAACATTCAAAGTGTGTATGATCCCTATAAAATTCTAACTAATGCATATTATGATGTATTGGCTTCGTTGCCTCCCATTCTTCCCCAAGGCCCATTGCACACCTTCTTTGTCATTTTTGGCCTGGAATTAAGATTCATGGATGGGAATTGGATCCTGCTGTGATTACTGTTGGGAGAAAATTCTTTTGTTTGTCGGAATTGGAGAAAGAAGTTAGAGTAGATATGGATGGATCCAGATTGGGCTTTGAATATGAAGGTTCGTCACTTGAGAAAGTATATGCTTCAGCTCGTCCAAACGCGGAGACCAGCTCAAATGACTACCTCTGGAAAGCTCCCTTCATGGGCATTCATGCAGTAGAGGAAGAAAGGCATGAACTCCCTGTCCTTCAAAAGGGCAAGCTGACTGTCCACATAGGAGATGCTTTAGGTCCAGAGGCCATGGTGGATGGTGGATTTGCAGGCATCATTGTCGACCTTTTCTCGAAAGGAGCAGTTCTTCCATCTCTTCAGCAGACAGAGACATGGGAGAGGATGAAGCAGAGGCTGAGACCTGGTGGCCGAATTATGGTGAATTGTGGGGGATCATGTGTGGAATCTGAAAGCAAAAAGGATGGCGGGATCACAATGGAGGAGACTATAGCTACATTGGCAAGGGTATTTCCTGGGCAGCTCTCTAAAAGGGTTATTCGATTCAATGGAGACAATTGCATAGCCTTAACAGGCCCTATTCCTGATTTGAGAGCGTGGATGAGAAGCCTCCAAAAGCCATTGTTACGTGGAGTTTTTGATTGGGAAACAGTTGAATGATATTCTCTGAAAGACAGATCTCTCTAGAATGAGAGTTCAGGGTTCAGAAAAGACCTTGCTTTATATGCTGTAATTTCACCATTCTTCCAAGGAAGTGGGCTATCAAGATGTAAATAGCCACATGGGTCAGTTAGCTTGACTGGATCTGGTGTCAATCTTCCCTGCATAATTTCTGTTTATTTTGGACATAGGAAACTTAAAATATCAATCAATAGCAATAGAACATACCGTTCTAGTCCCTGAAGCATTAAATTGTATGTAGTGGTTACATAAAGAATGGTTTTAATGCTAATCCAATTCCAATAGTATCTCAAGGACTCAAGTATTTACCTCTCTTATAGGGAGATCAATTACATGCCATATCCTGCATTCATGTGCCTAGTGTAAAGTATGATCTATTTCGAATGTTGCTTGTGGTGTTCACAAGCAATTTTTTTGAGGTATATGTCATGTTATCATCATCGCCATTATGATGTAATGATTGTAAAGAGTCTCGTTGAAGAGAAATGGAAATTCTAGCTGTTCTTGTGTAGGGTGTAGATGAATGCAAAAGTTTGAAATAGCTGCTTCAATCTGGATAGATATTTGTATATAATCAGTTGGACAATTTTTTGATGATCCAAAAGGATAGGTTTTCCTCCTTATATCTTGACTTAACTAGAGCCCTAAAAGCCCATCTCCAATTATGCTTAATGGCAACCTTCCCCCTCCCTTTCTCTCTTTGTTGTACAACTATTGGGATTTGGGATGGCCCTACCACCTGCTTGCCTTTTCTTTTGCTATTTGAGAGCCATGGTCATTCACTCTTTATAATGCTTGTGTCTCCACGCTTTAAACCCTTGGTCACTAGCTTGATTCCTACCATGCACCAACTATATGATGATTATTGTACCCCTTTTTTCCAACAAGGGAATTGTTTTACAATGTTTCTTTCCATAATCGACAAATTGTGCGCCTATTTTTCTTCTTTCATGAATCTTAAGAAGTCTCGAATCCTTTTGAGTTGTCACGTTGATGAGCCTAGTTGGACTATTATCATGCCTCGTGGTATTTCAAGCAAATTGTTAGGTGTTATTTTCAGTGTTTAACACAGTCTCAATCAAGCATCATAAGGGCTGATCAAATATGTTAATTGAAAATGTTCTAAAATACATCATTCGATTCTATAAACTAGACGAACATCAAGTAAATGGAAAGATTATTATTGTAATGAAATTAGATGAATCCGAAATCATCAAAGGTCAAAAATTGGAACGAGTGAGTGTTTTGCTGAACAAAATTTCAGATATTGATGACCAAACGTTTAGTGTTCAATTGAAAAATTATGTATGGTGGTTGGCTGCATTCCAGGTATACTTTTCAATTTTCAATTTTCTTTTTAAGTATCGTTATCAACATTGAATACATTGCCTTGTTTTATTAACATGTTATGCATTACTTGCTTCTCTACAGGTCTTGAAAGAGGACAATAAAATACTTTCATGATATTTTCAAGGAACAACTTATGGCGAGATTATAAAGAGACATTTGGAGGGTAAAAAACTTACTGTCGAAAACCATGGAAGTTTTCAAATTCAATGGCACCTTGCAGCCGACTTGAAAACATTGAAATGTATGTATAATGTCTCTCATGGGGCAACATCAAAGCATCCATGTCTTTATTGCATGAAGGATTGCTACAATATGAATTTGGGACGACCAAAAACATGAGAAGTAGAGGATCCAAATATGAAATGCGTGCTGCCAATTCCATTAAAATATGTTCACATATGCACATTGCATGCTGAGGTTCGTATTATTGAAAAACTTATTTCTCTGTATATTCTCCTTACATGGAATTAAAAAACGGAGTCTGTGGCTAACACAACTATTAAGAGGTTGGAAGAAGTTTTTTCAAAGGCAGGGCTACATAACGGGAATGTTGTCTCCAGAAAAAAAATGTTCCTAATAAGCCATCGATTGGAGGTGCTAAAGCAAGAAGATTCTTATCCAATCACAAATGCAAAGAATCTAGTGTCACGAATTTGGAAAGAAACTGCTTAAGCCACATGAGCACTGGAAGTAAGTAATCGAGTGGAAAAGGGACACCATGTAAAACAACTTAAACAAACTCATAGGTGATATCAGGAAAGAAAACATATTATTAGAAGATATGAGGACTTTGCAAAATCATTGCATCACATTTGTAAAATCTGTGCATGATTGTTGGGAAAAAGACAACATTACAAATTACATGGTACTGATCTATTTCATTATATGGTATTTATCTCATTCATGATTATATATTTTTTCTACTAATGTTACTTATTTTAACTCTTGTTTACAACACATCTTTTTTCATCATGCAACTTATTTTGCAAAGGAATATGAGAGCTTAAGTATCTAGTCATCACAAGGCATGGAAAACATACATTAGCAAGCAAGAGACACATTTCATAGAGCTACAAATCATGTTGGGCATAATTCAAAAAATAAATATTTAGTACAACTATTTCAGTGGTTTTACAGACGATCACAATTTAACTATCAAGCTAAGAACTTGCCAAACATTCAAATTCATCAGAAAAGAGAGACCCTTTTGATACATTGGAAAACATGTATGTATATATCTATATATATATAAATATATTTTAAAGAGAGAGTGTAAAGGTTGCCGTAACCCTGTGCCACCAAAAATGTCACACTCTACCCGCAAAAAATGTCACGCATTTACAAAGGCAAAAGCTAAAATGTCATGCTAATTTTTTTTTTTACACACACACACAATTACATTTCAAATTTTATATCCCCCGCGCGCGTGCTCTGCTGATCCATGGTCGCGAGAGAGAGAGAGAGAGAGAGAGAGAGAGAGAGAGAGAGAGAGAGAGAGAGAGAGAGAGAGAGAGAGAGAGAGCGTGTAAGTGTGTGAGTAGATTATTTGAAACAGAGAAAGACAGCAGATCTGCAGGATGCACTTTGTGTTGATTCATGGTCTTGGACATGGCTCTTCTACAAAAATCAGGCCACCGAGCCGCAACTGTGGATTTGACCAGTGAATATGATCAACCCCTTTTGGAATTGCTGGAATCCCTAGACAACACAGAGAAGGTCACAAAGTGGATAATCCACTGAAATGATATGATTGATTTTATTTTTCAGCTCTTTGGCAAAACAAATTATCATGTTGTGTTGGTTTTGGTTTTTAAGTTATTCTGATGGGCCACAACGCAGGAGGTTATATATATATATATATATATATATATATATATATATATATAGATAATCTATTTTAATTTTAATTCTCATCATTTTCAAGTTTGAAATGCATGGCATTGTCATGAAGGAACAATCTTCTTTCATATGGATCTAAAAACTGTTTTTTTTTCTTTTGCTCATGTCTATATATCTAGAATAAAGGGCCATTAACAGAGTCTCAATTAATTTTGGACTTTCTCAAAATCCATTTTAAAAAATAGACAAGAGAATTTCAAGATAAAATACTTAAAACTTTGACAATGTTTGATACTTGTTTTACGATATATATATATATATATATATATATGTGTGTGTGTGTGTGTGTGTGTGTGTGTGTGTGTGTGTGTGTGTGTGTGTGACTCTAGCACATAGATTCCTTGACAATGTTTTGAAGCACTGGTAAAAAAAAAATGCTTTCTTGCTTCTCAATGTCTTACAAAAGCAACTAAACATTTGATCAATTTGATCTTCGATGTGGCCCACCAACAAAAATCTTATTTTTATTTTTTTTATATTTTTTGTCTCTACTAGCATGGACAAGTATGCCAAGACAGTTTGGTTTTTTATTTTTCCTAGCAATGTTGTCTAACTGCAAATAAAGTATTTCCAGAAAATTTTCACCAAATTCTCAGATTATCTTGTGTACAATGGTGATCGTCAAATTTGGATCATTTCGAACATTGAGAAAATTAAAAAAGACCTTGGACTTCAAAGTGCCATTAAACACAAGTGCTCCAACAAGATGAACATGAATAAAATCTGTCTTGTGGGCACTTTGACAAAATGGGACAACATTGTTTTCCTCTGATCCATGCCATCAGTAACCAGGCCCAGATATTTTTTGTCTTTCAACTGTTTGTTGATCTCTGTGCACTTGCAGGGCTTTTGCAGCATCCAATGAAAATACAATGAAAATATTTAATAGAATAAAAATATCATAATGTTATTGAAATATATTGTAACTTCATTTCAAAACAAAAAGTATTAAAATCAATGACAACCCTGATTAATTTTTATCTTTCTCATAATTGGTCTTTGCAAGTTGTTTTGCAGATTTTAACAACCCACAAGTGAAGCATACTGTCATTCGTGATTTTCTGGAAATCTTTACCGGTCCAAAATCTCTTTTCCAAGTTGTAAGAAAATATGAGTAACTCAAATAAGGACCATTTTTTGTTTTGGCCAAATCTTTGTACATAAAAAATATTTCTAATTTTGTAAAATTATCTGGTAAGTGAGTTTTCGCACAACCGACTGATTTTCGACATGGTATCAGAGCGGGCATCCAAGTAATCTGCTTCTCATTATAAAAACATAGACCTTTATATGCAAGTTGTAGAAAACAAAAATTTGACGTTTTTTTCCTTTTTTATGCATGCATGCTCACGTTTCTTATCTTTTTTGTGCATGTATCCGTAGGCTCTCATTTGCATGATGCGCCAACATCATCACCACCAACAATAAATATTAAAGATTATCTATTTGCATTCCCGAAATAATTTCATATATTTTTTCTATTGTTGCCATAACTCTACTCATGCACACACTTTTAATCAAAGTCCAATCTTTGAGGCAAGAAAAGTAAATGCCACAATTCCAAGACAATTGCATCTATCCCTGGGCTCTTAACTGCATGATGCGCCAAATCATCACCACCAACAATAAATATTAAAGATTATCTATTTGCATTTCAGAAATCGTTTCATATGCCATAACTCTACTCATGCACACACTTTTAATCAAAGTTCCGTCGTTGAAGAAAAGTAAATGCTAACCATTAATGCCACAATTCCAAGACAATCAGGGTTTGAAAGTAGCCAATGAACTTCCATCCAATCTTATACAATCACACCTTTTATTAAAAAAATTATGACAATGCCTTTGTGGTATATCACAACTTTTTTTTTTTATTAAATTCATTATGAACCAAGTCCAATATTTAATGGAGCCTAATTCCAAATCTTGAAATTTATAACCTAAATTTAATTTTCAAGAAATCATTTAACTATTCATTTCTCTAAAAAAATAAAAAAACCTAAAGCTAAAGTTGGGTATTTATTCTTTAATAGTGATATAAGATTTGGAAGAAATTAGGTTTTTATTTATTGGTAGGTGAATTAAAATTTTTATATAGATCTGGACAACCTAGTGTGACCGTTGGATATTTCGGCATTTGAGATTTTTGGCTTATGTCGAGTGGACACGTGGCAATTGAGCACGCGGGTGGCATCCAAGTGGGCGCCATAGAAAAATTAATGTATGTAAAATTCAACCCCCTATCCCCTTCAAACCATTTTAGCTCCCCTTTTTATTTTTACCATTTTGCCCTATTTTTATTTTTATTTTTATTTTTATTAATATTTTTTTATCTTATTTTTGGCCAGTGAGAGAGAGTCCGGACGATGGTTGATGATATGGCAGACAATTACGTGAATGAATGGCGATGGCGATGGCGAGCGATGCAGTAAGATTTAAGTGAGCATTCTGTGATTCTTCATCGCCAGCTCGAAGGTGGAGGAGCGATCGCATTCTTCTCTGGTAATGCAACCATCGCTTTTGTGAGAAAGAGACGTTGAGGAAGCTCAGCTGATTGTTCTTACGAAGAAGCATTTCGAGCTACATTAACGGATGCAGTGCCGGGTAGATGATGCGCAAGGGTGTTGTTGCAGACTGAGCTGGGAGCATTGATCGTAGTGATTTGTGTACAGGTTTGGATACGCTGGAGCTAGTTTCTGGATGTGCATTGTGGGCTGTGCTGAAGGTGGTTTTCAGAAGATATCCGTGGTTGCTTTGGAATGAAGGAATGAAAAGCGGACGAAGCCTGTGGCAGTGATCGATTGTGTCTCATGTGCTTTTAAGGCGGACGAGCTGCCAAGGTATTAAGTCATCAGAATGCTGTGGAATTTGCGCTCATTTTACAGCTTTCGCCAGAAGATTTAGGCAATTCCGGAATTGAGTTCGCAATGCTTTAACAGTTTTCGCCTGATGAGTTATGCAGTATTTGAATTTTATGATCACCAATTTCGTTGTTTACGAACATTGTTGCGTTTTTTCCCAGATTGCAGAGCCCATATGGTAGCAACAAATTCTGTGTTGCTCTAAGCTCTGTAGGACTTGATATCGGAAGGCAATCAAATGTTTGGGGAGATTCGCATATCCGGTATGATGAACCACCTACGGCTTAAAAATCTGATTCTTCGAAAGTCTTCTAAAAATGACAATAACGGCAACGGTCCCGTTAGAAATGGAACATCGAGTGGGAGAGCCAAGAGCTTAGATACAGGAGCTGAATCGCTTGCTGCTAGCGGTGATCGTCGGGGATTTTTACCAGGGCCAGCAGCTTCTCAGTCAGATATATCAAATCCCATGCCTTTGGCTAGAAATTCAATCTCTGTGTCAGTTACATCGGGTGGAGTTGCAGTCTCAAATGTGGAGCCATATCTTTCTCCTTCCTCTGCTTACAACTTTTTTTTCGAGTCCTTACCGTCTTTGAGAGATGTGCCTAGTCCTGAAAGGCATGATCTTGTAGTGAGGAAACTTGGTCTTTGCTGCTACGTCTTTGACTTCACGGATCCGGCCAAAAACGTTCGAGAGAAGGAGATTAAACGCCAGACTCTGCTAGAACTGGTAGACTACGTCACCTCTGCAACAGGAAAATTCACTGAATCCACTATAGATCACGTCACAAAAATGGTGTCAGTCAATCTCTTTCGCGCATTTCCTCCATCATATCGCACCAATTGTTTAGATTCTTTTGATGTAGAAGACGAGCATCCATCAACAATGGATCCGGCTTGGCCTCATCTTCAGATTGTCTACGAATTTCTTCTTAGGTTTGTTGTTTCGCCAGAGACAGAACCTAAGATTGCAAAGAGATATATGAACCAGTCTTTCTTGCTCAAGCTATTGAACTTATTTGACTCAGAGGAGCCAAGGGAAAGAGAGTATCTCAAGACCATTCTTCACCGTGTATACGGCAAGTTCATGGTTTACCGTCCGTTCATACGCAAAGCCATCAACAACATTTTTTTGGAGTTCATTTTTGAGACGGAGAAGCATAATGGCATTGCCGAGCTTCTGGAGATTTTGGGGAGTATCATAGATGGGTTTGCAGTGCCTCTTAAGGAAGAGCACAAGCTTTTCCTAGTGACAGCATTGATCCCCTTACACAAACCAAAGTCTGTGGCAATGTACCATCAGCAGCTGTCTTATTGTATCGCTCAGTTCATAGAAAAAGATTCCAAACTAGCAGACGTTGTTATTCGTGGTTTATTAAAGTACTGGCCCATGACAAACAGCCAAAAAGAAGTTCTTTTTTTAGGAGAATTGGGAGAAGTATTGGCAGATACTCAGGCTGCGGAGTTCCAAAAATGCATTGCTCCCCTCTTCATACAAATTTCACGTTGTTTGAAAAGTGCAAACTTCCAGGTGAGTTTTGTTGATTTTAATTATACTTTCTACACTTTTACTTTAAATGGCATCTAGCTTTTGGCACACATTTTGACACTTTGGCGACTTTTTGATGATAAAAGTGTTCAATCTGTATAGTTCTGTACAACCAAAAATGCTCTCTCAAACATGGCTGAAGATCAAGGATTGATTTTGCAGTATTTAATTGATCATTTATTGAGACTGTAGTAATTGGTGATCATCGACAAATTTGAATTCATTCAGAACATACTATTCTAGAATGCCTAAGCACACAGATTAGGAGCAGTAGCAATTTTCAAAATCTAGGGAATTCCATTGTACATACAACCTTAGCAGGCTGGAGGGTCGAAGTTGCGACTTCAATAATCAAGATCAAGAACTAAAGAATGTTTAGACATATTAGCAATGGATGTATGATTCAAATGCCCAAGTCTATAATGCCAAATCAATTCTTCTGTGATCAAAACTGAGTTGTTTAAAGCACGGGCAGTCACAAAGTAACAATGAGTAAGCCTATATAGATAGCCTTGCCTTTTTCCAAGTGCAAGGACTCTATTTGTCTTATCAAGAATTTTACATGAGTCTGAACCAAACTCTACCCTAAGTCCTAAATCAGTGATCCTGCTAACAGAAAGCAGGTTTGTAGTAACATTTGGGACATACAAAACTTTTGAAATGATGAGTTTGTATTCACCACTCTGAAAACTCAGCTTGACAATATATTCAATAATGTGTGTTTTGTCTCCAAGGTGAAGAATTTTCTGCAAAGTTTCCTTCCTATTCAAAATCGGTCGAATCAAAATCAACTGAATCGGCCTATTCGACCTTTTTCAATTCAGTCCTAGGGTTTTCAAATCAACAAATCGGTTTTAGGGTTTCAAAACTCAAATTTTTTAGATATGTCTAGAATTTAGAATGATAATAGATATCATGATTGAATTATAAGCATTAAAGATTCCAACTTCCATATATATTAGGCTTTTATCCCAACCAAGCATCCAATTCAGAGATTCGAATGGTCGAATCTCAAGAAAATTTGATTTCGGAGATTCAAAAATTCCAAATTCCAAGAAAATCTGATTCGGATATTCAAATTGGCTGAATCAGATTCGAATCAGAACCGCTATTCAATCAGCATCAAATCGCGATGCAGTGAAACTATGCTTCTTTGTACTGTAGACTGAATAGTCATGGAACCATTCTTGATGGCTTGTCATATGCTACGTAGCTCCAAAATCGAGGAACCATTCTTCATGTTGATGGATATGCATTTTGCTGATCTTCATCATTAAAATTCTCTGATGTTTGCGCTATTGCATTGGCTTGCTGGTCTTCTACTTGTTGTTGTTGAACTTTAGGATTTTGTAGTTCTGGATCTCGTGATTTGTTCTCTTGCAATATTTGTAGAACATCTTCTTCTTGTTCTAAGCAAGTTGTTGATTTCGATTCTATGTGGGCTTTTGTGACTGCTTCTGATTTGTGTCTGCTTGCTTGACTGCCTTCTTCTGTTTCTATTGCTTTGAACTTCTCTTGTAGTACAGAGCATGCGAGTCTTCATTGGAGGATGAGGATGCACTATTCCTACGAATGTCCTACTGCAGTAGCATAGTGATGACTCTGGAGAGCGAAAGTTTTGAGTGGGTCAAAATGACCATTACCCAGTTCTCATATGATGACGATAGGCTAGATAATAAGGTCATTACAACATGAGAGTCCTCAATGAACAAACAAATTGCCACCATCTGCTTGTCTCACCTAAGTACCAACAACTACTCCCTGAGTAATTACCAACCTGTTGGCTCACAAACATAAGATATTGAATCAGCATAATTTGCCATGATGTAGTCCATGCCATCAAGATATGTACCATCTCTTATGATACAATCCATGTCACCTATGTGTAGGTCCAAAGTATCCAAACGTCATCACAAAAAATGAGCACCAAGTAGATGAACATCACAAATGCATCCAATGATGCAAACTCAAGCACCTAAAGCAACTCCCTGAGTACTATCACCAATGGATCCATCATCCAATGATTGTGCTCAACTAACTGATCATAATGATCTAAACATCTGATCCGACAATGCCCATCATGTCTAACAATATTGTGAGATTCATTTTGGCTTCATCCAAACAATTTTTACTTTCCAAAGTGAAATGTTGCAACTTAAATGGTAAAAAAGCATCAAAATCTACATCACAATGAGGACTTCTCAAAGTTTTTACTACCTTCCCTAAGGTATCCAAAAAATCTTTCCTCGAAGAAGTTAGCTCTTTCCGAATGTCTCACAATTTTTTTGGTAGATACTGCTCAATGCTTTGTGATGTTTCACAATACGTAACATCTTCTGCATGCCCATATCCCCCTTTCTAGTAAATTTGTGAGATCTTCCATGGCCCTAGCCAAATGATTCGCACTGTCTCATACTAGATCTACATCCCTGATGATTCAATGATATGGTAAATCAATTTGATTTACCTCAAATTGACAATTGAAGTGTATCTCCCTAATGACAAGCTTGATACAATGCTCTGTAGCTACTATGACTTGATTAAGGTTGACTTAGTAACTACAAATCCTACAAATTTTCACACTTATCACTCTCCAAGGGTCTCCCAAGTGTGAGTACTGGCCTATTCTTCACGTCGAGTATCCAATGCAAGGTTCAGAATAAACATGTCAACACGGGAAATAAATATATACAATTGACAACAATCCAATTACGTGTCATACAAGTCCACCATGAATCTCAACCATGCCAATTTCACTTGAGAGAGAGAGAGAGAGAGAGAGAGAGAGAGAGAGAGAGAGAGAGAGAGAGAGAGAGTACGCATACTTCAAAAGTACATGTCCTTAAAGTTAAACATTTTAACATTCAAAATGAGTCTCTCTCTCTCTCTCTCTCTCTCTCTCTCTCTCTCTCTCTCTCTCTCTCCATAGTGAAAAAGCCCAGATGTAGTCGTCACTTGCCTCCATCAGGGCCCACTTTACACTCCACTCAGCGGACACTTCACACTTACTTTCGCTGATATGTACTTATTCTCCACCTGGCCCGGGTTGTGGGCATTGATACTTTTTCTGTAGTTCTTTTGTTATACCTAGCCCGGGTTGTGCGCTTATTTCACTTCTTCTTGTTCTACTTTCATTCGTAGCTAGTTTATAGCATTTTACGGCCACATCCTCCTATGGATGATGCTCCCACTATTGCTTGCATATTCTCTTTTTGTTCTTATGCACCCACGGGTGCCCCAAAGACGTTAATAAAACTTTTTTTCTTTCTTCCTTTCTCTCTCTCTCTCTCTCTCTCTCTCTCTCTCTCTCTCTCTCTCTCATCTTTTATCAATGTGTTTTTGCAATACACTGCATTTATGCTATCTCGCAACAAAAAGAAAAAAGCTCGTCCAAAATATAGAACATTGTGTTGTAATTTATTTTGCTATGCCATAATTTGTGAACATTTATCGGTGACATTTGGAAGTTATTGAGAGGTGAACAATTATGGGAGCTAGCTAAAGATGTGTCACCCCTATCAAGGCTCCGCATGCGAGCGGCACAACCACCTCTAAAGGGACACCATATATGCAGTTCAACTATGTATCATCGGTTAGCTGTACAAACCGTTCCAAGGGCTTACCCCACACATGGTGAGTTGGTGTATAATTCTTGAGGTGGGATTGCCCACCCAAGTTCGATTGTCTGTGATCCGACACGGGTTGGTAGTACCCAAAAGCATGAACCCAAGACAGGCTGGGGAATAGCTGTAAGGTGAGGAAAAACTCAACCCTAGTACCTACCCTAATGCCCAAAGCAAGAGCACCATACAAAGGAATACAAGGGTATATGCAAAGAGCAGCTAGTGCCTATACAGAAATCCTTTAATTAGCCTTTTATCTGGTTGGGAAATTATGGGAGAAACAGTGAATCATGTGGAAAGCATCTAAAGAACAGGGCTTTGCAGAAGGGAAGCAGCAGAAGGCCTGACGCCATCGTTTGAGACTAAACATATGACAGGCATAGTGTATTGTATCATAAAGTCTCAAAGTTTCAACAGGACTTCACTCACAGTGATCATTTTGGAATGATCTGGCAACTTAGGTTGTTATTTGGTGTAAACAATTTCTTGCAAGTTTGCTAGAACGGGTTAAAATGTAGTCGCTAATGGTCATTTGGACAAGTTCAATCTACTTTCTTGGTCACATTTGGTCCATCATTCTTTGGTCTTTAGTTTGCACCATTCATCTTCAAAATTCATACTTGTTGAATTCTTTTTTCCTATTTGAGATGAAAAATGGGATTGTCAAATTGCATTATTTCCATTATTTTTGAAGTTCTAAATGGCAGAAAAATGGAATTGTTTCGCTATCTGAGCCAATTGGCCTCCAACTGGCACCAACATATGTTTTTTACCACCCGTGACCTCCAAATGTGTTAGCTAGTTCCAAATGTCTCCCTCGAATCAGAAGTCTTCATTTTAGCCAGTATTAGCCTACACACTTACCACTCTCCAAGAGTCTCCCAAGTGTGAGTATTGACTTGTTCTTCACCTCTTGTATCCAATACACAGTTCATCCACTGAAAGTTCCGCTATCTTAGCCAATTGGCCTCCAACTGGCACCAACACATGCGTTTATCACCTGTGACTACCAAATGTGTTAATTGGTTCCAATCTCTCCCTTGAATAAAAAATGTTCATATTAGCCAGTATCAACTTTTGCCTGCACGTTTTGCTCCCATTTGCCTTGATTTCATATTTATTGCTTTTGAATACTCTATACTTTGACAAGAAGCAAGCAGAAGTTATTTCGATTTAATAATGCCACACTTTAACGCCTCGTGGCAAAAAATCCAGCCAAAAAATGCCTCTCATTTGGCCCCACGACACTCAATAGTGAATGTAGCATATTCATAGGTCACCCGTATTTCGATTACTGGAATGGTGATAAAAGTTCTCCGAAATGCATTTCTCTTTGACCAAGGTCAATCCTCTGTCTGCAGCAGGCTTTGCATATCATTTTTCAAAGATCAATTTGGCCCCCATTTGGCCAAATTTGGTGCCTTCTAGCCAAAGATAGCTCCAATGCCAATTCTCCCTTGCAAAATGAACTAAAACTTCAACATGAAATTTTTTTGATGAAGAACTGTGAACTGAAATATTTGGTCCTTTCATTTAAATTTCCAAGTGAAATTTTTTAATGAAGAAACTTCAAATTGGCTCTTTCTACCACTTTGGCCTCCATCCAACAATTAAATTTGATTCTATTGGCTCGCGCTACACCTAGATCTAGCAAACCTTTTCTACAATAGTTGACATGCATCTACGCATTGAAGTTCTTTTCCTCCAGCTGATGGCTTTTGCAAATGCTACGGCCCCTTCCTCGTTCACACCATGCGTCTACAAAATGTCCTGTCACCTCCATCTCTTTCTCTCACCTTTTAGCTATGGCTTCCCTGGAGGCTGATCAACCTTGCTCTCTCCCACCTACAACCTCTTGGAAGCTCCATCACAACATTAGTCCACCCTCCTGTAGCCTTTTACATCATCGAGATTGCTTTCCTACAGTGAAAGATCTAACTCTTTTCCGCTGGAAATTCTAGCTGTCAATTTCCTCCATAGCCTGAGAGGGAACTCCTCCTTGGGCGATGTTTCATGGCTCTAGGTAGCAATCTACAATGCTCAATTCTGTCACTGTAGAGAAACATGTGGGTTTTCGGTATTTGAAACCCTAGCCACCATGGCTAGTTCCTGGAACTACTAAATTCACCTCTCACTGTAAATTGGTTGTCAAAACCACTCAGCCTTCTCCAAGTAGCCAGCTATGGGACATGTGTCTAATAAATTAGTTGAGAGCGGGTCAAGTCCCGATAATTGTATAGAACCACATTTGAATCTTACTTAGATTTGATCTGCTTTTTAACACACACACACACACACACACACACACATTTTTCTGTTTAGGAATGTGTTTTGAATGATGATTGGGGAATTTTTATTAGGGTTTCAAGAATAGTTGTATTTATTTATTTTTGGTTATTTTGGGTATTATTGTTAAACAAAAAAAGCGATTTGGACAACTTGGATCACTTGCATTTCAAAATGTTGTTGTATATGTATCGATTTACAAGTAGCGCTCATCCAAGTTCGATATGGTACATTGAATTGTTCCCAAATATTTTATTGGAGTGTTCAACTTTCATCATGTCACTATTTTGGTTGTTAATAGTGCCTTGTTCATATTACAGCTACCTCCGCTTGACTAGACACTAAAGAAGAACGTTGTGGTATACCACAAAGACATTGCCACAAATTTCCAAATAAAAAGTGTGATTGTCTAAGATTGTATGCAAGCTAATTACCTATTTTTATATCCGAGCTGTCTTGGAACCATGACATCATGGTTGGCATTTCCTTTTCTTACCTCAAAGATTGACCTATGATTCAAAGTGTGTGCATGAGTAGAGGTATGACAACAACAAAAAGCATATATGAAATGATTTTGTGAATGCAATTAGATAATCTTTTTTTGATTATTGTTGTTGGTGATGATGTTGGTGAGTCATGCAAATTGAGAGCCTACTAGCATGCAAGAAAAAAGGAGGGATACAAAATTTTTGCTATTTATTATTTGCATATAAAGCTGCATCTAAAGCGTGGGCATGATGCAAGAAAAAGTGAGGGACATGAATTTTTTGTTATTTATGACTTGCGTATAGAGATGAGTCTAAGGGATCAAGTTCTTGCAATAAAGTCCTTAGCAATGCGCACATACCCTTATGATTTAACACATTGACTTTGACGTTCACTTTTGCGAAAACTCCATTGACTAACTTGAACACATAGTATTGCCTTTTTCCAAGGTAATGCCAAAAGAATTGGGATGAAGCTTTGTTTCTCTTCATTCTTCCACTCTTCGTTGATCAAGAGAGGGGCTTGATGTTCCCAATTTTTTCAAAAAAATTTCTTTCCTGAGGAACATGGCTGCGACCATAGAAATCACGAGATTAGCAAAGGAAACTCTCAGGATTCTAATCTTGCCAGCGTTTAAGAGAAATAGTGAAACAGCACAGATGTAAGAAAAGACTGATCCATGCGGTAATTGTGGTACACTCATAATGTTGAGCTTTGAGTCCTAGAATAGGCAGCCTTTTCACAAATATGTTTCATGCATAGAATTAATGAACCGTTAACGGTTCACCACGGTTCTGAGAACCGTACAGTGAACTGTATGGTTCTTTAAAATTTTTGCCCAGAACCGTGGTGAAACGTACTGAATAATTAATTAATTAATTTTTTTTTGTCCCACCCCCAAAAATAGCCCAAAAAATTGCTAAAAAAATGCCAATTTTTTTTTCAGAAAAAGCAGATTCTCCCTACTTAGATTATTAACTTCAAATGATTTAAGAGAGAGGGAGACAGAGAGAAGGAGACAGAGAGAGAGGGACAAAAACGAGCTTTGAGGGGTTTTGGGGGGAAATTTAGGAAAATTAATTAATTGATTAATTAATTATTTTTTTACATGAACCGTACCACAGTTCAAGGAACCGTGGTACGGTTCCCAGAACCCACGGTTCTGGGAACTGTGGGTTCTATGGTTTCATGTTTGCAAAGAGCTCAGAGAGTCTATACTATTTGTTCTTAGATATATGGATTGAAATCTGCCCATTAATGAATGTATAAATTGTTGTTAGTGGTAAATTGGTGAATCTTGTGATTGTGTCACTTTTATTCTAACAGTTGAATATCTTGCATTCATTGCAGGTGGCAGAGAGAGCACTCTTTCTTTGGAATGATGAGCATACTTTGAGTCTAATTGCACAAAACCGGCACTTGATTTTGCCCATTATATTTAACTCTTTGGAGATGAATACAAACAGGCATTGGAATCCCTCTGTGAAAGGATTGACACTAAATGTACGAAAGATGTTTTGTGGACTTGATCCAGATCTTTATGAAGAATGTCACCGTAAATTTCAGGTTGAAGAACAAGATGCCAAGTTGCTGGAAAAGAAACAGGAAAACCTGTGGAAACGCTTGGAAGTGGTAGCTGCTTCTGGATCTTTAAATTCTGCAGCATTACTGCTAGCTCCAGGGTTGGACAAACTGTTGCTATAGGTTATGGGCCGATAGCCGTGGCTGAGGGTTTAAGGGACAGGACAGATATTTAGTTCGTTCACATGGAATCTTGCATTGTAAAGAAGGGAGAAATATTCCAAAAGAGTTCAATGCTTTTCTTGAGCATGTGGCCTGGCTGGCAATGTGTATATGCAGTTCCTTACAACAGTAGTTACAGAGACAAGGAAAATTTGTTGTACGAAAATCTGTGAAGTCGGGCAGCATCATGAAGGCCATCTTGAAAGGTGGCTGACTTGCATGTGTCCTACGAAATAAATCGAGTGGTTGCTATTGCAAGGCTCGAAACTGAGTCAGCCCATGTATCTTGTTTGTGAGCAGGAAACTAATCTGCTTTTTTATAAAAAGCGAATTCACTGTTAACCATGCGTTAACCTGATAGTGTGGTCAATTCAAGTGGTATGAATATTGAATATATTAAATCACTGTTTACCTTCAAATTCTTTTTCTTGCAATATTTGAGATGCCTGCATATTTTGGGAAATGGCAGATCATAGAACTTTATGGAGCCACATATTGGAACAGAAGCATGAATGCCTGTCCCATAACAATGATTATATCAGTTTGGTGGATGAGAATTTCACAGATTGTCTATAGTAGCTGTAAAGTGTGTCAATGGGTTGCTGCTTGTTGTCAAGGTTATGAGGCATGTGTGGTTTGTTCTTTTGATTGAACGTTTCTAAGTTTTTGAGTAGTCTTTTCTGAATCTGCTTTTTTGAAGGAGTGAAGGCATATGCTTCTAGTCTTGTATGATTACCAAGGGATGTAAAAATGTCATTCTTTATGTTTGAAGTTTGTTTCGTCTTCTTGACATCAACATATAATGTCACACTTTGTTTAGCTTGGAACCCATATAGGTCGTCTTTGGTGTGTTTCATGAGATGATCTTGCAAACATCCTTGGATTTTTCTGGTATAAACGTGAGAAATCAACCGAGATCATTCAAGGATTACTTTCAGAACCAAGATGTGAGCCCGAGTTTTTCAACTATTGACAAATTTGCTTTTGGTTTTATTTGCGATACAGTATGTAGAGTTCAAGAATGGAACTAAAAGTTGCATTGTTCGCTTGAAATTAATGAGAAATGTACAAACATTATAAATTTTGTTGGGTAGACTGTTTTTGAAACACTTTTTGTCAAGAAAGTTTGAAACTAATCATGATCCAAATGATTGGTATGTAGTCCATCTTCGTTTACAAAAAAATCACGTTTGAGTTTCCTTTCAATATGTTACATTTTTTTTCTTAGGCTAATTGGTTTTCAAAAGTCGTCATCTTCTAAATTCTCCAACTCAAATTATATAACAATTCTTGGCCCAATGGGCCAACTTATGACAAAAGAAGCACTCTCTTCTTTTTCTGTTTATTGTCAAAAGATCCACCTTCATCATCCTTGGCACCATTCTATTCTATCTTTTGATATTTCGTGCTTCCCTTGGCTATTAATAGTGCATGATCATCTATTGATTGTTTGAAGATAAAAGTTAGGACTTACCTTCACACCGTTGCTCTCTTGGAGTAGAATGCCATATCGATCTTCAAAATATGGTATTATTTTTCTTGAGGCTAAACCACTAAAAAATGTTTGATACTCTTCAAGATACCTTGTGATATGGACTAGTTCAACATCTCTTATCACCTTGCCAATTGCATGGAGTTATTTCACACTCCCTTGATGTGTGTGAAGAATGCATTGATGTTTTCAAAGTGCTCTAAGAACACATTATTCATCCTAGTTCTCAAGAATAGTATTAGTGATAAATTTGACATATGATATTGCACTTGTAATGCATTTCACACATACCCTTCATGAATGTGAGCTTTAACATGGCCCTTCACTAAAAGATCAATTAAAGAAAGTCTTTGTTGAGTCCAAGATTATCAAAATCCTTTTTACGAGCTTTTGTTGTTGTTGACAAATGTTTGGACGCCCTTCAAAATATCCTTCTCTTGAAGAAATTTTGTCATGTTGAACTTTCAAATAGCGTAAACTGTTACTTCCATTGAGTTGACTAGCTTTGCCAAATACACTTCCATCTCACAACACCGATGTTCAATAAAGCTTATTCATCAAGAATGGAGTGTAATTCCACCCCTTGGTCAGCATAAGATCTTGATAGTCAAATGTTCTTTACAACATCTAAATTTCATATCGGGACCTCCCATGGCTTCTAGGCACTACAATGGTGAAATTCATCATAGTAGTTGATAAATCTCCTATTTGGAACATACTTTCTATCACAAGCTTCTGTACTTGCAGGTACAAGTTTGTATGGTCCTTCATGTGGATCAATTTCCATAAGAGATGCCCAAACTATGGCCAAAAGTCCAAAAAAGCCCTGCAGACTACCAATGGTTCTTTTTAAAATAATTTTTAGCAAAGAGAAAACTATCCCCTTCAAAAGACATTCGCCCTTCGGCCTCACTTCAAGGAAGCTTCACAAGTCTTTTTACAAGTGGCACTTTATATCCAAAAAAGAAATAATGAAGTTATTCACTCTAAAAGGAGAGGTTGTGCACTCTCTCTCTCTCTCTCTCTCTCTCTCTCTCTCTCTCTACGCTTAATGATTATGCCCATTGCCAAACTAGCCGTCAACGAGCGACAGTGACAAACTGTCCAGATATTCAGAGGCTACTTAGTTTCGCATTAATTCACAATTCAATAAGCATTCAAACAACATCAATTAGAGATATTCAGAATTAATTTAGGGTGCATCATTTGACCTCTCTCTCTCTCTCTCTCATTACAGAGTATTGTTTCAGAAAGATCGCGACTCTGATAACATTCAGACTTGTATACAGTTTCAGCTAATTGTATTGATTCCAGTAAACCATGTTGCATTGTATCGTGTTGAATGCTTGTATTATGTTACGTTTGATTTATAGTGTGCATATAAGATAATTCGTAGATTGAATTGTTCTTGTGACCTGTAGCTTATGTTGATTGTAATGTTCCACTTCTCTGACTTGCTTACGCTTCCGCAACTAAACTCAAGATTAATTTACTTCATGCATGTCTACGGAATCGATTGTTTCGTTCCTAGTGACTTCGAAGATAGGATCAAGTAAGGCGGCGATCTTTGATTTATCAAAGGTGGCCAGAATCCGATAAACGTAGATTGATGCTCCAAAGAACATCGGCCAATCCCGATTTCCCAAGAGGATATCATAGACGATAATCCTAACACATGAAACAAAATCCAAATTTCTCTTTGCAAAAAATGAGGCAGAAGGATTTTATTGATATAGACCTTCAAAAAAAAAGGACCGACATGCGTGTATTGACAAATGCATGTTTGGTCCAGCCAAACCATGTCACAACTAGAATTGGATAAAAAAACTAGAAGCATTTCATCAGGTAAAAGCTACTCTAGTAAAGGCTTTTGATAGTGATGTGCAGTCAGAGTTAGCTAGCTCGACTGCACAATATAGCGAGGTACATAACAAGCAGGTTGACAATTAATCTCAGTCAAGCAATAATCTCACTTCTCGGAAGCATTCTCTGCAGTCAAGAATGCTTGAGCTAAATAGATTAGATGCCATGGACACTACTCAGATCCTGCCATTTTCTAGAGGCCAAGACAAAGTTGTTACCTTACAAAAGCTTGATTCATCTTGTAATCATTTTCTTGGAAGTCCAGATTTACTGTCGAGGAAGTATTCTACTAAACCTCAGATAGTAGATGTAGTGCCTGAAGTAATTTCTGTGGGAGTTGGAGCTGCATGTCACTTGGTATTACACTTTCCTGGAAATAAGTCACAGGAGGAGGAGAACGTTCATAAAAAAGTGATAATGCAAGAGGATATTTTTCGATGAGTTGTTCAAAAAGGCCTGGATACAGTCGCTCAAACTAGAGGCAAGTAATTAATGATGATGGCCTTTTAGTAGCTATCCATTCAACAACTGTCAAAAACAACTAATTTGCTAACATGAAGTAGAATTGGAAATGGACAGGTTACTGCACATAAAGTAAGCAAGCTTCAAATGCTGCACATGTCGTTTCCTGAATGGAATAAAACTTAAAACATTGATTCACTTCACAAGTAGGCAGTGATTCTCGGACAACAAACTATTTTCAGGACAGACAATCGAATAGGCTGGTGGAGAGCAATATTCAAGGCTGGTTAACATGTTTCAACAAGGTCGATGCATAAGGTTAAGAGGACCTGCCTGGACATGTACTAAATGGCTGGAAAATCAGTGCTTCTGATCTTCCAGCATTTTTTCAGATATGGGCTGTCCATCTGTGATAGATTATAGATGGTCTCCTAAAGAAGAGAATACCAAGCAACAGAATCAATTGTTAAATCAACACAATTCTTGGATAAAATCATGTGTCTACCAATTTTTTTACAAGGCACAACAGTTTCAAAAGCTTTCTTGAAAAGTGATGGACAGGGATGAGAGAAGACAATAAAGAGATGGCTGACTGGCTTATATATTAATTGCCTTCAAAACAGTGATGGCAATGTCACAAGAAGTCACTAACAAGCCCACATAAACTTAAAACAAAATAAATTTAGCTTGTTTAATTCCTTTGAATTAAAACCAAAACACAAGCACATCAATATTTGACATGATTTGCTATGCCACAAGCACGTCAATATGCAGGGCGAAAAAAACTTACACACCCTTCGACCTTTTAACATGAAAAGTTTCGTATTTGCTTTTCAAAACACAAGACCTTATATAAAATGGACCAATTGCATGTCAATATTCAATTGGGCAAATCATATTGTAGCCCTTCATTTAACACTTTACCATCCAAATGTGAAACATGGGTGGTCCATTGCCCGTCAACTCACTCGCCAAGATTCAAAAAATGGGTGGCAAGTGAAAGGGCCAGCTGTCAAAGGGACTAGCTGGTAGTGTAAAACCACCCTAAGAGTCAATTGAAAGGCAAACCAAAACATCATCGTCTATTTTAGCAACATGTTGAGTGAAAGTAAAACTAAAAGATTGATGTGTTTGAAAGGTACATTTGAAAAGTTAAATTTTATACAAATCAAAACTTGGAAATTTTTTTTCTTAAAATACAATGAAATTATGTTCACAAAGCTATGATTTTCGTACACTTTCAAGTTAAAAAGTGAAGTTGAAATATACAAGTCATATGAAAATGAGAAATAAAACATGCCCTTCAATCCGAATCTAAAGGTGGGTGTGCATGTCAAATTTCAAGCTTGGTGGTAGCTAGTCTTATAATTTTGATTGAAGGGTTTCTCTTATTTTTCACTTTTAAAAAACATGCTTATTTCAAAGGCTATCCTTGAATATTAGAATGTAAAAATTTTTGGTCTTTATAGCTTTGTTAAAATGGGTTTTTATTTTTATTTTTTTCGGATTGAGATAGTTTTTTTTTTTTTTATCTTTTCATGTTTTTAACTATTTGAATGTATCTTGAGCTCAAATGGATGGATCATAAACTTTATAAGCTTTATGTTCATCAGGATAGCCAATGAAAATGCATTTATTTGTCCTATGATCCATCTTCTTCCTAAGCTGTTTAAGAATGTGAACAAAACATATACAACCAAAGATTTTTAAATGGTTGACACTAGGCTTGTGCCCATGCCAAACTTCATGAGGAGTCTTGTTGTTGACGGCTTTGGTGCTGGATCTGTTCTGCATGTAACAGGTTGTGGCAGTAGCTTTTGCCCATAACTTTGCAGGTAGGTGTGCTTGATGTAGCATGGATCTGGCTGAGTTGAGAAGAGTTCGATTCTTCCTTTCTACAATCCCGTTCTGTTGAGGTGAATAGGAAGTGATGAATTGTCTTCTAAAACCATGTTCAGCCATGTAGTCGGACATCTCGTTGGAGATGTATTCGCCGCCACCATCAGTTCGGAGTGCCTTTCACTTTCCTAGATGTTTGTGTCTCAGCCATGGCCTTGAATCTCTTGAAGCATTCAAAGGCTTCAAATTTGTGCTTAATGAACATGGTTGTAGACCATCTAGAATAATCATCTATGAAAGTAATAAAGTAGATTGCATCTCCTAATGACGGAGTTGGCATTGGACCATAGAGATCGCTATGTACAAGATCTAATACATGCTTTGTTTTGATGGAATGTTATTTTGGAAACTTGCTTCTCTAGTGCTTCCCATAGATGCATGATTCACAAAAGAAAGATTTCCTATCTAATGAAGACGGTAAATTCAAACCATAAACTAAATTATTACAACGCATATAAGAAAGTGATCTTGTATTCACGTGTCCAAATCGACTATGCCACAGAATAGCACTGTCGTTTACATTTTCATTAGAGATACTAGCTAATGCAATTGAATTAGAGAGTACGTAAAGATTTTCGACTCTAGTGCATGTAGTCAAAGTAGTATCTTCCTCGAGTATTGTACACTGTTCAGATGAGAACGTAACAGTGTAGCCCTCATCAGTCATCTTGGAGACTGATAATAGGTTCTTTGACAAGTGAGGAACATGAAGGACGTTAGGAACACAAATGGACAGATCGTTGTTGAAGCGTATCTTTACTACTCCTTTGCCTTCCACGCATATGGTGCTAGAATCTCTGAGGTAGATAAATTGAGAATTAAAAAAAATTAAGTTAGTCTTATAAGATTGATACATAAATAATTGGATTGCAAATATTAATGACATTGTAATTTTAGAGTCTCACTTGTTCGCAATGTCGTGGCAATACTAAAGGGCCATGAGAGTCCATCGATATACATTTTGTTGAGTCAATTTGAAAAAAGTGGCATTGCTTTCACGATAGATCACCTTAAACCATTTTACGTAAAAAATAAAGTATTTACCGTTAGTCTCATAATCGACTTCTTAAATATATTGCAATGTGCCGACATAGTCTAGGTCATCCAAAATGACATTAGGGTCCCTCGCACTAGAATGACTCTCTTGTTGAAAGTTGGCCATTATACCACAATCATATGTACGTCGCTTGTTGTCAACTCTCTCAACACGGTAATGGTGTCCATATGCCCACATGGCAGTGTATGATGTATACTAAAACACAAAAAAAAAACAAATGTGTGTAATTAGAAATACTATTCATATATTGAGTAGTACAAAAACAAAACTTCACAAAAACAATATTACACTAATCTTCCATCCACATCCGCGAACAAATTCCCATTCTAATTCAGTCACTTCTTCTCCATTTTTGGATGCTTTTAACATCGTATCAAAAACCCATTCACGAGAGCATTTTGAAGGTAAAGGCTCCAAAGGTTCATCGTTCTCCAACGCCCTTCTTCTTCTTCGATTGATTCTTCGTTTCAATGTTATGTTTCTTTCCTTTTTGGCTTCTTCATACCTTGAAATCCACTTTCCATTTGTCCATAATTATATAATATAAATGTGTCAATTTTCTCTTTTAATTGAGGCGAAAGTCTTTTTTGAACACCATTTTCTTGTGGTACTTCACCCTTAACATGTTCATCTTCTTCTTCACACCACATTTTTGGACTTGCAGGATGCAATTGTGAGATTATTTTGGTGATATAAAACAAAGATTCTTGTACAAGGTAACTTTCTACAATGCTACCTTCTGGCCTTGCCTTTTGTCTCACAAAGCCCTTCAAAACTTTCATAAAGCACTCAAGGTAGAACATCCATCTCGTGTGCACAGGTCCTGCAATTGATACTTCTTCGACCAAATGCACTAGAAGATGAACTTGTATATCCAAAAAGGAAGTTGGAAAATCTCTTTCCAACAAACATACCATTTCAGTCATTTGGATTTTCATGGAATCCAATTCACTATTTTTTATTTCTTTTGAGGAAATCCACCTGCGGGATTGATAGTACATTAGGTTGTTTAACACATAAAAAATTGAAATATCACATATTATACAAGTGCTTCAATAAATATACAAACCTAATCATCGATGACAAATTGTAAAGCGTATTTCGTACGTCATCGTTGAAGAGACCTCGAATAGAAAGTGGAAGTATGAATTGCAACATCTTATGCCAATCATGTGATTTTAATCCACTTAATTTACCATCTTTGGTAAATGACTTGCATAAAGAATGTGCATAGCCTGTTGGAGTTCTCATTTGTTTTATGACATATTTAACATATGAGAGTTGCTTTTTTGTAAGAATCCACGGCACGCTAGGTAGAATCTCATCTCCACCTTCGGTGTATTGAATCCAATAGGGTCTTTGCACATCGGCCGCTTGTAGATTTTTACGAGCTGCGGAGTTGTCTTTTATGCCAATGATGTGGTTCCATAAGGATTCACCGACGTTTTTGAGTATGTGTATAGGATCCAATAGATGGTTTATCAATAAATCCCTCCAATAGGATAATTTATGAAAAATAGACAACCGTTTTATACCATCAATGGATTCATTCCATGATGTTTAAGCCATTCACCATGCCATTCCGCTACTCCCATGCGTGGGGCTGGTGGTGTAGTTAGAGGATTATCTCCTCGCCCTCCAAAAAATCTCCTATTCAACCTTTGAAAAGGATGACCAAGCGGCAAGTATTTGCGATGATTTTCGTACACCACTTTTTTTAACATATTTGTGCTATGTCGACCCTCCAAAAGTGCTCCACAAGTATAACATGCATTGTAACCCGATGTGGTTAAACCTGCATAGTTCATAAACCAATTTAAACATAAGCTTAGTTAAATATACTCAAACGTTAAACCCTAAAACAGATTAGATTCATTATATAGATACCTGAATATTCGCTTAAACCGGGATAGTCATGCATCGTCCACATTAGAATTCCTTGAACAACGAAGTTCCGTTGTTGTAAAGGTCTCGAGATGTCGTAAGCGTGAATACCATTCCAAAGAATGCGCAATTCATCAACCAAAGGTGCAAGATACACATCCATGTTCTTGGCCTTGTACTTTCCTGGAATCAATAAAGCCAATAACAAGTGTCTTGTTTTAATACTCAACCATGAAGGTATGTTGTAATTAACGAGCACAACTGGCCATGTGGACCAAGTTGACGCTTGAACGCTAAAAGGATTTACGCCATCCATAGCAAGGCCAAATCTTAAATTACGAGGTTCATTTTTAAACTCGGACCATTGGTCTTCAATATGTTTCCATGCAGGTGAATCACTTGGTGTCGCAGAAGGCTAGATCGTTTCGTGTTCATCTTCTCCTTCTCTCTTCGCAAACAATTTTCTTTCTTTTGAATTATGCTGTCGTTGTAGATCTATAACAAGCAGGTGTATAGCTGCAGCTATTGCCTTGGCCCAAAATTGGCCTGGCAATTGAGCCTATGCTATCATGCATCTGGCTCCTTCAACTAGCGTTCTATTTTTTTTTTCTGCCACACCGTTGTATTCTGGTGTGTATGCAGGAGTGAACTGGTGTTCAATCCCCTGTTCTTCACAGAATCTTGAGAATTCTATGCTTTTGAATTCACCTCCATTGTCAAATCTAAGGATCTGTATCCTTTTTGAGGTGTGTCGCTCTACGAATGCCACAAAGTTATTGAAAGAATTATATACTTTGGATTTCTTCTTCAAGTAGTAGATCGTGGTCATTCGGCTATAATCATCTATGAACGTCCGAAAATATCTCAAACTTGAGAGCGAATCTGTTTTCATCGGTCCACACACATTAGAGTGGACAAGCTCAAGAACTTCTTTGGCTCTTCTTCCCTCGTGTGTGAATGGATTCCGATGTTGCTTGTCTTTCTGACAAGCTTCGTAGAACTCAGTCTCTGGCCTTGAAATCTTGAGACTTGTGACCTTTCTACTCATGTCATACAGGCTCCACATGTTCAGATGATACATTCTTCTATGCCAGAGTTGATCTTCATTTTCTGAAGCACTTAATATGTTATCAAAGTTGCTGATAATTTTGGCCTGGTAGAGGTTTCCTTCTCTGCATCCGACCGTTAGCAACTTGTTTGTCGTCTTCTCGATCATACGACAAGTGTTGTCATCGAACAAAATTCGAATGCCTAGATCTGTCATCTTGGAGACATCGTTAAAAACAACGCGCACATTTTTATTGGGTTGTTCTTGGAGTTGGGTTCTTGGAGAAGCGATGTTCGTGAATTGTTTTTAAAACAATATTTTTGAGTTGCATTCAACATTTGGATCAAACAACAAACTAAGCATGAGGTACATTTTCATTCTTAAACTACTTTTCATTTTATATTTTATTGCATTACTTCATGTCCATTATGAATGACAATACTTTATTGCATTGCTTTGTGCACATCATAAATTTCATTTAGATTTTTATATATGATATTGATTGTTGTTTTGAAATCTGACATTGCACATAGTTTTAATATCTTAGTTGGTTATTACGTCAATCCACATCTCTAAATTTGACATTGCAAATTTTGAAAAAAAGAACATTGCACGTATAAAAGCAATGGCAATATAGCACGATCATTTGCAATAATAATATTTTCATAATATGAATCAATGTATTAAAAAATTGGTGCTTTAATGTCGCACAAGTCTTTCTAGATCTAACATCAACTAAAATTTATAAACCTAATCTACTCGTTGTCGTCGTCGTGACGTCCAGTCTGTATGAACACAAGCAAACAAAGTACATTAATATTTAATGCTTGATCGTATTAAATAAAATAAAATTGACGTCATGATACAAACCACATTAGTATGAATACAAAAATTAGTACTTACATTTGGAGGATGACCCTCGCTCTTTAGTTTGTCGACTAATGCGTCATACGATTCCTTGTAGGCATATTCGTAATCCTCCTTAGTTGGCAGACGTCCATAGTCCGCCAACTATCCATGCATTTAATTTAAGTTGAAATTAAATTAGAACTACGTTGAAACAGCTAGTCATAATGCATATTAGAAAATAAAAGCATATGAAATCAAAGATAAACTATAAGAGTAGTGTAAGTTCACTTACTATGCTTGCTTTCAATCTCGTCTTTCCGCTCAAGCCCAACCTAGAATTGTCTATCCCATGCATCCTAGCGGCCGCAGCATCTTTCTGAATCTTGTATTTATCTGGTGTTCGCTCATCTGCTTTTACATGGTTCCAATCATTTCTTGAACACCAGGAGGGCTTGGATTGCCCATTCCTATAAGCTCGTTGTGCCATATCACGACGATGCCTAATCCATAAGCTCATATGCTTATGAATTTCCTTCTCCTCGAATTACTCTTTTTGTTGGAATTCGTCACGAAGGGTACCAATAACCTCTCGTTTATCAGCGGCAGGTTGTTCGAACCATTTACTAAATAATTTGTTGCCAAAACAACGTTGGCATAAAGAATAGAGTCGGTCCAAAACCATCCTCCCTTTTCTATTGGCAATTATATTGCCTTGAGGATCCACGTCATAATAAGGATTTGTGGATGACTCTTCGGTGAGGGCGGGAGCCGCGGCCGCTTGTGAGGGACCACCCTCATCTTGGCTAAGCATACTTTGCAGTTGTGTTTTTTGCTCAGGAGTTAATGATTCATATAAATTTTTTACAAAGTCTCCTGAGATTTCACCACTGCCTGACCCCGACATGATTACTACATTCATAAACATACAATACATTACAGTAAACCCTAATATATTAAAATGAAGTAGAAAAGAAAATCGATTGCAGAACTTTAATGCATATTGGAGTGGGACTTTCATACATGTGTTAACAAAAAGAGAGAGATATGCGTATAGAGCTCGAGCCTGCACCAAGATGCAAAAGAATCATCTAAGCGACAATGTATAAGAATAGTACTATCTAAAAATTAAAACATTAGAATCATACAATAATTTTATGCTATTTGTGTTTTGTACATGTGCATATATGCAGTTTATCACAACAAGATGAATTACATTCAGATCAGTCTAGCAATGAAGACACTACTCAAGTTAACAGGGTAAGTAATAAACATGCATGTTTTCTTGTTTATAAAAATTTTGTTATTATAAGTTAAAATATTGTGCTAAAGTAACATGTACTTGATTTTTGTTTCTCGTAGAGAAATTATTTTCAAAATAAAATATGGTGCACATGCCTCAAGTGTTATGGACAAAAGATGCGTGAAAGACTTATTGTTGAAAATCATTTGTGGAAGTTTGGACAAAAAGAAGATGGTCAACTATCGAATTTGGAAGACGTTGAGGTTTGTTAATTTTATATGGAATTTGTTTCATGTGTGTAGCCAATACATCGAATGCCATTCCACGGAGTTGATCCATCCGTGTTTAGTTGCAATCAATGTCAAATTTTGATAGACATAAGAAAACAAAGAATGAAACAAATTGAAGAGGCAAACACGATTGGAAAAGAGAATAATCAACTTGATTCTAATGATTATGATGATGAGGTGCAACACGATGAAGCAATGCACAACATGTTTGAATCTTACTTTGAAACAAATGAGAATAATGATATGCATGCATCTTCTAATGAAAACGGAGATCACAAAAAATTTGAGATGGATGAAGATGAGATTCTATTGCGCAAGGAGGCAGACACTCCTCTATATCCTGGAGCATCCATTTCGAGACTAGCTACGTCAATTCTTATTCTAAACCTTCAAGCAACATACAAATGGAGTGATTGTAGCATGACATCTTTATTCGAGTACTTAACGCATAACACAACTATTATACTTTATAGCGTATTTACATTAAATTGATTTTTTTTCTTCTCTAACAACTCACATTGCTCTTTTTTTAGGTTGTTGCATCAAATACTTCTGAAAGAAAATGTGATACCTAAAACACGAAAAGAAGCACGAAAGATGATGACCGTGCTTGGAATGGATTATGACACAATACATGCATGTCCAGAAGAACATGTTCTATATAGAGGTGAGCATTCAGAAAAGCTTCAATGTCCCATGTGTAATGCTTCACGTTTTCGAGATGACGTACAAGAGGATAAAGTGCCACAAAAAGTGTTACGACATTTTCCAATTATCCGACGATTGCAACGTTTATTTCGATATAAATCTTTGGCACAACTAATGGATTGGCATGTCAAAAATCGATCTACGGATGATGTGATGCGAGTACCAAGTGTCAGAAATGGTGAACTCCTGTAACTTTGTCGAAGCACGAACAAGACACGAAGGTCAAACGAGAACGATTCGCGACATTCAACATGTCTTTGACTTGAAGCACGAATGATTTGCGAATTGCAAACACACCTCCAGGATCACAAACCAAAAAAGAGACGCAAAACAAAAACTACGAAAAGAAACAAAAAGAACGAAAGCAAACGGGAGATTACGAATCAAACGAAAAAAAATCTTTCGCGCTGCCAGCTGGTAGCTCAATGGGCTTCACGCCCAACTGAAACGAGTAGCAACGACGGAGAGTAACTAACTAGTTAATTAGCGTTAACTAGTCATGTGATTCGACATTTAGCTACTTTGTAAACTCCACATAGTGGAGGTATAAACGATCCTCTCTGGATCATAACAATATACATGTGAATACAGAGATCTATAAGAGACAGAGAAAAACGTAGTGAATAGAGTAAGAAAGTAAAGACACCATAGCTGTGAATGAAAGTCTGCCAACGAGCAGAACACAACGTAAGAGCAAAGTGTCAATCTCCCAACGAACGAGACACTGACGATCTTGCTCCAAAACCAAACTGATAATATAGTCACTCTATTTTCGTGTATCTCTTTGTCTTGTGTTGTGTGTCTTGATTGCTAGAATAAAATATGTTTTGTGATGCGTAGTCGAGTGTCTGGGATCCTGTAAGGGCTTCCGCACGAAAAGAAAATTCAAAAGAAAGAAAATTGTTCGCGAAGAGAGAAGGAGAAGACGAACACAAAACGATTTGGCCTTCTACAACATGGTATCGGAGCCAACAGGTTATCACTACTGATATCCCAACAGTGATTCTTCCAAACAACATAATATGGCTACGACAATCCAGACCAGAGTAGCAATCAGTCTTGATGGCGCAAATTACAGAATCTGAAAATTCAAAATCAAAACACTGCTGAAGGGCGAAGGCATATGGTCGGTGACCGAGCTCTCAGAGGTGCAGCCTCCAGAAGGAGACCCGAGGAGAGCTGAATGGATAAAAAAGGATGAGCGCGCAATGACAATCATCGTTTCGTCCATAAATGAAGATCTACTCATGCGGATTGAAGACTGCGAAAGCAACCATGCAGCGTGGAAAAGATTAAAGCAGAAGTATGAAGTGAGGACTGCAGCTTCAGTCATGCACCTTCACGATCAACTGCAATCAATATATTGGGATGGCAACCAGTTGGATCAGCACGTTGAGAAGATCATAATGATCTTCGCTCAACTCACTGCATCAAGACAGGTCCCAGCACCATAGCAGTTGATGTACTTCATGAATCTCTACCGATGTCCTATCAGCTATTGAGAATGCTCGTACTAAGTCTACCAGATATGACATTCGACAAAGTTGTCAGTATTGTCGCTTATGAGAGACTGATGAGAGATGAAGGAGAGAGAAGCAGTGATCAAGAGAAGGCTCTCTTCGTGAAAGAAAAGAAGAAGAACAAAAACAAGCCAAGATTTGAGAAGACGAAGTCCTCGAATCAACAATCTTCTTCCTGCGATCACTGTCACAAACCAGGACATACGACCAACAAATGCTGGTTTAATATAGCAATACCTTGCATGCACTGCAAGAAGAAAGGGCATTCTACATACGATTGCAGATTCAACCCAAAAAGACAAAACAAAGCTGAAAAGACAAACGTTGCAGAATCATCTAAAAATGCAGAAAGAGGTGACGAAGCTTTCACGATACTCGACGAAGCTTCAACAAGCTACTCCGAACATGACTACGATGTGGTCATCGATTCAGGAGCAATATCTCACATAACTTGCAACAAGAAGATCTTGATCAACTTTCACGAACTTGAAAATGATAGAGCGGTGATTCTAGGCAATGGAAGCAAACATGATGTCAAGGGCATCGGCTCTCTACAGCTACGAACATTGTCAAGCCAAGTAGACTGCCAGGATCACTCTATGTGCCCTCACTTAGAAAAGATCTGTTATCTCTTCCCTCAAGTAACATAGTAACAGTGGATAACTTTTCACATTCTGGAAATTGGTCCATGCCAAAGTATTTGTTCCAAACAGTAAGCCATGAACTTACCACTTGCAAATTCCTATCTTTCTTCTCTCCCTTAAACAGTTTTACAGGATGTGGAACTACATGCTTCTTTTGGTTAGCTAACCTGGACTCCAAGTCTTGGTTCTTTTGATTAGTTTCAAGAAGCTGTTTATTAGTGGCTTGAATTTGTTGATATAAAAGTTGAAGAGCTTGTGTCACATTAGATAAGTTTGATAAATCAAAAGTTGGGTTATCATTGGTCTGATCCATTGGTGTTGCTTGTGTGATTTCCTATTATGCAAATATAACAACAAGGGTTCAAATTAGAATGATAGAAATGCTTTAATTTTTACATCCAATGCAAAATAAAAGCACTTAATTTCTACTCATTCAATCTTATTGTTTGTAAGTTCAATCCAAGCCTACTATTTGCAAGCTCAATCCAAGCTTAAAAGAACAACAATAACAAGCTACCTTTGCCTTAACCCAAAGCAAAACTGAAAACCAAATTTTTATGTATACTTCATTTAACTAAATCCAAGCTAAGGTTTACATAAAGATCCCAATCCCATTCCATTTCTATTTGTCATTACAAAAAAAAACCAAAATTTTCACATTTCTCACTATTCTAGATCTCCAAATCCAATGAAACTAGTGTCTAAAAAAGGAAAATTAATGTAGCTTAATAAAAACTTCAAGTTTCAGATCTGATTTTCAGATTTACAGGTCTGAAAATCAAAACTTACCAAAACTTCAAAACTTGTTTTATACACAAAGTTACACTACCATTCCTTTCCTACATTGCCATCTATCATGAAACTAGGAGATAGAAAGGTGTAATTAATGAAGTTTGGATGAAAACTTCACTTTTCAGATCTGATTTTCAGATTTACAGGTCTGAAAACAGAACTTTAAAATCAAAATCAGAACTTCAAACACTTTATTTATCAATAAAAAACACTAGTTTTGATCAAAACACATAGCTAGAGTCAATCTTTTTGCAAAAAAAAAGGTTTGTGTATGTAGAGGAAGACTTGCTCTAACCAGCCTACAAATATTTTTTCAGAACTTTCAAAAACCCAAAGCCCACTTTAAAACTTCATTAACATGATAAAAAAATCAGCCCCTAAACAATTCTATAAGGATCACTACTCTTTTCTTCAGAAGAATAGATTCATTGGGTACTCCAACTACAAGCTTCCTACAACTAGGAAAGCCAATAATCTTTCCCAAAAAAAATTAATTGGTGATCTTAATAGAAATTGAAGAAGTTTAAGAAGGTTACCATCCTTTGTCTAGCTCTGATACCACTTTAACAAGTAAAAAGGAGAAAGTCCTCCAAATCCAAGGTAGAGCCTCCAAATGGCATTCAAGCAACCTGCAACTCCAAGATTAATCTGATGCTTCTCCAACTCCAAGCTAGGATGCCTCCACCTGCAAGTAAGGATCTGCAAGGCTCCCAGGATCTCTCCTCCACATGTGTCCCTACTCTTAAACACAAAGGAAGATAACAAGTTGGCCTCAAGTATTCACCACCCAACCATAGCTAGATCCAAGCTCCAAGCAAGACCTATCTAGCACCCCCTTGCTAACCATAAATAGATCACAAGAATATCACAACAAACCATAGTTTACTCAAGATCCAAACCCTACTTATGTCCCATACCATAAGCAAGATCTAAACCCTTAGCATACTACACACAAGAATTACTCTACACACTAGTAGCCACACTAGAGCATAAGCAAGATAAGCAAAAGAGATCTCTCTCCCTCCCAATGGGCACCCTACTCCTCTTATAAAGATGGCATTTAGTTCTCTCCAATACACTATGGAGTTCCATGCACATCCAATGAGAACAAGAGAGGCCTAGAGGAGTTCAAGAGCCTTCATAGGCTTATGGAAGGTCATCAGACATCTTCCATAACTTATGACTCTTTGATTACTATTCTTGTGGAACTTGAAACTCAATGGACCCTTTAGGAGGGCGCCCTCCTACTAGGACCCATTGCCCAAGTTGTGCTTGTATACTTTCGTCCAAGACCAATAAAGTGATATGGTTCAAGGTTGAGGCCCAAGGTTTAGAAATATAGTCATCCAATGACTTTCTAAGACCTTTCTAGGTTCCATACCTCCATCCAAGGCATAGACACCTACCTGTCCTTAATCAAGGACACTAGTACTTTTATCTAAGACACCTGCCCTTAATCCTAAGAGTAACCCTTATCCAAGGGTCTCAATGACTCCATACCTCTAACTAAGCTATAGTCACTTACCTGCCCTTATCCAAGGGCACATACCCTTAATCCTAACGGTACCTTGCCATGTAGCCCCCAACACTAAATGGACTAATAGAGGTCTTAAGTACTACTAGTTACATAGGCATGTAACATGAGGATCGTCTCTTCTTCTACGTAGAAAGCCTGCAAACGCTCATCATATAAACAACATTCGTATGAGAAGACGAAAACATAAAGTTTTTAATATATATTATATAGTTGTGAGTGTCCGTCATTGACGGGCAATGGCGGCCGATCTAGTGACGGCCAATGATTTGGAAGATGGCTGAATGAGGGAGAAGGTTGGATTGTCTTCTTCTAGTTGTAAGTGCTCGTCGTTGACGGAGGTTGATCTAGGTAGCGGCCGATGATTTGGAAGATACATATGTATATATGACCTGTATGATAATCGCAAAAAAGTCTATGTTAATTATAAAGTTTACACATGAAACTGATAAACACAACTCTCTCTCAAAATTTTGCGAAAAATACAGTCTCAAAAATTTTGCAAAAAATTCTCTCTAAAAGATTTTGCAAAAAATTTCAACTATCTCTCTCTCAAAATTTCCGCGCAAAAATCTCTCTCTTGTGAAAATTTCACAAAAAACTCTCTCTCTCTCTCTCTCTCTCTCTCTCTCTCTCTCTCTCTCTCTCTCTCTCTCTCTCTCTCTCTCTCTCTCTCTCTCTCTCTCTCTCTCTCTCTCTCTCTCTCTCTCTCTCAAATTTCGTGAAAAATACTCTCTCAAAAACTTCGCGAAAAATTTTAAGAGAGAGAGAGTAAAAAAATTTCGAGAGGTGAGAATATTTTTCACGAAAAAAATTTCGACAGGGACCAAAATTTGAGAGAGAGAGAGAGAGAGAGAGAGAGAGAGAGAGAGAGAGAGAGAGAGAGAGAGAGAGAGAGAGAGAGAGAGAGAGAGAATTTTTCACAAAATTTTTGGGAGAGTATTTTTTGTGAAATTTCGAAAGAGAGAATTTCACGAAAAATTCTCTCAAAAATTTTGCTAAAAGTTTTCTCTTGAAATTTCGCAAAAACTACACTCTGAAAACTTCGCGAACAATTCTCTCAAAAATTTCGGAAATTTTTTTTTTTTCTCTCTCTCTCTCTCTCTCTCTCTCTCTCTCTCTCTCTCTCTCTCTCTCTCTCTCTCTCTCTCTCTCTCTCTCTCTCTCTCTCTCTCTCTCTCTCTCTCTCTCTCTCTCTCTCTCTCAAAAAATTCGCAAAAAATAGTCTTTGTCGAAAATTTTGTCAAAAATTTTGAGATAAAATATTTTTTGCAAAAATTTTGACAGAGAGAATCTCGATAGAGTTTGCAAAATTTCGAAAGCCAGAGAAAGAGATTTTTTGCGAGAAAGAGAGAATTTTTTGCGAAAATTTTGAGAGAGAGAGTTGGAATTATTCATGAAATTTTTGAGAGAGTGAATTTTTTGTGACATTTTCGAGAGAGTATTTTTTGAGACATTTTCGAGAGAGTATTTTTCGTGAATTTCTCTATCGAAAATTCTGCGAAATTTACTTTGTCAAAAAGTTTGTGAAAATACTCTTGAAAATTCTGTAAAAAATTCTCTCTCTCTCTCTCTCTAGATATATATATATATATATATATCTCAAAAATTACTCTCTCGAAACTTTTGCGAAAAATTTCAAGAGAGAGAGTTAAAATTTTCGAGAGCATAGTCATGCTTAGGGAGATAGTTAAATAATTCATTCCGCTACGCACGAACATTTTCTGTTCGAGTTCGCTTCTCGTTCGTTTCTTGTTTGAGTTCGTTTCTCGTTCGTGTTTGTCATTTATTCTTCTCCCCTCTCTCCCAACACCCTTGAGTATTGCCAGGAAAATTGAGCATGAAATTTCAACCACGTATGATTAAGTGAACTTGAACACTTAGGAGATTGTGAGTACCTTTTTAGCTATATATACCAACACATGCCTTAGACTCACAAACTATTGCATGAATCTAAATGGACCCCCATGGCTTACCATGAACATATCTTAGTCTACAAAGACTAGGACCTATGGCTTTGATATTTGATAATCATAGATATGAGACGATGCTACTTGTAAGATTAGTTTAGTAATAGACAAAGGATTGACACCCGAATGTATTTGAGAATGATATATCTCAAGGACTCCTTAAATCTGTGCTCTTACTTCTATGCTTATGAATCTAAGATGAAAGCCTAAATCATCTTCACGGATATACCCTATAATCTCAAAGATGGAGATGTTGTATTGAACCCACAAACCGAAACCCATGTTCTCTCGACATAAGACAGTATAAGACATGACTCAACTTTCAATATGGATGTACCTCCTCTAAGACTAGGACCTTTCTGAAACATCCTTCGAGAAAGCCTAAGTGACAATATAAATATGCTAATCTTAGCTAAACCCTCTGATACAAACCAAGTGTCTTATCCGAGAACCTTAATAGGAATCCAAGGATATCACATGGAGCAATATTAAAAGTGACTATGCTAACGAGGTCAGAATTCTTAGATACAATTATTATGGATAAAACCAAAAATAATGTGTGCATGTAGATGATAGAAAAAATTAAAAAAATGTGCAAATCTATCAGGCTCTATAACAAAACGAAACAAAACAAAATCAAACGAAACAAAGCAAAGCGAAACTTGAACGAGCTCTGATATTGATATTGCTGAAGTGACGTAATCATGAAGCGAAGCGAAACGAACGCGAAACCAAAAATAATCACGAACAAAATCAATTCAAATGGAGTTCGGATATGATTGCTGGTCACTGCCTGCTATATCATTCTTACAATCCTCCATAATGTAGACAGACACTACTGATCTACGTTATAGATTAATACAACATTCAACAAGATTGAACAAGTATGCAGAATTGATAAAACAAGTAAATGAGAGAGACAAACAATAGCAGACAACAATTCATTCGAGATCAGACAAAATTTAGAATAATATGTGCATAATAGCTACAATATCATCTATTGATTCTCTTAATTTTGAGTATTGTATGACAGACCCACACAATGCATTGGCATGAGAGAAGCGGTGTTCTCCCACAAGCAGTGTCTCGCTTAATAGCAGACTCTTACAAAATTGTCTCGCTCACAAGCGAATTTCTTTTCTATATTTTTGTCTATATGTATCTATTTGATGCATCTAGCAAAAATGTGTATATGTTGCGAACTTTTTCATGTCGCTTTGAGTAACATTCTTAATCAGACAGATTAAACATCTATAACTAATCATGGATTACAAGAGTGGTGGATTAGGCATATCCTAAAGCTCTCTAGCTGATGTCACCATATCAGATCAAGAATTTGTACTTCATGGTATTTGGTTGTCTTCTTGGTCCTTTGGAGCACGAAGAATTTTGTGTTGCGAACATTTTCGTTTTGTGTCTTGTTGTGATGTTTGTGAACATTTTTGTTCTGTGTCTTTTCATCAAATTGAGAGTTGAAAGTTAGCAAAGCTTTGGTAATAGAAATATTTTGTTTCTTTAGCTCCCTCTCAAAGCGTGATAGTTTGATGACTCAAAGACTGCTCCTCTGTTTCTCGAACAAACCTTTGTCTAAGGCTTTTTGCTCGTTGGCGGCCTGACGCTCCTCTCTAACTAGCCATGTTCTGCTCATTGGCAAACTTTCATACACAACCCTACTCTTTACTATCCACACATTCCATCATTTTGTGTGTTAATCAAAATGTGCATTTATCTCCACTATGTGGAGTTTACAAGACAGTTAATCAGAGAATTGCAAAACAAGTTTATGCTGACCAACTAGTTAGTTATCCTCTGTCACCATTGTCTCTCGCAACTGAGCATGACGTACAATACACCATGCTCGTCGAGCTGCCAGTTGGCAGCGCAAATTTTTTTTCTTCGGTTCATCTTTTCTTTTAGTATGATGAAACCCAAATACTTTTCCTTTGGTTCGGTTCAGTTCAGTTTGACTGAAGGGCGAATACTTTCTTGCCGGTGCATCTTCTTTTCCAGGGGTCTCTGCATCAAAGTTGCAGGAGTTCACTATTTTTGACAAGTTTGGGCCATGGAAGATCTCATAGGGTCACTTGAAGGGATATTGGCATGCACAATCATGTGAGGGACTGGATGGTGGATTTGGAGTTCACATCTCAGTGTATTCTCAAGGAATGGTTTGGAATCATTCATAGGAGCAGCTTGGAACTAGCTTGGAGGAATACAGGTCGGGCATTATAGGGTAGATGTTCAGATTTTCGAGATTGGGGATGACATTGGGATACCTAATAGGGATAGCACTCCAGGATGACATGGGATGATCATCAGGGGACAACTATCTCATATTGGACTTGAGTCGTTGGACAGGACTTACAGGGGTGATTCATAATGGAATCAGGATGCTACACACACAAATGGGCAAAGCATGAAGCTTTGGGAGCCAGTTCTAGATGGAGAGCTGATGAAAATCGCACGATTGGGTGTGATCGGAAGGCAAACACTATGATGAGTGTTTTGCTAGTGATCCACTGGAGGGGACACTGATGGTGAGGATTTTATAGTGTGCTCATTTGTTAGTACAGGATGGCATTATAGCAGGGGGCCAATCATTGGCATTGGCATCAATGGGGAGGCATCTATCATCACGGGCATGGATAAGCTATCTATAGCTTTCATGCATTTGGCTATATTTGTAGGATTCTAGACATGGTACAGGTGTTGGAACCTTTATGGTTCAGATCCACAAGTGGTAATATCAGGAAGCCTAGAGGAAGTCACTCAGAACCATATACCTCAGTACGATCAGGTTGGGAGACATTGGTCTCAGGATCCCATGAGCGGCGACTCATGGATGAGCTTGCATTGGCATGGTGTCAGGTGGCACATAGCCAGGGAGAGCGAGCGACACTGCTAGGAACCATGAGGATCAGGTGATGCTTTGGTGATCAGCTTGGATAGCAGGATGATGACCTAGGAACGGGTCAGGCCTACTTGGGGCAGGTGACATGGAGTGTACCTGGGGTGGTACATATCTTGAGGGCATGGAGTGCATTACAAGGTGATGTAGATCGAGCATGCCCATGGTTGTGAGTCGACAAAGATGGATCTAGTTGCTCAAGGAGTGACAATTGATACATTGGCGAGTGATCAGGTGAGTTGCATAGTTATATGCACATTGAGCCTACATGGAATGTAGGATAGGCAGATCATCATCAGTATCTCTGGGAGATGGGCGAGCTACTCAAGTATATCCTATGGTGAGTTTTTCATACATTCATTCATTGAATCCTTGGTAAACTCTTGTGCTTGGAGTATGGGGAATGGATGAGAATCAACTTTAAGGACTTATTAGATAGTTGGATATGCTTGGACGTGAGAGCATCTTGTTACAGGTGCAGGCCATGGTTGAGGATCTGATTTGGTGACCAATGGTGTAGCAACGGATCTATAGGTCGCACAGGTGTTGGTATGACATGATACCACTTATGGGTAGGCCATGGTCATGTATCTGACGTTTTATCATTTGTTTTGGTTTGCATGAGTGTGTGTGGGCTTGCATGTTACCTTGTCAAGGGAGTCTAGATCTAAGTCAGAGTTGTATATGGTTGTGCATTTGTTACATTGAAACAAAGTAATCATTTGATATGCTAATTGACTTGTCATTATGTCTGTTATCTAGTGAGGGTACAATCCTATGGTGGCAGTAAGATTTTCTCAGGTTGAGTCACTCATTTATGTCAGATCTACAGGTTTGTGCTTGTAAGTGCCTGATAGGATGTCAGCCTAGCTAGATGGAGGATGTAAGTCTCATGGTGGTAGTGGGATTTTCTCAGTTTGAGCCATGTCGCTCATGTGGTCCACTTGTGTTCAAGTCGAGGACGAGTCAGTTGGTCGAGAGCGTGGTAGACTCTCTATATGAGCATTGTGTTTGCATGATACTTTGTGTGTCAAACCTGGTGGTTTGATGGTGCGCTTGAGTGTGAGTCAAGTACAGGGTAGCTAGAATATGCATAACATCTTTTGGACACTCCAGATACTGGGTCAGTTTATTTCTTTACTCCTATCACATTTGAGCTTAAGAAGAAGTGTCAAAAATCAGTTTTGATCTTATTCATTTTATGTAAGCTCTAAATGTGATATTGTAATCAGTGTACATTTAGTTAGTTTACTATATTCAGTTGTGTTCAGGATGTGACCCACTATCGTTATATCATTCGGGCACTGATCTCGTAGACGGCTACTTGGATTAGCCGAGTAGCCACACGTAGGAAAAGTTAGCCTATACAGTGTTATTTGCAATACTTGCTACACTCGGGGGCATGTCCCGAGCTTGTCGATTGAATTTGGCCATGCTGGGCCTAAATTTGGCAGGTGGTAGGCCAATTTTAGGACACTTGTCTTTTCATGCAGTTTATGAATACTCTATATGTACACTTTCTTTGGTGATATAGTTAAGCTTTTGATGTGCCATCTTTGAGAGCTTGTAAGGAGTGTCTATGGTGATTGATTTATGCGATCTGCATACTACACTAGATCCTAATAGGATTTTAACAACATTTGGGTCTAGGAGGTTTGAATTCCACTGAATCAATTGAAAACATTGATAGATTCTGAGCTATATTCACCCTTGTATGGAAGTACAATTTCATATAACTATAATCAATCCTTCAGAACATAGTTCTTCCAGTTGTCTCATATTTAAGAAATTTCTAAAAAACTTGGCTAGTGGATCAATGAAATTTTTGTTCGACAAGTGTCATACAATTATCAACTCTCTGTAATGTCAATATATTTCCATATTATTCATTATCCTTTTTGTGAGATTGATTTTTGCATGCGAAATAACTACTACACATGAGTCATCATTGTAGAGTATCTCGAGAACAAATTTTTTGTTCATCTATCTATCTGCAGATTACCTTGTAGAGAGATTAGGATTTTTGTGCATCTTCCAAATCCCTAAAATCCATGTCACTTCAAAGTTGATTCCTACATTTCATAGCCATATTAGTTTTCAAGTCAACTATAGCAAGATTCGGACAAATTTAGTTAAAATTTATTCCATCTTTAGTCCAGTCGCATGTTGAATGTGTTTCAACTATGTGTTCCAAGCGACGATCCACCAACCTTGAGCATGCAGGTTACCAGTAATAACATCCCACCAATAGATTTTTGGGGGGTGGAGAGAGTGGATTTGAAGGCATCCACTAGAGCAGCCACATTGTTAGCAACAACATCACCAGCCAAGGTCACAAAACCAAAGACGAAAAAGACAAGGCTAAGAAGACAAATGGACAATCCAAAGTGACTCAATTAAAAGAAGTACCCTAGTCATGACGAAGACCTTCGCCATATACGAAGTACAAGTATTGGAAAATCAGTCTTTTTCTTCCACTCCCATGCCTATTCTATCATCCACACCATCTATCGATGTCACCACTACCACCCTTCCTTCCATTTCTCTATTTTTCCATCATCTCGTTATCCATCTGAGAAATCCCTATCTTTTAGACCTTGATAGTCTTACCGAGGCAGCTGATAGATCATTGCACAGTGTCTTGTGGAGACCAACTACCACCTACAATGGACGGTTAGCCAGAAAAAGATCTAAGAAAGCAGGCAAAGCAACTAGAAGGAATAAAGAGAAAGAACCAAGAAGATGAGGAGGAAAGGAAGAAACTTAAGCAATAGATGAGTTAGGTCGATCTTGATCAAAAGAAACTCTCTGGAGCAATGGTAGTTGAATCTCCTCCTATGAAGCCCGAAGAGATCCAAAAGTAATGGACCAAAGGAAGAATGAGCTGTAGAAAAGAAAAAGATAAAGACAACAGTGAGCTTGTAGAATAAAGTGGGCTCCTTGCCAAAAAACGGTAGTATTATCAGTTCCTTCACTTTTCCACCAGCCTCCTAGCCAATCCACCTTCCAGAACCCTTCTCTACCTTCTAACCAAGTACCCACCAGAATGTTCGAGTTCACTGAGACTAATAACCAAGATTTGTGCAACCTACCAATCGAAGATTCTCCTCTTCTCATCAAGGAAAGAGCATCGACAAGACTAAAACTTCATCTAAGAGAAAAACTGAGGAAACACCCAGAAGCAAATGGAGGATACAAAGAGTGCCAAGACAATGGATGAATATCTAGCAAGATCTCCTAGAAAATTAGTACCCACCAAGAAACCATAAGTGAAATCGTCCATGGTAGATACAAGGGACAAAAAAGAATAAAAAGAGACACGAAGAAAGCACTCAAGCATGCAAGGTTGTCAAGATGCTGGGAGCTCTCCAATTTTGAAGATGTCAACTATTTGCGGCAACTAAACATTTTGATTAAATTGCGGCAAATAGTTTTTTGAATAAATACTGGTGGCAATAAACACTTGGTTTTATACAAGCGAACGAGGATCTACGCTTTTTCAAGTGACGATTGAAGATGCCAATGCAGAAGCGGAGCGATATCATTCAATATGGGTTGTAGTGGGCCCTGCAACACATTAGGGGTGGGATGATGTTGGCTGATTCTGGCAAATCCCCAAGATACTCAGCCAGAGCTACCCAAGAGCACCTCTCATCTTAGACCGATGAAGTCTCTGAGAAGATGAGATGAATGAAGACTGCGAGCCGAGTATGAAAGCCGAGAAGTACTAGTTAAGAATGACAAGTAGAAACTGTGTAAGCCTCATGGTGAATCCTGAAAGATGGAATGACCTTGTAGTACCTAGTATTTCTAGGCAACTGTAATAAATGCAAGTAGGCCCCTCTTAGAAAAGTAGAGTGAGCCACGTTTTTATGGTGACCTCTAGTGGATGAGATAATTACACTTGTAATTTGTGTAATTTGGATTTGCCACTAGGATGCCACCTAAGGAACTCTCTTGCTTATTTAAGACTCCCCCCTTTGTAGAAGGGAGCTTTTTGTGTATGCATCTACTCCATGTCCTAATGAGAAGATCCTCCACGAGTTTGGTGCATCCTTGAGCTCCTTGATCATTCTTGTTTCTTGAGTGATGCATTTATGAACTTGCCCTTCCATTCCTTTGTGTGTGGTTGTGGATTTAGTGGTGGATTAGTTTTCTTGTTTCTTGTTTTAGGTAGAATCAAGAATTCAAATAAACTAAATAGGCTGAAATTGTGGTTTAGTTCTTGCATATCCATTTACATTTCAGTTCTTGATGTTCTTGGAAAGTCCAAGAATCAAGAGATGGGTGTTTCTTGATTCTTGGACTCTCAAAATGTTGTCTAGTTAATTCTTGTTTCTTGTTTCTTGATTCTTGCATTAGGTAGAATGTATGTTAGATTAGTTTTCAGATTTCAAGAACTTGTCCATTTCGATTTGCAATAGTTAGAAGTAGGATTTCTTGATTGTTCAATTGAACTGCATGTTGATTTCTTGGTTAAAGGCTGATTCTGATGAATCCCCAAGATACTCGGACAGAGCAACTCAAGAGCACCTCTCACCTTAGACCGAGGAGGTCTCTGAGAAGACGAGACTAATGAAGACTGATATTCCTCAAAGAATGGTAAATAGGGTCTGAATCTTAACTGTAGTTGTTTGTAGGTGCCATACCTTTGGTCTCCTGGGGTTCCAAAGCGAACATACGAAAAATCTACCTATGGTGGCTTAAAGCCCTTCAACGTCATCTGACCCCTACTTATGCTTATGTGAATGCCAAAAGGAAGGGGGCGACTAGAGACATGGGTGGTTGCACTTGAGAGCTGGTCTCCTTGAGTGCAGGACACCATCACTAGGCTTGTTGTTTGTCTTCTTCATCTCCAATGTCACCAAAAGCCTACTGCATAGTTCTAGCTTCCCTAGGCTAAGCAAGCATGCTAAGTTACAATAGAAAATAAAGTTTTCAACGTACTAAACTCAAAAAAGACTACTATGTATGTACTAGTAAAGCATCTCCCACATAGGAGGAATTACAAAGCAGGACAAGCATTCACGTGCAAATCAAATACTCTCTCTCTCTCTCTCTCTCTCTCTCTCTCTCTCTCTCTCTCTCTCTCTCTCTCTCTCTCTCTCTCTCTCTCTCTCTCTCTCTCTCTCTCTCTCTCTCTCTCTCTCTCTCTCTCCACATAAACACAACGAGGAGGGAGCTCAACTTTTTTATTGATCAAGTAAAATTGAAGAACATAAAATACAAACAAAATGACTCTTATATAGTTCAGTCTCAGAAAGATTGAGTGGCACATTTCTATTGGCTCATTTCTAACTTAGAAGTCTAAATTAATTGGCACTCATTTGGAAGGGGAGAGATGTTATCTGACCCTTGAGGAAACTCATTTAATAAGTGGAAAGTTTTATCGTACATATTATTTGGTGGCTAAAACCATTTGAACTTAAAATCTCTTGGGCCCAAGCCAATTTTGTGGTCAAAGTTTTCAACGCAGCCCAAACCACCTCGTGGCGCGCATGCTAGTCGGTGGCCATAATGCATATGTAACTCCAAATCAAATACCTTAGTGTAGTGAATAAACTATGTTGTTGTGTCTCTGAAGATAACATAGAAAATAAGCTCATGTGGTGTAGCCTCTTTACATAGCTCAAAATAAACAGTATTTTGTTAACATAGAAAAACCTTGAGAATAAGAGGGCTAATAAGATGTGGCTACATAAGGACCCAATCGTCATTGTATATAAAGCCACATTTCTTAGTATTTTGAAACTTCCTCTCTCATTTCTAAAATTTTCTATAAGTCTCTCTCTCTCTCTCTCTCTCTCTCTCTCTCTCTCTCTCTCTCTCTCTCTCTCTCTCTCTCTCTCTCTCTCTCTCTCTCTCTCTCTCTCTCTCTCTCTCTCTCTCTCTCTCTCTCTCTCTGTGCACTTAAATCATAGATCTTCTATTTCCTAATATGAGTAGAAAAGTGTAATATAGTTTCGCTTTATTGTGCTTTGGATTTTGTTATGTTTCAATTACAATTTAAAAGTTAAAGACTTTCTTTTATGGTGAAACTATCTTCCATTGATATTGCATAAGCTTTTATTATTTCCCTTCTTTGATAAAAATCGATGTGATGTGAGCTTCTCCATAGCTTCTCATTGGGATCGAACCCACATCTCCCCACACTACACGATACTCATGATCCAAACAATGTTCTTACAAGTTCTCAAAAACTTATGAAGAAGCTTGCAATCTCTATCTCAAAACTATTCTATCATAAGTGACTTCTACATCGACTTTAGCTCCAAAATGAATTTTGTCAAGTCATAACTTCTGACCATCTCACAACTCACTCCCTCCTAACCTTAGGACTCAAGGTCACTAGCCTCAGTCTCCCTTTTGAAAACCTATGTTTTAAGTTTAGTGCTTATCTCATAAAGATGTGGTGGTTCAACTAGATTCTTCAAAAGATATCCACCAGTAATGACTCTCTAAGGTTTGTAGTTGGACTCATTGTTCCTAAGCACGTCATTTTTTTCATACTTCACATACTTCATTTGATCCATCCATGATGCTTTATAAATCACACATTTACACATGGAAAGAGTGCTTTTCAAAAATAATAAAAAAATAAAAAATAAAGAAACCCAACATACTTGCACCACAAATTCTATAACATGCTTTATTGGTCCATGCCAAATCTTAAGAAGAATGACAAGTCCACTTGCTCCCATTGCATGAAAGAAGATAAGACCATGAAAACCAATGATAAACCAATAAATTAAGCAAGTTAGCACATGGAATAATAGTATGATATTTTACTTGATAGAGCAATGTTTAGTGATTTCATTTTGTACTGTCATGCAAGTTCTTCTACCACATGACCTAATAGGTATGTTAGAGATTTTGGAGAAGATAGTGCTAACATCTCTCCTACAATAGTAGACTAGAAGCTCGATGGCCAATGACTTCACTTCAAAATAAAAATACTCTTTCAACTTCCATGTACTTTTATTCAAAGTTAACATTAATAAAATATATAACACAAACTTGTGAAAATTTTAAAATATGTGAGAACACTACATTAGCATTTGTAACACTACTGTCATCATACTTGATTGTGTATTCATTCATATAAGTCCATGTGTTTTAACACTAAATTTGTAGAAGGGGCAATCTTTCATCCTCAAACAATTTTTTGGGCTTTCAAGCAAGGTTCATTCTTTTGATAAAATAAGAATCTGACTTTTCAATTGTAATACGAAAATTTAGTGATATTGCCCAACTACACACTCCACTAGAATTTTTCAAACATTTACAAAAGTCCTTGGTCAAACACAAAATGTCAACAAGAAACTTCAGAATAAAAAATGTCCCATCTCATACATTCTTATTACCGTAACATACCCTAATTATGATACCTCATTATATTTTTTACCTTTTGAGACATTAAAACAACAAATTATGATGCAAATATATATATCTAAAACTCATATATGCAATAATGTAAAGGGAATTTCAATCTTTGACCAGATAATATTCATTCTCAAAAACCAAAATTTTGAGTGTCATAGTTTGTGTTATAGTATACCATAGTAAAATATGCACCCAAAAAAATTTGTATATTGTGACTTTTAAGTGCTCTTAAGTTTATTAGATGGGCCCAAAATCGTCTCAATTTGCTAAAAGTCTAGTGTTAAGCACAATACAAATGATGAGATAAAGACACCTATGCTTAAAGCCCCATCAGTTGGTAGTTTCCAAATAGGTGCGTATCATAGATGCCCAACGTTTCTGAAACGCGTTTCAAAATCGGGTTCAGAAACACATTTTTGAAATTTTAAAAAAAAATTCCAAAAACGTTCTTTTTTTTTTTTTGGTTTTTTTTGGGGGCAATATGGGTATTAGATGAAAGCTCTAATTAAGAGCATAATTACTATGTAATTTGCCGACTATTTTGAGTGCAAGATGGTCCAGTTCAGGTGCATTAATCCATGTTGGGTTCTGTCAAGGATAAAAATTCAAAACTAACCTCTAGCCTGTTGGTTACAATCACAAATGGTCCCAGTAAGTGTGTTTTCGCTCAGGGAGTTGGAAGGCCAAATCATGAAGAGGCCTTACCATCAGGGCCGGGGTCTACCGGCAGCCCCCGGACCCTACCGTTGGGGGGCATTGCCCCCCAAACCCCTCACCGGGGGGCTACCGCCCCCCGGACCCCCTGAGCATTTATTGAAAACCAAAGCAAATAACAGCCAAATAGCTATTGAAAATAAAATTTGTTTGTGCCCCATCTACTACACTTTTGAGAGACAAAACGCTAGTTTGACCATTGATCCCCTAAAAAAAATTTCAGCCATAAGCTATTTTTCCAAAAAAAAAAAAAAATTACGATTCTGGGTATAAAAACAAGTTTCTCAGAAACGCGGTTTTAGATAGGAAGAAAACTTATTTTTCCTGGAAATGTGTTTTTGGACGTCTATGGTGCGTATATAGCGTTCACACATGATATCAGTTCCAAAGTTGTAGAAACTTCATAAAATGTTCACAAAGAAGTTAAACTTTATTTTGCTTCAAGAAAATATTGGCATTGTGAATATTTCACATTAAAGCTCGATAGCTTGTTTGATGGCTTGATTTGTGAAAGTATCTAATCGTACTAGATGAGAGTAAAATATAATCTCTTTACGCAGTTATTATTTTTCATAAAGTGTTACACGTGTGCTTATACATGCCAATTTCCAGCATCACGAAAGTGTAAGTGCCATTGTACTGACTATTAAACCAAGGAGGGTCTAGTTTTGATGACCAATCAATGGATTTTAACTCTTAAACCATTGCTAGCAAACAATGAGAATTCTGAATACCTCCATAAAAATGATTATGTATCAAACCTCTTGGAGATCAAAGATAAATTTCACCCAATAATGGGTAGCTTCAAAATCAGCTGTGAACACAAACACATCCCCATGAGCCTACAATTTGATCCTCGGAGAACATTTTGTTTGACAACTTCCAAAGAGGCACATATGCCTAGTTTGCATCAATGTTGCATTGTTGCAGGGCCGGGTGCCATCATAACAATTGTTCTTGGTTGAGAAGAACCTACAAATATCATAAAGTCAAGTTAGTGTCTCACTTAAACGCACTAGTTGTTCAAAGTATTATACAAAAGCATTTTCTACAATAAGATGTAAAATGGTCCACATAGCTTAGACTAACGTAAGTCACCCAAATCCCATGATTCTTGACCTTATCAGAAACCAAGTTTGGTGATAGCCAAACTTCAATAACTCATAGTACCTACTCCCAATCCAAAATAATCGACATTTCATCCTTCATACTCTAAAACATACTATGGCAATTAATGGGTTCGTAATGAAAACTAGGGAAGGCAAAAGAAGAGATTAATAAAGTGAAGACTTGCTTTTTATTGAAGTATGTTTGTCCAAGGTGTGAGTACAATATGTATGATGAAGCCACAAGAAATTAACAAATCACAAAAAATTCACAAATGTTTCTTATTATCAAATCTTCATGAAAGCGATTATTTCTAAAATCTTGTACGTGCCCATGTTGCTTAGTTTGGTGCATCTTTTCAATTACTCTTGGGGATTTGAGGTTTCATTCTTGTGTGCCTTGCATATCTTTTTGCTTGCACACACTGCACCTCTAGTCTACCACACTACCACCCAACCTATTGCACTTTTGCATGAATTGTGAATAACGTAATCACCAATACTACATATGAGAACGAAGAGAACCTGATTTTTCAAATGACACTTTGGATGGGCTAGCTATAGCAATGGTCTTCTAGCCTATCCTCATAGCACTAGATGTTTTTCACCATGTCCCAAAGCACCAATTGCTGATATTGCTAAATCCTACATCATAATATCATACCTTTGGGGCACTCTTATCCAAATAAATACCATTTGAAACAATGATCAGAAAATATCAAATACTGACTTTGTACGACGTGACCTTTTAGAATTATGTATTTTTCTGAATAGGTGTGATTCGAGAGCACATAACTAGTATGAGATTTTGGCTTGTTCCTAACTTCTCATAACACCTACAATGAACATTATGTTGTTGTGTCGACATGATCAAAGGTCCTTGGGGCATATCAACTTCTAGCTTATTAGTAGATATTGTTTGTTGTTGGCACATATCATTGTCACAAGCAAAAATTGATATATCGAACAAAAACCAAACATACATACACTTAAAATGAACCTTACGCAATTGTATCATCGTGATCAAAGGCCCTCAGACTTTCCATGCAGGAAATGGATCCTACATTGTATTGGAACTCGTACACATGAGTATCCCAAGCGATGTAGGGTTTCCTAGCCACAGGCCAACATATTCCAAATACCACATTGAGACAAGCCAAACGGATTATCTCAAATTCCACAACTCCTCAATATAGCTTTGAATGGTTAAAAGCATACCCACAACCGCAACCGTGGCATCCCACACTTTCGCACCCATTCCATTAGAGCCATTCTAATGTACATGGATGATTGTGTGCTCACTCTTAACCCTTTTATCAAAGATGAGTGAATAACATTACGAGACAACCCAATGTCAAATAGAATAAAGACACCTCTACCACATAGATGTCCACACATAACAATCAAAGAAGTGCAAAGAAATTTGCTCTTGTCCAGATTGACCCTTTTATTTCTTAAACTTTCTCTTACACCAAGGTTGAAACCCTCCTGCAATAGGCATCGTCCAGATTGACCCTTTTATTTCTTAAACTTTCTCTTACAGCAAGGTTGAAACCCTCCTGCAATAGGCATCTCAGACTCCTTATTTCTATCCTCATAGTATAGGGTCATTTGCAATTCCCTATGGAGGCTTGGAGCCTGCTCCTTTTTTACAAAAGGCCTAAGGCTATCACCCAAGCCCTCCATGAAGTGGAATACCTACAAGAACATCGGAACCTCTTCTAGTATCCGTGTCAAGGCTTCTCTGTACTCGTCCACATACACGTGCATGGAGGCATTTCCTTGCTTAAGACTAGTCCAAGCCTACATAGCTTGGTTCTTCTCATCTAAAGGTACCCAATTTCCTGTAAACATATGTTTGAAAGATTCCTAGGTGGCAAGTACCAAATTGTCCTTCTCTAATTTTCTCCACCAATGTTGTGCAGTTTCTTGCAAATAGTAGGTTGTCTCGACAATCTTCTTATCATCATTGTCAATGCCACACATCTTAATGCCTTAGTTCTCAGCTGCTACCATAGTCGTTCCAATAACCCTTTCTAGTTCTTGAGGGATCTTGATGTCTTCAACTATTCAAGGATTTGATGTAACATAGCTTCCATGGTATCTACCTTTGAAGCCAAACGTGGTGATTTCCTCTCACATGATTGGGGGCTTAGATTTGGACATCCACTTCTCCTCATTTTTATTGTGGTCGACGCCTATTGGATTGATAGGTTCTTTATTATTGTTCTAAATTTCTGAGGTAGGGGCTTTATGCCTACAAGGGCCAAGCCTGAGGGCAAGGTTTGAAGGGGCATAAAGCCTCCACCCCAAGATTTTAAATGGCATAAACATTGCTTTCTGTCTCAGGAGTAATCTTTTGTCCAGGCAAGCTTGGGGGGCTGTTTAGGGGTAATTTTAAGTTTAAATTTTCCTCAAATTAAATGTTCTCTTTTGTTTAATTTTAGTTATTTAGTAGTGAAAATAGCAATCAAATTTCTCTCTCTCTCTCTCTCTCTCTCTCTCTCTCTCTCTCTCTTGGTTGAGAGAGAAGTATTAACTGAGTGTTGGATCGATTCCACGGTTCTGCAGCTCGCGATACTCTTGGCATAATGCGAGCAGCTCACAGCAGCAATGCGTGCAGAAGTCATTGCAAGGATCCTCTGGTAGTTGAAATTTGGCACGCATCTTGTGACGATACAGGCATGAATAGCAGCATGGCGCACCCACTGCCCACGCTACCGCATAGATCAACCCGTTTACAAAGCAAGCTGCACACAACCCTTTTACTATCAGTAACCCATTTCATCCCCAATCTTGCTAAAGGCATAAGTAACGAGGCAGCATGTGATAGGAAAGTCACTGCATCTTACATGATTGATCATCGTCCACCTTCTGCGCAATTTGTCCAAATGCGACGCAAGGCAGCCAGCATGTCAAACAACCTGCATAATAATTTCAATTGTTGAAACTTATACACATCACTCTGCAAATGCGTAAGCAGTGAAGAAGATCAAATACTTGTTTGGACCCACAAGAACTTACAACTGAAGCACTCGTTGCTGCAACCACATAAACCACTTGTCCACTGCGACGGGCCTGCGTTTGGCATCGGTGGAGCTTGCACATGCATTGCCTGCTGGCCAGACTGCGCAGCTTGAGGATGGAGAGAGGCATACCCTTGAGGGTACTGTGAGGGTTGTCCCTGGGTATACCCTTGAGGGTACTGTGGGGGTTGTCCCTGGGTATACCCTTGGGGGTACTGTGGGGGTTGTCCCTGGGTATACCATTGAGGGTACTGTGGGGGTTGTACCTGGGCATACGGCGGAGCTTGAGGGTAAAAGGCAGGAGGGTACTGTTGGGGTTGTCCCTGAGGATACGCAGGTTGGCCATCGACTACTACACTCGGCCCATCAAACTGCTTGCCCACCATTGTGATTGATGTTCTTTGGATCTCAATAGGAAACTAAGCAAGGTCCTCGCTTCGGAATTAAGTTCTAAGCTTTTGCAGTATGGCGATTGATATCCTTCCAACCTGAAGATGACGAAGCAAACACAGACAATTGTGAAATCAACGCATAGAGAAGGATCGTAAGATGAGAGCAGTGTTTTATTGAAGACTCTAACTGCAATTATCAAGCAAGCAAAAGGGCAGAAGACTGATGTGCTTCTATGCCAACATAGCGTTTATTCAGTGTTATGTGAATTCCTGCAACAGCTGTGGAGGAATTAGGCGAGAATGACGGTCAATATACGTAGAGACAAATCTAATGCAGACACATGAACATGAAATCACTTAATTATCAGAACATCAGAAGATGACACAATGAGAAACAATTGCGTACAGACAGCTTGAAGCCCAAAACAAGTATATTAGGCCGCTGTCCTCTACATTCACATATATCACTACTTGTCACATGCTAAGAAGTCCTTCACAGGACACAGGGCAAGTACCAAAAAGCCTACGGTCCTGGCTGTCTATCGACCACGACCAACTACCTAAGATTCTCCAGCAGCTTATGTGGAATGCCAAAAATTCCTAACGATCCCCAGCTCATTATATTTAGCTATGTAACTCTACCATCCCCATCATTGCCCTTAGTTTGGTAAATCTATCTCTCGCCAACGCTTTGGTCATTGCATCAGCTATCATTTCATCGGTCCTACAACAAGATAACATAAGCTCCTTCACAAAGTGGTACTGGAGACTGATATGTTTACTTCTCTTGTGAAATCCTCCACTCTTGCATAGGTGAATTGAACCCTGATTATCGGTGAAGATTACAAAGCCTCCAGTATTGATCCTTATCTCTTTGCACAACTTCACCATCCGTATGTACTCTTTCATAGCTTGACATAACCCCACAAACTCTGCTTCTGTAGAGGATAGTGCTACAGATCTCTGCTTCCCCATGTTAGTGTGCCACCAGCTGTCATGAATACATACCCGTGTGTGGACTTCCGGTCATTTATGTCACTGCCTCAATCTGAGTCTGTAATCCCATGACTTGATCATCGTTCTCATTGTAAGTGATCCCAAAATACAAGCTTCCTTTCCCCGTTTTGCTGCATTCCAATGCTCCTTAGCCAGGTTCGCCAAGTCCGGCTTAGCTTTCCTATTGTCATTGTCTGGTCTAGTACAGTCCATAGCATACATTAGTGAGCCAATTAGGCTACTATAGGGACAATTTTGCATTTTCTCCCTAGCTCCATTGGAGTGCTCACCATATGACAATCCTCCATCCTGAACTTCCTTAGCACATCCCTAACGTAATTCCCTTGACTGATCCCTATTGTCGTATCTTCCCTATTTCTTATTGTTTCTATGCCAAGACAGTGATGCAGATTTCCAAGATCTTTTATTTCAAACTGCTTTCGCAACTTCTTCTTGCATTCATTCATCATTTCTACATTATTACTCAGGATAATTATTTTATCAACATAGAGAGCTATCACAATCAATAAGCTTCACAATCGTTTCTAAAAGATGCTATTATCAGAGCAACATTTCTGAAAACCATCCTTCCTACATGATATCTCCATCCTGTCATACCACATTTGGATGACTGCTTCACTCCATACAACGCTCGTTTCAGCTTGCACACAAGATGTTGGTTCAGCTCATACCCTTCTGGATGCCTCATGTAAACCTCTTCAAACAGTTTGCCATTAAGGAAGGCCATCTTGACGACCAGCTGATGTATCTCCAAATTGTTGGCTGCTGCCCATGCCAGCAAGATTCTGATGGGAACAATCCATGCAATTAGGGCGAATCTTTCTTCAAAATCCAGTCCGTCAATTTGTGCACACCCCTTTGCAACGAGTCTAGCCTTGTACTTCCCATCTGCTCTATACTTATACACCCATCTACAGTCAATGGCTTTTCTCCCCTCTATCAGGTCCCATGCATCATTTTTCTTTAACAAATTCATCTCATTGTCCATTGCAAGCTTCCAGTCGTCCCATCTTGGAATTCTTTGGGGATCAGCATATACCTTTGGCTCCATCATTGTGTCCCCTGCCATAAAAACCACGTCCTCATATCTCTGGGGAGCCCTCTCCTGTCAGATCTTCTCAGGTCTACTTCCTCAAAGAAATCACTTCCGCACCCTCGGCTTCCTCTGAGGGTTCAATTTCAATCACTTCTTCTACTGTGGTGCCTACTGACTATCCTGCAATCATAATTGCGGGAATTGATTCCTTCATATATGATGTTCCACTTTCTTCCATTTGGCCCCCTTCGTAAAAAATTACATCACATGAGTGTAGCATTGTTTTGGTTGCTGGGTCAAACAGCTTATATTCCTTCTGTTGCTCTGAGTATCCTACGAAGATGCACTTCCTCTCCCTTTGATCAAGCCTCTTTCTTGATTGCTTTGGAACTTGCCAGACATCCGAACACCCGGAGATCACTAACATCTGGCTTGTATCCATACCATAGCATAGGGAGTTTTTCCTCTTGCTGCCTTGTTTAGCACATAAACAACTGTTTTAACTGCCTCAGCCTACAAATACTTTGGCAATTCCCTGTCATGAAGCAAACACCTCACCAATCCCATGATAGTCCTATTCTTCCTTTCTGGAAACCCCCTTTTGCTAAGGTGTGCACGAAATTGTGAACTCCCTCTTGATTCCATGCTCAATGCAGTAGGCATCAAATGCCTTACTTCTGTACTCTCCTCCATTGTCTGAAATGCTGACCCTCTTCCCTAGCTGCACTTCCACCTGCAGCGTGTGAACCACTCCAACACCTGGTTTTTATGTTTGATCACATTTGAATTTCAAAACGTGGTTGGCGTGCAAGCACATCCAAGGAAAGCACATTTCGGGAGCCCGGCCACATGCACAATGCACATTAGGGATGTGCATCCCATGGAACTTAAAGGCATGATGTATTTTACCCCAAACCACTTAGATTTTCTTCGCATAGCATTAAACTTTTTTCAATGGTGAATCACACAATGGCAGGGTACATTTTACAAAGAAGCACTTGAATTTTTGTCACATGGCATGCTTGTCAATTGGACTCTTTTTAATGGTCAGTTAAACAAGCGTGGCAAAATAAGAAAGTTCATGATAGAACCCTTATCTTCTAAAATGTATAGCCAAATCATGTGGTAAGAGGGATGCCAACATAAGGGAAGTCCACATCTCAAGAGGTCCCCAAGCATGTTTACTTACTATCGAGTAAGTGGTGGGAATAGTCTCATTGCCAATAAATAGAAGGATGACATTATCGTAAACACCTCCAAGGTTCCAACTAGTTCATTTTTTCACAATAATATGGAACGTAATGCATTGGACCTAGCTCAGGTAGGGCAATATAACATAGCAACCTAGGCAAGTTATAATCGTCAAGGATCCTGTTAAGGACCTTAGACTGCCCATCACAAGTAGAATGATCAAGCAGCAACCAAGAATGCCAAGGTATCCGTAATGCCCAAGATAGTAGAGGATCAGCCCAAAAGATAGGGACATCATACCAAGGTATCCAAAAAGCCTGAGAAGGTAGAACTGCATCAGCAACAGGAAGCCAATAAGGAAATTGGAAAAGAGATGGACACTCATCGCGAATAGCCGCATCATACACATAACCATCAACCATATGTGCAAACTCAGTGATATAGGTGCCCCAAGAAAAGATAGCAGCATCGAAAGACCAGCACCAAGGAGTAGGAACATAAGCAGGATGACAAGCACGCTGTAATAGCATGGAAAAGCAAGCGATATGCCAGGAAACACGGATCATAAAGAGATCATCTTGACAAAGGATAGCTAAAATGGAGAAACGTGCACCAGCATGGTCAAAAGCCCAAGATATTCATAAGGCCCATGAATGAGAAGCAATGGCACACGGTACCTTCAAGGCCCCTATCATGAGAAGAGTAGCATGCCAAAAGCTCCAGAAGGTCCAAGAAATCAATGCATCATCTAAAAAAACATGATGCATAAAAACAATAGCAACAAATCTAGAAATAGTAGAGGCCTCAACTGAAAAACTGTAGCCAAAAAACTCATCCAGAAAGACCTCATATGGACATACCAATCCATCATAGGATACACCAAAAACGGATGGAGAATCGGATGACCCATCGGAACTGGCCGCAAGTGTAATCCCAAAGTATACACCAGGCGCACAAGTGAGGAATAGAAGAAATGCACTGGAACGCGGAACAGGATCCCCAACATCAGTAGCAAGCATCAGATCAATATCCACGTGTAGCTGGGGATGAGTATCAAAGCACATATGAGCAATACTGAAGTATATGGCGGCAACATCCCCACAAACTATCCAAGAGAGGAGAAGGAACTCTCTCAAGGTACTCTGATGGTCTCGGAAAACCAAAAAAAAGTGGCAACTCAGCATCAGAGACCAAGCGATATGGAGCAACCTGAAATGACGGGGAATCTGAAGATCACCTGGACAAACCGTAGCTGGAAAGGAGGCAATAACCCAAGCCATCAAGATATGCCAAGCCTGACAATGAGCAACAATTCAAGGAACAGATAGAGAGCCACATGCATAATCATAGAGATATCCGCACCATAGGCGATCAATAATATGGAAAAACCAACACCAATCAACAGGTCCAAATGGAAACCAAGCTATACGTAATAACCAGGAATGCCATATATCCACAACATCAGCATGGACTGCAGTAAACCTTTATGTAGAAACACAAGGAGACTGAAGGATGCCCGTATACTCATCTAGAAAGATCCCAGCATATAAATACCCTAGATAAGTAATATTGACCATCTGGCAAATATCCTCGGATGGAAAATGTGTAATGGTAAGGGCCAAAGGCGCATGAATCATGTAAGGAACCGTAGAAATATCATGAGGCGGTTCACAAACATCAAGCAGAGATCCATGGAGTAAAGTGAAAGAAGATACAACCTGATCACCAATAGCGAGGGAACCATCAAACGTGGACCCGTGAAGAACCCCATAGAAATCAGCAGGAACATCGGCCATAACGGACTCAAGAGATGGAGATATAGAGACCAATGGAGAAGATACTGCACCAACCACCGAACCAGGAGGGCTATCTGAGGTATGCGCAAAAGCAATAGTAGAAATACCACCAAGGTATACAGCCTGAGGAAGAGGACCCACGGATGGTGAAAGTGAAGCAGCAACTGATGTACTCTGAATGGAAAGAAGAGCTGCATCCTGAGCCTTTGGTACGCTACGCATAAACTGCTTCCCGGTAACCAACTAATAGTCACCCTGGGAATCAATACTAACAAGTAAATGATGCTGACCAGCATGAGTAAAGGAAAGTGTCTGCTGAGAGAGATCCACAGCAACAGTACCAAGTGAAGAGAACCAGTCGTATGCCATATGGAGATCTACTGGAGAAGCCAAAGCATCTGAAACCGTAGACCCATGAATAATATCGAAATAAGGAGCATAGGCGACAACATCTATAGCATGGCGCTCAGGAACACGAGTAGCATCAAAGTACTCAACAACAATATCAAAGCATGGAACAACATCATCAATAGTATCACATCATGCTATATCAGTATCAAGGACCATATCAGCCGCAACCTGTATATGTGAATCAACATCAGTAGGAACCTGTATATGTGACTCTGACTCACTATGGGATACAATGACGAGCTCAGGTAGATCAATAACTATCTCAAGTAGATCAGGCAACTCGCTCAAACTGTGTGATATAGGATCCTGAAGGTCAGCAAACTCTGCAGACGTGTAACGTCGGACAAAAGCAGGTGGAGGGGTCGGAGGACGAGGAGATGAAGGGACAATGCAAGGAGCTGGAACTGAAGGGGCAGGTGTAGGGGAGGACATAGCGGGAAAAGATGAAGCAAAAGGAAGGGTGTCAGAGTACTTGTGCTGTAAAGTACTGGCAAGAGACATCGCCTCAGCAAGTGTGGGAGGATGGAAGGAAGAAACATCGTAACGTAAGGCACCACGAAGCCCAACAATATAACGAGAAATAAGCTCAGTGGCCGGTAGATCTATGAAAAGATAAGAAAGCTCCATAAACTGATCTGTATAAAAGCAAGGTCACTGATCTGAGTGAGACTACGGAATGTATCGCATTTGCGGTCGAGCCACTGAGGATCAATCACAGCACGACGGAGGTCACGGCGAAAGGTATGCCATATATGGAGCCCTTCCCGATTAGAATCAGCTCGATAAACTCGCCACCACGTGGCGGCACGTCCATCTAAGTATAAAGCAGCCAACTGGATCTTCTGAGGATCAGTCTTAGGGTAGATCTGAAAATATGTGTCAAGCTTAGCAAACCAATTCTCTAATAAGTTCCCGTCAGAGGAACCGGAATAGGTAGCAAGTTGTACCCTATCACGAAGTCTCGAGCAAAGTGTGGCTCAGGAACGAGGGGACGTGGAAAGAAACCAGGAGGTGGGTTAGGTGGAATGAACGGTCCATCACCAGGCTGACTAATAGAAGAAGATGGAAATCCAAATGGAGGGGGAGTCCCAAATGAAGGAAAGACAGGAGCTTTTCCAGGACCATGAGGCTGTAAAAAATCAATATGTAGCTGCATAGTAGCAAAGCCGGTCATAACTGTATCGAAGCGAAGAATGAGACCAGAAAGGGTATCATCCATGCGTCGAAACTCTTCAAATTCACTGAGAATTTACAGTTGTAGGAAGTAGAATTCCTTTTGGAAGAAACTCGCTGGAAGAGAGATGTTCTACACTGATTTCAGAGAGTTTTGTATAGATTTCCCAGCGGAATTAGAGTAGGAATTAGTAGGCACCTCCATCGCTGTAAATTCAAAGACTTGCATCTGGTTTCCAGGTGAAATTTCAGTAGTTCTAAGCGATTTTGAAGCCATAAGAGAAGAACAGGGTCAGCGCTGCCAGTACTTCTGAAAATCCAGATTTTAGACAAAGTTTTGGGCCCCAACTTTAAAGATTTGGAGCAATAATACTTCTGCCAGATCAGCGAGCAGGGGGTTTCTGAAATTTCAGAATTCAGAAGTGCCTTTGGACTTCAAATTTGGCTTTTTGGGGACAAATTGGGGTGCTGTCAGACCAGCGAGGGGGGGATAGCAAAAACTTTCAGATCTTTTTGCATTTTTTCCGCCTTCTACTCAAATTTCTCAGAGCCACAGGTCTGTTAGCAACCCAGCGAGCTATTTATTTCAAGCAACCGGAAAATTTGACGCCGTTTTGGAGCTTCAAACTGGGATTTTCCGGGATAGCAGGTCTGAAAATTTGGGTAAAAGAGCTGAGTGGGTTCCTCTTCGTATTTTCTTTGGAAGTACAGTCCTCGGAAACAGCTAAGTCATCTTTCCTTTCCCTTGTACCGTTGTAAATTAGTCTTTCTGACTTTTTTGTTTCAAAAGTTAAGGTACCTCTCTTTCAGTTCTGAAAATGACCACTCCTCAGGGACCTGATCAACCCCCGGAGAGAGGCATCGACGAGCTTGAAACAGAAGCCTTGGCTTACAGTAAAGGGAAAGCCTCTGGAAATGGAAGAACAGGAACAATTCGTTGAAGAACTTGACAAATTGGTTACCAAGGAGCAGTTTCTCCACTTGGTATCAGAAGTGGACGAACTGAAGTTGGCATTAGCCAATTTCAAGTCCAGTGTGGACAACTCGTTCGCTGAACTCAAAAGCTTGATTTTGAGTTCCGCGAAAGGAAGCCTTCCCTCCACTTCTCAGTTATCCCCTTCTCCACTTCCATCAGTTTCGGGTGAGAATTTGCGGTCTCACCCCAATGTTTTTAAGAAATTAAAGCCTCCTACTTTTATTGGGGAAGAGAAGGATAGAAATGCAGACATTCTACAAACCTTCCTCAGCAAATGGAAGAACATTCATGCTCTTAAACAGACCCCTGACCATTTGCAAGCAAATGAGGCCAGTCTTTCCTTAGAGCCTGTAATAGATCCTAACACCACAGTAGGGCAAACACTAACTGATCCACCCAACCTTGCCTACTTCCTGGTATAGAGTAAGCCCCTCCTAGCCCAGTGTGAGGACTGGTAGCATGCTACTGCCAAGTTACGGCCACGTGGCACTGACGTGGCCGACTGCACGTCGGGACCCAACTGGGGGCCCTATCCTGCTGACAGGGTCCCTAGGCTGTGTTAGGCCCGCCATGGCTATGGACCGTGCTGGGGCACACTACTCAAACTGTCTTGCCCTGTTGGTCATGTACGCTGGACATGACCCTGACTGTGGTATCTGACCTATAAAAGTGCTGAGTGGAAATCTCGACGTTTTCTCGAGAATCCGACGGAGTAAGCAACAAAACGGTGGAATTTTGGAATTTTCTTCCCGTTGGAAATAATTTTTGAATTGCAATCGATTGTGTGGTAAGTGCACTACCAGGCTCATAATCGGTTCGTTTTTGTGCTTTTCGAATTAGTTTCCTGGAAGAAATTCTGTATCAATTCTGTTATTGCCGATTACTCTGTGGATAGCATCTTTGTGAAAGCAACGGTTACTTTATTGGTTGCTGGATTTTTTCTACGGTTTCTTGTTCTTCTTATGAATGGTTACTGTATTTCGAATGTTGTCTATTGCCTGTTTGGAAGCCGGTTTGGTTTTAAATCGGTGGGAATAGGCTGTGATAGAAGCAAAAATACTCTATTATGTTGCCTGTTGAGTGTTGGTGATGTTTGACAGGATTGCATGGTTGCTCTCTGTGAAAGTACAGGCTTATGCTTCATTTTCCAGCAACCTAACAGTTCTTTGCAGGGTCAGGAGCCTGTAAAACCATTCTGGAGGATAGTTGGGTTCAGATCTGATAACAATTTGTTGTGTAATTGTAATAGCTTGCAAAACTAGGTTTTCCTGGAAAATTTTGGCAGCATAACTACTAGTTTTTAGGCACAGTGAAGCAAAACCCTGCAAAATCTTGTTTTGAAACCTTGCTTATGCTTAAATCTAGTAAAAAAAAGTAAAGCAATCTGTAAAACGCTGTGAAGGCAGAGGTAATCTGCAAAGAACAGCAGATGTTTATGCCTTGCTACTTCCTGCAATCTAAAGAAAGGAAAAACTGTGAAAAAAACTCTGTATTCATGCTGGAAAATCTGTGGCCAGCTGTCCTCCAATGCACCCTGAAACATGCAAATGTCATGCACTGTGTGTGTGGTATTGCCACTGTGCTAACTTATGATCAAAAAGCGGCACCTTGGCCAAAGAGTCCAAGAACTCTTGGACATAACCGTCCAGTTCTCGGCTGCCCATTTTGCAGTTGATAAACCGAATATACAACTCGGAATCGTCTATCGTGACAAAAGCTTTCCGGAATTCCGTCAGGAATCCAGCCCAAGTCACCGGTTTCGTGGAATGTTCCCTCCACCAAGAGGAGGCTTTGCCTTCCAGAAACAATAGAACCGATGATATTCGTTTATCCTCTGGGACGTTGTGCAAGTTAAAATAGCTTGTCCAACGGTTTATCCAGTCTTCAACAACTTCCGGGCGTATGACATGAGTGTCAAGTATCAATTGTGAAGAATTACCAAAAATTGGCAAATCTAGCTTGATCAAAAACCATGAAGAATAGTGTAAATTTTGTACATACTTGGGTTCCACACATGTATGGCCTAAATTCCACGTGGAAACCGACCCCTAATGTAGGTTAGGTCAATTCAAGAGAGTTGGTCATGTCTATTTGGGGTCATCCCTACTTTATAGGACCTACACCTAAGTTTAAGGTGAAAATTTGACCAACTAGCTACCTACCAAGGTAAATCCTGCTTAGACTGGCTCTGATACCAATATAAAGTCCTCAACACAGGATTCTAGCCTAAGCATACCATACAAAGCAACCACACATGGGAACCGGTGGAGGTTAAACCAACCCAACCAAACCTAGATCGTACGGATCTAGCCCCCAAGCTATGGATCAATCAGGGTCATGGAAAGAGGAGTCACACCAGCAGCATGTAGCTAATCATCACAAATCAAGCATACACTAGTGAGAGCCCAGCAGGTATACTTATACCCTCCAAGGCCCATGCACCACTAGTAGTACACTGTGACACCTCACTAGACACCTCTGCAGCCTATCTGGGCCACGTCATCCAGATCCCTAATGACTCACTGATAGACCCATACCAACTCCACCACCATGTGTTTAGGCCTACAACCATTAATGATGACCATGTACACATAAGGGCCCCAATTCCCTTATAGTCACAATTAACTTACGGGTTGTTGGTCTACCGGTCCCTAGCGTGGACACGCTACCCGAGACCAGTCATGGGCATGACAAAAAGATTCTCGCAACCTAATAACCTATCCATGACAATATCAGTAATTGACTAAGGAAAGCGACCATAGTCACCATACACAGTTTCTCCTCTTAAAATTGCATTCTCTAGAGCATTCTCATGAAATTGGATGTATCTACTTGGTACTAGTCTTTCTATGACATGTCTAAATCTCAAAAGCCCATAAAAACACATTTTAAAAAACAAAAACCTAAACTGTTTCGAACCTGAACCTCTTGTTTCAAACACATTTCAAACATGTTTCAAAATGACATACGAAAATGGACCCATGAAACATTGCTCAGTAGGTGTTGCTAGACCCAAACCACTCAGTCTGTGTATGAATGTAAACTCTTCCAACCAAGTTTGGAAAAGGGGGTGTTTCATTGCCCATCAACTCACTTGCCAATGTTCAAAAATGCGCAGTAAGTATAAGGGTCAGGCAAAGGGTCTTGCAACTAGTCTAAAACGGCTCTAATGCCAGCTCTAAAACCAACAAATGCCACCTCTAACTCATGCCAAATCTCCAACACCTTAAACTTAAGATAATTGATCACTTTGAATGTATAAATGTCAAAAGAATCTATAAGCCCTCATGTCAAAACGTTAGTACATTAATGCCTGCCATTTCAAATCTTGGATTGGGTCCATTGCAGAGTGTATGGGTAGAGTTGTTGACTGTCACCATAAAGGTGCAGGCTCGAATCCTGACCAGTGTGTAGTCACACGTAAATGGTATTGCCAAGTTGTATATGTTATATATAACAACCACTAGTTGCTTAACATGTACTTGGATTGGTGAAATATTTAGCAGCATCCTAGGACTTCTCTATCAGCAGAAGACTTGAAAGACTACTTTTCCTCTGTATCCGGGTGACAAGGATCCATGAAGACCTTCTTCACTCATACCGGTTTGTATTCAGAACCCACCTCACAAAATTCCTGCATTCACGATCTTGTCGCATAGTCCAACACAAGCTGCTACAAATCTCGCATCTTTACTGTTCTCATTTAACAAAGCTACCTCTTCCAGGAGCGTCTTTTCTCATCTCCAAACTCCAAACTACAGGGGAAAAGCAACAAACATCCAGCAAGCACTTTCTGTTCACCACATGTGGGCGCTCCAGCAAGGGAGCACCCTTGGAAGGGAAGGGACAGACAGGAAAATGGCAGGCGCATCATAGCACCTATCTGAAATCTGATGGATTGGTTGGGATTGTGGCCACCAGTGCGAAAAAGACCAGGATAAGTTCAAAGATGCAAACCACTAGTCAAAAACAACAGGCTGACTTCGCATGTCAGATACTCGGCCGAATAACCAGTAATCACAAATTCTTGAGCATTTACAGCAACGTTCACGATTAATATCTCGATGATCAAACAATGAAGTAAAATAACATATATCTATATGTATATGTTTAAAATTACATGGATAAACAAATGATCTTGGCAATCGCTTAGAATGTGCGCTTACTGAACAAAAGAAGATCCTTCAGAGGAATTATTATGAAGCTCTGAGACTAAACGGCAGAGCTGAAACTTGATGACAGAGAAAAGAAGACGAGTTTAAGAATTACGTGAATGCAGGCAAGTAAAGCTTGCAGATGCTGCAAATGTGTGCAGCTGCGCAGAGTCAGAAAAGTGTTGCAGGCCACTGATGAGAAGGCGATCGTATTGCACGAGCTCCCTGACTGGATCCAGGAAAAGATGGGCAGACGAAGAGAGGTGCATGCCATATGTTATCGATAGGCCTCCAGCAGGGAAGGTGCTTATGGTTGGACACCCTCCCAAGGAACGTTCTGTGGGCAAAGTCAGCTAGAGAGTAGGAAGAATTGACATTTTCATACAACCCATCTTCCTAGAAAATCCTTTGATTGGAACATTTATTCCTAGCTTTATGAGAAAACTTCCTATTTTCATTGATTGATAAAAGATCTGCAAATCCATCCGAGTACAAAGCAAAGCATGAAAGTATAAAGGACATAAAGAAAATGGAGATACTGTATATCAACTATAGCAAAGCAAAACTCTTGAAAAGTAGCTATTAAAAGTCTATTGTTTGATGTAAGTTTAGGTAGTGCAGAAAGCTGAGAAACAAGTGTTTTTGCAACTATGGCACGTCGAAGTACTGCAAGTGCTTGAATGCATTGTAAATTGGTAGAAACTCATTGACGATAGTAGGACATAATGATAAATAAAGGTGATGCACCACATCTTTGGAGTTGCACTAAAAATCTTGCATAAGTTGATAGAAAATCATCGAATTTCTTATGCAAGCACCCGTAAGTTTCCAAAGCAAAAGGAATAAAGTCTTCTCTAGGAGTGCGATGACAATAATCTCGCTCTTTGTCTTCAGTTGCATGAGAAGCAGCAACACCTTGGGTACTTGAAACTCGACAAAGGAGGTCTGGCCATGAAAGATCAGCAATAACAACATCTCCAAGGGTGAAAACCCCCCTCGTACGAGAGAACAAAGTCAACCCAACGACGAGACGACTGTGAGTTAGACACAAGCAAGATGTGATCAGTTTGTTCCCGGACAACATGAAAGCTGTATTCATGTGTAATAGATGCAAGTATGTCACGAATGGACTCGTAATAGTCATGGTAAAAGGACAACGCATAGGATGAGTGCGAAGAGAATCAATAGAGAAAGACTGAAACAGCTACTACAACTCAATTTATAGCTGCAAACATGTCATAGAGCAAAATTTGTAGAACACTTGATCAGACAAATCTCGATTCTACTAACAAAGTGCGCAGTTTACTTGACAAAGGATGAGAAAGAAATGAACGCGAATTTGAAACATTTCTATTCATGACCAACTCGAAAGATTCGCGAAGGATTTGTGAAATTTATCTTGGAGTCAACTCGAAAGATTCGCGAAACAGTTTTTTGTAGAAGCTCGTGGCTTTCTTGTTGAAGCTCGAAAGATTCGCGAACAGAATCTTGTCACAAAATATTATGTTTCTTGTTCAAACCTCAGATGTTGCAAAATTGTCGCGAACAATTCGCGAAAGCTCACCTGTCGTGGCCTTAGAATTGGCCCATAAGTAAAAATGTAGGCAACGCCGAGCACAATTTTGATGTACTCAAAAATATTTTGACTAATAGAACAAGCTCTTTGTTTTTCAGGGATGGTCAGCCTTAGTCCAAGATTGATGAGGTCTGCTGTCACACGAGAAAAGTCGACAACTCGAAAAAAAAAATTTGAAATCGCATCACTTGGACTGTCAGTGGCAAAAAGATCCAGAGGAATCGACACTTCGATAATATAGCGGTTGTTCAGAATATTGGGAGAAAGCATCAAAAGTTAGACACTGAAACGGGAGATCGGAAATACAAACACAGGAGTGTAGTAATTTGTATGGAAAAAAACTCGGTATTATGGTATTTACTGAAAAAGGACCGATAAATGAAAATGTGAAGTTAAGGCCAACTTGCCCCCCCCAACCTTAGCAAGCATAAAGTTTTTCATAAAAAGTTGAGAATATTACCAAAATTTCACTTTTCGCGAAATGGAAAACAACTGTTGGATGAGTAAGAAAATGAGTATGCAGTAATGGCTTGATAGCCCTTCAACATTAGGCACATGGAAAATAGCTAATGAAATGTCATCTTTTTAATGGTTGGCAATGGTTGACATTATGGGCAATCAATGACAAAAACCACCTTCTTGCAAGTGTCAAAAATTAAGTGGCGGGTACAGAGGCAATCATCTAAAGGCAAAAGAGAAAAAGGAGCCCATGATAATAGGCCAACTTTGAAGGAGACCGCCAGGTTTTTCACGGGAATACTTGTTACGAAGGCAAAAATCACAAGTATGAATAAGGTGAGAAAGCTCACGCTTCATGGAAGGCCAATAAAAATGTTCTTTCAAACGGAACAAGGACTTCTGAAAACCAAAATGGCCACCAACAGGAGAGGAATGGGCATCAAGAAGGAGCTGTGGACGTATGTCGAGAGTGCTGGGAATACATAACGAACCATAGTGAAACAAACGATGATTAACAATGGAATAAACCTGGTGAGGGTGAGAGGAAGGACGAGAGGCAGACGACATAACATCACGAAAGTCTGGACATGTGGCATAAGCCTGAGGAAGATCATCATACCAAGAGTGGGGAGACGTAACAAGACTGTAAGTAAGAGCAGGTAAACGAGAAAAAGCATCAGCAGCAGCGTTACTTTTACCACGCTTATAATGAATATCAAAATGAAAGGACTGTAAAAACTGAAGCCAACGGTACTGACGATCACTAAGATCTTTTATAACGAAGTGACTGGTAATCAGTAAAAACATCAAACGGAACACGATACAGATAATGACGCCACTTCTTTATCATTTTGGATCTTCGGGGTACTGGTTGTAGTGTTAATGGATGTTAGAGTTAGATGTGGATCTTCCATACATGCTGAATTCTGAGATATGTTATCGCTCTCACGGGATCGAACTCCTCGTGACAATCATCTTCATCTCCTTGATGCTTGTGTGCTTGGATCTTGGATTGAGGATAGAATAGAAAACGATCCCACTACCCCTGTCAACTACTACCCAAATGGCATCATGACCCTTCCCAGATTTGGGAAGTCTGACCACAAAATCCATGGAAATACTTTCCCACTTCTTGTTGGGAATTTCCAACAGATGTGGCAGACCAGCTGCTTTGAGTCTCTCCATTTTATTTACTTGGTGGACAACGTGACATCTTTCGCAGTTTATCTCACACTGGTGACTTGGCTGCTTATACGACACAATTTACAGAGCTTTCCTATCTATTCCCAGATATTTCTACATTGGAGCTCATCTCTCGCTACGTTGCTGGTCTACGAGGTGCACTCAGGTATGATGTTTCTTCTTTTTTTCCATTCACTCTTTCTCACGCCATCTCCCTTGCTACTGCACTGCAGCACAAGTGCTCTCCCATCTCTTCCTCTATTTCTCATCCTTTGCGTCCTTTCACACGTCCTATTTTTTCCTCTCCATCCTCTGCTAGTCCCACATATGTCAGTTCACCTTCGTCCACTCTTCCTTCTGCACCACATCCTCCTATTTCTCCTCGTCCTATTTTTGTTCGTCACTACTCACAGCCTGAGATGTCTGAGATCCGTGAGAAGCGCTTATGTTTCAACTATAAGAGTCTTGATCATATTGCCCGTGATTGCCGATAGCCTGCCACTGCTACTGCCGTCTATTTCCATGATGTTGACACACCTGATGATAGTCCTGATTCAGCCATATGCCTTCATATTCTTGATGATGACCCACCTATTGATCAGTTTGTCACACCCACTGAGCCTGTTCCAGATCCCCCTGATCTAGCTGTATGCCATGCTGAGCTTGCTTATGCTACTTGGGCCGGTAAGCCGGGTCCACACCATATCCATCTTTGCGTACGTATCACTGGTCGTGAGTTTATTGCCCTTGTTGACACGGGTAGCACTCACTCATTTTTCAACAGTCATATTACTACACGCATTCATGCTATGCCAGTCACTACGACGCATCCCCTGCATGTTGAGGTTGCCAGTGCACACTCTTTTCCTAGCACGCAGATGTATCAGCAACTTTCATATCGGATTGGAGACTTCCTTGGTCAGGCAGATTTTCATATTATTCCAATTACACGATACGATCTTATCCTCGGTGCTGATTGGTTTGCGTCCCTTGGTGCGGTTACAGTAGACCTCCAGCAGCAGACATTGACATTCTCTCATGATGGTACTCAGCATATATTTTTCGGTATTGATTCTCGGCAGGACTATCAGCTTATTTCCGGGAAGCAATTCATACGAAGCCTCCCGAAGGCCCAGTGTGCGGCTATTCTTTCTGTTCAGCCAGTGCAGCCTATTGCGGATGCACCACCTTTGCCACAGGCATTTTCTGAACTGTTGCATGAATTCGAGCATGTTTTTAGAGAGTCGACTCAGTTACCACCTTTACGAGATGTCAACCACCATATAGACCTTGTTTCCTCTGCATCACCTCCTTCTCGTCCTCCTTTTCGCATGTCTATTGCTAAGCGCGAGGAAGTCCAGTGTCAGGTGTCTGATTTATTACGTCAAGACCTTATTGTTCCTAGCCACATTCCTTTTGGTGCTCCTATTTTACTTGTTGATAAGAAGGATGGTACTAAACGTCTATGTATAGATTATCGTGCTTTAAATAAACTTACTATCCGTAATCAGTACCCTTTCCCTCATATGGATGACCTGTTTGACCAATTAGGCCAAGCCAAGATCTTTTCTAAACTTGTCCTCCATTCCGGTTATCACCAGATTCGTATGCATCCTCCTGATGAGCACAAGACAGCTTTCCGTACCCACTTTGGTCTGTATAAGTTTCGTGTCCTTCCTTTTGGTGTTACCAATGGCCCGCCCACTTTTCAGAATGTCATGAATAACATCTTTCATCCTCTGCTTGGAAAGTGTGTCATTGTTTATTTTGACAATATCCTCATTTATAGCACCACTCTCTCTCTTCATGTTCAGCACGTTCATTCTGTTTTTATTTTGTTAGTTACTCATCATCTGTATGCTAAACGTTCTAAATGTTCTTTTGTTGTTGTACAAATCGAGTTTTTGGGCTTCTTTGTTACTAATGGTACTATTCGTCTCGACCCTCGTAAGGTCCGTTCTATTCTTTCATGGCCTGTGCCTGCTGATGTTCATGATGTTCGTATGTTTCTTGGTCTTACTTGTGGAGCTGGTAGGACCTCTTCAACCTCTGGTGCTCCTCCCTGATCCATTCATGAATCCATAGTCGCATCCAATTCTGCCTAATCATGTTGTTGAGGTGAGAATTGTGGCATAACCGGAACCTCAAGTTGTGGATTTGACTCTAAAACCTGGGAGGCAGCCTTTTCATAATCAGTGATGATTTGTTTGGCCTTTGCTAGCTTTGTCGAGGCCGTGTATTTGAATCTGTCAAATCAGCTCTGAAATCCTTGCAAGGCCACTTGATAGGTTTCAGCTTTTTTGAACAAATAACTGATTTTCGTCGGCGTGACGAGCGAGCCTTTTTTGGGAAAATTAATATGCAATTCATTAGGATAGCCTTTAGCTAATACTTGGACTGAGGCCAAATCAAAATTTTATATTACTTTCTACACTGTCTCACACAAGGTGCGTGTTATCGAAGCTGCCCTTGATACCATAGGTATCACATCCAGTACTGAGCCATCCCCGAACCATAAGCATGCAAGAACATGCTCAAGCCGTTCATAGACACTTCTGTTGAGTTTTTCTAGACCCATAGCGGATATCTCCTAAAATCCATTTGAGATCCCATCATTCACGTCGAGGCCCAACTACTATATAACTTCCTGATGGTTGGCAATCTGAGGAAGGAACGCATCTCATCACAGATCCTCCTTCGCATTGTAGATTCCAACTACAAATTAGGATCTGGCCCATTGGAACCCTACAACTGGTATAAATGGTCTTTGGTGAGTTGAAGAGGGCTATCAAGGGTAATACCAAGTAGCAATTTGCGGCTAGCCCTCTTCTCTCTCTCTCTCTCTCTCTCTCTCTCTCTCTCTCTCTCTCTCTCTCTCTCTCTCTCTCTCTCTCTCTCTCTCTCTCTCTCTCTCTCTCTCTCTCTCTCTCTCTCTCTCTCTCTCTCCTCTCTCTCTCTCTCTCTCTCTCTCTCTCTCTCTCTCTCTCTCTCTCTCTCTCTCTCTCTCTCTCTCTCTCTTATTCGCTTCATATATGGAGGACAGACTTCGTGGGTTCAATGCTGATGTCATGCTATCTATCTACGAAGAAGCATCGGCCGAGTCATCTCACTAGGCCACAAGCTCACACAGTCACCATCATGTACACAACGAAGTCGTTATATCTGACTCGCCTCCCGTGTCACATAACCGGACTAGGCAAACCTCTTCAGTTGCGCTTCCACCCCCTGCTGCAATTCGCACTAAACTCCAGGACCTCATTCCTCAATCCACTGATGCTTCCCTCACCTTTGCTTCCTAACATGGTCAATATGTGACCATTGGAGCCACCATTTCAATCACAGCTGCCCAAGCCGCCTCACCCCCACAAACTTGAGCAATCTCACCAAACATCAAGGCTTTCATAAATATGTTCGATGATACCCCTTGGGGCTTCAGAAATTTTTGAGATGCCCAAAAGTCCAAGATTCTTTGAACCCCAATCCCTAGGAAAAGGATTCGAACAGTTCTACAGTTTATGATTTTTCATTCTAGACTAATCAACAAGAAACTGTCGCTGACTAGGCACCAGACTCAATTTGGGTCGTCCATGCGGTTAAATCTTCAAAGCAGTTTGATGCCACGATGCCAGAAGGGTTTGAGGAAGAGGATATCTTTGAAGAAGAAGAATTGTCGGCACCACCTCCACGCCAAACAAGAACTGTACCACCAGTTCCTCTTGCTGCTACCACCTCCACCTTAGTAGATTCTGGTAACCCGGGCCATGCATGGGTTTCCATTCATTTTAATTCAGGCAACCCATGCATGGCCCAGGTTGCCGTTGACGGGACGCATGTCTCGTCGACTCGCCTCGTGGCGAGGCCAACTGATCCTCATCTACTAATAGGACCCACGGTACAGTAACACAATGATTCTACTTTAATTCTAACTCTCTCTCTTAAAGTAAAGTCTACTTTTTTATACAGTCATATACATAGCTTTAAAGTCAACAGACTTTAAGAATAGAAAGCTTTGATCTAAACTTATCAAACTTTTCTCTAACAAGTGACTTAGTGAAAATGTTAGCTAGTTGTTCGTCTGTATGTTGCCCGATTCTAGGAATGACATGAAATATTCTAAAAGTCGGCAAAAGGCTCCTATAGTAAATCCAAACACTACATGAATGTGGTAGAGAGTCGAAAATATTAGAATCAGACAACCAGTTGGCATTCTGTGCATATAAGTCCAACATTGGGCCTTTAGGCTAGAAAGTGCCATGTGCACTAATATATAAATAAAATATTTTTAACTTAGCTTTTGCAAGTTCCTAAGTTAAGAAACACAACTTGCACCCAAGAAACACAAAGTGATTCGGATCGTCAAGATTGGAATCTTGATGGAACTTCAGTAGCCAATGGGTGATGAGGAGGTTCCACTCTCACTCTTATAAATGCATGTCTTATTTTACACGTAAATATGTAGAGTGTGCGACAACATGAGTAAAAATCCAGCATGAATGGAGGCAAATTAAAATAGGATTTAGGAGAGTAGAGGAGATAAATCCAACAATCCTCACTATACCATCTTTTCCACTGAATGCGTCCATCTTCTCAACATCCTCGTCTTTGCACATCTTAGATTCATCAAAGATAACATCACGGCTGACATGTATTTTGTTTACCACTGGATCAAAACATCTATAGCCCTTCTCACGATCATCATATCCTGGGAATATACACTTGATAGCTTTCACATCAAGCTAACGTCTTTCTTCTTTAGAAATGTGTACAAAGGCCTTACATCCGAAGATTCGTAAGTGGTTCACCTTTGGCTTCTTCTTCATGAATGCCTTTTCAAGTGTTATCTTTGGTATGGCAATGGTAGGACTTCTACTTTGAAGATAGACTACCGTACTGCATGATTCTGACCAAACATCTTTTGGTAGTTTCATCTCAACTAGCATAGATCTGGAACTTTCCACAATCGTACGACTCTTGGGCTCAACTACAGTATTGAGTGCAGTGAGCTTGCGTAAATTGTCTTTTGATCCCACATTGCTCACAAAGATCATTGAAATCGTTAGACTTGTACTCACCTCCACTATCTGATCTTAGAACCTTGATCTTCCTACCTGTCTGATTTTCGACCAATGCCTTGAAGCTCTTGAAAGTGTCAAACGCATCTGATTTCTTCTTCAAGAAGTAAATCCATGTCTTGCGTGACATATCATCAATGAAAGTCATGAAATAAAAGGCTTTACCTAAGGATATAGTCCTCATAGGTCCACATAAATATGTGTGGATCAAATCTAGGATGCTCTTTGCCCTTGCAACACCACCTTTATTTAACTTCCCTCGATGCTGCTTCTTGTACACACATGACTCACACATCGTCTTCAAGTGGTCTTCTATCATAGGCAGTCCTCATGCACAAAGTGTAATGGACACATGCATGATGATTTGTACATTTCTAGTTAGAACTAGCACACTTGGAAAAAGTTGGTAGAGTTTCATGCATGAGAAGTGACAAATGTCACATAGACTCTAGTTTTCACTTTAGATGTCATTAAATGATGGATGGATGTGGTTCTACCTCGAGCTACCTCAAACTCCATAGATATGTGTAGCTCTCCTCATATTTTGTGATGAAGAACTAAAGCTTTGTAGCTATCTCATGCCATTTTGGATCCACACAATTTCTTGCTTGTTATCTCTCTATCTGTCTCTCTCTAACTCGTGTTGAGGCTAATGCTAATACACTGATATCTTGTACTTTTGCTCATTATTGATTTATTGCTATCATATTCTGAGGCTTAGCATGCTAGATTGTGGTTAAGCCATATCTTCTGAACTAGATCTTGTTAATCAATCTAGAATCAGGTTATTGTGCTAATCACAAAGCTTAATTAGATCCATCATACTTGTGGACATTCCCCACACGTGTGAATTTTGAAAATTTTGTCATTTATCACTTAAGAAAACAAAAAAATCTCATCAACTTAAGGAGAATTACATCCACAATGGAAGCTTTGCTCATCCACAAGGAAATTTGCCAATCAGAAACTAAAATCAACTCAACTAAATTTGTCAATTCATTAGCTCTTCAAGCAATGAAGGCTATTTATGATGAGGAATTATGCAAAAAAGATTTAGCCTCAGCCTTTGAACCTCTAAATCTCATTAATGGACCTAATCTTCAAGATGTCAAACCACAATCAATATGTTAAAGAGAAATCAATCTATGTGTTCATGAAAGTGAAGCTAGAATCAAAGCACCCTCTAAATGAGATCTAGTTTGCAAATACTTTTGGCTACCCTATAGCTATAATACCATGTGAAGAACTCGTATTTAAATCTCATATGAACCTATGATCTGGGCCAAGAGTAAATGCATGAGCCTCCACAATCCAAAGGCTGGTCAATTTGCTCACAAATTTGCTTCTAAGATAATAAAAAAATCACATATCATTGAATTGACAAAAGGTGAATCCCTTTCAGAAATAGATATGATCTAGAACTTGGTGTAAATAGGCCCCCATCATCAAGAAGCCATAAATGCATTTATCTATAGCATCCAAATCTAGATACTTGTTGTAGCTTAGTCCCCCTTAATTACAAAGATTTAATGTAGTATAAAGGATAATCATTCCCACAGAGATGGTAAATGAATGGATATTGGAGACTATTACACTTTGTATGGTTTCAAATAGTAAGATCTTGTTTATCAGCAAATATTTGAACAGCCGGCATCGAGGACTACCTTAATGTTGAGTAAGGAATTCAAGCATTAACATCACATAGAGTCTCAACAAAACTTTTAAAGAAATAATCAGACTCCATAGACACGACAGAGTCTGACAGTTCAAATCCATCAACAAACCATTTTTCTACTAAAGCTAATCGACCAAGATTCCGACAAAGGTCTGTTCTACTAATTCAAAACAATCAATTCTCACATTCAGATTTATGAATTGTCGAAGCATTGCAATCAAACTGTCAATCGTAGTCATCAGTGAACGATAACATCGACAGTCTAGATGGAGTTCGAGGATAAAATTGGATCTCACTTCCAAATAAGTACTGCGACTTTTTGTTGACTTAAAAACTCAAAACTCTATCACATCCGAAATAACTGACATGTTGACTTCTTCTTGATCTTCACGTTTGACTTGGTTCTTCTTGAATGCACCTCCTTTGCCTTCCTGGATTTGCCTTTGCTCTTAATGAAAAGAGCCTTGTCATCTCCATCATTGAGAGAGAGCTTCTCCATCCTTGACTTGATGTGAGTTCTCCTACTCTCCTCGGCCATGATGTCTCCTTGGAGATCTTCAAGAGAGGGCAACTTGCCCATGATTGCATAGCCTTGCACCAAGTTAGCAAAATCCACACTTAGTCCATTCAAGGTCAATTAAACAAGTTCACATTCCTTAATAGAATCTCCTATGTAAGCAAGCTCCTTGTTTAAGTCTTTAACTCTCAAAATATATGAGTGACCACTCTCTCCCTTGGCTTGAAAACATTGAAGGATTCTTATATTCATATATTTTTTGAAGAGTTTCCCATGCTTCTTGAGCTGAGGTGCAAGCACCTACTTCCTTAAGAAGCTCATTTGCTACATTCATTTTTATACAATGGAGGGCAATCTTGCACCTCTTCTTGTATCTTGTTGCTTCTTGAAAGTGAATGGGCACATCCTCTTCACCACTCAAAATATCCATTAGATCTTGTAAAAAAGCCATCTCTCTCTAATCAAGAGCTTGATCACAAAAAGTGGATGCAAAATAGAAATGATCGAAAGACTAGCCACTACCTACAGACTTGAGAATGCTCAAAACTTAACTACTCAATAAAATCCTACTTGATCTTAAGCCAAATCAAATCTATTTTAGACAACAAGAGTGGAAACTAGCTGTTTTGGATATGGAATGATTGTTGTCATCATCACTGGAACTAGACGACGGTTCGTAGTCCTTCAAACATGGGAAATAAATATTCATCAATTAACATATAAGATTGTCAAACCAACCTTAAACTAAGACATCCAAATCAAACATCATATCTAAAATCTTGTTGCAAGTATGTTTGTTCTTTGGGTTCCAAGGCTTCAACAAAAAGGAAATCGTATTTAAAGTGGCTTAAAGCCCTTGGTGAGATCTAACACCTATGTTTGTGGGTTTCCTCCTCAATTATGAGTCTTTCTAAGGTTGGAATCTTCTTATTCTTTCACTCATATTGTTTCGCATAATAATTTTGTGATAATTTTGGGTACATTGTTTAGTGTGTGTCTAATGAACATGGTATTTTATTTGGCCTATTTTCTACTTTTAGCAATGTGCTTTGCAAGTATATTTTCCTGCCATGTCTAGCTCCCTTGATTATTGTGTTCTTACTCTCACTAACACTGCTCCTTGGTTTTCTCATTATCACAATATTTTTACTTACATAAGTTATGTGAACTTTGTAATTTCGTCCCCCTTAAGAATCTTATATGAAGTGGCCGCCCTTTCTTTTGTACCTATGTGCATCATATGAACATGAAATTCATGTTCTAATTGACTAAAACAAGAAAATTACCAAAATGATTAATCAATCTTATGACTCAAAGTGATATAAGTTAGTGCTTTGATAAATGTAATCAATGATGTTTGTGAATCATTTATGCCTAACCACACCAATAAGATCAATAACAATTATTCATCATCATATTTGAAAAAAAAACTTATAAATGATGTGATAGGACTCACATGTTTGAAACTATGGCATCTCAATAAGAGCCATGACATACCTAGTTTAATAATGTTTGATCATGGAAATTGTTTTACCTATCTGGTTTAGTTATGTTTGATCATGAACATTGTTTTAAATAAGAATTTATTGGTTTTAGAATGAAAAACAATCATATATGCACTTTCACAAGGAAGTCATGCGAACAACAAAATCCCATTATCATTTTATGATATTTTCCATCCCTTGGCACGCAAATATGGTTGACCCTAAATCCTTGCCAAAGAAACTGAAATCAGCTTATATATCAAAACAAAAAATCAAGATAGTGTGGTGATGTCATGTCAACAAATGATAGAAAAATAGAGTCTATCAATATGGTCTTTCATGCACGTATCATTAACAAATTTTGGATTACTATGATAAAGCTGCATAGGAATAAGAGGTCAAAGACATTAAACTCGTTACAAAATTCTTATCTTGAATCTAGGAATTCATCTTGAGTGACGTTCTCCCCAAGGATTCTTATTTTTTAGTTTTTGTGCTAATATTTTAACTAGACTTTAATAAAAGGCAAGGGATGAATGGTTTAAGCACTAAAATAGATGTAATGATGACAAGAATACTTTTAGTTTTGACTTGAGAAGTTAATATCTAACAGGAAAAATATCATATAATGATAATGGGATTTTGTTGTTCGCATGACCTCTTTGTGAAAGTGCATATATGATTGTTTTTCTCTAGGAATACATCTTGAGTGATGTTCCCCCCAAGGATTTTTTATTTTTAAGTTTTTGCGCTAGTATTTTATATAAACTTTTGAAAAAGGCAAGGGACGAATGGTTTATGCACTAAAATAGATGTAATGATGACAACAATACTTTTAGTTTTGACTTGAGATGTAGGTTTAGAATTAGATTAAATGATTATCCTAATATCAAGTCCTACTTGGTGAAGCTTTTATGATGGATCACACTAACGTACATTTTTTATAAGAAAATTTCAAGCACTTTGAGGTTCTAGCTTACAATTGACATTGTCTTTTGATAGCTAGTGTTTGGATTAAGGCATGGTTCTTCATGTATATTAGATTGAAAATGGGTGTTTAAATTGAAATACACTCAAGATGGTTTAGTTTTGTAAAGTATAAAGCAAGGATTTTGGCCACCATATATGGTCAAACCAAGGGGATCGACTTGGAGATGTATGCTCTTGTGGCCAAGATGGTAACCATTTAAATATTTATTGCATTGGCTTCACATTTTGATTGATTTACTTCCATATGTATATATCTAATTCTCTTATAAACCATTTCCTTGAAGAGGATATCCACATGGACAAAAATCAGGGGCTTGTTTTCCAAGGGGAGGAGTACAAGGTTTGTCATTTGCAAAGAAGCTTGTATGGCCTTAAACAAGATTGTATGACCTTCAACACGCTTCAAGTGCTTGGTATGCAAGATTGTATTTTTTCTCTTATTTCCATTGGATCATGGCAAGTGAATATGATCTGTCACTTTATCTAAAGCTTAATGATGATAGAAATAATGCATTTTTACTTATCTATGTTGATGACATAACCTTAAGTGGAAATTGTCTACTCTTGATAGATCAAATCGTCTTTGTACCATTGTCAAGACCAAGAGAACTACATAAAGTGGATTTTCAAGATATAGTTGTGTGTTTTTGTAATGTTTTCACATTTGACCAAGAGGATTACATAGAGCACATTGCAAGAGAATTGGATATGAGGTCTTAGGCCAAACAACTTGATACACAGTCAAGGGTATAAATTATATGTAGCATGCTTCATATATGCTTTTGTATGTGTTATTGGTTGCCATATTCCACATGCAAAATCATTCACCCAATACTTACCATTTTACCCATACTATATGAGCTTCTTAATTTTTTGCTTGAGATACTTGATGCATACTTTTTATATGGTGATTGGTATTAGTGACTCTATGTTATTTCTCATGCCATCAACATACATAGATCCAGGAGGATCTTCAGTATGTCTTCACTTAAGAGTTCTAGTTGTATTGCTATTGGTCCTTATAGATTTTCAGCAAAACCTCTCTTTCTTGAAAAAATTGGATGAAAATGTCTGTTGGCCTCTGGGTCCGAAACAGTTTGGTACATGAATGAAGGGCTCCAGAAATTTTGGCCTTTTGGGTTTGTAAATATGAGAATTAGTAACCATGTGAACAGTTTCTAGTGATAAAAATGATTTCCCAGCGAAATCAATGTATGTTGCTATTGATGAATTTGTTAGATTTAGCTACACTAAAGACACGGGAAAATATTTCTGTTAAGAAACCTCTCAATTATTCAAAGAGCAAAGTGCTATTAAACTTATTCTTGGAGTACATTAGCAGCTTCTGTTACTCTAAATCACAGTTTTCCATTCAGCTTGCCAAAGTCGTTTTACGCCTTTGCTTATGCACCTTTCAACCTTCCAATTTTAACGAGTACTTCATATTCAATGAGGTAATAAATTTGCCACGATGAGCATAAAGACAGTGGAAATGAAGAGGGCATCATAAAAATATGGTGAATGGATGAGCTTGGCATGTTTTGTTGCATTCCCAACCTCCTTACTGACTTTATGAGATCACTTGGTTCTTTTGACGGATATAACTTGTCACCGATGGTCAGAAATGTTCAACAAGACCTAACATTGATAGCCGTGTAACTTATCATCGTCCCACACCTAGTAAAATTCACTACTGAGACCTCCATATCAAGACATTCTCAAGTTACACTGCGCATGACCATATTTTAATAAGATAGCTCAAATCCATTCATGGAATGTCCAAAATGATAGTTGGAACAAAACTGAGTGTTACTATTTCTTCTTATACATATATTCATACAACTATATGAGTAAGTTGAATACACTGTTCAGCCACTGTCTGAAATTAATGTCAGAAAATGGCTAGTCAGTCATAACCACTGTCTGAAATTACACTGCTTAATGTAGAGGTCTGAATACCCTGGACAGTCGATTGTTACTTACAGAGCACACAGACTCCTCCATGTCTGTTTCAATGTTCTCCAAGCATCAAGTTCGTTCAAGGCTCACCATGCAGTCGTAGAAATCCACCATCAATGCCTTGAGCTTATCCCACAAAATTGTTGGTGCAGTAAAATCAAGCTTTAGAAACAGACTCTGCTTCATATTTCTGTAGTCAGCATGCAGCCTTGGACAAATCGGCCAAGTCAAGAGCTGAGTAGACACTGTTTAGAAAAGTTTAACCCAAGATCCAAGGTGTCTGTCTATTCGCAAGGATTGATGGTGGATACGCTTATTTTTTATCATTTGAGGTTAAGATGCACCAACAGTGTTAGTGTGTAAGGTGATATTGAAAATTCAGCTACCTAGTTGTTAGAAACTTTTTTCTTCCGTGCATGTCATGATTGTTTTAAGAATAAATTGTGCTTTCCACAACTTATAACACCACAAATCAACCACGTATCCTTGAAAAAAATGTGTAAGTGATGAAACACAAACTTAGCACCTCCAACTCAATAACCATCTAACCAGTTTACAGCCATAGTTCTGTTGCTTGCGTGAAAATATGCTAAGCTATGAGTTTGTCAATCCAAATCTAGGACCCAACAAGATCTCATGTGACTGGTATATGAACTAGTGTTAGTCTTCATAGCCTGGCAATAAATGAGCTTTAAGGAACACTACTCACCAAACCAAAAAATGATCTCTAAACATGGTACGTGTGAGACAAGCCCAAAAATGAGCAGACCTTTTTAATGCAAAAGTTAAACAAGTAGGATCATTAGGATCTCCTCCAGACATATGCCTCAGCATAGATGCAAATCAACTTGATCAATAAAGCTTCAAAATCCGTTTGATACTTTTGTTGCAGAGGGGGCATGCACCTCTTGACATTTGCAGCTCATAGGCACACTTGCGGCAAAATGTGTGGCCACAGGGAACAAATGCAGCTCCTCTTGGCCCTACCATACACACACAGCAGATGGCATGTACCTCCGATGACTCGTTAGGATCATCAGTATGAGAGTCGCCGTTGCTGTTGATCGAGGCAAGCATGTCGTGGTCGAATATGACCACCTCATAGTCGTCCCTTTCTCTAAGTAGTGACATCAACGAAACTCTGCCATCGATGGTGTCGCCCTCTCTCAGCAAAGACAAAAGAGAAACACGTATTGAGTCGTTTTGCATTCTGAAAACTGCATTTTCGATAACGCTGGAACCTGAGTGAGTGTTACCTTCGATATGTGCAACTTGCTCTGTATTCCTTTGCTGCCGATCTCGAGAGTTGTCAGCAGCTGGCGATTCGATAGGCATCCTACTGGCCCTAGAACGATCACCTTGTAAATCACACGGATCTAGGGGTATTGTTGGTAAAAGCGGCTGGTGACAGGAAGCAAGTGCTTCATCATCATCTAGCTGGAAGAGACTACGCAATGAAATGAGATCTTGGTATTTCTGATGCTGAGAGATTCTTATTTCTCCCAAGTTATTTCGGTCAGGAGAACTTTCGGATATAGTCTTGTCAAAAGCAATTTCTGATGGTAGGGGTGGATTATTAACTTCTGCAAATCTTGATGATTCTGGGTCTCTGAGATCCTTTTTCTGTGTTACAGGCATTACTGAGCAGGTAGACAAATTATCCAAAGTTTCTGATGTAACTGCAGATGGTTTCAAAAACAGTTGTGTTTGTTGAGTTTCAAGATCATTCACAACTTTCAGATTCCCATGGAATTCAGCGTCCCCCTTGGTGATGTTCGTTTTCTGATTGAAAGGCATCGCCCACCTTAAGGATATGGGGTAAGTTCTCAGATCCATTCGTGATGCATAAGGGCTGTCCTCTGCAGAACTACTCTCGTCTGAACTTACGCCTTCATCTACAAACGCTGACATTCTTGTACAGGGACTACCTAACTCTCTTTCAGAGCCATTATTTGGTTCTGCGTTTGTACTTCTCTCTTTTGAAACATTTTGAGGATCTTCATGATCCTCTCCAAGAACTTTTTCATCCTCGCTTGCTTCTTTTTCACCCTCACTTGCTTCTCGAATTTCTGAAGATAAAACTTTAGTCTTCTCTCTCAAAGTCTCTCCCAATCCCTTTTGCAAACCTTGTTTTTTAACCACTAGCTTGTCGGCTTTGTCAGCTTCTCTTTCATTCAGTCCCAGATCTTGTCTAGAAGGGTGTCCGTCTACCTTCGGTAAAGCGGAGTCAGGATAGGTTTGCAATTTATCTTCGTCTGCAGCTGTCTTGTTTTCTGTTGTCCAATCTCTTATGTGCTTAATTTTGTCGAAGTTATCACTCCTATTTTTTTGTGTTCTTACAGATTTAGCTTTAGCTGCCTGCAACCTTCCGCAATCCTCTGACCTACCTACTGCAGGGCAAGTTTCTGAAAGTTGTTTATGGAAAAAAATCAGACCATCCCCATTCTCGAACTGACGAAGGATTTGCCGGAGATGCACATCTAGTAGTGCTATGCTTTTGTACTCTTCAATGCTATTTGATTTTTGATATAATGCCTCTTCAAATATAGGAACTGTGGCTGCAACTCTGGATGCCCATTGACCCGAATTGTCTGGTTTCCACTGCAACAATAAAGCATAAATGTTTGCTGCTGTATTTCTTCTATCTGCCGAGTTTACTTCCAAACTCCAGTTTTTGGGCTGACCAGAATTTCTGCTAGATAATTGTAAACCGTTAAAGGACACTGATCTAGGTAGGGATGAAGGTGGCCCAAAGTCATTACTCCCAGTCTGCAAAGACTTCGTCCTTTGAAATGTTGAATGAAATTGCAAAGCTCTATCAACAGCATTTTGTGTAACTTTTTCCATCCATTCCTTGTACCGAGTTTCTCTGTCCATCCTTCTCATCTATGAGCATTTTTCAAGGGTGTGCGTTTTCAATAGCCTGCAAATAGTGTGTTGATCATGTTAAGTTTCAAAAGGACATACTATTCTGACTACCACCTGAAACCTAGGTATGAATAATCCTGCTTGTGAGTTATTTCAGCATGTGTTCATATTGGTATTCGGGAATGGCATGTGGCATTGAGCATAGCATGTTAGATTAGTCCTACAAGCAAGCATTACTGGACTTCAATACTCTAAGATGCAAATACCAGCCATCCTACGAGCTATTATCAACCACAAAGGAACCAATCTGCAGGATAGCCACATGGTCATCTATACTGTCTAGAAAAGAACTTGGACTACAAGCCCAGCAGAAGCTAATTATGCATAAAATCTTGAACTACTTGAACTGGCCAAAAAGATTGACCTCTTGAGTGGCAGCTTCCTGTAGTGATAATTTTGACATGATCCATCTCACATGTGCAAGGCCTATTTTGAAAATTATGAAGATAGTTGAAAATCACACTTCATGAAAATTGAGGTATCACATAGTTCAATATGCTGTCAACAGAGCTTTGAAAAAATGGATTCATTCGATTGCATGTACCATAAACAATCCAACGCTACATACACCTGAATGCGTTGAAGAAACTGGCTTCTTATCTGCTCTTCTCCTGTTACATTGAACTCGGTCTATCATCAGCATAAATTTCTTTTGATAGATTTTACCCCCATCAAATCGTTCTTGCTATTATTCCTTTTCGACAAACGGTTTCGCTCTCAACAAAAGCCCTATTCACAAGTTGCCTTTGAACAAGTAGGATCTCAAAATTGGCAAATGATACTGCTATGGGGAACCATCTTGTCCTAAGATGTCATCGTGGCTGGTAGCACTGATGCTGATGGCAGCAATAAGTAGTTTGAGTCAATCATGTCTTTGATGAAAACGACTCAAAAATTCATTAAGCAATCAGAATAAGAACTAAAAGAGATTATCCAACAGTTTTTTTTATCGAAACCGACAATTTTAGGAGGATACAGAGATCCTAGTGTATGAAATTCTTGCGGCTTGATGTGCTGAATATAGACGTGTTGGCTTTATGACTTGGCTACTGGACCTACTCTCTAAATGGAATGAGAGAGTAGCCACCAAGGTATGTATGGGTGGCATTAGACTCGCTCAATATATCAACTCCTGGCCTTTGGTCTTTGTTGCTCCTACTACTCTCCTAAAAGGCACATTTTTTTACTGTGGCCGAGTGGAGTCAAATCCCGAATCTCAAGGAGACCTAACCTGCCACTTATGGGAGGACTCAGGGAATTCCCCTGATACAGATGTCCAGAAATATAACCAGCCAATGGAAAACGAAAACTTAAAAGGCTCCTGTTAAGCTCAAAGATCTCTGAGCAGTAAAACAATCCATATACATCCCTTTGGCAGACAAAAGCTTTAACTCGGAGCACGAAAGCAATAAGATATTCATTTCCAATCCGGCACTACGTGAATAACGAAAGTACGAATGAGGATAAATAGAGCGAGGAGAATGACATTCCAGCATTTGAAATACATCTACGATAGTAAAACAGCAATCGAACATAAAATCATCTTCAGATTTAGGAGATCATATTATGCAGTACTAGAGGATAACTTGCGATTCGAAGAACACTCTATTGTAAATTTGAACATCATCAAGAGATGGCTGGGAGCCCTTGCTCACAACAAGCATCAAATCTTATAACGAGACAACTACCTGCGCTTTTGGCATTCTGATCATTGATATCGAAATTTAGGAATCTGAACAAACAATCTGCAGTCGATGTGGATACGTCATTATTTTATTATCTACAAGCGTTGCCACATGACGTTGAGTCCAATCAAGATGCACTGTAGGATTTACTTTGTGAGTCTGAACATTGTAGTGACTTTAAATATGTATCAAAAACCCAAAATGGTGACAGAAGCATCTAAGTGGCTAATTCTCAGCACATCGTAAACAAAGATCTGTGACGATTGGCATGGGCCATGGCTCCACGAACAACAAGATCCAGTTTCCTGTACCGATACACGGATGCGATGCTGATTCACATCCGCAAATAGATGATAAATCACATGCATCAAGAAAAATGCTCTCAACAGATTCTAAATGCTACAAGGCAATAGACAATGCCTTGACAGAGATGGACCGAGAGCATGCTTATCCGTAACGCTTGGCAGAGAAAACGAAAGGAATTACAAAAGTGGAAGAATCATATCAGATTACGAAAGACTGCATTGCAATAATAATATTGCATACCCGGACGGATCTACAAATCTTCACAGGAAACGATGTCCTCATAGAAGCAGAAATCAGCATCACGATCAGCAATCTCATCCTCTGCAAAACCGCTCCCGATCAAAGAAAGACAGAAGGCAAAGCCTCCAGCCAGGAGACTGCAGATCCGATGCACGTTCTCTCGCCATCGCCTGAAAAAGGCTCGAGAGAGAGAGAAGCTAGTCACGGGCATGATCAGAGACGATGGAGACCCAAGGGCCAAGGGCTAAGGACCAAAGTCCAAGGCAGCCCTAAGCCCTAAGGGCCGAGGCCCTTGGGGGTCACATGGCCTCATGATTTCCAATTTCTGATGACCTACCGGGGTCCGACGAGACTTAATACCGCGGCAAAGTTCACGGCCCTCCTGTTACATTCCTCCACGTGGTACTAGGAGACACGTGGCAAAATCTCCGCCTCTAGGGAGCATCCAACGGTGGAGATCGTTTTGGCCATAGCGTGCTGTTGATGCCCGGACCGCGGCCCGATGGGCATTTTGGGGTTCCCCAGCGACCAAGGATCACGCAGACCGTAGGTCCTAGGACCGTTGGGCGTGCATTTAGTACAGGGGTTGCAGCTGCCCCGACGTACGACCGTTGGATTAAAAGCAGACCCTTGAGATTTTGGCATGTGTCAGATGCCACCCTGCATGCTTGGTAAACACGTGGCATTTCTTTATAGAAAGCAAAAGCTCCCAAAATCCCAGTTAATGCCAGCAACTACCATAAGTAGAAGCTCAAGCCCAGTGTTCGGGAAACCTTTTTGAGGTTTCCTTTCAAAAACCGATATGTGAAAAAGTTCTTCGGCGTCTATTGAGTGACAAGCTCTTACTTGCCCGTTTTCCTTTATAAAATCCAAGATTTATGAGATAAAAAATCTTGTACAATTTTTGCCATGCCGATTTTTGAGAAAAGATGCCGGTTCCATTCTTGAACTATGCCGACTTTCCCGAACATTGCTCAAGCCCAAGGTGTGTGCTCGGGAAATCTTTTTGACTTATCGTCGTAAAACGTACATTTTTTTTAAAGATTCTCAATTTTTTGAGGACTAATAATTCATATAAGTGTATAAACACTTATATAGAAATGAGTGTCATAAATTTCATGAAACCGGATTTTGAGAAATAATGCCGATTTCATTCTTATACTTTTGCCTGTTATCTCGAGCATTGCCACAAGTTCTCCATGGGAATCAAGTGCGCAATAGGTAAGAACAGGAGTTAGAGCCCAAGTTCCCATATTCCTGAGAACCTAAAACGGGTGTAGTTCCAAAACCCTAGACCTGTTTTCCTTGGGGGTTCATGTCTCATTCAATGAAGAAAATGCACGCCAGCTAAAAGGAACATTCTCTAATCACGAGCCTTGAGAGATTGGGGTGAAGGGCCCTCTAGCACTGATGCTTTATGAAGGCCTCTTTTATCCCTTTCACTTTGGAAACTTATGGGTGTCTTCATATAAAATTCAATGATTTTTTGTCAAGTAGTGGAGGGTTTGCTATGAAACTCCAAAGACGTGGTGCCTCACCTTTATCTATCGTTACATCCGACTGTCGCCAACAAGTATCTACCATTTTATAGTGCATGCAATACTTTGATGTGTCGTGGTTGCAGGAACAACTACCTCACAACTTCCTGCACTAACTAAAGTTGAAACTTTTTTGGCTAGTGACTTGCATCAAGCATTAGTTTTTTAGTAGCTACTCTGTTGGGTTTTTGCTTTGTTATACTCGCTTTGTAGCTTCTCAACTCACCTTATGGCCACTATACTATTTGCATGCATTCCTTTGTACTTTGATGGGTCCCATCTTTAATTAACAAAAACAAGAAGTAGACATGCCCTTGCGTCCTTGTGTGAGGACATTTCAAGCATGATGGATCCCAAGGACGACATCTCAAAGCCTCAAATAATGCCATCAACCAATAATTGTCATGGTGCATCATAAGACTACCCATATTTGACAGGTAAAGACCAATTACCACCCAATTTTGAGCTCATGAAAGAACAAAACTAATGAGAGCTCTACATTTTGTAAGTAACTTTCTAAAAGTGTAATGATTTCCTATAGTATGTACATTTTTGCCCATCCTATATTTTGTTAAGAACCACATCTACAATTTTTATTAATGATCATCACAAGCCAAAAGTTGCTTTTATGATTTGTAGTGCATAGTGATATCTACTATGTGAAGTAGCAGATGGTAAAAAGAAATTGCAAATTGTACTTAGTAGCCATATTCATGTAATTGAAAACAAATATCCACATCCATGTTAATAACACTCGACAATGTAGGTAGACATGGAACAGTTTGAGCTCAAAGTTTAATTATGGCCCTTTCACCTTCAAAAATATATGATAGAGGTACTTCCACAATATCCACACACACACACACACACACACACACACACACACACATCTCGCGTTACATATTTCTAAAATGTGCTTGATGCACTACAAAAATATGTGCATCTTTCAACATGGACTTTTGCTACTACCGACTATTCGATCCACAATTCATTGTCGAATAGTTATTCGACTACTACACAACTTATTTTCCAACACAACATTCTAGAGTCATGGGAGTACAATGGCAGAATTAGGGAGAACCAGAATGTTATGTGTAGGGACTTTTCATCACCCACTCTTAGGCCCTATTTCCAAGCAAAACAAGACAAATAAGATATGAGTGGATTCTTCTTTCATGTCATGCAGTAGTTCGATCCCAAGAGAGCAAAGCTTATTCTCAAAATGTTATGCAACCTTATGATAACAATCTAACTTAATATCGATTAACCACAAATCTCCATGAATCAAGCTCCTCTCTCTCTCTCTCTCTCAAATAGCAATAACAATCAAATCTCATATTAAGCAGATCCAACAATATTAAATTAAAAAAAAACATGAGAGAGATAGAGAAAGATGAGAAGTAAGGACATCCAATTGCCAAAATGGTAGAGTCTCCACCTTTTTTGATTGAACATAAAAATGGCGTACATGGTGCCACTATCTATAGTGGAGAATGGGCACTTGCCTCATGGTCTATTGGCCACGTCCTACCTCCCTTATTATTTGATTTCTATAAGAGGTGAGAAATACTTTTTATTCACTAACTTGATTTTTGGGCCTTTAATTGATTTAACTCCTATAATGGCCTAAAAATCACTTTTATTTCAATCTATCCATTGAAATAACAATGTGATCACTGGGTTGAATTTACACACGTAGGGTGTCAAATTCCTCACACTTATTCAACTAATCTAGATCTAAGATATCTATGTATGAGGAATGATATATGTTGTACTACCAAATGCCCAACATCCCTCGCCAAAATTGGTGACAATCCCATGACATATGCATGCAAGGTCTTATTTTCCTAACTTTGCTTGATGAAGTATGACACGACCTTCTTCATAAAATTGAGACCACCTATATTCTGGTCATATGTAAGTCGGTTGAAATGAAATTTACATGAAGGTGATCCAATTGGATCTTATGAGGATTTATCTGATTTGATAGCCTGAAAGAGTACTAAAAACTAGATATAAAAAATTGAGAAGTCATTCCATGATTTGTGGGAGAGAGTTGAAAGTGTACATAAGAATTTTTCTCAGTTATAATTTTGAGGATAAAAGTAGTTTAAGGGGGGAAGAATGTCATGTCCATGTCCTATATATAGAATTTGACATAATCCTAGACTTGGATATTTGGTACTCTAGTGTACGAGATAATTAGTTATGCCTCGTCATTATGGACTAGGCAATATATATAATTAATAATCTTGTGAGGACTCAGTTACACATCTAATGACACTGTGTGTGTCTTGTAAGTAGGACCTTGAGATGCTTGTCCTTACACACTTTCTACAAGATGTATCGACCCATGCTTCTAACATGTGTTTTGAATCTAGGAATAATTGTTAGTCCATGAATCAAGTTGAAAATGGCATCTCAATAGAAGTCGTTTGAAGGAATAAATGCTTAATGAGATGCTTATTTGAAATTTGAGTGGCATTCAAGGAGAGGATTGATAGAGGACTGCAACAAGATCCAAAGATTTATGTGTCATCAAGAATCCTTGTGACTAGAATGATATATTTGTGTGTCACATTTATGCCTATATATGGGGTAGAGAATGCACCCCATTGTGCTTTTAAAAAAAACATACTAAAATTTTTTACATGCATGTATGGGAGGAATATGCCCATGTATACATCTTCCTCCCATGCATGCATGCATCCTCCTCCACTCCTTCCCTCCCTCTAAATTTAAATTTCTCTCTCTCTCTCTCTCTCTCCTCCTGCCTGGCTGCATCCCTCCTGCTCCATCTCTCTCGCCCTCCCATCTCCATCTCTCTCGCTCTCCATATTTCCCTCCTGCGTACTCCTCCATCGCGCCCCCTTGTCTCTCTACCCTGCCGCTCCATCCCCCCCCCCCCCCATGTGCTTCTGGCTCAGTAGCTTCCACAGTTCATCATCTGACACGTTCCATTCGAAAGCTTAATCTAGGCCAAATTGAACACCAATACAAAGGTAGTCGGGCATCATCATCTGACAAGTTCCATTCGAAAGCTTAATCCAGGCGAATTGAACACCATTGCAATGAGCGTTGCAGAGCAAGGAGGGGTTATTTTGGTAAGCTTATGATTTCATAAATCTGTGAAATCTGAATAAAGCTTCATTTGCCTTTGCTTCTTGCTATAAAATTTTATACTCTACAGTCTACTGCTAGGACTGGCCATCAACAAAGAGCAACGCATAGAAATAACTGTTCATTCTCTGACAGTAAATGTTCTGATTTCTAACAGCTGCTATTGTCTTGAATAAAATACGTACACTCAAATTACATTAAGTGAATGTTAGTTCTGAGAATTCTAGCTTAGATTTCCTACAGAACTGTGCAAAAAGTGGAGCTTGGAAAGCTTAAGCTTGAGTTTGAACAATCTATACTAAAAAGCGAAAACCGTAACAAATAGACCACATTGTCTATGCTGGAAACCCTATTCTACATTCCATCCATTAGATTAGAAAACAATTTTCTATATCATCTAGCTACCAAAACATATCTACGCTTCTAAAAGTGATCACAGCTTAGAAGTCAGCAAGCCATTTGGGAGTGATGGCGTTTGTGTAGGCTACTGTGGTTCTACCTGGCGGCTATGTGAGCGCACTCGAGGTTTTTAATTTCTGGGTTATCTCTGTTCTTTTGCTGATAGAAGGCACAAGGGTTTGCAGTAAGAGTCATGAGCTTGAATGGCAGCATATTGCTTCTCGATCTATCTCGTTTGTCCTGGCGCTATACCAACCAAACCCGCTCTGCTATGCTCTGATTGGATCACAAATGAAGCCAAGAGAAAGAGGATTAGTTGATGTGTTTATGTCAGACCCAAGGATGAGTGACTCGGCGAAGTAGACACAACAAGCGTTGATCAGATTCTAGTGTTTGACCTTGCAACTTTTCATGGCGAAAGAAGGGGTGCACTAATGAAAGCCATCGGAGAAGCGTGTGAGGAGTGGGAGATATTTCAGGTAAAGGCTTTATCTACTTACTATACATCTTCTTTGTACATTTTTAATTGGCCTTCATGATTAGCAGACGATGCATAACCATGATGTTCGGGTGATCAACCATGGAGTGCCATTAAATGTTATGAAAATTATGATGGGAGCTGGCAAGGTATTCTTCCATTTGCCTAGGGATGAAAAAATGCTCCATTACTCAAATGTCCCCTCACAGCCTGTTAGATTTGGAACCAGCTTCGACAACCCTCTACACGAGTCAGTTTTGGAGTGGAGAGATGTTCTCAAACACATAGTCATCACTTCACCACCAGAAGAAATCATACAGTACTGGCCGACAAGCCCCCAGCCTACAAGTATGAGGCAATCAACTTAAATTCTAGCTCAAGTTGATGTTTCTTCTGTAGCAAGAATCTAAAGAATTCATCCAATCGAAGACTGGGAGTCTTTTTTTAATCAGGGAAGCCACAATAAATTACATATTGGAATCATGGGCTATTGTTGATCATACTTAGATTGTATTAATAGAACTTAGATGTTCAATTATGCCACCAGATTTTTGGGTGTCATCTTTATCCAAGAGAAGGTTATAGGTAGGTGTTTTAAAGGATCCTTTTTGCCAAATTACTATCAAAAGTAGAGTCTCAAACTATAAACCCTACCTTTCTTTTGGTCCAGAGCAACAATTGTAGATGAAACCAAGTAGGAAATTAAAAAAAGCAAATCAAGTCCAACAATGGAATGATGTGGGTGGCCGGACCCTCAGATATTCAGTTGTTGCAAAGTACAATCTCTCTTACAAAACTAGCATGTCCATATGGAACTTTTGTAAAACCAATTGAGATTTTGTTGTGGCAAGGATATGTTGGAAATTAAGCCCACAGTTGCCTCCTTGGTGAATGATAACTTAGACAGCCAATCACTCGAAGAACGTCTACAATGGACTTCCAGCTGATCGCCAGCAAAGGGTAACCAATCCCATTATGATTTTAAGTTCAGATGTTAAGTTTAATAACTTGAAATCATTGAAGACTTGGCCATCTTCAAGGACTTCCACAAAACTTGCATTAAGAACAAGTCTGTAGATTTACATTATTCTGCAGAAAAATACACTAAGTGTCGTAGTTCGCATTTTTCGCACTTTTCCGAAAACTGCAACACTTACCTTCGACTTCTTTCGTTCAACTATTTTGAAGAAGTCAACCTGTTCACAGTTCAACAGTTTAACTATTTTCAAAAACCTTCGTCCCTTTTTTGCATTTTACCAAAAAATACAAAGAGAGAGAAAATTCCAGGAGGTCCTCTATTTTTAAGAGTTAAATTGTTAAAGACACCTTCGCTTTTTTAAGGGCACCTTCACCTTTTTTGCTAAGAGAAAAAAAATGTCGAAGGTCATCTACTTTGAACGAGGAGCGTTCCCAGCCACTTCCCAAATTTGCGAAGTGAGAGAAAGCCACTTCCCTTACAAAGCAAAGTGAGAGAATTTGCAACGCCCTCGTCCACGTCAACATTCCCTATGGGTTGACAGTATACACTATGTACAGTTATCACTGAAGCCATATACTTCCAAGTACAACGGCTTACCTAATTCGTTGACAATCATTGTAGATGATATATGGATGAAATCTATAAATAGATCATTCCAGCACAGATTGCATGAGTTGCTCCGTCCATGAGACGTATTATTTGAGCCTCCCAATTATGCCGTCAATTTTTGGTTGTAATTGCTATTTGTATTGTGCTTCAGTGTAATATAGCAGCATCACATTTTTATCTGTGTACAACGTAGATGAATGCTTGTTGTGATTGAATGCACTTTCATTGTTGTTTGACTCGCTTGTTTACTCACTCTGATCAGAATATAGGCGTCTACGACTCCTCAGTTTCTGATCAGATGATGGTTGTCTTTGACGCCTGAGGAACTCGCGACATCATGCTGCTCTTCCATTTATTTTAGAACTATACTTCACATTGAATCTGATTTCAGTAGTACCACACACAAACCATCTCTAATCTCTTCGGTGGAGTGTACTCTTGTTTTTAGAATATGAATCAATTCTTAAGATCCTATTGATCATCTTTAGCATAAGCTGTCTATTAGACTGTTTTTGCACCTAGCAGCCGATTAGAACGGGAGAGCTGTTCCGCAATATTCCTGCTCTCTTCTCTGTTCTCGTTCTTCCTATCTCCCTTGCCCCATCAGATTGGTATCAGAGCATAGTTCAAATAAACCGAGAGATTAAGTTTGTTCTATTTGTATACTGTTATCATGTCTCATATAGGTAGCTCTTCATCTTCATCACTCAGTGAAGCTAGAGTCATTGACAAGTTCAATGGTTCTAACTTCTACATTTGGAAGTTGAAGCTTAGAATGATGTTGATAGATAGAAATCTTTGGGATGTAGTAGAAGGTGCAGACCTGAAACCAGAAGATGGTGATCAAGCAAAGGCCTGGAGGATCAAAGTTCAAAAGGCCTTAGCATGTATCACACTCAATCTAGACGACTCCCAAATATCTCATGTTACCACGTGCAAAACCTCTAAGGAAGCACTAGACTTGTTATCAAGTCTCTATGAGACTCACGATGTAACCACAAGATTACATCTTAGAAAGAAGTTCTTTAGTCTTAGCCTGTTTGATTCTACTACCATCACTTCTCACATCAACAACTTCAAGTCCCTGTTAGATCAATTATCAACTGTAGGATGTTCTATTCAAGATGATGATGCCGTTATGACCTTGCTTTCTTCTCTTCCAAAGTCCTATGAGCACTTTGTGGTGATGATCTCTACACAACCGGACCTCACTCTTCGAAAGGTGATCGGTCATCTTCTTCAAGAAGAAATGCGGAGAAAGACTAGCAGCTTGTCCATCAAAGACAGATTCATGGCTCTATACACCAAGAAGAAAGACTATTCCAAGGGCAAGAATCAAGTGCAGCAGCAACAACAGAAGCCTCACACTCAAGGTGAGCATGGTGGATCGCGCAAGAAGCTTTCTTGCAGATATTGCAAGAGATCCAATCATGACATCAAGGAGTGTTGTATCTGGATCTACAACGAGGCAAAGAAACAGCAACAACAGCAGCAGCCAGACTCCTCCAACATGGCAAAATTCAAGGAGCAGAATACAGATTTGTTAATGGCTTATAGCACAACGAAGACTGTGATAACTGGTACATGGACAGCGGCGCTACCCAACACATGACCTCTCACAAGGAATGGTTTATGGAGTACACACCTTACAACAGAGACCAATTTATCTACCTCGGAGATTCTAGCACCATATGCGTGGAAGACAAAGGAGCAGTGAACATCAGCTTCAACAATGATCTGTCCATTTGTGTTCCTAGTGTCCCTCATGTTCCTTTGAAGATAACTGATGAGGGCTGCATTGTTACCTTCTCATTTGAGAAGTGTACAATATTCAAGAAAGATACTCCTCTGACTACATGCACTAGAGTCGGGAACCTTTACGTACTCTCTAATTCAGTTGCATTAGCTAGTATCTCTAATGAAAATGTAAACGATAGTGTTGTTCTGTGGCATAGTCGATTTGGACACGTGAATACAAGATCACTTTCTTATATGCTTTGTAATAATTTAGTTGATGGTTTCCCGTCTTCATTAGATAGGAAATCTTTCTTTTGTGAATTATGCATCTATGGGAAGCACTCTAGAAGCAAGTTTCCAAAACCACATTCCATCAAATCAAAGCATATATTAGATCTTGTACATAACGATCTCTGTGGTCCAATGCCAAATCCATCCTTAGGAGATGCAATCTATTTTATCACTTTCATAGATGATTACTCTAGATGGCCTACAGTCATGTTCATTAAGCACAAATATGAAGCCTTTGAATGCTTCAAGAGATTCAAGGCCATGGATGCAAACGTCTAGGAAAGTAAAGTCACTCCGAACTGATCGTGGCGGCGAATACATCTCCAACGAGATGTCCGACTACCTGGCTGAACATGGCATCAAAAGACAGTTCACTACTTCCTATTCACCTCAACAGAACGAGATTGCAGAAAGGAAGAATCGAACTCTTCTCAACTCAGCCAGATCAATGCTACATCAAGGACAACTACCTGCGAAGTTCTGGGCAAAAGCTATTGCCACAGCCTGTTACGTATAGAACAGATCTAGCGTTTGGCATGGGCACAAGCCTAGTGTTAGGCATTTAAAAATCTTTGGTTGTATATGTTTTGTTCACATTCCTAAACAACTTAGAAAGAAGCTAGATTATAGGACAAATAAATGTATTTTCATTGGCTATCCTGATGAACATAAAGCTTATAAAGTTTATGATCCATCCACCAATGTAGTATTTGCCTCTAGAGATGTAATATTTCAAGAACATACATACTATGATTTCAAACAACCATCGATAAACGATGCTATGTTATTTCATCCTATTCTACATAGCATTCCAACGTTGATGATTCTTCTACAAGACCTGTAACTATAGCTACAGAAGCCGAGCAGCAGACAGTACCTGTCACCATACCAAACCAAGCAAGCTCGAACAGATCTGGAGAAGTTCAAGAATAAGAATCAATGCATTCTGGTCAACCCACAACGTCCGCAGGTCCTCACGGACTTGGACAGTTCTTAAGAGGTATACACCTCAATCATTTTGGACTTTATCAGAAGAACCAGAGAGCCTAGCCGAAACAATTAACTCCAAGGATGCTGTGAAATGACAATAAGCTATGAAAAGCGAGTACAACTCACTTTTGACGAATCAGACCTGGACACTGGTCGACTTTCTCACTCACAAGAGAGTTATCGACAACAAGTGGATCTTCAAGAAGAAGCTCTCCTTCCTTAATGCTCTCATCAATGCAAGCCAACTCATGCTTTCATCCTCAAAATAAAAGTATTTGGACTTTCTTCACTCTTTTGCAAACAAGAAAAGATTTTCCTTCTCAGAGTCAACACTCTAGAAATAGACTTGGATTCATAAAGCTTCTTCAATGAATCCCAAGCATCCTTAGATAAAGTAGACTTACCAACCTCCTTGAGAAGCCATTGGTAACATTCTTCTTGATCATGTATAGATCCCTTTTGGCCCTCTTATCATACTTCATTTGATCTTGTTGTGTTGCTGGTCCCTCCTCCAAACCTACAACAATATCCAAAACATCATTCATCTCAAGAAGTAATTCCATCCTCACATTTCACAATGAATAGTTACTTGAGGTAAGCCTATCATTGCTTCCAACATGACTCCACTTGATTTTGCCATGTAGAAATGACCTGGTCTTCTCTTTCAACCTATTTCAATGCACAAAGCACTCCTTTGAACAACAACAAATGTTTTCAAAGAGAAATCACAAAGATTTGAAACTACTCAAAAATTCTCTTCTAGCACTAATACCAAGCAAATCAACACATAGAATCATGAAATCTTGATCAAACTATTATCTATTCTCAATCTAATGGATCTTGCCACTTCCTAAGATTGAAACACACTCAAATGAAGTCCAAAAACGTCACTATCTAGAGATCTAATCAAAATTAGGGTCTTGACAAAATTAAAAAAAAAATGAATATTCCAATTCTACATGCAAATGCTTAAAATCTTGATATGCAATCTATTAGCCACCATTTAGGCTAATCGAATGATCCAAAATTTGGCCAAATCCAACATGTGAATTCAAAAATTGAAATTGATGAAGTTTATAAACCTATATAGGGTTTTGATCTACAAAAGATCCAATCTACAAATGCAAAAAACTCGATTTTGGTGTAGAATCCAATCTAGAATGCTCAAGCATTGATATCTTCTCCAAATCGTTGATAGATGTGATTGCCTCCTTCATAACCTGAAAGACAAGCTCTAATACCATGTGAAACATTTGGGATTGTTGGCTGATTCTGATGAATCCCCATGATACTCAGCCAGAGCTACCAAAGAGCACCTCTCACCTTAGACCGAGGAGGTCATTGAGAAGACGAGACGAACGAAGACTGAGAGCCGGGTATGAGAGCCGAGGAATACTAGTTAGTAATGACAAAAAAATATCCTCCCTTGCCACAAAGGTTGCACTCAGGATCCTTTCTTTCCTTCAATAGGATGCCACCTATTGATGCCATGTGAATAAAAAACTGTGATATGATTCTACAAATGTAATTTGTGACTTTCAAGAGACTAGATTTGAACATCTTCAACAATCTAGAAGGATCTACAAAAGATCTAGCTCACAAACCTAAGAATCAATCTTCACAGTAATGACTAGTCACTTGGAAACTTTGCTTTGATCACTAAGACAAAAGCACACAATCTTTGAATCAAATCACTAAAGAATTCAGATCCAATCTCCTATTGGACTCATCAAATACCAATGACTCTTTCTTTTGAAAGTTGAAATGGATATGAAAAAAATTTGACACCTAGATTTTCCTTTTCACTTGACTAGTTCTCTCAACACTTGAGATTCTTGAACAAAAGATGGGTTTTGTTTCAAATACATGAAAATCAAACTTAATCACTTATTTTGGACTCACTCTTGACCCAAATAATCTCACACTTGAGATTTAGAATGAATTTGATTTGATTTGACAACAAACTATACCACCAATTTTTCACAAAGCTTAAAAAATTAGACAACTAGAGATTCACAAAGATCTCAACCATGCATGAATACTCAAATATGGACTCCGCCTCATTCTAGACATCCAATGGGATCACAAATTGACCCTCACACTCTCACAAAGAAAGTTGAATAGAACTAATTTGAGTTTCATACATTCCATGTCAATTTTTGCTCAACAAATTGAATTCAATCACTCCTATTGGATTCCACCAATTACTATACTTTTTAAGACTTGGAATGAAATTCAAAATCAAAAGTGGTGATTTTTCTCAATAAGATATTGTGCTTTAAAGAGCTAATGCCACTTAGAAAGATTTGATCACCTAGGAAGAGACAAACTCTCCACCAATAACAACACATAATGAGCTTCTAGATCTTGCCCTCTACAAAGGAAGGAACTCTTAGAAAATTGGATCTCTCTCAACACATTTGCCTTAGACACCTTAATGACTCTTTTCAAACCTTACAATCACTCAAACAAATTGAGTAGGGTTGAACAATGTGACTTGGATCTCAATCTCTTTTCTAGAACTCTCAATTGAAGCCAATCTATGTCAAATTCTACAAAAGATTTGCATAGATGCTCTATATGCACTAGAAACTCTCAAAGGTTTCACTTGGAGGACAAATCCAAAGATGTTTTCTAGCAAATTGATGTTTCTAAACTTGACCCTATCACTCTTGAACAAATCTAGAGTGAGGGTACAATGGATTTCAACCTCTCACCTTGTATATCACTCCTTAATCTATGATTTTTAGCAAAATCTCTCTTAACTTCAACATACACTCAAAAAATTAGAGAAGATCAATTAATGCACCTATTTCAAGATTCAATTTTAATTTTTTTGGCTGATCTAATCCAAGAACTAATCAAGGAATTAGATTCTCTGTAGAAAATGCTTGATTTTGCACCAAAAATCACTCAAATTGGGTATGTGAGTCAAATTCTACAAATTTTTGAAATTTCTCAGTCAAAATCAGAGCTGTATGGCCTCACACGTGTGAAAAGGATTCCTACAGCCCACAACAAGATCTGGACCAAAAATTTTGAGAATAGCTATCAAATCCAACTCGCTACACAAAATTTGACTAGTTTCCAAAAAATTGCTAATTTTGGCTTTGATTTGGATTAACCCTATCGATTTCAACAAAACCTCTTGTACTAGGCTCTGATACCATGTGGAAAAAGTACAAAAAGGACCAAGAGTGGATCCTAATCTGATCCTCAAGAGGGATTGGTTGTTAGATTACTTGATCTATAAATCTACTTCAGAATAAGATCAATCTAGATCAATTCTAGACACAAAATCCTAACAAGAACAATCATTAATTGAAGGTAAGTGTACTTTATGATTTCACACGTGTGAAACATTGTCTGAGTACGGAATCCAACCTGAAAATCAAGTACACATTGATAGAACCTCAAAACAATCAAAACAAATGTAGACAAATGGAGAGAATCACTTAAAATTGCTTCTAAAACCAAGATTGGTGTCTCACATTGATTATGGCCAAATGTGGCTCTATATATACAATAAGTGGGAGCTCGTGATACTGATCATCCCTATGATCCCACATGTGTGAAGGTGCTTTGTCATATGATGATTCATCATGCAAAACTGACACTTGGACAAAACCTTCTATTTTGAGCACTTTTGGTCCATTTTCCTTCTATATGAAGATCTACTTGGAAATCTTCTAGAAGTCAAAATTCGCCTACTTCAGCTTATTCCACACATTTGAGCTGTCCTCTACACATGGGATATGACACCTAACCAAAGGATGTGGCTCATGCAATCCATAGATTGATGTCATGTGTCATATGTCTAGAAAACTAGTTTTTGGCCTTTTTAGCCACTAGAACTTGAATTAAATCATATGTACAACCTATATGATTATGGTACATGACAAGTACACTATTTTAACACGTGGGAACAGGCTCCACACATGTGTAATCATCCTATATACATGAGTTTTGGCCTCTACCAAGCTTATTTTTGCATTTTTCACATCTAATGCCTTTCTTAATGGTTACCTTGAGGAGGAGATATTTATGGAGCAACCACAAGGCTTCATCAAGCATGGTGAAGAATCCAAAGTTTGCCTACTTTTCAAAAGTCTATGTGGTTTTAAGCAAGCCCCAAGATCATGGTATTCAAGACTCAAATCTTTTCTCATCTCACTTGGATTTATCCTAAGTGACTATGATCCTTCCATGTACTTAAAGTTTGTTGCTAATGATCTTGTCATTCTAATATTTATGTAAATGACATTATCTTATGTGGAACTTGTATGAAGCTAGTAGATGAGACTAGAAGTGCACTTGGTAGTGAGTTCAAAATGAAAAATTTATGAGAGCTACACTACATACTAGGATAGAGATTGACACTAGGGAATATTAGAACTCAAAATGGGCCCTTTATCAAGATGTTTTTTTTTACTTCACACACTTTCAATGCTTATCTGTCCGACTGTATAGTTGACGGACAGGAAATTGTTTTTGCCTTTCTTGGCCAATTTTTCGTGATTTTCAAAAATCCCGCCGGGCAGAACAAACGATTGTGATTGGACCACAGCTACTACCCGAATACTTTTTTGTTGCCCGTAAATGTACTCTCGAGGTTGACTTGACGTCAATATTCGTAAATTGTAGTTAACTAATCGTGTAGTTTAGAAACTTCTTGTCATTCTTAGGTATACATATCATTCTCTTCATTCTCTCTGTTCTTAGCTTCCATATTCATATTTTGGATTGTCATTCATAGGTATACCTCTCATTCTATTCATTCTTGACGATCTCAGCTTGCGTAGACATATTTTCGACTAATCGCTACACATAATTGGAGACCAAGAGAAACCATTGATGCAATCAATATTTGTAATGAAAAAAATGCAGAAGATCAATGGATACCAATAATATATTTAGTATCAATGGATCTTGATACATCCTTCCTCACAAGGCTCTTTTCGAAAAAGAAAAAGATCGGATAACATATATAGCAATTCTTGGAAAGACAGGATAATGGACTTCAAAGTATCAGCTGCTGGTCAATCTATCACAAAAGTTTTAGTTCATCATGCTTATCTTCACAAAGAGCTCAACATTCAGGATTTGAATCCAAATGATAGAAGAAAATGCAATTGTAAGTATACGATTAATATGTACATATTTAGATTAAATTTCTTTAGTATTTGTATTTTCTTTATATTAAATTTTTCTTGCGATATTTTTGTTGGTTTTGCAGATTTGTATCCATCAAATTTCGTTGAATGGCAAACACTTCAATTAATTGCAACAATAATTGATGTTATAGAGTCTAATATTGGTACTTTACAATGTAAAGGTTGTTCTCCACAATCCCTTTTAGAGTCATGAATTTTTTTTTTTATGATCACACCTATATTCTAGAGAAAAATGGTTTAGTGGGTAGATTAGAGCCATATCCTCTACCAGATTTTTCAAGTGAGGAATGGATTTCTCCAGATTCAGCAATTTTAGAAAGTTCTCGATCTAGACTTTATATGGATATTCAGAGTATATTAAAATGTAGCACTGGTTCAAAGAATAATAAATTAAGTTGGTATCTACCTTTGTCTATTTTTGTTGATATTTTTTTTTCAAATGCAATGTTTGGCGAACAAAAACAATGTTTATTTGTAAGGACTTGAGTGATGAAATATCGCCGAGTTGTTGGATGATGGTTAGAATACAAAACAAAATCAGCAAGTTGAGTGTAGAGTATGTAACTCATCAATGACATTTAGATACCACATCGAAAAACAAATGTCATTTTTTCTATTTCTTAGTGATTCAATTTTACAAAATAAATGAACTTAAATAATTTCTCATGTGTAGGTAAGAGCAAGGCAGGAAGAGCATATAAAATACAAAGACATAGGAACATCCATCGAAATTGAAGATCCATAGAATTTGAACAATGTATTATGTCATATTATTTTTTGTATACATCATGTTTGATAATATATGAACCACTCAACTTGAATATCATTGTTGAAGCTGAGCGTCTTTCTTTCTATGATTTCCATTTCTTTGGTGGAACACACTGTAATTGCAACTGCATATGAATTTTCGATAACAAGCTTTATTGTCTCCTTCTGAAAATGCATAATCTCCATTGGGGAGATCCCCAGTAACCATTGCAATCAGATATCGAATTGGTTGTATTTTTGGCCTTCATTACCTTGATCTATTTTATCCTTGTCTTGGCATTTTTAAATTTGTTTGAAGATTATCTGAGTGAAGCCCTGCCGCAACAAATCTGAGTGAACCTTTGTTGCATGTTTGGATTGTTTGTGGAAAAGATTTATTAAGATCATCTTCAAACAAATCCAAAAATGCCAAAGTAAAGTCAAGACATACCAAGGCTATGAAAAACAAAGGTTTGATCATGAGGAGTAGCTTTGACTAACTTTGCACCTGAAATAAGAACATGAAATGCAAACATGTAGGAACAACCATCGAAATTGAAGATGAATGAATATAAAAAATCAAAAAATATTTTTATAAAACTTTTCTATACACAAACATTGTTGGCTGATTCTGACGAATCCCCAAGATACTCGGACAGAGCAACTCAAGAGCACCTCTCACCTTAGACCGAGGAGGTCTCTGAGAAGACGAGACGAACGAAGACTGAGAGCCGAGAAATACTAGTGGTAATGACAAGCAAGAACTGTGTAAGCCTCATGGTGAATCCCGAAAGATGGAATGACCATGTAGGCACTAGTATTTCTAGGCAAATGTAATAAATGCAAGTAGACCTCTCTTAAAGAAAGTAGAGTGAGCCACCTTTTGATGGTGACCTCTAGTGGAGAGCATTATTCAACTTGTAATTTGTGAAATGTTGGAATTCCACTAGGATGCCACCTAAGGAGCTCTCTTGCTTATTTAAGAGACTCTCTCTTTCTGAAGAGGAGCTTTTTGTGTATTGTATCAACTCCATGCTGAAATGAGAAGAGCCTCCATGAGTTAGATGCACTCATTGAGCTCCTTGATCATGATGGTTTTCTTGAGTGATACCCCTATGATCATGCCCTTCCATTCATATTGTGTGTGGTTGTGGATTTAGAGTGGATTAGTTTTCTTGTTTTCCTAATTGTGGATTATTTTTCATTTCTTGTTGTGAATTAATGTAGGAATCAACATTCAAGTAAACTAAATAAGCTAGAAATGTGGCATAAATCTTGCATATCCTCTAACATTCTAGTTCTTGATGTTCTTGGGATGTCCAAGAATCAAAAGACTGGTTGGTTTCTTGATTCTTGGACTTTTAAAATGCTATTTAGTTTGGTTTCTTGTTTCTTGACTATGCATTTCAATCATATTTAGAGTAGTTTCTGGTTTTGAAAGTAGATTAGCTTTCTTGAACTCAATTACAGCCTTAGGATCTTGAAAACTGAGCAACTGTGCTGCATTGCAAATTTGACTTTGTTCACCATGGCTTGTCTCGTAATGGAGTTAATTGTTTCATTGGCAAGTGCTCATTCATAAACAACAAAGTGTTCGAAGCCTTGAAGTCATCCTCAAGATCAGGTCCCCTATAGCTGAACAAATCAGACATCATAGGTTCTACCGAATGCGGGCCCAAATACACGAGCCATCAACAAATCCATTCTGAGGGACAAGAACTTGATAGAGCCGAGTTTTCACGTGCATGACCACATTTTTATGGTGTTGAACCCTTTCAGGTCAAGACCAACCTTAATGGTGCTTCTGCCACTCACGGAGCTCATTTTGAGAGACGTACACCCAAATTAGATCTACCTAAGTTTGACGGTAGTTCGGACCCTCAAAGATTTTTGCAAATATTTGAGAATGCATGCGATGTGTATGGTGAAACATCCCCCGATGCTATGGTCCAACTGTTTTTGATGACCATGATCTCTAAAGCACATGACTGGTTTTTCAGCCTTGATCGTGAAAAGAAGATAGACTGGTCAATTTTGAAAGAGTCCTTTATCGAGCGTTTTAAGCCATTTCGCTTGATTGAGAGCCCTTTTGTCAAATTGAGTAACATCAAAATGACAAAAGACGAATGCGTACGAGACTATATCGAGCGTTTCAAATGCCTCAAAAGTCAAGTACAAGAACAGCCCTCTGAACAGATGTTCATTATCTGGTTCTTCATCGGCCTTCCAAGATGGATTAGATGCAAGCTTAAATCCAATGATGAATATATGAGCCTAAAGTTAGCTATGTCTGATGTTATCAAAGAAGAAGATGAGGGATCAAATGTTGACGAATCTAGAGAAAGAAAAGCACCACGTGCTCCTACCCATGAGTCAAAGCCGATCAAGGACACCCGAGATCAGCTTTGGAAATCCCAGTTGGAGTTGCTTTATCAGCATCAACTACAGATGGAGAAACTCACCAATGAGTTTCAAGCTACCCTGAAGTCTATCCAAAGCAGTATGCTTGGTCAGCCAAACCCTGCACAGGTACCTTATAGATGAAAAACAATATGGTGCCCACACTTCCGGGCTACGCATCCTACTGATGCTTATCTTTCATATTGGCCTATCCAAGCACATACAATTCAACAATATGAAGAACAACCATCACAGTCTAGAAATGCCTTGACTTATCATGAATATCTACTTGAAAGTCAATAACCACTAGCCATACAAGATGGCTATGCCATTATACAAGGGCCATTGTACACCAGATGTTTCATCTGTGGTGAAATTGGCCACTTCATGGTTGATTGTCCAGTCAAGACAAAGTACCATGTTGAGTGTCCCGACTATATCAGAAAACACAGTTTCAAAGACTGTCCGAAACAACCAACTAAGATCCTACCTGCCCGTCACATCAATTATAACTCACCATAGAATCCTCATGACAACACAACACGAGCACCATAGCAACCAACAGTTAAACCTGCGGCTCACTTGAAAAATTTCTTGCAAACTTCTACATTACCGCACAATACACCAGCTCCATAATGCAAAAAGACACTTATATGAAATGAGTCCTTGTCGAAAGAAAGTGAAACCGATATTCCGTCATCTGCTATAATGTCCAACCAAGAGCAACCTCCACAGGGAATTGACAGTTTTTTCTCCCCTTCTACAACTCAAATCTATTTGTCTTTCCACATGCTGATAAGATTTCCAATGTGCCAATACACAATACATCTATGATTCGGAAATCCAGATACAGATTCGGTTTTGAATCTCTTGTTCAGAGAGGTCCTCAGGACATAGTACCTCAACCATACCTGCATCTCAAGCTATATCTTACAACATTTGCTATCAATAATGGTCGATTTTAGTGTCACCAACTCTGCCTTATTTTGACAAGGGCATGTAAGAGTAAGTCACATTACTCTACACAAGAGATGACATATTGCAACTACCAAGGTAAATTATCGATGTTGATGAATGCAAGTTTTGTTCGACAAGTGCACAACAGTTCTCACTCTCTATACAGTTCGTTTATTACCTTGTTGCTCTTCACTCCTAGTGTGTGATTGATTTTTGCATGAGAAATACCTACTGCACGAGAGTCTTCCATAGAGCATCTCAAGAATACATTGTCATTCATATATCCACCTTTTGATCACCTTGCACAAAGTTACAATCTTTGAGCATACTGAAACTTTGAGAAATCTTTGTCATGTTAGAGTTGATTTCTGCATCTCACTATCCTTTTTGAGTCAATCTTTAGTCCAGTCGCATGTTAAACGTGTTTCAACTACGTGTTCCACACGTTGGTCCAATCCTGAGCATAAACAGTTACAAGCAACTACATCCCCACCAACAAATTTTTTTTTTGGGGGGGGGGGAGAGAGAGAGAGAGAGAGAGAGAGAGAGAGAGAGAGAGAGAGAGAGAGAGAGAGAGAGAGAGAGAGAGAGAGAGAGAGAGAGAGAGAGAGAGAGAGAGAGAGAGAGAGAGAGAGAGAGAGAGAGAGAGAGAGAGAGAGAGAGAGAGAGAGAGAGAGAGAGAGAGAGAGAGAGAGAGAGAGAGAGAGAGAGAGAGAGAGAATCTGATTAGATCCATTGGAGCAGTTACGCTGCCAACAACAACATCAGCAAGATCGACAGCCAAGGTCACAAACCCAAAGCCGACAACGACAAGGCTAAAAAGACAGATGGGAAATCCAAAGCGACTCGATCAGAAGTATCCCAGTCATGCCGAAGATCTTTCAGAAAAAGAAAACACAAGCATTGGGAAATCAGTCTCCTTCTTCAACCGACCTCCATACTTCTGCGCCCATTCTCATGCCTATCGTTCACACCAGCCACCGTTGTCACCGCCCTTCCTTCCACCTGTCTGTTTATTATCAGTCCATTGTTCTTCTAAGAAATTCCCAATTTTGATAGTCTTACCGAAGCAACTGATGGATCATTGCAAGTGTCTTGCGGAGACTAACTGCCACCTACAATGGATGATCAACCAAAAGAAGATCTACAAAAACAGGTGAAGCAGCTAGAAGACATCAAAAATTAAGCAAAGAAGCTGAGGAGAAAAGGACAAAACTTAAGCAACAGATGAGTGAAATCAACCTTGATCAAAAGAAACTCTCTTGAGCAATGATAATGAATCCCCTTGTATGAAGCCCAAAGAGATCCAAAAGTAATGGATCAAAAGAAAGAGCTGTAGAAAAAAAGAAAGATGATGACAACCGTGAACCTACAAATAAAGTGAGCTCCTCACCCAGCAAGTGGTGGTCAAATTCGACATTGCAAGGGTCCAAGGCTGCAACTATAGAACTATCAGTTCCTTCACCCTGCCACCAAGCCTTCATCATGTTTCCTCACCATTACCAAATCGTCCACCCAAATATGTTCCTACCACCAAATTTTTGTTGATGAGTCCATCCCCTTGAGACTGATAATCGAAGTTTGTGTAACCTGCAGATCAAAGGTTTTCCTTGAGATTGGAACTTCAATTGAGAGAAGAACTACGGAAATGCCTAGAAGCAAATGGAGGATACAGACCTCCCAGAAGTTAGAATCTACCAAGAAACCAAAGATGAAACTGTCAATGGCAGATACAAGTGACAAAACAAAGAGACACATGGAAAACATTTGAGCATGCAAATTATAAAACTGTTGGGAGCTCAACAATTTTGAGAATGTCACCCACCTATAACAATAAGACATTTTGATCCAATTGCAGCAATTTGTAAAAACAATTTTTGTGATAAAGACTGGCGACAATAAGCACTTTATGTAAGCGAACGAGAATCTACACTTTTCCAAGGGACGATCAAAGACGCCAATGTAGAAACGGAACGACATCGTCCAATATGAGTTGCAATGGGTCCTGCAACACATTAGGGGTGAGATGATGTTGGCTGATTCTGACAAATCCCCAAGATAGTCGGACAGAGCAACTCAAGAGCACCTCTCACCTTACACCGAGGAGGTCTCTGAGAAGACGAGATGAACGAAGACTGAGAGCCAAGAAATCTAGTAGTAATGACAAGCAAGAACTGTGTAAGCCTCATGGTGAATCCCGAAAGATGGAATGACCATGTAGGCACTAGTATTTCTAGGCAAATGTAATAAATGCAAGTGGACCCCTCTTAAAAAAAGTAGAGTGAGCCACCTTTTGATGGTGACCTCTAGTGGAGAGCATTATTCCACTTGTAATTTGTGAAATGTGGAAATTCCACTAGGATGCCACCTAAGGAGCTCTCTTGCTTATTTAAGAGACTTTTGTGTATTGTATCAACTCCATGCTGAAATGAGAAGAGCCTCCATGAGTTAGATGCACCCATTGAGCTCCTTGATCATGATGGTCTTCTTGAGTGATACCCCTATGATCATGCCCTTCCATTCATATTGTGTGTGGTTGTGGATTTAGAGTGGATTAATTTTCTTGTTTTCCTAAATGTGGATTAGTTTTCATTTCTTGTTGTGAATTAATGTACAAATCAACATTCAAGTAAACTAAATAGGCTAGAAATGTGACATAAATCTTGCATATCCTCTAACATTCTAGTCCTTGATGTTCTTGAGATGTCCAAGAATCAAAAGACTGGTTGGTTTCTTGATTCTTGGACTTCTAAAATGCTATTTAGTTTCGTTTCTTGTTTCTTGACTATGCTTTTCAATCATATTTAGAGTAGTTTCTGGTTTGCAAGTAGATTAGCTTCCTTAAACTTGGTTACAGCCTTAGGATCTTGAAAACTAAGCAATTGTGGTGCATTGCAAATCTGACTTTGTTCACCATGGCTTGCCTCTTAACAGAGTTAATGGTTCCATTGGCAAGTGCTCATTCATAAACAACAAAGTATTTGAAGCCTTGAAGTCATCCTCTGACAGGCAGGATGATTATACTACAACATTTGTGCCCGTAGACATGCAAATCTGAATCTATGTGCAAGTTCAGACCGGTCAAATCTGTGTATGTCTGAAAAATAAAATGAAGTTAGTATTAATATTCTTCTTAGGCTCAGAAGCTAGGCTGCATAGTAGAGCATCTGAGGCTAAGGAGTATCTGTAAACAAACATATTGCCTCATCTACCTGAAGGGAGGCCATCTATTTTTCTGTATCATCTATTTTCTATATCAACTTGAGTATCATCTATATTTTCTATGATCTCTATATCCATTTCTCCAGTTGGAAGTAACTTTGGTAAAGAAGCATCTGCAATTGAAACTGGATATGAATTTTCAATCACAAGTTTTATAGTCTCTTGTCGGAAATGCATAATCTCCATTGGGGAGACCTTTGGGCATTTGAACTAAAAAAACAAAAATAGAAGTACATGTTATTAATCAAGAATTAGTTATAAAGTATTATAAATATCTGATGTGATTATGATTTAATAGATTACCTCTAGCAGATTTGGAAGCTTATCATGTAGTGCAAACCAACTGAAAAAATATTTGACATTGAAGATTATATACCAACCACAACTAACAGAATCAACCTGCTGGGAGGACTATAGTATTCAAATATTTATGAAAGTTAGTAACAAAATTTTAACTATGTGCAATATCAGATCAACGCGCATGAGATGATGTTAAAATCAACAAAGACCACAAGCGCGAGTCGAACCGATATCAGAAAAATATTGATGGAATATCAAATCAGCATGCACGATATGAGATGAAAAACTACAAACACTAAAGGTACATGTCGAAACGATATTAAAATTTATTTACCTCTGCATCAACCATTTTGAGCTTCGTATAGGCTGTTGCACTTGGTGTTGGAAAGAGTTTCAATATTTTCTTCAAATGGCTCCTCGTTATTTTGTGGGTGTGTGTTTTTAAACAAATTTGATTAGACACACCCTCATCATTGACATATAAGGATAGCACATATAAGCTCCAGTGATCACTACAATCAGAAAACAATATGATTTTAAGAATGTATGTAAAATCAATAATTCATATTAAAAAATCAACTTAATTAAATCTGAAAAGCATACACTTACTTGGTTATGTATGGGAGCACGAGTATTGGAGTCGCCAGTTTGACGTATTGAAGCATATCAGCGTGCAGACTTTTAAAATCAGGGAAATAAAAAATAGCCATGAATTGTAGAGAAAACAATGCGACATCTATAAAAATTGGGATATGGAAAAACTCCATCCAATATTGAATGGTCCCCCTCCTACATTGACACCTAACATGTTATTCCTACTTTTCAATTCACCTGTATCTAATTTACTAAGGGAAAGACCTATATTAGTCTTCGACATCTTAAAACTGTATAGAGGACCAAGAGCTTTAAGATATGTATTGAGTAATTGGTCATACTATACATATTGAGGAGAATTTACAAAAGCAAGTGTAGGAGGTGCAGGAAGTGTTACAGATAAACCACAAAATGAATTGTCATTTAAAATCAATTCGACCTTTAAATTTACAAACTCATCTAACTCCTCTCCTGATGCTAGAGGGGGGGGGGGGGGGGGCTAATATGGGGGAAAGTAGAAGACTGAGATTTAGGAGATACGGATTTAGGAGACTGAGATGCTAGAGGAGGAGATTTATTAGGAGAAGAATCTTTTGGAGGAGAACAAGGAGACTAAGATTTAAGAGGAGAGGGATTTTTAAGAAGAGAAGGAGACAAATTTTTTAGGGGGAGAGGAATTCTTAGAAGGAGACTGAGAATGAGACCTCGGAGGAAATTGTCTAGCTGTTAGTATATCTTGTAGAGACAACATCTTTGAAAAATCTTTGGCTTTATTAGGACAGTCAAGAGGCCTCCTCTTTTTTAAAACACTCTCGTTTTGTACCCGCAATACAAGTCGGGTAGGTTGTGATTGCTTCCGCTTCTTTTCTGCATCTTGTTTTGGAGGAGAGGAGAGAACTGGTCTGAAGTACTCAGCAAATTTGTCATACGTGTCCTGTAGCTGAATACAAGAGTGAAATCCTTCGGCATGATGGTCACCCTCTTGGCATGGAAAGCTGCAACAACACTATCTGAGAAGAATTTCACCTAAAAATCCTCATATGTAGTGTGCAGAGCTTCAACTACACAGAGACTTCTTGTTACATGTTTGATGGTGTCTTGCCATTCAGGGCTTTGGTGATGGATCGCTTCTGTAAGTAGACAACTGTAGTAAAAGCTTCTGCCCAGAACTTCTTTGGAAGAGAGACATGGGCCATCATGCTCTTGGCACTTTCGATGAGTGCCCGGTTCTTCCGCCAACTACACCATTGGACTGAGGTGAGTAGCTAGTTGTGTATTATTGAAGTATCACATTGGCCTTGCAAAACTCCTTGAATTCTGTGGAGATGTACTCTCCCCTTCCATCTGTGCGTAGAGCCTTGATCTTCCTCTGGGTCTGATTTTCTGCCGACGCCTTGAAACTGCTTGAAGAACTTGAATGCTTCGGATTTGTTCTCCATATAGTAGGTTGCAGTCCTTCGAGAGAAGTCGTCGATGAAGGTTAGGAAATAGAGAGCTCTCCTTGTAGAAGCAGTCTGCATCGGGCCACAAATGTCGCTGTGTACAAGGTCAAGCAAGCCCTTGGATGTATGAACAGAGTCTGAACTGAAGAGACTTCTAGCATGCTTGCTGATAATACAACTTTCGCATGGAGAAGTTGGCTTGCTGACTGAAGGTAGGTTTTGTACTAGATTCTGAGCTGACATTTGTTGAATATTGTTGTAGTTAAGATGGCCAAGTCTGAAATGCCACAACATATCAGTTGATTCAGAAGTGGATGTGTGAAGAGCTTGACTGTTAGAAGAACAGCAATGGCTAAGTTTGTAAAGATAGCCACTTCTTCTTCCGTAGGCTAGAACCTTCTGAGATTTGTCAAGGATTGTGTAGCCTTCTGTATCAAATTCGACCCTCCGACTTGAATCGGTGATTTTGCTAACTGAGAGCAGATTCTTGGTCAGATTTGGAACGTGGAAAACGTTGGACAACAACTTGACTTCACCTCTTTTGAATTCAATCCTGATTGTTCCTTCACCTTCGATTGAATGCGATGAGGTGTCTCCAAGTTGCACAACTCAAGAGTGGGTAAAGGACCACCAGGTTATATAATCTCCAAAAGATAGAAAATATTCCCTTCAATTCTATCAAAAGCAATTGATCTCCTATTCTTGCATAATAACAGTCAAACACCATGCAAGTGCTCCATAAGTCCAATTATAGGTTTGGGCCCTCATAAGATTATTAACTACATTACCGACCAAGTCCGGAATGACAAGGCTGTTAGATTTCTTATGCTCGAACTTAAGCAAATCGTTCAAGTAATGAGATCTTGAAAAACCGAAGGCCGACAACATATTTTTTAGGCCTTCACATTTTTTTCCTTTGAGATTAACTTAGAAATCATTTTTAAGGCACCTTCGTCTTTTTCGCTCCTAGTGAAAAAATACGACACACTGGCCAAGTGGCCTGAATAACTTAGAAATCATTTTTTAATGTACCTTCGTCTTTTTCGTCTTTTTCGCTCCTTAGCAAAAAATCTGACACACTGGCCAAGTGGCCAGAATACCTTAGAAATCATTTTTAAGGCACCTTCGTCTTTTTCGCCTTTTTCACTCCTTAGCGAAAAATGTGACACACTGTTTGGATGAAATTGTATGCATCTTTGGACGCATGATATAAGGTGGTACAATAGTTTGATTAGAGTGATTTCATGCTTGAATATAGTTTTATAAAAAGCTAGTTGAAAAGCAAATTTCTCAGTTACTGGGTATTTTACGTAAATTTTTTTGATTTTTTTAGAAATCACTGCATGTCATGTTTGATGCATGCCGGATGTTTTGGAATCCTTTCGAAATGGGATGACAACTGTGAAACTGCCAAGTTGATGCTTTGAATCGATTTTCACAGTTTGGTCCATATATCGAACAGAATTTGAAAATCCCAATTTAAAATTTTGAAAGAACTGTGCCAATGTTTTGGTTTTGGTCAAATTCGTTGGTTTTTATCAAATAGAAATTGCTTATAAAGTGAATGACCTTACTGAGTTGAAATCAGTCAGTTTTATAAGGTCACCGTATCTTTCACTTTCGGTTGAAGATTTTGGAATCTGTCAACAAAATAGAGCAATTTCTTGTTTATATAATCAATAAAGATCAAACATAACGCAAGTCTTGTTTGAATAGGTTCTATGCCGATCTACATGTAGATTTGCCCAATAGTTGAGTGCAGCACTTAACTAGTGAACAATCAAAACTGTTTGGATGACCACTAGATAAAAGTACTACTGATTCAAGATTGGTCCTTTCCCTAGCCAAATTTGGGGCTTTCAGCCAGAACCACATTTGGGAAGGGAGGAAGGAAATGAAGCCTAAGGTGTAGAGAAGTGGTTGACCGAGTTGACCAGTCTTAATATACTTTGAATTTTGGAAGTATAAGTGATTATGAGAGTGAGTGCAATTGGAAATTAGGCTTTGGAATTATTGATTTTTTAAATTGCCTCTAGAAATTTGGTTGCCTTTCCCCAGTGTTTATTAAGAATTTCAAAGAATCAAAAATTATAAGGGAAGAGGTAATTGCAATCGGATGATAATCCATTTATGGAACCATCTTTGTGTTGCAATCAGATTTGGATTAAATCCTCAGAACTTGCAAACGAAAGACAGATGGAATGTGTTCCATACAGGAGTCTAATAATTTGGATTCCTTTTGAGGCATTATAGAGTGAAAGAGCTAGACAAAGGATGGTAACCTTTCTAACCTTCTTCAAGTTCTATAAAGATCACCAACTAAATTTTTTTGGGGAAGGTTATAGGCTTTTCTAGTTGTAGGAAGCTTGTAGTTGAAGTACCCAATGAATCTAGTTCTCTTTGGAAAAGAGTAGTGATGCTTATAGAATTGATTAGGGGCTGATTTTTTATCATGTTAGGGAAGTTTTAAAGTGGGCTTTGGGGTTTTAAAAGTTCTGAAAAAAGATTTGTGGGATGGGTAGAGGAAGTCTTCCTCTACATACACAAACTTTTTTTTTGGCAAAAAGATTGATTCTATCTATGTGTTTTGATCAAAACTAGTGTTTTTTTTTTGCATAAATGAAGCGTTTGAAGTTCTGATTTTCATTTTGAAGTTCTATTTTCAGACCTGTAAATTTGAAAATCAGATCTGAAAAGTGAAGTTTTCATTCAAACTTCATTAGTTACACCTTTCTATCTCCTAGTTTCATGAAGATGGCAATGTAGGAAGGGAATGGTAGTGTAACTTTGTGCAGAAAACAAGTTTTGAAATTCTGATTTTCAGACCTGTAAATCTGAAAACCAAATCTGAAAATTGAAGTTTTCATAAAGCTTCATTAGTTATCCATTTCTAGACACTAGTTTCTTGATTTTGGAAATCTAGAATAGTGAGAAATGTGAAAACTTTGGTTGCTTTTGAAATGACAAATGGAATTGAAATGGGAATGGGAACTTTATGTAAACATTAGCTTGGACTAGTTAATTGAAGTTTACATAAAGATTTGGTTTTCATTTTTGCTTTTGATTAAGGCAAATGTAGCTTGTTGTTGTTTTCCTCTTAAGCTTGGATTAAGCTTGCAAATAGTAGGCTTGGATTGAGCTTACAAACAATAAGATTGAATGAATAGAAGTAAATGCTTTTTATTTGCATTAGATGTAACAATTGAAGCACTTCTATCATTCTAATTTGAGCACTTGTTGTTGTATATGCATAATAGAAAAACACACAGGCAACCCCAATGGATCAAACCAATGAAAATCCAACATTTGATCTATTAAACCCATCCAATGTGGCACAAGCTCTTGAACTTTTATACCAACAAATTCAAGCCACTAATAAGCAACTTCTTGAAACTAATAAAAAAAACCAAGACTTAGAGTCTAAGTTAGCCAATCAGAAGAAGCATGTAGTTCCACCTCCTGTAAAAGTGTTTAAGGGGGAGAAGAAAGATAGGAACTTACAAGTGGTAAGTTCTTGGCTAAATGTTTGGAACAAATACTTTGCCATGAACCAATTCCCTGAATCTAAAAAGTTATCCACTATCACCATGTTCCTTGAAGGAAGAGCCTTAGTTTGGTGGGATGACTTAGTTGCAAAGGGCAATCAACCTTGTAGATTTTTGCAAGCTTTTTAGGGATTATTTTCTACCACTTTTAGATGACTATGAACACTTCCAAAAGTTGAGCCATCTAACCATGAATAAAGGTTTGGAACAATTTATTCAAGATTTTCATGAGTACCTAGATCCACTTTATAGTGATATTCTGCCTAAGGTACAAATGTTAATGTTCATTGATGGGTTACCAAAAGATTATCAAGTGGATGTTCATAGGAACCAATCAAAATCCCTAGAAGATGCTATTAGGGCTGCAGAATACTTTGATGATACACCTAAGCCACCTAGGGGTCAGTAGCCTAATGAGCAGAGAAAAGGTTTTCAATTTAAGAGGGGGGATAGGGAAGTTGTTAGTGAAACACATCCCAATTCCAACAATCTTAAGAAAACCAAGAAAAACTTTAAAAACCATTAGGGTGGCATTGATAAAGCTGAAGCTCGTAAGAAGAACCTGTGCTTCAAGTGCAATGGCGAGGGTCACCTTGCACGAGATTGTGTCAAATAACCAGCTTCTACCTCAGGTAATCTATCTTGAAGTAATGAGATGGATGTATTTTGTCATTAGTTATTTAGTCTTTGGACCTAATGACCTTAAGTGCATTAAAAGTAAAGAAATTGAACAAGGTAATTGTTAAGAATAGATATCCACTGCTGCGGATGGAGGACCTAATAGATTATCTTGGTGGTGCTGGGTACTTTACCAAGATAGATCTAAGGTTGGGATTCCATCAGATACGCATTAAAGGCAGAAGATATACCAAAAACTGGGTTTTGAACTCGCTTTGGTCACTGCGAATTTTTGGTGGTGCCTTTTGGTTTGACCAATGCACCGGCAACTTTCCAATAGATGATGAACGATTTGTTCAGGCCATATTTGAAAAGATTCGTATTGGTATTCTTAGATGATATCCTAGTGTTCAATAAGACTTTGGCAGAACATAAAGAGCATCTGAGGATTGTCTGGGACATCCTAAGAAGGGAAAAGCTCTTTGCCAAAGAGTCTATGTATGACTTTTTTTGCTAAGGAGTTGTCCTACTTGGGGCATAAGATTTTCAAACGGGGGGTGGAGATTGAGGCTGATCGTATCTAGAGGGTTATTGATTGGCCTATTCTCACCACAGTTCGAAAAATCAAGTCTTTCTTGGGGTTTGTTGGATTTTTCCGTCGGCATATTTTCCAATTTGCTTGACTGGCATTTCCCCTTACCCAGGCCTTGAAAGGCTATAAGAAGCTAAGTCGAAGGGCTAAGAGTCCACTAATGGTGTGGACTGAGGATATGAATAATTGTTTTGAGTTGCTTAAGGAAAGTGTCACTTTGGCACCAATACTAATCATTGGCGATCCTAGCAAGAAACTCAATCTTGCTCAGTCTAGGTATTGTACCTATGAGAAGGAACTATTTGCAATTGTTCATTCCTTGAAAATTTTGCGATATTATTTGTATGGAGCCAGATTTGAAGTTTTGACAAATCATCAGACTCTTTGATATTTCTGTGATGCTACAAATTTAAAGGGGAGGCAAGCTAGATGGGCTGAGCTGATGCAAATCTTTGACTTTTCTATACGTTATTGTAAAGGAAGTCAAAATACTCTAGTAGATGCTTTGAGTCGGTTATCGGTTATTAATCAGTTGTGCTTTACTATCAGTTTCAGTCTCTTCAAGGACTATATGAGTCCGATCTCTTTTCTGGAAAGTATTGGCAACAAGTACTTTTGGGGTCGATTCAGGTTTGCAAGATTTCTCGAATCAGGGAAAGACTGAAACGGATTTCCTAATTCAAAACAGGATTTTGTTTTGTAAAGGAAAGGTGTCTGTACCGGAGAATGACACTATAAGGGCCCAAATCTTGCATGAGGATCATGATAGTCCATGCACAGGACATCTGGGTATATAGAGAACACTTGACTTAGTTTGAAGGCAATTTTGGTGGCCTAAGATGAAAAGTCAGGTAGAGGCCTATGTACTTAAATGTACTAAGTGCCAGTTAAATAAAGCAGAGAGGCTAAAAGCTACTAGCCTATTACATCCTTTAGATATTCCCAACGGAAAGTGGAAAAGTATATCTATGAATTTTGTGCTTGGGCTTCCACGTACAGGGAAGGGCCACGATTTGGTTTGGGTCATTGTTGACAAACTTACAAATTTTGCTCAATTTATCCCAACGAAAACTACTGTGAAAGCTTCAGAACTAGCTCAAGTTACGAATAGAGCCACAACTGATCTATCATTAAGCTATGAAAGCATCACATAGGCAAGACTTAACCCTAGAAAGCAGGAAAGAGAGAGATCAATATCATCAGCTGAATGACAAATGACACAGTTCCCCTACTTATAGCCAAGAGGAAGCCCTAAAAGGAAGCTTCCAGTGGCTAGGGCCCAACTGGGAGGGATAATAGTACGCCCTCCAAGAAGGCCCCCACTCTCCAGTAATATGTCCAAATGGCCTAATAATGAATAATAAGGCCAAAGGCCAACCATATAGTCTGAATGTCACTAATGAATAAAAAAGAGCCCAAGGCCTGCTTATGCATAAAGTAAAGTAACTGTAAATGTAAATGGACGCGGCGAATGTAATGAGCCGAGTCCATAACTCTCCCCGACACAAAAAAAAGACCCAACTGTCGAAAAGATAACCGGATCAAGTAGCAGCAAGCCCTAGTGCATCAACAGCTAGAGGAACATCTGATGTAGAGGAATCAACAAGTGCAGCAAGAGCACGAGCCTGATCCGCAAGTAATGGTGTATGATAAAACACATCAATAGGCTCCCATGTAGCCTCCTCAATAGGATGACCATTCCACTGGACCAAAAACTGAATCTGCCGGCGGCGTCGACTATGGTATAGACGGACCTGTAATATAGCAGCAGGTAAAAATGGAAATAACTCTAGAGCAGTAGGAAACTCAGCATCACAAGGAGCGTCATCCTCAATAGCAGCACGTAATAAACTGACATGGAATACATCACAGGTGCGTGTGGAAGCAGGAAGCTGTAAGCGATATGTGACTGGACTAAGAACCTCCACAATGCGATAAGGCCCATAATAACGTGGTGCAAGCTTCTTAGTAGAAGCATGGCCCTAGACAAAATGATGACGTGCAAACCGTAATTGTAGATAAACCATATCTCCAAGCTGAAACTCAACATGGCGGCGGTGACGATCAACTGAGGTCTGATAACGCTGCTGAACCTGCTGTAAATGAGAACTGGCCCGAGTAATAAGCGCTCGAGCACCTAATAGAAAAGATGCAAGCGTAACAGGTGTATCCTCAGGAGGAAGAGGAATGCCAGGTAAAAGAAGTGCATAGCCATGAGATAACAAAAATGGAGAGACACCTGTGCTGGTACTAACATAGCTATTATAGCTATACTCTGCTAAACATAAATGCTGATCCCAATCCTTCCCTGAAGGAGTAACAAAATGGCGCAAATAATCCTCAAGGATCCTGTTAAGGACCTCAGACTGCCCGTCAGAAGTAGAACGATAAGCAGAACCCATAAAAAGTTGACGTAACTAATCCTCAAGGATCATGTTAAGGACCTCAAACTGCCCATCAGAAGTAGAATGATATACAAATAGTCAACTTATTTAAAGCACGGTAATCAATACAAAGGCGTTTGGTACCATCTTTCTTATTAATAAGGAGAATAGGAGTACCAAAAGGGCTGTGACTAGGAGCAATGAGACCTTGATCTAACAAGGTAGTAATATGGAGCTCAAGCTCATCACGCTCAAATCGAGACATACGATAAGGGGGACGGGAGGGAGGAGCAGAACCAGGACACAAATCAATATGATGGTTCACGTCACGTAATGGTGGTAGCATCGTAGGTTCTGAAAAGACAAAAGCATACTGATGTAATAAGTCAGAAATCACCTGAGGAACAGCTGCTGGTGTAGAAACTGGAAGAACTGGTACTGCCCGCTAAACACATAATAAGGCAGCACAATGAGCCTTCGGCAGGCTGCGAATAAACTGCTTCCCAGTAATCAACTGGAAGTCTCCCTGAGAATCAATGCCCACAAGTGAGTGTGCAACTGCATCATATACAAATGTCAATGTCTGCTGTGTCAAGTCCAGTGTAACGGCTCCAAGAGATGCAAACCAATCAGCACCAAGGATAAGATCATAGTGCTCCATAGGGATAATGTAAAGATCTGCCTGTCCAGAGAAATCTCCAATGCGGTATGGTAAACGCTGAAACATCTGTGAACTAGGAAAAGAATGAGAACTGGCAACGTCAACTGTGAGAGGCTGGGAAGCAGAAACAGGTGAAGCACGAATCCGACTAGTGATAGCTAATAAAAGAATGAGTGCTACCAGTATCAACTAAAGTAATATACTCTCGACCTGTAATACGCACACGTAACCGAATGGAACGAGGACCAGGATGCCCTTTCCAAGTAGCATAGGCAAGCTGATCATGGCAAGTAGCAGGAAGTAAATCAGGGGAAGTCTTAGAGGATAAGTCAGGCTCATCAAAAATATGAATGTAGATATCGGAATCATCTGGGGTAGTGCCCTCATGGTAAAAAACAGCAATAGTAGTAGGGAGAGGCTGGCGGCAATCACGGGCAAGATGGTGAGGACTCTTACAACGAAAGCAAAGACGCTTCTGCTGAAGATCAACGAACTCTACAGATGTGTAACGTCGGACAAAAGCAGTTCGAGGAGTCGGAGGACGAGGAGGCGAAGGGGCAATGGAGAGAGCTGGAACAGAAGGGGCCGGTGTAGGGGTGAACGTAGCTGGAAAAGATGAAACAAAAGGATGGGGTCGAGAGAAGCAGGAAGGAAGGGTGTCAGAGTACTTATGCTGTAAAACACTAGCAAGAGACATCGCCTCAACAAGTGTGGTAGGACGGAAGGAAGAAACATCATAACGTAAAGCACCACGAAGCCCAGTAATGTAACGAGAAATAAGCTCAGTGGGCTGTAGATCTGTGAAAAGATAAGAAAGCTCCATAAACTGATCTGTATAAGAAGCAAGATCACTGGTCTGAGTGAGACTACGAAATGTCTCACGTTGGCGATCAAGCCACTGAGGATCAATCATAGCATGGCAGAGGTCACGGCGAAAAGTATGCCATACATGGAGCCCTTCTCGATCAGGATCAACTCTATAAACTCGCCACCACGTGGCGGCACGTCCATCTAAATGTAAAGCAGCCAACTGGATCTTCTGAGGATCAGTCTTGGGGTAAATTTGAAAATATGTGTCAAGCTTAGCAAACCAATTCTCTAATAAGTTCATGTCGGAGGAACCGGAATAGGTAGCAAGTTGTACCCTATCACGAAAGTCTCGAGCAAAGTGTGGCTCAGAAAGGGGGGGACGAGGAAAGAAACCAGGAGGTGGATTAGATGGAATGAACGGTCCACCACCAGGCTGACTAGCAGAAGAAGATGGAAATCCAAATGGAGGGGGAGTCCCAAATGTAGGAAAAACAGGAGCTTTACCAGGACCATGAGGCTGTAAAGAATCAATCTGTGACAGCATAGTAGCAAAGCCGGTCATAACTGAATCGAAGCGAAGAACAAGGCCAGAAAGGGTCTCATCCATGCGACGAAACTGATCGGATAAGGTTTCTTGAGTAGTCTCACTCGGGGTAGGTAAATGTGCCATAATGATAGTGGAAGGAATAGACGAAAACTTGAGAGAGCGGACTCTTGTCGTCACCCCAAATTAGCCTATTACAACCAATATTATCACAACTGAAAAAAAACAGACAACAATGAACAATGGAGAAGTTGTAAAAATGCGCTGGACAGCCAGGAATACAATGTGAATTTGAAAGAGTAAACGGAGTCAGAATTCTTGAAAATGTGGTGGAGAATGAGCGCACGACAGCCTTTTGATGACCTGTAAAAGATGGCTGGAATTGGGAAAAAAAAAAACAAGGCAAAAGTGACAAGTTGGGAGTGCTGAGGCAGCGATTTACAGGTTGAAGAATTTTAGCTGTTTGGAATAGCAAATGATGTCAGAATTGGGTAGTTTTTGGATGAGGATTGGTGCTGGACAGTCAGGGAACTAACTGTGAAAGATGGCTACAAACTGGAAAAATATCTGACGAAAGTGATAGGTCGAAAGGTAGGGACAGCGATGGAAAGGAAGAGGAGGAGCGCTGGGCAACAAAGAAAAGAGGGGACAAAACAGGGGGAACGCTGGGGAGGAAGGAGTGGAAGGAGCAGCAATGGAACAGGGCTATCAAAATGGTAATGGAGCTGTAGGAACAACGGTGGAGGAGCAAGGCAAGGCAGCAAAGGAAAAATTCCAAATTGTGCTCAGAAAAGTGCTCTGATACCAAGTTACGAATAGAGCCACAGCTGATCTATCATTAAGCTATAAAAGCATCACATAAGCAAGACTTAACCCTAGAAAGCAGGAAAGAGAGAGATTAAGGAGGCTAAAGAGAGAGATCAATATCATCAGCTGAATGACAAATGACACAGTTCCCCTAATTATAGCCAAGAGGAAGCCCTAAAAGGAAGCTTCCAGTGGCTAGGGCCCAACTGGGAGGGATAATAGTGCACCCTCCAAAAAGGCCCCCACTCTCCAGTAATATGTCCAAATGGCCTAATAATGAATAATAAGGCCAAAGGCCGACCATATAGTCTGAATGTCACTAATGAATAAAAAAGGGCCCAAGGCCTGCTTATGCATAAAGTAGAATAGCTGTAAATGTAAATGGACGCGGCGAATGTAATGAGCCGAGTCCATAACTGCTCAACTGTTTGTTGAGAAGCTTTTTCGACTGTACGGGCTGCCTTGTGATATTGTCAATGACCGTGACCCAAAATTCACTAGAAATTTTTGGCAAGCAGTATTTGAAAAGTTGGAGACAACTTTAAGTTTGAGTTCTACAGATCATTCGAAATCAGACGGTCAAACGGAAAGGACCAATCAGACGATGGAGGATATGCTTTGAGCATATGTGGGCCATCGACAGTCTGATTGGGAACAATACCTTCCACTGGTGGAATTTGCATATTAAAGTGCAAAACATTCAGCGACCGGATTCAGCCCTTTCATGTTTATGTATGGTTTTCAACCTCGATCACCAATTAGTGTTGGCATGAAAAACCTACGGGTGCAAGCCACAGCTGATTTCCTTGCGGATATGCAAGAAATGTTATAGCTGGCTAAGATAGCATAAGAAGTGCCCAGGACAGGGCAAGGCACTATGCTGATCTATCTCAGAAGTAGAAGGTATTCATGGTCAACGACTGGGTGTTTTTGAGAGTCCCTAGTCACTCTAGGGGCTTGAAACTATTAAGTGTGCAAAGTTGGCGCCTAGGTATTGCGGTCCTTTTAAGGCTATCCAAGTGATTAACAAGGTCGCATACAAACTAGACCTTCCAGCTAACGTTGGAATTCATCCTGTTTTCCACGTTAGTAAGTTGAAACCCTCATTGGGGGTTGGGGAGACCCTGGTCCCTATGGAAGATCTAGTGGAACTTCTTTGTGATGAGTCCGTGAGTGGACCACCTAAACCCGAGGCGATTGTTAATAGTCGGCAGAGAACTCTACGAAGTAGAGTGCTTTGGAAATTTTTAGTCAGGTGGAGGGGCAAATCAAAAGAGGAGGATACCTGGAAAAATAAGGTTGATCTCTAGAAGAATTTTCCAAATTTTTTCCTACAAGGAGAAATTTAAGTTTAGGGGGAAGGAATGTTACATACCTATGTAACTAGCAGTACTTCAGACCCCTAATAGTCCATTTAGTGTTAGGGGCTAAATGGCCAGGTACCCTTAGGATTAAGGATATGTGTCCTTGGATAAGGGTAGGCAAGTGACTATATCTTAGTTGGAGGTATGCAGTCACGTGACCTTTGGATAAGGGATACCCTTAGTATTAAGGATAGGTACCTTAGATTAAGGTACTAGTGTCCTTGGTTAAGGACAAATAGGTGTCTATGCCTTGGATGGAGGTATGGAACCTACAGAGGTGTTAGAAAGTCATTGGATGACTATTTTTCTAAACCTTGGGCCTCAACCTTGAACCATATCACTTTATTGTTCTAGGACCAAAGTAGACTTGCACAACTTGGGCTCCATTTATTTCTTTGCAGCATTTGCACGTAATAGGGATCTTCCCGCAATTGGCGAGGGCTGGCGACGTAACTCCTAATTGATTCCAGAGTTTTCTCAAAAACTGTGAGTCTCCATACCGGCTACTCTCCCAAAGTAGGTATTTTGTCCAACTCTTTGTCGGCCTCGATCTCGGAGGTCTTAAACTTTAGAATCCATCCACCACGTGAGGACTCATGCGGATGTTGCTTTAAGAAGGCCTGGATCTGGTCCTCGATGCTGATGGGCCTTCTAAATAGAGGTGTTGTCCTTGATGAAGATAGACCCGCTTGTACTGCCGGTATGGTTGGCGGTTGGTCTGCTATATCTGGAGCTCCCCCCTGGTCCATGTTCGAATCAACCCCTATATCCATTGGTACGGCTTCTTGGCGCGGAGGGGAGAATTGCGGCATGACCGGTACGAGGATTTGTGGTCTGGCTTCCAACACTCGAGCGACTATTTTTTCATAGGCGGTGATGGTCTCTTTAGCCTTTGCCAACTCGGTTGAAGCTGCTCCTTTGAACCTGTCAAAGCGGCCTTGAAATCTTTGAAGGGCCACTTTGTATGTCTCCACTTTTTTGAACAAATACGCAATCTCTGTCGGTGTGACCGGATGATCTGGTATTTGTGTTTGAAGATACGCATCACCCTCAAGGGTGGTCGCATCCAATTCATCTTGAAGCCACGTGCGATCGTGTTCAGCCATCTGTAACTGCCCCTTCAGCAGCTGCACCTGTTGCTTTGCATCCTGCACGACCTTATCCACCTGATCATGTGCGATTGTCAGGGCGTTTTGCAGAGAGCTGATGTATTCTTCCAAGCGATTAGCTTATTGCTGGGCCAACTTCTTTTCGGCTTCAGTCTTGTCTTCATGTTGTTTGACAATCTTCAACTCTCGATCCAGCTGGACAAGTTTTCGGACCCCAGATCAGAGATTCTCTGTTCCATTTTTTTCTTCTTATCCAGCATCGACTGGATCACTTGCGCAAGGCTTGAAACCAAACCTAGAGCATCTCCAAAATCGACGGTTGTGGAGGCGACAGTAGCAAGAGGACCTGATGGAGCTGTCCTTGGTTGGCATGGAATAGGTGCCACTACATCTTCTTCTTCAAAATGGTCTTCCTCTTCAAACCCTTCAGGCATTGTGGCGTCAAACTGTTTCGTTGATTTTACAGCTTTGTTGACCCAAAGTGCGGCTGGACTATCTTCCGTATGAGGTTGACATCTTCAACACCAACAGTAGATTCATGGATATGTCTGAATCCTCTTCTAGGGGATTGGAGTTCAAAGGGCGCAGGGCTCTAGGGCATTTCAAAAATTTCGGTGGCCCCAAAGGGATCAAAATCATCGAACATATCCATAAAGAACTGTGTGTTTGGTGAGGTGGCTTCGATGTGTGGGGGTGAGGTGGCCTGGGCAGATGTGATGGGAATTGTAGGCCCAATGGTCACAGACTATCCTTGGTTGGAAGCGGAGGCGAGGAAAGCATCAAAGGTTGGGGGAATGGGAAGTTCAGTGTGAACAACAGTAGGGAGTGGAAGCGCAGCTGACGAGGTATGTCTAGTGCAACGTCGTGACGCAAAAGGTGAGTCAGGAATAATGATCTCGTTGCGTGGATGGCGACAACTATGAGAACTCGAGGCCTGGTGAGATGACTGGGTCGGTGCTTCTTCGTAGACCGAAAGCACAGAATCTAGGTGGAAGCCATGGATTCTATTTTCTAAGTGAGAAGTGGCTAAGAGGGACAATAAAGAGCCGGCAACAAACTGTTGCTTAGTATTGGCCTTAATAGCTCGTTTGAACTCACCAGAAACAATCTTGAACCAATTATATGGTTCAAGAGGGGCTTTGGCTAGCTTGGTGTGGGACTCCACTATCAGGTTGCCAACCATCATGAAGTTGTTCAGTAGCTGAGCAGCAGCGTGGATTGAAGGCTCAGTGATGGCTTCCAGAAGATAGCCGTCATTGGTCTAGTGCAGATCGTTGGTGAGGTCAATATATGGCTTGATGGTCTGTTTGGCGTGCTTATGATTGGGTGAGACCTGCATATCAGATGCTATACATATAGCTACAAGGGCGGCCTCAGTGACGCGCACCTTATGTGTGGCTCCCTGGAAAGTGATATAAAATTTGGATTTCTCTTCCTTCCACGTATTGAAGACAAGAGTGATGAAATCCATATTGATGTGACTCCAAAAGACTCTCTCATGAATACCCATTGTAGTGAGCAGCAGTTCCGCAAGGGTCATCCACTGAGTGACCATGCTTGTGCTAGGAAGAATCATGATGTTGGTTGCAGATGGGACATCACGGTGGATAGTATAGTGTGAAGACTGAGAAGTATCGGTAGAAGACATGATGATCAAAAAGAAAATATAAAACGCGTAAAAGTGTATCAGAAAGCAATGCAGAAATTTTTTTGGTCGCAAGAAAAATTTGCAAGAGCTTCGCTAGCACAAGTGAGGAATGAATCGAATTCAGTCAACTTATAGGTGAATTTGGTGGGTCCATTACACTGAATCAGTTATGAACAAAAATTTGCAGGCATGTACAGTACTATGAAAATAGGCTATAAAAATCTCGACGAAGGTTTCTAGGGATTTGAACCTATCAGACGAATGTTTTTCAGGTTCGGCGAAGGATGAACCTTCGCCCAAGAGGGTCCTTCGTCCAGGTACTATCATAAATATATTTTTTCACAATCTGAACCCATGGCAACCTAATTTTAACATCTTAAAATCATCTAGCAGGTCAGCGAAAGTTCATAATGAGGTTAAGATGCTTGGCGAAGGTTCCCAAAATGGCATATCAATGATACTTTGTCTAACTCAAAAACTGGATTTTATCTTGACAGGAACTTTCGCCCATCTCAAATTCGATGAATCTAGAGTGGATGTACAATCTGAGAGCTCAGCGAAGGTTTTTGGTACTATATAGGCCAAATCTGACCAAAACAATGATTTTCTAAGTCTTTTTCCATCAAAAAATTACTGTGCTTTCTTTTTCCTATGCTGATGACTTTCTGACTTTTGCTCATCAGTCTTTTCTCATTTTTTGCTTTACCTTTTTTTTTCTTCTTTTTTTTTTTCTTTTTTTTTTTTGACTGTCTTTTTCCAAAAATCTCAACAAATTAAGTGCTGAAAACTAAAAATTGAAAAACAATTAAATTTTAAAAAAGTATTGAGATCAGGCTTGCTAAACTAGTGGAACAGGCTGCCAAAACTTGCGTAATCGGCTGCCATTCACCGGAGTATCAAATTGTTTTCCATCCAAATGCTCAAGAATTATTGTGCCATAGTTCAAGATTTCCTTCACTTTATACGAGCCTTCATCAACAAACTTCAGCTTTCCCTTGATCAGCTTGGTTTTGTACATCAACACCGGATCTCCTACTTTCAGATCTTTTTTGTGTAATCGACGATCGTGCCATGCCTTGCGGCATGTTTTCTCTGCTGCTAAGGCATGAACTGCCATCAATCGGGTTTCACATAATTTGTGCAACGCTTCATGACGGAGTTGTAAAGACTTATCATCATTTAGTCGTTCCGTTGCCGCTATGCGTAAGGATGGGATCAAAAATTCAATTGGCATGACAACATCTTGACCATAAACCAGTTGAAAAGGTATTTGATTTGTACTATTTTTGTAAGCGGTTCTGAATGTCCATAGTGCTGCATACAGTTTATGTTCCCAATCAGACCGACTCGCTTCAACTGTCTTTGTCATAATGGTGCAGAGAATCTTATTGGAAGATTCAGCTTGGCCATTCCCTCTGGGATAGTAGGGAGTACTAAATCTGTGTATAACAAAAAAATCTTTCAGTAAACACTTTATTGTTTGATTAGCAAAGTGTATACCCCGGTCACTGACAATCTCGATCGGACATCCAAATCTGATTATAATATTTTCATATAAAAATCTGGTCGTAGATTTCGCATCAGCAACTTTGACAGTTTTGGCTTCAACTCACTTGGTCATATAATCAGTTGTGACGATAATGTATCGGGCACCACTAAATCCATCCAGGAAACTATAAGCTTCCGCTCCAACAAGGCGATCCAAAATGCTTTCAGTAAAAGGTAACGGAAAGTGATCCTTTCACATCACTTTGTTCAATGCTTTGAGATTCACATAGATCCGCAATTTTCCATTTTTCTTAGGAACAATGACAATCAGTGAAATCCATTCAGTATGCTCGATCTCATAAATAAAATCGGTGTCAAGCAATCTCTGAAGTTCTTTCTTTATCAGGTCTGCCACATTAGAATTACAGCGATAGAACTTTGTAACCTTTGGAACTGCATCAGGTACTAAAGGTATGGTAAGTTCAATCACTGATGTCGGAATACCCTTCAAATCTTGATAAGTCCATGCAAAGCAATCTTGATACTTTATAAGTAACAAGCGGAGTGCTTGATATCGTTCAAGAGTAAGTTGTGATCCAACTTGTACAATCTTTTCTGGTTCTCCTGGTTTGGCAAGATTCATTGGCTGCGTCCTAGCTGGGCCATCGTAAACCTCTTTAGATTCTGGCATATGTTCTTTAGGTTCACGATGTGCTTTAGGTAACATGATAACCACATCATCCTGTGTATAACATCTAAAATGTTCAGGCATATCATGCTGGACTACATCTGTTTGTTCTTTTTCGAAAGGACTTGTCTTGGATCTTCGCTTAGCCTTCTTAGCAGGAATTGATTGTGGAGGTGATGACTTTCGAGATGATAAATCTTTCTTCACAGGTGAAGACTTCCTAGATGATGATGTTTTACTAGAAATCTGACTTGAAGAATCATCCTTGACTTTTCCTTTGCCTTTATCCAATAAGGGTGGCACTTTCTCTGAATCAATCTTTCGAGGGGGATTTTCCCATTTCAGGACCGTATTATAATGTTGCTTAGCTTGTTTCTTCGTCATTGATCCTATGATCATGTCTTCCTTTAATATAACTACTTTGGGCGGTTTTACTATGAGCTCATTAGGAACATTACGCACTCCAAATCTGATCGGATCCATATGATTTAGAATCTGCTCACCCATAAGTGCTGCATTGACATCATAAGTCAAGGCATGACTCACAGGAATGAGTTCATCCTCAATCGGATCTGGTATAGGTTCCGTTGATATCCAGGCTACATTCAGCACATTCAGTGGAAACGTGATTGGTGTATCCAAAGTTCGATCTAATAAGAAAATCTTGCTCAAATCTGATTGATTATCTTGTTGACACATATATCCTACTGTACAGTCAATTGTTGCAAAAGCTTCATTTTAATTGACAATCGTAATGAACTCCCAAATTTTTCTCTGGTCAATCACAAGTATGATCTGTTGTTGACAAATTGTCATCCTCTTTTTGAACCACTAGTTTGATAGTCCAAGTTGTAGGATCAATTTTAACTGCACGTTCACGATTTTCAAAAGTGAATTTTCTGGTACCCCAGTTATGAATTACTTGTGCAACTCGTAACCATGGACGTCCTAATAGAATTTAGTAGACATTTGGCGCTTCTGGTAAGTCCATCACTACGAAAGTAATGATGAACTGTACTCCCGCAATTCTGACAGGTCTATCTTCCACCATTCCTCATGGACGAACTGTCGTTTGATCAGCTAGCTTAATAGCAAAAGTAACAGGCTTAATCTTTGTAAGGCCCCGTTTTGCACATAGCTTTGTAGAAATCAGGTTAACTCCTGAACCTCCATCTATCACGGCTGCTTCTTTAGGAAATTGTCTATGCTATATCGGCAGAGTGATATTCTTTTGTTCACTTTTCCAAGCGGCTCCAACATGGAGTACTTCGTTAGATTCTTCAAATCCAGCACAAAAAAGTGGCTCCTGATGGACTTCTGGTTCTTCTTGAGCTAACTTTTGTGCTAAGATTTCTTTTGCTTTTGGCACCAACTTCAGGAACTCTTCCAATGAAATATTGATCTTGCTAGACGAAATGTTAATGAGTAGTTTTGTATGCAGTGCTTCTGGTTCAATCATCTTGAAGGGTTCTTCAAGATGATGTAATTGATCATTCATATTTGTACGTAAATGTCTTGGCGGCTGCAATGGCAAAGACTGAACTTCACTTGTTGCTTTAGCAGCTTCAAGCTCCTCTTCTTCTTGCAGCTGTTTGATCCACTGTCTCATATCCTGATATCTTCGTTTTTCTGTATTAAGATTTGGATAAAATCCCAATGTTGTTGGTATATCATTCAATGGTATAGAATCTGCAGGTACTGGATCCATTACTGGTTCTTTCTGCTTCTGTGCTCTGGTGACCACCATCAAGGGTGCGCTTGGTTTATTCTGAGCTACTGGTCTTTGCTTGATTGTTATCAAATTTACAGGTGTTGTAGCTGGTGGTGGCTTTGGTCTTGCTGGACAGCCTTTATAGCAATGCCCGTAACCACAGTCACGATAGGATGGCACAAATTTCTCTTTATTTGGGCATTCTGCAACTCTGTGATTTTCTCGACATGCAAAGCATCCGAGTGGTGCTCTGGTCCAATTTATGGAGGCTTGTTTTGAGCAGCAGCATAAATGGCATATTGTTCTGAAGATCCACCTGAAGATCCACTTGCTTGATTATTTCCATAGTTCCATTGCTCAGCATTTTCGTAAGGTTCCGGTTCCATCAAATTGGCTGGAGGAGCGGAGTGCTTTGGTGGGGCAGGTAAAGCTAAATGTTTTGGGTATCCAAGAGCAGATTGTCGCGGTCTTACTGCTGGATTACCTCCATATTGTGGTTTTCGATATCCCATCTGGGCATACTGTTGTTGAATTATCCGAGGGTTGAAGTTGCAAAAAGCAGTCTCATGATCAGGTGAATTACATAGATGGCAAACACTGATTTCCATTCGTTTTTTCAATTGAGAACACTCATTCACTGTGTGATTTCCTATACAAATAGAACACCAAACATTTGCCCTGGTAGGAAAAGTCTTTGCAAGCTTTTCAGGTTCCTTGTTTGCTTCCCCGTGGAAATTTTCCAATGCTTTGCTCTTCTCATCAAATTGCAACTGAAACTTTTCCATCTATTTCTGCTGGTTCTTCCCAAGTTTTTCGAACTCATTGAGCATCAATGCCATTGGCCTTCGTTGATGCAATAGTGGTGGATGTCGTAGTAGTCTGCCCTGCTGTATAAGGCAACATACTGATATTTGGCTCCTCATCTGAATCTTCATCCTCCTCCCGAATTGCATCGTCCATAGCATTTTGCAAGAGTGCATACTCATTATGGCATTTCAACTCACGTCTGATCTGTTTAGGTAGACCTGACAAAAATCACGTAATCATGGCATTTTCGTTAATTAGCTCAGGTTCGCATTCAGATCTAAGACGTTTCACCCATTCAATGTAATCTCGAACCATTTCCCACTTTCCCATTTTAATTTTACTTAAAATTAGGAAAGGGTCTTCCATAAACTTTTGTGGTTTGAACCGTGTAATCAGAGCTCGCTTAACAACCTCCCAATCTATACGCTCAGTTTCATCTTGATTATAATACCAATCTTGTGTTGCGTCTATTAAGGCCATAGGAAACAACTTAAATTTATCTTGAGGATAAATCTCACCATAGACTTCACAGGATTCAGCATAGATCTGAAGAAATCTAACTGGATCTGTTAATCCATTATATTTGGGTAGATCCAATTGGGGTGCTTTTCTAACAATAATTGGATTGACTTCCTATGGAGCACCTCCAGGAGCAGCACCAGGGGCAGCCATCTTCACAAATTTAGATCAAATAGATAATGAGATTGGATCTAGATTTTTCAAAAAACTTTCTCGGATTAGATCTACTAGATCTTTTCCACTTTTTAAGAATCTAATTCTATATAATGAAAAACTTTTTAAAATTCAATCAATCGATACTTCTCAAAATGATAAATCTCTCAGATTCCAAATCAAAATATATCAGATTTGATCCAAATTTTGACAAAGACTTGCTCTGGAAAATCAGAAACTAAAAATAGGACTGGCGAAGGTTCACTAGGCGAAGGTTGTCTCGACGAAGGTTCAACAATGCTATTTTAAGAAGAAAAAAAAAAACTCTCTAAATTTTTCTAACAATTTCTAGGGAAATAACCTTTGCCAACCTCTCAGATGAAGGATCTGACACAAATACAACCATGGAAAATTGGGCGAAGGTTTTTGACACAAGAAATTATAGTTTTTGTAGTCTGGTGAGGGTAAAACTCAAGAATTTTTGTGATCTGATCAAGAAGAATCTTTGCCAGACTCCAAAATAGTATTTTATTATAAATAGAATGTTTTGGAAACTCGGCGAAGGTTTTGGTGAAGGTTCAAGAGTGATACTGGTATTTTTGCAAAAAAGTGACTTTTTGGCAAAAATAGGGCAGTATGACAACTGATCCTCTGAAAATCTTTCTAATTTTGGTATTATTCTTCGTGGACCTGGCAGTAGATAGATCTGAATTACACCTAAGCACAATGAATAGAGCAAAGTTTCATTTTTTGTGTTTTTAGGGTTTTGGTGATTTTTTGGTGTTTTTTGACAGTTTTTCTGATGTTTCTGAAAAGCTGCTGGGAATCAATCTTCGCCCTTCAAACTGAAGGTTCTGTAAACAAAATTGAAGGTGTCTGCAACTCGGCGAAGGTTTCCTGAGAGAGGGTAAAAGGTTATCAGCTCTGATGACGCTTTTTGCCTTTTTTTTGACCAAATTTGGCAGATTTGACCAATTTTTGTTATTTTCTCTGATATCTCAGATTCAAATGGATCTTAAGATTGGTGATCTGAATAGATTTCCCTGTTTATCAATCAGATTATATTTCAAACAAGCCAATCCACTCAAATCAAGCAAAAGCAATCCCGAACTAACCTTAAAATGCAGATCTAACACTATTCATGCCACAACAAGATGCCTAATGCAAGCTAACTATCCAACAATCATGCTGCAACTGAAAAATTGGCGTAGCTCCCCGACAACAGCACCCAAATTGTAGTGGGTTTCTTTCCTTGCCTAACCTGAATCCAAGATCTAGTCAATCTAGCATCAAAGAGACGGAGTTAGCTGTCACGCGTAGATTCGTTCCCATGAGAGCGATAGTTTAGTTCAGATCTCAACGTGAATGGAGGATTCACATTTATCTCTACATCCATTAACCCTACTCTTTAACATTACACATCCCTTAACACTTACAATCCCTTAACACTACACATCCACAACACAGATATCTTACTCTTTCTCTCTCTCCCATTCTCTCTCATAAAAAGTATAATAACATACAATCCCAATAACACTCAAATCCAACAATTAGCAAAATCCAAATAAGCATGAGAGATGGAGGAAAAGTGATAGAGAGCAAGGACATTCATCAATCCATTTCTGAAGAGAACCAATCTGCTTTATTGAAATGAGAAAATGAACATGAGGAACAACTCGAGTAGATCCCTTCTTATAGTAGAGAGGAGGACCCTAGCCTCTGAATCCTATTGGTCCAGTCTTGCCTCTCTTTTTATTCAAATTTAAAAAAGTGTGGGAACCATCAAAATTGGAGGAAAACCCAACTTTATTCACTGACTTGACATTAAGGCCCTGCAACATTAAATGTCCCGCGAAAAGGCCTAAAGTCCTTTTATTAACTTTTAACTAATCAATCAAATAGCTATGTGATCATCGGGTTGGACTTACACACGTAGGGTGCCAAATCCCTCTCACTTATTAACTAGAATTAGGGTTGCCTTGAGATCCACAAACCCTCCAACAGTCGTAGCCTATTGCTGGAAGGTGGAGCTACTATGGCAGTCTCTTGTATTGGCTGTTTCTATTTGAAATCGTAATATTTGTCTTCAAGGAAGACAACATCACGACTGACCGAGATATCGCCTGTAACCACATCGTAAACACGATATGCCTTGTGTGAAGTTGAATAGCTGATGAAGATGCTTTTATAGTTTACTGGGTCCAGCTTCTTCCTCAGATCAAATGGCACTTGTGCATAGCAGAGACATCCAAAGACACGCAGGTGTTTCAAATGCTAGAGTAATTTTGCAGATAGCAAGCTGTAGAGATAGCTTCCGTCCAAAAGGTTTGAGACAAATGTGAATTTGTTGTCATGGATCATGCAGCTTTCAATAGTGTGCGGTTCTTCCGCTCTGCTACTCCGTTCTATTGTATTAGAGGAGTTTTGAGCTCCAAAAAGACCCTTTAAGAATTTGTGCAAGATGTAGGTTATATTATCAAAATATTATAACATAAAACTGTTAACATATCCCCATAACTCATTTTCAATCAGGATCATTCTCATTTTGAACTTCCACATGTGGAAGTCATCTCCGTTGAATTTATTGATCAAGCAGATCTCTGAGGTGCCTTCCATAGTGATCGAAATTATACACAAACAATTTAGAATAGTTTTTGGAAAAAGATCCTGGACTCTAGTAATCCACTGAACCAATACTCGGATTCCACTTTTGTTGGTGTATGAACGATGGTCTGCTTGGTCTACGATTGATTACGATTGCAGCGGAGATGACGGAAGCAGAACATGAGAGGCGATTACGATGTCTCTACCAACAGTTAAAAAATAATGAAGACTATGAACACAGTAATAATTGCGATTTCAGGAATGTGGACTGACTAGGGACATAATCAAAAGCTTGTTATCCTGTTGGGTTATTAGAGTAGGAGTCTAAGACTGCTGTAACAGTAGGATTGCAAAGCATTAGGCGTCTTGGACAGCCATGCGATCCTCTGTCTCTAATAACTGTGTTTGTGTGCAAGAGAGTGAGAAAGACAATTTCATTCAATCAAGAACATAGTAATTGAACAGTAGCAAATCTGTATAGTAGAGATAATTGGCTGATAAGCACGTATTCCTACTTACAAACTCTAAAACAATGGCTACAGTTCTCTCTCTCTCTCTCTCTCTCTCTCTCTCTCTCTCTCTCTCTCTCTCTCTCTCTCTCTCTCTCTCTCTCTCTAAATCGCTAACTCTAAGGAGCTAGCTATTTAAGACCTTTTGGTCGTTTTGATTACTCTGTGCATACAGATTGTTCAACTTAACAATACCTACCACTCCTTCTCTTTGCTCAGATACATATTTATAGCTGTCAGAGTCTTTTGATTTATTGTAATTACGGTTTACAAGATGATTAACAGCCGTTTAAACAAGATCTGTAGATCCGTTGTTGGAGTGTCGTGAAGGAGGAGAAGTACAAAGTAACGTATCCTCCGTATGTGTCGTAGTGCAAGAATGTAGGCCGTGATGGCCGTAGTTTGTCCACAATCGTTTGAACAACCGTTGGTCGTTCGATCAGTTGTTGATCATTTGCTTTGTAGGTGATCGTTTGTTTCCTTCGTTGATAACCGTAAGTGATAACTTACGGAGCTAAACGATGAGATGGGTCAACCGTTGTTAGTTGACTTTGTAGGAACTCATAAATCGTTGTCGCTGGTCGACTTCGTTGATAACCGTAAGTAGGTTGCTTACGTTTAAAAACGGTTGAGGAGAGTTGACTCTGGTCATAGCTTTCATCGTAGGAGATCGTAAGAAGGTCACTTGCGGTGGTCGACGGGATTTTACTTTTGTTGCCATTGAAAATTCCGCAAGTGCTCATATACGGTTTTTAATGACTCCCTGTGGTTTGCGGTTTGCGGTTTCTTGCTGTTTGCGGTTTGAGTCGTGCTTCTCCGTAAACGTTGATTTAACGGTTCCCTTCAGTCAGACTGTAATTTGGCGATGGCTTTGCAGTTATGCCTGATTTGACTTTGCGTGTATTTTGCAAACTGACTCAGAGAGATAGAATTCTTGAGAGTAGAAGGAGGGCGAAGGGATGAGTAGGAGAAGATTAGAATTCCAACAAATGTAGAGTGGTATTCTTAGATGATGTATTCATCTATAGTGTAACGCTTAAGGAGCATGAGAGAATTCAATAGCTAGAGGTATCTCTTGGAATCGATTGTGGATATGATCCTAAATTTGGGTATAGGATAGCCAGATAGTCTTTTTAACTTTTTGGTAAACAGATCTAGAAGTAGAGAATTCTTGGAGGGAAAACTGGTGGTATGGGACATTAGTGATTCCTAAGGGAATGTGATCTGATGGCTAGTGAATACTGTAATGGTAATACTAACAGAGTAATCCATTAACTATTTAGTTTAGAGTATTTTGGAGATTATGAGATATAGATCCGGATCCCAAAAGGTATCTTATTGTTTACAAAATCTAGAGAACCTTAAATCTATTTCTCTTTTATTGGAACTCATACTTTTTAGAAATTTCTTAAATATGAGACAATTGAATTGAGATTCATATACTATCCTTCCAGTGTGGAACTATGTTCCTAATTATTGTTATATGAAAGTGTACTTCCATATAATTGTGAATATGGCTCAGAATCTATTGACTTTTTCAATGGATTCAGTGGAATTTAGATCTCCTAAACCCAAATGATTATCTCTATTTGATAGTTGATTACCTTACCTTTTTCTTGATCATCAAAGATATGAATATCTTCAAACCTGAACCTCTGGAAATACTCCCTCTCAAACATATGATCTAGATCCAACAAGATCTCATCAATGCTTGATTCTGAATCTCCACAAGGATTAGAGAAAACACTGCCACCATTATAAATCAGAAGATAGATTCCAAACTTTCCATCCAACATGAAGTAGAGTAGGTGAAGATGAGTATCAAACCTAATAAATCCAGCCCTCCTGTGTCCATAACTAACCTCAATAAGATCACCAATGAGATCTCCCTTGTCTTGAAGAAATCGCCTCTCGATTCTCTTCATGTAGTCTTCTCCAACCAACCTTTTTCCATCTCGATCATGAGTGATCAATTCACAATCATAAAATCCTTTGAGTTAATGAAGAGATGTGAGATTCATGCCGTGGATATTCCCAAGAACCAATCTTCTATTGCTCTTTCCTTCATAAGACTCCCTCTTAATGATTGCATCATAAGAATAGAAACCTCAAAAACATTAGAAGCCATGAAAAAAATGATTAGTACCTTCAACATAAGGATGATTCAAGTACTCTCTTTTTTCAAACAAGAATTTCTACTCAATGATTTAGGTAATGACTCATATGATAATGATTCTTCCTCACTAACATTCACAATGACATCATTCAAAGTACATCCTACTTTGGACTCTTCACATACTTCTCGTCTTCTTGACTTGTGACTATCTCCCTCACCAAGTCTCATGGTAGAACCATTTGATCTACTCTCTTTATGAAGACATGTGACTCCACTTGCTGCAAAAATGACTTTCTTGGATTCATCACAAAAAAGTGTAGAAGAACCATCTCCTTCATGCATGCACCTAGAAACATCTTTTTCCATATGATCAAAGAAATCATTAGCAACCACCTTTTCCAAGGAAGAACTTTCACCACCTCCATTGATGAAGTTAGCTCTTTTCTTATCTTTTGCATGCTTGCACTTGCCATGAAGAACCATTGAAGAACCATCATTATTCTCATAACTAGCCAAGTTAGCACAAAGATGAACATCTCGAAGAAGCATATTAGATCTTGACCTAGTATTCTTTCCCTACTTACCATCGTTTTCCTATTAAGTTTCCCACCTTTCCAACCTATGACAGCTTGTCCGAGAGAGAGCCAAGGAGTCCTTGAAGTGGCATGTTGAGACCTCATACCACCTTCATTGGTTGGTGGACCAGCTAGCAAAATAGACAAACGAGCTTAGAACGGCAAAGCAAGACATGTTGTTAAGAGACGCAGAGTTGCTGACGGTTATGGAAGAATTACAGAATGAAAGGGCCAAGAGACTGGAAGAGGAAAACCAGTTTTCAAATCAGCTCCAGTCTCTCCAAGAGGTACAAGACCAGTTCGAGCACTGGTTAAATTTCCTGACTCAAGAAAATAAGTGACTAACTGACGTGATGACAACAGTCAAGCAACCAATCAAGCCAAAATACATAAATGTACCAGTTCCATCTTCAAGAGCAACAATAAAAATCGAGAAGTATGTCTCCTTAATCCAGAAACGTGAACCCCTGAAGATCAATCATCAAATTTTAGAGGAAGAAAACAACAAGAAGTTGCCATCACTCCAAGAAAGCGTTGACAAGATCCAAGAGGAACTCCTCCACTCTAAACAACAGATGGACCTCATTTGGAATACGTCATGTAGACTCGACACAAGCATATCAGTGCAGAAAAAGGACGACAAAAACGATGATGCCGGAGCACCTGATTGAGCAAAGTCGATCCATCAACCAACTAGGTGTTGGTTTTGGCATGCCATATCAAGGTTCCACCGTTGGCTCTCTCCACACACCTGTCGTGGACTCCTCCACCTACACTCAATTTTCCCACTCATCTTCTTATTTTTCTGAACCATTTTTCTCTTACCAACCTTCATTTTTTTCCATTTGCTTATTCAACCACCTCTACATCCACTTCTAACACCATACCACCACATCGTCTCTTAAGTCTGATGACCATTTTCTAAAACAGTTCGTATCGCCAACAGCTCAGTATAACCTCATAACTAACTCACTACCCTCTACTCATAAATTGTTTTCGCCTCCATCACCACCTGACTTTAATTTTTCTGATCAAGATCCACTTGATGAGACTGTGCAGCCTTCTATGGGACTTTCTTCATCCCCTCCAAAGAGAAAGAGCGACACCTTCACTGGATCAAGGTCTGAGGGTTCAACACCAAGGATTCCTGATACAAAGAGTGCCACAGCCTTGGACGACTATTTGGCAAGGCCCTCAAGAAAGCTGCTCGAGAAGTTCATAGAGAACATAAAAAGACAATATGATGATCGAAAAGAGTCTGATAAATTCCAAAAGACCTACAAGAAAGGAGAACAAGGGGGGGGGGGGCAAAGAATGTAACTACGGAAGAATATCTAAAGCTCAGCAGCCTCATGATCGCCTTACAACCACAACCCTCCTGGAGGATCGTGATGCTACTGAATAGTGACGAGCAGCTTCAGGAGTACCTAAGGGCACCAAGCTGGAAAAGGGTCCCCTATTATGTGCCAATCAAGAGAAGAGACCCTTGAAAAAAAATGAAACCAGCCGAGCGACAAGTCAATTGGCCTATTATTCCAAGAATTGACTCAAGCTCAACTTTTGTTGTTAGCTGATGCCATGCCCCCAAGGTGTCGTTGCAAAACCTCTCCACTCAAAAGGGCTTCTACTGTAGATAGTCGAGTCCTGACAGATCTTATAACCAAGATGAGCTACCATAGCTGAGATTCTGTTTTATCCATAATCTGTTTCATAGTGCGCCAATGTTTGTTAAGCTTCTCTCTCAGTGACAATTTGCTTCACAATGTTAGCAAATTTCTGTCTGACAGAGTTGATATGTGTTTGTTGTGGCTGGAACTTATAGGTCCATGTTATTAGATGTTGGCACTTTTGGGCATGCAATGTCCCCTCAAGAAGAGAAATGGCTCTTGTTCTACTTGGAGCGTTACAAGGACATGTAACTTTCAAAATGAGTTGTTATCTCAATTGAGCTTCGTAAACACATGTCAATGTGGAGTGTTATATCATCTTTCCTTTTGCTCCAATAATACTAGGAATAGATATAGCTTGTTAGAACAACCTATCTAAAAGGTATGAAGTCTCACAAAGCTTCTAGTTTACTTATTGATACTTCTTGGGAGAAAACTAGATTCTCACAAATGAAGTCTCACAAAGCTTCTAGATGCTCGCCTTCCTACAAACCACAAAAACAAATAACTTATTGCTACTTCTTGGGAGAAAACTAGATTCTCCAAATGACTTATAGATAAAATTCAAACAGTTGGATTTTAATACAACACCAAGCATTGATACCATGACTTTTTTTGAAAAAAGTTACAATGCTAGATAGCTAAGGTATTGAACTAGAATTACGACAATGCCTCAAGCAAGAACTCGGTTAAAGTCAAGCCAACAATGTGAAACAAATGATATTTCTCCCTCCAACTATGGTAAGAAAATGAGAGATGAGCTTATTTATTTATGAGCAATCTCAATTGATAGATTGTTAAATAGATTTCACCCACTTGGAGCTTGCATGTGGTATGTGCTTGTATTATACTTCTTTGCAAACTCAAATTTTTTGTACGATCATGCAAACCGAACTATCAAATTCAAGTTTGGACTTCAAGCCACAAATAATTACTCCAATAATTACTTTGTCTTAAGTGTAGGCATGCTAGAAATGGTCCTTGACCCTGTATAATTGACCTATGCATGCTTTCCTATATATTGATGAAGATAGCTAGTAGATTGCCAAAGGTGGTGGCTAAGGTTTTGCTTTTCTCTCCTTCTAAGCTTGTTCTTGTCACTAATTGAGGAACATAAATTTAAGAGTTCTTTAAAAAGACTATATCAAAATCATAGGACCTTCTTGAATAGATTGCATACATGTGGAGATAGAAAGGAAGCCAAAATTTCAAAAAGGTACAAAGAAAAGAGAGTGAAGAAGCAAATCAATTAATTAAAAGATTTTCAAAAGAAAATATCTCTAACAATAACATTGATAAGTTTACTAGCAAATTCAAGAGATCTCAAAGAGAAGATACTACAAGAAGAGCAACAAATCTGAGAATCTACACTTAACTTCTCAACTGAATTGTTCAAAAAGATAAGAGCATTTGGAATTGAACCAAGTATAAGGTCAATCTTGTGATCAACAGACCTTTCGGGTGGTAAATCCTCCTTCCAAGGAAAATTCACTAGAAAGAATATATATGTGATAGATAGCAAAAAAGATGAACAATAGGAGACCATGGAGTGGATTTGTAAAGCATTTCAAGATTGGTCAAAAATTGGAAAAACCATTCACAAATAAAAAACTAAGCACAATTCTTAGATATATATATATATATATATATATATATATATATATATATATATATATATATATATATATATATATATATATATATATCCTTAAGACCCGTAAGAGGTGAAAAAGAATTTCATCAAGAAAAATGACCTGAATTTAAAATGAAAAATATTACAATCAACTATTGAGACTATAGTAGTTACCACGTACATTTTTTATGTATAATCAACCCTAATAAGTGGACACCACACCTTAGAAAAGAACATTTTTTGTAGCATTTGACAAGGTGATTAAGTCGAATGATAATAATTGTATAGGAAGACACTCTAGTTGTAGCTAAGTATGAGCAATTGTCACTATTTCAATCAAATATAACATCAACTTGGTTGAAAGAACTATGTCTATGCACTTCCTTACTTTTTTTTTACTATTCTATTTTAAATTCTCTTAAACTCTAAAGACTTGGAAAATTTTCCCATAGTTAGTCAAAAACAACATTGCAACTATACTTGTAATAAGTTATCTTTATTATAATAGATGTTGGTAACAAATTTCATTCTTGAATTGTGCTATTTTGAGCGTTCCTTGAGTAATTTCACATTCATTGCTATTGATCTAATGAAAGATTAATAACAGGTTTGAGCAATAGAGAGCTGATCTAAAGAGATTCAATGTTTTTTTAGCTAGACAAAAGTATTGCTTCTTAACACAAAAGCATCTTAAACTACTACAATGATCAACTGAGAGATAATTTGTTAGTTGCTAGATTTGCTAAACATGGTAAAATCTCGCATATGCTTTGTGAAGTAACAAGGAATTGTCAATTTTAGGCTCATATGCTTTGAGAAGTAACAAGGATTTAAGCTCACATATGATCGTTCCAATCTCTACATAACATGACATTTGAGCCCAAAAAGAGCCTTTTAAAAAACTATTGTCTATTTGTTTCCCCTAAAAAAAATTTACAAATGGCCCAATCAAAACACTTAGATTTGAAATCTACGTGATGTAACCATAGAACCCACGGTTACTAAAACCGTGGGTCTTAGGAACCGTGGGGTGAACCGTACCACGGTTCATGAACCGTGGTACGGTTTCTGTATTTAATTAATTAATTGATTTTTTGCCAGTTTCCCCCCAAAAGGCAGTTTTAGTCCTCATTTCACAGATTTTGTGGGGGAAGTAAAAAAAAAAGCCATTAATTAAATGCTATGGTCCTCTCCAAAATAAATAATTAAACTCCTTAAACGATTCTGATTTTTTTTGGCATTATTTTGGGCTTTTTTTTGGGGGTGGGAACTAAAAAAAAAAAATTAATTAATTAATTAATTGGTACGGTTCACCACTAAAATGTGTTTCAACTGTACAAGCTGCTGTACGGTTCTGAGAACCGTGGTGAACCGTTCACGGTTCTCAGATTCTATGGATGTAACTCGAAACTGGAAAAAGAAACGCTTTTAAGAAGATAGCAATTTGACTTTGAGGGTAGCCCGTAAGCATGACGTTTTGTATATAGTGTAAGTTGTAGTTCATTAAAAAGATAATATAACTTGTCAACCGTAGTTTCGATTGAGACATTTGACCTGGTTTTGAGCTACAGTTGAAAAGTTATAGTCGATCAAAATCTAGTCAAAAGTTATTGCTCAACACCTAATATCTAATTTGTGCACAATTTGACCAAACGGGTCACTTGCGTACAAATCTGTTTTTAGGTATTGACCACAAACTTTCACTAATTGCAACTTTCGAATCATAACTCAAAACCAGGTCATGTTGAATATCGTGCGAACAAACGCTTTCTAATAGCATCAAAAACATCTTAGTTGGAGTTACGGTTGGAAAGTTATACTATTTTTTTTAAGACCTACAAACCATATTATACACGGAATAGTTAACTATCAAAAATAGTATAGGTGAAAATGGTTACTATTTGGGCCACTACTGCAGTATTTTGGCCCAAGCTATTTAAAAAAAAATTGAGATTAGACCATGGTTTGGGCGAAAACAAATCCATCGTTTAAAAATTACCATTCCTTACTGAACCTTACTGATTTGTACTACTATATGGCCCTAATTAGGAACTCACAAACTTAACATTGCTAGATAGTATAAGTAGGAGAGTGTGCCCTCATTTGAGTAGGTGATTAATCGATTGGAGAGTAGAGCTGTTTTCTTGTTTGTTCTTGGCAAGTTCATAGCTTTCAGCTTTATTCAATGATTCCTATAAAAGTCTTGACATATTGCTATCAATTCGATCAACCAGATACATTTCCTTTCAGTAAAATTTGCAATTCTTTAGGTGGTATTGATGTTCTTGCAATGTTTAAACTCTAAATCATAACGTACCACTGATCAAAGTAACTTGAGATTGCTAGAGGTTAGGTCAACACAAACATCTCACAAGTACAAAAGGAGCCTGTGTTTGCCATCGTCTTTGAATGAAAAAGCATAACATCTTGAACATAGAAAATGTATTGGGGATTTTTGCAGAAAGAATCAGCAGTGATTATAATCAGAAGAAAATTAAACTGCAAAAGGAAAAACTATAAAGTTTATTGATTGCACAAGATAGCTGAATATAAAGAATGCAAAAAAGGAGACAGCCTTTTGAAATGCTTTAGTACAAGTTCAAGGAAACTTTACTTAGAAACCAGATGTTTACAACAGTAGAATAAATGGAGATATAGCAATGTATGCCGTCATGAAGGATACAAAAATCTAGCTGGATTGTTTTCTCAATTCAGCTACACTAGTGCTAACTACAGAAACAGACAGCTCTGTGATGAGCATAAACTTTAATCACTTGCCTCACTAACTATAGAAAGAGACAGAGCTCTGTTCTGAACATAATCTTTAATCACTTGCCTCAACTGAGTTAGCTAACATAATGAAGTAATGAGGGAACTCTCTTATAGAAAGCCAAGATCAGCTCAAGCAAGTCCTTCAGAAAGTTCAGTGGAGTAATCTCCAGATGGACACACCAAAGTGCTACCAAGGACAATCTCTTATGACCACAGGACTCAAGACAACGGTGTGTCAAAACGAGCTTAGAAATGTGCTGCTCTTACATTTTAGATTTCTTCAACGATTGTCCAGTTAAGTTTCTGTCCTGCATTCTGTGGCGATAGAATGCCCCCAATAATAAATCGTTTGATTGGACATGAAATCCTTCAACTTTGTTTCTCAGCAATCCCACAGGCTAGTTTGGTGATGCTACTCTTTTCCTGAATTTCTTGTTTTTTGAACACAACCACAGGAAAAATTATTCTTAATTACTAAACGTAACTTGGATCATGACCATCCTTTCTGTTGAGCTTATTAAATAATGCTGGTTGCTTTAATCAACAGCGAGCACAAAAATCAATACAAATGTTTCAAAGGACTACCTTGAGGATCTGCAGGTCTTATCAGGCTATAACTTGAGTTTGATCAAAAATAGAACGGCAGGAAGCTGGGGTATAGAGTTTTTTTCTGATTACTTTCACATGCTTCTCCAATTGCTGAGCCATCAGTTCTACTATCTCCACCTGTATGTACAAACACAAAAGAGCACCAAGTTATTCTGACAAACACATTAATTTCCATGCACAACCTGATACCTACCACAACAGACATGTTTACATTCATAAAAAGTAATGTCATTACCTTCTTTTGCCAAGTATGCACCTCCTTTTTCAGAAAGCCAAGTTTGTTCTTTACTTGCATATAATCCAGGACTTCTGGTAGAGGTGGCCCATCGCCTTGGTGCATTGAAAGCATCTCCTCGAGTTTCTTCTGAATTCAGATAAAAATAAAATGACTGAGTCTCTCTCTCTCCCTCTCTCTCCCCCCCCAACGTGTACAAACATATATTTGTTCTTGTAAGCTGACACTGAACCTCCCCTTACAGAAAATGATTGCACCCTTGAGCCTCCAAGTGAACTCTTTATGTTTTGAGACTGTTGAAATAATAAGGTCAGGTATGTAGCCTAGAGATAAAACTTGGGATCTAGCAGACTAAACTTGCCATAAATTACTTTTAGCCATATGTGATAGTCAACCTTGAACGATGATTTGATCCAGTATTTCTAGTGTCATACGATTCTCCACATCAGAATTTTTAAATTCATGGAAGCATCACTCGCTGATTTTGGACACCTTCATGATTTTCATGTGAAACTTCTTTTTGCCAAATCACCAAAAGAAGGGCTGCTTCCACATCTAACCTCAAGATGCAAGTAAACTGAGAAGCTGAAAAAGATGGATCTAACTACTCAGGGAATGCATCATGTATGCAATATTGCAATGTAGATTGGGAAAGAGATACAATCCAGAAAATGAAAAAATGTTCACAGATTGAGAGAACTTAATGTATAGTTATATGATACTTCATTGTACCATATTTCAGACTTCCATGTCTGAGAGCAGTTTAGAGATTTTGTTTGGTCTTGACAGACCAATCATTTTAGCTAGTAGTTGTTTATGGAGACATTTATATGCTCCTTTTCAATATCTGTCAAACTTGAGATGTATTTATTTGGTCTTATATGCCTTTTGGCATTAAAAGACGTTAATAAAGCGCGCTCTCTCTCTCTCTTCTCTCTCTCTCTCTCTCTCTCTCTCTCTCTCTCCTCTGCGCCATGCGCCCTCGCTGCCCCTCACCACACTCCCCCACATCATCGGCTGATGTGGCAGCCAGCGCTGCCACATCAGCCGTGCTCCCACCCACCATGGCAGGTCTTCCTGCCACGCAGGTAGCGCAACCTGCCTGCGTGGCAGCACAGCCTGCCACGTGGCAGTGCATCCTGTCTGTGTGGCAATGTGCCACGCAAGCAGCCCTGCCGATGACCTCCTGCTTGCCTACTGCTCCTCCGTCTGTCGCTCCTCGTACCTTTTCCTCCGATTCCACAGTTTATGCTCCTATTCTTCCCACTCCGATCACTGCCATCTCTTCTTCCCTCCAAGAACCACAACATACAGCAAATATACCATATATGCCCTCTAAATCAACGGAACTTTTCTCATCTTGGCAGATCGATCAAATCAAGACAGATTTCCAAATTTTGAGTCAAAAATCTCACAGCTGAAGGCAATGGTAACCTCTTTGATCAATGAGAAGAACATGTTGCACTCAAAAGTCGCATCACTCGAGCAATCGATTGGGACCAAGCAGGCCGCAATTTCGGAGACCACTACCACTATGATACGGGAACTAGAAACCAAGACCGAGAAGCTGATAGAAGAGGCCCTTTCTCGGGCATCAGTTTTGAAGAAAGGCACCAAACCAAGTGCCCCTATCTCCTCGGTCATTTCAGCCACCATTTCGAAGGAGAAATCTCGAGACCAAAAAGGCCACAACATTAGGGTTCACAAAATTCAGGATACACATGATGCTTTGGCTGAAGCCAAACGTTTTCTCGACACCACACTAGGGCACAGGACAGATGGATTAGATACCGCATGGAGGACCACCAGAGATGCAGCCACACTTATTATCCACTTCACTTCCCTAGAGAGCCGCAGAGATGCCTTGCGGTGTAGAGCTAAGCTACGCGGCACCGCTATCTATATGGATGACGATCTCAGATATATCTAGGTGGAGGAGAGGCATAAGGCCTTTCAGGTAGCTCGTGAGTCTGGCAGACAAGTCATTTATCGGGATGGACAGATGCGCTTTTTTGATAGCGCTCCTAGCAGCTCTCATTGCTAGGAATTTGGGGTCCTCAAGTTCCGGAGTGCCCCAGGGTCCCATCCACACCACTTCCAGATTGGAGTGTGGAACTGTGATGGTATACACTCATTGTCCACAATTGGAGACCTGATTGATTTCATCACTGGCCGCGACTTATTGCTTTTCATGGAGACACATGACATGAGAGTCAGGAGAGGAGACTACCCACTTTCCCGGGATACAAATGGGATTCCGTGTATAGACCTGAGACTAGATCAGGTAAAGGTCATGGATCTGGAGGTGTTGCATTTAATTGAGCTAGACATAGCAGGGTTCTGTGTCTCTCGTAACCAAGATGAATACGGATCTGTTGGCTCTTCAAGAACGAGTAATGGCACTTGAAACGAAAAATGCAAGCCTAAAAGCTCAAATGGACGCATTTAGCAAAGCTCCAGAAGTGAACCCTGATCAGGTCAAAGCTTTGGAAAAAAGTATCCAGACCTCAACTAAAACCTGGGCTGACATGCTCAAAACTTCACAAACACAGAGGAGTATGGTGGTTTCACAGGCTATGGAAGAACAATCAAAGTGAGAATACAAAAGCTACAATGTTCATGTGCGAGGTACCCCTCATGACTCTGATCCTTTGCTTACGACGAAAAACTTACTATCTTCACTCTCTCTTTCTGAAGAGGAATGCTCTGTTGAGAAAGCATGGAAGAGCAAGTTTGATGACTCTATCTTCATCCACTTTAAGTATACAGATGACAGGGATGAGTTTCTCAAGCGTTGCAGTCACCTCAAAGGCAGTAATATCTTGGTTCATGAGGATCTGACTGCTATGCAATGGAAGGAACGCAAGAAACTTATTGAGGAAGCAAATTCTAAAGGAAAGTGGGTTCCTTTTCGTGGTAGTCGGCACTTCTTTGTCACACCTTTAGTGTCGCCTCCTGTGTGAGAGCTCTGAGACGCATGATTATCCAGTTAGGTTGAGAGTTAGAGCACTGAAGAGATGCCCATTCTCTTCTTAGTTAGTTTGATTTTAGTTATGTTGTTTTGACAGCATTGTTCCGTCTTGGTGCGTCCTTGTTCGTCTTATATGCCTTTTGGCATGGAAAAGACGTTAATAAAGCTTTCTTTCTCTCTCTCTCCGGCGTAAGAAGCATTCCTATGATGATTCTGAAGGGAAACGTCTTATTGACCTTCTTTTCAATTCTTCTTCGGGCACTTTTTGGCCTGAGTTCATTCCTCGCTCTCCACCACCTCTCCTGGAGGACCTCCGCATTTGGACTGATTATGCTGCTAGCTTGTATACCGTCCCTACCGACTCACCTATCTCTATATCTCCACGACCATCTGAGTTCTCCTTCTTCACATCTGACATGGTACTTGCAGCCATTAAGAAGATGAAGTCTCACAAGGCGAGAGATATTGAAGACCTTGAGTCTGAACTCCTTTCCCATGCCTCTGACTTACTCGCTCCCACCATAGCAACCCTTCTTAATTCCGTAGTTGTTTTTGGTTTCCCATCATCCTGGTGCACTAACATCATCCACCCCATCCATAAGAATGGTGACCCCATGATTCCGAGTAACTATCGCACCATCATGATTGGGCATGTTCTGGCGAAGCTATATGGTACTATACTTCAGTCTGTTGTGAGCTCAGAGGCGGAGACTAGGAGACTATATGCTATGGGTCAGGCAGGTTTTCGAGCCCATTATTCTACTGCAGATCACATCTTCACATTGCAGGCCTTGATTGAGGAGGCTAAGCACAGGAGAGAGAGGGTTTACTGTTGTTTTGTGGACTTCAAAAAAGCCTTTGATTCTGTCCCTCGCTCATTGCTCATCCAGAGACTCCGAGACCTAGGCTTCTCCACCAACATCGTTCTTGTTGTGATGGCTCTGCTATCTATAAGGTTATGGAACTCGATATCACTGAAAATGGCATCATAAGATCATTACCTATTCGAGAGTACTATGCTATCCTTATTTCTTACAATTGGAAGACGATGTTTAAGGCAAATACAATGAAAGAACGATGTGGTTTTCAACTTTCATTTTAAGGTTTGCCAAGTTTCCTTTTGAAACCATTATTGTAAGGTCTACTATTGTATTAACCTATGATGTGGCTCTTTGGTAGCATACTAGAAGGGTATCACGTTAGAAAGACAAATATGACTACCTCTCAGGAAATAACTCCTTAACTCTCACTCCGTGCTTACTACACAACCTTAAGGTTTTTCAAGCTGATACAATTCTTTACAAAAGGGACGCTTTAGCGATTGCATTTATGCTACTAAAACTACAAAAGCCGTTTTCAAACTAGCATAACAAAAACTAGGGTTTTAAAAGCTTTCTACACTTGATAAAACTATAGAGATAAGTCTATATGCACCTTTTGGACATTAAGAAAGAACCATATGCCTGTAGATTGAATAAATTTGTTTCTCCATTTGATTACAAGTAAGTTGGGAAGTTGGTGGGTTAGAAAGCATGGATATGCTCAGACCGTTCCACACTCGTACAAGACGATTTGACAATTTTATGGATCAGTATGGTATGGATTTACCCTAATACCGACGAGGATGACCGCACCCTATTTTTTACAAAAAGACATGTAATAGGGCTATACTAGCATAATGGTTTGCAGGGTTGTGCTTATGTATTTCTTCCTCACTATACTAACTCGTGCGGTTTTGTTTGGTGGGATGGTGGCAGGTAACAGGTGAGTGTCCTAAGACTTGCTTCGCTTTATGGTACTCTATACTGTAAGTTTTTATACAGCTTTGTATAAGCCTGTTATACTATAAGACAAAAGGATTCAAAAGGTTTGGTCTTGACTTGTCAAGAGGGACTATGTGAAATTTGTGTTCTTTGGCGTGAATTTATCCCCCGTGCTCCACCACCTCTCCTGGATGACCTCCGCATATGGACCGACTACGCTACCAGCCTATATACCATACCCACAGACACACCCATCTCTATCTCTCCACGCCCTTCTGAGTTCACCTTCTTCACCTCTGACATGGTACTTGCGGCCATCAAGACAATGAAGTCCCATAAGGCAAGAGATATTGAAGACCTCGAATATGAACTCCTAACCCATGCTTCCGACCTCCTTGCTCCCACACTAGCCACTCTCCTCAATTCCGCCGTTGTTTCTGGCTTCCCTTCATCCTGGTGCACCAACATCATCCATCCTATTCATAAAAATGGTGATCCCATGATTCCTGGTAATTACCGCACCATCATGATTGGGCATGTTCTCACGAAGCTCTATGGCACCATACTCCAGTCTGCAGTGAGTTCAGAGGCGGAAAACAGGAGTTTACATGCATTGGGGCAGGCAGGTTTCAGATCTCATTATTCTACCACTGACCATATCTTCACACTCCGAGCTTTGATTGAGGAAGCTAAGTACAGGAAAGAGAGGGTTTACTGTTGTTTTGTGGACTTCAGGAAAGCCTTTGATTCTGTACCACGCTCCCTACTCATTCAGAGACTTCGGGACCTTGGTTTCTCCATAGATATTGTTCTAGTAGTGATGGCTCTTTATGAGAAGGTCTTGGGATGTTTCCGACATGACAGTGGCCTATCTGATCACATTTGGAGCACCATTGGGGTGAAACAGGGATGTTCTCTTTCACCGGTTCTCTTTGGATTATACATTGATGAGTTAGAGCGAGTCACCTCACAGTGTGGCGGGGCTGGATGTAGACTTGGCACCATTCTGATTGCTATTCTCCTCTATGCGGATAATGTGGTACTAGTATCCCCGACCAGAGAGGGATTACAGAGGCAATTGGATTGTTTACAGGGATTTTGTACTAGATGGGGATTGGGGGTGAACACTGCGAAGATCAAGGTTATGGTCTTCAACACTTCTCGAGCTTTCATGCAGCGCCAAGAGTTCACCCTAGATGGACAGGCCTTAGAGGTAGTTTCCTCTTATACTTATTTGGGAATACTCTTTTCTGGTCCTACCTTTTGCATGCGACAGGTTGCCACCATCCGACTTGGGAAGGGGCACTCCTCTCTTGTTCGGCTTGAGCGGTTCTGCTTCAGGAAGCTCATCCGAGATGCTCGTAGTAAGTGTAGACTTTTTGATACTATTGTCACCCCCACTGCCATGTATGCAGCAGAGACATGGTGTACAGGTCTCTCTTCATCACATTGGGCCAGCATTTCACGATTACAGACCACTATGTTAGCTCGTATGATTCGGGCGAAGCCCTCGGTTCCACACGAGATCCTTCTTGCAGAGTTTGTCGTTCCACCCATTCAGATAGATGCCGCTTTACAGCTTATCGCATATATTCAGAGAGTCCAAGCTTTGCCCGATGCAGATATGAGATATACACAGACAACACTTGTTTCCTCACACTCACTTCATGACCAGGGCTATCAACTGTCGTGGTTCTCCCAAGCATCCCACTTCCTCCTTGAGTGATTTGGTATCCACACTACAGAGCTCCCCTCATCAGTATATCAGGCGCGACTTATATCGGGCATATCTTGATCGTACTTGGAGGCGACAGCGTGGGGTTAAACCCGACTATTACTGGACTCACTTTATTGAGCTTGACATAGCAGGGTTCCCAGTTTTGCCACACTATTTGGACTCAGGGTTATCACACTCCTTCAGATTTACATTGGGACAGCTCCGCGTATCATCACATCAGTTGGCTATTGAGACTGGGAGATTTTAGGGTATCCTGAGAGCGGAGCGGATTTGTCAGTTATGCTCCTTGGATGAGGTGGAGTCAGAGGAGCACTTTATCTTTAGGTGCCCGGTATATTATGAGATCAGAGGGAGATACCGCTGTTTGTTCCGTGACATACCCGTCACCCTACGATCCCTCCTAGCCTATTAGGACTCCAGATGCGCTGCACTCATGATACGGGAGATGTTTATACTGCGACAGGACTTGTGTCAGACAGCATAGCAGAGTCATGTTTCTCAGCCTCAGATCACTTCTTTCTTCTCCAAGAGGAGAGGACGAGACCTAGTATTTGATGATGATGATGATGGTGATGATGACTTACCTGCCCATAGAGATCGGAGACAGTGCCCCACACATACCCATGTTGCAGCACGAGCTACTCGACTTATCACGACCCTCCTAGACGACGTCAGTGACCACCAGTGGCCCTCCATGCGGCCCGTATTACATCCTTTTATAGCATCAACAGGACAGGATTGGATGATAGTGTCATACCCCACTCATGACTTTTAGCAGTATACATGCTTCCACATGTTTCATATATCATCACATCTATTTCAGTGATTTGTTATTTATGTTACCGTTTTGGAGACGTTTCATACTCTCCCATTGTTACATGTACATTTACTAGTCTTATATGCCTTTTGGCATGGAAAAGACATTAATAAAGCTCTCTCTCTCTCTCTCTCTCTCTCTCTCTCTCACACACACACACACACACGCTCAATTGCGCTCTCACAACAAAGGCCAAAAAAAGAGAGAGAAATGGGCTATGTAAGCGGGTCCCATGAGAAAAAAAAAATCGAGGGAAATCCGATTCGGAGATTTGAATCAGTCTATGGACACCACTATATGATTGCACGTACATCAACATTTTCATTATTGGGCAATGTTTTATCGTCAGGGAGGTGATACTCAAGCTTACAACAGGACATTATGTGTTGTGAAGTCATTTAAAATTTTAAAACCTTCACAACAGTTACGGACTACAGGATACAGGCCTACTGGGCTACTCTGCATATATTCCGCAGGCCTCTTTACATTTACTGTTGGTTATGTATATTTCTGGTTACGCATTTTATATTAGTCATGTACAGGCCCCAGAGCCTTTCTATATGCTTATGACCCGCACTGGGTCTTTTTTTATGACATTGACTGGCCTTGGGTCCTTATTATATGGTTATATGTGGAGTGGGGGCCCGTAGGAGGGCGCACTATTTTCCCTCCACATTTTGCCTCCCTTTACTTTTGAATTCCTATTTTAGGGTTCATTGGTAGGGTATTTATAGGGGCATTTGTACACTCATTTTTCAGATTATTGATTGGTATTGCTTGGGCTCTACGTGGGAGAACCTATTGTCTTGTCTATTGCTTGTAGGGCTTTAGTCTATTGCTGTCTTTTATGCTTCATTGATTCAACACCTGAGATTTTGATCATAACTTGGTATCAGAGCACTTTCTTGATTGCTGAATTTCAGATCTGATTTTCTGATTGGGTGCCCATTTTCCTTGGCGGAGATTTAGCAGATAGTTAGCGGAAGTACTTCCGCTAAATTTGGCGGCCGGAAAAAAAAAAATTGGGCAAATTATTTCCGGCGCCCAAGTTCCAAATCCTTTTCCCTCTTTTTTTTTTTGAATCCTCCATTTGATTCAGAGAAAGAATTCCCAGCCATCTTTTCAGCATTGATTGGAGGCTGTCCAGCGCCCTACTTCATCACATTTTTCAGCCATTGTTCCAGCAGAGTTTCAGCCATATTTCAGTTTTGATTGGAGGCTGTCCATCGCCCTATTTCATCACGTTTTCCACAGATTTCCAGCCATATTTTCAGCATTGATTGGAGGCTGTCCAGCGCCCACTTTCATTCTCCTTGTGGTCACATTTTTCAGCTAGCTCTTCGCACACGCTTGGAGCTCTATCGAGAGGTATCTTTGCTGGTTTTTCCTTGCTTTCCACACCTTTTCTTGACATTTGTCATTCCTTTCTTGCTCTTAGTGTCGTTTGTGTACCTAAAGCGTATTTGGGGTGACGACAAAAGTCCGCTCCCTCCGATATTAAGCTTTTCTTACACTCTCTTCACTTCCTGCATTCCTTGACCATGGATACTTCCCCTACATCTTCTGAGCCTCGCATACCGTCTTCCACTTACCTTGACGAAGTACGGCATGAATTCCGAGATCATCTTAGGGAAGCCATGAGTGATGTATGCACTGATTTACGCCAGGAGTTACGAGAGACGTTCACTGCTCTTTCTGCCCAGATTCCTACACTATCATTACAGTCCAGTGTTTCTCCACTATCTCCACCTGTTCCCCCACAGCGTACATTTCCACCACTCGAGACTCCTTCATCTTCTGGTCCTTTGCCACGAGACTTTAAGGATAAGGTTCAGCTTACTGTGTATTCTGGGTCATCCGATGGGAATGAACTCGAGAATTGGTATTCTAAGCTTGAGACCTACTTCCTTATGTTTCCTAAGACTGGCATTCAGCGGATACATTTGGCTGCTCTACATTTGGAGGGCCGTGCTGCTACTTGGTGGCGCATGTTTCGCCAGACGACCTCACACCCTGGCCTTGCTAGTTGGACAGAGTTTATGACAGCACTCCGCCTAGCGATGATTGATCCTCAGTGGCTTATTCGACAGCGCGACATCTTTCGCAGTTTATCTCACACTGGTGACTTGGCTGCTTATACGACACGGTTTACAGAGCTTTCCTATCTATTCCCATATATTTCTACATTGGAGCTCATCCCTCGCTACGTTGGGTCTACGAGGCGCACTCAGGTACGATGTTTCTTCTTTTTTTCCACTCACTCTTTCTCACGCCATCTCCCTTGCTACCGCACTACAGCACAAGTACTCTCCCATTTCTTCCTCTGTTTCTCGTCCTTCGCGTCCTTTCACACGTCCTATTTTTTCCTCTCCATCCTCTGCTAGTCCCACATCTGTCAGTTCACCTTCGTCCACTCTTCCTTCTGCACCACGTCCTCCTTTTTCTCCTCGTCCTATTTTTGTTCTTCGCTACTCACAGCCTGAGATGTCTGAGATCCGTGAGAAGCGCTTATGTTTCAACTGTAAGAGTCCTGATCATATCGCCCGTGATTGCCGACAGCCTGCCACTGCTACTGCCGTCTATTTCCATGATGCTGACACACCTGATGATAGTCCTGATTCTGCCATATGCCTTCATATTCTTGATGATGACCCACCTGTTGATCAGTTTGCCACACCCACTGAGCCTGTTCTTGATCCCCCTGATCTAGATGTATGCCATGCTCAGCTTGCTTATGCTACTTTGGCTGGTAAGCCGGGCCCACGCCATATCCTTCTTCCCGTACGTATCACTGGTCGTGAGTTTATTGCCTTGTTGACACGGGTAGCACTCACTCGTTTCTCAGCAGTCATATTACTACACACATTCGTGCTATGCCAGTCACTACGCCTCATCCCCTGCATGTTGAGGTTGCCAGTGCACACTCTTTTCCTAGCACGCAGATGTATCAACAGCTTTCATATCAGATTGGAGACTTCCTTGGTCGGGCAGATTTTCATATTATTCCACTTACACAGTACGATCTTATCCTCGGTGCTGATTGGTTTGCATCCCTTGGTGCGGTTACAGTAGACCTCCAACAGCAGACATTGACATTCTCTCATGATGGTACTCAACATATATTTTCCGGTATTGATTCTCGACAGGACTATCAACTTATTTCCGGAAAGCAGTTCATACGGAGCCTCCCGAAGGCTCACTGTACGGCTATTCTTTCTGTTCAGCCAGTTCAGCCTATTGCGGATGCACCACCTTTGCCACAGGTATTTTCGGAACTGTTGCGTGAATTTGAGCATGTTTTTAGAGAGCCGACTCAGTTACCACCTTCACGAGATGTCAACCACCATATAGACCTTGTTTCCTGTCACAAGCCAGTCTCTCCAAGCTCGTGAATCCTAGAAGCCGGTGTGTAGAATAAACCTCCCAACCATAGGCACCCCCTCCTTGAGTCCTTCTACCTGCTATTCTCGTCAACTGGCACATGGCATCCACCTGTGGGTGATCAGTCCACTTGGCATGCCTAGCCCCTGTGACCTGTGAATACTGAGTGACTCATAGGGTACCACCCCCGTGCCCCGCCAAAGACCTGTGACCCTCTTGGTCACCCCGACTACTTGCCGGCTAGCATCTCGTCACTGACGGCTAGGGTCCCGAAGGTCAAGACACACCGCATCTCTGACAACTTGTCAGGCGGCCACACCGGGTCACTGCTCGTGACGCATCGGTTCCAACTTGGGACTGATGTCCTCCTCGGTCACTGGCCCTTGCCAATACTTGGCCTTAGGCCCTCTGGTGACCGGCCGTGCCAAGGTCATGATAGAGTCGTAACTGGAATTTAACAATCCTTCCCTCCTCTGGCAAGTCATCGGTCCTCGATGGCAAACTCTGGGTAAGACTTCTGCAACGCCTGTCGTGTCTCCCAGGTAGCATCTGACAACGGATGCCCTTTCCAAGTTACTAGATACTCTTGAAGGAGACGATTCTGTAATCGTCTTTGATCTAGGATTATGTCTGGCCCATAACCTGTGGTGTCTTTCTCCACAAGAGACACTAGACCTTCCACCAGGCTATCGCCATCATGCAAACATTTCTTCAGTTTGCTAACATGGAATACTGGATGCACCTTGCATCCAACAGGTAGCTGTAGCTTATAAGCTACTTGGCTCACCTTCTTAATAATCAACCATGGTCCACAATACCTAGGAGATAACTTGGCGCACTTTCCTGTGCGTAGCACCTTCGACTTCGAAGGGACTAGTAAATACACCCAATCTCCATTCTCAAATTCCCGATAGGTACGGTTCTCACGAGCATAACTCTCTGCCCTAGCTACAGCTTTGGACAAGTTATCTCGTGCCAACTCTAGCTTCTGCTGCATCTGAGCCAAAAACTCTACAACACTAGGTACCCTATGCGGAATTCCTATGATTGCAGGACTTAGTGGCCTAAAACCATAATTGAACTCAAATGGACTCAATCCAGTGGACGCATGTCTCTTATCATTGTACGTGAACTCCAATAGCGGTAAATGCTTTACCCAGTCTGTTTGCGTACTACTCACATATGCCCTAAGCATATCTTCCAAGATCTGATTCACTCGCTCTGTCTGGCCATCTGTCTGAGGATGCTCAGAGCTACTCATCCGCACCTGTGTTCCCAACTTGGCGAACACCTCAATCCAGAAATTTCCCGTAAACTTGGGATCCCTGTCAAAAACTATGGACTTCGGAAGACCATGTAACCTGACAATATTCTGAATAAACAACTCATCCACTTGCGGAGCTGTGACCTTCTTGGTCGTTGCGATGAAATGAGCCATCTTGGAAAACCTGTCTACCACTACCATAACGGAATTGAATCCATTCTGGGTCTTGGGTAGCCCAACAATAAAATCCATAGAGATGCTTTCCCACCTTCCTGTAGGTATCTCAAGTGGATGTAGCAAGCCCGGAGGACTTACTCTCTCGGCCTTGTTCACCTGACAAGCCGTGCAACGCTGGACATACTCTCTTACATCCCGCTACAATCGTGGCCAGAAATAATGCCTTCTCAAAAGCTCATTGGTCTTAGCAATACTAGGGTGCCCTGCGCAGGGACTATCATGGCATTCATGAAGTATCTTACGACGAAGATACTTCACGTCTGGCACGAAAACTTTTTCATTTCTCAATAACATACCATCTTTCACGGTGTATGTTAAATATGTACTGGTGTGTGCCTCTACGGAAGCGACAGCCTTGACTGACTCTTCCGTTTGGTCGACTACTACCTTGCGCGCATTAGGCCACACACGCTGACAATGCGGGTCCTTTTCTTGAGCCTTCTTAATCTCCTCCATGAGACCACTATCAACCACAGTAAAGCTCATCTGATGCAGTATACGAGATAGTGCATTAGCGACCACATTTTCCTTCCCTCTTTGGAAGCGAATTTCCAAATGAAATTCCTGCATCAGCTCGGCCCACCGAGCTTGGCGGCCCTTCAAATCTGGCTGAGTGCAGAAATACCTTAAAGTATGATGATCAGTGTACACATAAAACTCGGCGCCATATAAATAATGTCTCCACACCTTGAGCGCATGTATAATCGCATATAGCTCTTGCTCGTGTGTAGGATATCTCTGTTGAGCTGGTGTCAACTTCTTACTTTCAAAGGCTACTGGTCTACCCTCTTGGCTTAACACTGCACCTACGGCAATGCCACTTGCATCCGTCTCTAGGTCAAAAGGTTTCTGGGTATCCACAATCTTGAGAACTGGAGCCGTGGCCACAGACTCCTTCAAGTTTTCAAAACGTTGCTGAGCTTCAGCATCCCATCGAACCACGGTGTTGTTTTTCCTTAACTGGTCCGTTAAAGGAGCAGCTATCCAGGAATAATTCCTAACGAACCGCCGGTAGAACTTACAAAAGCCTAAGAAAGACTGTAATTGGCGTATATCGGCAGGCCTCGGCCACTTCTTAACCACAGCCACCTTGGCTGGATCAACCGAAATACCCTCAGCTGTCACTACGTGACCCAAATACTCGACACGAGTCTTACACGACTCTGTCTTCTGAGCATTGGCATACAAGACAGAAGCTTGTAACTTGCCCAAAACGGTCTTGAGATGAATTTCATGCTCCTCAACCGCTTTACTAAAAACCAATATATCGTCAATAAAATTGACGACAAACTTGCCCATATAGTCTCACAAGACATCGTTCATGAGCATCATGAACGTGGCTGGGGCATTGGTTAACCCAAATGGCATAACCAAAAATTCATAATGACCGAAACGGGTTCGGAAGGCCGTCTTCTGGACGTCTTCATCTCAAATCTGTATTTGATGGTATCCACTTTTGAGATCTATCTTACTAAAAATGGTTGCACCTTGCAACGCATCCAGTAGATCATCAATCCTAGGCATCGGATACCTGTGCTTTACAGTGATCTTATTCAATCCCCTGTAATCTACACACATCCGGAAACTACCATCCTTTTTCTTAACAAGTAAAGTAGGAAAGGCGAAAGGTGAATAACTTGGACGGATGTACCCCAACTTGAGATACTCCTCCAACATCTTTCTGACTTCCTCTTCCTCTTTTAGGCTCATCCTATAAGGAGGCCTACATACCGGACTTGCCCCTGGAACAAGCTCAATACGATGATCAACGTTCCGACTAGGCGCCAATCCCTTTGGCATAATACTAATTAGCACGTGTTTGAACTGCATGCGGATGGACTTCTCCAACTCATTTGCTGGGTCACATCTAGACTGTAATGCAAATACATGTGCACTAGGGGATGCAAAAGTAAATGAAGCTTCTTGTGGTTTATTAGTGAGTGTGCTTATCTGATTATTACCAACATAAGAATCAAAACTGGAATCAACATTCACATAACACAACCACAAATACTGAATCTCCATTCTCTTTATTTGCATATAGGTAACAAGAGGACCCTCAACAGATGGTCTCTCCCCCTTTAAGACATGAGACATACCCTCATGCCCGAACTTATACACATGTGATTTAAAATCTATAGCGGGCTGCTTACTTGCATGCCACCGCTTACCAAGTACAATATCAAACTTAGCTAGTTTAGTGATTTCAAAATCTAACTTCTCGGTATACGTCTGAATAGACAAAGATGCCCGAGAGATTCTTTCATCCCAAACCTCTGTTCCCTTACCATCTGGCATCTCAACAGTATACCGGTAATCAGATGGAACAGTAGCCAAGTGAAATTTCTTCACCACACGAGAATTGATGATATTATGCGAGGAACCGGTGTCAAATAAGACGAGCACTTCATGACCTTCCAGTTTTCCCCTCATGCGTATCAGTTCACTATCTGGAAACTAATAAGCTTCCCGCGCTTTGGTGGACAAGAAACAAACTGGTGCCTCTGGAACAAGCTTCCACACCGAAATAGTCATGACACGACGAGTGTCCTCATCATCACTTACCAACAAGTCATCCAGAATTTCCTCATCCTTGCCCTCATCTTGACGTTGCATAGTATGGAGCTTCTTGCCCGTACGTCGAGGACAATCTTTGAAAAGATGCTTGCCAAGACAGAAAAAACATAATTCGTCTTTCTTGGCCTTTTCCTTTTGCTCAGGACTGAGGGGAGACTTGTCGTAAGCACGACGAGCCATAGGAGATCCCGCCTTGCACTTCAAAGTCTGCTGCATCTGGATAGGATCCTTCTGCGAAAAGCCTTTCTGACCAGCTTGGCCAGACTTTCGCGAACCCTTCTTCTGAGGCCAGCTTGGCGCTCCAGACTCAGCCTTGGTACGCACATTACCTTCAAAGTTGAGAGCTGTAGCAATTGCCTCTTCTAAGGTCTTGCACCCTTCATTAAGCATCGAAGGCCTCAACTCTTCACGAAGGCCAAATATGAACTTGTGGACTACCAGCCACTCGGGAATCTCTTCCGTAATCTTGATAAGTATCTCACGATACCTGTCAGCATATTCCTGCACCATGTACTGCCTCTGACGATGCAAAAGCCAAGCATCCGTCGCACGCACATGCTCATGTGGAGGAATAAACTGAGCTCTAAAAGCTCGCTTAAACTCAAGCCAGGTGGATGGAGCCTGGTTAGACTTCAACAACTTGCGCCACCACCTGTCAGCAAAATCAGTGAAATGGTAAGCAGCTTTGCGGACCCGCCAACCCTCATCAGTTGGGGACCGTTTCAAATCAAAATACTCTTCCCACTTATGCAACCACTGATCTACGATATCAGTATTGCGTTGGGGAGTGTTTCCAGTGAAACGGGTAGGTTTAATATCTTTGTCTTCTGGATAGGGTGGAGGTAACATAGGACGAACAGCAGAAGACGGATAAGGCGGAGCATACTGCGAGGAAGACGCATAACCACCAGCTACCATCATTGCTAGCATCTCTGCGACGGTCTTTTCCACACTATCCATGCGAGCTTGCACAGAAGGGGAAGTACCAGCAGGCGTATGGGCAGCCACTGTAGGCGGATTATGGGCAGGACTAAGCACAGGGCTGGGTGGTGGTGATGGAAGAGCAACGGGTGGACATTATGAAACACAACAGAGACAGCACGGAATCAAGCTAAAAATTGGACTTATTGAAACACAGTCAGGAAAAGAAATGTTCAGCCTATTGACAATTTAGAACTGAAAGAGACAAAAGGCAACTGGAAAGTAACAAAGCCAAGGACAGGTAGTACTTCCCTTGCGTCCTACGCTGGTACACAAGTCAGTAAAGAACTTAATTTGGGCACCAAATCGGCTTGAAAGTCGAAAAAAAAACAGGAAAAAAGCGGGCTGTTTGACGTCAAATTTCTTCCAAACGGCAAAAACTTTTCACGAACGGTCAATTAGCAGTAGGTCGCCCTCCTACTAGGCCCAATCTGAAACTCTAACAGCAGAAATCGGAGATAAATCAGAGAAGTTATGTCCAATCCAAAAATCTGACCTGTTTTGTGCTTGGAAACCGACTTTTAAGTGAAACAGAGGCAAATCTGCTCCAAAACCAGCGTATAATGGCTCTAAAGGTCGCTATGGATACTAGAAACATGCTCCCAAAATCTGATCAGGATCTGAGAAGGCTCCGGAAAGTTATGAGCGAAAATCCTTCTAAAAAAATGCGCTGGAGCATCTGATTTCTTTTGCCAAGTTTTTCCTCCCTCAAACAGGTGTTTGCGGGCTCCCTGTATGCTGGAACAGCAGCGCTGGAGGCCCACCTTTCTTCTCCAATCTGTCTCCCACGTTTTCTCCCTCCAAAATCCTTCAAATACAAGCAAAATCTGACAATTTCTACACTTTCTCTCTCTAGAACGACGTTTTCTCTCTCTAGAACGAGGCTCTGATACCAATTGTCACAAGCCAGTCTCTCCAAGCTCGTGAATCCTAGAAGCCGGTGTGTAGAATGAACCTCCCAACCATAGGCACCCCCTCCTTGAGTCCTACCTGCTATTCCCGTCAACTGGCACATGGCATCCACCTGTGGGTGATCAGTCCACTTGGCATGCCTAGCCCCTGTGACCTGTGAATACTGAGTGACTCATAGGGTACCACCCCCGTGCCCCGCCAAAGACCTGTGACCCTCTTGGTCACCCCGACTACTTGCCGGCTAGCATCTCGACACTGACGGCTAGGGTCCCGACGGTCAAGACACACCGCATCTCTGACAACTTGTCAGGCGGCCACACCGAGTCACTGCTCGTGACGCACTGGTCCCAGCTTGGGACTGATGTCCTCCTCGGTCACTAGCCCTTGCCAATACTTGGCCTCAGGCCGGGCCCTCTGGTGATCGGCCGTGCCAAGGTCATGATAGAGTCGTAACTGGACTCAACATTTCCTCTGCATCACCTCCTTCTCGTCCTCCTTTTCGTATGTCTATTGTTGAGCGCGAGGAAGTCCAGCGTCAGGTGTCTGATTTATTACGTCAAGGCCTTATTGTTCCTAGCCACAGTCCTTTTGGTGCTCCTGTTTTACTTGTTGATAAGAAGGATGGTACTAAACGTCTATGTATAGATTATCGTGCTTTAAATAAACTTACTATCCGTAATCAGTACCCTATCCCTCATATGGATGACCTGTTTGACCAGGTAGGCCAAGCCAAGATCTTTTCTAAACTTGACCTCCGTTCCGGTTATCACCAGATTCGTATGCATCCTCCTGATGAGCACAAGACAGCTTTCCGTACCCACGTATGAGTTTCGTGTCCTTCCTTTTGGTGTTACCAATGGCCCGCCCACTTTTCAGAATGTCATGAATAACATCTTTCGTCCTCTGCTTGGAAAGTGTGTCATTGTTTATTTTAACGATATCCTCATTTATAGCACCACTCTCTCTCTTCATGTTCAGCACGTTCGTTCTGTTTTTGTTTGTTAGTTACTCATCATCTGTATGCTAAACGTTCTAAATGTTCTTTTGTTGTTGTACAAATCGAGTTTTTGGGCTTCTTTGTTACTAATGGTACTGTTCGTCTCGACCCTCGTAAGGTCCGTTCTATTCTTTCATGGCCTGTGCCTGCTGATGTTCATGATGTTCGTATGTTTCTTGGTCTTGCTATTCATCTTTGTAAACCAGTTGCTCAATTTGCCACTCTTGCATCTCCTTTGCATGCTCTGTTGAAAAAGGAAACTTCGTTTGCTTGGACTCCCGCATGTCAGTCAGCTTTTGATACTTTGAAGGTTAAGCTTACCACTGCCCCTGTTTTATGTCTTCCAGATTTTTCCCAGCGTTTTGTTGTTGAGACTGGTGCTAGTTCCACAGGATAAGGTGCTTTGTTACGACAGCGTCAGTGTGTTATTGCATATGAATCCCGTCGTCTTCGTTCGTATGAGCAACGTTATTCCGCTCATGAAAAAGAGTTGCTTGCTATCATTTTTGCTTTAAAGAAGTGGCGTCATTATCTGTATTGTATTCCGTTTGATGTTTTTACTGATCACCAGTCACTTCGTTATTTGTATACACAAAAGGATCTTAGTGATCGTCAGTACCGTTGGCTTCAATTTTTACAGTCCTTTCATTTTGATATTCATTATAAGCCTGGTAAAAGTAACGCTGCTGCTGATGCTTTGTCTCGTTCACCTGCTCTTACTTACAGTCTTGTTACGTCTCCCCACTCTTGGTATGATGATCTTCCTCGGGCTTATGCCACATGTCCAGACTTTCGTGATGTTATGTCGTCTGCCTCTCGTCCTTCCTCTCACCCTCACCAGGTTTATTCCATTGTTAATCATCGTTTGTTTCACTATGGTTCATTATGTATTCCCAGCACTCTCGACATACGTCCACAGCTCCTTGATGCCCATTCCTCTCCTGTTGGTGGCCATTTTGGTTTTCAGAAGTCCTTGTTCCGTTTGAAAGAACATTTTTATTGGCCTTCCATGAAGTGTGAGCTTTCCCACCTTATTCATACTTGTGATTTTTGCCTTCGTAACAAGTATTCCCGTGAAAAACCTGGTGGTCTCCTTCAAAGTTGGCCTATTCCTTCCCGCCAGTGGACTGATATATCTATGGACTTCATTTTAGGTCTTCCCCGTACTGAGCGTGCTCATGACTCTTGTTTGGTGGTAGTTGATAGGTTTTCTAAACAAGCTCGTTTCATACCAGTCAGACGTGCTATTATAGCAGAGCAGTGTGGTCGTATATTTATTTCTGAGATTTTCCACTTACATGGTCTCCCACAATCTATACTTACTGATCGAGATACCAAGTTTACATCAGGTTTTTGGACAGAGCTTATGCGTATCTTGGATGTTAGGATACTTATGGGCACTGCTTATCATTCTTCTGCGGATGGTCAGTCTGAGGTGGGTATTGGAGGATTATTTACGACATTATGTTTCTCCTTCTGGTCGTGATTGGGATCAGCATTTATGTTTGGCTGAGTATAGTTATAACAGTTCTGTTAGTTCCAACACAGGTGTTTCTCCTTTCCTGCTTGCTCATGGATACTCACCAGTTCTACCCGGTATACCTGCTCCTCTAGATGATGCACCTGTTACTATTTCATCTTATCTTTCGAGTGCTCGGGAGATTATTACTAGAGCTGCTACTCATTTACAACATATTCAGCAGCGGTATAGGACCATTGTTGATCGTCATCGGTGCCATGTTGAGTTTGCAGAGGGAGATACTGTTTTTCTCCGGTTACGCTTTGCTCGCCATCGTTTTGTACAGGGTCTTGCGCCGCACTATTATGGGCCTTTTCAGATTCTTGAGCGCCTCAGTCCAGTTACATATCGTCTTGAGTTACCTGCTGCTACTCGGGCTTGTGATATCTTTCATGTCAGTTTATTAAGGATGATGCTCCTCGAGATTCCTCATTTCCTACAGATCCAGAGCTTTTTCCATTCCTGCTGCTGCTATTTTACAGGTGCGCCTATTGCATAGTCGTCGCCATCGGCAGGTTCAGTTTTTGGTCCAGTGGGATGGTCGTCCTATTGAGGAGGCTACTTGGGAGCCCATTGATGTTTTTTATCATACCCCTATCCTGGCCGATCAGGCTCGATCACTTGCAGCTACCATTGCTTCTCGGGATGCTCCGGCTTCTCTTGATGTTCCGTTCTCAGATGGGATATCTTGATGCAGTATTTTTCTCTAGCACTGGTTCTTATCTTATTTTGCCTACATTGGGGGCAATGTTCTTTATAGCCAGGGAGAGTTACGGACTTTAGGATACAGGCCTACTGGGCTACTCTGCATATATTCCGCAGGCCTCTTTACATTTACTGTTGGTTATGTATATTTCTGGTTACGCATTTTATATTAGTCATGTACTTGACTGGCCTTGGGCCCTTGTTATATGGTTATATGTGGAGTGGGGGCCCGTAGGAGGGCGCACTATTTTCCCTCCACATTTTGCGTCCCTTTACTTTTGAATTCCTATTTTAGGGTTCATTGGTAGGGTATTTATAGGGGCATTTGTACACTCATTTTTCAGATTATTGATTGGTATTGCTTGGGCTCTTTGTGGGAGAACCTATTGTCTTGTCTATTGCTTGTAGGGCTTTAGTCTATTGCTATCTTTTATGCTTCATTGATTCAACACCTGAAATTTTGATCATAACTACAACCATTTATAATTCTAGTGGCCCATTCATATTCTAGGAGACATTTATTGTTTTATCTATAGGCATGTGTATGAGAGTATAGGAGATCATAGGAAAGGTTTAGGGAATTTGCACGAACTTTAGCCTCCCTGCCTAGGGTGATTTAACCTTAGTCTATAGGGTATCAATAGATGTTGCATTATTCATTTGGCAGCATAAGATCTTGGTTCTTTTTCCTCTTTGTAGGAGACTCAACATATCTTCCTTAGGACTTTGTACACGAATAAATAATCAAGTAATGTTTTTCTATCAACTTAGAATCATGTACGCACCAAAATTAGTTAACATATATAAGAAACTTAGGGCTTGAGCAAAATCTAGTTAACATCCATAATAATTCTAGGCACATGCAATACATGCATGCCAATAAAGCAACTCAAAATTCTAAGCTGAAAATTACTACCTAAAAGCAAAGGTCTAAATAGATGCAAGGCAAAATTTAAACTCCATAAGTAGAGAGTGGCGTGGAGAATCAAAACATATTATCATTTGCGCTCTTGCCTAATCTTGAACAATGGTGTATGAGTAAAAACATCATCAGCCAGAGAATCAAACATATTATCATTTGCGCTCTTGCCTAATCTTGCAACGATGGTGTATGAGCAAAAACATCATCAGCCTACTGTGTGCCTCATCGATGGCCTACCATCCCACTAATCCAAATGTCACTCATGTTGGCAATGACATCTATGATTAACTCAAACCTAAAGAATAGAAGCTAGAACGAATATAAAAAGATCTTAAATGGTAGGCAAGTTAGCATCGTGGGGCTCATCACACCCAATAGTGGCACAGTGAATACTAACATGATAGTGTCACATGCTTTTGTGGTAGGAAGTTGTAACCAATATGTGACCGTCCTAAGCTTTTGCGATAGCTAAAGGGTCCATAATAGCCAAGAGCGAGCTTCTCTACCAGAGGCCAGCCTTGTGCAAATTTGTGGTAAGCAAAGAAGAGTTCAAGGTTTAAGTGTACATTTTGCACCTTATTAAACTGCAAATATTGCAGACAACCTTTATATTAATATTGAACATGATGTAGACGCCTTATTGCATCGTCGTTAATCTCACAAGCATCAGATAGAGAAGAGGCTAAGGTGATTGGGACATCCTATGGTGGTATTGGCATACCTACTAAATTGGTGAATAGCCATTTGCCAACCCCAGAAACATCATTATATCGGGCCATACCAACCTAACCCCAATCTTGTTTCTCCCACTGATTCGATTATTGTTCTTCATACAATTGAGGCACCAAGAGTCTTGTTCCACCTCATGGGCATCTTGTCCATGATATTTGGAACAAAATTTCTTCTTCAGTCTATTCTAATTCTTAAAACAGCAATCTGTTACAAAATTGGTTCATCCACATGGAGGATTACTTCAAGCCATCTCCTTGTGATGCTGATCAACAAATTTAGCTTGCTACATTCCATCTCTCTAGGCCTGCCTTAATGCGGTCCTAAAACGCACACAATAAGAAATGTGTTGAATTTTTGTCTCTTTCTCTCACTTGTTGAGGCCATTGCTCATTATATTGCTAGTTTGTGTGGTGTGCTTCACTTTGACATCCAATCCTTTCAGCCCACTTACCTTTCTCGGCCTCTGTTTTCCTCTTCTATTAGTCCCATCCCTTCTAGTGTTGCTCCCCTTCACACTGACGACTGTGCCTAATCATCTCCAGCCTTCTCCTTGTAATGTTTTGCACATTGTTATAGTTCACTCGAAATGACTAAAATATGAAAGAAACAACTTTCCCTTAATTGTTGAAGCCCCAATTATCATTGCAAAGACTGCACTTCTAGATACCCCTGCTACCAATCACGTTCATGACATTGATGATCTTGATGATTTTTCTTTATGTATTGTTGAAAAATTTACTGCTCCAGAACCTGTTGCTGTTAAGAAATGTTTAACGAACTTGCCTACACTACTTGTCTTGGCAAGCTTGACTTTAGGCTACATCTTCAAATTACTGGAAAGGAATTTGATGCCTTAGTCGATTCTAACAACACCCACTCCTCTGTTAGTAGTAAGGTTGTTTCGCACATTCACACATTCATGCTATTCCTATTACTGCCCCAAATTCGATACATGTCCAAGACTCAAGTTGCTAGGTCTCCTTCCTTTCAGAGTACACATTTTTCAAGGGCCTTGCCTTATAGATCACATAGGTGATTTCACTGCTCACATAATATCCCTATTGAGTGCTATGACCTTATTCTTGGTGCTGACCAGTGACTAGTCTGCTACCCTTGGAGATGTTACTATCAACCTTACGTAGTAGTGTATTTCCATCTCTCTTGATGGTATAGAATATACATCCCTTATTTGCATTCATAGCACTTCTACCTTCTGCTCTCGATGTTACTGCTCCTGCTATATCTTATTTACTTCACACCTCTCATAATGTCCTTATCGAACCCCCATCATTACCCCCTTTATGTGCTATCAATAATCGTCTTGATCTTTAGTATCATTCCTGTTTATTTAGCTGCTTATCGCTTGTCTCATCTTGAGCAACTTGAGGTCCAACACCATGTCAAAGATCTGTTACAGTATGGCCTCATTGTTCCTAGTCAGAGTCCCTTTGGTGCCCCTATTTTACTCATTATGGGACACATTTGTGTTTTGTTATTGTGACTTTGATCACCTTACTATCTATAAAATTAATGACTCGCATATATAATTGTCTAAGGTTTATTAAAATTGGACCCAAGGGCACTATTTACTTTGTTGAAGGTATTTCCATAAAGTCAGCCTGTTAGCTTAAGGTAGTTACAAAAGGGGTACACGTACACATGATCAATAGCCTTACCGGCACTTTATGCTCAGCTAGAGATCTTGCAATGGGGTGATGGTTTTTATTGACCATGAACTTGTTGGGGAAAGTCCATACACAAAATACAAGCAAAGATATTTTTTACCAGAGGTACATCAAAAGTCTGAAAATCTTAGAATATGCTTCCTAGCATGTACTTGTGCCTATTTCAAAAGAGCAAGGGTGGTTACTTCAAGTAAATCCTCTTGAAAAAGTATAAATATTTGAAAATAGTACTTTCTTCCATATCTCAAATAAAGCAGTTAATTTGAGACATTCTGTTACAAAATACAATTTATTTAGCTAGAGTTTCTACTACAATTATTGAGGTTATCTTTTAAAAAGGGTGAAGGAAAAATTTGCATCCTTATTGTTGACACAGTCATTAACCTTTTGCTTGCTCGCTGTAATAATCTGCTCCTTGACATTACTAAGTTGGGGCGCATGCTCAAGAAGGCATTGTTTCAAATGTCTCGCCTCTTCAACTGAATCATTTAATTGCAATCTCATTGCATCCAAAGCCTACAAACAGCATTGCTTGAAAAGAGGCTTCCTTGCAAGCAATTAAAATAGATTTTACAGTTGTGCGATTTCTTTACAGGTTGAGAAAAAGCACCCAATTGCATGCATATAATGAAACAACAAGGTCAATATTAATCAAAGATTCCCAAAATAGTTACCCAAGCTCTAGCTAAGTTACACTAAATTCATTTCCAGCTCAGACCAAATTGTAAATCAATTGAGTAACTGTAAGATCCCTTAACTCCTCATTCAAAAGTCTACCAGTAAGTTTCTTCTTTCTTGAATATAAACACTATCTTATAAGAGGCTCAATTAATTAGGGCCAAACATGAATAGTTGAAAGACTTGGGACCAATGCACCAACAATTCTATAAGAATGTGATAACCCTTGTATTCTGAAAAATGTATTGTCTGTAGTTTTGCTGAAACATATTAGCCACGTTACCAAGCGTGTAGCCTAAGAAACATGAAATGATCTAGGTAGGTGATAATAAGTGTTCATTTATAAGAGGACCTTTGAACTAGTCTTTTGTTATTCCCCTTTATCTTTGCAAGTGATTGGTACTCAATTGATGGTTTATTGCTATATTATTATAACCTATGGATGTGTTTTTATTTTAGAAGCCATTTACATATAGTGATTTTGATATTTGTAAGTAAGAAAATCGAAATTAATCGTTTAAGGATTTTCTAGCATTCCATTTTCATGTATTGGAGAGTTATGGCCTCGGCTCATTACATTCGCCGCGTCCATTCTTTTATTCTTTACTATGCATAAGAAGGTCTATGGGCCCCTTTTATTCATGTATTGGCCTTTGGCCCTATTTGGTCACATTTTTCGGACTTGGTCATATTGATTTGGAGTGGGGGTCCTCTTATTGGGGTGGTACACTATTTTCCCTCCAAATCTTCTGCCTCCCTCCTACTTTAGGGTTCATCAGTAGAGTATAAATAGGGCAGCATTGTAATCTTTTGATGATATGGATCTCTCTCTCTCTATTCTCTTTAAGCATTCTCTCTTCCTGCTTTCTAGACTAGTTTCCTGCTATGTGCTGCTTTCCTAGCTTAGCCATTAGTCTATTGTGAATCAGTTCATAACTTGATATCAGAGCACTTTCCTTGGCTGGAGGCTTGTGCATATTTCAAATCTGATTTTTCTCCAGGAGGGTGCCCATCTACAGCTTACATTTTCTACCTACGGATCAGCTTTTTGCCAGGATTTCGTCGTCGATTGGAGGCGGATCAGCGCCCATTTTCAATAGCTTTCACCTATTTTCAACAGGTTTTTCGTCGCCGTTTGGAGGAGGACTGACGCCCATTTTCAGCCAGCCCAATGTCCATTTTTCAGCCAGGTTATTGCCTATTTCTAGCAATTTCCAACGCCCATTTCCAACGTGCATTTCCAGCCAGTAAATCACCTATTTCCAGCTCCTATTCTCAGCAATTTTTAGCGGCCATTTCAGCCAATTTCCAGCGCCCATCTCATCCCATTTTTGTCGCCCATTTATAGCCATTTTTCTCCCATCATTTACCGTCACTTTCACACCTCCTTCCAGCACCCATATACATCTTCTGTTGGTGCCTATTTCTGGTCATGTTTTTCCAGCCATTACCTCTTCTACGTTGGTGACAGTTTTCAGCGTTACGACAGCCTTTTTATTGGCGGCGTGGACACTTCTCTTCAGCTATCACTATGCATTACTCACACATTCGGAGGTATTTTTCCAGCATTGTTTTATCGATTGTTACGAGTCCTTTGTGTGTTCTTTTGGCTTACCTGTTGTGATGACTTATGTCCTCTCCTTCAATATGTCCATTTGTTCATGCATTGTGTCTCCTTTCTTATGAGTATATGCCCTTCTCCTCTTTCTTGGTTGTCTATCTTCGTTGAGTTTTTTACTCTTCAAATAAACTACTTTTTTATTTTGTTACTGTTTTGTTGATGGCTACCACCTCTCCATCTACTAGTGTGCCTCCTCAGGAAGTATTACAGGATCACATTCAGGAGGCCATTGAGAGAGCTATTTCCGAGATTTCTTCCCGTTTAGATGTTGTGATGACTGGCTTCGCCTCTCTACAGTCACAGATTGATTCCTTGCAGCCTCATGGCCCTGGCAAGGCCCCCATGACACCTACCTTTGGAGCTGCTTCATTGCATACTCCTATTAGTAGTCCTTTTACTACTCCGCCTCCTGGGTTTTTCCCATTTTCACGTCCTCCGGGACCCAAGCCTCACTTTGCTCGTGACTTTCGTGATAGGATCCAACTTACTACCTATTCTGGTTCCTTTGACGGGAATTTGTTAGAAAATTGGTTTGCTAAAGTTGGAAACATACTTTCTGATGTATCTCAAGACCGACGTCTAGAAGATCCAGTTAGTTGCCCTACACTTGGACGGACGAGCTGCTACTTGGTAGCGTGTCTTTTGTACTGAGCCTGATTGAGAGGGTATGCATGTCTAGACTGCTTTTTGCCATGACCTCCACTATGCTATGATTGATCCTCAATGGTTGCGTCGTCAACGCGATATTTTTCTTAGCCTTACTAAGACTAGTGATTGGCTCTCTACACAGATTAGTTTACGGCGTTATTTTATCTCTTTACAGATCTACGGCCTACTGAGCTTATTTCCTACTATATTGCTGGAAGTCGGGGTCCACGACGCTATGATGTTGCATCTTTTCAACCGCTCCCACTTTCTGATGCTATATCACTTGCTACTACATTACAGCATAAGTATCCTAAGACTTCTTTCTCTACTCGTTTTTCCCGTCCTTGTCCTACTAGCATACTTGCCCCTTCTACTTCTGTTATTTTTCCACCTATCTCTTCTTCTGTTGTAACTACCTCTTCTTCTGTTGTACCTTCTTCTTCATCACAGCCTTCTATACCTCGACCTGCTTTTGTCCGTTGTTACACGGCTGCAGAGTTCGCTGAGAATCAGCAAAAGCGTCTCTATTTGTGTTGTGAGAGTCATGATCACCTTGCTCGTGATTGTCGTCATCCTCCTTTTGCTCCTACTGTTGTTTTCTATCATGAGGGCGTTGATGCCGATGAGTCTGATATTTATATCCAGATACTTGATGAGCCTGACCCTGCTTCTGAGACTCCTACTGAGACACTTCCTGCTACCTGCCATGCTCAACTTGCTTATGCTACTTCGGCTGGGCGTCCTAGTCCTCACTCTATTCGGTTACGTGTGCACATTACTGGGCGAGAATATATTGCCTTGGTCGACATGGGCAGTACTCATTCTTTTATCAACAGTTATATCTCCAGTCGGATTCGTGCTTCACCTGTTCCGGCTCCACAGACTCTTAGTGTTGAGGTTGCCAGTTCTCATTCTTTTACCAATTCTCATATGTTTCAGGGATTGGACTACTGTACTAGGGGATTTATTGGACAGGCGGCGGACTTTTACATTCTTCCTATGGAGTGCTATGATCTCATCCTTGGTGCTGATTGGTTTGCTTCACTTGGTGCGGTTACATTGGATTTGACTCAGCAAACACCTACTTTCATATATGGTACTCACCCATTCACTTGTTGGCATTGATTCTCAAGGGGATTACCAGCTGGTTAGTGGGAAGCAGTTTATGCGCAGCCTGCCGAAGGCTCATTGTGCCGCTCTTTTATGTGTTCTGAGTACTTCAGTTGCTACTTCTGCTACGCCAGCTCCGACTCCTATACCTCAGATGATTTTTGATTTATTATGCCAGTATGCTCAAGTTGTTTCGGAGCCTACATCTTTGCCACCATTATGTGATGTCAACCACCATATTGATTTACGTCCTGGTTCAACTCCTCCCTCTCGTTCCCCTTACCGTATGTCTAAAGTTACAATAGGGCAAACACTAACTGATCCACCCAACCTTGCCAACTCCCTGACATAGAGTAAGCCCCTCCTAGCCCAGTGTGAGGACCGGTAGCATGCAACCGCCAAGTGTCGTCCACGTGGCACTGACGTGGCCGACTGCACGTCGGGACCCAACTGGGGGCCATGTCCTGTTGACAGGGTCCCTAGACTGTGTTAGGCCCGCCATGGCTATGGACCGTGCTGGGGTGCACTACTCACACTGTCTTGCCCTGTTGGTCGTGTATGCTGGACACGACCCTGACTGTGGTATCTGACCTATCTGTGTTCTCTAGGGTTCGGCACTGGTTACGAGCTCGTAACACTCCCTCCCCCTTAAGAACCGTCTTGGTCCTCTAAGACAAAGTCTGGAAAAATCTTGCGAAGGACGCTGCCTCTTTCCCAAGTGGCATTCTCAACAGGCTGATCATTCCACTTGACCAGATATTCTCGGTATAGAGTATGACGAGTCTGCGTCTCTCTACTATCAAGAATCTCTTCTGGTTCATGTGGAGGTTGTTGAGGATCCAATGGGAGAACTAGAACATTGTCCTCTACCAGATTGTCTGATCTGGTTAAGGCTTTTCGTAACTGACTTACATGAAAGACTGGAAAAACCTTACTGTTGTGTGGGAGTTCTAGTTCATAGGTGACCTCGCCTAGTCTCCTACTGATGGTAAAGGGACCACAATACCTAGGAGACAACTTAGCACACACTCCTGATTTGAGGGTTTTAGAGTCAACTGGAACTCTCAAGTAGACTTTCTCACCAGCGGAGAACTGCACATCCCGTTTGTGTGGATCTGCATAATGCCATAGCTCAATCCTGGGACTGCCTAATGCTACGCTTAGCATGTTCTATCATCTAGTTTAGGTCCACTTAAACGTTTCTAGCTGCTTCAACTTTTTCTTGTTTAAACCCTACAGCTGTGGGTGAGCGTGGCTGAAAACCGTACATCAGCATAAATGGGCTGTATCTCGTAGCTGAATGTTTGGTACTATTGTAAGCAAACTCTAATATCGAGAGATACTCCTCCCAATTATTTGGGTTTGCCTCTCAAGATGCGACATTGGCTTGGACAGAGATCTCTTTATTGCAGCTTGCTACTTCCCCCCATACTCCTCTTCCTTTATGGAGGGTATTGGTTCTCTATATGCTGATCTTTCTATGGATATTATTAGATTTGCTGATCGAGGGCATGTTCTTCTCACTAGCGACTTTAACGCCAGAACCATTGCGCAACAGGTTGACTTTCATGATGTTGCTAATCAGTTACGCATACGAGCCATTGATTGTGATGACATGGGAGTTACCAAGATCTCAGCCAATTCACTAGGACCTATCATTGGATATGGAGAGTATTTGTTGCAGCTTGGTGAAGCCCATGAGTTAGCCATTTATAATGGCCTAGCTTGTTGGCTTGATTCGAGCAACTACACGTGCCATCCCCACAATGGCGGACACAGTGTCATCTACTAGTCCCCATGGGTCACCATCCCTTAACCTCACCACCTCCTTCCCACTCCCTCATTGACCATGCACCCAAATATATTAACACATACCTATATCAAAACGTACCAAGACACCCTTATTTCCTTACTACACGACTTTCCCCATGATAGCCCATTGGAAACACAGGCTGACTTTCTCACCACATCACTTCATACTGCTGCTTCATTGTCCTTCCCATCGAAAAGCTATTGACATCCTTCCAGCTCCTCTTGTCCCACTCAGTCTCCTTGGTTTGATGCTGAGTGTCGCTCCTTACACCTCTATGTTGCCCATGCACGTCTATATGATTGCTCATAGAAATCTCGATCGTACACTTCGCCGCAAAAAGTATGCCTTCAAAGAATGAGAAGGGAGATGCCTTATCGACGCCCTATATAGCTCTTCAACAAGTGCCCTTCGGCACACGTCCATTCTTCATGCTCCACCTCCCCTCCTCAATGACTTACAGACATGGACCACATATGCCACCTCACTATACACTATACCCACTGATTCACCCATCTCTATGTCCCCACGCTCATATGAATTCACTTTGTTCACTCCCGACATGGTTCGTGGCCATTAAGAGACTGAAGACTCATCGTACCAAAGATATTGAGGACCTTGAATCTAAATTGTTGATCCACGCCACTGTCCCACTCTCTCCCTTCTTAGCCACTCTACTCAACCATGTTGTCTCTGGTTTCCCATCTTCCTGGTGTACTAACATTATAAACCCCATTCACAAAAATGGTGACACCATGAACCCTAGTAACTACTGTACTATCATGATTGGGCATACTATTGAAGTTGTATGGCACTATTCTTCAGTCAACGATAAGGTCTGAGGTAGAGATCAAGTGATTACATGTTATGGGCCAGGCAGGCTTCCGAGCTCACTATTCCACTATAGACCACATCTTCACTCTTTGAGCTATCATCAAGGAGGCTAGACATAGGAGGTCACCACAGGCTTTTGTACTTTACAAAAAGTACATTTGTGCATCAAACTGTAAACAACCGGGATAGGGAGTAAAAGTTGTAATAGCATATGTTGTTAATATGGTTAGTCAATTTATGGCTAACCCTAAGCAGATTCACTGGAAAGCTGCTAAGCGAGTATTCGGATATATCAAGGGTACTTTGAGGTTTGGTATTTTCTATGGAAGACAAGATGTTTTGCGATTGTAGGGACATGTGGATGCTGATTGGGCTCGAGATGCAGAAGATCGAAGATCTACTACAGGTTCTATCTTTAGTCTTGGTTTAGGTTCTATATCTTGGAGTTCAAAGAAGCAGCATACTATTGCATTATCATCTACAGAGGCAGAGTACCAAGCTACTACGAGTGCAACAAGTGAAGCAATATAGATCTTCATATGGTACAGGATACACCTACAGTACTTCAACGTGATAATCAAAATTGTCTTAAATTGGCAAAGAATCTAGTTTTTTTGAGAACAAGTTGCAAATATCTTTACCAAAGGACTTGGCAAAAGAAAGTTTTAAAAGTTTAGAGAACTTTTAGGAGTAATAGATAATAAAGTATACATTAAGAGGGAGTGTTAGAAATTAATGTTTATTTGCACCCCTAATGTTGGTTTTAGGGGCCATTTCCATTTTTAGTATATCAAAGTCAAAATCCTAAAATCGATAATTAGTTTTGCATGTGGGCATACTACTTTAAGAATAAAACATGACTTTTCACTTAGAAATTTAATAAGGGTCTTTGCCCAAAATAGAGAGCAACTATAGTAATCAGCTTTTTGCTTTTTGCTTTATGCTTTTAGCTTTTGCTAAGGAATAGAGAAAATTATATAAGAAGGGTTGTTGCTTCACCTCCATTCATTCCATTGTAGAGAGCTATTCTCATTCTTCGATTAATCCTAAGTTGCAATGGAACGTCGTTTCGGACCCCCATGATCCGAAATGTAGAGTTCGCAACGTTCTAAAACTCTGCGTGAAAAAAACCTAGAATTTTTTTTGAAATAGCCGTGAAGCCCCATTTCCAACGCACTTTGTTGGAGAGAAACAAACTGGTGGAGAGAGGAATAGGAGACCAAATGGGTAGTGTGAGCACTCTATGTGAAGGCCATGGTGAGTGGAAGGTGAATGTAAAACATAGAAGAGGGCAACAGTGACTATGTGGAGATTTGCAAGCAAAGGAACTTCTTGACGCTACAGTACTACCAAGGTTGCTAACCAGTATATGACCACATGGCAAGCAATAGAGCAGTTAAGCATGAAGTTTCAATAAATGAAAGCTTAAATAACCTTGCTCAACTATAAGGTAAATACATTGCAAGAGGGAAAAGCAGTCATGAGCGACATATTTGATCATCTTGAAGTGGAATTGGATAGGACGAAGAATCCCACCACTACAAAACTCCAAGGACTTGAGACAAAATTATAGCCACACTTTTAAAATAGAAATTACGTGAGCAAAAAGCTCACAATATCAGAGTTCATGGTATACTAGATACCCAAGACACTGACAATGAGGCCAAATGATTTCTAGGAGCCACACTTAATAACCATAGTAAAGGCTTAGAAAAGGCATGGAGAAGCAAGAAGAATAATACCACATTACTTCTTTGCAATCACTCAAGGAAAGTAAATGGCTTTACACCAAAGGGCTAAACTACGTATGGAACGTAACGATGTTCGCTCTTCAGCAACAGTAGGGGGTTTAGCAGATTTTATTTCACATGGACGTTCTTCATTTTATGGAGACACACAAGAGCCAGCAACACAAGGGATTACTGTTGGAATATCAATCCACACTCTAGAGAGAACTATCAAACAGGGCAGATAGCTCAGTGGTAGAGCATCCCATCCGGTATGAGGGAGGTCCTGGGTTCGAATCCTAGTCTGTCCATCCATATTATGATTTATGGATTTCTAACATGGTATCATAGCCAAGTTAGACCTAACAGTTCATGGTGTCAAAGCCATGGTTAGGTGGCCCAAGTTGTAGGGCAGGTGACAGCTAGGACCCCAACCAAGTGTGGCTTGAGGGGGGGTGTTGGAATATCAATCCACACTCTAGAGAAAACTATCAAACAGGGCGGATAGCTCAGTGGTAGAGCATCCCATCCGGTATGAGGGAGGTCCTGGGTTCGAATCCGTCTGTCCATCCATATTATGATTTATGGATTTCTAACATGGTATCAGAGCTCCCGGATCTGCAGCAAGCTTGTTTGTTGGCGCCCTACCAGAAGAGGAGCTTCTCTGCTTTTTGTTGTGAAATTTCAGCATCTTGCTGATCTTTTAGGTGGAGTTTGGATCAGCTTTTTTGTCTCTTTTCAGGTTGAAGGAGGGCGGCCATCAGAGGTCTTGGAGGAGCAATTTTTGGCACCCAAAAATCAGAATCTCAAATCTGATTTTTATGCAACCAGTTTTCAGCAAGTTTTGTTTGGAGGGGGGCGCCCAAAAATCTGCTACTGATTTTTGGTTGTGGTGTCTCCTTATCTTGCAGTTTTTGTTTTCAGGTTTGCATTTGTGTAGGAGGGCGCCCAAAATCCAAGAAACCCTATTCACGGTTAGGTCAACTTGTGGCTGGAAATTTGTAGATTCTCAGCAAGTAGTAGGGCGCTTTCAACAGCCCTATTGGAGTGTGTGTTGATCACACTATTTGGCTAACTAATTGGATTTCGGTGTAGGCTTCAATCGAAGCTAACCTAATTTTCAAGAAGCTGGTTTTTTTGTGCAGAAAGACAGCCATCTATCCATTATCTTTTGGGCATTTTAGTCTATGGTTGAAAAGATCTATCTTACCTCATATTAGGTCTTGTAAGACATCTAAAAGTGCGTGGGATACACTTTATACTATGTATAGAGTCAAAAATCCAGCAAGAGTTGTGTATCTTAGAAATCAGCTTTCTTTGTTGAAGATGCAAGAAGGGGATCAAGTGACCAATCACTTGACGAAGATCAAGGATCTTCGTGAGGAGCTTCTCAATATTGATGAGATAATTGAGGATGCTCAATTTGTTTCCATTACTCTCAACTCATTACCTTCATCTTATCTTCCATTTGTTTCATCTTTGAGTATCTCTCTTAGGGGATAGCAACTCTCCTTTGATGAACTTGTTGGGCTGCTTTTTCAAGAGGAGCAAACGAGGCAAAACTTTGCGGGTGACACTCAACAAAGAAAGGGAAGTGCCATTATTGCAAAAGGTATGGGCACTTCATCAAGGATTGTAAGAAGAAGCTTGCGAAAGAGGAGAGTAAAGGAATTGATACTAGTGCTTCACTTGCTACTTTGGAGCAAGAGCTTGAAGCTAGTGGTGATCTCTTCAACCAAGACTATGCTTTTGTGTCTAATATTGCTTCTACTAGTACTTCGACATCTATGAGGAATTCAGATTCTGTTTTGCAAGTTGCTGATTTTCAGCCCATTGAATGGGTGATTGATAGTGGTGCTACTCGTCATATGACTTCTCGCAAAGAAGCATTCACTAAATTAGTGAAAGTGCAAAATGGAAGTAAGGTACAATGTGCGGATGATGCATCTTATTCTATTCACGGAATTGGAATTGTAGCCATCATTTTGCTTAATGGTGAAGAAAAGTACATTAAGAATGTGCTTTATGTTCCGGGAATCAAGAAGAATCTTCTTTCGGTTTCAACTATGTTGAAGCAAGGACTAGTTGTTGAGTTCAAAGAAGATAAGTGTCTTATCAAGGATCCTAAAAGATCACTCTTGATTATTGTTTCGGGAACGATGCATGCTGGCTTATTCATTATGGATACCTATGAGCGACGAATTCCCTTTACATGTCTTGTTGCTTCTACATCACAATCATTGGAGTTGGCTGAATTGTGGCACGCAAGGTTTGGGCATCTCAACTTTGCAAGTTTGAAGAAGCTGAAGACATTTAATATGGTCGAAGACATTCCTACTATTGAGCAGCCGGAAGGGCATGTATGCGCACGGAATCCTGTTTTTCATGCAAGGACGAAGCACATCAAGATCCATTATCACTTTGGTCGGGAGAGACTTCATGATGGCGACATTTTACTTGAATATTGTCCTACGGAGGATAATATTGCGGACCTCTTCACTAAAGCATTGCCTAGAGTCATATTTGAAGCTTTATGCAAAGCTTTAAATTTGATACCACGTGTTGGTTTTGTTACATAGTGAAGATTTCAGTTTTTGCATTGTCATTTAAGGAGGGTGTTAGAAATAAATGACTATGCTAAAGTTAATCCATAGGTTACTTTGACCCAAAAGGTCGAGATTTGTGTAACCATGGGTATTTAGTTATTTAGGCCATCTTAAGTTTGTCTTAAGTTCAGTTGGACCCAATTTTGGTCATGTATTGACTCGTGGGTCCTTAGGGGTCTAATTTTGTTTAGGGGCCCTATCTTGACTTTTGGGGGTGCCCTACATTTAGTAAGTGGTTAACCTTAGGGTTTGGTGACATTTGGCCACATCCAGGTAGAGTACTTAGATGCTCATTGTGTATTCCATTTTTACAGTTTGGCTAAGCATTGCTCTCCATTGCTCTTGTTGTTGTTTTCCCTCTCTCGGTCTTAGAGTTGGGCGCCCAGCCTCTTCTCTCTTGTTTCTTGTAGAGATTGATTGATAACTAGATCTTGGTGACTTGACTCTTGCTTTCCTACATGGTATCAGAGCCAAGTTAGACCTAACAGTTCATGGTGTCAAAGCCATGGTTAGGTAGCCCAAGTTGTGGGGCAGGTGACAGCTAGGACCCCAACCATGTGTGGCTTGAGGGGGGGTGTTGGAATATCAATCCACACTCTAGAGAGAACTATCAAACAAGGCGGATAGCTCAGTGCTAGAGCATCCCATCCGGTATGAGGGAGGTCCTGGGTTCGAATCCTAGTCTGTCCATCCATATTATGATTTATGGATTTCTAACATGGTATCAGAGCCAAGTTAGACCGAACAGTTCATGGTGTCAAAGCCATGGTTAGGTGGCCCAAGTTGTGGGGCAGGTGACAGCTAGGACCCCAACCAAGTGTGGCTTCAGGGGGGGGTGTTGGAATATCAATCCACACTCTAGAGAGAACTATCAAACAGGGCAGATAGCTCAGTGGTAGAGCATCCCATCCGGTATGAGGGAGGTCCTGGGTTCGAATCCTAGTTTGTCCATCCATATTATGATTTATGGATTTCTAACAATTACCAAAGTTTTAGGGATTTAGATGTATATCACTCAGAGAGTAGATCCATGGGAGGAAGAGGCTCGAGTGCGGTCGCATGCCTATACATGGATATATTACAGCCTACCATTGAGACAATGCATGATAAGCAAGCAGGATTAAAAACCCAAACCATATGGTCTAGTGTCATAATTACATGGCACCCAAGTGGTTGTCTATAGTATGCCTACAATAGGTTTGCTTCAAGATGACAGCCTACATTTCCGTAGAGAAAGCTCATCTTCATGGTCTCCTTCTTGCTCTTCATCCAATAAGCTCTAAAGTGGCCATCTTCATTGAGGGACTCTATTCATGATGGCATATTATCGACAATCATATTTTGATCTCCATATGACCCAGGGCCCTAGGGGTTCCAAGTTTTGGCCTTGCACCACCAAGGTTATCTTTGATTTGCGAATATTCTTACTAGTCACTCTAGGACTTACAAGCTGCATGGACTTCCAAGCTCCAAGTGCACAGGCATCATCCTATGAGAAAATAGTGACTACTACACTCTATGAAATAACTAGATCCTACTAGCATTCACCAAAACTACAACAGCAGTTAACACAATGGAGAAAACAAATCTCCAATAGAAGTGTTGCACTTGACCCCATGTTTATAATGAAGCCAAGGTCTCCTACATGTGCAGAATCAGAGCCTTTTTCTAAGAAACATGCTCTATATCCAGTTATGATCAAAATCTCAGGTGTTGAATCAATGAGGCATAAAAGACAGCAATAGACTAAAGCCATCCTGTAGTCCGTAACTCTCCCTGGCTATAAAGAACATTGCCCCCAATGTAGACAAAATAAGATAAGAACCCGTGCCAGAGAAAAATACTGCATCAAGATATCCCATCTGAGAAAGGAACACCAAGAGAAGCCGGAGCATCCCGAGAAGCAATGGTAGCTACAAGTGATCGAGCCTGATCGGCCAGGATAGGGGTATGATAAAAAACATCAATGGGCTCCCAAGTAGCCTCCTCAATAGGACGACCATCCCACTGGACCAAAAACTGAACCTGCCGATGGCGACGACTATGCAATAAGCGCACCTGTAAAATAGCAGCTGGCATGAATGGAAAAAGCTCTGGATCTGTAGGAAATGAGGAATCTTGAGGAGCATCATCCTCAATAGCAGCACGTAATAAACTGACATGAAAGATATCACAAGCCCGAGTAGCAGCAGGTAACTCAAGGCGATATGTAACTGGACTGAGGCGCTCAAGAATCTGAAAAGGCCCATAATAGCGCGGCGCAAGTTTCTCAGTAGAAGCAAAGCCCTTTACAAAACGATGGCGAGCAAAGCGTAACCGGAGAAAAACAATATCTCCCTCTGCAAACTCAACATGGCGTCGATGACGATCAACAATGGTGCTATACCGATGCTGAATATGCTGTAAATGAGTAGCAGCTCTAGTAATAATCTCCCGAGCACTCGAAAGATAAGATGAAACAGTAACAGGTGCATCATCTGGAGGAGCAGGTATACCGGGTAGAACTGGTGAGTATCCATGAGCAAGCAGGAAAGGAGAAACACCTGTGCTGGAACTAACAGAATTGTTATAACTATACTCAGCCAAACATAAATGCTGATCCCAATCACGACCAGAAGGAGAAACATAATGTCGTAAATAATCCTCCAATACCCACCTCAGACTGACCATCCGCAAAAGAATGATAAGCAATGCCCATAAGTATCCTAACATCCAAGATACGCATAAGCTCTGTCCAAAAACCTGATGTAAACTTGGTATCCCGATCAGGAAGTATAGAACGTGGGAGACCATGTAAGCGAAAAATCTCAGAAATAAATATACGACCACACTGCTCTGCTATAATAGTACGTCTGACTGGTATGAAATGAGCTTGTTTAGAAAACCTATCAACTACCACCAAACAAGAGTCATGACCACGCTCAGTACGGGGAAGACCTAAAATGAAGTCCATAGATATATCAGTCCACTGGCGGGAAGGAATAGGCCAACTTTGAAGGAGACCGCCAGGTTTTTCACGAGAATACTTGTTACGAAGGCAAAAATCACAAGTATGAATAAGGTGGGAAAGCTCACGCTTCATGGAAGGCCAATAAAAATGTTCTTTCAAACGGAACAAGGACTTCTGAAAACCAAAATGGCCACCAACAGGAGAGGAATGGGCATCAAGAAGGAGCTATGGACGTATGTCGAGAGTGCTGGGAATACATAACGAACCATAGTGAAACAAACGATGATTAACAATGGAATAAACCTGGTGAGGGTGAGAGGAAGGACGAGAGGCAGACGACATAACATCAGAAAGTCTGGACATGTGGCATAAGCCTGAGGAAGATCATCATACCAAGAGTGGGGAGACGTAACAAGAGTGTAAGTAAGAGCAGGTGAACGAGACAAAGCATCAGCAGCAGCATTACTTTTACCAGGCTTATAATGAATATCAAAATGAAAGGACTGTAAAAACTGAAGCCAACGGTACTGACGATCACTAAGATCCTTTTGTGTATACAAATAACGAAGTGACTGGTGATCAGTAAAAACATCAAATGGAATACGATACAGATAATGACGCCACTTCTTTAAAGCAAAAATGATAGCAAGCAACTCTTTTTCATGAGCGGAATAATGTTGCTCATACGAACGAAGACGACGGGATTCATATGCAATAACGCACTGACGCTGTCGTAACAAAGCACCTAATCCTGTGGAACTAGCACCATTCTCAACAACAAAACGCTGGGAAAAATCTGGAAGACATAAAACAGGGGCAGTGGTAAGCTTAACCTTCAAAGTATCAAAAGCTGACTGACATGCGGGAGTCCAAGCAAACGAAGTTTCCTTTTTCAACAGAGCATGCAAAGGAGATGCAAGAGTGGCAAAATGAGCAACTGGTTTACGAAGATGGATAGCAAGACCAAGAAACATACGAACAGACATGAACATCAGCAGGCACAGGCCATGAAAGAATAGAACGGACCTTTCGAGGGTCGAGACGAACAGTACCATTAGTAACAAAGAAGCACAAAAACTCGATTTGTACAACAGCAAAAGAACATTTAGAACGTTTAGCATACAGATGATGAGTAACTAACAAAACAAAAACAGAACGAATGTGTTGAACATGAAGAGAGAGAGTGGTGCTATAAATGAGGATATCGTCAAAATAAACAATGACACACTTTCCAAGCAGAGGACGAAAGATGTTATTCATGACATTCTGAAAAGTGGGCGGGCCATTGGTAACACCAAAAGGAAGGACACGAAACTCATGCAGACCAAAGTGGGTACGGAAAGTTGTCTTGTGCTCATCAGGAGGATGCATACGAATCTGGTGATAACCGGAACGGAGGTCAAGTTTAGAAAAGATCTTGGCTTGGCCTACCTGGTCAAACAGGTCATCCATATGAGGGATAGGGTACTGATTACGGATAGTAAGTTTATTTAAAGCACGATAATCTATACATAGACGTTTAGTACCATCCTTCTTATCAACAAGTAAAACAGGAGCACCAAAAGGACAGTGGCTACATACGAAAAGAAGGACGAGAAGGAGGTGATGCAGAGGAAACAAGGTCTATATGGTGGTTGACATCTCGTAAAGGTGGTAACTGAGTCGGTTCTCTAAAACCATGCTCAAATTCACGCAACAGTTCAGAAAATACCTGTGGCAAAGGTGGTGCATCCGCAATAGGCTGAATTGGCTGAACAGAAAGAATAGTCGCACAGTGGGCCTTCGGGAGGCTCCGTATGAACGGCTTCCTGGAAATAGGCTGATAGTCCTGCCGATATTCAATGTCGAAAAATATATGCTGAGTACCATCATGAGAGAATGTCAATGTCTGCTGCTGGAGGTCTACTGTAACCGCACCAAGGGATGCAAACCAATCAGCACCGAGGATAAGATCGTACCGTGTAAGTGGAATAATATGAAAATCTGCCTGACCAAGGAAGTCTCCAATCCGATATGAAAGTTGCCGATACATCTGCGTGCTAGGAAAAGAGTGTGCGCTGGCAACCTCAACATGCAGGGGATGAGGCGTAGTGACTGGCATAGCACGAATGCGTGTAGTAATATGACTGCTGAGAAACGAGTGAGTGCTACCCGTGTCAACAAGGGCAATAAACTCACGACCAGTGATACGTACGCGAAGACGGATATGGCGTGGACCCGGCTTACCAACCCAAGTAGCATAAGCAAGCTGAGCATGGCATACAGCTAGCTAAAGGGATCAGGAACAGGCTCAGTGGGTGTGGCAAACTGATCAACAGGTGGGTCATCATCAAGAATATGAAGGCATATGGCAGAATCAGGACTATCATCAGGTGTGTCAACATCATGGAAGTAGACGGCAGTAGCAGTGGCAGGCTGTCGGCAATCACGGGCGATATGATCAGGACTCTTACAGTTGAAACATAAGCGCTTCTCACGGATCTCAGACATCTCAGGCTGTGAGTAGCGAAGAACAAAAATAGGACGAGGAGAAAAAGGAGGACGTGGTGCAGAAGGAAGAGTGGACGAAGGTGAACTGACAGATGTGGGACTAGCAGAGGATGGAGAGGAAAAAATAGGACGTGTGAAAGGACGCGAAGGACGAGAAACAGAGGAAGAAATGGGAGAGTACTTGTGCTGTAGTGCGGTAGCAAGGGAGATGGCGTGAGAAAGAGTGAGTGGAACAAAAGAAGAAACATCGTACCTGAGTGCGCCTCGTAGACCCAACGTAGCGAGGGATGAGCTCCAATGTAGAAATATATGGGAATAGATAGGAAAGCTCTGTAAACCGTGTCGTATAAGCAGCCAAGTCACCAGTGTGAGATAAACTGCGAAAGATGTCGCGCTGTCGAATAAGCCACTGAGGATCAATCATCGCTAGGCGGAGTGCTGTCATAAACTCTGTCCAACTAGCAAGGCCAGGGTGTGAGGTCGTCTGGCGAAACATGCGCCACCAAGTAGCAGCACGGCCCTCCAAATGTAGAGCAGCCAAATGTATCCGCTGAATGCCAGTCTTAGGAAACATAAGGAAGTAGGTCTCAAGCTTAGAATACCAATTCTCGAGTTCATTCCCATCGGATGACCCAGAATACACAGTAAGCTGAACCTTATCCTTAAAGTCTCGTGGCAAAGGACCAGAAGATGAAGGAGTCTCGAGTGGTGGAAATGTACGCTGTGGGGGAACAGGTGGAGATAGTGGAGAAACACTGGACTGTAATGATAGTGTAGCAATCTGGGCAGAAAGAGCAGTGAACGTCTCTCGTAACTCCTGGCGTAAATCAGTGCATACATCACTCATGGCTTCCCTAAGATGATCTCGGAATTCATGCCGTACTTCGTCAAGGTAAGTGGAAGACGGTATGCGAGGCTCAGAAGATGTAGGGGAAGTATCCATGGTCAAGGAATGCAGGAAGTGAAGAGAGTGTAAGAAAAGCTTAATATCGGAGGGAGCGGACTTTTGTCGTCACCCCAAATACGCTTTAGGTACACAAACGACACTAAGAGCAAGAAAGGAATGACAAATGTCAAGAAAAGGTGTGGAAAGCAAGGAAAAACCAGCAAAGATACCTCTCGATAGAGCTCCAAGCGTGTGCGAAGAGCTAGCTGAAAAATGTGACCACAAGGAGAATGAAAGTGGGCGCTGGACAGCCTCCAATCAATGCTGAAAATATGGCTGGAAATCTGTGGAAAACGTGATGAAATAGGGCGATGGACAGCCTCCAATCAAAACTGAAATATGGCTGAAACTCTGCTGGAACAATGGCTGAAAAATGTGATGAAGTAGGGCGCTGGACAGCCTCCAATCAATGCTGAAAAGATGGCTGGGAATCCTTTCTCTGAATCAAATGGAGGATTCAAAAAAAAAAAGAGGGAAAAGGATTTGGAACTTGGGCGCCAGAAATAATCTGCCCAAAAAAAAAAAAAAAAAAAAAAATTCCGGTCGCCAAATTTAGTGGAAGTACTTCCGCTAACTATCTGCTAAAGCTCCGCCAAGGAAAATGCTCTGATGGGAGTTGGTCCTCCTCCAAACTGTGCTGAATGTTGCTAAAGCAAAGAGATGAAAGCCCTCAACAAAAAGAGAAAAATCAGCAAGGAAAATGGGCACCCAATCAAAAAATCAGATCTGAAATTCAGCAATCAGGAAAGTGCTCTGATACCAAGTTATGATCAAAATCTCAGGTGTTGAATCAATGAAGCATAAAAGACAGCAATAGACTAAAGCCCTACAAGCAATAGACAAGACAATAGGTTCTCCCACGAAGAGCCCAAGAAATACCAATCAATAATCTGAAAAATGAGTGTACAAATGCCCCTATAAATACCCTACCAATGAACCCTAAAATAGGAATTCAAAAGTAACGGGAGGCAAAATGTGGAGGGAAAATAGTGCGCCCTCCTACGGGCCCCCACTCCACATATAACCATATAATAAGGGCCCAAGGCCAATCAATGTTATAAAAAAGCACCCAGTGCAGGTCAAAAGCATATAAAAAGGCTCTGGGGCCTGTACATGACTAATATAAAATGCGTAACCTGAAAAATACATAACCAAAAGTAAATGTAAAGAGGCCTGCGGAATATATGCAGAGTAGCCCAGTAGGCCTGTATCCTGTAGTCCGTAACTTATCCACAGTAGCCGCTAGCGTGTAGTCAGCTTTAACTTGTAGCTGAACCAGACCTAACTCACACAAGAATAGTATGAAGTTCTAAAAGAGACCAAACAATAAACTATAACATTAGGGGCTACTAATTAGATTAGAAATGAGCGTGCCAAAGGGTGCAGTGCAGCCATATTTGGAGTGAATCAACCTGTGCAACCTTCTTGCTGTCAGCTTTTAAACTTTGCAATTCAGCATCGTGATCTTGAATCTTCATTCCTAGCTGTTGATTCTGTATGTTGATCTGGTCAAAATCAACTGCATGTAATACATCTCGGAGATCTTTTTTAGAGGCAAATCGATTTTCTGCTTCTAAAATCTGCTTTTGCAACATGATATTTTTCTCTTGTAGTTTTTCTATAAATCTACACTTGCTTTTGAACTTCGCCTTCACAAATCTATAGGTCAAAAATGCACAATTTGTTAACATGAAAGTGGTGTTTGTACTAGATTAAGAGTGAAATTGCTGAAGTTGACAAAGGAATTGTTTATAAAAGTTTTGGAGGAAAACCTCCTTTATGTAAAAAAATAGGAACCTTAGCACAGTCTCGGTACATGGTTTTGTCAAGCCATTCATTCGAGCATCCTCAAGCACCTCTCTCTTCAAGTCAGACTTTTCTTTCCTGACTTCAGCCACACACTGCTCTGTCTCATCTAAGACAGCCTGTAGATCATCAAGTACACGTTCATTCTCACTCCTTGTTCTTTCCATCTGTTCATGAAGCACGGTATTTTCATCTTCAACGATATCACATTTCTCCTCCAAACTCAAGGGAGGGGCCATGGTTCCAGCAGCAAATTTGGACAGCTCCTTGGTTGAGGTTGGCATATCTTGGCTTTCAGTAGAAAAGCTCCTCAATCTTAAGGATTGCCTTCCAGAAGCATCAATACTGCCTTGCACTAACTTCAAATTTTTTGATGAGCTGCTTCTAAGAGAATCTGAGGTGTCCTCCATAACTTCTGCATCTTCCTCAAGAACTCCAAGTTTTAAGTGAACATCACTTTGTTTCCAAGTTACAAGCCTCTGCAGTCATAGAAAATTGAATGTAAGGACTCTAGTCAAGAATAAGGGTGACATCATGCCAAATGGGAATTCTATGCAGTAAAGATAAATTTGCTTTGTCCAAAACAAAGGTTCATGCAAGTGATGTGAGAATAGCATTGCAAAAATCACCTCAGAGAAAATGCAGAAAATGAATATATGAATGATCGAGGCAATTATGAATATCTTGAATTGCATATTCAGATGTGACCAACATGCAAGGTGAGACTACTAGTCAATTTCGGGAAAAGATAAAGAAGCATTTACAAGCTCAAAGAAAGATTTGACAACACTTTTCATGCAGCACAAAGTTTCCTAAATAAATATGAGGACATAGTAGAAGCACAACAGCACTGCAGTCACGAGCCAAAATTTCTTTGTAACTCCTGCTTGAAATAATGAAATAACAATTTGAAATTAGACACCAAAGGTGAGCCCCAGGCTTGAAATCTATTTCAAAACACTTACAAGCTTTCAAAACCTTGATAATGAATACTTCAAAAAATTTGTTGGAAGTCTAGATTAGAATCAGTGTGCTACACAGCAGCTAAGAGAATAGTTTTGAAAGAAAGCTTAACTGGCATTAAAGTTGGAAATGATAGATGACTATCCGTTTCTTTGATAATTCTATTAAAAGTTGCTAGATTTTGATTAGATGAGCAGGAAATTGTATACATTGATTGAATCTGTCAATGGACAGGTAAGTTGACTTTTGGGTTATTTTCATGCTCTTGGTTTTGCTCCTTGTCAGTAGCATTTTAACAAGTCTCAGCTGTTGGCTTGATTGAGATTTTGCTCTTATGCTTTAAGGAGCTGTTGGCTTAGTTAGTGGCTTGCATTAGCTGATATTGGGGTCGCTTATGATACTGAGGTAATTATTATAATTGATCTTATTAAACTTCAATACTCTTGTCACACTGAGTATATGTTAAGGATCAATCTAGCAGTTCATAAAAGCAACTGTCAAAGCCTAACCATCAACTCAGATTCAACAAAACGTAAAGAGAGAGCACACACCAACCCCAAGAAGCTTATCTTAGAGTGTATTCACGAGAGAGAAAGTAGAGTACATATAGAAAGCCTAATTTTTGGGGGGTACTGCTGCATGGCAATTCGGTCCTCGTTACGGGACGTGTGTCCCAACTCGCTATCCACTTATTGACGTGTATTGTATAAATAAAGAAGCATATAACAAATTGCTAAAAACGGCAGTACTGGTCAACTGTTCAAATAAACTGGACTTATCTACTCTGACACTCTCCCTTAAGTCCTAGTTTGTCTTACATATGGATAACTTTTCTCTAAAGAGCTCAAATTTATCAACAGCTAATGGCTTAGTAAATATGTCTGCTAGCAGGTCTTCTATCCTCCAATGCACCACATCTATTTCACTAGATAGCATCTTTTCTCTAGTGGGCTTACTTTGTGGAATGCCAATATCTTCTAACATTCTCCTCAACCATATTGCTTCCTGTGTGGCTAAGCATAGTGCTTTGTATTCGGCTTCTGTTGTAGATAAGGCAATTGTCTCCTATTTCTTACTCGACCAAGAAAATGCAGCATCACCAAAGTGAAAATTATAACTTGTGGTAAATCTCCTATCATCAACACAACATGCCTAATCTAAATCAACCTATGATACGGGCAAATCAAACCGCCCATCACACATGAGACCATAAGTAGCTGTACCTCTCACATAGCGAAGAATTCTCTTCGCGGCCTTCCAATGCTCCTCTCTAGGCATAGCCATAAATTGCCTTACACAGCAAACAGCGTAACTTATGTCAGATTAAGTAGTGGTAAGGTAAATAAGGCAACCAACCAATTGGCGAAACAGTGTAGCATCTACCAACTTACTCTCATCCTCAAGAGAGAGTTTCTTACTGAGAAACTGGCCTGCTATCGCACATTTTGAAACGCTCCAAAATCTCTCCTACATACTTAGTCCGCATAAGTGCAATGCCATCATGTCTTTGCCAAACTTCTACTCCCAAACAATAGTGCATCAAACCAAGATCAGTCATATCCAAAATGGAAGATAGGTCTTTCTTGATTGCACTAATCAAACATCAATACTTATGATGATGAGATCATCTACATACAACACAATCAGGGTATGCTAGAGTCAGTAAGGATCGGCAATACGACTAGGAGTTGTTTGCAATCAGTTGCAAGCTGAAGAAGGGATTCACAAGAGTAATCAGAACAAGGTTGTTAAGTCACAGGGAAAGGAAACTCTACATGAAACAAAAGAGATCGTAGGGGAAGACAATCAGCGATCAAGGTGATGCTGAAGCTGCAAAAAGCGGCTACCAACAAGCATACTGAAGGAAGGTCAACTTCAAAGGTTCTAAGATTGACAAGGTTTTGTCGAGGTTGAAATCGACAAAGGTGCAAACTCTTAAGAGGGAGTTGCATGAGAAGTATAGACTATGAGTCTACATAGGTAAATCGATATTCAAGGGGATCTTTTCACAGTTTCTTATCATGGTGGCAAATGATAAGTTCATTGTTACAAGTGACAGGTGTGGCAAGCTGTGTGGTCGACATTCTATGTTGTGTCGGTTTGTTTTCTATTCAAGTCATAGTAACTTGGTTATGTTGTAGAAACTTTCTTGTCTATCTGAACTAGTATCACTTCAGATTTATGAGTAATCGAAGTGATTGCTTGTTGTGGTTGTCATGTAATTCCTGGATACCATCCAAGTCATAGTTGATTGTTCATGTGGTGGTACTAAGTGAGATCAATTCTATTTTGAGTTGGAGAAAAGTTCTAGAATCTATCCAAGTTCATGTTCTGTCATGTGATAGATTCTCTTATAAGATTGGGAAGCCAAGGTAGTTGATTAGCAGTTGAAAATCAACAGTACAGGTTGTTGTTTAGCTTCAAGAAAAACAACATGGTTAAAGATGGACGTACACCAAGTTTGCATATGACAAAGTGTCAGAATAAATATCATGATGAAATGCTTTCTAGGTTGGAAAGTTGTTTGGTGCAAGTGACTCTGTGTGTGAGATAGAGGTAAGAGATTCCATGGAAAAGATCATGTCAAGTACTTTGTGTGAGAAAGTATTTGAAGGACAGTATCAGTTACTTTGTGTGAGAAAGTATTGTATACATTAATCTTTCTCTTGGGGATGCTCTTTTACTTGCATATTTGGTTTGGTTCATGGATGATATTCTATTCAATTTGGAGAGAGTGGTTGGAATGCAAACGTGAAGTGTACATCCAGGGGGAGTAGTTCAACTAAAGTCCATCAAGTTCGTCACAAGCGGTAACTTATGAGAGTACCATGAGAATTGAAATTGGTTCAATTCAAGGAATCGACACAAGTGGAGCCAGCTACTTAATGAAGTAAAGGTTTCTAGAGTGGGTGTTGATGTATGAGATTTGATGTTGACATTTGTAAATTATTTCCTACTTATGGTTATCATGATGGTGTTACTGTAAACAAAGAGGATTATTTTTTCTTTATGAATATTGGGGAGATCCTTACATTTGTGGTAGCTTGAAAGATGTTCAAAGAGACCAAGGGAGTCAATCTTCAAGCAAAGTTCTCAAGGTTAAGGCAAAAGTTATCATGTCTACATTATTTGATTCAGGGGGAGTCAAAGTTCTTTGATTCAAAGGAAGTCACAGAATCGGGTGATATGTTGAACTCATGGCAGTCACACATATACACTAAAGAGATATGAAGACCAAAGCAAGACATTGAGAAGTCATATGAAGCAGTTCATACGAAAAGGATCGACATTCAAAGGAAATTCTACATCATCATACGAAGAAAGTTCTACATCGAGTAATGAAGACATTGAGATCAGAGTTGATCATGAGTTCTACATCAGAATTGAGGATCTTCATTACATGGGCTTCATGGAAGATACACATGCATACTTTTGTTATGCATAGTTCTAGACAATGTAAACATTAAGGGGGAGTGTTACAGTTATTGTTTACATTAGTACCCCTAATGTTATCATTTAGGATTTTAATTAGTGTTAGTTTGGCCATGCCTGCATGCTATTATAGGGACCATTACTATTTATAGTAAATCATATTTTAGGGTCATTACTATTTATAGTAAATTCGTTTTTTAGTCATGCATGTAGGTGGGCACACTACTACTAGAATAGGATTTGCTTTTATCACTTAGAAATTCATCTTGGGTGTTTACCCAATATAGGTAGTAATTATAGCAATTAGCCTTTTGTCTTTTGCTATTTGCTTTATGCTTTTTACCTTACACATAGTTTAGAGAAAGTATATATGTAGGCTGGTGTAATAGATCCTAACACCACAATAGGGCACACACTAACTGATCCACCCCAACCTTGCCTACCCCCTGATATAGAGTAAGCCCCTCCTAGCCCAGTGTGAGGACTGGTAGCATGCAACTGCCAAGTGTCGGCCACGTGTCAATGATGTGGCCAACTGCACGTCGGGACCCAACTGGGAGCCCTATCCTGCTGACAAGGTCCCTAGGCTGTCTTAGGCCCGCCATGGCTATGGACCGTGCTGGGGCACACTACTCACACTGTCTTGCCCTGTTGGTCATGTACGCTGGACACGACCCTGACTGTGGTATCTGACCTATCTGTGTTCTCTAGGGTTCGGCACTGGTCACGAGCTCGTAACACTCCCTCCCCCTTAAGAACCGTCTTGGTCCTCTAAGACAAAGTCTGGAAAAATCTTGCGAAGGACGTTGCCTCTTTCCCAAGTGGCATTCTCAACAGGCTGATCATTCCACTTAACCAGATATTCTCGGTATAGAGTATGACGAGTCTGTGTCTCTCTACTATCAAGAATCTCTTCTGGTTCATGTGGAGGTTGTTGAGAATCCAATGGGAGAACTAGAACACTGTCCCCTACCAATTGTCTGATCTGGTTAAGGCTTTTCGTAACTGACTTACATAAAAGACTGGAAAAACCTTACTGTTGTGTGAGAGTTCTAGTTCATAGGTGACCTCGCCTAGTCTCCTACTGATGGTAAAGGGACCACAATACCTTGGAGACAACTTAGCACACACTCCTGATTTGAGGTTTTTAGAGTCGACTGGGACTCTCAAGTAGACTTTCTCACCAGTGGAGAACTGCACATCCCGTCCGTGCGGATCTGCATAATGCCTGGCTCGATCCTGGGACTGCCTGATGCTACGCTTAGCATGTTCTATCATCTGGTTTAGGTCCTCTAAAAAGTTTCTAGCTGCTTCAACTTTTTCTTGTTTAAACCCTACAGCTGTGGGTGAGCGTGGCTGAAAACCGTACATCAGCATAAATGGGCTGTATCCCGTAGCTGAATGTTTGGTACTGTTGTAAGCAAACTCTAATATCGAGAGATACTCCTCCCAATTAGTCTGCTTCTTGCTGACGTATGCACGAAGCATATCCTCCAGCACCTGATTTACCCTCTCTGTTTGACCGTCTATCTATGGATGGTCGGTGGTACTCTTATTAAGTTTAGTATGGAGATGATGGAATACTGCCCTCCAAAAATTTCCAGTAAACTTACTGTCCCGGTCGCTGACTATGTCGGAAGGTAGACCGTACAATTTAAATAGCCCGTCTACAAACAACCTCGCTAACTCTGGAGCTCTAACGGTTGTTTTGGTCGGAATGAAATGAGCCATTTTGGTCAGACGGTCAACTGTGACCCACATAGCATCATTACCCTTTTGGGTTTTGGGCAGGCCTACTATAAAATCCGTGGAGATACTCTCCCATTTACCAGCTAGTATTTCTAAGGGATGCAACAACCCTCCTGCCTTTAAACGCTCTGCTTTGTTTACTTGACATTTCTGGCAACTGGTTACATATTGTTGGGCGTCCTTTTTCATACTGGGCCAGAAAAATTGCCTACGAAGAAGCTCATAGGTCTTCTGTATGCCTGGGTATCCCACACTAGGATTGTCATGACATTCATATAGGACCTGCTGCCTACAATCCTCTGAATTGGGGACACATACTCTATCTCTATAGAGCAAGTACTCATCCTGAATGGAATACTGTTTCCATTTGAATCCTTGAGTCAACTGACCCTCAACCACTGGGGTTTGCTTGGGTAATACAGGCTCAGAATCCTCAACGTCATCTGACGACGTATACTCGGACTCATCATCATCCTCAACGGAAGCTGCCGTATTCTTGGATGAACTGGCACCAGCCCCGGGGACTGGTTCTGGAGTCTGTAACTGTCTGCTCTGGACTGAGTTCCAAATAGTAGAGAAGAATGCATCATGCTGGCATTTCCCTCTCAAGGACTCGAGTAACTCAATATGAATTTGAGTAAAACTCAGCTCGTTTATCATAGGCATTCTACTAAAGGCATCTGCTACTGTATTGAATTTTCCACGTCTATATCTGATAGACATGTCAAACTCTTGCATCAACTCTGCCCAACGAGCTTTCCGACCTCTAAGCTCAAGTTGATTGCAAAGGTATCTGAGACTCTCATGGTCTGTCAGAACCTCAAAGTTGGCACCATACAAATAATGTTTCCAAGTCTTAAGGGCATGGACTTTAGAAAAGAGTTCTTTTTCATAGCCACTGTACCTAGTCTGAGCTGGCTCGAGTTTTTTACTCTCGAACGCAACTGGTCGTCCACTCTGAGTTAGCACAGCACTTACTGCAAAGTCGCTAGCATCTGTTTCGACCACAAATGGCTGATTGGGGTCGACGACTTTTAGAACTGGTGCTGTAGCTAAGGCTGTTTTGAGAGCATCAAAGCTCTCCTGCTGTGCGGACTCCCACATGAACTCCTTTCCCTTCCCCTTAAGAAGATTTGTCATGGGAACTGCTATCTGAGCATATTCCTTGACAAATCGTCTGTAATATCCCACCAAACCAAGAAAGATCTGAAGTTCTAAAATATTCTGAGGTCTCAGCCAATTAAGTATGGCTTTAACCTTATTCGGGTCCACCTTAATCCCATCTGACGAGATTATGCGACCCAAATATGCTACTTCTTCAACAAAGAATTCACACTTGGATTGTTTAGCATAAAGCTTATGCTTTCTGAGTTTACATGCTCCTTCCTCGTTTTGCTGTAGACGAGGATGTCATCTAAAAATACGTATGGTCTGAGGACACTGTTCATCAAGGTCATAAAGGTAGTTGGAGCATTTGTGAGCCCAAATGGCATCACCTTAAACTTATAATGACCGTGACGAGTCCTAAAAGCTGTTTTCGAGACATCTTTCAATTTTATACGCACTTGATGATATCCCGATCTGAGGTCTATTTTGCTGAAAAACTTAGCCCCGTCGAGTTGGTCAAACAACTCGTCTGCCCGAGGCATAGGGTATTTATCCTTAATTGTGACTTTATTGAGGGCTCTGTAATCTACGCAAAGACGCATAGACCCCTCTTTCTTTTTCACCAATAGGACTGGTGAGGCCCATGGTGAACTACTGGTTTGAATTTGGCCTTTCCCAAGATAATCTGTTAACTGCCTAGTTATTTCTTCATCCTCTGTTCGGCTGACCCGATACGGAGGTTTAGAAACAGGTGTTGTACCTGGTACTAGGTTTATTACATGATCTACCTCTCTGCTAGGTGGTAAACCATGTGGCAAATCTTCAGGAAAAACATCTCTAAATTTAGACAATAAAGTTTCTAATTTACTGATTTTCTGCTGAATAGAACTGCAAATAGAAACTTCAGGAATAAACTGAAAGTCAAATAAAAATACCTAATGGTCTTCGTCTCCGATTAGCTGACAGAGCTCTGAACTGCAGACCATAGGACAGTTGGGAACATCATGCTCCCCATGCAACTGGATCTCTCGGCCTTTATGCTAAAAGCTGAGGGTGTTCTCCTGATAGTTTCTGTGGAGGAAAGGTCCTAAACTGTAGAGCCAATCTCTCCCGAGAACAATGTCTGTACGATCTAGGTGCATTATCTGAAAGCTTATTTCATCTTGGTACCCCTGAATACCAAGATTCAAATTACCTACCATAGTTTCCCATATTTTTTTATCTTCACCCTTAGCTAATGAAACTATGTACCTATGCTGACTAGGTACTTCTGGTTGTTTAAGCTTTTTAACCAGGGTGTAGTTGATGAAATTATGGGTTGCCCCATCATCAACCATAACTCTTACTGACTGGTTACCAACTTTCCCATGCATACGTACTAGGTCATGCGGCCCAAAGCTGAAGGGTCTCGCTAGCATTGCAAGGGTCAACTGGCAACAGTGTTCATGATCTTCATGATACACTTTGATCTCGGAAGTTGCCGAGTCACTGGGGAAACTTACAGTTTGAACAAGATGGACTTGTTTCTTATCTTTCTTATCTTTTTTAGTGAAAGGCCCCTTGGGACACTGTCTGACTGTGTGTCCCTTGCCCATACACACAAAGCACAAACGTTCTTGTTTGGCTTTCTCAAAATCATCTGGTTTTAAGGGCTGTATGAGTGAAGGGCGCTTTTGAGGAGCTTCACTTTTAAATTTATCTTCTTTCTTTCTTTTTAAAAATTTCTTTTTAGATTGAAAGTCTTTCTGAGGAGGCTGCTCAGAAAGTGGCTGTTGTCTCGCCCTCTTCCTACCCACTGAATCATCATAGATTCTGGACCTCTACTTTATATTCATCTTTGAGGCCACGGACAAATCCCCTGATTTTCTGATAATCATCCATATTTTTAATTTTTAAAATTGCTTCTCGATACTGCGAGATATATTGGATGAGGGATTTATCCATTACTGTTCTTTCCCAGGCTTCCCAAGCTCTATCAAGTTCATTTTCTGGTAGGAATTCTGTTAGGAAAGCTTCTTCAAAAGCTTTCCATGACCGGGGAGTCCGCCCAGTCTCCTGGAGATTTAACCACCACTTATAGGCCATAGGCCCTAAGGAAAGACTGGCCTCAATAGCTTGCAAATGGTCAGGGGTCTGTTTAAGAGCATGAATGTTCTTCCATTTCCTGAGGAAGGTTTGTAGAATATCTGCATTTCTATCCTTCTCTTCCCCATTAAAAGTAGGAGGCTTTAAATCTTTAAAAACACTTGGGTGAGACCGTAAAGTCTCACCCGAAACTGATGGAAATGGAGAAGGGGATAACTGAGAAGTGGAGGGAAGGCTTTGGAGTTCAGCGAACGAGTCGTCCACACTGGACTTGAAATTGGCTAATACCAACTTCAGTTCATCCACTTCTGTTACCAATTGGAGAAACTGCTCCTTGGTAACTAGTTCGTCGAGTTCTTCGGCGAACTGTTCCTATTCTTCCAATTCCATGGGTTCTTTCCCTTTACTGTAAGCTAAGGCTTCTGTTTCAAGTTCGTCGAAGCCTCTCTCCAGGGGTTATCAGGTCCCTGAGGAGTGGTCATTTTCGGAACTGAAAGAGAGGTACCTTAACTTCTGATGAAAAAGTCAAAAAGACTAGTTTACAACTATACAAGGGAAAGGAAAGATGACTTAGCTATTTCTGAGGACTGTACTTCCAAAGAAAAAATGAAGAGGAACCCTCTCAGCTCTTTTACCCAAGATTCAGACCTGCTGTCCTGGAAAATCCCAGTTTGAAGCTTCAAAACGGTGCCAAATTTCCCTCTGATACCAGTGTAATAGATCCTAACACCACAGTAGGGCAAACACTAACTGATCCACCCAACCTTGCCTACTCCCTGATATAGAGTAAGCCCCTCCTAGCCCAATGTGAAGACTGGTAGCATGCAACTGCCAAGTGTCGGCCACGTGTCACTGACGTGGCCGACTGCACGTCGGGACCCAACTGGGAGCCCTATCCTGCTGACAGGGTCCCTAGGCTGTGTTAGGCCCGCCATGGCTATGGACCGTGCTCGGGCACACTACTCACACTGTCTTGCCCTATTGGTCATGTACGCTGGACACGACCTTGACTGTGGTATCTGACCTATCTGTGTTCTCTAGGGTTCGGCACTGGTCACGAGCTCGTAACAGCTGGCGCCCTACCTCAATTGTAATGGGACATAGTTGGAGTACATCTCTTCATCGTTGTTGTTCTCTCTCATGTGTATGACTATTGTCTAAACACCAATAGGAATCTTGTCTTGGGTTTCAAGTCTGTTTTCTAACAAGTAATGTCTCTACATATGGTAAAAGCACCAACATCCATCTATAGCAATAACTTGTGCTCCAAATCAAGCATTAAAATCTTGAACTTGTCTATAACTATAGTCTAACCAGACTTTTACTAAATATAGGTAAGGGCCCCTAGATAGCATGCAAGCATGGCCCAATAATCCTAATTAATTCTAAATGACAACATTAGGGGTAATAATGTGAACATTAAGTCTAACATATTGGTGAGTTGCTTCACTTTGCCCTTCTTGATGCCTGCCTTCTTCTTGCAACATTCTTTTGCCCAATGGCCTAGCTTCTGACAATAGAAGCACTTGTCGTTCTTCTTCTTCCCGGATGATGATCCCTGATCATCCTCATCAGTATTCAAATTTTTTGCTTGCTTTTTGTATTTATGCTTCCCTTTTGAGAGCATAGCCTGATCTTTTGCTAGTGGTTGACGTGCCTTCACCAATTCACTTCCTCCTGCAAGACAATGCCATGAAGATCCTCAAACAGGCAGTTTCTCCCTCAATGCAATGCCACTAACAAACAGTTGGTATGGTTCTATCAGCCCATTCATCACTGTATGCACCAATTTAGCATCACGTATTGGTTCACCAATGGCAGTGAGTTGGTCCCTCAACTCCTAGATGCGTGTGAAATAGGTACTTGCATTCTCACCTTCCTGCATGCGAATAGTATGTAACTTTGTTCTCAAAAACATTATCCGCGATGGTTTAGTTGTTTGATACTGCATCCTAAGTGCTTCCCAAGCACCTCTGTCGTCACAGCTTCACTAACATGAGCAATGACATGGTCCTTGACCGACAAATTGATTAGGGAGAATGCCCTTTCTGCCTTCTTGTCGTAAGCCTGCATGTTTGCTAGAGTTGTGTTTGGCCATAGTTCCACGCCCATCACAATGTCCTACAACACTTTTTCAATCAGAATGCTCTTCATTTTGAATTTCCATATGCTATAGTTGGAAACGCCGTCCAACTTGCTAGCTTCGTCCAAAATTGACTCACTCGCACTTGTCATCTCAAAACGTCCCAAAAACACACCTATAGGCTAATAAAGGTGTCCCAAGTACAATGGCGACATTGGAAAGTTCAAATAATGACCTACTATTTTTGCCTTGCCAGGCCTCTTGCTGCTTAGGTGGCAAATTGAAAGCCAAAAATTCTGCCAAATCGTGAATGCCTTCTGTCGTGTATTGCCAACTAGTCGCTCCCCAAAAGGGGCAAATTACTTTTGACATGCACCAAGTGGTTTCTCCACGGCAATCACTCTGTTTTTGGGTACCGTACTTGCGGGTACATTTACCGTAGCCCTTCCTTTGGGGTCAAAACGGCTAAGGGAGGCAAAAATAAGGGCATTTCCAAGAAAATGAACTGTTTCTTCTTTTTGAAACTTTTTAATAGAAATACCCTCTCTGCCCTTCGGGTCCAATCTCAACTTTCACTTTAAAGATTTTTAAAGAGAATAAAGTGCATATTGCCCTTCAGGGCACTTTGGCCTCCTTCAACAAAATCCCCACCGTCCCTTTTATCCAACGGTTATTGCTACCTGCGATCTCCACCGAAGATTCTATTGAACCATGACCTTGAGGCTCATGTCCATTCTGTGCACTGAAATGCTTTCCTGGGTCCACAGGCCACCAGAATGCACTAAGCGCTAGCTCTTGGTGGGGGGGCGCGACTGTCCACAGATCTTCACACCTTCTCCATGGCCAGCCGTGGCTGCTTGACAGCCAGGTCGCGCTAACAGTGCGCCTCCCTGTTGATGCGTACAGGTCCAAAAAAACGTTTAAACTTGAGAGAGATCTCAGCTTTTTCACTTGTTAACCCTAGCCATGAGAAGAAAAGGGATCTGTTTACTTAGGCTTTCTCTGAAATTTTGTGACAAAATTAGAAGCATTGTAGGTTGCCCTACCGCTTGCTCTCAACTGGTTCAAGAAATTCCCAAATCGGTGTAGTTACTAGTGCAAACAAGCCGATTTCTTTCCAAAGCCTTCTCTACGCAAAGAGGCTTCTTACTTCCGTCAAACCACCTCTGTCCTAGGCTCTGAATCCTGATACCATGTTAAGGATCGATCTAGCAGTTTATGAAAGCAGCTATCACAACCTAACCATAAACTTAGATTCAACAAAACGTAAAGAGAGAGCACACACCAACCCCAATAAGCTTATCTGTATAGTGTATTCACAAGAGAGAAAGTAGATTACATATAAACAGCCTAATTTTTGGGGGGTATCGTTGCATGGCAGTTCGGTCCCCGTTACGAGACGTGTGTCCTGACTCGCTATCCTCTTACTGGCACGTACTGTATAAATAAAGCAACATATAACAAACTACTAAAAAATGGCAGTACTGGTCAAGTGTTCTGATAAACTGGACTTATCTATTTTGTCCTATAAACAGAATTATTGGGCTTACATGAAGAAGTTAATTTAATCGTGTGAAAATTTGCTTGTCTCAACCTAGAACAACTTTTGGGTGGTTCATTTTGTAGCCGAATCAATAGGATTTTGCCTAAGTTGGATCGGAACGATGTTCCAGAGGCATAGCATTCCGGAACGTTGGAACCCGACATAAAAAATGAATTAATTAAATATAAAATATAAAACAGAAATTAAATAAAAATCAAAAAAACATTTGTTGTTGTCTATTCAAAAGATCATTACTATAGAATAACGTTGTTCTGAATAAAGGTCCTTGCACTTACTGCCTATATGTCCTCACTGTTCACTACTGGGATTTCCGCTGCCTGTCCGCTGGAAAACGGTGAGAACTGTTGACTAATTGCATTATTGTTGCCTTAGAAAATTCGCACCTGTTTTGAATCAGAAGTATCATTGTTGCCTAAAGATTGACTATCGTATGGCTATCATGCAACCTATAGATAGTTGCTGGAAAAGTTGCTACTAAAGATTGGTACTGAGAGCTGTAGGTACAGCACTACAGGACATGACCTTTGTTGCAAGGACAGCTCGCCGCAAAGACAAGTTGCTAGAATTGCTGCTAGGAGCAATATTGCTGCAAGCAAGGCTGTTGGATCATTACTGATTCATTACCACTGTTGTATCGTTGTTGCTACTGAACGTTAGGAAGTAGCTGCCTATGGAAAACTACAAGTGTATCAGTAGAATTAAAATTTTTAACATGTTATACAAGGTATTTGAATGTGTTTTAGATGCACTTTTATGGCTATTTTTCTTTTCTCAGACATCTAAAAAAAATTTACAAAAAAAAGGGTTCCAGAATGCAACGCATCTATGAACTTAACCATTCTAGAATGCAATTTGGAAAATCCCATTAGATTTTCCCGAAACGTGCAATTAGAAAAAATTGTTTTTTTCTTTTGTTTTTGTGTTGTGTAGAATTCTTTAGGTAGTCTGAAAAAATTTTGCCTTTCGTTTTTCTATACTTCAGATGTTTTTTGTTGATTTTTGAAAAAAGAAAATGAAAATAGCGTTGACACAAACATGTTCTGCTGAATCTACGACACAAATGCACCTAATTAAGTTCAATAACTATCATAGAAGCCTGTTCTGACCATTTTTTGGTGTTATTTGTCATTCTTTGTGATTCAGTCCATAAACTATCAATCTCACAAAAACAGCTATGATGGTTGATTTTCTTTCTACACGAGTATAAATTATACAAGTGCATACCTTCTATTTGCAAATTAGTTTTTCATTTTGGTTTATCTTGGTGTCTTGGACATACTATTAAGTTCAAGGACGTATCTTGAAATGATCAATAAGGCCCCCCATAACCGCCCTTTTGTAGCATCTATAGCCTTTCTAGGGAGATTGTATCTTTTGCCTATAGCAAATCTAGTATTTCTTCTTGGTAAATAAATCTTGAATTTTACTATGGTTGCTCGGAACTAGAGACACTAGTCATATTCCAAATTTCATCAGAGCAGGGTGGGGTGCTGCATCTTGCAGGCATTGCAAGCTTTTGGCCCCAGCGCAATCAAGGCCAAAAATTTCTAAGGCTCGGCCTATGCGTCGCTCACGTGCCCGTATGCATGCGTGTGTGTGCAGATTTGGAGCCCGGGGTTTGGAGCCCGCCAAAAATTTATGGGGCTTGACATTGGCACTGCTCGAATGCATGTGTTCGCATGCCGCTCCAAACTGGAAACTTCAAAAAAATTACAAATTTTCAGTGGGCATTTGCTGCCCCTGGCCGTGCCAATGGCACAATGACAGCGGTCTAGGGCCAAAGGGCAGGGCCTGGGGAGGGGGAGTAAGTTCTCTCTCTCTCTCTCTCTCTCTCTCTCTCTCTCTCTCTCTCTCGCACACAAACAACTCTTCTGTGGGCCCATCTTTCTCGATTCATTTTCAAAACCCAAACCCTAATATCATATATATTAAAACTATTTTAGAGAGAGAATGTCCCCATACGTGTCACACTACCTACCTAACCTGTTACCTCTGTCACCTACCTACCTACCAACATTCAAAAAAGTTCCCCCCCCCTCTCTATCTCTCTCTCTCAGGGAGGGCACTCGGGGAGTCCGTGTCGGGAGGGCTCGGGGAGGGCGCACCGGGAGGGTGTAGGGAGGGCACATGGAGGGGGCGCATGGAGGGCGCACATGGCGGGCAAAAGGGCGGGCACACGGGGAGGGCGCAGGGAGGTGCATAGGGGAGGGCGTGCAGGGAGGGCGCGTAGGGAGGGGATAGAGAGAGTGTGCGGGGAGGGCACTCGGGAAGGGCGTGCCAGGAGGGTGTAGGGAGGGCACATGGAGGGGGTGTGGGGAGGGCATGCATGGTGAGCGAAAGGGCAGGCGCGCAGGGAGGCACGTAAGGGAGGGCACTCACACTCTCTCTCTCTCTATCTCTCTCTCTCGCGCATGCACACACACACACACACCCCATCTACCGCCCGCCATCGGCAGGCACACTTCACTAGTCATATTTAGATAGATTGACGCGTGCTCACCCTTTATTTATGGGATAAAATTCTAGCTCAAGGCACTACCTGGCGAGCAGAATATCTGAGAAAACTCTCCTATCCCTCACTGCATGCTCTCTCTCTCTCTCTCTCTCTCTCTCTCACAGATGTTGGAGGCTACCGCTACCACTGGAGGTAGCCTCTGGAGGCAGCCTCCATATAGGTTGTAGGGACCACATGATGGATGCAGGAAAAACTGATGTGTTACATGGCAGCTCGTGATTGTTGGCTCTGACTCCCTCTGGAGGTTGGTTGACTTTCTCAGCCTCAGGCCTCCAATCAATTTGAGGGCTTACCCATGGAGGCAGGGAGGAATTTATGGCGAATTTGCCCTATAACCTTCCCCCCCTCCTACGCTCTCTCTCTCGCTCTCTCGCTCTCTCTCAACAAGCACCAAAATGCAAAGCCATGCATATTACCTGTCCTTCCATTTTGGAGCGAGCTCCAATGAAGACTGATCAAAGAATCATCACCAACAATTTTTGGTAGAAAAAATGAAACTCACCGCAAGGTGTCTAGAAAGAACGCTGTTCTCCACCCTAATCGTCTCATGCTCCATCGCCATTTTCTGCAACCCCTCCTCCTTTTCCTTCTCCTCCGCCCTGGTCACATTTTCTGATTCCATATCTCCCTCTCTCTCTCTCTCTCTCTCTCTCTCTCTCTCTCTCTCACGTAAACAAGGAACGGTTTGCCAATGTCATGTGAAATGCATGGATTTTCAAAAGTCTTAGGAGTTTGTGATATCATTTGTGAGGAGTGATATGAGGCCTGGCAGGCTAAGAACGTCCAATTTAGAACGTCCAATTTTTAAACGATAGGAGTTGTGAGGAGTGATATTGAACACATGGCATCATCCGGTTGGCTAGGAAGAGGCATATTTTGAGTCATAACATAGCTTTTAAAACATTTTTAATCTCCACCGTAGATTTGGACCTGCTATGTCTGGTATTCGTCATCCAATGGTGGGCTACGTGTTGTAGCCACCCTCACCACTCTAGCGGCTCGGAGTGCTACAGCAAGTAGCCCACCTTTGCATGAAGAATGCGTAGTCCATATCATGCCTCTAAGTAGAGTATCAAGCTCATCCCTAGATTTACAAATGCTACAGACGGTATTCGCCATCCAACGTCGGGCTATAGGCTGTAGTCACCCTTGCCGCTCCAGCAACTCCAAGCGCTACAATAGGTAGCCTGCCTCTGGATGGAGGATACCTAGTACACATGCATGGTCAACACAACATAAAGATTTTTTGCATATACAATATTAGCTTTGTCATGACAACAGTGATTTTTTTGAAGCTAAAAGCTAATGTCTCTCTACTATGAGCATGAAAATGTTGTTTTTTTCATTTTTATTCTGCTATATTGCAATTGTTGTATTATTTATTACCAAACAATTCAATTTCATTACAGTTGTGCCTGTGCCTATACTACAAAGAGTCTAGTAATACTTAAGATCTGCCCTTACTCATGTTGCATTGTCAAAGTTACCCACAAGATCAAGGCCCCATGTTGAAACCTTCGAACCAATCTTCCTTGTGAAGCAACTCACATGGGAGCCAGGATTTACATGGAAGTTACTTTCAAAAAGCCTTTGCACATCAAAGTTGTAATGTCCTGAGAAAAACCTCCAAGCTCCAATTTTTATCGTATCTCAATATCCATTTTTCCAACATATTTTGGCAAGAGGATCAACAATTTGTCTTTCTACTTAAGTGGTTGCAATAAATAAACTCATCATAGAATGACTAAAAACCAAGGTGGATAGTCTTGTCAATTCTTAGGCCCATTGTCGGGTTTTTCACGTTACCTTGAAAGATGCGACACTTAGTCTAAAGGCCTTAAAACATGTTCTTCCGGCCTACTATAAGGGAAGCTCCTTAGATCCTGCTTACAAATCCTAAACACAAAAGGATAACACATTGTGGAGAAACCACCCAACCAAGTAGAAGCATCCAATCAATCTCTAGAAGCCTCACCCCCGAGCCAAGGAACAAGGAGCATGAATGTAGAGTGAGAGCCTGGCAATGAATCAAGAACCATGATGAGGAGTAGGGCGAGTTTGGACCTCTTATATAGAGCCAAAAGCATCATGGGCACATAGCCATGCATAGCCCTATGTTCCCTATACATAGATTCACCTAGAATAGAGTCCTATGCATGGACCAACTATCCATAGAATTGCTATTGATAACTCTACACATGCATACACTGTTTCATACCTTGTCTAAACTCCATTTAGTGTGTTATGGGCCTCACAAGGATATTAGTTACTTTCGGGTCACGTCCAGTATGATGTGGCATAACTAACAGCTTGTTTCATTGGAGTATCGTGTATCCAAGACTAGGAGTATACTGTATCGTATCTACTGGTCATGGACATAACACCTACCTTCATCATTTTTTCACTTTTCAGGAAGGACCAGACAGCTTATAACTTCACGCTCCTTCGCAAAATGAATCCTGAACGTGAAGACATAGAGGTGGCTGACGAAAACGATTGGCAACTAGAACCAACTATAATTAGCACAATGCTATCTTTTGATTAGTCTAGATTAGATTAATCTTGTCTCCTCATTCCTATATACAGGATCTTCGTAAGAGACAATATATACACATGAGATGCAGACGAAGCACCATGCACAAATGCATGGCAGTGGCATGCCAAAGATATAGAAAATTAGCAGTAGCTAGTTTTACTCGTGAGAGAGAACACCTCTCTTGTGTCGATGTGCTAATCTGGGAAACAGACAGCACTCATAGATTGTTGTTGTACACTTGGTTTGCTAATATAGACAAGTTGTTGTTGAAATTGTCACTTCCAACTTGGTCAATGTATTATGTTAATCTTAAGATCTATGTTCATAGTGAGATCTCACATGTGTGGAGCCTGTTCCCATGTGTGAAAGGAAGTAGAAAAAATACTTGTACAAAGTTAAATTCATTTTAGATAGATCTACACAAGTGTGAACTTGACTTTTTCTAAGAAAACGTCATTTTGGTCAATATCCTTGTAAATAGTTTGCACTTCCATGTGAATGAGTAAATGCTCCCACATGTCAAGATGCTATTCACACATGTGGATAAGGATGTACTTGTTTAGATGTACATATTCCACTAGATCCTATTTTATAGGGAATATCCCTGTTTTTGTGGTGACTAGCATTTGGTTTCTAGCTAGTGTGATACGTCAACTTGGAAAAATGAGCATATATGGCTCCTATTGGTGGATCTACATGATGTGGCACTCTCCACATGTGTGAAGGCCTGCTGGACCAGCACACAAGTCGTTCATGTACTTGATCTATAAACAAATCACCATTTCTAATGAGAAGATGATGAGACATTGGCAAATTCTAGTTTTCATTGTGATTTTCACATTTGTCTTGAGTTTTGATGAGTGGAATGCTCTTGTATGCTTGAGTACTTTAATCTTTTTTTACAGTCCGTACAGGTGCTGTCTTCCACACATGTGAGGCCACTCTACTAAGTTTTTAGTCATTTGATCCATTGCTCTTGCACCGTATGAAGCAGTAGCTTCGCCTACTCAGATCAACTCCATCTAAAGCTTCAACCAGAATCGTCGTTCTACATCCCAACAATGGCTTCACAGTGTCATTAGATTTTAACAAAAGCTCATATAGTCGAACTATCGGAGTCTCCTGAATATCGAACACTTATGTTTCCAAGTTGACTATTCCTATTGAAAGTCCTAGCTCATCCACTTCAGACAAACAACTTATCAACAATGAATCCGAAGAAGATGATGTTGTAGCTCAACTGTCGGAAAGTGGTATGCAAAAGATAGGTCTAGCTCGAAAAAAAACAAATGAAAATAATTCGTGTGTCTAGAAAGAAAACCTTTCGTGCATGGCAGAATAAACTATCTTCATCTTTCCAATGCATGACTATGCCTATCAATTTCAAACAAGACAATAGTGATAGAAATCACGTTTGAACTTATAGTAACTAACTTTGAAATCGTCAGTACTACAGTGATTACGTAGTTGAACAATTAAGCATTGAAGATTATCAGACAAATAATTAGTCGCGAAGAAATACAGAAACGCATACATTCTTAGATGAAACTGGACGCAATAAAGAATAGTATTGATTCAAAACAAAGCAGAAGTAAATGAGTACAATAAGTTGCGGATTGAAGCCGTGTACTCTATGCTATCTCTGAGCGGCTAAAAATAAAAGTCTGAATTAATGCACAATGCTGATGAGCAGTAGTGCAATAACAATCTCTAAAACAACTCTAAGAAGTGATCTAGAATGCTCAGGAGTGTTCAAGCTCACAGGCTCGAGAGAGAGAGAGCTAACTATTCAAACGCTTCTGATAATTCTGATTTTCAATGAATTAATCTGTATGAATATGAACAGCTATTTATACTAAGAAATTAGGTCGTCAATTGTGATCGCCAATTGGCTGGTGATCCGCTGGCATCCATCTGGTCATTGTCATTGATTGTTGATAAGCGGTGAAATTGGCTGTAAATGTTCTGTCTGCATAAATGAACCAAAATTGTAGCTCTGTAGAAATGAACTAAAACAGCCACAGGCGACACTATCGGATTTTTCACAAAAAAGCAAAAAAAAAAGAAAGTGCCCTTAAATCTCATTTAGGGTTGCCAATATTTTGCCATAGTCATTTTCTTAACATTTGAGGCTCTTTGAAAAAAAGCGAAAATGCGACTCTGCATATTTGCACGAGATTCCTGACAGGCGAAAAATGCAAAAAAGACGACACTGCATTTTTACACGAGATTTCTGTCAGGCAAAAAATGTGACATTGTTGTAAACTCCATGTAATTCTACAGACTGTGCAAAACCCTTGTAATTTTGCAAACTGTTAAACACACAAGAAAATCCGCAGAACTGGATAAACAATGGATGAAGATTAAAACCGATTAGACGATTGGTAAGAAGGAGAATAATCAAACACTTCCTTTTAATCTGAATCCTTGAATGCCTTGACCTTCAAACTTATTTCTACACAAAATCTTTTGTGTGAATCCAAACTTAATGCTTTAGTAAAAACATCTATTGTCATATCTTGTGTTCTACAATATTGCAATCTGACCTCTTCATTGAGAACTTTGCTTTTGACGAAATGATACTTTAGTTCAATGTGCTTACTCCTGGAATGAAATCTAGGGTTGGCTAATTAATTGATGGCACTTTGATTATCACAAAATAATGTCGTCGGAGCATATTGATTCAGACCGATATCTAAGAGTAAGTTTCTCAACCAAATTGCTTCCTTTGTAGCTTGAGAGGCTACAATTACTTTGATTCAGTGGAAGATAGAGTTATCGAAGATTGCTTGCGACTGTTCTAAAAAATTGGACCATTGTTGAGGAAGAATGTAAATCCGGAAGTAGATTTACGAGTGTCTACATATCCTTCCCAACCCGCATCTGTGTAACCACTGAGGAAATTGAGTTTGTCGTTGCCGACTGCTCCATAACAAATGCAAAAGTCCATAGTAGCTCGGAGATATCTCATAATTCTGATAAGAGCCTTCCAATGTGTTATACCAGGATTAGTCATAAACTAACTGAGAGAGCTGACTACAAAAGCTATGTCTGGCCTAGAACAGATCATGGCGTACATAAGAGATTCTATAATAGAATATTAAGGATACTCACGTATCTGCTGCTTCTCATGAATTATTTGGGGACACTGGTCCTTTGACAATTTGAGTCCTAATTCCATTGGTGAGAGAGCTAACTTGCAATTGATCAAATTATATCTGACTAAAATGTTGTAGATGTACCTCTGCTGTGGATTTGTATACCAAGACAGAAATGAGCTTCGCCTAGATCGGTCATGTTGAATTCGGAAGATAGCATTGTCTTCTTCTCTTTTATCAGATCGGTATTGTTGTTGAAAAGCAATGTATCATCCATGTATGATAATGATAAAAGACTGTTGCGCTGCTTTGAAGTAAACGTTTGAATTTGAAGAGCTAGGTGTATAGCCGTGATCACTGAGAAAAGTATTGATCATTTGAAACCATGATCGAGCAGATTGGAGTTTAACATGATTGTGCTTACCCTCGATAATATAACCTTCGAGTTGCACCATGTAAATGTCTTCTTTGATAACTCCATTGAGATATGATGTCTGTACATACATTTGATGTATTTCCAAATTTGCTGCAGCGGCAAATGATAGCAAAAGTCGAATAGAAGAATGCTTGACTACTGGAGTGAAGGTCTCAGTGTAATCGACATTGTATACCTGAGAAAAACCTCTAGCTACTAGTCATGTCTTTCTTCTGTTGATGCTTCCATCTGCATTGTACTTGACTTTGAAAATCCATTTGCAATCAACTACGTTTCTGCTAGCAAGTAATTTGACAATTGTCCACGTCTGGTTCTTGATAAGAAATGAATACTCTTTATCCATAGCTTTTTTCCAGAGATCTGAGTCAGGCTGACTGAGTGCCTCTTGGACAGACATCGATTCCTGAACAAGATATGCTACAGACTCATCAATATACTAGTTAGGTGGTCTGCTAGTCCTTGAAGATCTTCTGGGTAATACAAGAAGTTGATCGTTTCTATCATATTGTAGTTGCTGAACTGCAACATCATCATCTTCTGATCCACCGTTCATTTGTTGTTCGTCGAAAGTAGAAGAGCTTGGACCTTCAATGAGAATAGTCACCTGCGGAACTGGAAAGCTCAAAGCGTCAGGAGAATCTGATAGGTCGGCTACATGGGAACTGCCCTTTCCTTTGAGGTCTTGAAACTGATCTTCGAAGATGACATCCCAGCTAGTGAATATCTTCGACTCGATGGGATCGAACAACTTGAAGGTTTGATCCGAAGTAGTGTAGCTGATGAAAACACACTTGATACTCTGGAAGTCGAGCTTCTTCTTGAGATCATGAGGTATCTGCGCAAAAGCAGTACATCCAAAAACTCATAAGTTTGATAAAGAAGGTTTGGTACCTATCCAAACTTCGAATGGTATTTTGTCTGAGAGGCCTTTAGTAGAACATTTGTTTTGAATATAGGTTGCTGTTGAAACAGCTTCAACCGTCTTTTTCACTTTTTTGCGAAAAACCCGACAGTGTCGCCTGTGGCTATTTTAGTTCATTTTTGCAGAGCTACAATTTTGGTTCATTTATACAGACAGAACGTTTACGGCCAATTTCACCGCTTATCAATGACAAGGACCGGACGGATGCCAGCGGATCACTAGCCAACTGGCAATTGCAATTGACGACCTAATTTCTTAGTATAAATAGTTGTTCATATTCATACAGATTAATTCATTGAAAATCAGAATTATCAGAAGCGTTTGAATAGTTAGCTCTCTCTCTCTCTCTCTCTCTCTCTCTCTCTCTCTCTCTCTCTCTCTCTCTCTCTCTCTCTCTCTCTCTCTCTCTCTCTCTCTCTCTCTCTCTCTCTCTCTCTCTCTCTCTCTCTCTCTCTCTCGCCTGCGAGCTTGAACACTTCTGAGCATTCTAGCTCACTTCTTAGAGTTGTTTTAGAGATTGCTATTGCGCTACTGCTCATCAGCATTGCACATTAATTCAGACTTTCACTTTTAGTCGTTCAGAGATAACATAGAGTACACGGCTTCAATCCGCAACTTATTGTACTCATTTACTTCTGTTTCGTTTTGAATCAATACTATTCTTTATTGCGTTCAGTTTCGTCTCAGAATGTATGTGTTTATGTATTTTTTCATGACTAATTATTTGTCTGATAATCTTCAATGCTTAATTGTTTGACTACGTAATCACTGTAGTACTGACAATTTCAAAGTTAGTTGCTATAAGTTCAAACATGATTTCTATGACTATTGTCTTGTTTGAAATTGATAGGCATAGTCATGCATTGGAAAGATGAAGATAGTTTATTCCACCATGCACGAAAGGTTTTCTTTCTAGACACACGAATTATTTTCATTCGTTTCTTTTCGAACTAGACCTATCTTCTGCATACCACTTTTCGACATGGTATCAGAGCTGTTTCACTACTTCTTAATCTGATTCCAATATGATATCAGAGCAAAAGCTCTAATACTTCATATCTTTCACGATATCAAATTGATATCATACTCTTCAGTTCTTTTCGACCTATCAGTATCAGAGAATTGATTTCTTATTGTTGGCATTATCACATCTTAGCATCATCGATACAATCAAAAGACTAAGTTTCAGATGGATTCTCAAAGTAAAGCCGGTCTTATCACAAACAATATGAATGGATCCAATTATTATTTGTGGAAATTTAAGATGAAGACCTTGCTAATTGCCAACGAATTATGGGATGTTGTTACAGGTACAGAAGTAAAACCTAAAGATGACGACTCAAAGTGAAAATCGAAGGACAGTAAAACTTTTGTGCTTATTATCCTCAATATATCAGATACACAGATTTGACACATAGCTGAAGCTAAAACGTCAAGAGACGTTTGAGACATTTTGAACTCACTATATGACGTGAGGAACGTAACTACTAAGTTACATCTACGAAGGAAATTCTTCACATTTAAAATGTCTATTGGTGATTCTCTTCAGAGTCAAATTAGCCAGTTTAAGAATTTTTTGCAACAGATGGCCACTGTCGGATCAGTCATAGACGATCAAGACGCAATTATGACATTGCTTTCAAGCTTGCTTTCTACATGTGAGAACTGGGTGATGATCATATCGACACACTCATATTTAACTCTTACTAGAGTTATCACTATGTTGCTGCAAGAAGACAATAGAAGAAGTCGAGACACTTTGTCTACTTCCTCCTCTCAGGCTCTATTTGTCAACAAAGGCTCGAAGCGACAGAAGCAGAAAAGCTCCAAGGAGGCTGCAACAAATAACAAAACAGGAATCAGAAATAGACTCAAGTTCAAGAACAATCATCAAATCCTCAGTCGAAGAAGAAGATGTTTTGCAGGTATTGCAAGCGCAATAACCATGAGATCAAGGATTGTCAAATTCTCCAAGCGAAGACGCAGCCAAGCAACCTGATCAACAAGCAAACACGATCTCATCATCTCCCCAGGTCGAAGTGGACAAAGGCGCATTCATGGTCAAAGATCAAAGCGCATTTTTGGATGATTCATGGTTTCTAGATTCTGGAGCAACTCAACATATGACCAATCAACGTGAGATCTTTAACTCCTACACTCCTTACAGCACGAAGAAATTTGTTCATCTTGGTGACAATAGTACTCACACTATTAAAGGTGAAGGTATTGTAAGATTGCGATTCCAGCATGATCAATTCAAATTACTATCAAAGGTTTTATATGTTCCTAAACTCTCTACAAATCTATTATCAGTGAGTAGAATTACAGATTTAGGTCATAAGGTAGAATTCGAATTTGATCAATGCAGAATTATTGATAGGAGTGATAAAATCGTTGCACTCGACAAGAGGCATGGTTACTTATATAGATTGGCACACTGTTATTCTGAGTCTAGTCAAGCCTTGAAAACCTCTGTTCTAGTCAATAAAGCATTCCTATTGCATCATCGCTTAGGACATGTGAACCATGCATCTATTTTGAATATGACCAAACAATCCATGATCCTTAATCTCGACTATCCTTCTGGTAAGGTCGATCTCCCTGTCTATCATAGCTACATTTTTGGAAAGCAGGCTAGGTTTTCTTTTAGATCAAACCATATGCATGCAGCAAAAGATCTGTTAGATGTTGTTCATACAGATATATGTGGACCTGTGCAAACTCCTTCATTGCATCTACTTCATTACCTTTATTGACGAATTCTCTAGAAGAACAATTGTTTATTTCATTAAACAGAAATCAAAGGCTTTCATCAAATTCAGACAATTCAAAGAGCATGCTAAGAATCAAACTGACAAACGAATCAAAGCACTGAGGTCAGATAATGGGGGAGAATACATCTCCAACGAATTCTTAGTTGAATTGGCAAAGTGCATGTTATCACATGCGATACTTCTGAAGTCCTTCTCCTTAAATCTCATTTAGGGTTGCCCCACACTTTGCCAGAGTCATTTCCTTAACATTTGAGGCTCTTTGGAAAAAGTGAAAAATGCGACTTTGCATATTTGCACGAGATTCCTGACAGGCGAAAAATGCGAAAAAGGCGACATTGCATTTTTACACAAGATTTCTGTCAGGCGAAAAATGTGACACTGTCGTAAACTTCGTGTAATTTCGCAAACTGTGTAAAAACACTTGTAATTCTGTAGACTATGTAAACACACGAGAAAATCCGCAGAACTGGATAAACAATGGATGAAGATTAAAACCGATTAGACGATTGGTAAGAAGGAGAATAATCCAACAACTACAACTACAACATGTTGATGGATTCAGATTAAGGGGGAGTGTTGGATTATTCTACTAATAGGAGTGATTCATCCGAATAATCGATCTCAAATCTACATCCATTCATTATCCAGTTCTACATGCATTCTATAGAGTCTGCAGAAATACTCGGGAATCGCTCAACAGGTGGCTCCGACGTATCGGACAACCTCCGACATATCGGATGACTTCGACGAAATTCGAAGGAGCCTAACATGTCGAAGGATGACAATTACTGTTCCGCATGATATGAAGCTAAATACTTGCCCTAACTACTTTGCAAGTAAATTTTCGGGAAGTCCTAACTGGATGGATGACAACACATTACGGCTAACTGCCAATTGTGATCTATGACCTGATTAGTTGTCCTACCGGATATGTTTAACTTGCTTTAGTATAAAAGATTGATCGTCAAAAATCCCTCCCAATTGGAGGTTCTATTAATAAAGTCGAGGTTGTATCCACTTCCTAGGGTTCATTCTAGATAATAATAAAAAATATTACATCTAATAGCAATTTTTGCAATTTTTCTTTCTTTTTGTAAAAACTTCAAGCTTTTGTTAGATATTTTTTTATTTTTTGGTTTTGGGTTGTTTAATCAAAGACAACCAAGAAATATCATCACTCTAAACTGATTCCAATTCACTAAATGAAGTAGACTGCCTACAATACAAAGTTAATACAAGCATGCGAAACCCATGATGCCTAAATGCAAACTAACCACAAAACACATGAAAAAATGAGAAAAAAGACTGACCAGCTAGAGGCAAGATGATTCACTTCCTAGTTGTACTTGGCTAGGGCTTTAACACCCATAGCTCGAGTAGGTTGCCTGTCATGCATGGTTTTGTTCCCAAGAGAGCGATACCTCATCTTAAACCTATTAGCATGTGTGTGGTAAGAAACAGAAGAGAGAGAGAGAGAGAGAGAGAGAGAGAGAGAGAGAGAGAGAGAGAGAGAGAGAGAGAGAGAGAGAGAGAGAGAGAGAGAGAGAGCGAGAAGAATGTCACCCCCATAAGACAAAATGGGATTTGAACATTTTCATTGGTCCATGTTTGCCCTAGAACTTCCTTGAAGGGCATTTGAAAAGCATTTGACGTGAGTTTGAAAATCTAGAGAGAGAACACGTGCGTTTTTGGAAGCTTCTTGAGAGAGAACATATGTTTTTTGAAACTTCTGGAAAGAAGTTTCTAGAGAGAGAGATATAAAATCGCAAGGTAGAGAGGAACGAGAGAGAGAGAGAGAGAGAGAGAGAGAGAGAGAGAGAGAGAGAGAGAGAGAGAGAGAGAGAGAGAGAGAGAGAGAGAGAGAGAGAGAGAGAGAGAGAGAGAGAGAGAGAGAGAGAGAGTCTTTTCTAATACTACTTACAAAAAGTCATGAAAAGTAGAATATGGCTTTTGGATCATTCAAAATAGTAGTGTTTTGCCAAAATTTATCCTAGCTTGCTAATCAACTTTTGAAAACATGACTACCATACCCCTACCTAAGAGGTAGGGCCAAAAAAGAGTTAGAGCAATTTAATAATAAAAAAACGAAAAAGATTTAGAAATGTAAGTTCAAAATTTAATACGAACTTGATTCAACCGAAGGTTAATTATGTGTTAGCCCTAGGAAATGCGAGAAAAATAATGGAAAAGAAAAAGAGTCCGATTAATGCACTTTTACATTCATCGAGATGCAATGTGGTCATTTTTATTATTATTTTGGAACCACCTTTAGAAATAGAATTTTCATGCCTTTGTTAATAAATTGAAGGTTTTCAGCTCAAGTGGAACGTCAATGAGAGAGTGGTACATAATGCATGCAAATTATGACATAATGTGCATATGGACATTCATGTTCTATGTAGCAGCAGCGTCTCTCTCGAACCTTTTCTCGAACCTTCTGACTTAATACAACAACACCCTCGAGGAGTCTCCTCCGAGGGTGGAAGACCTTGGGACTCAGGCCTCCCACCTCCCATAGAAACTCAAATGGTTCACATTGGCAGGCCCTTGCAAAAGGAGAATTTGTGACAAGTGGATTTGGTACTTCTGGAGATTTAGGGGTCCACGAGGCCTCGATGGATAATAAGCCAGCCATCCCTTAGCCCCACCGTTGGATTTTCAGTGTTCTTTTCGCTGCTTTCTCTTCATCTTGTACAGAGAAGAGAGCTGAAGGAAGGAAGGACATGGCGATGGCTGCTCCTTCGCTCTCCATTCCGCATTCCAATCTCCATCACTATTCCTTTGCAATTTCTTCACCACCATCTCCTCCTTTCTCTTTCTCTTCCTCTTCCTCTCAAATGACCCCTCTCAGACTGCGGGAGCTGCTGGCTGTGAGGAGCTCCAAGGCCGAAGGACCCTTGAGGAGGCCCGCTGCACCCACCAAGGAGGCCGCATCCCCTCCCTCCACTATCCCTGCTCCGCTTCCCCCCTCCGCTCCTCCTTCTCCTCCTCCGTCCGTTAGCTCTTCTGCAGCCCCTAGTATCTCAGGGGTTACAATTGAGTATCAAAGGCAGAGAGCAAAGGAATTGCAGGAGTATTTTCTGGACAGGAAGTATGAGGAGCAGGCAAAGCGTGGTCGGATCTTTGGTTGGGTACCCAAGAACGAAATTAGCAATGGGAGGTACATGCTAGGTCACTGTTAGGGTTAGTGTACTAGTTTTGTACCTAGCAGTTTACCTTAGGAAGTAACTACTACTATAAACAGTCCAATCGTTTACTTATCAGCTTTCTCTGTGATGTACATCATCATATACTCGAAGCTTTTTGTGTTAGTTTATTAGTTACTGGACCTGTCAATTTACCCAAATTACTATGAATAGTTAGACTTTAGATTCATCAGCTACGTGTGTGGTCTACAGCATCATATGCTCTCAATTTTTTGTGTTATGTAGATATGATTCCCATGAGACTGTTCTGTTGCCTTCCAGTTTCTGTCATAGTTTTGTTCAACATGAAAGTTATTATATGGTGCCAGGGTCTTCCCTTTTTAGCATTGTTCATATGAATTTTTGCCCCTCATGTTCCGCTACAAGAATTGGGTGCAAAGGTTGATAACCATTGAGTTGGACTAAAAAACGACTTAGGTTTTTGAGGCCCCTATGTGCTTATTGATGGCATGAAATGAGATTCTTTTCAAAAAAGTTTGACATGTTCCGTGTAACCGCTTCGATTAGGTATGCTTTCTTGCACGTTCACAATCAATCAAGCCCCCCCAGTCAATGATATTTTGTTGATCAATTATGTAATCATTTAGCATGCAAAAATTATTAGAAATTTATTTAATGTTACATTTTCAATGTGGGATCGTAAGTGGATGCCTGGATTAAAATTCCACATTATGGTATGTCACTCCTAGGTTTACATTCCATATGTGCACAATGCAACTCTTTCAAATCAAGGTGAGACCGATCACTGATTTTTGACTAAGTTTTGTAGGGGGTCCTCTGCATCTCCAAGATATTCCTCACTAATGAGAACCATTTGGGTTCAGCTTCGTAGAGTGGCTATTTTGTTATGTCCCCCACGATCAGCCATGTGTAGTTGGTTCACAACATCACGAGGAGTTGGACGCTCTATGATCCACCCCGCCATAGGGCTCAATCCAAGCTCACCCTCCGTCACAAAGAGCAGATTTAAAGGCTTTACAAAATTCACGTCAAGTCTTAGCTATGTCGGCCTTACCCCTCAAATCGTGGCACCATGAGAAGGCTTTCCCGCTCAAATACATGGGCGGCCATCATGATCATATTGTTGTTTGTTGAATTGCACATGGAAAATGAGCACTCTATCAATCCAACCATGACATTAGGGCCTGATCCTTCTTGTCACCTGAAAACACTTCCGGCATAAGTAAAAGGTGAGGCAAGATTTGCTTGGCTTGAGCAAGCTCTTTCAGTTCTTTTCACTCATGGTCATGCCTCTTCCACATATCAATGAGTTGCTATGGAAGCTTGTTGATATCACCAATCAATTGGTTGGTATCAATAGTCATAGTGGTCCCCATGGAGGAGTCTGTTGCTATGGCTTTTGATGTACATCCTTGGTAAGATCCATCACTCAAGACTAACGAGGAATAGGCTGAAAAACCAATGGCACAAAGAGGGAAATAAGAGTTTTCCTCCCACACCAAAAGCATTCAATCCACTGAAGTTCTCTTGGCAATTACGGATCTAAAATTTGTAAAAGCTAATGCCAAACTCTATGCCAGAAAAGTTTTCTGATACCAAGTTATAGGCAAAACATCACATAGAGCCGGAAATAGACGTAGTGCTGCAAATAGAGAGATCAATTATCAGAATATGTATAAGAATCATGATCATAACAACCTAATTGTCGACAAATCATAATGGAATATGGGCTAACTGAATGCTAAGCTAAGGTAGAACATATCTGAAGCAAACAATCTGTCAAATGAGGAAATCTTAGTCCTCTTTATATTATGCTAGGAGGGTGGGTTAGTTAGGGTTAAGATCTAATAAGATTGACCAAAGTTATCCAAATGCCAAGTCACCACTTACAAAAGCAAGGGAGATCATTGTACTGCCTATCGGGCTCTAAGGTTCTATTGACAAATGGTGATAATGGGATTGCCAGATACCTGATACGGGTGTAGTGGCTTAAATGCCATTCAACTCAGTTGAAGAAAGGAGGACTAATGGCTTATGTACTGTCCATTGGGCTCCAAACTCAAAGGTGCATCAATAATTGGAATTTGTCATTGTTTGTGTCAATGTGTAAATGTTGTTATGTAGGATGTGAGAGCAGCAAATTTTGACAGTCAAGATTCCTTTTTTAACTTTTCCTGCTTATCATTGCTTTCCAGACACTATGAGCAGGCAACAGCATGATTTACTTGACCAATGTGACAAATCTTCTTATGCTTCCATCTATCAATTGGGTGCTGGCTTTACAGTTTGCCATGAAGACCACAATCTATTACAATGGTTTTTTGCAACTTTTCCATAATCTACTTGAATTGTTTACAAAGATTATTATGGCTTCAAGAGACTCTTATAACAACTTGGTGCTTGCAGGTGGGCTATGTTTGGCTTTTCTGTGGGGTTGCTAACCGAATATGCAACTGGTTCAGACTTTGTTGAACAGTTAAAGATAATAGTTTCAAACTTGGGGATTGCGGACATTGACTAATACTGAAGGATGAAAGCCTTGTAAGCGTTGATGAAACTGCAAAGAGTTTGCCTGAAAGGCTTGTTGTAAACATTGAAGGTTTAAGAAGGCTGTACATTCAAATCTTGTGAACATCTTCATTCAAAGGTAAGGCTTCTCGACAATCTAAAGGAGTACTTGGGAGTCACATGACGTTAAGGCTGGTATCACAAAATATGGCCTTGCCTCCATTAGTTTATTGTATAGGGTTTATTCTTTCAGTTTAGAGCGAATATCAATATGTTGCTCAAGGTTGGGGAACATGGGAGCTGTGGATGCTTATGTCACATTTTGTACTCTTTTAACAATGATATCAAGAATTTCCCTTGGATTTGACTCCACAAAAAGTGAGGGGAACTATGTGTCAACTTCAAGTCTTTTCATTTTCTTGCTGCACGTGTTCATGCAGTGTGTGGAGTTGGACCAGTCCTGGCAGTAGGTATAAATCATGAAATCTTCTTTGTTGCATTACCTCAAATGTTGTACCAGAAGTTTAAATCATTGATGTGAAATTGTTTGTAGTTCTGGTTAGCAATAATTTGTTGTTGTTACGGAACTTCTAACGCAATTGACATGAGAGTTTTAACTCCATTTATCCATTCAAATTATGGTTTCTAAAAATAAAAGGAAGCAGTTAATTGGTTAGGTGTGGATTGATATGTTCATGGGTCAGCTCAGGAGTAGCTTCTTAAGATTGAACTTATGTCAGGGTTTGAATCGACACGTGCAACATTGACGAATTTTCATTGAAGATTCTGCTTGGAAAGCTATCTTGTTGAAGCAAGGAAACCGTATCATCTTACTTTTAACATTGAACATTTAACTTATGATGTAAGAATGGAAGGTTAGAGAACTATTTTTTGTTGCACACTATAAACTTGTCATACAGAAATTGATCACAATGACTTGCACTTGCTCTCTAAGGACTCCTTTACCCCCTAAGAGTTTGTTTATCACAAGTAGTTGTTTCAAATCAGAAATTTCCACATTCAAGTGTATTGTTTTTTTTCAACCAGTGGTCTTGGTTGATAACTTTTTTCTTGAAGCCAAATATAATCTTTGGTTTCAAGTTTGTAAAACCAACTCAACAAAAATCTCAATATCCGACAAATTTTGGTAGTTTTCTACCAAGTATTATCTATACAGCTTATTCTTTGATGATAACCAGTTCTCTAGAGAGAATAAACCTGCCAAGTGCAAACATTGATACATGTGTTGATCCCAACTAACCCTAACTGGATTTATGTTATGTCCACACAACAATGGTTATGACTTCCTATTCTCTCTTTGAGATCGTGAAGTTGACTCTAGTACATACATTAATATTTATTAAGTGCATTTTATTTTAAAAAAAATGATTCAACCCTTGGCCTCAACATCAATAGGACAACAAGGTTTTACACCTTGCTTTGCAAAAGAAAGACTATTCAAGTGCTCAATAAATTGAAAGCTAAAGTATTATGGCGTCAAATTATGTTACTTTTTTGGTCCTCCAATAAGTAGTGAGTTGGTCAACATTTTCTTTTCTTCTCCGTGAGGTCAGAAGTTCCAATCCACCACAAAAATGAGGATATACAAGAGAGTAAAAATTATGGTACTTTTTTGTTGAGACCTTTTACATAAGATGGTGAATATATCATGCATTTTCTTAAGTGCATCTTTAAATTTTGAGTTGGACATTCATATGCATCATCAAGGCCATGATGATTTATCATGATAACGTAGTTGCTTAAATAATGTTCTCAATGTTTTGCCTTTCAAAGGCCAAATCTTTGTGTGTGCACTAATTAGCAATGTGCAACAACCAAGAATGTGCACGACCAAGGAGACAAGTGCAAGAACTTAAAGCATTGATGGAAACTTTTCATTAACGAAGAAAATAGTTCTAAGCAAGACAATGCTATATAGCATAAGGATATATTTGATATTATGCAGTATAGGCATAGAGTTCACGTAACTACGAAAGAGAAGTGTAGTTATGCGAAGCATTAGATTGGACAAAAAAAATCAGAATAATGAATGGATTGGGCCTAAAGTGGACATGAACAATTTTTTGTGTGTCGAGGTCTCCACCCAAATTGAATTGGAGTACTCCACTATTTTCTCCATTCCAACCTTTCTGTCACAATTGGCTTTGATCTCAAGAGTGCCTTGAGCATTGTATTTTAAACTAATATAACTTCAAAACTCTAAAATAAGTTTTGGCCTCTTATTGACAATTTACCAAAATATGACTAAACTAGACTAAACTAGTTAAAATCTCTCACAAAATATAGGCGAGAAATTGGACGAGAAATCAAATTATTACTCATCGGTAGATCCGGTACTGTACTAGGTACTGTACGGACGTCAAGTAATAATAAGAACTAGGAGACAAAAAAATTCAAGTTGGCGAAAAATTGAAAAATACGAGGAAATCAAAATTTGAAATGACAAGAAAAGTAGATTTACTCGCCGATTTTCAGGATCGTAGATCTAAAGGTTTTTCATGCACTCTAAAAACAGAGAGTAAATTGGTGGCGAGAAAATGAAGATAATCAAACTAGCGAGTAATTGGATTGGGCGAGTCCTTGGCTCTAAATCTTCTCCTCAAGAGGTTGATCTTCTGAAGGGAGGTGAACAATGTTCGATCTGATTACGTAGCAAAACATTAAGCATCAAAACATCAGACAAATAATTTGTTGCGAACAGTCGCGAACAACTAGACAAATTATTAGTCGCGAATTAGACGTGAATGCTAGACTAATAATTAGTCGAGAAAAGCAAACAGCCAAACTAAGCGATTAGAAAGCCAAACGAAACGTAGAAAAGCATTGCAGTATTGACACAAATCTGAATGCAGAACAAACAGAACTGTAATCAGATTAAGTATAACGAAATATACAGGTCAATAATGCAGGTGAGCACAAAACATTAGCAGACGTAACCGTGTGCTCACAAAGCTAATCACACAATCTGTGAAGGTGATGAACCTATTACTGACAATACATCTGGAAGAAAGAATTAATGCGCAAAGACATCTACAATGTCTGTCTCTGATTACAAGTGATGTTTCATTCTATCTTCTCTCTTCTTATTTGAATACAGAGATGGTATTCAATATACACATAAGCTTTACAGGTGTGTAGATGAAGAAGGTACAAAAGTGGTTGTGTTGTCTGTGAGAGATTGTGGGTGGCTGTTGTTGTTGTCAAATCTGATTGCACAGTACATGGAACGAGCATGAGGAGACCGCGACATCGGGCTTCTCTGGTGAAAATACAAAAAACGCGACACTCCGTCAAAATGACTTAGAAAATAATTTACAGGGTACCCTCGCGTTTTCATAAGGGCACCTTTGGCTTTTTTAGGGCACATTCAACATTTGTAGGACAATGTCGTTTTTTTTTTTTGCCTTACTCGCCTTTTTTGTCTGTTCAAATTTGCTTGTATTTATGCAGACTATCACTTTTCTGGAAGTGTTGCGAACACTTGGTTGCTCAGGGTGGCCCAAAGGTGAAGAAGTGACAATGTTGTATTTTTTTGCCCATGGGAATTCCCAAGTAAAAATATCAACAGTCGCGTTTTTCGCCTGTTACATTTTACATGTAAATATGCAGACTGTGCGACAACACAAGTAAAAACATAGTAGCATGAATGGAGGCATATTAACATAGGATTTATGAGAGTAGAAGAGATAAATCCAACACCCCCCCTTAATCTGGATCCGTGAATGCCTTGATCTTCAGACTAAGCAATGCACAAAACTTGTTGTGTGCATTAACACTTAATGCCTTTGTAAAAATATCTGCAACCATGTCCTGCGTTCTACAGTATGTTAAGCTTATCTCCTTGTTGAGAACCTTGCCCCTAATTATGTGATATTGGATTTCAATGTGCTTACTCCTAGAATGAAATCTAGGGTTGGCGGATAAGGCAATAGCACTCTGATTATCATAGAATATGATTGTAGGGCTGTATCGATACAAACTAATGTCTGACAGTAAATTTCTTAACCAAAATGCTTCTTTAATAGATTGAGAAGCAGCAATGTATTCTACTTCTGTAGAAGAAAGAGCGATAGAGGTTTGCTTACGACTGTTCCATGAATTAGGACCGTCGTTGAAGAAGAATGTAAATCCAGATGTGGACTTACGATTGTCTACATCTCCTCCCCAACTTGCATTAGAGTATCCACTGAGTTGATGAAGATTGTCGTTGCTGACTTCTCCATAGTAGCTGCACTGGTCCATAGTAGCTCGAATATACCTCATGACTCTTATGAGAGCCTTCTAATGGGTAATGCCAGGATTAGCCATATATTGGCTGAGTGAGCTTACTACAAAAGAGATGTCAAGACCATTGCATACATGAGAGATCCAAGTATCGATCGATAAGGATACTCTCTCATCTGCTCCTCTTCTTGCTTGGTTTGGGGACATTGGTCCTTTGACAAACGCAGGCCTCGTCCATTGGTGAGTGAGCTAACTTATAGTTCATCAGATTATATCTGTCAAGAACATTGTGAAGATACCTTTGCTGAGTGATATAAATTAGTCGTCTCGCTCTGTCTTTGCAGATTTGAATGCCCAGACAAAAGTGAGCCTCACCCAGGTCAGTCATGTCGAACTCAGAAAACAACATTTGTTTAGAATCCTTAACCAAATTGGTATTGTTGCTGAATAGCAACATATCATCCACATATAAGATGATGATAATGAAGGATTGCTGCACCGACTTGGAATAGACGTTGCAATCAGCAGTGCTTGGTTGGAAACCTTGTTCGATGAGAAATGTGTTAATCCTCTGAAACCAAGCTCTGGTTAATTGTTTCAAGCCGTACTCTTGGGTCTGCATGTCTCTTGATACAAGAACCGACAACAGTCTAAGAGGCGCTTAGCCTACCAGACTCTGATCTCTAGAGAAAAGCCATGGACAGAGAGTATTCCTCTCTAATCAAGAACTAGACATGGTTATTGGTCGAAGCTTCTATTGGCTACAATATCATTGATTGCAAATGGATGTTTAAGATCAAGTACATTGCCAATGGAGAAATTGATCGAAGGAAGGCAAGATTGGTAGCACGAGGATTCACTCAGATCCCCAATGTTGACTACAGTGAGACTTTCAGTCCAGTAGTCAAGCATTCACAGATCCGAGCCCTCCTATCATATGTTGCAACTGCCGACTTTGAGGTGCATCAACTTGATGTACAAACAGCTTATCTAAATGTAGTTATACAATAAAACATCTACATGATCCAGCCCGAAGGATACATTCTTGAAGGTATGAAGAATTTTGTCTATAAACTTCATAAGACGTGGTCTTTGTGCACACTCGGCTTGATCTTGTGGGAGGAATTGATTGATGAACCACTCCTAGGACTTGTTGTTGGGTAGCAGCAACCTCTTCGTCTGACTTGCTGTCAAATAGTGGATCGACGATTGACACGCTTGAGCCTGAAGCTCAGATTGTCGTGTCAATGACAAGTAATAGAAGTTCTCCTGGAACAATTTTTTTGCCTTTGATGTCAATGAACTGATCCTCGATAAAGACTGTATCCCGGCTGTACAAGATTTGCTGGGTATCAAGATTATACAGCTTGTATGTGTTATCAGATAAAGTCTACCCAATCAGGATGGTCTTGAGACCTTGGAAGTCGAATTTCTTCCTTGTGTCTTTCGAGATCTGCGCGTAGGCGACGCATCCGAACACTCGTAGGTTCTTCACATAAGGCTTAGAGCTTGTCCACACCTCATGGGGTGTTTTGCCTGAGAGGTCCTTGGTTGTACATCTGTTCTGGACGTAAGTTGCAGTGGAGACAACTTTGGCCCAGAAGCTCTTGGACAATGATGCATGCGCTAGCATACATTTAGCTGATTCAACCAAAGTACAGTTCTTCCTCTTGGCTAAGCCATTTGACTGAGGACTGTAAGGAGTGATGAATTGTTGTTCAATGCCTTGGCTCTGGCAGTACTCCTTAGATTCAGTAGAGATATACTCTCTACCATTGTCAGACCTCTGGGCCTTGATACGCTCCTTGAAGATTCTGAAGCAATTGAAAGCTTCTAATTTCTTCTTGATAAAGTACACCATAGTCCTTCTAGAAAAGTCATCAATAAAAGTTGTAAAATAAAGTTGCATCCTTCAGAGAAGGATTCTTCATTGGGCCACAAATGTCTGAATGCACAACATCTAACAATCCTCTAGCAGTATGTTGATGACTTGATCTAAATGGTTTCCTAGTTTTTTTACCAACTAAATTGTCTTGACAGACATGTAACTCAACTTTATTACTAGGATAGTCTAGATCAAGAACAATAGAATATTTAGACATTTGTTGTACAACAGCATGATTCAAGTGACCAAGTCTATAATGCCAAAGTAAACTTTTATTTACTTGAATAGAAGTACCGAGCACCTTACTAGAGGCAGAAAAGCAATGACTTAATCTATACAATTATCCATTTCTCTTTCCGAGTGCTAGGATCTTGCATGTCCTATCAACTTCTTTGCATTGACCACATTTGAATTCTACTTTATGTCCTAGATCTGTGATTCTATTTACAGAGAGCAGATTCGTAGATAAATTGTGTACATATTGGACTTTAGAAAATAGCTTAGATTGATCATTTGCAAAGCTCAATCTAACAATACCTTTACATTCAATAGGTTGTGTGCTATTATTGCCAAAGTGAATGTATTTTTTGGTACTGTAGGGTGTATAGGACTCAAAATAGCCAATGAGACTGGAGTCATATGTTGAGTGGCCCCGGAATTCAAGAACCAAGAGCTGTCGTTGGATGCTCCTTGATGGCTGGTCATGAAAGCATCATGATCCACTAATTGAATGGGTTGTGGGACTTATATAGTTGCATTGGCCACTTGATTCGACTATCCCTTGATGTTGTTCTTTGCTTGTAGTATCTGACAATCTTGAATCTCGTGGTTGTTTTTCTTGCAGTATCTGCAAAACAACTTCTTCTTTGTCTACGGATTCGATATTCTTTGTGTTGTGCTGGTTTATGGTCTTGCTTTGATTGCTTCGGGCCTTTCTTCTTCTTCTGCTTAGTCATGCTCTTGTTGGTGTACAAAGCGTGAGAATCATTTGAGGAACTAGAGGCTTCGTTCCTCCGCATGTCTTCATGCAACAACATTGCAATGACTCTTGAAAGAGTCAACTCTGGATGCGTCGTGATGATCATCACCCAGCTGTCCTATGAGCTTGGCAAGCTTCTAAGCAATTGCATTACTGTCTTGATCGTCAATGACAGATCCGACAACGGCCATTTGCTTCAGCAGGTTTTTGAATTGGTTGATGTGATTCTGCAGGGCCATCTTGAAGGAGTAAAATTTCTTCCTGAGATGTAGCTTGGAAGCTGTATATCTCGCACTTCATAAAATGTGCTCAAGATGTCCCAGACTTCTTTGGATGTCTGGGCTTTGGACACATGGCCGATCTGAGTATCCAAAATGTTGAGGATGATCAACACAAATGCATTGCCATCCTTCAGCTTCCATCTGGAGATTGATGCGTAGTCAGCTTCGGGTTTCCCCTCTGCACCTGTAACAACGTCATACAATTCCTTAGCCATTGGCATAGTTTTCATCTTAAATTTCCACAGATGGTAATTGGCTCCATCAAGCTTGTATATGATAGGACTGGCTTTCCCTTGGGAATCCATGTGGAAGATTAGTCTAGGTGATAGGAATAACTATTAGTGACTTAAGTATGAGAATTTGGTGCTAAATTACAAAACAAGAAGACAATTACTCTATCGGCTAGTAGAGTCTTGTTTCTGTGGAGGCTTATCAGGCTATTGAAATAGCTCTGATACCATGTTGGAAAGAGGGGTGAAAGAGAGATAGCTAAAAAAAAAACGAACATGAAAAGAAAGCAAACTCAAAAAGGAAACGAACTCGAATGGAAAATGTTCATGCATAAGTTATCTCCCTCTTTCCTTATGCATGACTATGCCTATCAATCTCAAACAGAACATTAGTAATAGAAATCACGTTTGATCTAATTACATAGCCAAACATTAAGCATCAAAACATCAGACAAATAATCTGTCGCGAATAGCTAGACAAATTATTAGTCGCGAATTAGGCACAAAGAGCTAGACTAATAATCAGTCGTGAAAAGCAGACAGCCAGACTAAGCGACTAGAAAGCCAGACAGAATGTAGAAAAGCATTGCAATATTGATACAAATATGAACGCAGAACAAATAGAGCTGTAATCAAATTAGTATAACGAAATATACATGTCCATAATGTAGGTGAGCACGAAACAATAGCAGACGTCACCACGTGCTTCACAAAGCTAATCACACAATCTGTGAATGTGAGGAACCTATTCCTGACAATACATCTGGAAGAAAGAATTAATGCGCAAAGGCATCTACAATATCTGTCTCTAATTACAAGTGATGTGTCATTCTATCTTCTCTCTTCTTTTTTGAATACAAAGATGGTATTCAATATATATACATAAGCTTTATAGGTGTGCAGATGAAGAAGGTACAAAAGTGGTTGTGCTGTCTGTGGGAGATCATGGGTGGCTACTGTTGTTGTCAAATCTGATTGCCTAGTGCATGGAATGAGCATGAGGAGACCACGACGTTGGGCTTCTCTGGTGAAAATACAAAAAATGTAACACTCCGTCAAAATGCCTTAGAAAATAATTTACTAAATACCTTCACCTTTCCATAAGGGCACCTTTGGCTTTTGTAGGGCACCTTCGGCATTTGTAGGGCAGTGTTGCTATTTTTTTGCCTTACTCGCCTTTTTTGTTTGTTCAAATTTGCTTGTATTTATGCAGACTATCGCTTTTCTGGAAGTTTCGCCAACACTTGGTTGCTCAAGGTGGCCCGAAGGTGAAGAAGCGACAGTGTTGTGTTTTTCACTTGTGGGAATTCCTGAGTAAAAATGCAGACAGTCGCATTTTTTGCCTGTCTTATTTTACATGTAAATATGCATATTGTGCAACAACACAAGTAAAAATACAGTAGCATGAATGGAGGTAGATTAACATAGGATTTAGGAGAGTAGAGAAAATAAATCCAACACTTAGCTCTTATCCCTTAGCCCTTAACCCTTGTCCATTGGCCCTTGGCTATTAGCCCTTTGCTCTTAACCCTTGGTCCTTACCCTTGCCCTTAGCCTGTTCCGAAACTGTCATGAACCTAATTCTTTTCGTGTTCGTTGTTTCGTTCTGTGTCTTTCATTTCGTGTCTTTAGGTCTTCGAGGTATGTTCGTCTCTCTCTCTCTGTCTGTCTGTCTCTCTCTCTCTCTCTCTCTCTCTCTCTCTCTCTCTCTCTCTCTCTCTCTCTCTCTCTCTCTCTCTCTCTCTCTCTCTCTCTCTCTCTCTCTCTCTCTCTCTCTCTCTCTCTCTCTCTCTCTCTCTCTCTCTCTCTCTCTCTCTCTCTCTCTCTCTCTCTCTCTCCCCAATGCATGACTACGGCGCCTATAAAAAATTGAACAAAGAAGCAGTGATGGAAATCATGTTCAATATTTAGCAACTAACTTTTGCTGATACTAAGTGATTACATAGCCAAACATAAAGTATTGAATTCTTAAACAATTTTTATCAGTTACAAAAGCAATATAGTGATGCATGCATTCTGACACATATTGAACGCAATAGGAAGATAGTATTGATTCAGAAAACAACATCAGATGCCAATGAGCGCAAAACAATAGTGGATAGAAACCACGCATCCTAAGCTGTCTCTGAGTAACTGAGAATAACTCTGATAATAGGCAGCTATGCTGATAAGCAGTAGCGCACTAGCAACTCTAAAATAAATCTCTAAAAGACTGAGCTATTATGCTCAAGAGAGTTCAAGCTTAAAAGCTTGATAGAGAGCTAGCAATAATACTTTCTGATTGTGAACGATCTGCTTGATGAGAGTGCAAGAAGCGTCGTGTAATAACACTTAACTCCTTCACAATTCACAATAACATTTCAGATTATTGATTCAATTCGAATACAATGAGATGTATGAACAACTGATTCATACTAAGTAGGAAGGTCTTCAAATGCGACTGCCAGTTGGCTGGAGTCTGCTGGCATTCATCCGGTTCCTTCTCAGTATTGATTGCTGATAAGCGGTGAAAATTGGCCGTAAACATTCTGTCTGCATAAATGAGCTAGAACTGTCACTCTGCATAAATGAATGTAAATTGCCACAGGTGACACTGTCGCAAAAAGGCAATAATGTCGGCTTTTTGCAAAAAAGACGACAATATCCTAAAATCTAATGTTTTTAATATTGGGGTAGTCCCACACTTTGCCAGAGTCATTTTCTTAACATTTGAGGCACTTTGAAAAAATATGACTCTGCATATTTACTCGTAAATTCTGACAAGCAAAGAATACGAAAAAGATGACACTGCATTTTTGCATGTAATTCCTGACATGCGAAAGTGTCACAAAAAGACAAAAAAGACGACACTGTAATTTTACTCGTAATTCATGACAGGTGGCACTGTCAAGTTTGTAGAGAGTGAAAATACGACACTATTGTCAAACTCCGTGTATTTCAAGAGACTATGTAAAAACACTTGTAATTTTACAAACTGTATAAAAACACGAGAGAATCTGCAAAACTGGATAAACAATGGATGAGGATTAAAATCAATTAGTCGATTAGTAGGAAGGAAAATAATCCAACACTCTCCCTTAATCTGAATCCTTGAATGCCTTGATCTTCAAACATAGTTCAACACAAAATCTTTTGTGTGCTTCCAAGCTTAATGCTTTGGTAAAAATATCTGCTGTCATATCTTGTGATCTATAATACTACGAGTCTACCTTTGCTTCTGATGAAGTGATACTTAATCTCAATGTGCTTACTCCTGGAATAAAACCTAGGGTTGGTTGATAAAGCAATGGCACTTTGATTATCACAAAATAATGTCGTCGGAGTGTATTGATTCAAACCGATATCTAAGAGTAAGTTCCTCAACCAAATTGTTTCCTTTGTAGTTTGAGAGGCTACGATATACTCTGATTCAATGGAAGATAGAGCTATCGAAGATTGCTTGCAACTATTCCAAGAAATAGGACCGTTGTTGCAGAAGAATGTAAATCCGGAGGTGGATTTACGAGTGTCTACATCTCTTGCCAAACTTGCATCTATGTAACCACTGAGTAGATTGAGTTTGTCATTGTCGACTACTCCATAACAAATGAAAAAGTCCATAGTAATTTGAAGATATCTCATGACTCTGATAAGAACTTCCAATGTGCTATATCAGGGTTAGTCATAAACTGATTGAGAGAATTGACTGCAAAAGCTATATCTGGCTTGGTACAGATCATGGTGTATATAAGAGATCCTATAATAGAATGGTAAGAATACTCACGCATCTGTTTGACAATTTGAGACCTGGTTCCATTGGCGAGAGAGCTAACTTGCAATTAATCAGATTATATCCGACTAGCATGATGTACCTCTATTGAGTAACGTAGATCAACTTTTGTTTTTTTATCTCTGCTGATTTGAATACCAAGACAGAGATGAGCTTCGCCCAGATCGGTCATGTCAAATTCGGAAGATAGCATTGTCTTGGCCTCTTTTATTAGATCAAAACTGTTGCCGAAAGACAATGTATCATCCACATATAAAGTGATAATGATAAAAGACTGTTGCACTGGTTTGAAGTAAAAGTTTGAATCTGAAGAGCTAGGTGTGTAGCCGTGATCAATAAGGAAGTATTGATCCTTTGAAATCATGCTCGAGCAGATTGCTTCAAGCCATAAAGTGTCTTATGGAGTTTACACACATAATTGTGTTTACCCTCGATAATATAACCTTCGGGTTGCACCATGTAAATGTCTTCTTCGATAACTCCATTAAGATATGTTGTCTGTACATCTATTTGATGTATTTCCAAATCTGCTACAGCGGCAAATGATAGCAAAAGTCGAATAGAAGAATGTTTGACTACTGGACTGAAAGTCTCAGTATAATTGACATTGTGAACCTAAGAAAAACCCCTGACAAAAAGTCGTGTCTTTCTCCTATTGATGCTTCCATCTGCATTGTACTTGACTTTGAAAATCCATATACAATCAACTACGTTTCTGTTAGCAAGTAATTCGACAATTGTCCATGTTTGGTTCTTGATAAGAGATGAATACTCTTTATCCATAACTTCTTTCCAAAGATCTGAATCAGGCTGACTGAGTGCCTCTTGGACAGATGTTGGTTCTTGAACAAGGTAGGCTACAGACTCGTCGATATACCTGTGAGGTGGTCTGCTAGTTCTTGATGATCTTTTTAGAAATTGAGGCAGTTGACCATTTTCATCATACTATAGTGAACTGCAACATCGTCATCTTCTGATTCGTCATTGATTTGTTGTTCATCAAAAGTAGATGAGCTTAGACCTTCAATGAGAATAGTCGACTGAGGAACTGGGAAGTTCAATATGTCTGGAGAGTCTGATAGGTCGGCTGGATGGGCTGTGCCTTTTCCCTTGAGGTCTTGAAATTGATCTTCGATGAAGATGACATCCCGGCTAGTGAATATCTTTGACTCAATGGGATCGAATAATTTGTAGGCTAAATATGAAGTAGTATAGCTGATAAAAATACATTTGATACTTTGGAAGTCGAGCTTCTTCCTGAAATCATGAGGAATCTGCGCATAAGCGGTACATCCAAAAACTTGTAAGTTTGATAAAGAAGGTTTGGTACCTGTCCAAACTTTGAATGGTGTTTTGTTTGAGAGACCTTTAGTAGGACATCTCTTCTGAATATAGGTTGCTATTTAAATAGCTTCAACCCAGAAGGACTTCGGAAGTGTCGCATGTGATAACGTGCACTTTGTCGATTCGACTAAGGTTTTGTTCTTTCTCTTAGCAAGACCATTTGACTGAGGCGAATAGGAAGTAATGTATTGTTGCTCAATGCCATTGTTAAGGCAATACTCCTTGAATTCAGTGGAGATGTATTCTCCCCCATTATCTAACCTCAGTGCTTTGATTCTTTTGCCAGTTTGATTTTCAGCATGCTCTTTGAATTGTATGAACTTGATGAAAGTCTCTGATTTCTGTTTAATTTAATGAAGTAAACAGCTGTTCTTCTGGAGAATTCGTCAATAAAGGTAATAAAATAATTTGCATCTAGCAATGGAGGAGTTTGCACAGGTCCACAAATATCTGTATGAACAACATCTAACAGATCTTTTGTTGCATGCCTATGGCTTCCTAGCCTGCTTTCCAAAGATGCAGCTATGACAGACAGGGAGATCAACCTTACCAGAAGGATAGTCGAGATCAAGAACCATGGATCATCCATCTCCAGATCACATTGTAGAGAGTTTAGGATATTTGTGCATATCCAGATTTCTGAGAGAACCAGGTCACTTCACAGTTGATTCCTGCATATACTTGAGATATTGGTCTTAGAGTCAACCACAGAGCAATGGTGGAAAATATAGTCCAATGTGGTTCGACCAAATGTTCCAACCAAGCGCTCCACCAAATGTTCTACGTGAGTGCCACAACCAAGTGCTCTCATACAATGCTACAATCAAATCAACTTCTACTAAATCTCTTGATCAAGCTTCAACAACATCTTTCAACTATGGGATTCTAGCTTAAGAAATTTACCCAAAGACTCAACCGACGACATCAACCGACAGAACTACCAAATGAGTCCTTCATTCAATGACAATCCAGCTTGGATACTATCAAAGATCCGAACAAGTTTATACCAGTGATTATGACTTATTTGGGACCCATTCCATTGGGCAAAAGAATGAGATTCATCACATTTGAAGCCATCGAAAAGGAGATAAGCTACGAGAAGTCTCTTGACAAAAAGAAAGCTGAAAAGAACAAGCAGGAGACTCTCGATTACACAAGGCTATCTGTTGCAACTTGAAGTTTTGCCAAGACACATGAGGATATCAACAAATAAGGTCTTGGTTTTACACAGGCAAATGCTGATCCATGCCTTTCCAAGAATCAAGCGTCAAAGCTTAGGCATTGCAGTGGGACCTGCAACACTATAGGGAGAGGATAATGTTAGCTGATGCCATGCCCCTGACATGTCGATGCAGTGCCTCATCACCCAAAAAGGGCTTCTAGTAGAGATGAAGTTAAGAGCCGAGTCTGAGAGCACGAGAATTATTAGTGCTAGGTTAAAATGTACAATTGTGAGCCCCATGGTAATTCCTGAAAGATGGATAGCCATGTGGGAGCTAGCAATTTAGACTATCTCAACTTGAGTTATGTTTTTAATAAAGAGGCCTCCTATTATCAAGTAAGAGGTAGAACTCAAATAATTATGGATTGGGTTTCACTCATTTGCAAGAGGTGGACTCCAAAATAAGATACAATTGAGTTCTATAGCTCGTGGATATAGATAGAGGCCTCCACCACGAGTTTCATAGTATGTATTATGTACTGAAATGTTGTTGCTCCTTGAATTGAAGATTCTACTACTTGCATTTCTTTCCATGATCCATCTTCATGCATATAGTTTGGGTACTAATGTATGAATGTGTTTGTTGCTGTTAATTCTCTCTTAAGGATTGGTTTATGATTAGTATCAGGTAGATGTGCAGGGCTTGGAGGCTGATCCATCATTCTACTCAATTCAGATGCTTCTTAGTTATCGGCTCTCTAAAAAGTTCTTGCTACAACTGTTGAGTGACAGTTGTAATAAGCACTCTGTAGGATTCCCATTTGTGTTAGCATCAGGTAGATGTACAGGACTTGGAAATTGATCTACTATTCCACTGATTTCCGATGTTTCCCAGTTTCTGGCTCCTTGAGGAGTTCTTCTTACAACTGTTGAGTGATAGTTGTAAGAAGCACTTTGTAGGTTTTGTGATTTCAGTTTAGATGTTGTGTTGTTGATTCTGGGATTTCAGTAGGAGTAGGCTTAGTTTAATTCCTTGATGTTTATGTAGATTAGATTAATAATAATCTGCAGTCTGTAAACAATCAAGAAGCAATCTGAAACAGAACTGTAGAAAGTAGAAAATCGAGTTCTGATGGATCTCTATCCAAGATGAGCTACCACTGTCAATTAAGGATCAAAATCAGATCGTAATTGTGTCTCTGACAAGCGAGACACACTATTAATATACTGCAAAACAAAACCCGTGACTGATCTGTAGCTAAATCGATTTGAAGTCACGTGGATCCCTGGCCATGCTGAAGCTCTGTCAAACGGAGAGTAAGCACTACTTTGAGTGGTAGATTCAGCGCTAGTATTGGTCCATTGAGAAGAAGGTTCTATGTGAATCGGAATCTGCAAACGTTGGCTAGAGAACCAGTAAACATCAGCTAGAAGATGCCTACACTAAAATTTGAACTAGTCAATTAGTGAACAGAGAGCCAATAGATACTTGCGCTAATATTGGCGACGATTGCCATTGGTAGTCTTCTTATATTTTGATCCATCGAACTCGTTTTTTTACAAACCCATCTTCCAGTTTTTGCTCGTTAATGATTGCTTGCTTCTTGTTCTGCATTCCTCATTTCCCCAAGCACGCATTCCTCTTAGATCGTGATTTATTCAGAACGTCTCTATTGATCAGTCAGATCTATGCGAACTTACTCCAAACATTCCGGGCATCCACCGTTGCACCGCTATCTCACGTTTATGGGCACCGCCAATCAAAATTCAAGTTTCTCAATTTTTGCATCTGCTGTTTTCTTTGATTTTTTGATTTCTTTGAGTTTTTATTGATATTTCGATTTTCAAGTTTTTTCGATTTTTATCAATTTTTTGTCCGTTGTGCATCTGCCAACTATCAAAAATCACAAAAAAAGTTCCGGCAACTACACTCAACTAGATTTCTAATTTTTTGTATTTTTTGAGTCTCTCAGAAATTTTTCGAGTCTCTTAGAGTTTTTTCGAGTTTATCATAATTTATTGATTTTTTCAGTAGTTTTCATTTTTTTTAAAGAAAAATTGTGTCTGATGATTGCATCCAACGAATTGCACAACAAGACTTTCTTTGACGATTGCATCCGACGACCTGTTCAAAAAATCTCTCTGACGACATGTGTTCGAAATTTTCGAGTTTCTCCAAATTTTTCAATTTTTTCGAATTTTTTTGACTTTTGAACTTTTTTCTTGAATTTTTCAATTTTTTAAAGTCTAATTTTCAAGTTTCTCAATTTCTGAATTTTTCATGACTTTGAAATTTTTTTTGCGTTTCTAACAATCCAACGCTGTGTTGTCATTGGTCGCCATCTCTTCGCTTTTATGCTCCACGAACTCGTTTATGCCCATGAATCTTCCAGTTCGTTCTGTCCTCGATTGCTTGTTTCTTGTCTTGCCATGACCTTTTTTCCAAGCACGCATTCAATCGTGTCTCTAAGTTCTGATTTGCATCAAACACCACCAACAGATTTCACGAAAACCACCAACACACTGTTTCCAAATGTTTCTTTTGAAATCACTTCTCCCTTGACACGTTTCCATTGCACGAATCCATCCACCAGTGCCTCCCAAAATTCCATCCGATAGATCATTCGCATTTCAATTTGCATTCGACGCCCTTCCATCTCAGTTGCATCCGACAACCTTCATCTGCATTTACATCCGCCGCCCTCATCTGCAGTTGTATTCGACACCCATCTAAAATTGCATCCGTTGATCTCCAGATTACATCCAACGTTTTTCTTAATTTTTCGAGTTTTTTCAAGTTTGGATTTTTTCAATACCTTATGATTTTTCGATACTTTTCATTTTTCGATCTCTTCTAATTTTTTCGAGTTTTTCGAGTTTTGAAATTTTTTCGATTTTCTTATTTTTCGAAAATTTCGAGATCTTACATTCAAGGTTTTGTTTCTTTTTCAATTTTCATTTTTGGTTTTCATCTAACAGCCCTCATTGCATTCGACGCTCCTCATTCCATCCGATGACCCTCATTTTTCATTGCATGCGCCACCCTCCATCCGTCCCTTAATTCTTTCAATCTAGGTTTTCGATCCCTTTACAATTTCCTTTGATGGTTTTTTTTTTTTCAATACTTTCTCTTTTTCGATCCCTTGTAATTTTTCATACTCTTGAATTTCTCAATACTCGACTCTAATTTTTCAGAATGTTTTGAGTTGTTTCAAATTTTTCGATTTTTTTGAACTTTTTTTTTTTTTTTTTCGATTTTTCAATATCTTGCATGTCACATTTTTGCAACTTACGCCTTGATCACTTTGTATCCGATGCCCATGTAAATTTTTTTTAGTTTTTTGACGTTTTCAATTTTTTTGACTTTATCGTATTTTCCAATTCTTCGAGTTCCTTCGGATTTTTAAATTCTTTCAAGTTTTCTGACCTTTTAAATTTTTCGAGTTCTTTCGGATTTTGTGAATTTTTCGAGTTCTTTTCAAGTTTCTCGAGGTTTTTTTTAAGTTTTATGACGTTTTCTTTGAGTTTTTTTTTCGATTTTTTCGATATTTTCAATATTTTTAAAGGTTTCGATTTTTTTGATTTCTCAATATCTTGGGGTATTTTTTTATACTTGATATTTTTTAGTCCCTTGTCATTTTTTTCCATACTTAAGATCTTTCGATACTCGACATGTTTTCCAGAATTTTCTAGTATTGTATCGACTCGAATAATCCGAGATTTTTCAAAATCTACAATCAGATTTTTTTGATACTATATCGACTCGATTTTTTTGAGTTTTTTCGAGACATTGTAAATTTTTTCGATACTTTTAGATTTTTCGATCCTAAATTTTTTCGAGCCTCGGTTTTTTCGAGTTCTCTTTTTTCGAGTTCTTATTTTTTGAGTTTTATTTTTTTGAGTTTATTATTTCGAGTTCTTATTTTTTGAGTTTTATTTTTTTGAGTTTTATTTTTTTGAGTTTATTTTTCAGATTTTATTTTTGGAGTTTATTTTTTCAATTTTCATTTTTTGATTTTAATTTATTCGATCTCTAGTTTTTCGATGTATTAAATTGTCGATCCAAGATATTTTTGAGCCCTTATGTTTTCGATATTGTCTACTTTTTTTAATACCCTGTTTGTTTTCTATATCATTTAAATTTTTTGATCTCTTATCCTTTTTCAAGCCACTATCATTTTTAGACTAGTTTTGATTTGTTTTCAACCCCCTACAATTTTTTTCGACCACGTTTATTTTTTCAGACATACTTTTGCATCTGCCAGTCCCATCCAACGCCCATTTCATCTGCCAACCATTTGCACCCGCTCACAATTTGCATCCGCCAACGAATTGTACCTACAAGTACGGTACCACAAAACAGAGTGATTACAATGGAGAAAGTGTTCAGAGCATGCCAAAAGTGATTTCACCATTCCATTGGGCACGTAGTTGGGAGTTGGTGACAAAGTGCATTTCGGAAGGCGACGTTGATTTGGTAGAAAAGCAGTGGGCGGCCTAGTAAGGAAAAAATAGCAGGTCATTATTTTCAACTTTTGACATCACAGTTGGCCTCGACATATTGTTTATAGCCTACAGTTGCAGTTTTAAGCAATTTTGGGATGGTGAATATGGGAGAGTCCATTTTGAGTGAAAGTAGCAGATTGGATGGGATTTCCAACTATGCAGTGTGGAAGTTCAAGATAAATAACATAATGATAGAGAAGAAACTGTGGTATATTGTCACAGGTGATGAGAGAAGACCGCCAAACGAAGCTAGCATCAAAATATTTGATAGAAGAGCAAGAAGAGCCTTGACTTATATCAACTTGTCAGTGAAGGATCACATCATTACCCACATTTGTGATGTTGTTACACCTAGACAGGCAGGGATGTGCTAAAGGAGCAGTTCGAGACATCAATCTGTCAAGAATTATGTTTTTGAAGTCACAATTGAATAGCGCCCGCATGGAGCAAGGAGAGCACATTCAGACATACATGACCAGAATCAAGACAATGAGGGATGAACTACACTCTATTGGTGAGCTCATACGTGATGTGGAGCTGGTGCACAATGCATTGTGCGGCATTGCAGAACCCTATCAAATGTTAGTGAGCGGAATAGCATCAAGAGAAAGATTGCCAACCTTTGACAAGCTCACATGAATCTTGATGTAGGAGGAGCAATGACGAGAAATGGTAAAGGCTAGACGTCAAAATACTAACAATCAGACACTTGATAGTGGAGGTGAGTTCAAGTCTAACGACTTCAATGATCTTTGTGATCAATGTGGGATCAAAAGACAATTTACGCAAGTTCATATTCCTGCTCTCAATGGTGTAGTTGAGCGCAAGAATCGTATGATTGTGGAACGTGCCAGATCTATGCTAGCTGAGATGAAACTACCAAAAGATTTTTGGTCAGAAGCGTGCAATACGACAGTCTATCTTCAAAATAGAAGTCCTACCATTGCCATACCAAAGATAACACATGAGGAACATTTTTCTACCACACCTAGAATTGATGGACCCACTATGTTAGTAGGTATGGTTGGGTTTATCTTCTTACAACAAAAGCAAAAGCTCTTGAATGCTTTGTATCTTTCAAGTCGTTTGTGGAAAAACAATTTGATCATAAAGTCAAGATTTTTAGATCAAACAATGGAGGTGAGTTTATCTCAAATGACTTCAAAGCATTTTGTAAGCAACATGGCATTAAGAAAGACTCACATGTGCATATTCCCCTCAGAAAAATGGAGCGGCAGAGAGGAGAAATATGACATTATGTGAATGTGCTAAGTCTATGAGGTTGTGGATGCACGCTTGCCTAAAAGGTTTAGGGGAGAAGCTTTATTATGTGCCAACCACTTGTGTAATAGACTTGCTTGGTGCTATTGATGGCAAGACACCTTTTGAGATGTTGTATGGAAGTAAGCCTTGCTTGAAAAATCTTAGGATTTTTGGTTCTTTATGCTATGTACATGTGCCATTGAAAACTAGAAGCAAAGAGGATGCTAACTCATTGATTGGCATGATGGTTGGCTATGGTGAATCAAGCGAACATTTAGAATCTTCATTCCTTCTTCCAATAAGATTCTAGTGTCTCGGGATGTGATCTTTGATGATTCAAATATGTGCATGCTTGATAATGAGTCAAATGCTCAATCTAATGTGAGAAAAATTGTTGAGATCCAAGAGGAGCCGAGTTTGGATGAGGAGGAGCAACCTCCACATGCATGTGTTCCAAGGATATCTACAAGGGCAAGGGCAGAGCCTACAAGGCTCACTTATCTTCAAAAAGGGAAGCAAAAATCAGATGGTTTACCTCCTAACACCTCTTTTCTTGTCTCTTTGCATCTATTGAAGAATAAACTAAACTCAAAGGAATGGCATAAGGCAATGTTAAGTGAGTACAATGCTTTAATGGAGAACAAAACTTGGGTGCTTTGTGATTTACCTTTGGGCAAGAAGGCAATAGGATGTAAATGGGTTTACAAGCTGAAATACAATCAATATGGTTTGGTTTTGAAGTATAAACCAAGGTTAGTTGCCAAGGGTTATGCACAAACTGAAGGAATTGACTATGAGGAGACTTTTGCTCTTGCAGCCAAGATGGTGACCATTCGAATCATCATTTCTTTAGCATCTCATTTTTATTGGTTTCTTTTTCACATGGATGTATCTAATGCCTTCATCAATGGTTTTCTTGAAGAGGATATCTATATGGACCAAGCTGAGTGGTTCATAGTCCAAGGAGAGGTGCACAAGGCTTGTCATTTGCAAAGAAGCTTGCATGGCCTAAAACAAGCTTCAAGGACTTGGTATACAAGGTTGTATTCTTTCCTTATTTCCATTGGGTTCAAAGCACTTGAGTACGACCCATCACTTTATTTAAAGTTTGATGAAAATGGGAATAATGTGTTCTTACTCATCTACGTGGATGACATAATCTTGAGTGGAAATTGTCTACTCTTGATAGATCAAACCAAGATTGCTTTAAGCAATGAATTTAAGATGGTTGATCTCGGGTCTCTACACTTTGTTTTGAGGGAGAAATCTCATGGCTTTCAAAGAAACAATCAATTGTTTCTCTATCTTCGATTGAAACTGAATACAAGGTGCTTACAACAACTACCAAGGAGATATTATGGATCAAGAGTTTGCTAATGGAGCTTCATGTGCTCAAGTATGATTATGTTCCCCTAATAAAATGTGAAAATCTCTCTTTTCAAAGTCTTGCTAGAAATCCAGTTTTTCATGCTAGAAGCAAACATATCGAAATTTGTCACCATTTTGTTCGAGAAAAAGTCAAAGAAGGGGAGATCCATTTGGAGAATGTATTGATCCATTTGCTAAGCCACTTTTGGCTGATCTTTTTACTAAGCCACTTGCAAGAGAGCCACTTGCTAAGTTAAGATTAACCTCAATGAAATAAGCAAATCTATGTTGTAAAAATAGCTTACTTTTGAGGAGGAGTGTTAGAAATTTGGCAAAAGTAGCTATTGTAAATTGGTCATTTGACTTGTTTGACCATATAAACTTCATGTGTACATATTTAGGAGCATGTGACCTTCTCTCTCATTGTATTTCTTAGCCTCAAATTTGAAATCATCCACTTGTGGAAGAGATGACATCAATCATGGAAGTTGGTAGAGTAAATCATGTGATTATGCATAGATCATGTCATAACTAATGGAGCTTGATTCAAGACATGATTATGGCTTGATTAGGGATAGATTAAGGTCGTACCTGAGATGTATATATATGTGATCAATCCTTTGTAATTTTATGGTAAGGGATTTCCTCTTTGATGAGAATCAAATTGTGGCAATCTTGGCAATCTTCTTGTTTACGTGCAATTGATGCATGATCATTGTCTAATATTTTAAGTTCATTTGTTTGGATCCAACTTGAATCAAGTATTGTACTTTTCACACATGTGACAGGCCGTGGGGATCAATAAATGCTACTTTGAGCGAGGTTTCCAAGTGCTCTTGCCAATTTATATGCAAATAAGCTAGAATTGAGTGCTAGTATTCTATCTTATAGATCTAAGTGTAATCCTTGATGCTTGATTGATCTTTTGGGATCCAAATACAGTTGATTTGTCTAATTTCTCAGCTTTTCCAACAATTATCAGTTGAAAGTCATATCAAGTCTAACAATCTGGTAAACTTGTAAGATCAAGATTCTCTAGGATCCAAATTAATGTGAAAATTATGCAAAATCTAGCTTGATGATTTTACATTTTCATGTACATATGTCAATCACACATGTGTGGAGCATGTTCCCACATGTGAGTAGCAGGCCTATTTGCATTAGCCCGTTCATGATTTAGAATAGCTTGTTTTTCAAAGTAATGTGAAATTTAGACAAAAGCTAGCATGCCAAGTGTCATCATGAGGTTGGGCCCCAATTCCCTCATGAATTGTACAAATCAAAATGCATGGTTAGGATAGGAAAATAGACATCCATCTCGAGTCTTATGAGGTGTTGACACATGTCATAAAGTGTAGAAGTGCAAAATGGCAAGTATTGCATGGTAAGATCTATTCAAGATCCTCAAAAATCACTTTTTTGGCATGGTATCAAAGCCAGATCACCACTAAGCAAGATATTGTGTGAAAAATCTAGGTTTGGGAGTGCTCTTGGATTGACTGCCATCTAGCTTCAAATTGGTCAATGATTGCTATATTTGGTTGATTTCTTGGATCAATAGTAAGCATTTGATGTGTGTAATGTTCAGGCCACGTGTGAATTGCATCCACTTTGGAATTTTGTACCAATCACATTTTTTATCCATTGATTCCAAGTAGACATTTGATGGAAAGAGCTAAAGTTTAGATTGAGAAGAGTAAGGCACCAAGGGTTGTTGATGCATTTTGTTGATGATTGGATATAATATTTTATGGTAGGCAGGTGTCTCCCTTGGAGTTTTTAGATCTTTGTGATTCAATGCCCTTAATCTCAAGAGTTTTGGCCAAAACTGATGTTTCTCTCAAGCTATTCAAGTGATAAGGAAATCTACAACATTATTTGCAATCAAATCCATTCCAACTCTAAAGAGATAGAGTCATTGGTCTTTTTTGCGTCCAACAAGGGTGATTGGATCTTAATTTGGTGTGATTTGATTCAGTTTTGTGGTGTTTTCAATTGACTAGATTTTGGTGTGGCATGATTCTAGAGTTTGTGATCTAGATCTTGGGAGATCTTGCTCGTAATTTGAATATTGTTCAAATATAGTTGTTTGGAGGTCACAAAGTCATTATTAGAGTCCTTTCACACATGTTTACTTTGTGTACAAGAAAATTTGAAGTATAGAATTGGCATATGATTGTGTGAAGCTCAAATTGATTCTAGCCAAGCTTTCTTTGTGATAGTGTGAGGGTCAAGTTGTGATCCCATTGGGTGTCTAGAACCTGGAGGAGTCCATGTTTGAGCGTACAATATTGTTTGAGATCTTGGTGAATCTCTAGATGTCAATTCCCTCAAATTGTTCAAACTGGTCAAGCCTTGGTGAAAATCTAGAATTCAAATTCAATCCAACTCTAAAGGTTAGAGTCTTTGTGTCATGAGTGAGTCCAAAAGGGGTGATTGGATTTGATTTTCATGTGTTTGAAACAGATCTTACATATCAAGTTTTTCTGATTTAGATAAGATCCATTTTTTTAGATTGACTAGATTTTGGGAGAAGATTGATTCTAAAATTTGTGATCTAAATCTTTCTAGATTTTTGATGTGTTAAAGCCTCAAAATTTCCTGAATGTTCCTTCAATGTCTAGAAATTTGCTGAATGTAAGACAATGGATGTAATGCCAATCTTGATTGCAATACTTGCTTTATCATCAAGAAAGGAGATATCATTGCCAAAGGGATTAGAGATGGTAGGCTTTTCAAACTTGATGTTTGTGTAAGATCTAATCACAATTTGGATGTGATGGAAGCCCAAAAAGAGCTTGTTTCTGAAGAGGAGAAAGTGGAGCACTCAAATCTCAAAATCCATGGATGTTGTCTTGATGTTAATTTTAAGAATGATGTTTGAAGTGTGGATGAAAGTGCCTCTAATGTTGTTGGTGCAAGGATCTTGCAAGGCTCAAGGAGGAGTCAAGTGAAGAAGAAGGTGTAGAGCATCAATCTCTACAACCAAGCACAACAAGGGGATCATCAAGATCCAAGGAGGACCCATCAAGGCTTGTTTGCATGAGGAAATATATGCAAAGGGAAGACACTATCTTATCCACTTCTAACACTTTCATGACTTCTTCGATAGATGGATCAAGTTGCTTTGTAGACGTGCCTTAATCTCAAAGTAGACCTGAAATAATTCCACATGACTATGATGGTTTGATGAGATACAAAAATGTGATGATTTGTGTTCCATTTGATAGCATGTCATTAGTTCATGTGTGGAATGTCTATCTACTTGCTGTCGAATTTTATGCAAGTAGGATTGGTCAATTCATCCATTTGTTGGATGATTGTGTTTTTACATGTAGTGAGGCAATTTGTAAATACATATGAGAATAAGTGGATCATTCTCCAAGGACACTTATATCGATGATAATGTATTTAGCATCATTAGATCTGAGATTAGCATGGAAATCAAGCATAAAGATATGATGCAAACTCTTTGTTATTTTAGCATGCATAGCCTTGCTAATCTTGATATGACTAATTCTCAAGATCTTGGTAATATGATGATGGATCTTTGTGATCCTTTTGAATCAAGATGGAGTCTTGATTTCCTCATGAAGTTGTAGCTATTTTCAAGGAGGAGAAGCTTTGGGATCAATCATGCTCTTCAAGGATAGAAGAAATCAATGGCAAAAGTGCTCAAATGGTGGAAAGCTCTTCTTGGTGCTTGGAAATGTCAATCAAAGAAGCCTTGTCATGGCTATGGAGATCTTGCTACAATCTCAAGCTTATTGGTTGGTTTTGTCAACAAATGCATGCCAAAGGAACCACTTGAAAAGCGACTTTTGGCTACTTAAAACTTGGAGAGAACTAGCACACTTGTCAAGCTATATTTTGAGGAGTGTGAAAATTACGCAAAATCTAGCTTCATGAATTTACATTTTTATGTACATATGTCAATCACACATGTGTGGAGCATGTTCCCACGTGTGAGTAGTAGACCTATTTGCATTAGCCAATTCATGCTTTAGAATAGCTTGTTTTTCAAAGCAATGTGAAACTAGACAAAATCTAGTCATGTAGAAGCATGTCGAGTGTCATTATGAAGTTGGGCTCCAATTCCCTCACAACTTGGACAAATCAAAATGCATGGTTAGGATAGACAAATAGACATCCATCTCGAGTCCTATGAGGTGTTGACACATGACATTGTCATAAAGTGTAGAAGTGCAAAATTTCAAGTGGTGCACCATAGGTCAAAAACCTCATCACTCTGACTTTTGAGGTTCGATCAAATTTAGAAGTGCAAATCATGGATCCAATCATTTGTAGAGGTCACCACATGCTAAATGGAGTAGGAACTCGAGCTACCAGTATATGGATGTGGAGTCTCATTGTAGTTATAATAATTTGAGAGTTAATAAATTTTTTGACGTGCATACTTTTGGTCTGTTCTCTCTCTATTCAAGAGCTTGGTTGGTTTCTCTCTCTACCGTAGAGCAAGGTGCTTTTTTTGCTCTTCCATAATGAGATTTAGTTAGTTTTTTCAAGGATATGCATGAAACTTGCATGACTTTGGATGATGATTGCTTTTTGTGTACAAGAGCTCTTACCTAGATCCAAATTGTTGTTGATAGCTCTTGAAAATTCAAGTTGATTTACAATTAAGGGGGAGTGTTAGATTTCTATCTTTAATAGAAATCAAAGGTAATTGGACTTGCTGTAAATATTTGTACATAGTTGTGAAATAAGCCTAGTTTGCAAAAATCTGACAAGGCCGAATCAGATCAGACATGATCGAAATTCCAGTATTGGGTCGAATTCAAATTCAAGGATCAGATTGAATCAAAATTTCATAATCGAAATAAACCCTAGGGGCAAAATAGAATTTGATCCCTAGGGTCAAAATAGAAGTTGATCCCTACGATTCAAATATAAACTATGGACACTATAGCATCGGATTGCAGTGTTGGTTGGATAACAGAGCCAATGCCAACACATACTATTACAGTATTAATGCACAACTACAAATACGAGTAGTTTATTAGTGATTGAAAAGTTGTGGTAGTAGATTATTTTGTGAGTACTATGATCATGATCGATGTTAGAATCTCTGATAGATTATTCAAATAAGTAGATCAAAGATCCATTAGCTAAACTATTTGTAAAGAATTTTTAAAACCTTATTTTCTGAATAAGTAAGGTGCATTTCCAATATCAAATATCGTATTTATTTTTGTTCATTATGATCGATGACTTGAGCATATGCATGATCGATTCTAAAGTTTGAATTCCTCAACCCTTTATATTGTTTTAAGCATCTTAGAATAGGTAGATGTGTTAAATGAGATTGCACATTTATCGTGTTTTGACACTATAATTGCCCATCGGATAGGTCTAAAAGCATGCTATTGGCCTATAAAATTGACCATAGTAAAATTGATTGCCCGAGTTTAAACTCCCACAATGTGAACATGAACTCGGACATTAGTGAGCATTGTTTATAGAGCCCTTTTGAGTCGAGAGTTTATTTAATAATATGTATACCCTCATATTTATAATTACATTTTGCTTATGGGATTGAAAGGAAACTTTTGCCAGGAGACAAGTTGCAAATTTTTTCATTTGTATTTGAATTAGGTGACCTTTACAATGCTTTTTGAATTGGAGCCTCATAACTTCTTGAGCAAATGATATTGAATATGATAACCTACTCTGGTCAACTCTACTTTGCACAATCTAGGTGTAAAATTGGTACCATTAGCCACATGGGCCGTTTGTAGTTTCTATATTGCCGAACAGTCAAACAATTTTCACATTAATTGAAGATTCAGTTGAAAAACTCTAGTTGATGAAGGCCACTTCAAGTGGGCTCTATCCTCGCCCCTTTTTTCAACTACATTGTGACTCCTAGAAGGATTCCACCATGGAAAGATGTTAGGTTAGTACCCCAAGCTTCTTCACTTGCCCTAGGGCTTGTGGGCCTTAAAAGCCCTAGCTTTTTATGGTATTCATATATAGGTAGTGAATACCTTTGCCGAGCAAAGCTAAGAAAGTTTGACATGAAAAAACCTTTTCAATTTAGGGGGAGCATGATGCACTTATCCTTTTTCATCCCTTTTTAGTAAGTTTCCATGTGGTTCTAATTGCTAGTTTGACTTGAGAGGGCCCTTGCCCGAGGGCAGGGCCCCGACCTGCACGGAAGGCCCGAGGTCCAAGGGCCTTCCATGACGTTAAGCTATGTCTGAAATTTTTTTCTCTCAACATTTTTGGACAGAAGCTCTGATGCTTCCACTCACGAATGAGAATTATGAACAAAACAAGTGGTTATTTCACTTGGAGGCAAATTCTACCTAGACCGCTGGACATAACGATTGGGTATTTTACTTGCAAACAAATTTTTACATGTGGAGGTAGATCCAAAATAGAAAGAAAATTTGATGACTTGGCATTAAGTCATTACTCCTCAGCTACACATTATGAATTCTTCCTCCCCCAGTTAGTTTTTTTAGTTCTTTGGTTTGCCATGTTAACGTCACTCGGTGGCCAAGGGAGTGCAAAACCAATGGTGTCTTTAAATGCAAAGATGCTGGAGGTGCCCACATAATACATAAGTGCTTCTCAGACAAAGGGCCCATGAGATTCTGATAGAGTGTCCATGTCCTCTCTGGAGCCCTCTGAACACGTTGTATTTTGTTAATGGGCGCCCCTGAACGTGTCGTTTTACATTGAGTCAGAGCACCGTATCAGATAGCGTTTTCTCGTGTCCATCTATTCCATTGATTGTTACAGGCCTTGAAGGGCTGCGCTTATTCTTCTATAATCTATTTATGATTCCACTATTTTCACCCGAAAGCTAGTTCTCTGTCAGGGGGCGGAAGATATTTTTGTATGGCCATTGGCTACTACTGAATAGTACTGATCTAGCGTCACATCTGCTTTAATCATTGAGCATGGGCAGTGTACTGTGTATTTGACTACTGCTCCTCTCTCTAAACTCTGTCTCTGAAGTATTTCAATTCAGCTTTGTAATTCTTAATGCGAAACATGAAACTTAAACGTTTTGATTCTTGAAGTAGGATATAATAAGAACTAGCTATCAGAGTGCAGGTGTACAGACAGTGAAGCCCTAGGGAACATAGAAGTTTTGATCTAGTATAGTGAGGTCGAACCAATTAACGTTCTGGGTTACAGTCCACAAGCCAAAAAAAATTGTGATGATGCTAATTGTTCTCTAGAACGTGTTTGGCATCGATTCTTCTTCACCGACATCCTTGACTGGTTTAGGGAATTAGATGAGGATCACGGACCGTGAATGTTTGTTGGCATGTTATCATTCTTGAGAATGTGCCTGTGATCAAGTTCTAAAGTAGCCGTGCTTTTACTTAACAGCAGCAAGAACTGCTGCAAGAAGGTATGACTATGTTTGAGTTGAGCAAGATTTTACCATGTGTGTCATCTGCAGCAGCCGTTGGTCTGTCTTTGAAGAATGTAGCTCAGACTTTATGGACCCCGCAGAGGGCGATCGTGAGACCGGTGTTTCCTGCTCTCATCTCGCTTTCTGTTCGCGCACAAGATCGAATGAGTTCCAGATCTTCGGTTCCTCCCCTAGTTGTTGAGAACATTGAGAACGCTGTTGTGTTTCCAGAAATAGAGAATTCAGGGCTTAGAAGCCGTAGCAGATCCGTAACAAAGGGATCGTTTCAAAATGATGTAGCAGATATTGGTCGAGTGAAGTGCAACCGTGGCTGCCGACCGGTTTATAATGAGGATATTAGCCTTGATGAGCCGGAAGATGATTGGCTTACACAAGAGAATGCTGCCAACATTTTGGAATCAAGAATTGCCGTCTATCGCACCGAAACAAGGAGGCAAGACCAAGAAGAGAGGCGTCAGTCTAGCTTTTCCTGGAATTTCGCTGAGTTTTTAAGTGAGGTTTGGATGGAGAAGGCTATTGCAGAAAAGTATTATGAAGCAGCACTCCATGAAGATCGACATAATGCAAAGCTTCTAGTGAAATATGCTCAATTTGCTTGGAAATCTCTTGACAATGTTTCTAAAGCGGAGAGCCTCTTCAAAGAAGCTATTTCCGAATCTCCAGACGACCCCGTGGTACTCGCCAGCTATGCCCACTTTTTATGGCAAACTGAGGATTGAGGATTGTAAGGTGTCGAAATGATCGCTCACCAGTTTAGGCTCCGGGTAGTGCGAAAGACAATAAACTGCTGAAGGCTCCAGCATTCAAAGCGGTTTCAAGCCGTCGCTCATTTCGAGCGTGTTCGTCATCTAGTGTTGATCACGTCTAAAACTGTCGCCCATAGAATTCGAAGGGTGCATGTTCATGTCTGTATAACACCATGCTCCTTGAGCAAGAGGAAGCTCTCCAAGAAAAGGCAACAAGTGACGTGTTCGGCTGAATCTCGCGTATTCATGAGGCACAAAGATGCAGATACGTCTAACATCAAGCTTGAACTAGCCTTGCGCTTCGCTATGTAGCTACGTGTGGTACCTTCTACTGCTATTCACTGCGTGTGCTTTCATTCATCAGAAGTAACTCTCTATATCTATAACTGCAACGCTGCGTCGTTTGCAAGATGAGCGCCTAACTGACCGATGACTAGCATTCCGAAAACTATCATCTGAGAATATACCATTCTTACGTTCAGGAAACACTCTACATATTGCATCACGAAACTACTGTGAATAGCTTGTGTCCTTTTCTTTACACAAACATTGACTAAATCGTAAAAGAGTGTGATCTATCAGGATTTGAGAATTCATGCATGTTATGTTCATCTTGTTGCGAATAATCTATTTACACTCCGATCTAAAGCATCTGCTGTTCGACAATTATTCGGTAAAACACAAACAAATGATCTATCACATGGACAACTGCCTGAATGCAGATAATACAGACAAGATATGCTGTGTCTTGTGTGTGATGTCTGTTTCGACCAGATAAATAAGTCACTTCTTATGATTTTGTGAGGTGATGCTCTTGTTTGAGTTTGAAAGCTATACACGTACTGTTTGTCTGATATACAGCCTGGTTGCACGCAATTAGAGGAGGCTCATGGTAAAAGTGAACCCGTGTGAATTGCTCATACTCACAAGGATGCACTAACACTGCAAAATAAAGCCTATCTAGGCTTATACTCACCAGATCTATTCCATTCCGTACAATAATTCTTGAAGCTATGTGTGAAATTGCAACGCTGTCTCGTTTGCAAGATGAGCATCTAACTGGCAAAGCCTCAGAAAACTGTCAAGCAAGAACTATCTCAGATCTGAATTCTGAAACTATCAAACAAGAAGATCAATCCGGTACCAAATTTGTACATTTCAAGAAAGAGTGCCTGACATCCTTCCCTGTATTCGAGCAGCAAATCGATACAATCGCTTGCATTTCTTTTTTCCAAGAATATTGATTAGATCGTGAAAGAGGATTTGAGGATTCTTATGCATGTCACAATTATATTTGTTGATCTGTGTGTTTGCCAATTTTTTCTTTTGTAGAGCTGATCAAACTTCAAAGCATTGTTGGAAATTGGGGTGCCAACGCCATGGTACGAAACTTATCCCATTCTAGATTTACCTCACCCTCCCCATCTGCCATTTGCTGCCCTGTCAACTTACAACATAGGGCCAATGAATTTTTGGTAGGTCCAATTATTGCTAGTAGAGACTCCGAGCAGTGTTCGGGAAACCTTTTTTGGGTTCTCCTCCAAAAACCTGTATTTTCTGAACTCTTTCGGTTTTCTCTAGGATGACCCTCAATACATGCCGGTTATACATTGTTTTATGACCTAAAAAAACCTGCAAGTTTTTTAGCATATCGGTTTTTGACAAAAGTTGTCGGTTCCATTCCTGACCTTTGCCGGCTTTCCCGAACACTGGTAGAGAGATACATGGTATGTACTATGTACCACTCTTATAAACCCTAGTATCATAAACTCGGGTATCATAACCCCTAGGGCCTACGATCTAGAAGTGGGGGTATCATAACCCCTAGGGCCTACGGTCTACCAGTGGTGTTAAGGAATCTTTTTCGGGTTTCCTTCCAATATTCTGCATTTTTTTTAAGATATCAATTTTTGAAATTTTTTGCTTGGGAACCTTTTTGGGGTTTCCTTCCAATATCCTGCATTTTTTGTAAGTTATCGGTTTTTGAAAATTTGTGCTTTCGAAATTCTACATCGACAATATTACATATTTACATTCATAAATTATTTTATCAACCCAATAAACCACTGTTGGGTGGGTTTCAAATTTTATGATACCCGCCGGATCATGGTATTGCAGCTTTTCAAAAAATCTAATACCAGTTGGATAAAAATACAACGAGGTATAGGAGTTGTCGACTGATATTACAAGGGTGATACCAGCCAGTTATCAACCCGGGTATGAACTTGTACAAAATAAAAATATGCTTTTTAAAGAGTGATATCATAATTTAAAATATAAAAAATTTGAAATATCTAAATAAATTACTAAGAATAGTATTATTATTGATACCATGGCAAAAATTCACAAAATCTCCCAAACCCCTATTTGAAGTTAATACTGGGTGTCCGATCTAGACCCTGGTATTAGAATTCATATACCGACGTGAGGGCATCTTGGTACAGGTGCAGGCCATGGTTGAGGACCTGATTTGGTGACCAGTGGTGTAGCAGCGGATCTACAAGTGGCACAGGTGTTGGTACGACAGGATACCACTTATGGGCATGGTCATGTATTTGACGCTTTATCATTCATGTTGGTTTGCATGAGTGTGTGTGGGCTTGCATGTTACCTTGTCACGAGGGTCTAGATCTAAGTCGGCGGGTAGTTTTCTTGATACCATGTTGATACCCATTATTAATACCAACCGTGGCCCTATATACCCACCCAACATTGCAATAAACCTATGTAAGCCAAGTTTTGGAAAGATCTACTTACTTTATCATACACGAATTTTCTTCATATGAAAATGAAAAACATAAAATTTCTCGCATTTAAAAAAGTTATCAATTTTTTGAAAGTCAACTTCCTGTAAGTTTTTCATTAAATCAATTTTTGACGAAAGATATCTGCTTTTCTGAACACTGCGGGCCTACGAGCCAACCTGAAATATAAAATTGAGATACCTACCAATAACAGATGCCCTTGGTATTGGATAAAAAATACCATGATCAAAACCAGACCAATATGGTATATAAATCCTAGATACCAGGTATAAACCTGGACTAGGGCAACCGGGTATCAAGTCATAAAAAAAAATTATCTTTATTAGAAGCCTTTAAGAAAGAAAGTCATTGAATGTCACTAAACATATGTGTATCCTCATGCACAAGCATCTCAGGTAGTAGCAATAGCACAGTCTCTCCCCAATCTACAACTTTGCTAGGCCTGGGTAAACTACGTAAAATCAGAACTGACCAGCGACTAGTCGATTGCCATTTTGCCATTTGTGAAAATGTCTTTGTTGTACCTATCTTGCATGTGGCCTACATTGTAATGTGTCAATGATCGTTCGTGCAGTAAACATCAGCTCGATTCACAGGTTTACATCAAACATATTCTCACAGTAGTTTAAAGAGAGAGTACACAAAAACACAAGAAAGCTTCTAGTTGTGTCATAAAGTGATATTGACACATACTGCCTGTATGTAGTAAAGTTAAAAAACTATCAAAAATAGAAATACAGGTCGAATGTCCAAATAAATAGGACTTACATATTTTGAAACCCTCCCTTAAGTCCTAGTTTATCTTACATACATATAGCTTTTTTCTAAAAAGCTCAAATTTATCAACAGTAAAAGGCTTAGCATGTCTGGTAGCTGATCTTCTGTCTTGCAATTCACTACATTTATTTCACTAGGTAGCAGCTTTTCTCTACTGAAATGATATTTAATTTCTGTATGTTTTGTACATGCGTGAAATATAGGATTCTTAGCTAGCTAAATGGCGCTTTGATTGTCACACATTATCGCTTCTCAAGAACCTCTCGCTGTCACAGCTTCGTTGATATGCACAATGACACGGTCTTTCACTGACAAATTTATTAAGGACAACACCCTTTGCGCCCTTTTGTCATAAGTTCGCATATCTCGAGGAGTTGTGTTCAGCCTTAATTCTACACCTGTCACGATGTCCCAAAGCTTCTTCTCCATTAGGATGCTCTTCATTTTGAATTTCCCATGTCCAGTAGTTGGAAACATTGTCCACAACCTAGCTTCGTCCCAAATTGACCCGTTCACATTTCCATCTCAAAACGGCTCAAAATTGCACCTATAGGCTAAAAATGGTGCTCTGAGTACAATGGCGATGTCAGAAACTCAAGATTATGACCTGATATTTTTGTTTTACTAGGTTGCTTGCAGCTTAGGTGGCAAGTTGAAAGCTAATATCTCCTCTAAACTGAGAATGCTTTCCACCGTACATTGCCAACTACTTGCTTCTTGAAAGGGGCAAATAAGTTTTCATGTTCTCCGATTGATTTCTCTGCAACAATTCTTTGACATTTTTGGTACCATACTTGTAGGTACAATCCGGGTGCATTTCTTTTGCGTCAAATCTGATAAGTGTAGCCCAAATTATGTGCAAAAGAGAAAAGAGCTTAACAAACAACTTTTTGAGCTATAACTTTAGTTGTTCAGCCTTAATTTTACAACCATCACGATGTCCAGAGCTCCTTCTCCATAAGGATGCTCTTCATTTTGAATTTCCATGTGCTATAGTTGGAAACACCGTCCACAACCTAGCTTCGTCCAAAATTGACTCGTTCACATTTGCCATCCCAAAACGGCTCAAAACTACACCTATAGGCTAAAAAAGGTGCTCCGAGTAAAATGGCGATGTCAGAAACTCAAGATTATGACTTACTATTTTGGCCTTACTAGGCCCCTCGCAACTTAGGTGGCAAGTTCAAAGCGAAGATCTCCTCCAAATTGAGAATGCTTTCCGACGTACATTGCTAACTACCTGCTTCTTAAAAGGGGCAATAACTTTTGACGTTTTTTTAGTGGTTTCTCTGTAGCAATCACTCTATTTTTCAGTACCATACTTGTAGGTACAGTCCGAGTGTCATTCGTTTATGTCAAATCTGATAGATGTAGCCCAAATTGTGGGCAAAAGATCCAAAAAAGAAGCTTAATGAACAACTTTTTGAACTGTAACTTCAGTTTTTGGTTTAGTCCCTTCAAAACGACATTCACCTATCGGCTCCGGTTCACATCTTCAAAGTGAAGACTTTTAATGAAATTGCATGGCAAAATGGCCTTCAAAATACTTTGGGCCCTCTCCAACAATTCTACATCCTCGAGTTTGATCCAATGGCCGTGAATGGTCCATAATGGACCCTTGATCTCTTCCAATCGCGATCTAACGGCTTACGTGAGTTCTATGTCCTCGAGCCGCTATGAACTCATTTACACTTCTAGCTTGATTCAAGGCGCCACTCTCATGCAATTCTCTCTTCCTCTTTTTTCACCATAGCTAGGGTTCTCAAGCTTTCAATGGATTAATAAGCTGATTCCACTAAACTGCCTGGGCCACGGTTGTCAACGGCCATCAGAGGGCTAGGTCGCCCCACCAAAACGCCCATTTCCACCACTTCACAGCTCAAGGTTTCGTCTTCTATAGAGAGAAATTTTTGTTTTCCTAACTGTAAACCCCAGTTGTGAGAAAACAGAGGATTTCTTGGGCATTTCCATATTTCCCTGTGATTTTTGTGACAACTCTCTACTCCCTGCAGGTCGGCCTACTGTTGGCTTGATGCTAGGATTGACGGCATGTAATTTGGTGTGAAATTAGTCTCAAAGGACTCGTTTCTGACCAAAAACCTCACTCTCCTTGAAAAAAGCCGAGGAACTCTCAAATTTCTCCGATTCCATGAAGCTTGACTATGTAACCTCACCTAGTAGCTCTATGATATGGCCAAAGTAAAGCATTGTGCTCTACTAATCCTCTGAATCCTGTCCAACCATCACCGGTTCTTCGAATTCTCCCAGAATTCAACTAACTATTTTCAACCTAGACTCTGATACCATGCACTAAACATCAGCAGTTAACATCAAATTCTCACAAAAGCTTAAAGACAAAGTATACAACAACCCAAGAAACACACATGTGAAGTATATTCACAAAGGAAGAGAAATAGTACATATAATCAATAGTATTTTCGGGGGTTCGGACCCCGTTACGGGACGTGTGTCGTGTCATAAATTGATACTGACATGTACTGTGTATATGGAGTAAAGTAAGAAAATTACTCTCTATCACTCAATTTCACTTTTAGAGTGCCTCTAGTGTTCTCCAACTTGATAACAGTTTGTCTTCCATGCATGCCAATGGTCATTGACATTGCAAATGAGTTGTTATTGAGAATTTAATACCTGCAGCTGTCAATTTGGATTATGAGCTTCAGTCAGTTGATGTTGGTGCTAAAGGAGATGAAAGTGCTTTGAATCGAAAGTGTTGCAAAGATTGCTGCCCAAAATATTTATCTTGCATGTAAATGGACATGAGTTACTAGTATGTTCAAACTTTATTAGAATCTCTTTTCACGAATCCAGCTTCAATGCCCCTGAAACTATAACTAACTACGCCAAGAACTGTGAAACCACAAATTTCTCTTTGGATCATTGAGTTTAACTCCTAAAGTCTGAGCAACTATAAATTATGCATATTAGCATAATTAGACTGGGAGAAAATGCCTAGCCGAATATAATATGGGCTAAATTAATTGCGCTTAATAAATTAATCAAGTCCAGCTCATAAATATATTTAAAATGAATCAACAAAACTCCATTAACTCCCTCATTTTTCAGACAAGAACAAGGCTTGTAACTATAAGTAGAGTGCTTTGGTTACACCATTTTATTTTTCTTACAACAAAATTGTAAATATCTATATCCAGGTTTATGAATAGATGGTAATATTACCTTTGCAATACCAATTCAATTTATACCAATTTGAATTTGTAAATTATGTCATTATTCATACCCTACTGGTAATAGAAAACAAATTCTCTTCAAGACCATAGATTTGTCTAGTTTTAGAAAATGAGGAATACTCCAATACCATGACTAGCGGGCTAGTATTTAACATAGTCATACCCACCCAACAATGGTATGTACTATGGAAGAGAGAGAATCTATTGACCCACTGAAAAAGAAAAAAATTCTTGACCCACTAAAATAGAAACAAACTATTCCATGAGCACAGCGTGAAGTCATATTGGCAATGAAATTTCCGGATGGACTAACCTCATAGCATGCTAAAATACAGCTAAAAATAAAATTATGAAATATTTTAAGAAAAATTAAAAATTCTTACTAGATTCAATTACATGCGACCGTGGTTGGGATCCTTGGAGCTCTAAGGCACGCCTATTGCTTGTGCGTGCCTTTGGGCCCTAAACTAGTATAATCGTGCCATGTGACGCCGATGCCCCCTACCTACACAGATAGGTACCTAGAAAATTTTTTTTGGCACCAGCATGAATTTCCTTGGCATCGTGGTCACTAAGCATGCGCCAAGCCCAAAGTGATGCATGCTCCTCGTTACCTGGTCCTCACCAATCAACATTAGCCTCACACATTGTAATTGTCATGTGCCAATTTTAGCATTAAAACATCCATTCATGACATCAAATTAGCTTGAAAAGACAAGAAATAAAGAAAACTAGCCAAAAATCAAGAAGATGGATAGATGTAGCAAGACTTCACCAAAATAGGCAAAGTAAGAATCCATTAATCATCATTAGTGATCATTCATAAGATTGGGCCTGAATCTAGACAATGATCATAGCTCTCATGTGATTTTAGGCACATGAACCACCATTACCATCAAGAAAGCTCTCAAAGAGAAGCTTCAAGATCACTTAGAATTCAAATTAGACAAATGAACAATAGCCTCCAAACTTAGCACGACATCAACTATTTATAGTGGTTATGTGCCTCTACTATAAGTTTGGGGCCTTATATGGCTAAATTGGGCCTTACAACCATTATTACAATTTCGTTATTCACAAATATAGCAAGTATCTTCAAACTACTTTATTAACACTCCTATTGACTGAATCTAGTCTAGATTAGCTCTATGGCTATATTTAGCATAGCATTTAGTAAGGTCATGGGATAATTACATGCAGCACATGACAGTAATGCATCTTGGTTTCCAAGGGGGACTTGAACTTGGGACCAAAGAAACTTTAAACTTCCAAGCTAAGCAACTCAGCCAACCTGTTTGGATCTAACACATTGTGATGGTAATGTTCAGGCCAAGGTAAAGGTTGGGATTTGGAAAGGAGTGATCTCAATTGTAATGCACTTGAAGTTGAAGGTTGGGTCCCTAAGACCCTCCTTCAGCTCTGGCTGGAAATATGTTCATATGTATGTTGCTACCAAGTCCTACGAATGCTAAGTATGTTGACATTAGGGCCTAAATAGGCTTGAAATTTGATGTTTGTACCCAAGTTTAGACTGAAAGAATTCTTTTGTTTTTAACTTTGGTATGACCAGTATCTTTCATATGATAGCTTTCGGTTTTAAAATGCAATGAGGTATTAGCCTTTCCAAATATAATCTTGTTTTATCTAAAGAGACAAATTTATGAATTTCTATGAAATTTACCTTTCAAACATAATAGTAAATCTTAAGTTTTGGGCCAATATAAAATCTCAACTTAGAGATAGATTTATTTTTGTCAATAAAGGCTTGAATAGTGTTTGTACTATTTTTGGCAAGTAGATAAATGGATGAGGTCGGTTTTGGACCCATTCTAATTGGCTTATATTGATACATTGCATCTAGACTAGAAATTCTAGGTTCTTTGATGAAGTACCCAGAAGTTACCATTTAGAATAACTTTAGGGCGATTGGCCAAATGAAATATTAGCAGCTATAAATAACAGTACCAGCATGGAGAAAGTATTATTGTATTCTCATTTTATTTGGAGAATTCATCTCTTTTGATTCTATGTCCATCTCATGTGTATTTCTCAAGATATCTTGATTTATAGTGTGTAGAATGTGATTTTTCTTCTTGATCTTCAATCCACACATGTGAAGTACTGTATGCTACTGCTTTTGTAAGGATAGGGACAATGCCATAATGTATCTAAGTGCTTATGATCATAACTTCCATTAGAGAAAATATGGGCCCAAAGAGGGCCCTATAAGAAATGCCATGTAGGAGAGAGAGAAAAATAGCTATAAAGTAATTATAATATCATTTTCTAACTTCTTTACGCATCTGCCCGCACTACTTTCCATGTAAATTAATGCACCTTAGTTTAGTCACATCAAACTTCACTGGTGCTTAACCATAGTTAAAATATAATTTTCAAAATGTTGAAATATACCCTCCCAATAGTTGGGAACACTCAAAAATTTGAATTAGGAGTAACATTTCTGAAACAAAGCCTATGCCATCTCTATCTCCAGGGTCAAAAACAAGTGTTTAGCACCATCTCTATCTCCCGCAGCGCCAGCTCCAGCTTTGTTATTGTCATTGTGTTGTTTGTTACTATACTACTATATAGATGACAAAGCTTTATCATCTTCATGTGGATCTGTCACCAGAATATGCTCCGCTCAAGACAAGAAATTCAAAGCAACCTAAATTGTCAACTTCTGATATGGTCCGATACAGGGAGGAAAAGCTAAAACATGTAGATTTATGGTCATCAGGAACATTGTATCCTAGGAATTGATCCATGTTCATTGCAACATCCAGATTTCATTCGATGAATCAGTTAATAATCTATATGTGTCATGGTAAAAATGGCCTTTTGGGTTATTGTGAGAATTTGATGCTCTATATGAATGGACATTCAATGCAAAGAATACATTATTTGGAAGAGGAATCAAGGAAAATATCAAAGGAGTCCGAAGAAAAATCTACAAAGTTAAAAACTCGTTTGGATGAAAATGAGATGCTCAAGAAGGAGATCCAAAGGTTGAAATCTTCTTTGCATCATTATACGCTCAACAGAAAGGTCCGAAACAACAAGAGGAAAAGACTGGTAAACAAGGATATATGTGATCTATCATCCAGAGGAGGTCATAGAAAAAGACGAATCCGTGCATTCAAGTAAGTTATAGCTTATTTGGTATTGAATATTGCTTGAACTTTTTGATTCATTCATAATCACTAGTTTTGTTATTTATTCATTTCAACTTTCTGTTGATTTGTTTATTATTCTGCTGTGAATACTGTGAGTGTCCTAATTTCTACTGACATCTTCATGAACATTATGTTTGCAATGCAGATCAACATTGGTTGTTGAGGACCACTTGGCCGATGAGATTTCGATTGGAAACTCACTAGTGATGGGGCAAGGGAGATAGAAGTACGCGAACGGAGAAGAGAGTAGGAATATTGTGGAACAGCTCTCCCGTTATAATCAGCTGCTAGATACAAAAAGAATCTAATAGAGAGCTTATGCTAAGTATAATCACACCTTAAAGTGTTCTAGTTGCCCAACATGATCTTAAAAATTAGTTCATACTCACAAAAACGAGAGTACAGTCCACCGAAGTGTTAAAAATTCACAATTCTAGCTTGACTAGTTTTGGTCATATGACTTGTAAATAGTTAGATGGTCATGATGTGGCTTGTCACACGTGCCAAATAGCATAGGATTCCATTCATAAGGATGTTCTCAAGTAGACCTAAGTGTTAGAACCTTTGGAATGAGTCCAAATTATGCTTAGATACAAGGGAGAAAAAATAGGAGCTATTTTTGGTAATTTTTGCATTGTTGAGGGATCTCCAAGATTCCAACCCTAACTTGGTAGGGATGAAAGATCCACCAAAATTAACATTAGGGATAGGTTTAGGGTTACTCATACCTGCCCAAAATCGTGATGGATCATGTATATATAGGTGATGATATCTCACCAAAATCAATCAAGCAATTTCATGTTTTTTCTCTCATAATGGTGCAATTGCTCTCTATGTTCATAATTGTTTGAGTACTTGTGATTACTAATGATTATAGGATTGAATGTAGGTCTGGTGTACAGTACTCAGACTGTGGGAGGCCGTACTTTAACACGTGTGAAGCCTTCTTCAAGGATTTGGGCCATTTAGTGAGGTTCAAGCATAGATTTTTGATGGATTTTGATGGTTCAACTTGTGCTAATCTTATGAAATCATAATCTATTGTTTCCCTCATCATTTCAAGTGTTTTAGGATCCTTATTTGTTGTAATTTTTACATGGTATCAGAGCCTAAAGGTTGAAATGAGCTAAATCCTTGGTTTTCATTCAATTTGATCACAATTTTTGATCTAAATCTTGTGTAGATTGGATCTTAGCATCTAGTATTGATTCTAGAACTCAAAGTGAGTCAAATACATTGGAGATTGGTGTTGTGTGACTTCATTTGCAGGTGTTTAGGTGTCTAAAACCAGAGGTAAAGTTGAATTCAATTCACATTACCAAGATAGCAAGTTTTGCTTGCTCCAAGCATTGATTTCTAAGCAAGTTTTGGAGGTGATTTCATAGAGGAGGCTTTCTAGCATTCAAGGAGAGGGAAGATCAGAGTTTTGGGGACTCTTCAAGGCTGATCTAAGGTGTAGTAGACACCTCCTAAAGTGATTTAGGTTCAGTCCAACCATTGCTTGACTTATGCACCAAATTAGATCAATTTTTCATCAATTTTGATCATTTTTTGCTTGTGATTGGATAGTAGATTGTGTTGCATCCTCATTAAGTTCCATTTAGATCTTTTACAAGTTATTTTGGAAGTATATTAGGTTGCTGAAATTCACTCTTGATCAGATCATTTGGAAGCTTTAATGTTCTTTATAGAAAGAGGGGCAATTCTACTAGTATTGTCTACTTCAATCAAGCAAGTGCATTGTTTCTAGTATTCTATGATTTGATTTTGTTAGAGATCATTCTTAGATCTTTATAGGAAGTCTATTACTAATCTTTTCAGGTCCCTAAGAAGTGGGATAAGGTAGACCTTCAATCAAATCAATAGAAGTAACCTTCATTTGTGTCAAGTCCTTGATTAGGAGACTAGATGGCATCTATAAATGCATATCTTTTGGATACTAATGAAAGGCTCAACAAAACTAACTATTCCATATGGAAAGTTAGAATGGAATCTATCATGATCATGCAAGATCTGATGGAAATTGTAAATGGTAAGGAGGGTGAACCTATTCATCCTCAAGAAAAAGCCAAATACATCAAGAGGTGCAATGTTGCACTACATTGCATAAAAATGAATGTTGCAAATGAACTCTTAAGAGAGGTAGGAGATTGCACTTCAGCTCAAGATGCTTGGGAGACTTTGCAAAAGGTCTATGAATCCAAGAACCAAACTAGAATGTTAGCTTTGAAGAATCAAATCTATAGAAGCTATCAAAAGAAAGGAGAGAGTGCACATACTTTTGTCCTAAGAGTAAAGGAATTGAACAAAGAGCTAGCCTTTATAGGTGACCCTATCAAGGATGAAGAGCTTGTTCAACTCATATTGAATGGACTAAGCTTTGAATTTGACAATTTGGTTCAGGGATATGCAATTATGGGTAAGCTACCCATACTTGAAGAACTCCAAGGCACACTCATGGCCGAGGAATCAAGAAGGAGCCAAATGCAAGAGAGGATGGATAGGCTTTCCATCCAAGGTGGAGATGACCAAGCTCTCTTCACCAAAGGCAAAGGCAAGTCCAAAGGCAAAGGATCAACATTCAAGAAGTCTACAAAGCTTGAGGATCAAGAAGGACCCCCAAAGGCATCTCCATTAACCACCAAAGTCAAGAAGGACAAATCAAAGGTGAAGTGCTACTATTGTAGCAAGATGGGGCATTATGCCTCGGAATGCTTCAAGAGGAAGCAAGATCAAAGCCAAGCCAACATGAGCAAAGAGGAGGAGGAGGAGAGTTCACATGAGGACTCTCTCATGATGTCCATATTTTCTTCAACAAGCTTCAAAGGAGAAGATCCTTGGTGGATTGACTCGGGTGCTAGTTCACACATGACTAGTAAAAGGGAGTTTTTCTCTTCTCTCTTATCTTATGATGGACCTATAAAGTCTATCTATACAGCAAATGATGAAGCTTGTAAGATTGAAGGAGTTGGTAGCATTCCCCTTTGCTTAGGATCTTCCAAAAAGATCAACATAGAAGGTGTTTTGTACATTCCTACAATAACAAAGAATCTACTAAGTGTTGGCCAAATGGTAGACAATGGTTTCAATGTTGATTTTGCTTCAAATGAATGTTTCATCAAGAAGAAGGGTAAAATAGTGGCTAAGGGCACTAGACTTGGCAAACTTTATAAGCTGGATGCATTTGTGGATACTAATGTTGTCATGTTGGCCGAGAAGAGCAAGATATCTACCTTTACTTTATGGCACAAAAGACTTGGACATGTCAACTCGGGTTCCATGGAGGCTATGATCAAGGAGGAGTATGCTTTAGGCCTACCAAGGTCTATTGGGAAGGAAGACAAGGTTTGTGAAGCTTGTGCCTTATCCAAGGCACATAAGAAGGTGTTTCCTAACTCCATCACAAAGTCATCTCATCCTCTTGAACTCATACACTCGGATGTGCACATTGCTAGCACCAAATCTAATGGAGGTTCATCCATGTTTTTAACCTTCATTGATGACTACTCAAGATATTGTTGGGTGTTATTACTTTCCTTCAAGTCTCAAGTATTTGATACTTTTGTGAAGTTCAAGTTGTTTGTGGAAAAGCATCATAATCATAGCATCAAGATTCTTAGAAGTGACAACGGTGGAGAATTCATCTCCAATGAGTTCGAGGCCTTTTGTGAGGAGGTAGGGATCAAGAAAGAGACTTCTTGTCCTTACACTCCTCAACAAAATGGAGTTGCTGAAAGAAGGAATAGAACATTATGTGAATGTTCTAAGGCTTTAAGATTAGATGCTTGTTTGCCCAAATCCTTTTGGGGTGAGTCTCTTGTATGTGCAAACTACTTGATGAATAGGGTGTCTTGCAAAGCAATTGAAGACAAAACTCCTTATGAGATGTTGTACGGAAAGAAACCCAATCTTAATCACTTGAAAGTTTTTGGGTGTATATGCTATGTGCATGTGCCATTGGAAACAAGAACCAAGGAGGATCCATCTTCCACAAGAGGGATCATGCTTGGATATGCAAGCTCAAGCAAGGGCTACAAAGTCTATCTCCCATCCTTAAACAAATTTGTTGTTTCAAGGGATGTCATCTTTGATGAACATCATATGCATATGCTTGAAGAAGACTCAAATGCTCCAACAATCAAGAAGAAGATGGCCGAGGAGCAAGATCTTGGTTTTGAGGAGGAGCCCATGGAGGAGCAAGCACCAAACCCACCTATCACACCAAGGAGATCTTCAAGGGAAAAAGTGGAGCCATCAAGGCTCACATATCAAGGCAAAGGAAAGCAAGTTGAGGGTATCTCATCCACTTCTTATGCTTTATCTAGTTTTGAAGAACCGTCTAATGTTGAAGATGCATTGAACTCCAAAGAATGGTATAAAGCTATGTTGGATGAGTATGATGCCTTGATTGAGAATGAAACTTGGTTGCTTGTTGAGAGACCTCAAAGGAATGTAATAGGATGCAAGTGGGTCTTCAAGCTTAAGTTGAATGCAAATGGGAGTGTTAACAAACATAAAGCAAGATTAGTTTCAAAAGGTTATGCTCAAGAGAGAGGGATAGACTATGAGGAAACTTTTGCACCCGTGGCCAAGATGGTCACAATAAGACTAATCATTGCACTTGCATCACATTTTGGATGGATTCTATGTCAAATGGATGTCTCTAATGCTTTCTTGAATGGTTTTTTGGAAGAGGATATCTATATGGAGCAGCCACAAGGGTTCATCAAGCATGGAATGGAGAACAAAGTATGCCATCTCCAAAGAAGCATCTATGGCTTGAAGCAAGCCTCGAGATCTTGGAATTCAAGACTACATTGCTATCTTATTTCACTTTCTTTTGTTCAAAGTGAATATGATCCTACTCTTTACATTAAGTTTGATGATGTTGGTATTGTACTTTTACTCATTTATGTAGATGACATCATCATTAGTGAAAATAGTGTTGATGGTATTGAAAAAATCAAGATAGATCTATCCTTAGAGTTCAAGATGGTAGATCTAGGGTGTCTTCACTTCATCTTAGGCATAGAAGTACTTAGAGGGTCTGATTTTATCTTTATAAGTCAAGTAAACTATGCTCAAAGTCTTTTGAAGAAGTTTAAGATGGAAGTATGCAAAAGTGTTGACACACCAATGGAGCAAGATGTAAAAGTGCCAAATGAAGATGATGAAAGATCCTTCATGGACATCACTTTGTTTAGGCAACTTATAGGTTCCTTAATGTGGATCACTATAACTAGACCAGATCTTAGCTTTAGTGTATGTAGGTTGAGCCAATCCATGCAAAAGCCATTGAATATCCATTGGAAAAAGGCTAAGAGGATTCTAAGATACATCTCGGGTACATTGGATTTTGGGATTCTATATAGAGGAGATGTGATTAACCTTCATGCATTTCGTGATTCAGATTTTGCAGGGGACAAGAGGGATAGGAAATCAACAAGTGCCTATTCAACTTTCATAGGAGAAGGTGTGGTTTCATGGCTTTCAAAAAAGCAAGAAACTATATCTCTATCTTCAACCGAGGCCGAGTACAAAGCTTTGACAACCACTACAAAGGAGGTACTTTGGATCAAGAGATTATTGGTGGAACTAAAGATCATGGATTCAGAGGAGGCACCAATCATCTACAATGACAATATATCAGCCCAACACCTTGCATCTAACCCAATCTTCCATGCAAGATCTAAGCACATTGAGATATGCCATCACTTTGTGGGAGAAATGGTGCAAGCCAAGGAGATTGCTTTGGAGCATGTTCCAAGCAATGAATGTGTAGCTGATATACTTACTAAACCACTTCAAAAGAAACCTTTTATGAAGTTCAGATCATCACTTGGAGTGATTAGTAAAGCAATGATTGAACCAAGCTAGATAGTGAGGAGGAGTGTTAAAAATTCACAATTCTAGCTTGACTAGTTTTGGTCATATGACTTGTAAATAGTTAGATGGTCATGATGTGGCTTGTCACACGTGCCAAATAGCATAGGATTCCATTCATAAGGATGTTCTCAAGTAGACCTAAGTGTTAGAACCTTTGGAATGAGTCCAAATTATGCTTAGATACAAGGGAGAAAAAATAGGAGCTATTTTTGGTAATTTTTGCATTGTTGAGGGATCTCCAAGATTCCAACCCTAACTTGGTAGGGATGAAAGATCCACCAAAATTAACATTAGGGATAGGTTTAGGGTTACTCATACCTGCCCAAAATCGTGATGGATCATGTATATATAGGTGATGATATCTCACCAAAATCAATCAAGCAATTTCATGTTTTTTCTCTCATAATGGTGCAATTGCTCTCTATGTTCATAATTGTTTGAGTACTTGTGATTACTAATGATTATAGGATTGAATGTAGGTCTGGTGTACAGTACTCAGACTGTGGGAGGCCGTACTTTCACACGTGTGAAGCCTTCTTCAAGGATTTGGGCCATTTAGTGAGGTTCAAGCATAGATTTTTGATGGATTTTGATGGTTCAACTTGTGCTAATCTTATGAAATCATAATCTATTGTTTCCCTCATCATTTCAAGTGTTTTAGGATTTGCTGTAATTTTTACAGAAGAGATTAGAAGTGGTGTGTGTGTGGTATTACTGATAAATGGATTCAATGTAAAGTCTAGTTCTGAGATAGATGGAAAGAGCAGTATGATATCGCGAGTTTCTCAGGCGTCAAAGACAGCCATCGTCTGATCAGAAACTGAGGAGTCGTAGACGTCAGTGTTCTGATCAAAGTGAGTAAACAAGCACAATCAAACAGCAATAGAGTGCATTCAATCACAATAAACATTCATCTACGTTATACACAGATAGAAAAACGTATTGTTGTTATTTTACACTGAAGCACAACAATGGCAGTTACGACTGGAATGATGGCGTAACTGGGAGGCTCAAGTAATACGTCTCATGGACGGAGCGTCTCTCACATAATCTATGTTGGGATGATCTACTTATAGATTGTATCCATGTATTTAGTACATTCAATGTTTGTCACCTAATTGGGTAAGCCGTTGTACTTAGAAGTATATGGCTTTTGTGACAATTGTACATAGTGTATATTGTCAATCCGTAGGAAATATTGACATGGACGAGGACGTCGCAAATTCTCTCACCGCATTTTACGTGAAGTAGTTTTCTCTCACTTCGCAAATTTCGGGAAGTGGCTGAGACCATCCTTCGTTCAAAATAGACGACCTTCGCTTTTTCTCTCTCTTCAGGTTTTTGCAAAAAAGCCGAAGGTGTCCTAAAATAGTTCAACTGTTGAAAGTAGATGACCTTCGGCATTTTCTCTCTCTTCGGGAAAAGCGAAAGGTGCCTTCAAAAAGACGAAGGTGCCCTTAAAAAGAAGAAGGTGTCTTGAAAACAGTTTTACTTATGAAAATAGGTGACCTTCGGAAAATTTCTCTCTCCACATTTTTTGAAAAAATGTAAAAAAGACGAAGGTGTTAAAAATAGTTAAACTTTTGAACTGCACAAGTTAAACTTTTGAACTGTCGCAAAATTGTTGAACTATGCTAGTTTCGCATTTCGGAGAAATGCAAAAAAGACGACTCTATGGCAAACATAGTTCATTTCTGTAGACTGTCGCGACACTTAGAGTATTTTTGCAAATTGTCACGAAAGTAATGTAAATCTGCAAACTTGTTGCAAATGCAAGTTTGTGGAAGTTTTTGAAGATGGCCAAGTCTTCAATGACTTCAAGTTATTAAACTTAACATCTGAACTTGAATTCATGACAGGAGTGGTGACCCTTTCTTGAGATCAGCCGGAAGCCCGTTGTAGATGTCTTCAAGTAAATTGGTTGTCTAAGTTTGTGATTCCAAGGAGACAACTGTGGGCTTATTTCCAACAGTCCCCCTTAAGGTCACAGTTGGTGCCTTGGTATCTTCGTCAGGTTCAACACGTTGAAGGACTTCTGATGCCTGATCCTGAGAAGCGCTTTGGTGAAGATGTCTGCGACCATTTCTGTTGTGGAGCAGTATTGAAGGATCACTTGCCCTGGGAAAACTTTCTCTCGAATGAAATGATACTGGATTTCTATGTGCCTGAATTTGCCATGAAATCTGGGATTCAGCGATAGTGAAATACAATTCAAGTTGTCACATAGAATGGTAGTAGCATTGAACTGGTTTGAAGCAATTCTGACGCTTGGATGCTGGGTTAACAACTTGGGGTGGTCGCATTTGTGTTGAAAAAGCAAAGTGATGCAAGTTGTGAAGTAATAACCTGATCCACACAGCTTCTTTTGAAGCTTGACATGCTGCAATGTACTCTGCCTCGGTCGAAGAAAGCACAACTGATTTCTGCTTCCTTGAGTTCCAAGAAATCGGTCCCCTTGCCAGATAGAAACAGAACCTGAAGGTAGATTTTATGGTAGAGACTGTTCCTCCCCAATCTGAGTCGGAGAAGCCTCGCAGGACGAGTGGGTCGATGGCATTTCCATCATAACATAAAATGTGATCTAAACTTCCTTGAATATATCTCATCACTCTCTTTAATGCTTTCCAATGAGATATCCTAGGATTAGACATGAATTGACTTAACATGCTAACAATGTATGCTAAATCTGGTCTTATACACAACATTGCATATATCAAAGATCCTATTAGTGGATGATAAGGGTACTTCGTTATGTCGAGTACTTCACAATCAGAATCAGCACTAGTGGGTTTAGTCAGATATGTCTGCTGGCTAAGATAAGTCTTCTTCTGTAGCCTATTTCTAATAATGTGAATTCCTAGCAAAGAATGGACAGCTCCTAAGTCAGTCATGTCAAATTTATTTGACAAATCACTCTTAGTAGTGTGCAAAAAGAGAAGTGTCGTTAGACAAAATAAATGCATCATTTACATAAAGAGCTATGGGAACTGAATTGGTGCATATATGCTTCGAATAAATATTACAGTCAATTGAATTGTTTGCAAATCCCAATTGAATGAGATAAGATTTGATTATATCGAACCATGCTCTTGCGGCCTATTTTAGACCGTAGATTGCTTTGTGCAGCTTGCACACTTTGTGCCCTTGGCCTTTGACTTTGAATCCTTCCGGTTGGAAGGTATACAGCTCCTCTTCGACGTTGTCATCAACGATAGAGTGCATTCAATCACAATAAGCATTCATCTATGTTATACACAAATAGAAAAGCGTATTGCTGCTATTTTACACTGAAGCACAACAATGGCAGTTACAACCAAAATGACGGTGTAATTGGGAGGCTCAAGTAATATGTCTCATGGACAGAGCGTCTTTCACATAATCTGTGCTGGGATGATCTAGTAATAGATTGCATCCATGTATTAAGTACATTAAATGTTTGTCACCTAATTGGGTAAGTCGTTGTACTTGGAAGTATATGGCTTTTGTGACAACTGTACATAGTGTATATTATCAATCCATAGGGAATATTGAAATGGACGAGGACGTCGCAAATTCTCTCTCTTTGCATTTTACGTGAAGTGGTTTTCTGTCACTTCACAAATTTCGGGAAGTGGCTGAGAATTTCCTTCGTTCAAAATAGACGACCTTCGCTTTTGCTCTCTCTTCGGGTTTTTGCAAAAAAGTCAAAGGTGCCCTAAAACAGTTGAATTTTGAGAAACTCCTCTTCAGAAGGTAGATCATCTTCTTTATTGCACATTTTTTCCACGGCCATTTTTAAGCAATATTTCCCTGAGTAAAGCTCATCATTATGTACATCCAGGGAGAAGATCATCAGCATCAAAATCAATTATACTAAAAATTCATCAAGCTCTTTGCTCAAAATGCAAAGAGTCTCAGCTTCAATGAAATAAAAAGGATCCGATATATCCGATAATGTCAAAAAAGAATTATTATCTATATTATAAGTAGGCAATGTAATAAGACATTTATCAGAAGGAGAAAGGGTGTTGGGAGTTCTAGGGCCAATAAACGATGCCTTGTTTTGTGCAGGATCAAAATCTGTACAGTCATCTAAACTAACACTCGTATCAATAAAAAAAAGTATCTATATCTACAATCTTCGACTTTTTAGACTTTGTACCATTGGAAGAAGCAGCTTTAGAAGTGGAAGGGCCAGCTTCTGAATTGTCAGAAATATTTAACAAAAGAAAAAAACAAATACAGACTGAAAATCAACAAATTTACAATTTTTATTGTGAATTGGGCACTCATCTACAGACCTGAAATCATTATATAACTTGGTGAACATTTTGTCAAGCTTAGCTTTATAGCTATGCTTGTCGAGTGCCACCAGGTCCTGATAATGAAATATGCCCATATTCTGAGATCTGAATAAGGGAATACTGATCAGAGACTTAAATTTGAGATGAATCTCAAAAAATGCTTCCACACTAGGACCCTCAGTAATAGAAAGAAGAATAAAAAGAAAAGGAGAAAAAAGAGATTTGAAATACTCTAAATTATTACTTATACCAAATTCATGAAAAAAAAAAAGCAAACTACAATCGAAATTAGACATTTTGAACAAAAAATACAGATGTAAAATTCCCAATATCGCTCTCAGGCGCAAAATGCAGGTTAGAAAAGAACCTCAAGACAATGTGTGCTAAAAAGAGATATAAGAACACAAGGTATCGGATCCGAGCGCGTGTTCAAAGATCAGAAAAAAAAAATGTAAGACGCGCTTGAATGCGATATCAGACCAAGCAGTATCAGTTCCAGGTGCAAGTAAGTCAACGGAGCGTAAACAGTGGAAAGGGCACGCTTGAAATCGATATCCGAATAAGAAATCAAAAATTTGTGTGAAAATCTACGCCAAAAATGGCCTATTTATAAAAGAAATTTGCACGTTGGAGGAGCTCCAAAAGGACACGTGTCGATGCATGATTAGTCATTAATATTCCATCGTACAAACAATGATTGATCTGACATCTATCACGCGCAGAATGACATGTGTCCAAATCTTATTCATGCACGTGTCCCGACCCACGTGGCCTCATAATTGAGTCATCATTATCAATACGGACAATCCGTTGTGAGAAATTGGCAAAAATCTAGCTTGGTATTTTTTATGATAGAAGTTTGTAAGTGAATCTCACATGTGTGGAGGATGTTCCCACGTGTGGAGAATCGTAAAGTAAATCAAAATGTTTGATATAGGGGTCTCATAGAATTTTATAGTCAAGCATTTAGGTGTAGGATGTTGATAGGGTCAAATTTGGCATAGATGGCAAATTATCCATTTCCACTTGTAATGCCACTATTGAGCCAAAATAGAGTAGGAGGCCAAACTTGTTCCAATTAGAGTGTAGACAAGTGTAATGCTTTTGTTTGATGAATTTTAAGAGGTTTTTGCTCCTCCCTTTATGCTTGTCCTTGACAAAGAGAGCTTTGTCACTTCCAATATGGTCAAGTTTGTTCATCCTTGAAAGTTTGTAACTCTGCCTTGCTTCTTCAGAAATGAGAATTCCTTGAAGAGTCTCCAAATTGGGCAACTCCTCCTTTATGGCAAAGGATTGAACAAGATTATCATAGTCTGTTTTTAAGCCATTAAGAATGACTTGTACTAGCTCATCTTGATTGACTGTGACACCAACACAAGAAAGTTCCCTATGAAGATCATTTACTCTCAGAACATAATTTGATGCACTCTCCTCACTTCTTTGAAAACTTTGAAAAATCTAATTTCTAAGAGTAAGTATTCTAGAAGTGTTCTTAGCTTCATAGATTGAGTTAAGTGCATCCCAAGCTTCTTTAGCAGTGGTGCAAGATCCTATTTCTCTTAGAATCTCATTAGAGACATTCATTTTAATGAAGTGTAGAGCCATTCTAGTTCTCTTCCTATACTTTGGTATTTCAAGTTGTGCTTGAGGCTCCTCCTCAATACCAAGTACTATGTCCATAACATCGTGGAGTATAAGAATAGACTCCATTCTTACCTTCCATATTGAATCATTGGAGGTACTTAGTCTTTCACTTGCTTCTAGGAGATATCCTCCCACATATGCCATTATTGTGAAGACTATTCTTGTTATTGGACAATTATATGTTTGAGCCTGTTCCAAACAATCTTGATGTTGCTACTCTCTTTCACTATAGGAATTTCCAAGAGTGTATTAGCAATCCTATGTGAAAAACTTGCAATTGTATTTGAGATAGATCTCAAATATTCCACAAACAAGATAATCTAGATCAGTCTCTCAAAATGGATTGAGAATTATAGACAAGTTTTGATTCTACTTTTGGCACATGTTAGATGCTACAAAAGAAAACATTAATGATTCAAAAGAGACTCAAAAGTGTTCAATAACTTCAAACTTTGTCTTGATCTTCAGTTTCTTGTGTTGAATGCTCAAAACAATGGACTGTGAATCAAGCTAAATTGGATCAAATCAAAAAATGGTCACTCGGATTTTGGACTTCTCCCTACTCTCTTGAAGAGCTTATAACTCTTGATAGACACATCAGATTGATTTGAGATCAATTTTAATGAAAAGTAAACTTTATAAGCTTTCCATCAAGCTATAACATCAATATCTTTGGACCAATTAGAGGAAGGATAGAGAAGCTGTTAGTGAAACACATCCAATTCCAACAATCCTAAGAAAACCAAGAAAATTTTTAAAAAATCATCAAGGTGGCAATGATAAAGCTGAAGCTCGTAAGAAGAACTTACGCTTCAAGTGCAATGGCGAGGGTCACCTTGCATGTGATTGCGTCAAAAAACAAGCTTCAACCTCAGGTAATCTATCTCGAAGTAATGAGATGGATGTTTGTTTCCTTAGTTCTTTAGTTTTTGGACCTAATGACCTTATTTGCATTAAAGGTAAAGTTTATGATCAAGTTGTTAATGTTCTTTTTGACACGGGATCCACTCATAACTTTATTAATGTAAATTTGGTGCAAACGCTAAACCTTCCTACCAGAAAAAGTGAGAAAAAATACTGTGTGACAATGGCATCGAGAAGTAATTTCAATTTGATGGATTTTATTGTTCCTGATGTAGAATTGCACATTCAGGATTATTCTGAAAAACTAGAATTCCATGTTGTTGCATTAGCTAATGTTAATATTATTCTTGGGCAACAATGGGGTGATAAGAGCAAGTCATTGAGAATTGATTTTGTTGAAAAATCTCTATCTTTTATGCATGAGAATTCTTTAAATAAGATCAAGGCTACTTTAATTGTTGATACTAAAAATGTTAACCCTTATTTTAAACAAGAACTTAATTCTATTATGAAGAATTCTGATTTTAAAGTTTATTTATGTTTTCATAATGATATCATTTGCTGCAATGATGATGCATAAATGCCATGAATATACCCAGTGAGAACACTATAAAAATTTGAAGCCTGTAATGAACTTAGACAGGAATTCAATGATGTTTTTTTTAGACCTTCTTGTAGGTTCACCACCAGAAAGGACAATTGATCATAAAGTTGACCTAATACCTGGAACAATTCCAATCGCACAACATCCTTATAGGATGAGTGCATCGGAAGAGGCTGAGGTAAATAGGCAATTACATGACTACCTGAAAAAGGGGTGGTACAACCTAGTAAGTCTCCTTCGGCATCACCAGTGGTTCTAGTTGCCAAGAAGGATGGGACTATAAGGTTTTGCATCAACTATAAGAAATTGAACAAGGTAACCGTTAAGAATAGATATCCACTGTCGTGGATGAATGATCTAATAGACTATCTTGGCGGTGTTGGATACTTTGCCAAGATAGATCTAAGATCGGGCTACCATCAGATACGCATTAAGGCAGAAGATATACCAAAAACTAGGTTTCAAACTCGCTTTGGTCACTACGAAATTTTGGTGTTTCCTTTTGGTTTGACCAATGCACCGACAACTTTCCAATAGATGATGAAGGATTCGTTCATGCATTTGGGAAGATTCATAGTGGTATTCTTAGATGATATCCTAGTGTTCAGTAAGACTTTGGCGGAACATGAATAGCATCTTAGGATTGTCTTATACATTCTAAGAAGGGAAAAGCTCTTTGCCAAGGAGTCTAAGTGAGACTTTTTTGCTAAGGAATTGTCCTACTTGGGGCATAAGATTTCCGAACGAGGAGTGGAGATTGAGGCCGATCATATCCAAAGAGTTATTGATTGGCCTATTCTCACCACAGTTCAAGAATTTAAGAGAAGCTAAGCCGGAGGGCTAAGAGTCCACTAGTGGTGTGGACGGAGGATATGAATAATTGTTTTGAGTTGCTTAAGAAAAGTGTCAATTCGACAACAATACCAATAATTCGCGATCCTAATAAGGCTTTTGTGGTTAGGACCGATGCCAGTAATTTTGCTATTGGAGTTGTTTTGATGCAAGATGGACATCCTATGGCTTATGAAAGCAAGAAACTCATTCTTGCTCAATTAGGTATTGTACATGTGAGAAAGAATTGTTTGCAATTGTTCATTCCTTGAAAATTTGCGATATTATTTGTATGGAGCTAGATTTGAAGTTTTGACGAATCATCAGACTCTTCAATATTATTGTGATGTTACAGATTTAAAGGGGAGGCAAGCTAGATGGGCTGAGCTGATGCAAATCTTTGACTTTTCTATACGTTATTGTAAAGGAAGTCAAAATACTCTAGTAGATGCTTTGAGTCGGTTACCGATTATTAATTGGTTGTGCTTTCTTGTTATAAACCGAGGTTGTTTCAGTCTCTTCAAGGACTATATGAGTCCAATCCCTTTTTTGGAAAGTATTGGCAACAAGTACTTTCGGGGGTTGATTCAGGTTTGCAAGATTCCTCGAATCATGGAAAGACTGAAACGGATTTTCTAATTCAAAACAAGATTTTGTTTCGTAAAGGATAGGTGTGTGTACCGTAGAATGACACTATAAGGGCCCAAATCTTGCATGAGTGTCATGATAGTCCATGCGCAGGACATCCGGGCATACAAAGAACACTTGACTTAGTTCGAAGGCAATTTTGGTGGCCTAAGATGAAAAGTCAGGTAGAGGCCTATGTACTTAAATGTACTAAGTGCCAATTAAATAAAACATAGAGGCTAAAAGATAGTGGCCTATTACATCCTTTAGATATTCCTACCGGAAAGTGGGAAAGTATATCTATGGATTTTGTGGTCGGGCTTCCACGTACAGGGAAGGGCCACGATTCGGTTTGGGCCATTATTAATAGACTTACAAACGTTGCTCAATTTATCCCAACAAAAACTACTGTTAAAGCTTTAGAACTAGCTCAATTGTTTGTTGAGAAGCTTTTTCGACTGTACGGACTGCCTTGCGATATTGTCAGTGACTGTGACCCAAAATTCAATGGGAATTTTTGACAAGCAGTATTTGAAAAGTTGGAAATAACTTTAAATATGAGTTCTACAAATCATCCAAAATTAGACGGTCAAATAGAAAGGACCAATCAAACGATGAAAGATATGCTTCGAGCATATGTGGGCCATCGACAGTCTGATTGGGAACAATATCTTCCATTGGTGGAATTTGCATATAACAGTGCAATATTCAGCGACCGGATTCAGCCCTTTCATGCTTATGTATGGTTTTCAACCTCGATCACCAATTAGTGTTGGCATGAAAAATCTACGGGTGCAAGCCGCAGTTGATTTCCTTACAGATATGCAATAAATGTTACAACTGGCTAAAGATAGCATAAGAAGTGTCCAGGACAGGACAAGACACTATGCTGATCTATCTGAGAAGCACAAGGTATTCATGGTCAATGATTGGGTGTTTTTGAGAGTCCCTAGTCACTCTAGGTGCTTGAAAACTATTAAGTGTGCAAAGTTGGCGCCTAGGTATTGCGGTCCTTTTAAGGTTATCCAAGTGATAAACAAGGTCGCATACAAATTAGACCTTTCAGTTAGCATTGGAATTCATCTTGTTTTCCACGTTAGTAAGTTGAAACCCTCGTTCGGGGTTGGGGAGACCCTGGTCCCTGTGGAAGATTTAGTGAAACTTCTTTGTGATAAATCTGTGAGTGGACCACCTGAACACGAGGCGATTGTTAATAGCCGGCAGAGGACTCTACAGAGCAGAGTGCTTTAGGAATTTCTGGTCAGGTGGAGGGACAAATTAGAAGAGGAGGATACTTGGGAAAAGGAGGCTGATCTCCAGAAGAATAAGATCTATTAGATGGTGTTCATACAGATGTATGTGGACCTATGCAAACTCCTTCATTGCTAGATGCAAAGTATTTCATTACCTTTATTGATGAATTCTTTAGAAGAATAGTTGTTTATTTTATTAAACAGAAATCAAAGTCTTTCATCAAATTTAGACAATTCAAAGAGCATACTAAGAATCAAACTGGCAAATGAATCAAAGCACTGAGGTCAGATAACAGACGAGAGTACATCTCCAACGATTTCAAGGAGTATTGCCTTAACAACGACATTGAACAACAATACATCACCTCCTATTCGCCTCAGTCAAATGATCTTGCTGAGAGAAAGAACATAACCTTAGTTGAATCGGCAAAGTGCATGTTATGACATGCAACGCTTCCGAGTGCTTTTGGGCTGAAGCTATTTCAAAAACAACCTATATTCAGAACAAATGTTCCACTAAATGCCTCTCAGACAAAACACCATTCGAAGTTTGAACATGTACCAAACCTTTTTTTATCAAACTTACGAGTTTTTGGATGTACTACTTTTGCGTAGATTTCTCGTGATCTTAGGAAGAAACTCGACTTCCAGAGTATCAAGTGTGTTTTCATCAGCTACACTACTTCAGATCAAGCCTACAAGTTGTTCGATCCCATCGAGTCTAAGATATTTACTAGCCGGGATGTCATCTTCATCGAAGATCAGTTGCAAGACCTCAAGGGAAAGGGCAGTCCCCATGTAGCCGACCTATCAGATTCTCCTGACGCTTTGAACTTTCCAGTTCCTCAGTCGACTATTCCTACTGAAGGTCCAAGCTCCTCTACTCTTGACGAACAACAAATCAACGACGAATTAGATGACGATAAAATTACATTCTTCTATTCCTAAGAGTATGAAACTTCTCAAATTTATGTCTACCAAATGACTTAGTAAAAATATCTGCCATTTGGTCTTCAGATTTACAAAAAACAAGATCGATGGCTCCATCAAGAATTTTCTCTAGAACAAAATGGTAGTGTATTTTGATGTGCTTGGTTTGAGCATGTAGAACTGGATTTTTGGCAAGGTGAATGCAACTTTGATTATCTCAAGATATAGTAGTCGCATCCACCTGTGGTTGACCTAAATCCACAAGCAATCTTTGTAACCATACCGCTTCTAGTGTAGCATTGTTGAGTGATCAATATTCAGCTTCCGTCGATGATAAGAATACTGTAGGTTGCTTTATGCTGCTCCATGGAATTGCAGCTGTACCATAACTGAATGTATGACCACTGGTAGATCTTCTGTCATCAATATTACCTACCCAATTGGCATCTGTATAACCTACCAAATTGGCGCTTCAGGCTGATCATACTTCAAACCAAAATTCAATGTCCCTCGAATGTACGTTTAGCAGACTTCCAATGTGCTTGACTAGGATCTTGCATAAATTGACTAACAACACCAACAACATAAGAAATATCAAGTCACGTGTGTGTCAAATAAATCAAACTACCCACCAGCTATATGTACAAATAAGTATCCACTTTCTCAGATTCATCATATGTAGTAAGCTTCATGTTGACATCCATAGGTGTACTCAAAGACTTACAATCCTGCATATTGAACTTATAAAGCAAATCTCATGCATATTTGCTTTGTGTAAGAAAGACCATGTCTTCCTTTTGTCATACTTCAATGCCAAGACAATAGTGCATCAATCCTAGATCACTCATGTCAAAAGCATTGGAAAGATCTGATTTTATTTCATAAATTAAGTTCTCATTACTTCCTGTAATGATAAATCATCCATGTACAACACAATGAACACTATATCTGAGTCTTGCCTTAGAATGTAAAGATTAGGATCAGCATCACTCTTTACCATTCCCCTTCACTTGAAGTGTTCATCAATGCAAGAGTACCACGCCCGTGGTGCTTGCTTCAATCCATAAATGGCTTTGTTGAGCTTACAAACGAGATGCTCTCTCCCTGGCTCAACAAATCCTTGAGGTTGTACTAAGTACACCTCTTCATCCAGCACTCCATTAAGAAAAGCAGATTTAACGTCCATTTGCTGGATCTTCCAACCATAGAAAACAGAAATAGCAATGATAGAACGTATAGTTACCATCTTAGCTACGAGTGCGAAGGTTTTCTCAAAATCAATACCTTCCTGCTGCTCAAATCCTCTTGCAACCAACCGTGCTTTGTACCCATCTGCTCCATATTTTATCTTATAAATCCATTTGCAAGTGATAGGCTTCTTACCATCAGATAGCTCAACCAAATTCCACGTCCTCTTTTTCGATATGGCTTCCATTTCTGTTTCCATAGCTGCATGCCACTCCTTGTGCTCCTTTGCTTCATCAAAAGTTTTTGGTTCTTGAGCCTTGAGCATAGAGCCCATCAGGGCTAGATTCATCTCTAATCTTGCAGGAGGTTTTTGATTTCTACTTGATCTTCTAAGCTCTCCCTGCTCACTTGATTCAGGAGTATCTCCCTTATTAGCATCACTTATTACTGACAAGTACCACTTAGGCACTCTCCTAGGAATCTCATTATTGGCCCTATCTTTTTCCATTGGCTCTTCCATATCGACACCAGCTTCTTCCTTCACTTGCACTTTAGCTTTATCATCAAAAGAATCAATTGTCAATTTTATTTGGTCATTTTGACCCATTTCATCAAAAGTAGCATCTCTGAAAATCACGATCTTTTGTGCATCTGTGTCATACATCCTGTATGCCTTGGCTCTTTCATCATATCCAAGGAAAATACACTTAACAGCTTTTGCATCCAGCTTCTTTCGTTTTTCATTAGGTACATGAGCGTAAGCATCAAAACCAAATACTCGTAAACGAGAAACATTAGGTTTCTTTCCAGTAAAAGCTTTGTAAGGAGTCTTACCCTCCACGGACTTCGTAGGACACTGATTCAAGATATGAGTAGCTGTGTTGCATGCTTCTGCCCAAAAAAGTATTTGGCAAACCATTGTTGTAAGAATCTCCTCCACTCAATAGATTTTCAATCTGTCTGATGTTGCCCTGGCCTTTTGGATGCCTCCCGGACTGTGCTTTTCACAACAACTAAGAAGTATTGTAAAAATCTCCCCACTCAGCAGATTTTCAACTTGTTTGATGCTGCCCTAGCCTTTCTGATGCCTCCGAAACTGTGTCTTCATTCCCCACTGATGATTCTGAGCTCCAAGCTTTCACCTCCCGTTTTTATCTCTCCAAGCTTTCACCTCCCGTGAAGGACTTTCTCACTTCGTTGTGGAGCCTGTGATAAGCTGTATCCACTGATCAGGCATGCAGAACTATTGTTGCTCTGATACCATGTCAAGAATTAGATATGCAACATCAAGCATTCACCATAAGCAATCACCACAAGAAGGCGGAAGAAGAACACACACTATCATCACACTAACTCATTCAGAATGTAAAATGTACAAATAAACCCTGAACCCCTGATAGAGAGAGAAAACCTACGAGTAGACTAATAGACTAGCCTACGGCTAATGACAGCTGGTCACAGCTGTCAACATTAATGTACCTCGTAAATAGTAACAATGAAGTTTATCATTGATTCCTAAAATACAATTGGTTTGTCGTCTTCGAATTTTATGAAGAAGTTCACGACAACTATCACTTATGAAAATTCAAAATGAGGGTGATTCTACAAGCAAAAGAACTTCGGAAAGTTCTCAATTGGTTTCATGAGTACAAAACAGCTATGACTAAAAAGTACGTTCTATTACGCGATAACTATACTCATTGTATTGATGATGTAGGCACTGTCAAATTGCAATTTCGAGATGGTACTATTCTTATTCCAAATCTTCTTCATGTTCCAAATCTTACCCAAAAATCTACTCTCTATAAGTAGAATAGTTGATTGTTAGCTAATGCCACATCCCTGACATGTCGATGTAGTGCCTCATCACCCAAAAAGGGTTTCCAGTGTTGGAAAGAGGTGTTGTGAAGATAGGTCTAGCTTGAAAAGAAACGAACTCGAAAAGAAATGAATGAAAATAATTTGAGTGTCTAGAAAGAAAACTTTTCTTGCATGGTGGAATAAACTATCTTCATCTTTTCAATGCATGACTACGCCTATCAATTTCAAACAAGACAATAGTGATAGAAATCACGTTTGAACTTATAGTAACTAACTTTGAAATCATCAATACTATAATGATTACATAGCCAAACAATTAAGCATAAAAAATTATCAGACAAATAATTAGTCGCGAATGGTTCGCGAATTAGTCTCAAAGAAATACATAAACACATACATTATGAGATGAAAACTGAACGCAATAAAGGATAATATTGATTCAGTATGAGAACATAACTGAAGTAAATGAGTACAATAAGTTGCGGATTAAAGTCGCGTACTCTATGCTATCTCTGAGCGACTGAAAGTCTGAATTAAGTGCAATGCTGATAAGCAGTGGCACAATAGCAATCTCTAAAATAACTCTAATAAGTGAACTAGAATGCTCAGGAGTGTTCAAGCTCGCAGGCTTGAGAGAGAGGGCTAACTATTCAAAAACTTTAATAACTTGAACTTTTGATGATAATTAAATTGTATGAATATGGACAACTATTTATACTAAGAAATTAGGTCGTCATATGCAATCGCCAGTTGGCTGGTGATTCGCTAGCATCCATCCGGTCCTTGTCATTGATTGATGATAAGCGGTGAAATTGGCCATAAACATTCTGTCTGCATAAATGAACCAAAACTGTAGCTCTGCAGAAATGAACTAAAACAACCACAGGCGACACTGTTGGATTTTTCGCGAAAATACGAAAAAGAAGAAGGTGCCCTTAAATCTCATTTAGGGTTGTCCCACACTTTGTCAGAGTCATTTCCTTAACATTTGAAGCTCTTTGGAAAAAGCAAAAAATGCGACACTATGATTTTACACGAGATTTTTGTCGGGCGAAAAAGGCGACACTATCGTGAACTCCGTGTAATTCCGTAGACTGTGTAAAAACACTTATAATTTTGCAGACTGTGTAAAAACACGAGAAAATTCGCAGAACTGGATAAACAATGGAAAATAATCCAATACTCCACCTTAATCTGAATCCTTGAATGCCTTGACCTTTAGACTTAGTTTAACACATAATCTTCTGTGTGACTCCAAACTTAATGCTTTAGTAAAAACATCTGTTGTCATATCTTGCATTCTACAATACTACAATCTGACCTCTTTGTTGAGAACTTTGCTTCTGACAAATTGATACTTAAGCTCAATGTGCTTACTCCTGGAATGAAATCTAGGGTTCATTGATAAAGCGATGGCACTTTGATTATCACAAAATAATGTCATCAGCGCATATTGATTCAGACCGATATTCAAGAGTAAGTTCCTCAACCAAATTGCTTCCTTTGTAGCTTGACAGGCTACGATATACTCTGATTAAGTGGAAGATAGAGCTACCGAAGATTGCTAACGACTATTCCAAGAAATTGGACGATTGTTGAGGAAGAATGTAAATCCGGAAGTGGATTTACGAGTGTCTACATCTCTTACCCAACTCGCATCTATGTAACCACTGATTTGTCATTGCCGACTACTCCATAACAAATGCAAAACTCCATAGTAGCTCGAAGATATCTCATGACTCTGATAAGAGCCTTCCAATGTGTTTTACCAGGATTAGTCATATACTGACTGAGAGAGCTGACTGCAAAATCTATGTCTGGCCTGGTACAGATCATGACATACATAAGAGATCCTATAATAGAATGGTAAGGATATGTCATGTGCCAAATCCCAAACTAATAGCAATAACAATGAAGTAAAGCTAGAAGCAAGAAGATAACAAGACAATCATGATAACATATCAATAGAAAGTTAAAAACATGGAGCATAGAATCACGTTTGTAATGAAAGAAAGAGTACAAGATATAAACATGAACATTGATTCATGTGGAAAGGGCAAAAGAGACCTAGCAATGGAGATCCCTATGGCTCACATCCACAAGGAAGCTAGAAGCTCTCACTTGCAAATGAGCCAAAAGATTCACAAAGAATGTCTCTTGCCTAGTTATAGACAATGCTCTTACTTAACTTAACTTAACTATCTTGAGGGATAGTTAGCCCTTGTTAAGTATTATTCAAACTACATTGGGCCCTTATTGGCCTATTATCCTTATTAGTTACTTTGGAGGGCCTAAAGAGAGAACCGCCTTGTTCTTAAGGCTAATAGCTCCTTTTGGGCCTACAAAGCTTACAATGGATATTCTGATGCATTGACAAGCACTGATATACTAAAAGTACATGACACTCCCCCTACTTAAACATTTGTCCTCAAAAATGAAAAGGCTTGTCTGACCAGCTTGATCGCCTCGGTTAAGTAGTCATGATGGAGGATGTGTCATTGTAGAAAAATTACTGCCTCATTACAGATCCAAAGCTGTCGAATTGAATCCATTTTGCTAGCTTCAGACTATAATCCTTGTTCCCATGAAAGAAAAATGATGGTTGAAGAAGAGATGGATGAAACACCATATTGCTTTTTGACAACCAAATCGCAATATCCTCTTTTGTCTGCTTCTTCGACATCATGACAAATTGGATGATCTATCCAATTCCTTTAGGATCGTATTTTGGCATTGCATCCGGCTGGGCTGACTTGAAGATTTTATCATCTTGTTTGATAATCACTTTGTTGTTCAATCTGAATGCTTCAACAATAACCATGAACCTAGCGTTTGAAGTGTTAAGATCCCACATGAAGGAATTATTGTCATGATCAATTCCCAACATAAGAGCCAATATGTTTTGATTGCTCATCTCTGAAAATGAGTGATAGTCCGATTGAACGTTCATTTCTAGTAGTATTGAGTGAATGAGATGCTTGCAAAGAGTGACGATATCTCTTTCATTCAAAGTCTCTATGAAGAATCTTTCATAGATTACATTCTCATGTTCAAAAATATTGATAACTCCAATATTTTGAACCACAAACTGGAAACTTTCATATAATGGATCTTTGATTATTTGTCCCATCTCATATCTAGGACAATTTCATCTCATATTACCAGTTTCATCACATTCCCTTGTGCACTCTATACTGAATGTGAAACATTCATATAGATCAGTTTTATTCTTGTCTGTTAATTCCATTTCACAAGAAGTATTAGACAAGTCTTCCGGTTGAACATGATGCAACAGTTCTTGTGATCTCAAGGAAGATGAAGTCCTTGAGTGATTTTCCTCATTGACAACTTCATTGTCTGGATTGGCCTTTATATTGCTCAATTGAAAATCAATATTGAAAACAAAAATATTGTCCTCATAATCCTCCGCATCGTGTTCACTGACCTCAGCTGATTTTTGGTGTCCTTGCATTGACATTGTGCTCGTATTTAGCACTGCGAAACTGTTGATTGGCCATCTCTTGTGAATTCAATGGAAAACCAATAGTTGCTAATGAAATCGGCCGATCTATTTGTTGAACCAATCGGAATCCACATCCATCTTGACAATTGAAAGGCTAGTAAGTTACGGTATACTAAGCTAAAGTTTATGTGCAATGGACTTTGATAAATAGCTGAAATGCTCTTTTCTCCACCCACTTAAAACTTAGAGTTCTGTGATGAGTGAAATTGAAAGGCAAAAACTTGTAGGTTGTATAAATCTAAGCACTTTTTCTTTTTACAATATTCAATTTCGAGCTCAGACGGAGACGATATGAAGATTTGAAATAAGCAAATAAAATACAAATAAATTTGTTTGAGGGTAAAACAGGTATTTTAAAAAAAAATTGAAAAGTAATAACTACAACATTTCAATAACTTAGCAGTGTCAGGCTCAATGTTTTGATCACTTTTCATTTTTACTGCGCTGAAATCCGAATCCAACCAAGAAAGTTATAGGAGTTTAAAGAATGGGGAAAAAAAAAACACTAAGTAAACAACTTAGAACAAAGGGGTTTTTTTTTTTTTTTTTTTTAAATTACAAACTGGATTCTATAAAGTTTGAAATCCATGAGATGTTTTGGTGCTTGGGAAAAATTGGAGGAATCGTAGGAAATTTCGAAGATTTATAGCAAAAAAATAGAAAAAAAAAATCGCAGGCACGGAGGAGAAGATATGGATATTCGAGAGAATATGCTTAAGGAATGTTCTAGAAGAATATTCACAGAATAGGCAGGGCTGGCAGGAGGCGTCAGAGTAGGGGGCAAAAAAAGAGAGTTGGGAGATGGGGGTCGCGTGCGAAGAAGGGAGGCCAACGGGAGAGGGAGCGGGAGCAGGCAGGCAGAGGGAACATGAGGGGACGACAGCCGTGAGCAAAGAGAGAGAGTGGGGGGGGGGGCGTCGCGGTTAGGGTTAGGAGAGAGAGTGATGGGAAGGCGCGGGGGGTCACGTTTAAGGTGAGGTTAGTCTTTTTTTCGTCCTTTCTTTTTTTTTAGCCCTAAAAAGATTAGGGTTTTAAAAATTGGGCAAGGTGTCTCTCTGTTTTTTAGCACTCCTCATTTTTCTAAATCTAATGGGCGAACATAGAATTAGGGCTGGTCTTTTTTTTTGTTATGTTTTTTAGGTTAAAAATCTGGCAAACCTTTCAAATGAAAGGCTGAAATTTTTTTATAAAAGAAACAAAACGTCAAGTTTGAATAATTGAAGTGCTTCTCTCTCACTTGGAAAAATTCAAAAAAAAATTTCCAAAATTTTGGCTAGCTTGACCCATCTCCACTAATTTGATCATAACTTTCTCAATATTGATCCAAATCACACAAACTCAGTATCTTTGAAAAGTTTACAACAAGTTCTATTAGCCTATGGATCAAAATGATTGAGTGTGATTTGATAAGTCGAATTAACCACATAATAGGTCTAAAAATTTTGAAGAAAAAAAACTACCAAAACTAGAGCTAGGAATCAAGAATTGTCATAACTTTTTGGATACTAATCCAAATGACTTGCCATATGGATCAGATCAAAGCTAAAAAAATACTTCAAAATTCTACGGAGAGAAACTTGAAATAAAAACTCAAATCAAATCTGAAAAATTCAAATCAAGTGAAAACAAAATTCTAGTCACCTATTTTGACAGCTTTTGGAAAAACTGCAATAACTTTTGCATCTCTTATCCAAATGGCTTAAAAGTTGGTGCTAATTAAAGCCAAAAAAAAGCTCTACAAAGTCATAGAATAGAATTAGAAATAAAAAAATAAATTGAATGCTAAAAATTTGTCTGAACAGAACTGAAAAATTCAAAGTTAAAAATCAGCAAAAAGAAAGCTACAAAGACAATAAACTCATCAAATCTAATGGAATTCTCATAGAATCATCATGAATAATGGATCTATGCTCTGATACCAAGAAATTTCATGTGCCAAATCCCAAACTAATAGCAATAACAATGAAGTAAAGCTAAAAGCAAGAAGATAACAAGACAATCATGATAGCATATCAATAGAAAGCTAGAAACATGGAGATCACCATAGAATCACATTAGTAATGAAAGAAAGAGTACAAGATATAAACATGAGCATTGATTCATGTGGATAGGGCACATGAGACCTAGCAATGGAGATCCCTATGGCTCACATTCACAAGGAAACTAGAAGCTCTCACTTGCAAATGAGCCAAAAGATTTACAAAATGATGTCTCTTGCCTAGTTATATACAATGCTCTTACTTAACTTAACTTAACTATCTTGAGGGATAGTTAGCCCTTGTTAAGTATTATTCAAAATACATTGGGCCCTTATTGGCCTATTATCCTTATTAGTTACTTTGAAGGCCCTAAAGAGGGAACCGCCTTGTTCTTCTGTTCGACTTTTGCTATCATTTGCCGTTGTAGCAGATTTGGAAATACATCAAATGGATGCACAGACAACATATCTCAATGGAGTTATCGAAGAAGACATTTACATGGTGCAACCCGAAGGTTATATTATCGAGGGTAAGCACAATCATGTTTGTAAACTCCATAAGGCACTTTATGGCTTGAAGCAATCTACTTGAGCATGGTTTCAAAGGATCAATACTTTCCTTATTGATCATGGCTATACACCTAGCTCTTCATATTCAAACATTTACTTCAAAGCAGTGCATCAATCTTTTATCATTATCACTTTGTACATGGATGATACATTGCTTTTTAGCAACAGTACCGATTTAAAAGAAGCCAAGACAATGCTATCTTTCGAATTTGACATGACCAATTTGGGCGAAGCTCATTTTTGCCTTGGTATACAGATCCATAGAGACAAAAAACAGAAGTTGGTCTACATTACACAACAGAGGTACTTCTACAACATTTTAGTCAGATATAATCTGATCAATTGCAAGTTAGCTCTCTCACCAATGGAACCAAGACTCAAATTGTCAAAGGACCAGTGTCCCCAAACAATTCATGAGAAGGAAAAGATGCGTGAGTATCCTGTCATGTACTTTTAGTACATCAGTGCTTATCAATGCATCAAAATATCCATTGTAAGTTTTGTAGGCCCAAAAGGAGCTATTAACTACTGGACTGAAGGTCTCAGTGTAATCAACTACAATCCATGATAGAAGCTATGTCTTTCTCCTATTGATGCTTCCATCTGTGTTGTACTTGACTTCGAAAATTAATTTGCAATTAACTACGTTTCTGCTAGCAGGTAATTCGACAATCGTCCAAGTCTAGTTCTTGATAAGAGATGAATACTCTTTATCCATAGCTTTCCCAGAGATCTGAATCAGGCTGACTGAGTGCCTCTTGGACAGACGTTGATTCTTGAACAAGATAAGCTGCAAACTCGTCGATATACCAGTTAGGTGGTCTGCTAGTCCTTGAAGATCTTTTGGGTAATACATGAAATTGATTATTTTCATCATACTGTAGTTGCTGATCTGCAAAGCTGTCATTAGCCATAGGCTAGTCTATTAGTCTACTTGTAGGTTTTCTCTCTCTATAAGGGGTTCAGGGTCTATTTGTACATTTTACATTCTGTATGAGTTGGTGTGATAGAGTGACAGTGCATGTTCTTCTTCCGCCTTCTTGTGGTGATTGCTTATGGTGAATGCTTGATGTTGCATATCTAATTCTTGACATTGTAGACAAAATCTGATTCAGATATTAAATCTAGCAATACATATTAATGATCTAGCTTTGAACTAGTTACCAAAACTATGATCTAGCTCTGATACCATGTTGGAAAGTAAGTTATGTGTGAGTTGAATAACTATTCGACAATGATTGTTCAATTTATAGTCCCTACTAGTAGCGATAGTTAATGTAATAACAAAACTGATTCATTATTGTCACAAGTACAACTATATTATCATTCACGAGTGTGAAAAATGAATGACGATTACAAGAGTGACACTTGGGATCTATAGATTAAAGTAATTATACTCTGTTTGTTGCAAAAAATGGAAGTAGCTTGTAACTGCCTAAGTCCGACATTAGAAGCCATAACCAGATAGTTTCATTTGTAGCATTTGCAACGGTAATGTATTCAGCCTTTGTTGAAGATGATACAATCAAATTTTGCTTCTTGCTATTCCAAAAGACATGACTCTTGTTGAACACAAAGACATAACTTGATGTCGACTTTCTCCTATCAACATATCCAATCCGATCTGCATTTGTAAAACCTTGAAGAATAATCTGGGTATTATAATCATTATTCAAATTTTCACCATAACAGATGCAATAAGTTTGTTTCAACTTCCAATGAATGAAACCTAGATTCGACATATATTGGCTAAGTGTACTATCTGACTAAGCAAAGTCCGATCTTGTACAAATCATGGCATACATGAGAGCGCCAATAGTTGAATGATACGAATATTGTTTCATCTACTCAACTTCTTCGAAAGATTGGGGACACTTGTCCTTGGAATATTTCGAACCCGGATCCATTGGAGTTTTAGATGGTTTGCATTCGGCTGTTTGATGCTTAAATAGCAAGTCATGAATGTATCTTTGTTGATTGATGTAAATCAATCTATGATCACAATCTCTGAAAATTTGTATACCAAGGCAGAAATTGGCATCCCCTAAATCTGTCATGTCTAATTCTTTAGATAAGATGTTTTTGACATCCTTCAGCATTCAAATGTCATTACCAAAAAGTAATGTGTCATAAAAATATGATGTGATGATAACAAAAGATAAATTTTCCATATTTGTAATAGAATTATAATCAGCTGAACTAGGTATAAAGCTTTGCGACATAAAGAATTCATTGATTCGATGAAACCAGACACGAGATGATTGTTTAAGCCCATATAGAGCTTTTCAAAGTTTGCATATATGATGGGTGTTTCCATCCAACTCATGGCCTTTTAGTTGAGACACATAAATGTCTTCTTCAATCACATCATGTAAAAATGGTGTTTGTACATCCATCTGGTGAATCTCCAAATCTATCACTACTACAATTGAAAGTAAAAGTATGATCGTTTGACCATGAGCCTGAAATTTTTCTTATTGATAAATCCTTTGGTAACTAGTCTTGCCTTCATCGATCAAATAATCCATCGACTTTGTACGTGATTAGATAGACCCGTTCTCAAAAAATGATTTTTTTTCCCAACTAGAAGGTCTGTAATTGTCCATGTATGGTTCTTAATGAGAGATTGATAATCTTTGTCCATCGTTGATTTCCAGTGATTTGCATCTTGACTAGAATTGCCTTAAAATAGTCAATTGGATCCTCAATAAAATAACAAGTGGCTATGGCATTGTCGATAAATATGCCGAGAGGAAATTTGTGTTGAGTAGATCTTTGAGGATCTTGGCATATTCGGCTTCTGATGTTGTTGCGGTTGTGTTGAGTCGTCTACTTGTGAATCATTGATTAAAGTAAAGTTGAGATTCGAACTTGATGCGATATTGGGTATTGATTCAACATCTGTAATTTTCTCCTTTCCTTTGAGATCGACAAATTGATCTTCGAGAAAAATAGCATCTTTAATTACTATAATCTTCTTGGTCATTAGATTGTAAATCCTATAAGCTTTATCATTTGAAGAATATCCAACAAATCTAGCTCCTTTCCTGCTAGAATTGGAGTGAAAGCGATACAACCAAAAGTTTGAAGCTGTCTTAGATAAATCCATGTTAGAAAAATGATATATTTTTCAACTAGAAGATCTGTAACTGTCCATGTTTGGTTCTTAATAAGAGATTAATAATCTTTGTCTATCGCTGATTCTAATAATCTGCATCCAAACTAGAAATTGCCTCAAATCATTGATTAAAGTAGAGTTGAGATTCGAACTTGATGCGATATCGAGTATCGATTCAATATTTGTAATTTTTTCCTTTCATTTGAGATCGACAAATTGATCTTCGAGAAAATTAACAACTCTACTAACTATAATCTTCTTACACTACAAGAATTGCCACGATTGCCGACGGGATTTCCGACGTGAAATCATGTTTGAATTTCTTTTTTTTGAATCGAAGCGGGCGTTGAAAAATGTGTCGCTATAAGGTCGTCGGAATTTGTCGCATTTAAAATCCGTCAAAATCCGACGCCAAGCCCAAAACCGGCAACCGACCGATAAAAACGAATCGGAGAACATGCCACGTGGACGTTGAATTCCGACGGCCCGGCCACGTGGACGTCGAAATCCAACGTCCACGTGGAAAAAAAAAACAGATTTTTTTTTGCCATGTGGACGTCAGAATCCGATGTCCACGATTCAGACGTCCACGTGGCGGGGTCGTCGTAATCCGACGTCCACGTGGAAAAAAAAAAACTTGAAATTTTTTTTTCACTTTTTTTTTCTGCCACCAGGACGTCAGATTCCGACGTCCATGTGGCCAGACCGTCGGAATCCGACGTCCACATGGCAAAAAGAAAACCGTGGCAAAAACCAGACATACTCCAATCGACAGGAATTCGAAGTGCATACAAAAAATAAATGATTACGAAAAATGACATAGATGAAACAAACCAAAAATAGATAAAACCATATCTATTTCTGAGTGCATATGCATGTAACCGGAAAGCGAAGAAGTGCTAGTCATGAATGCTTCAATTGATTCTACTATGTTTGTCACTTTGCTTCTGTTGTTTGCTAGGACAGAACTGCTCTCAACTAGAATGGCCATGAGGGCTCTCCCATTGACAATAAATCAGTGAGTTCTCAATGGTCGTTGATAGATCAACTTTAGACAATAGTTGCAAGCTCTCTTTTCATGGTCGTGAAGGCTCAGTTAGTTGAGTCTTTGATCTGACAACTAGCTTAATGATGGCTTTCCTTCATATCTAATACTCATAGGCGTAGTGAAGGCTTGCAGAGTAGTAGCAGCGATGGTCAGATGTATTATAGAGGTAGCGATGTTATTAATCACATCTCTCAACTCTCTTTTGGAAATCAGCAATAATCCTTCAGTATTTTGGAAGTCAATGTTCATTCCTCAACAACTATAATGTGATTGAATGGTTAGATGGCTCACTCATCTAGCAACGATGGTAGGCCAGCTCTCCAAATATCTTGCAAGGAAGACTGGGTTCTAACTCACAGAGCAAAGATAATTAAGCACCCCATAGATGCCAAGATATCTCAAGCTTCAACAAAGATAGTAAGTCAATGGCACTCTTCAAAGTTCATTTTGAGTTCTGATTTTCAACAGAAATGCCATCATACCGAGCATGCTTCACTAGCTTTCTCTAGCTGATATCTCATTTTACATGTATCAGGCAACGATGGATTACCCTTTATGGCTCGATAGGGAGTAGCAACAAGATAGCCATACTGGATCAATCAGTGAGAAAAAGTGGTAGCTCTACATCTTTGATGATGGAGCTGGTTATGATCTTCATTCAAACCTCAAGAGCTCTCAGTCTCACACTATTTCACAAAGAACATAACATTAAATCTAAACCCTAAAATTTACAAAGAACATAATATTAAATCAAACTCTTCTATCTATATTTTCTTGCTCTCTCTCATGTCTCTCACACACATCCTTCTCTTCCTCTCTCATTCGCTCATGATCATGAATCACTAAGACACATATTTGTGTTTAACTACACAAAATATACAATACAAGGAAGATAGTGTACAAGAAAAAGTTACAAAGAAAGAAATCTTAGTTGCACATAACAAAACAAAAGAGTCACACTTGGAATGAGACAAATGGAATTGATAGAGTTGAGAAGAAGCGCCAAAAGCCGATCTCCAACAATCTCCTGCAAGAATAAAAAATAAGAAAACCCTAGAAAAATGATGCGGCTTTGAGAATTCGGTCACGGACGTCGGATTCCAACATCTATATTATCCGTCGGAATCCGACGTCCGCTTTGTGGTTTTTTTTTTTTCTAAGTTGCAGTCTCCGAAATGGGACATCAGATTCTGACATTTTTATTGGTCGTTGGAATCCGACGTTTGTAAAAAAAAAAAAAATTCTGGCAATTTTTTTTTTTCCGACAATTTTTTTTTTGGTGTCGAATTCCGACATATTATTATGTCGGATTCCGATGGATTATGAAATTTTTTTGAATCCGTCGGAACCTTGTGTCGGAAATCGCGCATTTTGTTGTTGTGTTAGTCCTTAGATTGTAAATCCTATAAGCTTTATAATTCGAAGAGTATCCAACAAAGATAGACTTATAACTAGTAAAATCTAGTTTCTTTTGAAGTTCTGCTATATTTGAGCAAAAGCGATACAACCGAAAGTTTGACGATGCCTTACCACATGTTTTGAACTTGTCCCAGATATTTTATCGACTAAGATGAAAAAATTCTATTATTTGCAAGTTAGATAGAATTTTAAGCCAAATATTTGGATTTAAGTCTTTTAAAAAGAATTGGATTTTTCAAAGGAAGAGGATTTATATATTGTGTCTCTTGCTACAGAAGCACTAGTTAGCGGTCTCAAACATGCACAATAGATCAACCAGTCTTCACTCAATGAACCATGCTAAAAAAATTAGAGTGTTAGTTTGTATGTGTTGGATTTCTATCCTCTCCATTCCTTATCTCATTGCTAATCTAGATCCATTCATGTGTTGTATGCAAATACTTGCACAGTCGCATAGTCTGCAGAAATACATTTGTTTTCAAATAGTTTGCAGAAATATAAAGGAATCGGTGATAGGGTTTTGTCAAGTCAGTCGACACCAACTATTCAACCATCATTTGATTGTTTGGCCACCATTCACCGTTTTACTATTCGACCGACATTCAACACCGACTATTCGGCCACCTCCGACTAGTTGTGTGTCACCATCAACCCTAATAGTCGGCTCGAACATTCGACGACTCAACAATACCTTCATCATGTTTGGACTGAGTCTCTAGCGGAACCAGATATTGTCCAAAAGCGAGTAGTGCCTTAATTTTATTAGTAAAACACAAACTAAGCATTCTTTTAATTAGTTAGCCATGTGTATATATCCAACAACTTATCAGTTGTTAGCTCAATTATTTAGCAACTCAATCAGACATCTTAACGTTTTGACAGGGTATCAGAGCAATAGTTTCTACTCTTTGATTCCTTTATATAATACACATAGTACCAGAACGGATATATAGCTTACTTTATCAGAACGATTGTTCTGATATGGAGTAGACATTTACTATAATCGTTTCTAGTCATATAATCTATTATCTGCATACACACATCTTGAACTTCCAAATGGATTCGTAATCATAGTTTGCTCTAATGGTAGACAAACTCAATGGTTCAAATTACCACTTGTGGATCAACACAACATAATGATGCTTTTGATGCATGCATGCTTTTTTTCTCCCCATGCAGCACGTTGACTTTCATCTCACCTCTTTCGACCCTCCACAAAGGTCCAAACCTTAAAAATTTAGGCCACAATCACCGTTTGTCCTTTAAAATTGGTTTTTTTTCTAAGTCCATTGATTCAACACATAGTATTGTCTTTGCAAGGCAATAAAGCTAATAAATGCATTCTTTTGAATCTCAAAGAAAAGAAAGAAAATTTTACTAGATATATTTTTCAATCCAACAATTTCACTAAGGCCTTTGTGGTATAATACCACAACGTTCTTGTTTTCCTTTCTATTTGGAGAGATCCTTAAATGGCTGAATTGTTCACGTGAAAAGTTTTAAAAAAGTAGACGTAACCATAAGTACTTTACATATAAGGTAATGGTTGCTATTTTTGGAAAGTGAAATAGAGCCTTATAGGTGTAAGCTAAATCTTATTAAAAAAAAAAAACCTTGGCACTTATTATATGTTGAAAAAGGCCCTTGCTTGGGGGCCTTTCAAGACATGGAAGTGCCCTCAAGTTGCCCTCCCTTGGCGGAAGCCCCTTGGGTGGGGGCCCTTTTCCTATACAAATCACCTGATGCTCATAGGGTCTCAAACCGACACATTGGGCTCTAAGGAAGAGTATGATTCTTGGTATTACGAACTTGTGGGATCAAAGAGAGAATCTTACCTTGGTGGGTGAGCACTAGTCGTGTAGCTTTCGGTACAATAGAGTTGGGGTAGGGTCGGTTAGCTTTCGGTATAGTAGCGTTGGGGTAGGCTCGGTACAGTATAACCTAACTAGTACTGGCTGGCTGATTTATGTCACAAACAAATGTTAAGCACGATATCTCAAGTCACCACGTGGGGTAAAGATCTAAGACGATAGCTTTGGGTAGAGTAGAGTTGGAGTAGGCTCGGTAGTATAACCTACCATATGTATGGCACTAACATATGTATGTTAAGCACTATAGATCAAGTCACTACATGGGGTAAGATGTAAGAGGAGTATGGTGCTATAATGCTCTCAAATCTATGAAGACCTCTTTCATTCTCATTCATTTTGATGTTTTTGGTTGCTTTTTAGCTGACAATTTGGAGTTTGAATGAGAATGATGAGGTTTTGGGAAAGCGAGGAGAGGTGGTGAAGATCATGTATCATGGCTGTCTCATCCACCTCATCTGTCATGGACGCCGCAAGGCTGCGTGCTATAGCTCAGGCTTGCACAGCCAAGGAATGGCCCTATGCCATTCGCCTCCTCACTGCCCTTCTCAAAGACTTCCCCAATTCGCCTCTTCTGCTCTGGTAAGACCTCCCAGTTCCTTCGCAACTTGTTGCTTTTTTCTTTTTTCTTTTTTTTGTACTTCTGTGTCTCAGTTTTCAAAACCCTAATTGGTCATGTAGAATAAGAAGAATGTGTTTGAAGAATTATATTTGTGATGATGGATAGGAAATCTTTAGTATTATCTTTAATCTTTGAGGACAGATGCCTGAAATTAGGTTTTGTCACTGACAGCAATAGGGCAGTTTGTTATAGCAAGTTAGAGCTTCACAAACATGCAATTAAGGATTTTGACAAGGCAATTGAGCAGGATGCCTCAATTCTTCAAGCCTATCTACACAAAGGCAAGTATACCTATGAACCTTGTCTGACCTAGGTAGAAATAATAATCTCCTTTTCAGCTTAAGACGTGATTGTTGATACATTTTGCCAAGGGTTTATAGCTTTTTAGCATTTCAATCTTAAAGGGCAGTCTATCCAATTGATGGTGATCTCTTCTTTGTTGAATGTGCTTTATCAATGTTATTCCCTTGAAATCGAAAATGCTCTCACAAGATTTATTTGGCAGGCATTTTCTAGTTAGTTTGCTGTGTGATGGCGATGACACAATAGATACCTAGGAATGTGTTCCTTGGACAACAGGACTGATTGTTAACAAGTTTTAAAGGCTTGAATTTTTAACGAATTTCCTGTAGTTGTGCCTCCTTTGGCTTTAATTTGTTTCTCTTGCGAGAGTGTACAGGATATTCATTGGTTGCGTTAGGAATACGAGACAAGGCAAAAAAAGTCTGGAAAGAAGGTTATGAGATTGCTTTGAATCTTCCAACTGATTTACATCTAGTATTGGAGCTGCATCGACTTGGCCTACAGGACCAAAGCAAGGCATTAGACACTAAATCCGAAATCGATGACGGTCAAAATGTGACGCAAGTTCTCTCTGCTGCTAGTCTTACACAAGAGGAATCTGCTACTAGTACAGAAAAAGGCACTATTGGAAACAACTCCATAAAATCTAGTAGTAAAGGCTGCAGTTTATTGAATGGTAGGCGAGGAAACCAACTTTTCAAAGACCAGGAGAAGAAACCGAGTTCCTTTCTACACACAACGAATTCACATATGCAATTGCGAGAAGCAATTTCAGAGGTTCTCCTGAAGAGTGGTTGAACCTATACTTTTTCCTAGTTGTCTATCAAACTGTCTATTTATTTTGAAGTGTAGCCAAAGATGCTTCAGTCAGTTTTATCTTTCCTGATTCATCAGTTTCGTTATTTTTCCTTGAGCTTTTCCTTGAATACACGGTGTTCTTGTTCTCTGTCCTCTCTTTGCAAGATCACCCTAGTTTGCACATTCAGGATATTTTGCTGACAGCTGAGAGCTATCTGGGCATTGTTTAATATGAATTTCAGGTCAACAATGGCAACTATGAACAAGCAATCCAGCTATTTAATCAGGTGCAGATCTTTACTTATCTTTCCTAGTCGAACTCCTTTTACTTAATAACAGTCTGAACATGGTTCATGTATTCTTTGTCCTGGTTGCATCTCCTGAGTAGTTATGATCAGTTAACTTGTTCACGTTTCGGCTAGTGCTATATAGTCCATTGGAAGAAGCTGAGAAACTTGGCTGTAGGTCTTGAGTGAGAATCCCAGGTCAGTTGGGGCCATCATTGGTCGGGGCACAGCATTTGCTCTTCAAAGAAACCTCTCAGCGGCAATTTCTGACTTTACTCAGGTGTTTCTTATGGCTCGCAACTTTTTATCACACAGGTGCATATGTTTGTAGGGTAGAGGCACCACGTCTGCCATCAGGAGAATGGTTCTTCCATTTCGGAATTAGCATCGAACTTGTTGTCTCTATGTAACTTATTCCCAAGAATTCATGAGGCTTTTCTAACGTCCATTTCTAGTAGAACGAGGTCTGGTCTTTGTTGGTTTTTCATCTCATTGCTACTCATATGAGACTGACAAATTAAATAGGTTCCTCAATCAACTCTTTTGTCCACATAATCATAATTGTCTTTTTCTTTTATTGATTCCATACAGGCTGAGTTTGGCAAGTAAACTCAAATACATTATTTCATTTAGAACTTTAATCAATATAGCATTGACACTCAATGCTCATGGATTGAAGCGCAGCAGTGTTTTTCGCATTTTGTTCATGGCTGAAGTAATGCCTCTAAACTAGAGCAAGCAAGGCCAGAACTGTGAATGCCTAGAATGGATGACCTTTGTAGTGATATTCATTATTGCAAGACTGGCTATTTGAAGTGGGTCGTTTTGTTGACTGCAGGCTTGGCTTCTACATGACAAAGTTCACAAGTTGCATGTCTTGATAATCCTTTTGATTGGATAATATTCTGTTTTGAACTCAAATCATAGACATTGGCATCAAATGGATTATAAAGACAACAAATAGCATTTACAAGGCAATTTCGAACTAAGAAAACCCAATGAACAACAATGGCTGCTGGTAGCTCAGGCATATCTCCAACTAAGATCTCTAGAAATATAGAGGTCCTCTACAAGAAGCGCAGGACTTCAAACTTAATAATCTGAGAAAGGAGAGTCTGTGGCTGCTATTTATACTTAGTGAAACTCACTCTAGAATGTTTTAGAAGGGTCTTATCCAAAAATAGTCTTACAACCAATATAATATTACCATAAAATAGTTGCAAGTTCCAAAAGGAGTTGCGAGGCAAGCATATGGAGCAATATGGAACTGTGTGTCCATAACATCCCCCCTCTAAAACTATTGGCTGCAATGGGGGCTTTAATTGCAATGTGCATAGCAATACAAAGCCCAACATGAAGAGTTTAATCCACTAACAAAAGCATGAATCTCTGTCAAGGAACATGGGTATCCCAAGAATGGCAAATGAAGGCAAAATTATAACCGTCTGTCGCTTAGAAACTCGTTCCGTACAGTACGTTCCGGAGCATACTGGGTCGTTTTGTTTTATTAGCTCTAAATTAAAATCAACTGATATAGTTAAGATAGCCATCAACTATCAACAACAAATCAGGGAATCTACACATAAGATATAGCTGCATCTGACCCGTGGTTATCCATACTGGGCTGCTGAGTAATCGAACTGATACATTAGATTCGGGAGTAATTCATAATGGCCATTCGGTCCTGCTTCGCCTAGGCTACATGATTAAAGTGCCACCTGCTAGATATCAGAAATCTGAATGAGCGATCTTCACGGCCAGCACTGAGGTGATCAGATTCATGAGTAATCCATAATGGCGATCCACATAGGCTACATGATGAAAGTGCCACCTGCTAGATATCAGAAATCTGGATGAGCGACCTCCAGGGGCAGGCGATCAGATTCATGAGTTATCCATAATGGTGATCCACTTAGGCTACATGATTAAAGTGCCACCTGCTAGATATCAGAAATCTGGATGAGTGACCTCCACGGCCAGCACTAAGGCGGTCAGATTCATGAGTAATCCATAATGGCCATTTAGTCCTGCTTCGCCTAGGCTACATGATTAAAGTGCCACCTGCTAGATATCAGAAATCTGGATGATCGACCTCCACGGCCAGCGCTGGGGCGATCATAAGGACCAGCCTGATTAGGCAAAAATGAAGGAAATTCTTGCAGCTCACGTTGATCCTAGAATCGCTATCTGAGCCACGTTCTTAAGCTCACATTGATCATAGAATCGCTATTCCGTTCCTTATCTTGATTCCTTTGTTAAAAAATTACATATTTTTTGAAAAAAATTTCTGTTCAAGTTCTTAAACGGAACACTTTCAGCAACCATGGTCTGTCGTAAGGTGGCTACAAATGTGAATATAAGAAGCCATTTGTATGGCGTAAGAATATTACGTAAAGGTATTAGTAGGATCATCAAAGCCCCAACCCCATAGGACAAATGTTGCAGCTAGATTAATAAGAACATTGTTGACACTTCAGGAACAACGGAAAATATTAATGAACACCTAGTATCTCAAATATGGATGAAGAATGCTGCCTCTAAATACCAGGGAAAGGACTCATAAGAAGGTAAGAAAACTACCGCTCCTCCACTGCATCATGCATACCAACCAATAAAGCTGGAGAAGAGCACCACCATAAATGCTGCAACATATAAGAATCAAAGCAAATATCAATGAGTGCCTGATATCTTAAATATTTATGAATGCTACTGCCAATCACAAGGAAAGGACTCATAAGAAGGTAAACTACCACTCCATTGCATCATGCATACCAACCAATAAAACTGGAGAAGACCACCACCATAAATGTGGCAACATTTAAGGAGATCCTAAACTTCAGAAAGTGACCAAATATGTCAAAAATATGCACTAGGAACTGAGACAATTGCAACCTAGGAATCATATGAATCATGAAAGTAAGACATCATGTGCAAGAAGTATACAAAATTCATTCGATAGAAAACACAGAGACTGAGGTTACCATATAGAAGAATTGGGACTATGTAGCACCATTAGAGCAATAGAGGCGAGGATATAACTTCTGCTTTCCAGTTGCCTTGGTCATCTAGGACATGTGCAACAGGAGGGACTGCGTTGAAGAATAAACAATTGCACTTATGTTGAGCACAATGATAGGCAAAAGAACTTGAGAAGAACACTCTACTCAGGTGGAACAAGCTTGTCAGACCATTGGAATATAAACTTAGATAACACCATGGTCTCAAACCACACCCAAGGCCAATATGAGCTAAGTCTACCCCCTACAAAAATAAACAACCTCCAACCATTAAGATCTCAAGGTATACCATGCATATATGGAAAAACATGCTATGAAGGACTTTTGAAGAGACCCCAAGGAAACCAGATGTGTACCATAAACTGTGACTGCCATATCTGAAGTAACCAAGCCACCATTATACATAGACATGAAACAAGACCTCTCACTGTAAAAGGATTCAGAGGAGCACAAAACCAAAGGATACAAAGGAGCTCAAAGGTGTGACAGAGAAAATTCTTGGCTAGAAAGTCATCCCATATAATAAACTGTTGAGGAAATCCCTTCCCATAAAGTATGGTGTTGCATAATGAGCTAGGAAATGTTGTAGGACTGATACGATGCTGGCATTGTCGCTATAGGAAAATAGTCCGCAAAATGGTTGCTATAAATTTGATAAATGTATGCTGAAAAAGTAGCAAGCATATTCAAAGCAAAATGATTATAGAAACCCTCTAGAATATATGCTAGAGGGCAATATAGGCTGTCCACATATGCTAGCAGCTATACAGTGCAAAAGAGCTATAAAAGTGAGAAAATGGCTTCAAAAGGTAAGGGCTTGATGTCAATGTAGCCTGCCAATTGCCGCTATAAAAAGCTACAAGCAATATAGATGGTGAAAATCCCCAAAATCACCTCCTCAATGACCATACAGGGCTGTCCTCTATCATGCAAACCTACTCTGAAACATACTTTGTTTTTTGGTGGGAACCTTGAGATAGAGATATTTAATTGTCGAGCCAGAAAATTTGATGCACTTGTTGGTTAGCAAAGAATGTAAAGATGCATTCAACATTGAAACAAAATTTGTTTCCAAAAAATAAAACATTCCCCTATTTTGACTAAACTTTCACTTTTAAGATGTTTTAATAGAAAACTCCAATTGACAAGCTTGAAATTGCAATGAGCTCATTTTAAAGTATGGAATATATCGCATTTGGCCAAAGTTTGTCTTTGCAATAGCTTCACTTCTAGCAAGTTAATCACACATATATTGATTATGCATAATGGAGTTGATAGTCTAAGACATTATGGGTGAACTCCATAAAGTTGCTATCCTAGATTTAACATTGATATATTAACGATGGCAAATGTCCCTCAATTATTGTTGTTTTGTGTAGAATGACTTAACCTCTAGTTTGGCTTGTGTTTGCTTCTTAATAGGCTACTGTGTTGGAACCTTCCATTGGAGAAGCTTGGAAACGACGAGGGCAAGCGAGGTTAGCTTCAGCTGCATATGTGGAGGCAAGTCTATGTACTTGAAGAGTAAATAGTGTTCAAAACATAAAGAAGCATCAAAGAGTTTTGTGTGCAACTTATTGGACAACTTGAGCTGATTTCTGATAGGCGGATTGAAATTAATTCTATTCTTTTCTTCCTCTTTGCAATACTTCTTTAATGAAAAGCCTTCAAAGATATGATTTCCAACTTTTTTGAAAATGGTATCAAAGCCTTAAGCAACGCATACGGACCTCACTTATGTGGTTATTGCTCTATTTGTTTAAGTTTTGTTTGAGAGGTCATTGAATAAAGAGGCCACCCATGCCAAGCTAATAAACCAAGAGTGCCATCCGAATGTAGGAATAGATATCATGGCGCTAGCAAGCATACCCAAAGCCAATGTGATATAGACTAATCATGCCACCTGAAGAATATCTCAAAAAACATAGAAGTCCCAAGGATTCAATAACCAACGATAGTTCAAGCGACCCAAAGAGATGACAACTAGCGAGAAGTAACTATAGCAAATGATTTAGAGAAAAGATCCCATAGGAGCCTATGCCTTAATCTCTGATATACGAATGAAAAGCCAAGACTGGCTAGGTTTGTCATTTGATATAAGAAATCGTTCTAGGGAATCCCCTCCAATAAGAGTAGGCAACCAAATAAGCAGAATCCGCAAAGGCCAAAGAATAGCATGAAGAGACGCACAGTCGAATGCCATATGTTAGAAATCTTCAAGGCACTCAAATAGACTATTCATAAGTAGTCAAAAGATATAATCTAGTGGAACCATACCAAATGAGGTATCATAGAAAAAATGAGCACCAAGGTAAACATCCCAAGCTATCTGCATCAACCAAGCATGCCAAGTAGAGATATGTACCTCATAAAATGCAACCTCATATAACTGCTCTAGATATTTGTGCATGGCAACATGCTCAACAGGCGATGCCACAACTGGTAGATTGTAATGACCATGCAGATGATCCTCATATGAAGAAGAAGCTGTCCCCATTATAGTGGTATGAATCTCATCATATACATGTAGATCTGATAGCTTAATCTCGTCTGAAATAGTAGCAAGACTACCAAAGGTAGAATGATGTCATGGCCCATATAAACATACGTCATTTGAAGTATCATGTGTCCCCTGTAACTCATGTGCCATGTCTCAAATGCATCTCTTGCTAACTCATCTGCTGGCGCAACTTGTGCACCATGCTCTGACTTACCTATAACATCGCTTGGCCCATATATGCCAATTGCTACTGGAATATGAATGTCCCACAAAATTTTAGGAACATCACCTTTCTCTAACAAAACTTGAGGAAGGAGAGTATGAACCTGAAAAATGTGTCACATCACATAGACCACGAACCTTTAACGAAAGCGAACTCATCTGATTGCATGGGACGTGCATGCTTTGCCATTTGAGCTCCATTTAGAAGAATAGCACAAACTAATGAAGAGAGGTGAAATGATGTATCCAAGTATATATGAACTTGAGCCCAAGATAAAAAGGTTAGATGGTACTGGGCCCCAATAGTACATGTAACCTTTGCCACAATTGGAACATCGGGTTTACCACCTAGAACTCTTATTGCAATTGGAATCTCTACTACATCTAGATCATGTACAAGAGTCTCATCTCCAGTGTCCTGTAATTGATGACATCTATTTGTGACCTCACCTACATGAACCTTTGTAGCATTTGAAATATTATGTGATAGATGACATATATCTTGGTCAACTATGACATCGGAAACACATAGCATGAATAACATTCTTGACAAAAGTTTCCCAATAAGAAGGGTAAGCATCTCGTCTATGTATCTTCCACGAAGTCTTAGCTCAACCTTGAAAAAATGAAACAACCAATGTCATCCTCAAAGCATCACATTCTAGAGAGATCTCAAACCATTAACTTGTCTTTTTTGTTGGAATGTAAATGGAATTGCTTACATTACCATAGGTTACTTTGACCCAAAAGGTCGAGAGTTGTGTAACCATGCTCATTTATTATATTAGGCCTACTAAACTTAGAGTTAGCTAAGTTAGTATGAAATTAACTTGGTAGGGACTCATGGGCCCCCTAGGCCTAATTGTGACATTAAGTACCCCAACTTGACATATTGGAGGTACCTTATTCTTTCTATGTAACTTATAGAAAGTTGGATAGTCAATAGTCAAGTAGTTGGATAGCCAATAGTCATGAAGTTAGATAGTCATCTTGGACTATATATATGTGTGCATCCCATTTGTATGTGACACTTTTGTAAGCAATACTGACTATTCTCCTTGGCTGTCCACGAGTTTCTACAAGAGGGTTTCTAGCCATTTCTCTCTTTCTTTTGAGAATGCTTTGTGTGATTGAATAAATTAAGGTCCTGGATCCTTAGGCTTCTATTTCCTACATTTTTTACTACTCACAAGAGGATTTGCAGGAATTGCAGTCAAGTTCAAAAACAAGAACACTGAAGATGACAAAAAATAGCGAAAATATTGAAAAAGGTGGAAATCTCAATAAGTGGATTCAAAGCACAACTAGTGAAAAGGTAAGCAATAAGAAGCTATTGAGTGAGTGGACTCTTGTCCTCAGCCCAAGTAGATCTTAGGTTCACACAAAAGCAATATTAGACTAAGAAATGATTGTTATAAGTGTGATAAATGTGTGCTGGAAAAAATATCAGCAAGTGTAGATGAAGCGAGAAACACTCCAAAAAGAGGCGCTAAATGGCAATAGAGGCTTTTCATGTATGTTGAGAAAATTAATGTGTGAAAGGAGCAGTAAAAGAGTGAATACCTCCAAATGGTAGGCGCTCATTGTCTATTTAGGCTGTTCACTACTGCTGTAAAAATCAGCACGCAATATAGGTGGTAAAAACGTAAAAACTCTGAAATCACTTAAAAAACTTGGCACCCTGTTTCCGTTATGCAAACTTGCTTTGATGGAAAAAAAACTTTCAAGTGGGATATAATAAACTAGAGATATTCGATATGATGAGTTCCGTTATGCAAACTTGCTTTGATGGAAAAAACTTTTAAGTGGGATATAATAAAATAGAGATATTCGATTGATGAGACACGAAGTTCGTTGCACTTGTTGGTCAACAAGGAATGTAAAGATCCACTTAGCATTGAAACATAATTTGTTTGCATAAAGCAGAATATCCCCTATCATGATCAAACTTTGACCTTAAAAGATTTTTTGATAGAAAATGCCAACTGACAAGCTTGAAACTGCGATGAGCTGATCTTCAAATATGGATTATAAAGATCCACAGGGAATCTAAATAGAATTTTGCAGAACAGAAAACGAAATGTTCCAATTTGAAAGTTTGACTTTGCAATAACTTCACTTCTTGCATGTCCAAACAAAATCAGTCCCTTTGACCAAAGAATTGATTTGCAATAACTGCTGAAAAAGAACTTTGACTTTTGCTTCCGTTGGTGCACCTTGATCCTGTGATCTCAAAAATGCAAGTATCTCCTAGTTTTGTCACCGAAAAATACAAAAGAGGCGATCCTCTCTTGGAAGTCAAAATTAGGGTTTGGAGAGTACAGCTAACAAAGATAAGCATTTTTCCAAGGGCATCCAACTGTTAGGAAACCAATCCAATCGATAGAACTCAATTTTGATGACAAACAAAAAGTTATGGCAAAAAATGTTCATCTAGGTCTAGAGAGAGAAAATGTCGAGAGAAAATAAGAAACTAATTTTCAATTTAAAAAGGGTTTAAGATAATGCAATCTTTTAACTCGATGATACCAAGTTATGAACACAATCCACAGATTTTGATATCAATGAAGCATAAAAGACCATAAATGAGGCCACAATAGTATTCCCCTACAAAGAAGACTGAAGTACATCACATATCATTGTCACGAAGAACTCAAGCAATACCATTATCCAAAATTGAATAATGAGTGTCTCTAGTTCCTATTGATACCCTATAGATGCCATAAAATGGAAGCTTCTAGAGACATACGCAATCTTATCCACAATTAGGGCTTTAGTGTCCTCTCCAATAGGACCACCTCCAAATAGTTTTCCAAAATATAAATTCACAAGTTTTGGCACAAGCCTCTTGATACATCTAATTTTATTTACTGTTTGGGAGATGCTATGCTTTTCCACCAGATTCGACATATTACAGCTGGCATCTACATGTACATTATCTGCTATTGAAATTGATTCTTAATATTCCATTTGTCGTGTGCTTGGATGCACACATTTGTCAATGGTTTCTCTATGTACATCCCTCGTTATGAAAAGGTATTAATCCATCATTTCTTCAGAGCATAATTGTTGCTTGAATGCTTCTAAGGTCATTTGTCCACCATTGATGAAAATAACAGGAAAGATATATCGTTATCATTTTGGTACTTGTTTCATTATGGATTCTTTTGCACCTTACGGCGATGTTCTCTTTTAAACCATGCCTTACCACCTCAAAGTTCACGACTTCATGTTCTCACATTTTGAACCTGTTTCTTGAGACCATCATACCTTCTACTTTCCTTATTGTAATCACATATCCTTCCATTTTTTTTCTCCGTAAGTTTGGATTTTTTTCATTTGCATCAATAATTGTAAGTGCAAAGACATTTTCTGTTTATTGCAAGGTGCTTCAGCCTAAGACATCTCGCAAGGAAAAAATTTTATGCAGAGAGACTCCACTCATAGTGGAAATGGGCAATTCTGACTCATTGTGGATCTTGAGGGTTTGTCTTGAAGGAATCAGGATTTGGGCTTAGAGTTCAGGGTTTATATTTTGGGTTTACATATAACTGTCAATGGTCATGTTTAGTTCCAACTTGAATTGTGTTTGTAATACACGTGCATGAATTCTCTATGTGCCAGGCTATTTCTGATTTCACGAGGGTCTTGAACTTAGATCCAAATTCGCTGGATACTTTGCATGAAAGAGGTACTTCATGTGATGCTTTGTCATTCTATGATTTCTTTGTGATGAACAAAATTGCAACCTAAAATACTGTTATTGAACTTGAAAGCTGTTTAATTATCTGGATCATATAGCTGCCCCATCATTGCCATACTATTTTTGGTGCGAAAAGCAGCACCCAAGGTGAATTGTGTACATCCAAGTCTGGAGTCCATGTGGAGCATATTGACATGTCCATCAACATTAAAAAGACGTAACAAAGTAATATTTCTAGTTTAATCAAAGGTGAAGTCTTCACACATATACCACTAGATATCAGCAGAATTGTCAGAGTAGATAAACAGAAGAATGTGCTCTGATGTTAAGCTGCTTCATCAAGCTGGGGTGCAATCTATATAGCTACTGTGCTGTGTGTTTTAATTTGTGAGGTTTGTTAATTCTAACCTGAAACTGATAACCAAAAGCAATCAACCTAATTAACATGCACCAATAACTCGTTTGCTGTCAATTACCAAATATGTAGTGTTGGCTGCAGATATTACTGAAACTGCTCCACAGCAGGTTTTGCACTCGCAGGAAAATACATCTAACTATCAAAAGTTAAACTAGTTGTATCACTTATAACTATGTCATGTTTTTTACATAGTTGCACAGAATCGCGTTTCTGGGAGGAGACGTTTCGGAAACCGCGTTTCTGAGAAACGTGTTTCTCCTCCCAGAATCGCAAAAAAGAAAAAAAAAAAAATATGTTTTTTTTTTTGGAAAAATAGCTTATGGCTGAAATTTTTTTAGGGGATCAATGGTCAAACCAGCGTTTTGCCTCTCAGAAGTGCAGTAGATGGGGCACACTTATTTTCAATAGCTATTTGGTTGTTATTTACTCTGGTTTTCAATAAATGCTCAAGGGGTTCGGGGGGCGGTAGCCCCCCGAGCGGTGGGGGGTTTGGGGGGCAACGCCTCCCAACGGCAGGGTCCGGGGGCTGCCGGTAGACCCCGGCCCCGACGGTAAGGCCTCTTCATGACTTGGCCTTCCAACTCCCTGAGCGAAAACACACTTACTGGGACCATCTGTGATAGTAACAGACAGGCTAGAGGTTAGTTTTGAATTTTTATCCTTGACAGAACCCAACATGGATTAATGCTCCTGAACTGGACCATCCTGCACCCGAAACAATCAACAAACTACACAATAATAATCCTCTTAATTGGAGCTTTCATCTGATACCCATATTGCCCATAAAAAAACCAAAAAAAAAATATATATATATAAAAAAACTGTTTCTGGAATTTTTTTTAAAGTTTCAGAAATGCTTTTCTGAACCGCGTTTCAGAAACGCAGTGCATCTTGAATCTCATCGTTGATTAGGACTATCCTGTCAAGTTTGCTTGAGGATGTGTCCTGTGAACTTGTTAGAGCTTGGATTTTATTTAGCTTTTTGATTTGAGCAACCAGTTGGGTCTGCCTTATGGATATCTTAAAATCGCAAAATCAGATACCCTGCAAGCTATTTCTCTTTTTGGAATATGTTTGTGAATTTCTAATCTATGAAAGACTACTAACATTCATCTAATTAGTGGAATTGATTTCTAAATATGGATTATTTCCATTCTTCAATAGTGGAAACGAAATCTAGATTTTCTTGGCCCCATGTGAAATATTTTTATGATGTATATAGGTTGGTTCCCATAGGTAATGAGTTCTATGGCCAATAAAGAATATCTTAGGAAAACTCACATATGCAAATGTGTTGGGGCATTAACAATAGTGGACTACTTTGATGCAACACATAGTTGCTTTATGGCATTCTTGGCCTAGACAATTAACATGCGATATATATGCCCTCGTTAATGTTGATTCTTCTTTCAGCTAGCTTGAAATCTTGTTTTGCCTATGGATCCATTTCTTTCGACATTATGTCAAGCTCTAGTACTATCACAATGCCCTGTATGAGGATTCTATCTTCTATTCTGATGTTGCACAAACACGTAGTTTACTTAGCGGCAAGAATAAGATGTGTTAACGTTTTTGGATCGTGAAAAAGATTGGAAGATATAACCATTTGTAAATTGTAGAGGCAAAATGCCCCAGAAATAAAGACTATCCCATCTTCCATTCATTTTGTTTTGCACAAATGATTTAACTAAGATACGATCTCATATTTAATAAGTTTGATTTCTCAAAAGAATTGAGTGCATGTGTAGGTATTACTACCTAAAGATGAGAAATTCATGAAACTGTGATTCCTACTAACAGCTTGTGATGATGTATAGATTCTATTGGTAGAATCTAAAAAAACTTAGAAAATCATATGATGAACCATTTCTAAATCGTAAGATTTCACAACTAACCTTTCTTTAAGGTTTGTGTAGGTATGTGAAGAAATACCTAAGGAACAAGAACAAGAATTTGAAAGCTTATTTAAGCTTATGAAGGGTACCATAAGAAGGCTTTTTCATAAGTCTACAATGAAGGCTCAAGGCAGTCTATAATGAAGGCTTTTTATAAGTCTACACTGAAGGTTCAAGGGACTCTATAATGAAGGCTTTTTCATAAGTCTACAAGGCGGAGTCTATAAAGAACTAGGGACGAGCCGAGGGATTGATCACCCCTTTGGATCTTCTCTGCCATGATTGGGGATGGGCAACCCCTAGAAAAGAGAGCCTAGGAATTGATGATTCTTATGCAAGATAAGATGGACATATACTAGACCTCATTCTTGAGAAAGTTTGCACTTGGGTGAATTCCCAAGTTGCAACATAGAAAATTAAACTATACATGGCTAACACCAAAATTGTGAACTCCAAGGCAAAGTTCTTTCTAGACTTAAGCCCACAAAATGTGAGCTTGACTTGCAATGTGAAATATTCTCTTGAAAAGGTAAATGAATTCTTAGAAACTTTAAAAAAAATCAAATACAAATGAAAAATGTTGTAAGTCATTCATTCACATCAAGCATCCACATGAGACATGATGAGGGGTCAAGATTACCCCCCCCCCCCCTCCGAAGGAAAATCAAGATCAATTGGCACGAGCCAATTACATATACATCTTCGAAGTGTTCTCAAACCCCTTTTTAAAAAAAAAGTAATCTATAAAAGTGAACAAAATCATATGGGATTCCAAAGACAATCTTTCCTTGATCCAAATTCGAAAATATCAAAGCTAGACTTTCAGAACACGGAAACTAGAAACATAATCATTGGTTTTGCTTACATGCAAAGGTAAAGGACTCAAGAATAGTGACATGCAAAGAGAAAGGAATGGAGATCTTATGCATGCAATTGTTTTATCATGAGGAATGATGACATGCAAAGTTTTAAGAGGTGGAAAATGCATGCATGCAACTAGTTTTGTGATTCTTGGTCCAAAAATGGAAGTTTCTTGATCATGCAAGCTTGGGAATGGATCTAAAATGATAGTAGCTTTATTGCATGTAGGGAAAGAGTGTTTAGTTGTTGGAAAATGAAGGTTTGAAGGCCGAGTTAGAGAGAGAGTAAGAGAGTTGTTGGTTGTAGAAAATCAAACTGCCAAGATCCTTCTAACATTCAATCTCCATATACAAGAAGAAAAAGAAGAAGAAGAGGAAGAGGGAGAGGGTTAGGCGCCCTCAAGGAGAGAGAATGTAGTAGCAATGCTTGAAAGGGAACGAATTACAAATGAACATTGGGTACATATAAATAGGCCTTCCAAGGGCCTAGACTCTTCCAAACCCTAAGTTAGAACCTACTAATCATAGGGCATCCCCAAAAGTCAAGATAGGGCCCCTTAACATAATTAGACTTTACTTGGACCCACGAGTTATTACTAGGCCAAAATTGGGTCCAACTTAGCTAAAACTAACTTAACATGGTCTAAAAAATAGATCTAACCCATGGTTACACAAGTATCGACCTTTTGGGTCAAAGTAACCTATGGGAAACTAACATTATCATTTCGACATGAAGTATGAAAAATTGCAACAAAAATGCAAAGTGTTGCATGCTGCCCAAAACTCCATGTAGCCGAAAAAGAAAAGATGTAGCTTGCTGTCCAAGCTTAATGCCGCCAAAAAAACTTCAGTTTGAAGTAGTCGAAGTAGCCGAAATCTCAACCCCAGTCATGCCCGATGTAGAAGAGATGTAGAATACGAAGTGCGGTAGCATCAAGTCGAAGAGTGAAGACAAGCATGCTCCATCCAAAGTAGGTAACCAAAAAACCAGCCACAAGGCGAAATATGGATTTGCAATCCATCAATGGTTCCCACATGATTCCATAAGTCTTCTTACCACAAGAAACATAAAGAAGAGTGTGATACTCTTTTACCATCACATCCTCTCGAATCTTACTATCAATGATTTGCTCACCAACACTAGGTAAGGCAACACCGCCATCATAAGACGTCTTGATACAATGGTAAATTTGACCTAGATTGCCATGCATCCACTTGTCACTTGACATCTGAATATTATTATTACCCTATTGAAGTTGCAGGTCCTTTGATGTAACCTTCTACACGGCATTACAAGACAGTTTTGCTGATAGAGTCATCAAATTGCAGCATATGATAGTCAGCAGTAGTCAAAATTAATTTTCAGTATTATTTTACTCGTCTTCTGACAAAGCTCAAACAACAATCAGCACTTTCAAATGCTAGACAAGCTTATCATTCTGGTTCTGGATTTTAATCCAAACGTGGCTACATATATAAGTTTTTCTAATGGTGGTGGACAACATAGGAAAGATGTTTCTTCTTGTTTTACCTCTAGCAATGATCTTGAAAGTTCTTGGTAATTAACACCACCATGGTTTTTGCCTATCCATAACCAATGGGAACCTATAGCCGGTTAGAAATGTCCATTTGACACTCGTATACCTTACACATATCTGTACATGTTTGTTAGTATGAGCTTAGACCTGCCAACGAATGACACACACCCAAACACACTCAGTTCACAATTCACTACATCCTTTGGGTTTATGCACGTTTTTTTGCTTGAAGTTGCATAGTGAGTATTGATATCCAAGGTCTTTCTATCATTTTACAGTTTTCTATTTAAGTGTGGAAAACAAACATCCACTTGGAACCTGAGAGCAAGGTGTGGCACTGTGGTTGATCATCTAGTTTTGTCACATCCCATTGCAGGTGTGGCAAATTTCAAGCTTAAAGATTATCGAGCTTCTATTGAGGATATGAGAGCATACATTTCTTTTGGCAAGCCATATAAGTACACATATAACTATCTTGTAAGCCTTCTTCATCCTCTGAATTCTACATCAATAAGCTCTAAGAAATTTGTAGGAGCACCATCGTTCTTAATAGAAAGATTAGCAAAAAATAAGATTTCTTATAGTCTTCATTATTTGTGGGAGGATCAAAATGTTTTAGGGCTTGGCGTTAGTAGCTGTAGGTTATTACGAAGAGGGCATCAAGACTCTGAACAAAGCATTAGAATTGGACCCTCTATACAAAGAGGGTTGGATTAGCTTAGCCCAGGTACATTTTCTAAATCTTATGATGCAGTGGTTTGTTCTCTCAATCTTTCAGTTTGGGATATTAGAATGAACAATTGGGTTTTATGAGTTCCATGATGTGTTGCAATATACTGATTTGTGCTTGAATACTTGAAGCTTTTAGTTCAAATTAACACCTTATACTTATGATAATTGGACTGTTAAAAGAAAAATTGAAATTTCAAGTCATTTTGCAGTTAAGAATACATCTATAACAAGCCTCCAAATTTTTTCAATAGAAGATTGATTATTATTTGTCGACCAAGATATCAAGAAATCAACAATAAACTGTTTGCAGGCCCTTGTACAAAGGAGCATGACCTCCGAGTAATCCATCAAAGCTCACAATCTCTGCTGAAGAAGATACTTTAAATGGATATGCCATAGAAAAATTTGTAAGATAAAGTAAGTCAATGCCTTTCATGGAGGAATGTGCCATGTCATGCATGTTACCATGTTGCATATGACAAAAAAGAATGAATTTTGGACTATCAGCAGAATTAGTTCATCTGGTGTGAATAGTATGAACTATAGCTCAGATGCATCTTTGTAAGCTTCAGTCAAGTGAAGGGCAACAATGGCTCGACAAGGCTTGCGGTGGCTCTGATACCAACTGTTACAACCCTAATCAACCGTAAGCCATAAGGTGTCAGTCACCTTATGGAACCAAACGCACACGATCCACCCTTCATACTTCTGAGCAGAGATATACGCAGGTTGCTCTCATCTCATCCCAGTGCCTACACAGTCAGGTCTATCAGTTGGCTTGGTTCTCTTAGGCTTCTCGCCCTCTTGACACACTTGGCATTTCCATCATTGCCCTTCCCTCATTAATGATTACGTTAGACGGTTTAGGGTTTAGGGTTTGACTCCCAACTAACCCGTTTGACATGGTTAGTTGGGAGTCAAACCCGACTTTTATCGGCTTTATTTTTTAGAGACAGATGCATTCGGGATCCCACTTCTACCATACTACTTGTGTTTTGGGTTATCACATGGTCTCAGATTCATACTGGGTCAATTTCGTGTCTCTTCACACCAGCTTGAGGTTGAGATTGGACAGTTTCAAGGTACCCCGCCAGAGGATAGGATCTACTAGTTATGCTGCATAGGCTAGATCGAGACTGAGGAGCACTTCATCTTCACTTGCCCAGCTTTAGACATCCCACCTCCTTGATTCATTTGCTATTTCTATCACAGATCTTCCTTTGGGTACTTATTAGTATCTCAGACACCTTGTATATAGAGCATACCTTGATCGCAGTTGGCAGCGTCAGATGGGGATTAAGCCCAACGGATCCATTTCTTGGAGTTAGACATAGTAGGGTTCCCAGTTCTACAACAATATTTGTACTTAGGCTTATCACATAGTCTCAGATTCACATTGGGCCAGCTCCGTGTATCATTGCATTAGTTGGCTATTGAGACTGGGAAGTTCCATGGTATCTCGAGAGAGGAGCGGATATGCCAGTTATCCTCTATGAGGGAGATAGGAGCATTTTTCTTCAGATGCCCTATATACTATGAGATTAGGGGGAGATATCGTTGCCTGTTTCATGACATGGCCACCACACTTCGATCGCTCATAGCTTATGAGGACTCCTGTTGTGTTGCACTTATGTTAAGAGAGAGGTTTCTATTACGACATAATATATGCCGAACAGTTCAATAGTCTCATCCTAGTTCTCAATCTCAGTCTCAGGTTACCTCTTTCTTCTCTAGGAGAAGACCATGTTGGGACCTAGAGTCCGATGTTCATTAGGTGGACGTCAACGACGTGCCTATTTACAAAGATAAGAGACATCACTCCATTCATGGTCATGTTGTAGTCCGAGCTACTCGTCCTATCACGAGGAGACATACTTCTCATCCTCCTAGACGACGTAGCAGCTACTTGAGTTACCTCATGTTGCAGATCGCATCACATCCTTCTTCTTCAGCAGTAGGACGTGATATTCATACTCCTACATATCTAAGTGTATGCGACTTGCCACGAATAATCTATGGGATTATGCTTGTTAGCATTCTACGGAAAAAGGGTTCACTCTTTTTCATTCTGAAGGGGTCCTTTAAAGAAAATGTATCCGTTATAACTTGGCTTTTCCAGATTGAATCAAATAGTAAATAAGACGGGTGTGTTGCCTATTGAGTGGATTATGGGTAGTTCTCAGGATATTTCCTCACCACGCATACAGGTATGATGCTAAACAAAACTTCGCACTCAATACCATGGTTTCTTTAATGTATTAAAATCTAATACTCTTTTATGGAGACTTTTTAAGTTTTTCAGCCTAGAATGTGTTACGAATGAGCTATAAATACAAGTCACATTGTTGCACTTTCCACAAGAAAACAAGCTGAAACTTAGGGTTTTTGTAAGGTTTTACCTTCTTATAAAGCAATACGGCAAATGATACCTATACTCTCTAATGCTTGAAGACGAAAAACAATGGAATATCCCATCCACAAAAATGGTGACCCCATGAATCCTAGTTACTACTGTACTATCATGTCACAACGAAGCTTTATGGCACTATGCTTCAGTCAGCGATCAGCTCTGAGGTTGGCTTTCGTGCTCACCATTCTACCACAGATCTTATTTTTACTCTTCAAGCTATCATTGAGGAGGCTAGGCATAGGAGATAGAGGGTTTACTGTTGCTTTGTTGACTTCAGGAAAGCCTTTGATTCTGTTCCACGCTTTCATATAAGCAGACATTTAGTTCTCCTTTGAGATCTTCATGCAAGTTACTTCAAGCTGGTTCCTTTTGCCAATCTGCTATACTTTAGTTAAGCAAGCTGATGTGATGGTATTTGATTTTTCTATGAGGAAGTATTCCTCATCATAGTCTGTACAGCAGGTGACTGGGAGGAGACTTAGCAGTAGTGCTCTTATGTGTTTATGCTAGTAACTTGACATGTACTTTCAAGAGAAATCATAAATTCAGATAGCTTTGTGAGATTGGTATCAAAGTAGTTCCTTTCCAGGAATGTGGGGAATTACCAATGATTCAGAGATGATTGCTGAAGCTACCTGTTGGTTACAGGAATCGGCACATCGATGTGGAGGAAAGTTGAAAACAATGGCCTTGTATTGGATTCATGGGAGGCATTTCGACAGATGTTTGCATAAAATTGAGTGCTTCTGGAGGAGAGGAATCGAGCCAACAGTGGACAAGCCTCAAGCAAGGGAATTGGTCGGTTCAAGAATATGCTGATCGATATAGAGAGGTGTTGCTGAGAATCCATGAGGAAGGGCCTATGTATTTATAGGTGTTTCATTTTATTATTGGACTTAGGGAGAGTTTGTGGGTGTTTGTGTGAAGGAGCAAAACACATACTGTCCAAAATGCCATTCAGATGGCTATTTACTATGAAGATGGGAAGAAATCCCAAGAACTAGCTACGTGAACCTTGGGTGGTCAAGCCCAATGGGGCCAAATGCCGTGGGGTAAGCGCAAACTCAAGAAGTTCAAAGGCCAATGGCAAGGGCAAACTCTAGGTGGCTGAAAGGGTAAAGGGGTTGGTGCTCCGAAAGGCAAAGGGTTGTATGGGCGGCTTAATTCCCAAGGGTGTCAACGCTCTATGTTGTCGCCACAAGACCAAGAGAGGGCAAAAAAGAGAGAATTTATGCTTTGGATGCTTGGGACTATGTTGCATGTTCCGTTTCGAAATGCGATCTGGAAAATCCAATTAGGGTTTCTCGGAACGCAAATTTTTTTCTTTGGGTGCCAATATGGGTATCAAATTAAAGCTGTTTTCAAGAGCAATCCACTGATCTAGTTTGCTCAGAGTTCCAAGAGGAGTGCGGTCCAATTTTGGGCCATTAAGTGATTCTATATCGAACATCTCTATTTATGTATTATGTGAAATGAAATCACATGGAACCGTATTGAATGACTGACAGCAAACGGACAACAATTATGAAGCATAAGCATCCATCTTAGATTTTGTGACAAAAACGTGAGTCAACTCAACGTGCTCAACAAAATATGAGTACATTATACAGTGCCAACAATATCTCTGTCTCTATAAAACCGGATCAATATGGCTCTAGGCTTTATGAAATGTTATTTTTGCCTCTTTCTAGGTTATCAATACGTTGTTCTTTTGATGCATTCATTGATGATTTCCGAGTTCATTTAATACTAACTAAACTTTCAAATTTTTTTCTTTTGCCATTAGTCTTTTTTTCACACAAAAAAATTGTGATCCAGGTCGCAGATTGCTGATGTTCCGGAACGCACGTCCTAGAACGTTTTTGCATTGGATCGCGATCTGCTGCAACATTCTTGATGTTCTTCGATTGCTGAATGTTTCTGTGGTGCGAAAGGTGGACATAGACTCCTCCAGTGACGTTATCAAAAGCGGGGTAGCATGGGTATCAATTTCTTGACACTTCCTTGATAGTAATGCATGGACAACTCAACTCTTGTTAAGAAGTTAAGAGTGAGTACACAACCGTCCAAATACCAGTACACAGTCGAGATGGCTAATGGAAAGGGTACAGAGATTTGGGACACAAGGGTTGTGAGTATGCTCTTAATTGTTCGGAGTTATTTTGAGGACGACTTAGCCGTCTGATCCGTGAGTACTTGATTGCGTGGCACGGTAGATCTCTCACTGATGCTACCTGGGATGCCGCACACGCTTTGCATGCACACTACCCTTATTTCACTGTCGCGGACGATGTTCCTTGAGGAGGGAAGGGATGCCGTGTACTTATATTCCTGCCTCAGTGTAAGGGAAGCTCCTTAGATCCTGCTTACAAATCCTAAACACAAAAGGATAACACACTGTGGAAAAACCACCCAACCAAGTAGAAGCATCCAATCAATCTCTAGAAGCCTCACCCCCAAGCCAAGGAACAAGAAGCATGAATGTAGAGTGAGAGCCTGGCAATGAATCAAGAACCATGATGAGGAGTAGGGCGAGTTTGGACCTCTTATATAGAGCCTAATGCATCCTGGGCACATAGCCATGCATAGCCCTATGTTCCCTATACATAGATTCACCTAGAATAGAGTCCTATGCATGGACCAACTATTCATAGAATTGCTATTGATAACTCTACACATGCATACACTGTCTCATACCTTGTCTAAACTCCACTTAGTGTGTTCTGGGCCTCACAAGGATATTAGTTACTTTCGGGTCACGTCCAGTATGACATGGCATAACTAACAGCTTGTTTCATTAGTATACCGTGTATCCAAGACTAGGAGTATACTGTATCCTATGTACTGGTCATGGACATAACATTCTTCCCTCCTTAAACTGTTTCTATCCTTAGAAACGAAAATTCGGGAAATTCTTCTTTATGCTATCAACTCTCTCCCACGAATCATCATCCTCAGTACGACCCTTCCACCGAATTAAGCACTCAGAGATAGAACGATTTCTCAATTGTTTATCTCTGGTTCTGAGCACTTTCTCAGGTTCCAAAGGTACACTAAGCGACAAATCTTCCAAATGGGATAAATCCTCATCCGATCCAACTGTATCACCATCATGTAAACTTAGTTTCAAACGACTTACATGAAACAGTGGGTGTGCAGTCGATTTTCCTTGAAGATTGAGCTCATACGCCAAAGAACCAATTCTACGTACAATCCTGAAAGGTCCACAATAACGGGTAGACAGCTTATTATGCTTCCCTGTACGTAACATCTTAGAATTTTTTGGAATCCTAAGATATACCCAGTCATCAACTTAAAATCTCTTGGAGATCTCTTAAGATCGGTATAGTGTTTAGCTCTATCCTGAGCACTCCAGATACTATCCTTAGCCACTTGCAACATTTCTTGCATATCATGCAAAAAATCAGCAACCTTCTGGATCTTAACAGACTTCGTCTCAACATTTACTAGAGATCTAGGTTGAAAACCGTACATAAGCATAAAAGGATTGTAACCTGTAGCAGAATGCTTTCTACTATTATATGCAAACTCCCAGTGGGAGATAATCTTCCCAATGAGATTGCCTGTGAGAAACATACGTCCTCAATATATCTTCCATAGTTTGATTAGTCCTTTCTGTCTGGCCATCTGATTCAGGATGATCAGAAGAACTGAAACTCAAAGAAGTTTCCAGTTTATGGAATACTGCTGACCAAAAGTGACCTGTGAACTTAGGATCTCTATCATTAACAATGTCACTTGGCAGACCATACAACCGAAATAATCTTGAACAAAGATCTGGGCTAAATCAGAAGCCTTTATAGTTGACTTGACTGGTATGAATGCAACTAACTTAGTTAACCGATCCACTACAACCCAAATAGAATCATTTTGCCGTTGGGTCTTTGGAAGTCCAACTACAAAATCCATAGATATGCTTTCCCATTTCTTATCTGGGATATCTAACGGATGCAACAACCCACCAGCCTTATGGCGTTCAGCCTTTGCTAGTTGACAGGGCTTGCATTTAACAACATATGACTCGACATATGGCTTGAGCTTTGGCCAGTAAAATTCCCTCTTAACCAAGTCCAGAGTCCTGTGTATACCGGGATGTCCTACAAATCCTAAACACAAAAGGATAACACACTGTGGAGAAACCACCCAACCAAGTAGAAGCATCCAATCAATCTCTAGAAGCCTCACCCCCCAAGCCAAGGAACAAGAAGCATGAATGTAGAGTGAGAGCCTGGCAATGAATCAAGAACCATGATGAGGAGTAGGGTGAGTTTGGACCTCTTATATAAAGCCTAATGCATCCTGGGCACATAGCCATGCATAGCCCTATGTTCCCTATACATAGATTCACCTAGAATAGAGTCCTATGCATGGACCAACTATTCATAGAATTGCTATTGATAACTCTACACATGCATACACTGTCTCATACCTTGTCTAAACTCCACTTAGTGTGTTCTGGGCCTCACAAGGATATTAGTTACTTTCGGGTCACGTCCAGTATGACATGGCATAACTAACAGCTTGTTTCACTGGAGTACCGTGTATCCAAGACTAGGAGTATACTGTATCCTATGTACTGGTAATGGACATAACACTCAGTGTGAACACGTTTGACTTTTAGATTGTAAATTGTAAATATTGAAATGGCTCACACCAACCTGTGGTGTTTTGCAAGAAGTTTTGGTTAACTTGTTGACCTGCTTATATTTGGTATGGGTAATGTGTCTTGATTTAGATGCTGTTGGACTGATCTCCTAAAAAGTAAGAGAGTTGACCGGTCAACAGGACATGCATCATATGCTCACTGAGCCACTTGGTCCAGTGCATGAGTGACACGGGTCAAACGTTCCTCCTACTTGCTTGCCAATGTGTCAGGGTACTGCCAAGTGCAAGTGTCGACTGCACATGGGGCTCTCCATGTGTCGACGTTAGGAAAGGGTCAGGGTTAAGTGGGTGCTTAAGGATTATTGATAAGTGAGCTTAGAGATAGGCTTCAGATAGCTTTGTGAGCAGTTTTCATCTTACATATGAACCAATCTTTGCTTATACTGTGCTTTGAACTCACCTCACATGAACTAACAGGTTTATTGAGCTCATCAACAGCATCCCGTTCATCCTCCTGAGTCCTCATCATCATTATCCATAAACTCCACAGTACTTCTATCGGAAACAAAGTCATCATCATGCTCAGATTCACATTCATATTCTTCAGCAGCATCAACAAGTGTCAAATTTTTGAAGAAACTACTACATGAGTTTCCTGGCTGGTGTATTAGTTATCCCTGGCACTCATTGAACCTTTTCTTAATTCTTGCCTGTACACTCTCATCCAACAAGCACCCTATGATGACGAATTACACAATTTACAAATATGTTACCAGTTATATGTTAAAGCCACATCGAATCTGTTGTACTGCTATCATTTGTGTCAAATCTATGCTTTGCTTGTCCTAATTTCATATGTGGTGCCTGCTACTGTAATTATCGAGTCTTTTGCTTCAACCTGCAGCCTTCTGTCACATGTGTTCAAGTAATGTCAGCTATACCATGTTGCAGCCTGCTGCTGATCTGTATGGCTAACCTAAGCCTTTATTATCACATGTGTAGGCCTACTGCCCACTGGACACAGTGCAATTTGACACTGGTATGGTCCGTCCTGCACCTCATCTTCAACTAATGAGCCTGTTGTCACAGATGTGGGCCAGAAATGTTTCATAAATCTCTTGAAATTGCTTGTAAAAGTCGGATATACTTATGTACTTGATTTTGTGAGGCAGTCCAACTGGTGAATATTATCTTATGGTCCATAGAGTTGAAGATCACATGTCTCCTTCGTTATGCTGGGTATTATCCTGGACATAACATCAATATGTTGTGAATATAATCTGATTTTCTTAGATCGGCCTGGTACAGTATTCTTTACCCGTCTAAGGGAATACCCCCCTCCCCCTTCACCCCCTCCCTCCTCTGCAGTATAGAAAGGCGGAGGAGTCCAGATAGCTAGGTTTCTAGGCTAAAGGCTCTTATGTAAATAAGCTCCCAATTTCTAAGGAGCATACATGACTTCAAGCTTCAAGACATGCGCAATTCCCCCAAATGTGCCATTGCCCGAAAATGATTCTGGTTTAGCCCGTTCGAGGTAGCTATCAATCAGTCTTTGCATTTGTAAGATTCTATCATGCAGGAACCTCTTAATAGTTTGGTTTAGGGTTAACTAGGCTAGACATCCCAGCTAGAGCTTGTACGCCATCTCTTAGGACTCAAAACTTGCTACTTAAACTATCTAATGTAATGGCTCATCATTTCCATAGAAGTAACTTGTCCACTATTTAGCAAGCCACTGAGCCAACAGTCACATTCTCTGCTCTGTTTATTGTAGCATAATGCGATACTGGTCTATGAATTGGAAAAAATTATCACAAATAATTTGAGAGTGTCATTAATAGCTGTAAATGATTATGCTGTCAATGTGCATATTTACTCCCATCAAATCATATGCCATCAATTCCTGTAAAATGACAAGGACATAATCTGGATATAAGAAGTGTATAATCCATGCTATGCATGATAGACTTGTTGGTCCAAGGCTTTTTGGGTGGAGCCGTACAGTTGTACATTGTCTTTGTTTTATTTGGGTTGGATTTAGTAGTGGACTTGGAACTGGCAGATGTTAAAGTTTTTTCAATACGTATATTCTTTTCGTCAAGATTTTTGATGTAGAGTGGGTATGCGTGTCACTTATTTCACTCTGGATATTTTCTATGACAAGATATCATAACAGCAAAGGATGTATGATGTATGTTCATATCTTTGCATTTGGTTAACAAATGATTATACTAGAAATTTTCCTCTTACATTGTCATCTGCTATAGTTGAAACTTGATACTGTACGTTCCAGAATGTGCTACTTCATGTAGAGGATAAGTCTTTGTACAGAAACAAGGTGTTTGATGATTTGGGGACGCTGAGATGTAAACCTTCTGTTCATTTCTGTTATATTCCATGGCATTTCCTATCCATGATTTAACTCAGCTATATGATGTGGAGTGTCAGTCTTATCAAGAACTTGCTCGGTCGGAGAAAGCATTTGAATGCTTGAAGAAAGCACTTGCAGTGGATAAATGGTATGTTTTCAATTGTAAGGAGTTGGTCAATCCTGTTTCGCATATCAGTCTGTTGTTTTATCCATGCAGCTTTATCAGGAATACAAAGTGCCTGCAGTTTAATGATGGCTCTTATTTATACTTTGCAGCATTTTCTGTTACTGAGTAAGAATCACACTAGTGCCAAAAAGCGTGTAGGTGCACAATCATGGCATAACAGAGAAATCATTCCTGGAAAATAAATCTAATGTTTCAGCTTCTGTCTCTGACTCTTGAACTGCATGGTCAGTTATGTGCAGGCGTATCATATGATGGGAGTTTTATTCCACAGCCTTGGAAATCACATGTAATTGTTTTCTTATGATAATCTTCTTTTACCATAATTGATCTTATTTTGTGCATCATTGCTTTTGGAATTTCCAGAAGGTAGTGTGTGGAATTTGCAGAAAAGGGAAACACAAGCTGTTTTGGCAGTTAGCCACCTTTAAATTTTGGCAAAGAGCCTTCTCCTAGGGAAAGCATTTGGTCCTAAGATCTCAGGTTCTTTAGTAGCCATATGAATCTCTTCTATGGCTCAACTATTACCCCCAGCTAGCACAATTTAGGCTCTCTTGTTTGGTCCCTAGTGAAATTTTTATTCCATTGATTGTGTGAGCAGCTGTTGAAGATCACTTTGTCTTATTCGATTTTCTTCAGTCCATTTCAAGAGCATAAGATTTATATGGCTCTTAGGATCCAAATATCAAGACTGTCTCATCTGCACAGGGAAACGGTCATGTCAGTCAGTATATGCAGTTGAGGTGAAAATTTTGAACATATGAAAATGGTAGTCTGTCAACTCGGAAAGTTTCCAGCAGTTGTGCTGTATGTGTAGCATTTTGAAATTGTGTTGTCACACCAACCATTTGTTCAACAATGAATACCTGTTTTGCCATCATGTTGAGAGAAATATTGTCAAGACTTTTGAAAGGCAGCATTTCTGAATACTCATGTTTGGGAATAACTGGTAAATTTTGTGGTCAGGGCAGCTATCAAAGAGTTGACTCAAGGTCTGGAGAGAGATCCTACCAATACAGAATGTTTGTACTTGCGAGCTTCCTGCTACCATGCAATTGGAGATTATGTACAAGCAGTAAGATCTGTGTGATTATTTCTTGCCGCAATGTTTGCCAAAGATCTGCATGAACAGTCATTCCCAGTTAAGACTATCATATCGTTTTTGTTTTGGTATACAGCAATGGATCTGTCAGAAGACTCATCAATGTTTTGAGAGGTTATAATGTTCATCGTGCTTCTGTATTTATAGGTGGAGGACTATAATAGAATATTGGACATGGAGATGGACTGTTCTGAGAGGTGCACAGTTCAATTTTTAGCATTTTATCAGGCAAGGAAGCACATAACAACTTCTACAGATGTGTTTTGCTTGAGCATGTACATTCTTATTGCCATTCATGAGAACAGTTTTTCAGATTTTGATGGTTCTCAGGTGAATCTAAAAATTGCTTCAATCAAAGTATTTAGAGTGTAATTACTGGGAAATGCAAGAGAGATATAACTTTTGAGGAAGGTTGATAATCATTCAAGAGTTCCTTATTTGCAACACTGAAAATTTACACCACAATCTAGAGTGATCTTCTTGAGTCCAGGATGAAGTCAAGGTTGATAATCATTCAAGAGTTCCTTATTTGCAACACTTAAAATTTACCCCACAATCTAGAGTGATTTTTTAATTTTGAGATGGTGTTAGTTTTATGAGACAGAATATTCCTCTGTTTATTACTGGTAAATGTGTAAGTAGTCAGTATAGAAGCAAATGCTTTACGATATCAAAAAAATGCCATGCATGCATTTTAGCCTTCAGGGAGGGGTTGCCTTGGCTGTTTTGTCTCAGTTGACTTGCAAAACATCGCCATAGAACAATCTAGCTCAGGGAGCGTTTAAGATTTAACAGTTTCAGAACGAATTTATGTCCCATGAACCAGTTACATTTTTGGATGTAGATTTTGAATGCTATAACAAAGTTAATGTACAGCATGAGGCCAACAGCTTTCTCATTTTCATGCAGCATTATTTCATGGTGGGATTCTTTTTAATCCAATTTCTGTAAATGCTGAAAGTGTACTAAAACAGCTTGCTGCTTATGGTTTTTTGTACTTTTTAATGGCAGCGAGAGGTGGCGTTGTACACTGTAACAAAGCTCGATTGTCCATTCAGCTGCTTCAATATTGATATTCATCTTGATCCAGCATTCAAAGTATGCTATTTGATCTCCATAACATGAAATTTATTGTCGAATATGCATGCTGAATAATAGCTCTTTTGAAACACCATAAGCTCTACTAAGAAGAGCTATGCTTGACTTGGGCATGATTTTTAAAGCTAACTGCGCAGTGTTTTAAGATGGTACAACCATACTTTATCCTGTTAAAGGGGGAAGTTATTCACTTGAAGCCTTTTAATTCTCGGTGGGTTAAGCTGACTGTCTTCTTATTTTGTTGACGTTATCTTACGGTATTCTGACCACTGTTAGTATTGTGCTCTCTTGTTTTCGTTTATAATCATAAGCATATTTAGCATTTCAGTACGACCATGCAGTTAAGTGGAAGCATTGATTTCTTATTGTACTTGAGCAGGAAGCCTGGTGCAAAAGGATACCCCCAATATTTCTTTTACCGTCATATGTACACCAGCCACGTCTAAAGGTTTCAACAGGCATTGCTCAATTAAAAACACAAGATGGGCTACTAACCCATCATAAGAAACTATTACTTGATGCTGCAGATCAGCTTGGCAGAAAAATCCAGTATACCTGTCCAGGATTTTCGAAAAACAGGCGTCAGGTATTCCTTTGCTACTTCAAGGTCTATTTTGTGCTTTCATTGCTCGATCATCTTTAGGCCGAACCATCAGGGTACTGTTAGGAGTCTCACTTTGTCAGGTCAAATAATGTCATGGTTCAGATTCTTTTGGCCAGTGGCTTTGTTCAAAACTTAGGAATGGCTGAAGTTGATAGCCACATTCCCACATGTGCATAATGTTGCAACCATGGATGTTAACGTCAATTTAACAACATTTTTGGCTGTGAGTTGGAAAGGCTTTCCCTCTAGCAGGTGATATGATACTCTTGTTTCACCAAATCTTGTCTCAGAAAAATGCTTAAATTTAAGCACCCAGTGTGCTGGACTTGTTAAAAGGATAATGCATACTGTACAGCTGTTCTTCACAGGGCGCATCATGGTATCTAAGTTTAGGTCTTTTTTTTTCTTGTGCCGTGAATGTGTTTTTTGCAAGATGTTATTGCCACAAAATGTGTTGATCATTATATTTTCTTTCACACTGATACAGTCAAGGCATATATGCATAAATTTGTATTCTACTTTTTCTGGTTGGAGAGACAAGAGGATAACATGTTCTTGAAGGAGTGTTTCTTGGTATAAAATGCAGACAGTGGAGTGGGGTTCCTGAACACTTTCTTACCATTAGATATCGGACTTTTTGGCTTTTCTTGCTGTGATGATCAAGACTTTGGAAGTGACTTCTCCAATAACATAGCTTTAGTGTATTCACACAATGTCCTATTCTTCCTTTGAACAATACCATTTTGTTGGGGAGTCCTTGAGCATGAAAGTTTCCTTTGAATGTTGTGAGTGCTACAGAAGTTTCATAACTTTTTTGAAATATATTTGCCACCATTATCCAACCGTAATGTCTTGGTAGTGTTATTGAGCTGGTTATCCACCATAGATTTGAAGGGAATGAAAGCAGTGGTTAAACATAAACTTGTATTGAGGCTTATTGAGCCTCAGGCTCTTTCAGACCAAATGTTACATAACCTTGCCAAATGGACAGGTTGAGAGTACTTTTAAGGTTTTTCATCCACCAGCTAGTTATCTGCTAAATCATATCCCTTTTTTTGGAACCAAATATGGCTTCTGGTAGCTAGAAAATTGGGAAAGAAAAAATTTAACATCTTGGTGCTAACTGTTTTTGGAATTAGAGTGCAGTATCGCATGGCAGGATTAGCTGCGCTGGAAATTGCACAGAAGATTTCTAAGGTTTGGCAGGACAATGGAATAGAAAGGAATGACAGTAAAGTAGTATCAGGTTCTACTAGAATGGAAGTTATAAAGCTTCTGAGCTTCAATCATAAGCCACTGTTGACATCATGGCGTGATTTATATACAATAGCAGTAAGATGGAGACAAGCCTCCGAGCCAGGGGACCCTGTTTTCTGGGTGGATATGCTAAGGTCAGTCACTTTGGAACATATTGTCTGGGGAAATTAATCACACACGTATTTGGGCATCTCCCTGGTGCTTCTTTGCATGGACTACCTGTATCTAAAGTTTGTGTTGATGTTTTTGATTATAGCCAATGAAAATTCTCAGTACGTCCCACGTATATCATCTGAACAGTGCATTATTTGAGATGCCTGTGGTGATGATCAGCTAAGACTATTGTGTGGCAGGAAATTTTTGTATGTATGTTCACCATAAGCAAGAATTAGAGTTCCGATGCATCCGCAGAGTCACCGATTCTAGCAGCTTAATCGGTATCTGGACAGGTTAAGAAGGAGAAATCTAAATATTGTTTATTGCATCATGAAAAAGATATGATAATATATCAAAGCAAGCTCCAATGTATTTCTTAAGCTAAATTGGACATGTTAAGACTATGCTCACGTCCTGCATGCATTCTAGCACTATATTTGATAGTGCAATATGTTCATCATGTGGCAGTGTCTCTGTACCCAATGCACTAGATGTATCAGCTTATGTTTTTGGTTTTTCAGCTTGTGTTGAAAGGATCCTTGCGGAGAGAAAGCTACCTGTTCTGCCAAAGCATTTTCTATGAAAAATAGCCCTAAGATCTGATTCCGATAATCAAGAAATCATGATACAAACCTATTTAATTTCAAGTGTTTTCTTTATCAACAACGCAATGCATGATCCCTTCATAATCTTTCAGTCAATAAAACTTTGAGCTCAGTGTTATTGAAGATGATACAAAAGCTTTACATCAAGTTATTCAGGTGTGATGATTGCAGATTCTACAGTTTTTGTGTGTGCACAGTCAAGGTTTGAAAACAAGTCTAACTTCTCACAAATTGTCCAAACCAATTTAACATGTTTTTTTACCATCTATTGGATTCAATATTACCAAAATGAGATTCACGATCTTACAAATTCTGAGTTGACTGTTTCTTTTGCACCCTTTGAATACCCTTTTTTAATAACTTTTTACTGGGGGCAATGCTAATTCCCACAAAAAACAGCTCTTTATAGTTAATTTTGTAATGTCAGGTTTTTTCAAAATTTTGCCATCGTGTTCTTATGAGGTAAGTTGTGTTTGCAGTGAGAAAGAGTTTACAGCTGGGTTTGGTTCCCACACCCCGATGCTTTTGGGACAGGCAAAGGTGATACGGTACCATCAGAACATTGAACGGTAAGGCTTTGAAGTCTTGACCGCATTAATGTTCTCAATGCCTAAATTCTCAACTTCTTCGCTTGAATATTGTGACTACAAATTTGCAGGGCATATTCAATTGTTAAAGAGCTTATTCTGGAGAGGCACAATGTTTACAATGCTTCGGATGAACGAGTAGAAATTTCATCTTCTGATGATTTGAAAGCTGTGAGTATCTTTATAACACTTCATTCTTAGAAGTTATGCTTTTTTTATTTGTCCATCTCTACTATCTTGATAGCTCCACTATGAACTTTACTTGTTCTAGTTATTTAAAGGAACTGAAATATGTGAGTCTGGAAATTGATTCCTGTTCAATGCAAAGTTGCTTTTAATTCTGGCAAGGTTTTAGAACAAACCACTATAAGCCCTTTGTGCAGGAATTTGAATGGGAATTGGATAATAGCCTGTAAATCATAGTCCCATGGATCATGTACTATGATCTGATATCACCTTAAACAGGTTAAATTCTCTAATTGACTCTTTTTATAATTTTTTTGCAAATTTCTATGGTATCTAGAGTATCTACTAATCCTAAAATGAAAATATTCTGACTTGATGAGCAACACTCAAACAGAAGAGGCATCTCAGACTGCTTAGTGTCTGAAGGCATTGCAGATCGTATCAAAATTAGTTCGCTAGTAGATTTCCCTCTCAGATTAGAATCAGAACAGTAGATCATCTAATATACTCTCACACCCTCCTATGGCGAACTAGCTGGTCTAAAGAGTCAAAGATATGCCATAGAAGAAGAAGATTCTTACGAGTGGGCTTTATCTGTTTGTCTAACTCTGTGGTCCAAGAAGGTGGACATTATGAAAATTCATCGCTGTTTTGATTAACGTGTCAATTTAGTACAAACCACCTGTAAAATAATGTGCAGTGGGCCGTTCCCGCTTTACACTGACAGGCATATTCACTTAGCGAAAGCTGCTGAAAATGTTTCTCATGTGTTGACGGGTTCAAGCTTGATAGAGGTCTTTGCTTCTACAATAAAGCCTTCACAATTGGGACATCCTGTGTGTCTGGTCAAGTTCACCACTTTTGGACTTATGGAAGCTGTCTCAAATGAATGAGAGCAACTTTTTATAGAAGTTGCACGCATGTTCACTTCTTTATTATATTGATTGTCTCGTCAATTTGCACATAAGTATATCCTTTTTTTACCTGACCAACCTGGTTGATCAACATCAGACAATGAGCTTTGAGTGTAATTCGGATAGCTATAGGGGAATTGGATACAAATGGCCTACACTTAAATGCATTGCAAATCTGCCCTGTAGTTCTGTGTTGTTGAATAATTGCTTCTTACAGGTCAAAGGTGCATCAAGTTGCTCTGAATTATATGACATTGTCAAAGAAGACTTTTGGGTTGTGAGTCCTTGTGCAAGCACTGCTTCGAAAGGGTATTTTCTTGCCAGACACAGTTGTAGCTACCTAGACAAAGGCTGTTAGATAATCTGGTGTCCTCTTTACATGTAAAGTGCTGAGCTGTGCTTGTAACATTTCTGATGTTTGATACTGCTAAGCCAAGGCTTCTATGTTTATGCCATAATCTCATACTGTTTCTGAATTTGGATATGAAAGTGATATGTGGTGACATTTAACAAGTGTGGTCTCTTTCCTTTGCTGACAGAAAAGTCATGGATGGTACCAGAATCACTTTACAGAAAAGGTATTCAGATCCTGCAATATGTCATCTTTATATGTTGATGCATAGAGAAAGTAAATTTGTCTACAGGGTGTATTTTATTTTAACTGAATTTGTTCCAGGGGTACGATTGGATTCGACTTCTCCATCCGGACACCAGGGACTCCCAAACGCTGGGTTGACTACGATGCAGAGATGGCTGCTGCTTGGGAGGTAGATGCTGAGGATGTCTATAATTATAAATATAGAGTTCTATGGTAAATTTGTGTTGCTGATCATCCTATGCACAAACACTTCAGAAAATTGGACATTGGAGAAGTCACTCATTATCAAATGGACAATAAAGATCACGATGAAGAATCTCAGGTGGATACATAGACGCATTGCGTTCCAATCACGCTCCGGACGTTCTGGAAATTTTAAGACATTCTGTTCCGGAACTTTCTTTTTCTTTTTTTGGTAAATTTTTTCGGTGTCTTAGAAAAGAAAAAAAGGCATCTAAAAAACACATATAAATACCTTGTATCAAGTATCATATTTAAGCACTTGTCTTCTGAATGTTTAGAATATCCACCTGATACAAGGTATTTAAATTCCAGAACAGGTTTGTGAAGACACTTGGCCTTTTAAAAAATGTCATGAATCCCCAATTTAACAACAATTTTGCATGAATAATTTTAGCTCCAAGGCAGATTGAAGAATAGAAACTAACAGCAATGAGAAATAGTACTTAGGCTGACTGCTGATTAACAAAAGATGGAAGAAGAATCACATTTGATAAGTTTTTTATGAGATTTCTCCATAATCAAAACAAGCTGGGTAACACTTAGAAGTTCATCATATGATAGTATGCAATACCCAAAAACATTAATAAATAATGCTACACGTGAATTGGTGCATAAAACCACCAGGCATAGGGTTTTGTTTTTAATTTTTTTTTTCCAGGTTCTAACGTTCCAAAACGCAGTTCCGATGCAACTTACGGTGGATGTGGCAGTGATGGTTATGCGGATCAAGTGCAACCTAGATCTTGGCACATTTCGCCTACTATGCCAATGACTGACTTAAGAAAGGCTCAAAGAACTGGCACTTCTTTCAAAATGTCAAGTAGTCATGCTTTTGGTTCTAATGTATAAGAATCACATTCATGCATGAAAAAGCATAGGTCATTCAAGGAAAAGCAACTCATGCATTTACTGAATATGCATTTAATCAAGGTCACTTATTCAAGAGCAGAAATGGGCCCCACTAATGATTTCCTTGGGATTGGCCTTGCCAGCTGATTATTCACAATAGAGGCCATTTTTTAGGTGCAACTCTTCAATATGCCCGTTCAACTAGCATCCTTTCCTTTCACCTTTCTCCTTCACCTTAAGGTATGCATCATGATTTTTGGATTGTTGGATCTTCACTTACTATGCATCATTGGTAGTATGTTTCAGCTCACACATTAGGGATGCGACTAGTGCCGACTCTTTGACACTACGGTAGTCCCCTTAGCCCTGTACATATCAGAGACATGGAGTACTGGCCTGACGGCTTCCGAGTGGGCACGCATCTCACGACTTTGCTATCTCGGATGATACGGGCTAAGCCCTCTATACCACATCATATTTGCCGTCCCCCCTATTCAGCTAGAGGCATTGTTCCATATTGTCACATTCATACAGCGACTAGAGGATCTTCAGGGGTAGAGGTACACGCTATGCGCAGCAGCTTTGTTATCATCCAAGCACTTACATTCTGAGGGACACTCATCACATAATCTTGAAAAGTATTTGACAAGCTATTCAAGACTATAGAATAACATTCTATCACTAATTTTCTCACCAACAGCTGCAAGCTAATCCACAACGTCCTTGACCTTAGTGATGTGCTCATTGATAGAGTCACTTGCATCCATCTATTTTAAGATAACATAATGTGTTTTTCAAGGAAGTACCCTAGTCGAATCCACAATTTCATGTTTCAGTTAACTTGGAAAAGTTATATATGACATAAGGGTAATAGCATACAAGATACATATACTGGTAATATGGAGTAGTTACGCAAGGTTAATATGATATTAAACATCGATAATTTCAAATTCACAAAATCTGAACCGACAGAAGAAGAAATGATTTTGCCACCATGACAAAAATTGGATTTCAGCTAATTCTTGGTTTGATCTCTACAAAATTTCTGATCTTCCTCCTGCGTGCAGATGTATGGCTGATACCACTCTAAAGCCCGCAACTGCTAGAACTCATCGGATTTTGTCATGTTAGATATGAGTGATGACTTTGGCAGAAGATCCATCACGTGTCCCGTGATAGTCCATGAGTAGTGCACCCTACAAGATGCACAGTTTGTGAAAAAATCACGCAACGCTTCTCTGATGCTGAGGACAACACTCTATGCAAGAGTATATACAATGTATAATTCCTTATCAGGTGAACAAGGCAGAGAAAATGATCCCTCCCACTTGACGTACCGCATTCCACGCCTCTATGTACACTATTGCTGGACTACAATGGGCACAACCCTTTTTGGTTAGTAGTAGACATATTGATCAAGTTTGCCCATTTCAATGCAGCAAGAAAGAAATTGATAGAACTGTTCACCCAGTATGTAATAAGACCGACTTCTCAACCGAAATTTCACATAGAAATCCTAGTTTATTTTTTGGTTTTTCGCTTACAATTTAAGTTTGACTTTGAGAATCAAAGTGAAAGGTCGAAGTACCGTGAACCAATTCTGGAATTTCAAACCTGTAGAAAGGTTTGTTGTTTAACTACTATTCATGGTGAAATGCAGTAGAATCAAAGAGTACATTGTGTTAGAAGATTTTCCTTGCCATGAAGTATCATACCATGCCAGACATTAAATCATGATAATTATGGTGCCCTTTCTTTTTAACTAAAGCACATTTTCTTTGAGCAACCTGCTGTAGGGATACACACACTTTCAAGCTTGTGACAGTGGAATTTCGTTTGAGTATTTTTCTTTTCAGGAAACAAAATTTTTCAGCTGCAGATTTTACTGTAGCTTATTATAGTAAAACATCAAATCCTGAATGTTTCTAGACTACCATTTTGAGGGCTGAAAGTTTATGCAAAAGGAAGTTGAGTCATACTACAACTAGAAGCTTTTGAACAGCATTTATGTAAAGTTGTGCTAACTTAAACTGTTTGCTTTGTAACGTTGGTGATCCTGTTCTTGATTTGAATTCAAAATTTTGGATTTGCAATATTACAAGTGGGCATCTTGAAACTTGTCAACCTAAGCCTAACACTGCACTCAGCAGTCTAGCCTTGCACTTTGTTTTGAATGACCATATTATATTTTTACTTACATAACACTTGTACAGGAACTATGCCAAGAGTATTTTGAAGCATCATCTATCTCAAGCAACATGGAGTCCCTCAAGAAAGTTCGTGATTGTATTCTGAGACTTACCTATTATTGGTAAGTTCCTTTAACTTATATACACAGTTGAGATTTAGCATGCTTACTTTGTCATTTTGGTGTGGTTGAGGGTGTGCTGCTGTTGATTTTGGGATGATTAACAATTTGCAGCTTTTGATGATCACTCTTCCACTCCTTTCTTTGCAAGTGTTGTGCTTGAGCTGCTCCCCTTACCTTGTTTGGGGCTTACCGCCTCTTGTTAAAAGTTTGGAGGCCTCTCTTGTACAGTTGAAATCATGACAAAGTCTTGGTATGCAAATGATAAACCCTTGAGCACCGCTGATACGAAGTCTGCATCAGCGACTGACTCACCTACTGTTGTGAATCAGTCTAGGACTGCTATGGATTCTCCTGCTTCCATCCTAATAGACGCAGCCTATCTCTTAGATACAATACCCTAACATCATTTGCAGTTTCAAAGTAGATTTCAATGTGTTCTAGGCATGCTTAGGTTCCATAGCTTCTAAAATATGTGGTATGCATCCTTAACAGACAGGTAACTGCAACGTGATGTCTGTTGCACTCAATTATGTGGTCCCTAGCTTTTTTTTTTTGCATTCATATGTGGTATGCATCCTTAACAGACAGGTAACTGCAACGTGATGTCTGTTGCACTCTATTATGTGGTCCCTAGCTTTTTTTTTTTGCATTCATATGTCTATCGTCATCGCCATTACCATGACCAACATCCCTTGTTTATTACAATATTTTGTATATTACGTTTCCAAATATTGTAATCAGGGCCATTTAGCTTTGCATATTGAGACAAAGTAAAACTCTCTGCCACTGGCCATTTTAACTTCCAACAAACAACAACTGAATATCTTAAGTAGATTGAATGTACCTGACATTTGGGGTTTTGAACCTTGGGTTTGGAAGTTTTTACAACTGAATAGGAGTTTTACCAGAAAATTGCAAGAGCTGCTATTGTTGAGGTACGCCTTTTATTTGGTTGGTGTGGTTGCTACCAGGATTTTTGCCAACTGCTTCAAACCCACCCCAATTTCAGGCTTGCTATATCTGGAGATTCCATGTCAAAGAAAGTAGACCCCTCTGCTTTCAGTGCTCAACCTATAGTTGTGTAGGCGTTGCCACGAGCTATCTAGCTATGTATCTTCTCCCTGAATCTGATGCTCTAATTGAAATTGCGCTCGTCCTAACCTTAGAAGCCAGGGTTCTAAACCCTGGCTTGGAAAGCAAACTGCAAAAGTGAATTCCTCACTAGCAAAAACCCTAGGTACTAATCATATTTGGAACAAAACAAATGTTTGTAGACAGCAATTCCCACTTTTTTCCTAGCTATGGTGGCAACTAGCATGCATAGGTTCACAGGAACAGATAATCCTTTACCATTTAGAAAATGGAGATACATGCATGCAACATTGCTTCTAGACTAAATGATAGATAATCACAACGATGCTGAATGATACGTGATTTGAAATATGAGGTGTACTTTATGGATAAATGAAAGTACAAATACAACAGGTCTTCCGAAGCTGGACTTTCTCAAAACTATGTTTGATGCCAGGTTGCTCCCTTTAAGCCATCTTGCAGCTGTTTCTTAAAGGGCTTCATGGTGAAGTTGAATGAAATCAGTACTAAAAGGATGGACCTCATATCATACGAGTAGTTTATACCCTAAAATTGGACAATGTGGAGCCTAAAAAATATACTGAAGACCTGATAGCTGAATGCTAGGTATTGCAGGCATTGTTGTAGGGATTTAGATCTTTTTATTGACTCTCTGGGTAATTTTCCTCCAAATGAGGACTTTACAATTCTATTGGACGTAGGGTCTAAACCAGTCAACAAAGCTCCTTATAGGCTATTCAGTTTAGAGAGAGAGAGAGAGGAAGCTGTTGTACTAATCAATGGTCTTCTGTAGAGGATTTCCTTCAACACATCCAGTCACCATTCACCTGCTGTCTTATTGGTAAAAAAGAATGATGTACTGATAGGATCTGCGGGACCTCAAGAAAGTATTAGTCAATAACAGGCATGGAACTATGATTTGGATATCATCAAATGAGAATCAATGAAAAGATCAATCTGAGACTACTTTCAATTCAAAGATGGGTTTATATCAGTTCAAGGTTATGGTGTTTGGCCTAACAAATGCTCTTGAAACCTTCGATGAAGCAGATTTGACATCTTTCTTTGAAAATATCTTTTATGACACATGTTTCATAGCAAAAATAAAGAAGACTACTTGAAACATGTCAGCTACATGCCAAACTGTCTGATGGCTTGACCTTTCTTTGGTTTGCCTCTATGGTAATTGGAATGTTCTTGTTGCATTGTTATTGGTACCATAGTATTAAGATAGGCCTCGTTTTTTACTCAAAATCACGATTATAGCAGTCAATAACCATTTCCATTGTCCTGCTTAACATGCTACAAGAGGCGACACACTTTTACGTAAGATGATGGGACACTTACTGAACCAGGTTAATTTCGAGGCCTCAAGCGTCAAGCTATAGCTTTTGATTGCATCTTTAGAAATGGAGAGAGCAGCTTGGAGCTTTTAACATTTTAAGATAATCACATTTTTAGTATGCATGCAGGTTGGTTCAATTAGTTCATCTTTTACTAAATGAAGGCATTTATTTCCACCACAAACATGATTGTCATACTCATATTGAAAAGGAATTCTTTGATTTTGAGGTATTATTGAACTTGTTTTTTAAAGTAATGATGAAGATTTTTTACATCATAAAAAAATCAGTTTGCTAGGGTCTCTCGCATATTCTAGCTAGTACTTTCAAGTATAGCAATCGTTTTTCCGGATATTTCAAGGGATTGCAAAGAGAACTTTGCCCTACACAATTTTTACATACATTTTTAATTGAATGATATAGGTACAATTTCATGCCTCTGGCTCGGGGTACTGCAGTTGTTGGCTATACCACCTTGCTTGGATTATTTCTTGCAGCTGACATGAATGTCACAACTAGCATCCCAAAAGGTATCCAGGTATGCAGGCTTATCTCGATGCCGTCATCTGGTGCTAAGTAAAAGTGAGTAATCAATTTGTACTACACTCTGATCCTAAACTGTTTTGCTTTAGGTGGATTGGGAGGCTATTTTATCGCCAAATCTTGGATCCTTTTCAAGGGGTATTGGATCCTGGATGTACCCCTCCCTGCAAATTGATTCATCCTGGAAGAATCTCCCTGATGTTGGTACAACTTTTGATATGACAGCGTCAGCATTCGCTGGGCTCAGTTATAATGGGAGATAGCCTATTTTGGCAATGTAGATGTTTTCCCTTATACAAATTAATGCTTATTTACAAATCACATCTCACATAGTGTAAACACTTCTTCAGATCAAGTGTTAATAAATTGGATGAATTCATCACCATGAATGACATGATTGCCTTGCATGTATATTCTGAAGCATCAACATTCTATATACAAAAAATTTCTGGATGCATTTCCAGTCGTTTCCTCTACTTGAATCTATTCAACTTTTGAATGCGAGGTGTCCAACTTTGCAAGTGCAAAAAATCAATCTTCCTAAGTACAATATGAAATTATCTTAGAAACCCTTTTTGACCCTTTTGGGTCGGAATGTATGTACCGAACCATTTGTTCCGGAATGAACTGGGTCGGAACGTTTTTTTTTTCCGTCTATATGGTGTTATATGGATTTGGAACTTGTATTAGGAAGGCTTAAGGTCCAACTGTAGCTTGAGAATTAGTGGTTCAGGCAAAGCTCAGAATCAGGGTTTTCAGGAAAGAATAAGCCTAATCTTCAAATGCCAATTTGTCCACAAAAAAATGTAAATGTAACTAGAAAATAGTGATTTATCTTGTGATTCACATGATTTAATTCTTAGTATAGTGTAGTATTTAGATAATATAGAATGTTCACTTGCAAGTGATGACTTCCAAGTGCACACAATAATTGACTGCATTTGACAAATTCAAACTCACATATAACTATAATCTAAAGTTAAATATGGACATGATTTGAACTCCATATAACCATGGTCCCATTAACATTGTAACTGAGATTCAAACTTAAATGTGACCTTGATCCATTTTCCACCATAGAGTTAAATAGGGTAGAACAACAACATGGTAGGGTGGAATTACCCCACTTGTGACTAACCGGGTCCATAAGCAAATGGGTTTGATTCTTTAATGTTTGAGATAGATCAAAACTTTTCCAAAGGGAAATGCAAATCAGGGCTGACCAGCTTCACAAGCCAATGAAGGTGAGCTCTGAACTGCCTTGCAGCAGGGTAGGACAAATCCCTTGGCACACCGACTATGTCTCTCAGGTATCCCGTGGCTGATAAGGTATTTGTATATGTATAACAAGATCAAAGTTCTATTAGTTTCTCTACATTTAAGGCTTAAAATGTGTCTTGAAGAGCAACTAAGGCCACATGTTGAAAAAGCTGTGTTAAACCTAAAAAATGGAGTTCCTTACTGCTCTCATACTTAGACTTAGATAGGGGCAAGAAACTCGACCAAGAACTGGAATACATGTGCATCAAAGAAACTACAAAAAAGAAGAGCAACTTCACACAACGGGGTTTTTTTTTTTTTCTTTGTAAAAAAATACGTATTTTTTTTAATTTTTTTGGGGGTCAAGTTCCATTCCGAAACGGGCAACTAAGGAAAATATTGACCCTTTTGTGTTGGCAATTCACGAATATAAAAGGTTTAAGGATACATCAATCTTCTTAGAGGTCTCATATTTGGTCACAGACATTATATATTGGGCTCATTATCAAATTCAAGTTTTAGGACACTTACTAGACTAAACGTCAGGATAATACCAAATTACATGCTTAAACTCCTTAATGTTCTTACTGAGGTCCTACGGATCATAACTCACTCAAAATGAAATTTTATAGTCTTATAAAGGTTCAATAGAAAAAAAGACCCCAGTAAATAGTAGATGAATTTGTGAAGAATTGCCAAAAATTGGCAAATCTAGCTTGATAAAAAACCATGTAGAATAGTGTAAATTGTGTACACAAGTGGGTCCCACACATGTGAGGCCATGATGCTACATGGGAAACCCATCCTAATGTAGGTTAGGTCAAGTCAAGAGAGTTGGTCATGTCTATTTGGTGGTCATCCCTACTTTATAGGACCTACACCTAAGTTTAAGGTGAAAATTTGACCAACTAGCTACCTACCAAGCATAACTCTAGGAAATAGACTAGGGTTTCATTTTAAGTCAAGGAGAGTGAGTTAACTTCCTTATTACATGCTGGAAATCCACCTAACTTCAAGAAGGAAGTCGAATTTGCTATGTATTCCCTCTCTCCATAGTGAGAAGATAGAAAATTTTTGGAGCTCATTGGCAATCTCAAGCTAGTTCACTATGTACATTGAGTTTTTGTGATCCAAATGAAACCAAATCAATTTCTACTTGTTTCTCAGGTTGAAGGCCGTACTACAGCCTGTAGTACACACGTGTGGGCTCGGATTTCAATGATTGTTAATGCTTGTTGTTTGTCAAATTGCCAATCTAGATCAACTTTTTTGTGTCTAGTTTTTTGATAGATTGTTAAGCAAGCATCCAATCACTCTTGTGGATCTTTTGTAGATCCATTTATGGTCCTAAAGTACAGTACTTTCACAGAATTGCAAAATTTCAAGGAATATCAACAGTAGCATCACATATTATCCTACTTTTACATCTCCAACTTGCTAGTCTTTGAATTCAGATTTTGTAGATTGGATTATTGCTCATTGAGACTTTAATTCGAGTTATAAACATGATTTTCATGGTCATCAGTCAAGGGTAAAATCATACCATTAGGGGGAGGGATGTCATGTTTCACTAGCTCTACGCACATAGTAGAAACATCAAATATTGCACATTCTTTCACGAGTCCCCATCCGATATTTAATAATCGTGGGCATAATTTCAGAACATGGTATTCTATATTGAAGATTGTTCAAGTCTATTCCACAACTAGCAATTTAACACGTAGGTCATATTTATAAGAGTAGCACCACAAGAAGAGAACATGGTGTTTTACAATTTTCATATATAGTTTGTTCAATTGCCTTGGAAAAAGCGAAGCCCAATTTATGCGATATCCGAGTTTCAATACAATTAAAAAGTTTTTACAACAACTCTTAAAAAAAAAGTTCACAACATACCGAGAATACCACCATTACCCGATATTACGATTGTGAGAATGAAAATCCTTTTCCCAAAAGGAGAAACCGAAACCTCACAAAACAAACCAACAAGACAGTCGTATGGAAGCCACAAGAAACAACCACCAAAAGCTCTAAACTATTGTAAAACCATAATGAAACTTTACAAACTTTTCTAAGGATTAAAAAAAAAATTGATTGTTTCTACAGGTTAACCTATTCTATAAGTTAACACACAATGAAATACAGCTCAAATTGTCACACAGAATGGTGGTAGCATTAAACTGAGTGTGATGTAAGTCGTGAAGTAATAACCTGATCCATACAGCTTCTTTTGAAGCTTGACATGCTGCGATGTACTCTGCCTCTGTCGACGAAAGCGCAACTGATTTTTGCTTCCGAGTTCCACGAAATCGGTCCCCCTGCCAGATAGAAACAAAACCCGAAGGTAGATTTTCTGGTAGAGACTGTTCCTCCCCAATCCGAGTCGGAGTAGCCTCGCCGGACGAGTGGGTCGATAGCATTTCCATCATCAAGTACTTCACTATCAGTCTCAGCACAAGAAGGTATAGTCAATACTATAATCACATTTCAAATGACGATGTCACACTAGCTTGGGAGTAAGTCTAAATTGTGGTATCTATGTTTCCATAGCACAACCATGCCAAAAACAATTCAGTGACTCTATTGGTAAGAAACGGCTAGAAAGTTGGCAAATCCTCATTTTTTTGCATGGCATTGCCACATGTTTTTTGAAAATAATTCAAATTTAAAAGTAGGCAAAAAAATCATATTTAAAAGTATAGCCATGTGGGGTAATGCCATGCGTAGTAGTTATTTATTGCCCTTCACTTGAAACAATTCATGGTTTCATTTCCCATATGGGACAAGAGTCACAGAAAGCATTTTGGAGATATGTTGTGCAAGGCAAAAGAGTTTTGTATTAATTTCTTTTTTTTTTGTAAATGGATGCATAACGAGCAATAGGTTCATAAAGAAAAGTAATATGGTCAAACCATGAATAAACGGATGAATTTTTTAAGTCATGAACAAATGACGAACTAATGGTGTATTATCATGTTGAATGACGACGACTGTCTGCGACGCCTAAGGAACCAACATTATCAGACTGCATTATCATTCTAAAATTTTGAACTGAACTTCATAACTAAAGCTATTTTACAGCGATTCCACACTTTTAATCTCTTCGATGGAATGTACTCATGTTTGTCTGAGTACGAATATTTCATGATCCCGTTGGTGAGAATGCATGTGCTGTGATTCTATTCCTGCATCTACAATCCTTTCAAACTGTTCGCGCTTGTAGCAGCCCATAACGGGAGAGTTGTTCCGTAATCTATTTTCTTCTCTCTTCCTCTATCCGCGTCCTCTCGCCCCCTCTAGTCTCCAACAACGTGGTATCAGAGCATCAACCCAATAAACCGAGAGATTATTCTCTTTGAATTACTGTCAGTATGTCTTTTACTGGTAACTCTTCATCTTCCTCATCTAACAAAGTTAGGATCATTGACAAGTTCAACGGATTTAACTTCTATATCTAGAAGTTAAAACTCCGAATGATGTTGATAGATAGAGATCTTTGGGATGTTGTAGACAGGTTTGGCCTGAAACTAGAGGACGCTGATCATCAATTAGCTAAGGCATGGAAGATCAAGGATCAGAAGTCCGTAGCATCGATCATGTTGAATTTGGCCGACTCTCAAATATCTCACGTTACCACATGCAAGTCCTCTAAGCATGCATTAGATTTGTTATCAAATCTGTATGAGTCTCAAGGTGTAACCACATGGTTGCCCCTAAGAAAAAAGTTCTTTATACTTAGAATGTATGATTCTACAGCCCTCACTTCACACATCAACAACTTCAAGTCTTTGTTAGATCAATATCAGCTGTAGGTTGTGCTATTCAAGATGATGACGTTGTTATGACCTTGCTTTCTTCTTTACAAAAGTCCTACGAGCACTTTGTTGTTATGATCTCCACCGAGTTGAAATCGGTCATCTTCCTCGAGAAGAAATGCGGAGAAGGCCAGTGATCTGGCCGTCAAAGACAAGTCCCTGGCCCTATACACCAAGAAGAAAGACAACTCCAAGGGCAAGAATCAAATGCAACAACAGCAACAGAAGCCTCATACTCAATCTGAGAGCAGTGGATTGCGCAAGAAACTCTTTTGCAGATATTGCAAGAGAGTCAACCACGACATCAAAGAGTGTCATATCCGCATCTACAAAGAGGCCAAGAAACAACAACAACAGTAGCCGAACTCCACTAATGTGACATAATTCAATGAGCACACCTCTGATGAGGACAAACGATCAGAATTGTTAATGGCTCAAAACAGTAACAACAAAGACTACAACTACTGGTATCTGGACAATGGGATTACCCAGTACATGACTCCCCGAAGGGAGTGGTTTATTGAATACGAAGCTTATACCAGAGAGCAACTCATCTACCTCGGAGATTCTAGCACCATCTGCGTTGAAGGCAAAGGGATAGTCAAGATTATGTTCAAGAATGATCTTTCTATCTCTATTCCCAATGTTCTTCACGTACCTCAGTTATCTAAGAATCTGTTGTCAATATCTAAGATAACTGATGAGGACTACACTGTTACTTTCTCATATGAACAGTGTACAAACTCTGATGAAGACACTATTCTGAGTACCTGCATTGGATTTGGAAATTTATATGTACTATCTAACTCAGTTGCATTAGCTAGTACTTCAAATAAAAAAGTAAATGATCAGGCTTTACTGTGGCATAGTTGTTTTGGACGTGCTAATACAAGATCCCTTTCTTACATGCATTGTAATAATTTAGTTGATAGATTGCATTTCCCTCTTTCATTAGAAAGGAAATCATTTTTTTGTGAATCTTGCATTTATGGCAAACACTCTAGAAGCAGATTTCCCAGTTAACATTCCATCAAGACAAAACATGGATTAGATCTTGTACATAGCGATCTTTGTAGTCCAATGCCAACTCCATCCTTAGGAGATGCACTTTATTTTATCACTTTCATGGATAATTATTCTAGATGGTCTACGGTCATCTTCATTAAGCATAAATCAGAAGCCTTTGAATGCTTCAAAAAATTCAAGGCCATGGTTGAGACCTAAACATCTAATAAGGTAAAAGCACTCCAAACTAATGGTGGCGGTGAATACATCTCCAATGAGATGTCCAACTATCTAGCTGAATATGGCATTTGAAGATAATTTGCAATCTCATACACTCCTCAGCAGAATGGAATTACAAAAAGAAAGAATTGAACACTTATTAATTTAGCCAGATCTATGCTACATCAATCACACTTGTGAAATTCTGGGCAGAAGCTACTGCCATAGCCTGTTATATTCAGAACAGATCCAACACTAAAGCCGTCAACAACAAGACTCCTTATCATTTATGGCATGGACACAAGCCTAGTGTCAACCATTTAAAAATCTTCAATTGTATATGTTTCGTTCATGTTCCTAAACAACTTAGGAAGAAATTGGACGAGAATAAAGCTTATAAAGTTTATGATCCATCCACCAATGTAGCAATTGTCTCCAGAGATGTAATCTTCAAGGAAGATACATTCTGTGACTTCAAACAACCATTGATAGATGATGTTGTATCATTTCATCCTATTTTACGTAGCACAGAGTCGTTCAATCATGATGTTTCTTCTAAAGGACCTGCAACTACAACTACAAAAGCCAAGCAGCCGACAGTACCTGTCACCAGACCAGACCAAGCTAGCTCGAGCAGATCTGGACAACTTCAAGAAGAAGCACCATTGCAATTTGGTCAACTGACTGTCCGAAAGTCCTCAAGGACACAAATAGTTCCTGAGAGATATACACCTCAATCTTTATGGACTTCATCAGAAGATCCAGAGACCCTAGTCGAAGCTATTAACTCTAAGGATATTGTGAACTGGCAAGAAGCTAAGAAAAATGAGTACAACTCACTTTCGACAAACTAGACTTGGACACTAGTTGACTTCCTCGTTTGGAAAACGTATACATTGTCGCAAGCACCAAATCTCCTTAAACTAGAAAAGTGTCAGATTTGGGTTACTCATCGAGTTGTTCTTGGACATGTGATATCGAGACATGGCATTGCTACGAGTTATTCCAAAATCAAAGTCATTACACGGTGCTACCGCCACCAGGAACCATTCAAGAAGCTTATATTTTCATGGGTCATGCAAACTACTATTAGATATTCATTTTATTCTTTGCGGATTTAGCATGACCTATATATAAGTTGACCATTGTACCTATTTAGACGACTGAGGTGCTGGAAGCATTTGAGAAATTGAAGAAGGCTTTAGCTTCTGCACCGATTCTATGAGCTCCAAATTGGACAATGGGATTTCATGTTCATACTGATGCATCAAAATATGCTATTGGATCAGTTTTGACACAGCCAGGAGAATATAAGAAAGACTACTCTATCATATTGCTAGTCGACAGCTTACTAATTTTGAGAAGAATTACTCTACAACAGAACGAGAAGCGTTGGCCATGGTATTTTTTGTGAATAAATTTTGACATTATCTAATGGCAACACATTTTGCATTTTATACTGACTATCAGCCATTGCTTTATTTAGTAAATAAGACATGTAATACATGACATATTGCAAGTGGCTACTACTACTAACTGAATTTGATTTTCAAGTAGTGGTTCGAAAAGGTAAACAACATTATTTTGCCGATCATGTCTCAAGAATCCAGACAACACCAATCAACACTGAAGTGGATGATTAACTGCTAGATGCTATGTTATTTTATGTTGAAGTAGTACTTGAGTGGATAGTAGATATTGTTGAATATCTGATGTTAGGTCAACCTAATGACTCTTTGACAAAAGTTCAAAAGAAACAATTGATTGTTAAGAAACAACCTTATCAATTGATTGCAGGTCAATTGTATCGTCGTGGAATGGATAATATTTTAAGAAGATGTGTTTTACCACACGAAGTACCTGATCTAATCATGTTTTCACATGATGAGATGGGAGCTGGACATTTTTCAACTGATATCACTATTCAAAAACTTCTACAATCAAAGTGTTGGTGGCCTACACTTCAAAAAGATACCGAAAACTTTATTCATTCATGTGATGTATGTCAACGAGCACGTCGCGCTATGAAACAAAATTATAAACCTTTGCATCCGGGTCTATCACAAGCACCGTTTGAGAAATGGGGACTTGACTATGTTGGTCCTATTCATCATGCGGCAAGAGGATCTCAAGCCAGATATATCATTGTAGCAACAGATTATATGACCAAATGGGTCGAAGCAAAAGCGATTCGAGTTGTCGATGCAAAGTCTATGACTAAGTTCTTATATGAGAATATCATTGTTAGATTTGGATGTCCTATTGAGATTGTGGAACACACTTTGTCAATGAAACAATTAAGTGTCTGTTGGAAGACTTTTTTGTTATACATCAGTTTAGTACTCCATATTATCCGAGGAATGGACAAGCAGAAACTTCCAATAAGATTCTCTGCAATATTATGACAAAAACAGTTGAAGCAAGTCGTTTTGATTGGGAACATAAACTTTATGCAGTGTTATGGGGCATTCAAAAAAGCTTATAAAGTTAGCACGAAAAGGACCTCTTCCCAGGTCCTCCATTGTCTGGTAGAATCTAACTATTAGTTAGATAAGGGAACCGTGCAACCCTATGCCTCTCTTCGAGGAACTGAAGAGAGCAATCAAGAGTAATAGCAAACAACAGTTTGTTGTTGGCTCTCTTCTGTCCTCCTTAGCCGCCTCATACTTAGAAAATAAGACTCAAGAGTTTCGTGCTGATTCCTTGCTAACCACCTACGAAGTAGCACCAACCGAATCCTCCCACCAAGCATCCAGCTCTCAGAGTCGTCGACGAGTACGTAGTGAGATTGTCGCACTCACCTCGTCTCTTGCATCGCGACGACATTGCACTCAGCCACCACCTTTAGCTACCTCCATACCCCCTGCTACCACTCGCACTGAACTACCCATTCTCTCAACTACTACAGCTACTCTCACCTCTGATTCCTCCCAAGGGCCATCTGTGACAATTGGATCTACAATTCCAATCACAGTTACCCAAGCTGCTTCACCCCCACAACCCTCAACAATTTTCCCAGAAACCCAGCGGTTTGTGGATATGATCGATGATTTCAACTCCTTACAAGTAGACGAAAATATTTGATATGCCTTTGAGCCTTGTGTCTTTTAATCCAAACTCCCCCTGAAGAGGATTCGATCAATTCCATGAAACCTTCAACACTTTGATTCAACACCACAACAAGCAGAACAAGCAGATCAGGCACCGAATACCATTAGATTCACTCTTGCGATAGTATCACTGAAGCAGTTCAATGCTACTAAACCGAAAGGATATGAAGAAGAAGACATCTTCATAGAGGAAGATCCACAGACAACAACTCAAGGCCAATCATGACAAGCTACGAGATCTGGAGCTCCTCCTCCTACTATTGCTACTACTTCAGTACCCCTGGATTCTGGTGATGTCCTTGGACAAGTTTCACACCTTTGTGGACAAATGATCCAAACCATGATGGATGAAAATACTGCAATGGATACGCGAATTTCAAAATTGGGATTGAAATCTTATCTACCAACAACTCATTCAGCTGAACCGAGAATTGAAGATCACTAAATAACACGAAGAAAAATCCGAAGCAAAACTCAAGAAGGCAAAACAACATGCAGATGCCTTGGAAAATTATGTAACAACACTCCAGAATGCACTCACTACTACACATGATTTTGTCGATAAAGCTGTTCAGAATGCCAAGCAGCAAGTTCACTTATTGCAAGGGCGATTGGGTATGGCAGACCTTGACAAAGAAAGGATTCTAGGAGAATTGGATGCCACAACCACGGAGTGTGACAATATGTTTTATGTGGAAGGACCAGACCATCCTGTCTCGCAAGAGGAGATAAGACAATTGTTTTGAAAGCTAAAAACCTATAGATAGTCATTGGCTGGATTCCAGGGCAGGTTTGATCGTTTTAAGGAAAAGGCATCTTTTGAGTTGGCAACGACAAATTCTATTATTAAAGCCTATGAAAAAGCTGTCGCTCAGATCTTAGAAATAACCCCCCGGATTTCGGTACCAGTAGTCCCAACTCTCTCACCTCCACAGCAAGATCATGGAGTAATGGATACAAGTATGGATCAAGGGGTAACAGAAGAAACAACCACGGCTTCTCAAGCCACGGACGCGAGGCCATCTTCATCAAGGGCCACACCATTGTTTCATAAACCGGTCACCATCAAGGACCATCTACATACATTTTTACATCAGCATCCGTATGAATCCTTGAGGGATTGGATAAGCTACCCGCATTGGGTGAGCAACCATCGTGGTGTAGAACTGTTTTTGAGAAGACTCTAGACTCAATTAGGAGCTATGTAGCGACCCTTGCCAGATCCATATTATGTTCCAATGTCATTTAGGAATAAATGGAAAGATTTGGGAGTACCACTGGATAAAATCACCAAATTGGCCCATAATCTATCAACACTATAGTTGGTTGATCACAATAGATTTCAACCGAGCCTTCCAAGCTTATGGACACGAGTACATGTCTTCACCAGATCTGACTGTTAGTCAATCAACTATTTAATGATGAAACTTCTGAACCGCATATACCATTGCCAAAGCTTCACGTTCGGTAGTGGTATAATTGACTTCAGCAGGTTTTAATTGTCTATCGAGGAATTGGATTGGATAATCCCTTTTGAATTCTCTCGGTTGGGTGAGCACTGCTCCAATGGCATAGTTGGATGCATCGGTATGCACATGGAATTCTTTGGATTAATCAAGAGCCCGGACGATAGGCGCATTGGTAAGGGATTCTTTTAGCTGAATGAATGCGACTCATTGTTCATTAGTCCGTTTGGGAACAACAACCACTTTATAGATTAATTGTGCTTTATTAGTGAAATCGAGAATAAAGCACCAATAGTAGTTGGCGTGGCCTAGTAAAGAATGAATTTCGCGGATGGTGTGTGGTTCGGACAAATTTTGAATGATGAGGACCTTGAGGTCAGTTGCGGTGCCGTTTTTTGAAATGATATGTTCTAACACAATATCATGTGTTACCCAGATCTGGCATTTTTCAGGATTCAGGGAGATGCCGAAGCGTTGACATTGGATATAAATTTTCTCAAGCACAGATAGATGAAGTGTTTCTTCGGAATGTGTGCCTAAATTGTCCAAGTAAACTTCTATGGTATCTCCCATCTGCTGAGAAAAGGTAGCTTGCATAACACGCTGGAAAGTGCTAGGAGCATTACATAAACCAAAAGGCATGACTTTCTAACAGAAAGTTTTCCATCTGTGGCAAAAGCGGTCTTATGTTGATCTTCTTCAACAATTTGCATCATAGTGTATCCGCTAAAGCCATCTAAGAATGAGTAGGCCTCATCTCTTGCTAGATTTTCTAAGATGAATTCTTCAAAAGACAATGGAGAATGATCACGTTCTATGACAACATTAAATTTTTTAAAGTTGACACAGATGCCAAGTTTTCCATTTTTCTTAGGAACAATGACGATTGGGGAGACCCACTCAGTATGTTCGATTTCATAGATGAATCCTACATCTAACAAGCATTGTAATTCTTCTTTGATTTTGGCCTTGTATATCATATTACATCTATAGAGATGGCTAGCAGTTGGTCTCGCACCCAGTTTAAGGATAATACGATGCACTACTTGGGGTGACACGCCTTTCATGTCTTTATAGGACCAAGCAAAGACATGTTGATATTTGTGCAAAAACTTCTCAAGCATTCTACGTGTAGGAATTCAGTGGGCCTTCTCCATGTAGTTAAGGATTTGAATATTAAAAATGTCCAAATGTTCTAGGCAATTCTGAATTCGTAAGACATTTTTGTCATCTACGAATAAATCTTCAGATTCATCAGTAGGTAGCCATGCAACATTTAACAACTCATCATTGTGTGGAAGAATATCAATAAAATTGATATTGATGATAGGGGTGTCTAGATTAGAAATTTGCTTGTTATCAGTCAGCGGCGTATAGGTACACTCATCCTGATGTTGAGCACAATAATCAGCATTTACACAATCAATGGTAGCCAAGCTGTGACTCTAGTTTATGATATTAGTAGATTCAACATAATGACCTTTTTCTTGAGTGGACTAGTATGGCTCAAACATTGAATTAGTAGTAGAGGATCCCTCATCATGAAAACGTGCGGGTTTGAGTTTTTCAGATGAATCAATGATAATAGACTGTCTCTATTTCCAAAGGTGACTCGTCCTTTGCTCCAGTCGTGAACGACTCTTGCATAAGTGAGCCATAGGCGACCAAGTAGTGACTTGTAGGAATAGGCATTACTAGGGACATCGAGTACGACTAGGTCTATAGAAAATTTCAGGCCTCCTAGTCTGATCAAAACTTGTGGGAGGAAACCGGTAGGTCGGACCACACTTTGATCAGCCATCCTGAGCTGACAAGTGAGTTTGGTGAGTTTGTCTCTCAGATTCCATTCTAACATGAGGGAGGTGGAAATGATGTTGACACCTGAGCCACCATCCAATACAACTAGGACTTCGTGAGATTGGTGATGGGTAGTTGGAATCTTGATATTGTCCCTTTCACTGAGTGGATTTGTGAGGTGTAATGGCATTTTGGGCAGCTCGTCAGGGGTGGTGGTGTCAGTGGATTGGATTTGCTATTTTCACTGACCTGCATGTTTCCAAAGAACGTGAAAAGGGAGAGTCACATTAGCTTGTAATAATTCCCCCCAGACTTCAGTGCCTTCAAGGGTTTTGTTCTGAAAAGGCGTGTGAGGTACTTATGAGAGGTGGAAGAGTGTTGGTCTGCACTGTGAATTTGCTCTCGATACTGGTGATGCAGCCTAATTTCTTCGGATGGACAATGGGTGTCGAATCTTTACTTGGAGGTACATTATGCTGCTGGGTTTTGCAATTGTAGGGGTTTGGTATTGGCTTTGTGCACGAGTCAAGACCCATGCTAGATGAGTTTCGATTGGCAATGTTTCAAGCTGGTGGAAAGTGAAGTTTATCTGGGCAGCGAATACTAGGATGTTTACCTACGCTTCAGCCACTAGTACAATATGGAGTTTTTCAATAGTTGGCAAGGTGTCTTGGATGGCAAAACTTTGGACCAAGTTTGAGAAATCATCTCCTAGACCATTAAGGACTACTTGGGCAAGCTTACTATCTTTAATCTTCTCACCAATAGTGGCTAGCTCTTTGTTGAGAGATTTAATTCTTAGCACATAGTCTTGTGCATTTTCCTCACTTCTCTTCATGCTTTGCAAGACTTGATTTCTAATCATGAGGACTCTAGAAGTGTTATTGGATTCATAGATTGTTTTCAAAGAATCCCATGCCTCTTTAGCACTAGTACAAGAAGGTACTTCTTATAAAAGATCATTACTAACATTCATCTTAATATAATGAAGTGCTAGTCTAGATTTTTCTTGTACCTAATCAACTCTTGTGCACCAAGAGATTCTTTTTCTTTTTCAATCAAGAATTCATAAAGTTCTTGGAGCACCATTAGTGACTCCATCCTAACCTTCCAAATGGAATAATTTGTAGAATTTAGTCTTTCACGAGCTTCTAGAAGGAAAGCCCCAATTGATCCCATCTTACTAGTGAATTATACAAGCAAAAAATTGGTTTGATTGATTCTAGAACTCCCAAAAGGTCTCTCTTGTAGTGATTTTCTCAAATTTGGTTTCTAGCCCACCAAATGGACTTCTAGCACTTCCTCACAAAGATGAAATGAAGATTAGATGAGATCCAATCAAGCTACAATCAAATCAAGTCAATTTTTTTGGCAAGACCTGTAAAACACTTTTAGAGGACCTATTTTCAGCCTAGATTAATTAGATCTCATGACACTAAGTCAAATCTAATCAATGGCGCTTGATCTTGGTAGCTTTTCCTAGGATTAGCACCGAAAAACCACATCAAGATGCAATAGAATCCATTTTTATATCAAAGGTATATTGAGCATTAAATTCAGGTTTAGAGATGCCCACACATGTGGACAGTATGGATTTTTGATCCCTACCAAGTTTGGTATCAAATCCCCTCCTCAAAGTATAGATTCAAACTCACCATCTCAATTCTAGTTCTTAGAACCAGTACTTGCTAAAAATGGATTTGTATTTGATCAACCAATAGCCTCTTGTACTTGGCTCTGATACCATGTGAAAGTATAGTACTTTAGGATGCTAAATGGATCTACACAAGATTCACAAGAGTGATTGGGTGTTTGCTAATCAATCTATTGCAAAAACTAGGCACACAAATTGATCTAGAATAGCAATTTGACAGTCTGAAGTTTGAAGTTCAGTCAGATAGGCCTTGCATTTATCTAGAGTCTTCCGTGCCTTTCTGTTCAAATGCTTTTTCTGAGAGAGCTGTCGAAAAGTTCAATTTGGATTGATTTCGAGCCAATATTCGATCGCCTGAAAGTAGTGAGTCAAATCGCTTGCCTGATTCGATAAAGCCTTCCGAGGCAAAAGTAAAACAAGTAAAAACATCATAAAGTATTGATCAAATGTTGAAATCCGAGTTCACACGTGTGAACCACAGCTTGTAGTACAGCCTACAAACAAAGAATGTAAGTACAAACATTTTGATTGCATTTGGATCATAAAAACTCAATACACAATGTGGAGCAGCTCGAGATTGCCAAGGAGACCTCAAAATTATTCTAAGTGTTCACTATGGAGAGTCTTATGTATAGAAAAGCCTCTTCCTTTGTAAAGTTAGGTGAATTTCTAGCATGTAATAAGGAAGTTAACTTGGCTTTCTTTCTCTAATTTGCCAACCTAGCCTCATTCCTAGAGTCTTACCAAGTAGGTGGCTAGTAGGTCAATCTCCACCACAAATCAAGGATTTAGATATAAAGTAGGAATCACTATCAAATTGACTTGACCTACTCTTTAGACTTGATCTAACCTACACTAGGGTAGGTTTCCCACTTGGCTCCATGGCCTCACATGTGTGGGACCCACTATGTACATAATTTACAATATTTGACATAGCTAGGTTTGCCAACATAGGCAATTTTTCACACTATAGAACACAACAACCTTTGTTTTGGGGCTTTGACCTAAAAAAGAATAATATTGGTATTTTTTAAATTACCTATTTTTAGGCCAAAAGGATAGTTCTTTTTAGTTAATCTCCAAATTATACCCAAAAAAAAATACAAAAAGATGCATTTTTACAATAAATCATTACAATTCTTTTATAAACTTCGCAAAACCGTCATAATAAACAATGAAACAACATTTCAAGATCACATGACTTTTTTCAAAATCCAATTATTATAAAAATACAAAATGGCTCAAAATCTATTTACACATATTTTTTTCAGAGTACATTTTCTAACAAATTTTCACAAATGCCACTTAATTTGGAAATTGACATATTCTCAACACTCTCTTTATCAGTCGATGAAGTTGAAGACCCATCTTTCTCATCGAAGTTGACTAGCATATCTTCTTTTGAATCAACATCTAATGTCGACAAAAAAATATTGTAAATTAGCTTTGGCAACAAGTTGAGAATGATGGTTGTGCCATTAACCTAAGTTGTTCTCTTAAAAATCATATAGTTGACTTTTGTAAATGATTCGCCATTGTCAACTCAAAATTAACTAAAACATCTAATTATCTAGATTTAAATCATCAAGTCTTGGTAGATTTTTTGAAAGATGTTTTTGTTTGCTTTTTAGATTTACCTACACATTTGAGAATTATACATTCCTAGAAAATCATCTTTTAAGGTGGTGCACATCCAATTGGACTCATAATACTTCTGACTGATTACTATTTTGAATGAATCCAAGTACTTTGCAATCCAAAATTGATGTCCTTCACTATTTTCTAAAGCCAACAATGCAACAAGTCTCCCAATTTGAATTTCATCAAGATCACCATAACACTTCATTTTGGCAGCTTTCACTTTTTCTGTGAGCCCACATAAATTTCTCATGTTTCACCATGCACAAATTGCAAAAAATCATCATTTTGTAAAAGATTTGAAGGTTTGATAATTGTTATTGGATCTCCTAATTTGATCGGCTAGTGAAATTCTTGAATTGATGACGCATCTCCTGTAGACACACTATTTGAGATTGTCAAATTTGGATTGTTTCTAATATTAGGATAATTGATAAAAAACTTTGGATTTCAAAGTTTCATTAACAAGTGCTCCAGCAAATGAACTTGAATGAAATTGCTCTAAATTTTTGGCACCTCGATAAAATGAGACAACAATCTAATTTCTGTATCCATGTGTCATCAATGACGAGGCCCAAATAATTTTGAAGACATTCTAGATATTCAATTTATATGTTTCACAACCTTTTGTCTCTCAATTGTTTGTTGTTCTCTTTGCACCTTGAGGGCTTTCGCATCATCCACTAAAAAAAACAAATCAAATTAGTTAAAACAAAATATTATCACTCCTTAATTATTTTATAACTGAGCAGAATTATAAAATAATCAAAATCCAAGTCATCAAGCTCAATTGATTTTTACTTTTTTCATCTAAAGTCTTTGCAAGCTGTTTGGCAGATTTCAAAAATTTACAAGTTAAACAAATTCTCATTCTTGTTTTCTTAGGAATCTTCACTAGACCAAAATCTCTCTTCCCCATCTTGAGAAAATAAGAATAACTTAAATGCAACACATTTTTTGCCTTGGAAAAGTCCTTGTACATTAGAAATATTTTCAATTTTGTAAGATTGTCAGGAAGGTAAAAATATAAAGAATTTGGCGAATCTGTCATTGATGATTAAGACGTAGTAATGGAACTGCTATCAAGCTTGCCAAGCTCATATGACAGCTGGGTGATGATCATCACGACACACCCTGAACTGACTCTTTCAAGAGTCACCACAATGTTGTTGTAGGAAGACACTCGAAGGAACGAAGCCTCCAGTTCCTCGACTGTCGACTCTCACGCCTTGTACACCAACAAAGGCTCAACAAATAAGAAGAAGAAAGGCCCGAAGTCATCTAAGAAAGATCATAAGTTGACATAACATCAAGAGCAGTGGAATCAGAAGAAGCTATTCTGCAAGCGTTCCAATCAGGAGATCCAAGATTGTCAAATACTACAAGCCAAGAACAAGGGATAGTCAAATCAAGTGGCAAATGCAGTTGTAGAAGATCCACAACCTATTCAAGAATTCGATCATGCTGCCTTCATGAAAACCCATCAAGAAACATCCAATGACAACTCCTAGTTTCTGGATTCTGGAGCCACACAACATATGACCAGCCATATCGACTACTTTGAGTCCTATATGCCTTACAGTACCAAACGATATGTTCACATTGGCGACAATAGCACACAAGCTATCAAAGGTGAAGGTACAATAAGATTAAGCTTTGCTAATGATGAATGTAAACTACTTTCAAATGTCTTTCATGTACCAAATATGTCAACAATTCTGCTCTCTGTTAGCAGAATTACAAATCTAGGACATAAAGTAGAATTCGAATGTGATCAATGTAAAGTAGTCGATAGGATAGACAAGGTCCTAGCACTCGGAAAGAGGCATGAATACTATATAGATTAAGTCATTGCTTTTCTGTCTCTAGTCAGGCACTTAGTACTTTTATTCAGATAAATAAAAGCTTACTTTGGCATTATAGACTTGGTCCTTTGAGTTAGAATTAAAGTTAGAATCACTGTGTTACTATACTGTGGGTCCTATCAGTGAATAAGTATCAGTTGGCCTCGCCACGAGGCAAGGCGATGGGACACGCGTCCCGCCAACGGCAACCTGGGTCATGCATGGGTTGCCTGAGTGAACAACTATATATGTACAGTGTAATTTCATTTTGAGAAATGCAGTTGCTATGTGAGCTTGTTGAGGAGAGTGATTTTCTGTCTGTGTTACTGTGTAGCATGATTTGTGTTCCTGTGCAAAGTAGATTCTAAGTTGGTATCAGAGCCGTACAGGGAGTGTACACAGTACAGTGTCACCGTTGAAGAGAGCTTCGGGAGAACTATCTTCTGAGAGTTCGGGGTTTTACGGCGGGTTGAAGATGGAAAGAGAAGCACTGGTGCACGGTTTCTAATTTATAGAGGCTTGCTAAGCTCAGCAGAGGGATTATTAGCCTGTGCATAGCATCAGACAGGAAAAAATTTGCTGAAAAATTGACAATTTTGAAGCCAGTTGAAAATTGAAACCGGACTTGGGGTTATGGATTTTATACATAACTGGTGATTTCTTCACTGTTTGTGCACCGTTTTGGATGCCGAAAGGACAAGAAGGAAGCTAATCACACTGTCAGTCAACCATGGAGAGATTCTGAGGTTTATGTCAGAGATTTGTCTCCAGACAGTTAACCTAGCAGATTTGCGGTAAAAAGGTGAAAAAAGCCACTTTGTCAAGTTGAGCTAAAATCACCACGGAATTTCCTGATTAAACACTCTACAGTCATGGATTCAGTAGGGCGACACTGCTCCAGGCCTCAGATCGTGCTCAAAACGATCCACAGGAGAGTTTAATCTGATAATTTTCAGAGAAGGGAGGCGCGGCCGCAGGCAGGGAGGTCGCGGGCTGTTCGCGCGCCCAACGCAATAAACAGCTTAGTGTACCGAAGACCATAGCAACTGCAGGAGTATGGTTCGATGCCCAAATCTACTTTGGACCTTTAGATGAGGTGTCAAATGAATCGACGGTCCAAAATCTGTGATGGGAAAGAAATTTGAACCACAAGATTTGGTTCAGCCATTGGATGAGCTTTGAACAGGGCCCTGAAGAATTGAAGTGCATTCTGGCCTTCAACTTCATTGAAAATTTTCATACTGAAAGTTGAGCTGGGTCCCTTCACAAGTGAAGAGTGAGGTTTCTTCAAAGTGAAGAAACAGTTCAAAAGCTAGAAAAGTCCCTATTTTCGGGTCCTTTGCCCGTTTTGACCCAAACGAAAGGCTATAACCTCCAAACGAAAGGCACCCGGACTGTACCTGCAAGTACGGTACAACAAAACAAAGTGGTTGCAGCGGAGAAAGTGTTCGGAGTATGCCAGAAGTAGTTTCACCATTCCACTGGGCACGTTGTTGGGAGTTGACGACTGAGTGCATTTTGGAAGGCGACGCCGATTTGGCTTTCAAATTGGTGGAAAAGCGGCGAGTGACCTAGTAAGAAAAAAAGTGCAGGTCATTATTTTCAACTTCTGACATCACTGTTGGCCTCGACATACTGTTCTTAGCCTAAGGAAGAAGTTTCAAGCAGTTTTGCGATGGCAAACATGGGAGAGTCCATTTTGAGTGAAAGTAGCAAATTGGACGGGATTTCCAACTATGCAGTGTGGAAATTCAAAATGAAAAACATACTGATGGAGAAAGATTTGTGGGAAGTCGTCACAGGTGATGAGAGAAGGCCGCCAAGTGAAGCAGACATCAAAGTGTTCGACAAAAAGATGAGGAAAGCTTTTACCTTCATTAACTTGTCAGTGAAGGATCACATCATTACCCACATTTGTGATGCTATTACACCCAGACAAGCATGGGATGTGCTAAAGGAGCAGTTCGAGACATCAAATCCGTCAAGAATCATGTTTCTGAAGTCAAAGTTGAATAGTGCCCGCATGGAGCAAGGAGAGCAGATTCAGACGTACATGACCAGAATCAAGACAATGAGAGATTAACTGCATTCTATTGGAGAGCGCATACGTGATGTGGAGCTGGTGCATAATGCATTATGCGGCATTGCAGAACCCTATCAGATGTTTGTGAGTGGAATAGCATCAAGGGAAAGATTGCCAACCTTTGACGAGCTCACATGAATCTTGATGCAGGAAGAGCAACGACGAGAAATGGTGAAAGCTAGACATCAAAATACTGACGATCAAGCACTTGCGACATGCCAAAAATAAGGCAAGGGCAAGGGCAAGAAGAAGTCTAAGCAGCAATTTGCCAAGTCTTAGGAGGATGAGGGATCTTCCAGCAAAACTAAGAAGAAAGGCAAGTGCTTCCATTGTGGTCAAAAGGGCCATTGGAAGAGTGAATGTCGCAAATTCCTGGCGGAACAAGGCAAGTGAAACCAAAACAGGCATGTAACCTTGTCGATGAGGGTGAGATTGAAGACTCTAGCATCTTCATATCTGCATTGTCATCTAATCAAGATGATCAAGCATGGTATATTGACTCGGGAGCCACAAGGCACATGACAAGTAACAAGAATTGGTTGAGTAGTTTGAAGTTGTTGGATAATGGAACATCTGTTTCACAAGCAAATGGTGAGGTGTGCATGATCAAGGAGATAGGCACAGTTTCAATCCAACTGCCTGATGGCAAAAGCAGGATGATCAAGGAGGTACTTTACGTAACAGGTTTGAAGAAAAATCTATTTTCTATTGGAGTCATTACTAATCAAAAGTTGAAAGTAGAATTCGCCCATGATTGTTGCTTTGTGAAGGATGTGAACCAAAAGTTCAAAGTTATTGCGAATGGAATAACAGAGCCCAATACAAAATTGTACATGTTGAATGCTACAATCAAGGGGCAACATGGACTTGTATCATCCGTTCCTTCGCAAACTGAGTTGTGGCACAAGAGGCTTGGTCACTTGAACTTGGGAAGCCTCAGTTTGATGAGAAAATTGGAGATCTAATAGGGCTGCCTACCATAGAAGATCACTTGAAATCGATGTGCGAATCTTGTGTATATGGGAAGCAACATCAAGAGAAGTTCAATAAAGGGGGTGTTGCAAGAGCAAAGAACATCCTGGATTTAATCCACATAGATTTATGCGGGCCTATGAGGACCATGTCCTTAGGAAAAGCCTTCTATTTCATGACCTTTATTGATGATGTGTCACGTAAGACGTGGATCTACTTCTTGAAGAAGAAATCAGATGCTTTTGATAACTTCAAGAACTTCAAAAACTTGGTCAAAAATCAAACAGGTAGGAAGATCAAAGTCCTAAGATCAGATAGTGGAGGTGAGTATAAGTCTAATGACTTCAATGATCTTTGTGATCAATGTGAGATTAAAAGTCAATCCACACAAGCTCATACTCATGATCTCAATGGTGTAGCTGAGTGCAAAAATTGTACAATTGTGGAAAGTGCCAGATCTATGCTAGTTGAGATGAAACTACCAACAGATTTTTGGTCAGAAGCATGTAGCACGGCAGTCTATCTTCAAAATAGAAGTCCTACCATTGCCATACCAAAAATAACACCTGAGGAAGCATTCACAAAGAAGAAGCCAAAGGTGAACCACTTGCGAATCTTTGGATGTAAGGCCTTTGTACACATTCCTAAGGAAGAGAGACATAAACTTGATGTAAAAGCTATCAAGTGCATATTCCTAGGATATGATGATCATGTGAAGGGCTATAGATGTTTTGATCCAGTCGAAAACAAAATCCATTTAAGCCGAGATGTTATCTTTGATGAATCCAAGATGTATGAATACGAAGATGCTGAGAAGATAGACACATCTAGTAGGAAGAATGGCATAGTGAGGATACCACCTGATGATGATCCAATCATTGACCTTCGAGTGATGAACATGAGGATACATCTCAAGATACTACTACTCAACCTCAAGAAACAGGTTGGAGAGGTAGGGACAAACCTTTTGGTGCAAGAAGGATTGAAATTGCAGGTGAAAAACGCAAGGAGAAGGATGTACCGTGGGATACATTTTCACCAGGAAGCCGATCACCTGACAGAAAGCTCCCTAAGTGGTTTGAGAGATTGATGGAGAGCCACGATATAGATGACTTTCCAGGATCATCTAACCAGGGAGAGCTACGAAGATCAACAAGAGAGAAGATACTACCTGAAAGGTATGAAGCAAATCATGCTTTGTTATCCAGCATTATTCAAAGCAAAGAACCTTCTACTTATGGTGAAGCGGAGGATGATGACATTTGGATCAAGGCCATGGGAGAGGAGATGGAGTCAATTGCTGAGCATAGCACATGGGACTTAGTAGAACCACCAGTTGGCAAAAAACCCATTGGTTGCAAATGGGTATATAGAACTAAGTACCATGCAGATAGAAGCATAGCAAAGCACAAAGCAAGATTGGTAATCAAAGGGTATGCACAAAATAAAGGCATTGACTATGAGGAGACCTTTGCGCCGGTGTGTAAGTGGAATACTCTACGTCTACTTATTGCTTTAGCTTCACATTTTGGTTGGCCTTTGCATCAGATGGATGTGAAATCTGCTTTTCTAAATGGTGAGTTAGAAGAAGAAGTGTTCATGGATCAACCTGAAGTCTTTGTAACGAAAGGACAAGAAAATAAAGTATGTCGCTTGAAGAAAGCGCTTTATGGTCTTAAACAAGCACCACGTGCGTGGTATAGCAGGATTGATGCCTACTTTTGTTCAAAGGGGATGGTGAGAACACATTCTGATCCAAATCTATATGTCTTATGCTTTGATGGTATGGTTGCTTTGATTGCTCTTTATGTTGATGACTTGATTATTACGGGAAATAATCAAGAGATGATAGACATGATCAAGAAAGACCTCATGGAACAATTTGAGATGATGGATCTCAACCTGATGCATTATTGCCTTGGAGTAGAAGTGTGGCAAAAAGGACATGAAGTGGATTTAATACAGGTGAAATATGTCAAAGAGTTACTACACAGGTTTAGGTTGCAAGATTGCAAACCAGTAAACACTCCTATTGAACTAGGTAAAAAGCTTTCTAAGCTTGATGAATCACAGTCATTTGAGGCTATGCTATATAGACAGTTAGTAGGGAGCTTGATTTACCTTACCACAACTAGACCAGATATATGTTATGTTGTTGGCACTGTTTCACCTCATCAGCTTGTCGATTTTTTTCCATTCCTTGCAACATTGTAACTATCAGCTCTTGTGTGGCCTGTAGTTTATTCAATATGTTTCCATGTTAGTTCGGAACCTGCAGTTCTTGTTCTGATTGACATGAATTCAGCTCCTCAATGTCACTGTCATTGCTATAAGCACCACCACTTGGATTATGTTGACTGATCTGGTAAACTTGTTGATCATCAAAATATTTTTCGTTATGTTTCAGATAGTCTCCATATGAGACTTGTTCGCACTGATTGGATTTGTCATAATGATTGGATTCGTCATCGTTGTACTCATAAACTGATCTTCAAAATCATAGTTAGATTGATCTTCGTTCTCAGAGTCGTCGTCATCTATATACTCGAAATTGGGATCCACATCCATCTTGACAATTGAAAGGCTAGTAAGTTACGATATACTAAGCTAAAGTTTATGTGCAATGGACTTTGATAAATAGCTGAAATGCTCTTTTTTCCACCCACTTAGAACTTAGAGTTCTATGATGAGTGAAATTGAAAGGCAAAAACTTGTAGGTCGTACAAAACTGAGCAATTTTTCTTTTTACAGTATTCAATTCCGAGCTCAGACGGAGACGATATGAAGATTTGAAATAAGCAAATAAAATACAAGTAAATTTGTTTGAGGTTAAAACATGTCTTTTTTTGAAAAGTAATAATTACAAAATTTCAATAACTTAGCAGTGTCAGGCTCAATGTTTTGATCACTTTTAGTTTTTACTGTGCTGAAATCCAAACCCAAACAAGAAAGTTATAGGGGTTTAAAGAATGGGAAAAAAAAAAACACTAAATAAACAACTTAGAACAAAGGGGTTTTTTTTGTTTTATTACAAACTGGATTCTATAAAGCTTGAAATCCATGAAATGTTTTGGTGCTCAAGAAAAATAGGAGGAATTGTAGGAAATTTTGAAGATTTATGGCAAAAAAACAGAAAAAAAAAATCGCGGGCACAGAGGAGAAGATATGGGAGAGAATATTCGAGAAAAAAGAAATATTCTAGAAGAATATTCACAGAATAGGCAGGGCTGGGCAGGAGGCGTGAGAGCAGGGGGCGAAAAAAAAGAGAGTCGGGAGATGGGGGTGGGAGCAGAGAGAACGCGAGGGGACGACAACCGTGAGCAAAGAGAGAGAGTTTGGGGTGGGGGGGGGGGAGGGGGGTGGGGGGCGATGGAAAGGCACGGGGGGTCGCGTTTAGAGTTAGGTTAGTCTTTTTTTCTTTCTTTCTTTTTTTGATTTAGCCCTAAAAGGATTAGGGTTTTAAAAACTGGGCACGGTGTCTCTATTTTTTAGCACTCCTCATTTTTCTAAATCTAATGGACGAACATAGGGTTAGGGCTGATTTTTTTTGTTATGTTTTTTAGGTTAAAAATCTAGCGAACCTTCAAAATGAAAGGCTGAAAAAAATCTACAAAAGAAACAAATTTGAATAATTGAAGTGCTTCTCTCTCACTTGGAAAATTTTTTCCAAAATTCTGGCTAGCTTGACCCATCTCCACTAATTTGATCATAACTTTCTTAATATTGATCCAAATCACACAAGCTCAGTATCTTTGAAAAGCTAACAACAAGTTCTATCAGCATATGGATCATATCAAAGATTGAGTGTGATTTGATAAGTCGAATTAACCACATAACAAGTTTGAAAATTTTGAACAAAGAAAACTACCAAAACTAGAGCTAGAAATCAAGAATTGTCATAACTTTTTGGATACTAATCCAAATGACCTGCCATATGGATCAGATCAAAGCTTAAAAATGCTCTAAAATTCTATGAAAAAAAACTTGAAATAAAAACTCAGATCAAATCTGAAAAATTCAAGTCAAGTGAAAACCAAATTCTAGTCACCTATTTTGACAGCTTTTGGAAACACTGCAATAAATTTTGCATCTCTTATCCAAATGGCTTAAACATTGATGCAAATTAAAGTTGAAAAAAGCTCTACAAACCTATAGAATAAAATTAGAAATATAAAACTAAATTGAATGATAAAAATTCGTCTGAACAGAACTGAAAAATTGAAAGTTAAAAACTAGCAAAAAGAAAGCTACAAAAACAATAAACTCATCAAATCTAATGGAATTCTCATAGAATCATCATGAATAATGGATCTATGCTCTGATACCAAGAAATGTCATGTGCCAAATCCCAAACTAATAGGAATAACAATGAAGTAAAGCTAGAAGCAAGAAGATAACAAGACAATCATGATAGCATATCAATAGAAAGCTGAAACATGGAGATCACCATAGAATCACATTAGTAATGAAAGAAAGAGTACAATATATAAACATGAGCATTGATTCATTTGGATAGGGCACATGAGACCTAGCAATGGAGATCCTGATGGCTCACATTCACAAGGAAGCTAGAAGCTCTCACTTGCAAATGAGCCAAAAGATTCACAAAATGATGTCTCTTGCCTAGTTATAGACAATGCTCTTACTTAACTTAACTTAACTATCTTGAGGGATAGTTAGCCCTAGTTAAGTATTATTCAAACTACATTGGGCCCTTATTGGCCTATTATTCTTATTAGTTACTTTGAAAGGCCTAAAGAGGGAATCGCCTTGTTCTTAAGGCTAATAGTTCCTTTTGGGCCTACAAAGCTTACAATGGATATTCTGATGCATTGATAAGCACTCATGTACTAAAAGTACATGACAAGATATTCACGCATCTTTTCCTTCTCATGAATTGTTTGGGGACATTGGTCCTTTGGCAATTTGAGTCCTGGTGAGAGAGCTAACTTGCAATTGATCAGATTATATCTGACTAAAATGTTGTAGATGTACCTCTGTTGTGTAATGTAGACCAACTTCTATTTTTTGTCTCAATGGATCTGTATACCAAGGCAGAAATGAGCTTCGTCCAAATTGGTCATGTCAAATTCGGAAGATAGCATTGTCTTGGCTTCTTTTATCAAATCGGTACTGTTGCTAAAAAGCAATATCATCCATGTACAAAGTGATAATGATAAAAGACTGTTGCACTGCTTTGAAGTAAACATTTGAATCTGAAGAGCTAGGTGTATAGCCATGATCAATAAAGAAAGTATTGATCCTTTGAAACCATGCTCGAGTAGATTGCTTCAAGCCATAAAGTGCCTTATGGAGTTTACAAACATGATTGTGCTTACCCTCGATAATATAACCTTCGGGTTGCACCATGTAAATGTCTTCTTCGATAACTCCATTGAGATATGTTGTCTGTACATCCATTTGATGTATTTTCCAAATCTCTTGCAGCGGCAAATGATAGCAAAAGTTAAACAAAAGAATGCTTGACTATTGGACTGAAGGTCTCAATGTAATTGACTACAAGCCTTGCTACAAGCTATGTCTTTCTCCTGTTGTACCTTGTACTTGACTTTGAAAATCCATTTGCAATCAACTACGTTTCTGCTAGCAGGTAATTTGACAATCATCCACGTCTGGTTCTTGATAAAAGATGAATACTCTTTATCCATAGCTTTCCTAGAGATCTGAATCAGGTTGACTGAGTGCCTCTTGGACAGACGTCGGTTCTTGAACAAGATAAGCTGCAAACTCGTCGATATACCAATTAGGTGGTCTGCTAGTCCTTGAAGATCTTCTAGGTAATACATGAAGCTGATTATTTTCATCATACTGTAGTTGCTGATCTGCAACATCATCATCTTCTAATTCATTGTTGATTTGTTGTTCGTTAAGAGTAGAGGAGCTTGGACCTTCAATAGGAATAGTCGACTGAGAAACTGGAAAGTTAAAAGCGTCAGGAGAATTTGATAGGTCGGCTACATGGGGACTGCCCTTGCCCTTGAGGTCTTGAAATTGATCTTCAATGAAGATGACATCCCGACTCGTGAATATCTTAGGCTTGATGGGATCAAACAACTTGTAGGCTTGATCTGAAGTAGTGTAGCTGATGAAAACACACTTGATACTCTAGAAGTCGAGCTTCTTTCTGAGATCACGAGAAATCTGCGCAAAAGCATAATTAGTCTACTTGCTATACTTGGGGGCATGTTCCAAGTTTGTTGGTCGAATTTGGCCATATTGGGCCCAACCTTAGTTTGACAGGTGGTAGGCCAATTTTAGGACACCTGCCTTTTCATGTAGTTTGTGAATACTCTATATGTATAGTGTTTCTTGTAATCTAATAACTTTTTATGTGCCATCTTTGAGAGCTTGTGAGGAGTGGCCATGGTGATTGTGTGATGTGATCTGCATGCTGCACTATATTCTATCGGAATTTTAACTTGGTATCAGAGCTACAGGGTGTAGCAAGTATGCACGATCTGGTGGAGCTATGGGATAGCATCTTTCACCAGAAAAAATAGCACTCAAAGCGTCTCAGAAGAGAGGACTCTATACAGGGTATCGGCAATCCGAATGGCAAGAGACAACAAAGTTCATTCGATTGGAGCTTCAGGGAAGATCAGAACGATCATCATAGGTGAATTCCGGGGACAATTCACAGAGAAACTTGCAGTTTCGGTGGTTTTAGGGAAATCATCGATGGTGGCCTCATAATTCACTGTGTGGACAGCCGTTTGGTGCAACGGAACTTGCATGATTATGCAAAGAGCAGTGACAAAGAGAGCCATAGAAATTTATAGGATCAGATTGTCAAGGATCTTACTGGCAATATAGTTAGCTAATTTGCAAGCAATCTGACATCAATCAGATAAACAGTAAAGAGAGACCACACACAAAACCAAAAGAACACTTCTGAACTTTTCACAAGTAGAAGTGAGGAAGACCTCCAAATCCAAGGTAGAGCCTCCAAATGTCCTCCAAGCAACCTACAAGCTTCAAGATGCTCCCCAACTCCAAGCTAGGATGCCTCCACCTGCAAGTAAGGATCTGCAAGCCTCCAAGGATCTCTACTCCACCTGTGTCCCTACTCTTTAAACACAAAGATAGATAACAAGTTGGCCTCAAGTATTCACCACCCAACCATAACTAGATCCAAGCTCCAAGCAAGACCTATCTAGCACCCCCTTGCTAACCATAAACAAATCACAAGCATACCACAACACTCCATAGCATACTCAAGATCCAAACCCTACTTATGTCCCATACCATAAGCAAGATCCAAACCTCAAGCATACTACCACAACAAAGCACTCTACACACTAGTAGCAACACTAGAGCATAAGCAAAGCAAACAAGAGAAATCTTCCCCTCCCAATGGGCGCCCTACTACCCTCATATAGATGGCCCATGGACCCCTCCAATGCACTATGGAGTTCCATGCTCATCCAATGAGAGAGAGAGAAGCCTAGGGGAGTAAAAGAATCTCCAAGAGCCTCCATAGACTTATGGAATGTCAAGAGACTCCTCTCATGAATACCCATTCTAGTGAGCAGCGGCTCCACAAGGGTCATCCACTGAGTGACCATGCTTGTGCTAGGAAGGATCATGATGTCCGTTGTAGATGGGACATCACGATGGATAGTATAGCACGGAGACTGAGAAGTATCGGTGGAAGACATGATGATCAAAAAGGAAATATAAAACACGTAAAAGTGTATCAAAAATTAATGCACGAATTTTGGAAGGCTTTGGTCGCAAGAAAAATTCACAAGAGCTTCGCTAGCACAAGTGAGGAATGAATCGAATTCAGTCAAGTTATAAGTGAATTTGGTGGGTCCATTACACTAAATACTAGTTTGGTTGATCAGTTCAAAACAAAAATCTGCAGGCATATACAATATTGTGAAAATAGGCTATAAAAATATCGGCGAAGGTTTTTGGGGATCTAAGCCTATCAGGCGAATGTTTTCCAGGTCCGGCGAAGGATGAACCTTTGCCCAGGACCCTTCCTTTGCCCAGGTACGGTCATATTTTTTTACAATATGGACCTATGGTCAACATAATTTTAACATTTTAAGATCATCTAGCAGGTCGGTGAAGGTTCATAATGAGGTTAACATGCTCGACGAAGGTTCCCAAAATGGCATATCAGTGATACTTCGCCTAACTCAAAAACCAAATTTTCTCTTGACAGAAACTTTCGCCCACCTTAAATTAGATAAATCTAGAGTGGATGTACAGTCTGAGAGCTCAGCGAAGGTTTCTGGTACAGTATAGGCCAAATCTGACCAAAACAGTGATTTTCTAAGTCGTTTTCCATCAAAAAATTAATGTGCTTCCTTTTGCCTATGCTGATGACTTTTTGACTTTTGCTCATGAGTCTTTTCTTATTTCTTGCTTTACTTTTTTTTTTTTCTTTTGTCTTTTGACTATCTTTTTCCAAAAATCTCAGCAAATTAAGTACTGAAAACAAAAAATTGAAAAACAGTTAAAATTTTAGAAAAAATATTTAGATCAAGCTTGTTGAACTGGCGGAGTAGGCTACCAAAACTTGCGTAATCGGCTGCCATTCACCGGAGTATCAAATCGTTTTCCATCTAAGTGCTCAGGAATTACTGCATCATAGTTCAAGATTTCCCTCACTTTATACGGGCCTTCACCGATAAACTTCAACTTTCCCTTGATCAGCTTGGTTTTGTACATCAATGCCAGATCTCCTGCTTTCATATCTTTTTTGTGTAATCGACGATCATGCCATGTCTTGCGGTGTGCTTTCTCTGCTGCTAAGGCATGAACTGCCATCAATCGGGTTTCACATAATTTGTGCAATGCTTCATGACGGAGTTGTAAAGACTTATCATCATTTAATCGTTCCGTTGCTGCTATGCGTAAGGATGGGATTAAAAATTCAATCGGCATGACAACATCTTGACCATAAACCAGTTGAAAAGGTGTTTGATTTGTACTATTTTTGTAAGCGGTTCTGAATGCCCATAATGCTGCATATAGTTTATGCTTCCAATCAGATCGACTTGCTTCAACTGTCTTTGTCATAATGGTGCAAAGAATCTTATTAGAAGATTCAGCTTGGCCATTTCCTCTAGGATAGTAGAGAGTACTAAATTTGTGTATAACAAAAAAATCTTCCAGTAACACTTTATTGTTTGATTGACAAAGTGTGTACTCCGGTCATTGACAATCTTGATCGTACATCCAAATCTGATTATAATATTTTCATATAGAAACTTAGCCGTAGATTTTGCATCAACAACTTTGACAGCTTTGGCTTCTACCCACTTGGTCATATAATCAATTGCGACGATAATGTATCGGGCCTGAGATCCTTGCACGGCAGGGTGAATAGGTCCAACATAATCCAATCCCCATTTTTCAAACGATGCTTGCGATAAAACCGGATGCAAGAGTTCATAGTTATGTTGAGTAGGTCGTCGTGCTCGCTGGCAAACATCACATGTCTGAATAAAATTTTCTGTGTCCTTGTGAAGCGTAGGCCACCAACAACCTGATTGTAAAATTTTGCGAACAATAATATCTGTAGAGAAGTGTCTTCCACCCATGCCATCATGTGAAGACATGATTAAATCTGGTACTTCATGCGGTAAAACACACCTTCGTAAAATATTATCTGATCCACGATGATACAATTGTCCTGCAATTAATTGATAAGGTTGAGTCTTATGAATCAATTGTCTCTTCTGTACTTTTGTCAGGGAGTCATTCGGTTGTCCTAGCATCAGGTACTCAACAATATTTGCTGCCCACTCAGGTACTGCTTCAACATAGAACAATGCAGCATCTGGCAGTTCATCATCCACTTCAGTATTAACTGGTGCAGATTCAATTCGCGACACGTGATCGGCTAGATAATGTTGCTTGCCCTTTTGAACCACAATTCGAAAGTCAAATTCAGTCGATAACAATAACCATCTTGCAATACGTCCAGTATTGCATATCTTGTTTACCAAGTAAAGTAACGGTTGATGATCCGTATAAAATGCAAAGTGCGTTTCCATGAGGTAGTGACAAAATTTTCGAACAGAGAAAATCATGGCTAATGCCCCGCGTTCTGCTGTTGAATAATTCTTTTCTGGATCTATAAGGTGTCTGCTTGCAAATCGTATAGGATAATCTTTCTTATAGTCACCTGGCTGCGTCAAAACTGATCCAATGGCGTATTTTGAGGCATCCGTATGAACATGAAACTCTATCGTCCAATCTGGAGAACACAATATTGGTGCTGAAGCTAATGCTTTTTTTAGTTTTTCAAAGGCTTCTAACGCTTCTACTGTCCAAATAGGAACAATAGTCAGTTTGTATATAGGTCATGCTAAGTCCGCAAAGAAGATAATAAAGATTCGATAGTAGTTTGCATGACCCATAAACACGTAAACTCCACAAATTGTTGCTGTCGGTGGCAATTCCACAATAACTTTGATCTTAGAATAATCCGTGGCAATACCATGTCTTGATATCACATGTCTAAGCACAACTCCGTGGGAAACCCATATCTGACAATTTTTCGGATTTAGAGAAATCTGATATTTGCGACATCTTTCAAATACTTTCTCCAATCGATCCAAGTGGTCTGTATCTGTACTATGAACTCCCAAGTCGTCCAAGTAAATTTCAAGAAATTTTTGCAGATAATCTTTAAAAGTAAATTGCATTACTCTTTGGAATGAACTTGGTGCATTACAGAGTCTAAACGGTATTACTTTGTAAGCATAGGTGCCCCATTCTATTGCAAAAGTGATTTTATGGCGATCGGCAGGTGCAATCTTAAGCTGGTTATAACCACTAAACCCATCCAGGAAACTATAAGCTTCCGCTCCAGCAAGGCGATCCAAAATGCTTTCAGTAAAAGGTAACAGGAAAGTGATCCTTTCGCGTCACTTTGTTCAACGCTTTGAGATTCACGCATATCCACAATTTTTCATTTTTCTTAGGAACAATAACAATTGGTGAAATCCATTTAGTATGCACTACGAAAGTAATGACGAACTGTACTCCCGCAATTCTGACAAGTATATCTTCCACCATTCCTCGTGGACGAACTATCATTTGATCAGCTAGCTTAATAGCAAAAGTAGCAGGCTTAATCTTTGTAAGGCCCCATTTTGCACATAGCTTTGTAGAAATCAGGTTAACTCCTGAACCTCCATCTATCACGGCTGCTTCCTTAGGAAATTGTCTATGTTGTATCAACAAAGTGATATTCTTTTGTTCACTTTTCCAAGCGGCTCCAACATGGAGTACTTTGTTAGATTCTTCAAATCCAGCACAAAAAAATGGCTCCTGATGGACTTCTGGTTCTTCTTGAGATAACTTTTGCGCTAAGACTTCTTTTGCTTTTGGCACCAACTTTAGGAACTCTCCCAATAAAATATTGATCTTGCTAGACAAAATATTCATGAGTAGTTTTGTATGCGGTGCTTCTGGTTCAGTCGTCTTGAAGGGTTCTTCAAGATGATGTAACTGATCATTCATATCCGTACGTAAATTTCTTGGCAACTGCAATGGTGAAGAATGAACTTCAGCTGTTGCTTTAGCAGCTTCAAGTTTCTCTTCTTCTTGCAGATGTTTGATCCACTGTCTCATATCCTGATATCTTCGTTTTTCTGAATTAAGATTTGGATAGACTCCCAATGTTGTTGGTATATCATTCAATGGTATAGAATCAGTAGGTACTGGATCCATTACTGGTTCTTTCTGCTTCTGTGCTCTGGTGACCACCATCAAGGTTGCGCTTGGTTTATTCTGAGCTACTGTCTTTGCTTAGTTGTTATCAAATTTACAGATGTTGTAGTTGGTGGTGGCTTCGGTCTTGCTAGACAATCTTTATAGCAATGCCCATAACCACAATCATGACATAATGGTACAAATTTCTCTTTATTTGGGCATTCTGCAACTCTGTGATTTTCTCCACATGCAAAGCATCCGAGTGGTGCTCTGGTCCAATTTTTGGAGGCTTGTTGTTGAGCAACAGCATAAATGGCATATTGTTATGAATATCCACTTGAAGATCCACTTGCTTGATCATTTTCATAGTTCCATTGCTCAGCATTTCAATCAGGTTCTGGTTCCATCAAATTGGCTGGAGGAGCAGAGTGCTTTGGTGGGACAGGTAAAGCTAAACGTTCCGAGTATCCAAGAGCAGATTGTCGTGGACTTATTGCTGGATTACCTCCATACTGTGGTTCTCGGTATCCTATATGGGCATACCGTTGTTGAATTATCCGAGGGTTGAAGTTGAAAAGGGCAGTCTCATGATCTGGTGAATTACACAGATGGCAAACACTGATTTCCATTCGTTTTTTCAATTGAGAACACTCGTTCACTATGTGATTTCCTGTACAAATAGAACACCAAACATTTTCTCTAGTATGAAAATTCTTTGCAAGCTTTTCAGGTTCCTTGTTTGCTTCCTCGTGGAGATTTTCCAATGCTTTAATCTTCTCATCAAATTGCAACTGCAACTTTTCCATCTATTTTTGCTGGTTCTTCCCAAGTTTCTCGAACTCAATGAGCATCATTTCTACAGTAGCATTGGCATTCGTTGATGCAATAGTGGTGGATGTCGTAGTAGTCTGCCCTGTTGTATAAGGCAACATACTGATATTTGGCTCCTCGTCTGAATCTTCATCCTCTTCCTAAATTGCATCGTCCATAGCATTTTGCAAGAGTGCATACTCATTATGGCGTTTCAGCTCACATCTGATCCATTTAGGTAGACCTGACAAAAACTACATAGTCATGGCATTTTCGTTAATCAGCTCAGGTTCGCATTCAGATCTAAGACGTTTCACCCGTTCAATGTAATCTCGAACCATTTTTCGCTTTCCCATTTTAATTTTACTTAAAAGTAGGAAAGGGTCTTCCATAAACTTTCGTGGTTTGAACCGTGTGATCAAGGCTCGCTTAACAACCTCCCAATTTGTACGCTCAGTTTCATCTTGATTATAGTACCAATCTTGTGTTGCGCCTGTTAAGGCCATAGGAAACAGCTTAAGTTTATCTTGAGGATAAAATCTCACCATAGACTTCACAGAATTCAGCATAGATCTGAGGAAATCTAACTGGATCTGTTAATCCATTATATTTGGGTAGATTCAATCGGGGTGCTCTTTTAACAATAATTGGATTGACTTCCTGTGGAGCACCTCCAGGATCAGCCATTTTCACAAATTTAGATCAAATAGATAATGAGATTGGATCTAGATTTTTCAAAAAACTTTCTCAGATTAGATCTACTAGATCTATTCCACTTTTCAAGAATCTGATTCTATATGATGAAAAACTTTTCAAAATTCGATCAATCGATACTTCTCAAAAATGATAAATCTCTCAGAATCCAAATCACCTGTTATTAATCAGATTAGATCTCAAACAAGCCAATCCACTCAAATCAAGCAAAATCAATCCTAAACTAACCCTAAAATGCAGATCTAATACTATTCATGCCACGACAAGATGCCTAATGCAAGCTAACCATCCAACAATCATGTTGCAAACTAAAAAATTGGCGTAGCTCCCCGGCATCGGCGCCAAAATTGTAGTGGGTTTCTTTCCTTGCCTAACCTGAATCCAAGATCTAGTCAATCTAGCATCAAAGAGACGGAGTTAGTTGTCACGCGTAGGTTCGTTCCCATGAGAGCGATAGTTTAGTTCAGAATTCAACATGTATGGAGGATTCACATCTATCTCTACATCCATTAACCCTACTCTTTAACACTACTCATCCCTTAGCACTTACAATCCCTTAATACTACACATCCACAACAGAGATAGCTTACACTTTCTCTCTCTCTCTCTCTCTTTCTCTCTCATAGAAAGTATAATAACATACAATCCCAATAACACTTAGATCCAACAATTAGCAAAATCCAAATAAGCATGAGAGATGGAAGAAAAGTGATAGAGATCAAGGACATTCATCAATCCATTTTTGAAGAGAACCAATCTGCTTTATTGAAATGAGGAAATGAACATGAGGAGCAACTCGAGTTGGTCCCTTCTTATAGTAGAGAGGAGGACCCTGGCCTCTGAATCCCATTGGTCCAGTCTTGTCTCTCTTTTTATTCAAAATTAAAAAAGTGTGAGAACCATCAAAATTGGAGGGAAACTCAACTTTATTCACTAGCTTGACCTTTAGGCCTTGCGACATTAAAAGTTCCGCAAAAAGGCCTAAATTCCTTTTATTAACTTTTAACTAATCAATCAAATAACTGTGTGATCAATTGGGTTGGACCTACACACGTAGGGTGCCAAATCTCTCTCACTTATTAACTAGGACTAGGGTTGCCTTGAGATCCGCAAACCCTCCAACAGAGTGTGTTTCAATATTAGGAAGTGGCAAAAGTCATTAGATTGAGGATAGATCATAGGTTGATCAAGATTCCATGATTGTAGGTTTGGAGGAGAGACCAGCAACACAACAAGATCAAGTGAGGTATGATAAGAGGGCCAAGAAGACTCTACACATGATAAAGATGAATGTTACCAATGAACTACTCAAGGAAGTTGGTAAGTGCACATCATCTTTGGAAGCTTGGAATTCATTGAAGAAGCTTTATAAATCCAAGTCAACTTCTTTTCTTGTTTGCAAAAGAATGAAGAAAGTCCAAGTACTTTTGTTTTGAGAATGAAAGCATTGAATGATTAGTTGGCTTGCATTGATGAAAGCATTAAGAAAGGAGAGCTTATTCAAGTAATTCTTAATGGCTTGTTGGATGCTCATGCTAACATTGTTCAAAGTATTGATATTCAAAAGACTTTGCAAGTTTGATGGATCTTCAAGATCAATGAGGAATATAGGCTTCAAACAAGAGGTGGATCTACATCGACACTTCAAGAGGATGCTATGTTTAGCGCAGATTCAAGGGCAAAACCAAAAGTAAGTGGTCTGAAGGGCAAGATCAGTGGATGCTTCTTCAAGTGGGCAAAAGAAGGATAGATCAAAGCTCAAGTGCTTCTATTGTGGCATCAAAGGACACTTTGCAAGTGAGTGCTACAAGAAGAAGAGACATCAAGGAGACAAGCAAGGTAATCATACTCTTGATGAGGATGGTTTGGATGTTCAAGATGCAAATGATGATGCTTTTGATATGTCTTCATGTATGTTGCTAAAGTGATTGCTAGTAGAGATGTCATTTTTTATGAGGGGAACATTCCAAAAGTGTCTTCAAGCATGATTGATGGTAGTGTGGATGGATCTAACATTCTTGATGTTGATGAGAAGGATCCTACTTTGGATGGTGATGATGATGGACCTTCATCAAGTCAAAAGCCAAGGAGAACATCAAGAGAAAGACAAGTACCTTCAAAGCTCACATATGACCAAAAGGGTAAGCAAGTAGTTTCTGGAAATTATGTTGCTTTCATAACCTCTTTCAATGAGCCTACAAGTGTAGATCAAGCAATAAAAGAAGAGGAGTGGATCCAAGCAATGGATCTTGAGTATCAAGCTCTTATGAAAAGTGGAACATCTTTTCGAGAATCTTCTTGTGTACATGGAGCTATGCAAGTGGATGGATGTTATCTTGCTGTAAAATCAAGTAATGGATCTAGAAAACAAAGTTTGTCCAATGACTTTGATGGTCAAGTTGAAGATCAAGAGGTGATCTCAAAGAGCTTCAACTAGTCAAAAGGGAAGGTGGCAAATTGGAGCTAGTCAAGAGCATCAAAGGAGAGGTAATTGCCAGAGATGTTATGGATCTGTTTTTGTAGCTTATTGAAGACTCAAGTAAGTCAAAGGAGTAGCAAGGAAGTGTTGTTCAAGTCTACTTTACTTGTTCTATCTCATGTTTGAGCATTTTTATGTGGATGTGTGCAAATTGTCAAGATGTTGGATTTGTACTAGCATTCTTGGCTGATTTTGCTGATGGAAATGAAGCTATTGGAGGTTCATTATGTCAGTCATTCATGGTCAAGTCATTAAGGTATCATGGTATCTTGAGGCAAGATGGAGATGGAGGCTCATTCATGGAGTTTGATGGTGGATACAAGGCAACAAAGGAAAAAGAAGGAGGAGACATGCAAGCAAAAGTTGATCACTCACATTTATTGTTTGTTTGCTGTATTTTTCTAAAGAGTTCAGAGTTGGAAGTATGGTGGAATCATTTCATTTACATTATATTTGATTCTTCATGTACTAGTTACTTCTTGACATGTAATATTGATGTAAGAAATAGTGAAGCATCCCAAGTGGACACTATTCTCTATATCAATTATGGTTGTTTCTATTTTGAGAATTACATGATCATTGAAAGGAGATATATTCTTACGAAGAAGATCATTCTTATGATGGATCAAAGTTCTATTGTCAAAAACTATGCTAGGAGCAAGCATATTGAGATACAAGATCACTTTGTGAGGGAGCAAGTCATTGCAAAGGAGGTGGAGCTTCAACATGTGTCTTCAAGGGAATGTGTAGCTGATATCTTCTGTGAAAATTGTCAACATTTCCTAGCTAGTTTGAGGCCTAAATTGGCAATTTTTGTACATAGTTTTGGATCTAACATTTCACACATGTGAAAGAGGCCTAGATACTTTTATTTTAGTATATATTTCATGTTGAAGAAGTCTCAAACTTCAGGACCTTCAAAATGACACCAAAATCATGTTATTTGGACATATAGGCCAAAATTGGCTATTTTAGGGTACTGGTGCTCTAAATTTGGGTCCTAAGTTTTAGAGAGAGGAGAGAGAGTCATCTCTCTCACCTATATTAGGCTGAAATTCGTGGAGAACAGGTTGGAGAAACTTATTGTATTGTTGAGAGAGATCAAGAGATCATTGTCACAGTTTCTTCCTCCATTGAGCATTGCTTTGTGTATTGTCTTCAAGCTTTTGTGTATGATCTTAAGAGGTTTCCAAAAGTGGTAGGGTGCTACTGTAGGGCTGGTATGCTGTTGTTTTTGGCTGCCATCAGTACCTTTTATTAGTTTCTTTTGTCTCTTGAATGCTTTGTCAAGTTCATGTGTATCAAAGGTAGCATTAGGATGCTTTGCCATTTCTAGCTTTTGTAGCTTGTTGTGCAAAGATCTTAGCCAAGTATTTTGGGAGTTTGCATCCATTCAAGATCCACTTTTTTCACATGGTATCAAAGCTAGTTGGCTGTTATTTTTAGTAAGATTTCCATTTATGGTGATATTTGGATGTTTGATCAAGTTCTAGCATGATTATGCATTGCATTGTTGATCAAATCTTACTATCCTTTGTTTTGTGAGTTGAACTTGTGGATCAAAAGCATATTTCAGGTCTATTGAAGATCAGAGGCTAAGAAGAAGCTATTTTGGATTGGATCATAACACCTAATCTTTTGTTGATTGTGAGATTGTGCATCAATACTAACAATGTTCTATTCAATGTATTGTTGACAATCTCCACTTCTGTGGATGAACACTCTCCTTAAGTGGATGAACCTTCTCCTTAAGTGGATGACAAATACTCTTTGAGTGATCTTGTATTTCTCCAAAAGGCTGAGCAAAGCTCCCACTTGGATGAAAGATCCCCTTTTGGGTGAACAGATTGTCAACAATCTTTTGCATAAATTTTGGTGTACTTTGTTGAGCATGCAAATATTTTCTCATAGGCAAAGAGAGGGTGAAAGTGCTCATGCATTTGTCTTGAGAGTTAAGTCCTTAAGTGATGATCTAGCATGTATTGATGAAAACATAAAAGATGGTGAAATAGTCCAGGTTATGTTGAATGGTTTGCTAGATGAACATGCTAACCTTGTGCAAAGTTTTGACATTCAAAGAGTCTTGCCAAGTGTGGTTGACTTGCAAGAAATCTTATTGGCTGAAGAACATAGGTTGCAATCAAAGCTTGATGGTGCATCCTTGCAAGGTGGAGGTGAAGAGGCTTTCTTCACAAAAGGCAAAGTCAAAGGCAAAGGCAAATGCAAAGGGAAATGGTCCAAAGGTGGTAACTCGGATCGTGATGATCACTCTTCCTCCTCCTCTTCTACTTCTTTTAGAAAGAAAGACAAGTCAAAGTTCAAGTGCTTTTATTGTGGGATAAAAGGTCATTTTGCAAATGAATGTCATAAGAAGCAAAGTAATGAAGGTAGCAAGCAAAACAACTTTTGTACTTCTAATGAGGATCTAGATTCTTGTGATTCTCTCATGATGTGTTCTTCAAGTCTAATGTCAAGTGGAAATGACAAGGATTCATGGTGGATAGATAGTGGATCTAGTTCACACATGACTAGTCACAAGGAGTTCTTTACTTCTTTGATCTCTTATGTTGGAACCAAGAAAGTCATTCACATGCCAAATGGTGGTGAGTGTATGATCAAAGGTATTGGCTCAATTCCTATTTGCCTTTCTACTAATAGGAATGTAAGGCTTGATGATGTTCTTTACATTCCTTCACTTTCAAGGAATTTGCTAAGTGTTGGTCAAATGTTAAAAAAAGTACAAGACCAAGTTTGTTGGGGATGTTTGCTTCATTACTAAGGGATATGTCTTGACTGTTATGGGCAATAGACAAGGTAGACTTTACAATCTTGATGCATTAGTTGTGTCTAACAAGAGGAATGAAATGGATGTTGGTGGTTCTCTCAACTTTCAAAAGTCATTCCCTAGCATCAATAAGATTGGTAGACCTTATGCAAAGTCTAAAGAACATCTTTATGCTAGATCTAGGTTGAGATCTAATGAGCTTCTTGGAGATAGTTATTGTTGTGCTAACTTGGCAACTTTTGGTGATCAATGTTTTGGATCCATTGGATCTTGAAGATGGACTAGTGCTACCTACTAGTCAAATGGAGTCTGGTGGTGCTAAATTAGTATCATGTTTGAACTCTTCTACTCATAGATTTCCATGTCTTGGTGGCTCTTCAATGGAACTACATGGCAAGTACAAAAATGAAAAAGGTAAGAAGAGAGCTAACTTCATCAATGGAGGTGATGAAAATTCTTCTTTGGAACTGGTTATTGCTAATGACTTATTTACTCATTTGGAAAGAGATGGTGCTTTGAGCATGATTGAAGAAAAAGTTTCTTTTGTATCTTTATGTGATGAGTCCAAAAAAGTCATTTGTGAAACAAGTGGTGTCACATGTATTCATAAAGAAAGTAGGTCAAAAGGTTCTATCGTGAGACTTGGTGAAGAAGATCTCAAGTCAAAAGGGAGAGATGAATGTGAAGTGTTCAAAGTAGGATGTACTTTGAATGATGCTTTTGTGAATGATAGTGAGGGTTCATTATCATTACCTATATCATTGATTATAAGTCCAGGTTTGACAAGAAAAAGTACTTCAATCATTCTTACGTCGAAGGAACTATGTATTCTTTTCATGGCTTCTAATGTTCAAGAATCTTCCATTTCTTATGATGCAACTATCAAGAGGGAGATTGCTAACCTTTGTGGTGTGGTCATTAAGAGGGAGTCTTGTGAAGGAAAGGGCAAAGGAAGAGTGACTCTTGGGAAGATTCAAGGCATGGATCTTACATCTCTTCATCAACTCAAAGGTTGCTATGATTGTGGTGGAGTGTTCATGCATGATCAAGATGGAAAAAGGTTGTAATATATCAATTATGTTGTACTTCATATTGTACATATTAGAACACTTGATAAGAGATCTATTATCATGATGGAGATCATTCTTAGGTTGGAGCAAAGTAGTGTTGTAAAACTAGCAAGTTAATTTGAAGAGGGAGTGTGAAAATTGTCAACATTTCCTAGCTAGTTTGAGGCCTAAATTGGCAGTTTTTGTACATAGTTTTGGATCTAACATTTCACACGTGTAAAAGAGGCCTATATACTTTTATTTTAGTATATATTTCATGTTGAAGAAGTCTCAAACTTCAGGACCTTCGAAATGACACCAAAATCATGTTATTTGGAAATATAGGCCAAAATTGGCTATTTTAGGCTACTGGTGCCCTAAATTTGGGTCCTAAGTTCTAGAGAGAGGAGAGAGAGTCATCTCTCTCACCTACATTAGGCTGAAATTCGTGGAGAATAGGTTGGAGAAACTTATTGTATTGTTGAGAGAGATCAATAGATCATTGCCACAGTTTCTTCCTCCATTGAGAGCATTGCTTTGTGTATTGTCTTCAAGCTTTTGCATGAGAGGTTTCCAGAAGTGTTAGGGTGCTATTGTAGGGCTGATATGCTGTTGTTTTTTGCTGCCATCAGTACCTTTTATTAGTTTCTTTTGTCTCTTGAATGGTTTGTCAAGTTCATGTGTATCAAAGGTAGCATTAGGATGCTTTGCCATTTCTAGCTTTTGTAGCTTGTTGTGCAAAGATCTTAGCCAAGTATTTTGGGAGTTTGCATCCATTCAAGATCCACTTTTTTCACATCTTCACCAAAGCATTGGGAAAGGTCTTGTTCATGAAGCATAGGACTTCACTTGGAGTGCTATCAAAGTCTATGCTAAAACTAGTTCAAGAGGGAGTGTGAAAGATTCAACTAGTTTCATCATATTTTGCTATATTTTCATATTTGGCATATTGAGGCCAAAACTTGTTTTAGACTTAGAGATTGACTTTTCAAAGTTCATTAGTCTAAATGTCACTTGAATAAACACTTTTTGAAAGTGTGGAAAAGTTAGAATGCGAGTTTGAGTAGATTCAAATTTGAATAGTTGGGTACATTGAATCTAGACCCAAAAATAGTAGGGTTAGCATTTTGGTGGGAAAGCCAAGTGGCCAAATAGGGTTTGGACCTGTTATAAAAGGATGTAACTCATGGAGAGAGCTTCTCTCTTCTCTATCTCATTTCATGCTTATACATGGTTCTCTTGGGTTCTACTATCCATTGGTGCACTATCTTGGTGATTGCTTGCAATTCTAAGTGTAGAATGATCATTTATTTTTATTTTCGGATCCACACGTGTAAAATATAGTAGCTTGCTGGTTTTGTATGGGAAGCAATAGTACTTTATCATTTCATTCAATTTTGATCAAGTTCTATTAGTGTTTGCATCTCATTTTGTGTGTAGATGCTGATTTTTCTATATTGGTGAGATTGGTAGTGTATTTCTCTTTCTAACCAAAGATCATTTAAGTGGATTGAATCCTGAGGATCTAAGATCCTTCACATGAATCAGATCAAAACTGATTTCTAACAGATCATGCAGAAGGGCAAGAAAATTATCGATTTCCAAAAGCTCGCACACTGGTTTGACATATCACAGGGTGAATCAGTCATCTATCAGGATACGAAAGGATACAAACTGACATATTTTAAAGATTTTGGTTGTCTCACATTTATTAAGTGAGCAAGCGATATTATTTATGGTATGATAAGAATTCGACTATCTCTCCATCCAATTTGCAATACCTTATACAAATCCATGAGGGCCAAGAGGTAAACCTAGCAGAAATTTCTTATCAATTGTTTCTAAAAGCCATGAAAAAGCCTCAGTTAGCAAGACTATGGGGAGCACAACTCAGTTACATAGCGGAATTTCTAGGCCTCCTGATTGATGAAGAAAAGGACTTGGTGAAGAAGGATGACGCTAAGAATCTAGAAAGCATGTATGATGTTCGAGAGACAACCGCCAACACACAAGAATAGCGGAACATCATTGATGACGACCAAATGAAATTTGACATGGAACAAGATTAGCTAGAAGACACAATTACCCCTACTCTTTTCTTAATTGATCGCATGTTGTAGGATCCAGAGAAGGAGGAAGAGCCAGCCATGGATACAGGTACCACGACAGTATTAATCCAATCCTCAGATGATATTAGGGCAGATGACCAGGATGAAGCTACAATGGAAGCTGTCGGAGGACAAGATTTTCAGACAGTAGACGGGCAATTTTTGAATGAAGAAGATAAGGAGGCACAAACACTCGAAAAACTATTGGTAATTTTGATGATCTATTTGACCACATGTTATATCCGGCCTTGCAGAATTTGTATTCGTCCACAACAAAAGTGGAAAATCTCAAAAGATTACAACAAGCAGAAGTTGAAGAATTGCAAGCCCTAAAGTTTTGAGACAAGCAGTAGCAAAATACTATTGCTAACCTAACTATTTTGGCAAAGCGAGTTAGCAATAGTATTTTGCTGCTGCTTGTCTCAAACTTGAAATTTTCGACCTAACGACAAGGCTGCAAACATTATCCAAGACTAATATTGCCAATTAATCTTTGTTGAAATTAACCATGCCATCCTAGTTAACCTATCAATACCACCAAAATGACATCATGACTCATGTTTATTATAAAAAGTCTTGTCACAAAATCCATTGAAATTTTTTAATTCCTACTAAGAACTTCCAATATATGTAGCATACCAATTACCATGAGTCTTTTTGTTTTATAAACTTGACATTTTTCACACATTTAAACCTATGCCTCCACATGGCCCTTCATGTTTTTCCAGTAAAAATTGTTTTAAAAAGGTCAAGTGTCCTTTGGAGGCTAGGCTAGATAATAGTATCTTCTCCACCTGGCACAAATATATATATATATATATATATAGATTTTTTGTAAAACTAAATCGTTTTTAATGAAATAATCCAATGGTATTATTTGAAGATATATTGAAGTCTTGAATTCCATGGTCATCACGAGATCTAAATAACCTCTTGCCAAATACAACCAAAATACACATCGAAATAACAAAGGTTTCAAAGGATATACAAATTAGATTGGATCTTAACAAAGCATAACATATAATCTATCCAATCCAGCTCAAGGCATCATCGACACGATTTAAAGTACCTACTTGGTACTTAATGTCAAACTCATATTTTTGAACAAGTTCTTACCACATGGCCTTACATTTTCTTGGCTCCACTACATCACATATATATTTAAGAAACTTGTTATCCATAATTGTAGTAAATCTGGACCATACAAATAATTTCAAAACTTGAATGACCACAAAAAATTTGTTCTCATACATCTGATATATATAGTGAGTTGGGTCCAGCTGTGCTCAAAGGTAACCGGTCTATCATCTCATCAAATGTTTGCTCCTACAACATAGTCACTAGCAACCATCTTAACAAAATACAATATGTCAAATTGACTATGTCTAATATGTATGTTGTAGACGTGCAATATTTTAAAGCCTCAAAGCTTTTATTTAATACATTGGTCCAATGTATTGGAAGACAAAGTCTTCTAAATTGTGAATTTTTTAGCTCCTTTAAGAACATGCATCACTGGTAATGCATTATGGGAATAATCCTTAATCAATTGATGTGAAGATTTCATGAGTCCTGAGAAGAATTTTACTTCACAAAGTGTTTTCATAATTGGCCACTCTATTATATTTTGAATCTCAATATAGTCACAAAGTGTTTTCATAATTGGCCACTCTAGTATTTTAAATCTCAATTGGCCACTCTAGTGTTTTCATATCAATTGGCCACTCTAGTGTTTTCATAATTGGCCACTCTAATATATTTTGAATCTCAATATAGTCGATATCTCCAATCATATTTGTGTTGGATTTCTATCCTCTCCATCCCTCATCTCCTCACTAATCTACATCCATTCATTTGTTGTATGTAAATACTTCTAAAGTCGCACAACCTACAGAAGTACAAGGAAAGTTGATGACAATATTCCTTCAACTTTCCCGACATCAAAGTGTCTGACTTATTGGCTTACCCAAAGTCTTTGACGATCGTCAAAGATCACTATTCAAAATGGAGCTCTTGTAAAGAGCAAGCTCGACATCATCATCGACATCTTCTCAAGAGCAATCTCGACATCCACATCATCGACATTGGAGTCTCCGACATCAGAGTCATTGACATCTTCTCAAAAGCAGGCTCGACATCGAAGTCTCCAACTTTGACTTGTATAATTGGCGACAAATAACAATTGCATGGTGCCTTAATCTCATTTGTAAAGTACAAACCTTAATTAGAACTCATTTCAAGAGCAAGGCGGTTACGGGCAAGTGGTGACGGTGCCTAAAGGAGAAAGCAATAACATGGTTATCCGCTCTTCTCTCCATTGATCTAACATACACCGACTGCTCTCACGTACATATCTGCCAATGTAAAAGTGTATAAATATAAGATCAATAATTATAATCAAAAAATGAGATGAGTGATCAGAGTGCAATAATTTGTTTTTTCTCTTTGTTATATCAGAGTATTGTTTCAGAAAAAATGCGTCTTCTATATGCATTCAAACTTGTACTATATCTACAATTATATAGCTCCTATTCCAACAATCTAAATTGTGTTGTACTTTGTCCAATGCATTTTTATTCAGTGTTGATTCATGCCATGTAGGAAGAAGAAAGTTGCCAAGAAAAACGACAACAATTAGGAGTAGTCCTAGAAGCAAAGTCAATCCCAGAATCAGCAACCAACTCAAAAAAAGTTATTCTGCAAATACTACAAAAGGACAAACCACAAGATCCAGGATTGTCGAATTTTGAAGTTCAAGAACAACAAAAAGAAATAGCATAATCAACAAGCCAATGCAGCTATTAACACAAAGCAGAATATTGAAGTCGACGGATGATGAGAGTCGAGTCGGTGCTCTGATACCACTCTTGAAAATCGAGTCAGGGCTCTGATACGATACCACTGTTGGGAGTCGAGCGGTGTTCTGATACGAATGATGAGAATCGTGAGAAGAAAAAATCACGACTCTCTTTCGAGATTCGGATGGAATTCATATGCGTTCATTGGGCACTGCCAGCTTAAACACTTTTACAATCCTCCAGAGGGTAGTCAGGTACTACTGATCTACATTCATTAAATTAATATAGCATTTGAATTCCAACCAAGGTGTGAAATTCAAAGGGAACAAGAAAACTCAGACATATTAAAATAAACAACATAAGCATTCAACATCCAAGATCAGACACAACCAAAAATAATAATCTATATTGATTTTTCTCTGATTTCTTCAGGGCACTACATGCGAATCCACGCAGTGCATTGGCGTGAGAGAAGCATGGTTCTCTCACGAGTAGTAGTCTCGCTTTACTAGCGGACAATTGGATCTTCTGATCCTAGACAAAATTGTCTTCTCGCACACAAGCAGAGCTTCTGTCTATGTTCGTCTTGATTGCTTACTAGCATCAGACTACTTCTTGTTGTTCTTTCTTACTTGGTTACACACTGTGTATCCTATTGATATATGTCAAGTATTATTCAGTAAGTATAGTCTCTCCATGCAAATCTAAGATTTGAGTGACCATCTACAACTAACCAGAGAATTACAAGAGTGGCGGTTTAGCCACGACCTAGGGAGTATCTGTTGACATCATGCCATCAGGTCAGATCTCTGTACTTCAAGTACTTGTGTGATCTCTGGTGGTACTCCTTGGAGCGTGAGGACAGAACGAGTTTTGTTTCCACCGTTGGTTTCGTTTACCTCGTTCGCCTTTCTCTCATATAGGACCGCAAGAGAATCTCGTTCATGGATCCTTCGTGTTCGTGAACCGTTCGTGTTCGCAAACTGTTGGCCTTCGTCTTCGTTGACTTTCGTGTTCGTGAAACTCTTTGTGTTTCATGTCTTCAGATGTTCGAGTTCGCGAACATGTTCGTCAGGTGAGGGGCCGTAAGCTAGCAAGGCTTTGTATTCAGAAACACTTTGTTTCTTCAGCTCCCTCTCAAAGCATGGTAGCTTTATGATCCTGAGACTGCTCCTTTGTCTCTCAAAGAGTCCTTTGTCCAGAGCCTTTGTGAAGATGTCAGCAACCATACCTTTCGTTCCGATGAAAGTGGTCTGCATCATCTTCTTCTCAATCAGATCCCTGATCAAGTGATACTTGATCGCAATGTGCTTCATCCTGGAATGGAACACGAGATCCTTCGTGAGGTGTATTACAAAGGTGTTGTCCATCTGCAAGACCAGTGGCTCGTTTCTTGTTTCGTCCAATTCGTCCAGGAACTGCCTTAGCCAGATTATTTTGTTGGCCATCTTTTCTGCTGCTACGTATTTTGCTTTGCAGGACGATTGGGATGGTCTACTTCTTGCTGACCCAGAGAACTGTTGCTCCTGATGCGATGGTGCATCCTCTTGAGACACTTTTACAGTCGTCCCTGAGAGATGCCCAGCTAACGTCGCTATAGGAAACTATCCTGAGACCTACACCACGACAATAACACAAGCCATAATCCCTCGTTAATTGAAGATATTGCAAAATTTGTTTCGCAGTCTTCCAATGTGTCGAGCCTAGATTCGTGTAGAATTGGCTCAATATCGTATCTCTGAGAGAAACCCTTCACTACTAGTCTTGCCTTGTATTTCATCACACTCCCATCTGGTCCATATTTGAGTTTGAAAATCCATTTGCATTTGACAGTCTTGTGCTTATGAGGTAATGGCTCCAACGTCCATACCTAGTTCTTCCTCATGGACTCCATCTCTTCGTTCATGGCTTGGATCCATTTGTCCTTTTCTGGACCTTCAATCGCCTCCTCAAATGTTTGTGGTTCGCCACTGAACCCGCAGAATTCTTCTGATGTGAAAGCTGAGCTACCTGGCACAAATCTTGCTGGCGCTCTTTGTGGTCTTGGCAACCTTCTGGGAGATTCTCCCGGAACAGCTATGCCTTTTCCCTTGTCTGCTCTACTCAGTCCGGAACCATCTTGGTTTATAAGAACTACGGCGGCAGGCTGTCTCTCGAATCTTTCTTCGTCTGATTCGTCGCTTGAATGGGAAACGACTCTTTCTTTGTTTTTGTGTTCGTCCTCTGCTCCCTCTGATGTTGGCAGTAGGTCATAGTACTATCTTTCTAGAACTTCATAGCTAACAGGGTCTTCATTGGCCATTGTCATGCTCTCGTCGAATTTGACATCCCTCACTGTTTTCACAGTGTTCATGTCTGGCATGTAAATTCTATAGTATGACAAATTATTGTCATAACCTACCAGAAATCCTTGCTCGGCTTTCTCATCAAGCTTCTTGCGAAGCTTATCAAGAATATGTGCATATGCTGCACAGCCAAATATTCTGACATGAGACAGGTTGGGCTTTCTACTCCACCATAGCTCATGTGGTGTCGTGTGAGGAACACCAAATTCACCTGTCCTGTTCTGGATGTATGCGGCTGTAGCTACTGCTTCAGCCCACAGTGCCCTTGGAGCCTTTGAATAGGCCATCATGCATCTGGCTGCTTCCATTAGGGTCATGTTCTTTCGTTCAGCAACACCATTGTGCTACAGTGTGTAGGCTACAGTTCTTCTGTAAATGATGTCACGATCATTGCAGAAGTCAAGGAAGCGATTCGAGATATATTTGCCACCTCGATCTGTTCTGATTTGCCTCACCTTGCTGCCTGTGCATCTCTCAGTCCAATTCACATAGTTTGTGAATTTATCGAGTGCTTCAGATTTATTTTGAATAAAATACACTCTAGCAAACTTGCTATATCATCAATGAAGGCTATATAATATTTTGAACGTCCTATTGAGATCACGTTGAATGGGCCGCAGATGTCAGAGTGCACCAGCTCCAGAATCTTTGTTGTTTAGTAGAAGTCTTTGACGAATGGTGTGTGTGATATCTTGCCTTTCAAACATGCATCACAGGTGGCCGAATTGGTTGCATTCGAGATGCTAATCCCTGTTATTGCTCTATGATGACTTGCCTAGTAGAGTGCCATTGAATTCATGTGACAGAGTCTTTTGTGCCACAGAGTGTCTGGTGAGTCGTCATGAGTCTGATGCATCTGATCTGCAAGTAGGCGTACCTTCAGATGATATAGGTTCCCTTTCCTTCTGCCTTGAGCAATGAGTGTGCTTGTGCTGGCATCAATCACATTGCATGCTTCGTTAGAAAATGTCACACGCATCCCTGCATCTGCTATTCTTGCTACAGATAGCAAGTCTTGTTGTAGAGTTGGCACGAATAGAACGTCTTCGAGTCGTCTGTCTCTACCGTTGGTGTTGAGCCAGAGTAAGCCAATACCGTTCACCTGAGGTCTGGATCCATCTCCAAGAACTATGAATCTTGAGGAATCTGCACTTCTGAAATCAAACATGATTCGTTTTGATGTCACGAAGTGCGAGGTGGCTCCTGAATCCATGATCACCTTGTGCGTGTCAGACGTTGATGCTGCACTCACATCTTCACAGATGTAGGTGGTCGAACAATTTTTGTTCATTCTTTCTTCACCCATCTTCGAGCTCTCGGGCTCCTCGACATAGGAAGAACTATTATCGTTCTCCTATCTGTTCTGTGCTAATCTGTTTCTTGGATTCTGACGACAATCCATGGCTGTGTGACCCTTCTTATGGCAATGGATACACTCAATCTTGGGATTGAGCCAGCAAGTATCTACTATATGCCCGTCTCTTCTGCATCCCGTGCAGGTCTTCTTGTTGGCATCTTGTCGTTTCGACCTCCCTTTGGTCTTCCAGTTGTTTTTGCTGGTCCCCTCTATTTGCTGGTCACGATCCTGCCTCTAATTCGACTCCCTCTTAGGCTTTAACTGTTTTTTGATTTTTCTCTATTGCCGTAGAGTGCCTGTTCAGAACCATCTTTGTGATCAAGATGCTCTCTGGCCTCGACTTCCTCTCGAATCTCGACAATCGCCTTTTCAAGGTTTGTGGTAGGATCTTTCGCAAGTAGGGTTCGTGTCGTCTGCAAAGATTTGGGTAAGGCTCTCAACAGATATGTGAGTTGCTTCTCAGCTGATACTGCATTCTCTGCTCCTAAGTTGTGTAGTGATAGAAACATATACTTCATCTTTCTCACGAAAGAGGTGAGGTCTTTTCCATCCCACTGCAGATTCATTAGCTGATCTTTCAGCATCATAATCTGACTTCTTGATTTTGTCTGAAATCTTGTGAGCAGTGTATCCCACATCTCCTTAGCTTTGGAGAATGTAGCCAGGTCAAGTGTAAGGCTATCTTTGATGAAAGATAATAGCAAGGCTACTGCCTTGTTGTTTTTCTCCCTCCATTTGCGTAGCTCCTTGCCTGCTGTCGTAGGCATTTCTTCTGTGCCATCTACCCAGGGGAAGAGTCCTTCGCCCTTGAGTATCAAGGATGTCTTAACTTTCCAGGCTAGAAAGTTAGATCCTGAAGAATTAAGTATAGTGCAGATCTTGTTCTGCTTGTTGCTGATTGAAGCCATTGCTTCTTGAAGTCTGTTTTTCTTGTCATTTGGTTGATTGTCTGAATGCTTGGCCTCCTAGATCTGCTAGCTTTTTGGCTATGTCAGAATATGATAGAGTGGCTCTGATACCACCGATGAGAGTTGAGTCAGTGCTCTAATACCACTGTTGAGAATCGAGTCAGGGCTTTGATACGATACCACTATTGGGAGTCGATCGGTGCTCCGATACGAATGATGAGAATCGTGAGAAGAAAAATTCACGAAACATTTGTGACTCTCTTTCGAGATTTGGATGGAGTTCAGATGTGTTCGCTGAGCACTGCCAGTTGAAACACTCCTACAATCCTTCAGAGGGTAGTTAGGTACTACTGATCTACATTCATAAAACTAATATAGCATTCGACTTCATTTCAACCAAGGTGTGGAATTCAAAGGGAACAAGAAAACTCAGACATATTATAATAAACAACATAAGCATTTGACATCCAAGATCAGACACAACCAGAAAAAATAATCTATATTGATTTTTCTCTGATTTCTTTAGGACACTACATGCGAATCCACGTAGTGCGTTGGCATGAGAGAAGCACGGTTCTCTCACGAGTAGTAGTCTCGCTTTACTAGCGGACAATTAGATCTTCTGATCTTAGACAAAATTGTCTTCTCGCATGCAGGCGGAGCTTCTGTCTATGTTCGTCTTGATTGCTTACTAGCATCAGACTACTTCTTGTTGTTCTTTCTTACTTGGTTACACACTGTGTATCCTATTGATATATGTCAAGTACTATTCAATAAGTACAGGCTCTCCATGCAAATCTAAGATTAGAGTGATTAACCATCTACAACTAATCAAAGAATTACAAGAGTGGCGGTTTAGCCATGACCTAGGGAGTATCTGCTGACGTCATGCCATCAGGTCAGATCTTTGTACTTCTGGTACTTGCGTGATCTCTGGTGGTACTCCTTGGAGCATGAGGACAGAACAAGTTTCGTTTCCACCATTGGTTTTGTTTACCTCGTTCGCCTTTCTCTCATATAGGACCGCAAGGGAATCTCGTTCGTGGATCCTTCGTGTTCGTGAACCGTTCATGTTTGCGAACCGTTGGTCTTCGTCTTCGTTGACTTTCGTGTTCGCAAAACTCTTTGTGTTTTGTGTCTTCAGATGTTTGAGTTCGCGAACATGTTCGTCAGGCGAGGGGTCGTAAGCTAGTAAGGCTTTGTATTCAGAAACACTTTGTTTCTTCAACGTAAGCCTTCACGGTGAAGCATCACCATGTTGATCGATCCAAGGAATGGTTCCTCGATTCTGGAGCAACCCAACATATGACAAGTCATCAAGAATGGTTTTCAGATTATTCAGTCTACAACACTAAAAGATTTGTTCACCTTGGAGAAAACAACTCACACATAATTAAAGGTGAAGGTATTGTAAGGCTGAAATTTCTACATGGGGTGTCGAAGCAAATATAAATGTATTGTATGTCATAAAAATGATGACAAATCTATTGTCAATCAATCGAATTACTGATTTAGGACATAAGGTAGAGTTTGAGACAGACTCATGTAAAATTCTTGATAAAAGTAAAAGAGTCCTTGCACTCAGAAAGAGACAAGATTATCTCTATGGAATTTCTCATTGCTATTCTACGACTGTACGTGTTTAAGCAGTTCAGCACCTAGTAATAAAGAATTGATTTGACATTATAGACTTGGCCACCTTAATCATATGTTGATTGATTATATGTAAAAGCATTCTTCAGCTCTTGATCTAGACTGTCAAATTGTCGACCCTCCTGCCTGCCAAAGTTGTATCAAAGGAAAGCAAACAAGAAGGCCATTTAAAGTCGAATCAAGAACATATGTCTAAAGATTTGCTAGATGTTGTGCATACTGATATATGTGGCCCGATGCAGACACCATCATTACTTGGTGCAAAATTCTTTATTACATTTATCGATGATTATTCAAGAAGAACTGATGTATATTTTATGAAGCACAAATTTGAAGCTTTTCAATTCTTGAAACAATACAAAGAGCATGCAGAGTTGCAGACAAGAAAAAGAATCAAAGCTCTTAAGAGCGACAGTGGCGATGAATACATTTCAAAGGAATTCAAAGACTATTGTTCATCAGGTATCGAACATCAGTTTGATGCTTCCTATTCTCCACAGTCGAATGGATTGGCCAAAAGGAAGAACAAGACCTTAATTGAGTCTGCCAAATGCATGATCACCCATGTTTCATTGCCCAAATCATTATGGCAACATGCTGTATCGACAGTACCATATGTGCAAAATTGATGTCTTACTAAAGGCCTCCCTGACAACAAAACTCCTCATGAAGTTTGGAGAGGATCCAGACCTTCATTAAAGCATTTGAGAGTATTTGGTTGCACTGCCTATGCTCATGTCCCGAAGGACAAAAGAAAGAAACTTGATGAGCATTCATTCAAAACTGTTTATATCGGTTATTCTTCTTCTAATGGAATGTATCGACTGTATAATATAGAAACCTGTAAAGTTGTCACTAACAGGGATGTGACTTTGATTGAAGATCAATTTATTGACTTGAAGGACAAGGACCAGATGCAGTCCACATATTCTGCCCCAACAATTGATATGTATCGAAGTCCCATTTCGATTTCTTCAAGCAGTCAATTTGTATGATCAGAATCAAAAGACAATGAAGAACCTGCAACTCAGGAGTAGCCAACACAACTGACACCGCCGACACAGAGTCAAATTTCACAGCCAGAAGCTCAAACAGAGGATCAACAAGAATTTGAGCTCAACTTGTCTGATACACTGATGAATTTGCTCACTATTCTATTCAAGAGCCAACCACAGTTGAGGAAGCTATGTCACAGTCAAACTCAGATTTCTGGAAAGAGACTATGGACAAGGAGTATAGCTCACTGCTAAGAAACAATACATGGACTGTCACCAAGCTGCCAACAGGCAGAAAGATTATCAACTGCAAATTCTTTAAGATCAAGTATAAAATAGATGGCAGAATCAACAGAAGAAAAGCTCGACTCGTGGCAAGGGGATTTTCACAAGTTCCCAATGTTGACTACTTTGAAACCTTAGTCCAGTGCTCAAGCACACTTCCATCTGACTACTGTCATATGTTGTTGCAACTGATCTTGAGGTACACCGGATGGATGTACAGACAACATTGGAGTTATTGAGGAGGACATTTATATGATCCAGACAGAAGGCTATATCCTCAATGGTCAAGAAGGCCAGGTATGCAAACTCCATAAAGCTTTGTATAGTTTGAAATAATCGTCTAGATCATGGTTTCATCGAATCAACACATTCTTGATCACTCATGGATTTGAACCAAGCTCTGCAGACTGTAATTATACTTCAAAGCTGTTAATCAATTCTTTGTCATCATCACACTCTACGTGGATGATACGTTGCTAGTTGGCAACAATATCGGTCTGACAAAGGATACTAAGAGGATGCTATCTCAAGAATTTGAGGTGACAAATCTGGGAGAGGCACATTATTGTCTCGGGATTCAAAATTCCAGAGACAGAAACAGAAGGCTTCTCTATATCACTCTATAGAGGTACTTCCAGAATTTATTATCACAATTCAATTTGATGAATTGCAAGCTTGTGCATAATCCCATGGACCTAGGCTTAAGATTATCTAAGGAGAAATGCCCTCAAACTGATGAGGAGAAGGCCGAAATGAAGGAGTATCCATATCAGTCAATTATCGGATCTCTGATGTATGCTATGATATCGACTAGACCTGATCTTGCATATGCCATCAGCTCTTTAGGCCAACATATGGCTATTCCTGATATGGTCCACTGGAAAGCTCTTATGAGAGTTCTTAGATATGATAGAAAATCTTCGCTGAGTTGCTGGAAGCTTCAGTTTCACTCACAGATCTTTCAAATTGAAGGGCGAAAATTAATTCCCAGCAGATTTGCAAAAACATCAGAAAAATCATCAAAAAACACCAAAAAACCACCACAACCCTAAAAATACAAAAAAATAACCTTCGTTCGATTCACTGGGCATAGGTGTGATTCAGATCTACCTACTGCCATGTCGGTAAAGATTAATACCAAAAATAGAAGGCCAAAGTGACTGTTCATCTAGTTGTTGGTAACCTTTTGTGAGAAATTCACAACTTTCTACAAAAATTTAAGTTCTCTGAGAAGAACCTTCACCTAAACCTTTGCCAAAGTCTATGTCAATCTCACTTACTATTCTCAATAATTAGTAAGTTGGGCAAAGGTTTCCCGAAAGATCAGTTGTCATATTATCATATTTTTGTCAAAAAAAAACCTCTGTTTTGCAAAAATACCAGTATTACTTTTGATTCTTGACTAGATCCTTCGCCAAGTTTTTTGAGGATTCTAAATATAGTAATTTACTGATTGTGAGTTCGACGAAGATTAGATCTATCAAGATCTTCCAAAAAGTCAATTTTTACTCTCGCCAAGTTGCAAAAACCCTATTTTTTGTCAGAAAGAACCTTTGCTAGTTCTACCAAATATTTATTTGTGTCAGATTTATCCATTGTAAAGTTGGCAAAGGTTAATTTTACCAAAACTGTTAGTAAATAGCCAGATCAGTGATTTTTTTTACCAATTAATGCCAAGTGTTATGTGGGTGATCCTGTAAATAGATCAAAAGATTGAGAAGGATTGAACTCAAACCTTCATAGTCTTTGCACATGATATAGCGAAAGTCACGTACAAAGAACAAAGGTAAGCTACTTGCACTACATGAAAAAGGATTAATGGAACTACATGACACATGCTTTATGAGCAAATTCACTAAACAAAAAGTTGTAGAATAATAGCAAATGATGTATACTAGAGTCAACCTGAAGTTAATTATCAAAAGGTTGAAGTTAATTATCAAAATATTGCCAAATTGCAAGCTCCGTCCATGATTTTCCATCCATTAACTTAGGTTGAAACATGATGTTAAATCAAATGTGACATACTATTACTTGTTTGTGATTGTCTATGTGCAAGCAAGATGTCCATGCAACTACCCATACAATAACCATGCATGAACTTTTTTGTTCTCATGCTAGTGTGATATTTTTTTTTAATTATAAAAATCATGTTTTAGCTATTAACATTGTAGCTATGGTAATTTAGAGTTTGAAGCAATTGTGCACATGCATTGTCTCTTTGACTAAACTAATAACTATTTTCCATTCACTTTATTTCATTTAAGGATTTTGTAAATCAACTCACATTGGTTTCCAGTGGATTTGTGACAACAATAGTTTTTTAGTTACAAGAATTTTTAGTCAAGTAAATCCGGAAAGATTTTGTCTGTCAAGAAGTTGAATGCTATGCTATAGTTTATGCTTTAGCATGAATTATCAAAGTTAAATGACACAATCAGTTAAACTTGAGCTATTTACATTTGTTATTTTTTATGATTGGACATGCCTAATTTAAAATCACAAATGCTTTCTTATGCATGTTATATAGGTTCACATGTAAAGTTAGAAGAGGACACTTTGAAGTTGATGTTTATCCACACATCACCTTTCTAGGTTACATATCTTTATCAAAAGCTAACATTACATAGGACATGGGCACAAATGCGTTATAAATTTCCATAGACATAGGCATTGATTTCAATTACTTTCTCATTACACTTTTAGAAAGATATAGTCATGCATTCAATGCCTTTATTAACACTAAAATGAGACCTTTATTTGTATATATAGGCTTTTGTTCAATATCATGGAAACATGTTTGTTGTGACATCATCTTTAGTGATTGTTATAATTTACTAGACTTACAACCAAAGAGCAGCTTCCAAGTTCCTTTGAAAGATATTTACAAAATGGAAAACATCTCATATGAATTAATTTTTAAAGAGATGTCACCATGAATGGTCACTATGACTTCAAAATATCTATGGTCATACGTGGATAAGTTCTTACATTGATTTGTACTATATTATTTATTAGTCCATTTTTATATAATTTTTCTATCTTATAAAGTGACCTTCACATGGGAATTGTTTGATTGATATTAATGTTTTTTTATTATTATTTTTCATCTTGTATGCAATCAACTTCTTACAAAAAATATATTCTTACTACATAACTAGGGAAAAGTCCTCATTGTAATAAAGTAGCAAGAATATGAATAACAATCTTTCATTAGTAAAACTTCCATTATGATGATGGCTATAACATGTTTAATGTCTACATTTGGTAGCTATATTCTTAATTCAAAGATGGTTATCAACTTAAGAGAACCTTTCTGAATTGGTTTAAATCCATGCACTAGAGGTGCATGTCAACTCCTCCACTTTATATTGATTGTTTAACATTTTATTTGTGTATGATTCACTCATACTATAGTCATTACAAATATGACAGACAATTAACCCTGCTATACATTTTAAACAAGTGTTTGACATTGTTTATTGTTCACAAGCATAAGGTTAAATTTTCCTGATGCATGCATGTGTGTGTTTGTGTTTGTGTGTGTCCCCTTGTACTTAATATTTCTAGAAATATATATTACAACAAATCTAGCACAATATTATTTAGAAGAAATAGGTGTGACTTTATATTAATCTAGTCTTATGAAATAATCAACGATAATAACCATTTGCCATTCCTCCAAGTTGAGAAGAATGTACTTGTTTGGACCCATTCATCGACATAATTATGTAGAACAATCTTTTCTTGTGGGAAATGTAGGTGCCAATGCGGATTCTTCATTGTTATCCTCTTCAATGTCACAATTTGTGGAAGTTGTAGTGTTGGGTTTTTTTCTCTTGTATGGCCTCATTTGTGCAATGATTGAAGTCAAATTTCTAGCCCCATGGATGGATAGGGAGTCCTAATAAACTCACTCCTTATTAGAGGATGCCCCTTATGAAATAATCTTTACTGTACATTGTCTTTGCAAATCTTATGGTTTTTTTTTTTTCCCTTCTGCAATTAAAGATTAAGTTGTTATTTGTGTTATTATGACATTTCAAATATTTTGTTGCATAATGATGGGAACAAGTCACCTTTTTACCCTCCAAGGTAGTATTATTGGCAATATGCTACAAGTTGCATGAGTAATGTACTATGAAATAATTCATACCATCCAATAGGTAGTGACATAAATAGAACTTAGTTCATGACCTAGATAACATCATGAAGTATAATATCAACAATTAATGATTGAAACTACTATTGATATGAGTAAGGTTTGGGAAAATGATTGACATAGCTGAGCAGAGCTTGTCATATCATGCAATGTGTTCTATTCCATTGTTCATATCACTTTTAGCAATACCTTTAACCAAAAAAATTCTTTTGTCTTTTTTTGTGTGAACAAGGATAAAACTACAAGCATGCCATGCTTTGGAAACAAAAATGAAAGTGAGGTAAGAATTTGAAAACCAAATGAAAAGTAAAGTATAAAAATGGCACAATTAGATCACTTTGCAATTTTTGTCAATTATAGAAACTAGCAAGTTGATGAATCATAATTTTGTTAATAAATCATTTTAATTTTTTTTTGATTATTTCTTCTGATTGGCTACTTAGTGTCTAGCAAACCAAAGTGTCTTAATAAATGCGCATCCTAGAATTTTGAATCAAGAGTCTATCTTCCTAACAAGTTAATACACTTAATTTCCTCCAATTGTACTTGATACTAGTATGTGCTTAGGTGATTAGCATCAAATATAGTTTGGGGTTAGCCAACTACTCTAGCTTAATATAACAATATAGAGACGATTGAAATTTCTCCTTTTGGCACCACTATGATCTATTATTTGGCCAAAGAGAAAGAAAAATATAGCTTTTTGAGTTGCCTTTGTTAGTTTTACAATGAGATAATATTTACATCTAACTACTGAAAGCCATTTGAAAGAAAAAAAACTCTTGGCGTGGCATGGAAAAAATATCACCAACCACCATGTGAGACAAATTTGTTGATGATTGAACTGTCAATTGTTGTACGCAACGTTGATAGCCATCTACTTTGTACTTAGCAATCATATTTCAGAGGAATGGTTATCTAACATAGGACAGATTAGGTAGTAGTAGTTAATTGCTTGTAATCATCCATTAGTACTTAGTTGCTGATTTACAAATGGTAAATTGCACTTATAAAGACATGATAGGTGTGTAACAAAAAGTAGACAAGTGCAGAGTAGAATTGTAGATCTAGTGCATCTTCTCCATTTCATATACTTTGATCGTTCCAATATCATTGTGCTTGATATGAGTACTCAAGTTTTGTCTCATATCACTAATTGCATTTTCATTTCTACTTTAATGCAATTACATTTTTTTCCTTCGTCATCCCTACTAGCTAACTACCACATTATAGAGTTAGAATTAAAGTTAGAATCACTGTGTTACTGTACTGTGGGTCCTATCAGTGGATAAGGATCAGTTGGCCTCGCCACGAGGCAAGTCGATGGGACACGCGTCCCGCCAACGGCAACCTGGGTCATGCATGGGTTGCCTGAGTGAACAACTATATGTACAGTGTAATTTCATTTTGAAAAACACAGTTGCTATGTGAGCTTGCTGAGGAGAGTGATTTTCTATCAGTGTTACTGTGTAGCATGATCTGTGTTCCTGTGCAAAGCAAATTCTAAGTTGGTATCAGAGCCGTACAGAGAGTGTACACTATACAGTGTCGTCGTTGAAGAGAGCTTCGGAAGAACTGTTTTCTGAGAGTTGGGGGATTTACAGCGGGTTGAAGACGGAAAGAGAAGCACTGGTGCACGGTTTCTAATTTATAGAGGCTTGCTAAGCTCAGCAGAGAGATTATTAGCCTGTGCAAAGCATCAGACAGGGAAAAATTTGGTGAAAAATTGACAATTTTGAAGCCAGCTGAAAATTGAAACCAGACTTGGAATTACGATTTTTATACATAACTAGTGATTTCTTCCCTGTTTGTGCACCGTTTTGGATGTCGTAAGAACAAGAAGGAAGCTAATCACACTGTCAATCAACCATGGAGAGATTTTGAGGTTTATGCTAGAGATTTGTCTCCAGACAATTAACCTAGCAGATTTGCGGTAAAAAGGTGAAAAAAGCCACTTTGTCAAGTTGAGCTAAAATCACCACGGAATTTCCTGATTGAACACTCTACAGTCATAAATTTAGTAGGCCAACCCTGCTCCAGGCCTCAGATCGTGCTCAAAATGATCCACAAGAGAGTTTAATCTGATAATTTTCAGAGAAGGGAGGCGCAGCCGCAGGCAGGGAGGTCGCGGACTGTTCGCACGCCCAACACAATAAACAGCTTAGTGTACCGAAGGCCATAGCAACTGCAGGAGTATGGTTCGATGCCCAAATCTACTTTGGACCTTTAGATGAGGTGACAAATGAATCGACGGTCCAATATTTGTGATAGGAAAGAAATTTGAACCACAAGATTTGGTTCAGCCATTGGATGAGCTTTGAACAGGGCCCTAAGAATTGAAGTGCATTCTGGCCTTCAACTTCATTAAAATTTTCATACTGAAAGTTGAGTTGGGTCCCTTCACAAGTGAAGAGTGAAGTTTCTTCAAAGTGAAGAAACAGTTCAAAAGCTAGAAAAGTCCCTATTTTCGGGTCCTTTGCCCGTTTTGACCCAAACGAAAGACAATAACCTCCAAACGAAAGGCATCCGGACTGTACCTGCAAGTACGGTACAACAAAAAAAAGTGGTTGCAGCGGAGAAAGTGTTCGGAGTACACCAGAAGTAGTTTCACCATTTCACTGGGCACGTTGTTGGGAGTTGACGACTGAGTGCATTTCGGAAGGCGACGCCGATTTGGCTTTCAAATTGGTGGAAAAGCGGCGAGTGGCCTAGTAAGAAAAAAAGTGCAGGTCATTATTTTCAACTTCTGACATCACTGTTGGCCTCGACATACTGTTCTTAGCCTAAGGCAGAAGTTTCAAGCAGTTTTGCAATGGCAAACATGGGAGAGTCCATTTTGAGTGAAAGTAGCAAATTGGACGGGATTTCCAACTATGCAGTGTGGAAATTCAAAATGAAAAACATACTGATGGAGAAAGACTTGTGGGAAGTCGTCACAGGTGATGAGAGAAGGCCGCCAAATGAAGCAGACATCAAAGTGTTTGACAAAAAGATGAGGAAAGCTTTCACCTTCATTAACTTGTCAGTGAAGGATCACATCATTACCCACATTTGTGATGCTATTACACCTAGATAGGCAGGGATGTGCTAAAGGAGCAGTTTGAGACATCAAATCCGTCAAGAATCATGTTTCTGAAGTCAAAGTTGAATGGTGCCCGCATGGAACAAGGAGAGCACATTCAGACGTACATGACCAGAATCAAGACAATGAGAGATGAACTGCATTCTATTGGAGAGCGCATACGTGATGTGGACCTGGTGCATAATGCATAATGCGGCATTGCAGAACCCTATCAGATGTTTGTGAGCAGAATAGCATCAAGGGAAAGATTGCCAACCTTTGACGAGCTCACAGGAATCTTGATGCAGGAAGAGCAACGACGAGAAATGGTGAAAGCTAGACATCAAAATACTGACGATCAGGCACTTGTGACACGCCAAAAACAAGGCAAGGGCAAGGGCAAGAAGAAGTCTAAGTAGCAATTTGTCAAGTCTCAAGAGGATGAGGGATCTTCAAAACTAAGAAGAAAGGCAAGTTCTTCCATTGTGGTAAAAAGGGCCATTGGAAGAGTGAATGTCGCAAATTCCTGGCGGCACAAGGCAAGGGAAAACCAAAACAAGCATGTAACCTTGTCGATGAGGGTGAGATTGAAGACTCTAGCATCTTCATATCTGCATTGTCATCTAATCAAGATGATCAAGCATGGTATATTGACTCAGGAGCCACAAGACACATGACAAGTAACAAGAATTGGTTCAGTAGTTTGAAGTTGTTGGATAATGGAACATCTGTTTCACAAGCAAATGGTGAGGTGTGCATGATCAAGGAGATAGGCACAATTTCAATCCAACTGCCTGATGGCAAAAGCAGAATGATCAGGGAGGTACTTTACATACCAGGTTTGAAGAAAAATCTACTTTTTGTTGGAGTCATTACTGATCAAAAGTTGAAAGTAGAATTTGCCCATGATCGTTGCTTTGTGAAGGATGTGAACCAAAAGTTCAAAGTTATTGCGAATGGAATAATAGAGCCCAATACAAAATTGTACAGGTTGAATGCTACAATCAAGGCGCAACATGGACTTGTATCATCCGTTCTTTTGCAAACTGAGTTGTGGCACAAGAGGCTTGGTCACTTGAACTTGGGAAGCCTCAGTTTGATGAGAAAATTGGAGATCTAACAGGGGTGCCTACCATAGAAGATCACTTGAAATCGATGTGCGAATCTTGTGTATATGGGAAGCAGCATCGAGAGAAGTTCAATAAAGGGGGTGTTGCAAGAGCAAGAAATCCTGGATTTAATCCACACATATTTATGCGGGCCTATGAGGACCATGTCCTTAGGAAAAGCCTTCTATTTCATGACCTTTATTGATGATGTGTCACGTAAGACGTGGATCTACTTCTTGAAGAAGAAATCAGATGCTTTTGATAACTTCAAGAACTTCAAGAACTTCAAAAACTTGGTCGAAAATCGGACAGGTAGGAAGATCAAAGTCCTAAGATCAGATAGTGGAGGTGAGTATAAGTCTAATGACTTCAATGATCTTTGTGATCAATGTGGGATTAAAAGACAATTTACACAAGCTCATACTCCTGCTCTCAATGGTGTAGCTGAGCGCAAAAATCGTACAATTGTGGAAAGTGCCAGATCTATGCTAGTTGAGATGAAACTACCAACAGATTTTTGGTCAAAAGCATGTAGCACGTCAGTCTATCTTCAAAATAGAAGTCCTACCATTGCCATACCAAAAATAACACCTGAGGAAGCATTCACAAAGAAGAAGCCAAAGGTGAACCACTTGCGAATCTTTGGATGTAAGGACTTTGTAACATTCCTAAGGAAGAGAGACGTAAACTTGATGTAAAAGCTATCAAGTGCATATTCCTAGGATATGATGATCGTGTGAAGGGCTATAGATGTTTTGATCCAGTCAAAAACAAAATCCATATAAGCCGAGATGTTATCTTTGATGAATCCAAGATGTATGAAGATGAAGATGCTGAGAAGATAGACACATCCAGTAGGAAAGATGGTATAGTGAGGATACCACTTGATGATAATCCATTCGTTGACCTTTCGAGTGATGAAGATGAGGATACATCTCAAGATACTACTACTCAACCTCAAGAAACAGGTTGGAGAGGTAGGGACAAACCTTTTGGTGCAATAAGGATTGAAGTTGCAAGTGACAAACGCAAGGAGAAGGATGTATTGTGGGATACATTTTCACCAGGAAGCCGATCACCTGACAAAAAGCTCCCTAAGTGGATTGAGAGATTGATGGAGAGCCGCGACATAGATGACTTTCCAGGATCATCTAACCAGGGAGAGCTACGAAGATCAACAAGAGAGAAGATACTACCTGAAAGGTATGAAGCAAATTATGCTCTCTTATCTAGCATTATTCAAAGCAAAGAACCTTCGACTTATGGTGAAGCGAAGGATGATGACATTTGGATCACGGCCATGGAGAGGAGATGGAGTCAATTGCTAAGCATAACACATGGGACTTAGTAGAACCACCAGTTGGCAAGAAACCCATTGGTTGCAAATGGGTATACAGGACTAAGTACCATGCAGATGGAAGTATAGCAAAGCACAAAGCAAGATTGGTGATCAAAGGGTACACACAAAATAAAGGCATTGACTATGAGGAGACCTTTGCGCCGGTTTGTAAGTGGAATACTCTACGTCTACTTATTGCTTTAGCTTCACATTTTGGTTGGCCTTTGCATCAGATGGATGTGAAATCTGCTAAATGGTGAGTTAGAAAAAGAAGTGTTCATGGATCAACCTGAAGGCTTTGTAACGAAAGAACAGGAAAATAAAGTATGTCGCTTGAAGAAAGCGCTTTATGGTCTTAAACAAGCACCACGTGCGTGGTATAGCAGGATTGATGCCTACTTTCGTTCAAAGGGGATGGTGAGAACACATTCTGATCCAAATCTATATGTCTTATGCTTTGATGGTATGGTTGCTTTGATTGCTCTTTATGTTGATGACTTGATTATTACGGGAAATAATCAAGAGATGATAGACATGATCAAGAAAGACCTCATGGAAAAATTTGAGATGACGGATCTCAGCCTGATGCATTACTGCCTTGGAGTAGAAGTGTGGCAAAAAGGACATGAAGTGGGTTTAACACAGATGAAGTATGTCAAAGAGTTGCTGCACAGGTTAGGTTGTAGGATTGCAAACCTGTAAACACTCCTATTGAACCAGGTAAAAAGCTTTCTAAGCTTGATGAATCACAATCATTTGATGCTACGCTATATAGACAGTTAGTAGGGAGCTTGATTTACCTTACCACAACTAGACCAGATATATGCTATGTTGTTGGCATTGTAAGTCAGTTTATGGCAGCACCTACAGAAATGCATTGGAAAGCAGCTGAATGCATTTTGCGCTATGTGAAAGGCACTTCAGAGTATGGCTTGATTTACAAGAAGCATGACGGTTTACTTGAGTTGTGTGGCTATTTGGATGCGGACTAGGGAGGTGACTATGATGATCGTAGATCCACCATAGGATATATATTCTAGTTTTGTGGTAATTGTTTTTCCTGGTCTAGTAAGAAACAAAGTACAATTGCTCTTTCAACCATAGAAGCAGAGTATAAGGCAATGTGTAGTGCTGCACAAGAAGCTATATGGTTGAGACAAATCTTGGAAGAAATTGGCATGAAGCAGAAAAATCTCACAACTTTACATAGCGACAGTCAGAGTGGCATTCAGCTAGCAAAGAATCCAGTGTTCCATGCAAGAACTAAACACATTGAGATTCAATATCACTTTATACGTGAGAGGCTGCTGAGTCATGAAATTCATGTTGTTCATTGTAGCACAGAAGAACAACTAGCTGATATTTTCACTAAGCCACTTACTGGAGAAAAGTTTGATAAGTTTAGATCAAAGCTTTCTGTACTTAAAGTTTGTTGACTTTAAAGCTATGTATATGACTATATAAAAAGTGACTCTACTATAAGGGAGAGAGTTAGAATTAAAGTTAGAATCACTATGTTATTGTATTGTGGGTCCTATCAGTGGATAAGGATCAGTTGGCCTCGCCACGAGGCAAGTCGACGGGACACGCATCCCGCCAACGGCAACCTGGGTCATGCATGGGTTGCCTGAGTGAACAACTATATGTACAGTGTAATTTCATTTTGAAAAACGCAGTTGCTATGTGAGCTTGCTGAGGAGAGTGATTTTCTGTCTGTGTTACTGTGTAGCATGATCTGTGTTCCTGTGCAAAGCAAATTCTAAGTTATAGGTTCTAGATGTATTTCACTATCACTGTCCATTCACTTCAATCTGTGATTCTGAATATCTCAAACATGATATAAATTTTTTGTTTCTAATCTTATCTAACTAACATTTTTCTGATTTTCCACATGGTATTAGAGCATCTTACATACAGCTTGATCTCTACTGTCTGATATCTTTTATTTTTTTACATGGTATTAAAGCACATTCTTTAAGTTGCTCGATATTAAAGTGGATCACTATCTTGTTTCTATTAGAGCACCAACTAGAAGTGCACATTTACTCAATTTATAATTTCTATCAAAGAATTGATCTCTAAGATGGACACTAGCAATAGTTCATCTCTCATTGAGAAATTTGATGGAGATATCTGCCATCTCTAAAAAGTTCAAGATCAAGGTGATTTTTCTTTTCAAAGAACTATGGGATATCATTGTCGGCACTGAGACAAAGCCAGAGGATGATCTAGCAATGATTTTAAAATGGAGACTAACCGGTGGGAAGCCCTTTGTCATTATCACTCTCAACATCAATGATACTTAGATCAGTCATATCAGATCAGCATAGACAGTTGAAAACGCTTGGGACATATAAGCTATACTCTATGACATTAGAGATGTAACCTCAACAGAATTGCTCTCCATAGACTGTATATCCAACTAATCAGTAAGTACAAGGATAAAGTTGCTAAAAAGCACTCAAAGGGCTCATAAAAGAAAGATGGCCCGATAATTCTAGAACTAAACACATGTGGTGCCGTCAAAATAAGAAAGCACTGTATAAGTCGATCATTGCTATTTTAACTCTCTCCCTCAATGATCAACGTCTCTCTTTATTTTAGAGTTTACTCTATTCATGAAACATACCTCCATGATAGTATTACAAGTAAAGGCTTTTTACATAACCAGATCTAAGACAAGTTTGGCTCTAAAAGTCTCAAACTTTTCTTTACTTAAAGCTTTCGTAAATATATCAGCAACTTGTAACAACGTAGAACAATGTACAATACTTATATCTTCAGATTGTAGCTTCTCACGCACATAGTGATATTTTACCTCAATATGTTTTGTTCTTACGTGAAAGACAGGATTCTTAGCCAATTGTATTCCACTTTGACTGTCACAGAAAATAACAGTAGGGTTTACCTGCTTCATGCCAATCTCACATAACAATTTCCGTAGCCAAACAACTTTCTGGGTAGCAGAACTTAACGCTTTATATTCGACTTCTGTAGAAGAAAGAAAAATAGTATCTTGCTTCTTGCTAGACCATGAAAAACAAACGCTACCAAAATTGAAGGCATAACCTGTTGTTGACTTTCTATCATCTATACTTCCTGCCCAATTAGTGTCAACATAACCTTGCAACTTAGGTAAAACACTTTCTCTTTTGTAGATTAGGCCAAGGTTAGTTGTACCTTTTACAAACCTCAAAGTCCTTTTTGTAACTTTCCAATGGTCCATAGTGGGTGATGACATGAATTGACTAATCAAACTTACAGTATAGCAGATATCAGGACGTGTAGTCGTAAGATATATCAAACTCCCAACTTGCTGAAGAAATAGAGTAGCGTCAACATGTGCACTATCATCAATACGAGATAATTTCTTACCAGCTTCGCAAGGGGTGATGGAAGGTTTGCACTCTGTCAGTGAAATCTCTCCAATATCTCGCCCACATACTTGTTTTGACATAACCTGATATCACTTTCAGTTTGCCATACTTCGACACCCAAGCAGTAGTGCATAAGGTCTAAATTTGTCATCTCAAACTGCTTGCATAAGTTGGCTTTGATAGAACGAGTGAGATTCTCATCATTGCCCGTGATAATGATATCATCAACATAAAGTACAATCAGGGCAATGATATTATCATTTATAAGAACATAAAGATCTGGATCTGAATTTGTTCTTGCAAACCCATGAGAAAGAAAGTAATTGTCAATGCGTCCATACCATGCGCGTGGCGCTTGCTTAAGGCCATAAAGTGCTTTGTGTAGTTTGCAGACCTTCTGTTCTTGTCCTTTTGCCATGAAGCCCTGCGGTTGGACCATGTAAACTTCTTCCTCTAAGTCTCCATTCAAAAATGTGGACTTCAGATCCATTTGATGGATCTTCCACTCAAAATGAGATGCTAGGGCAATGATAAGACGTAGCGTAGTCCACTTAGCCACCAGAGCAAATGTCTCTTCATAGTTAATTCCTTTGCTTTGCTCATAACCCTTCACTACTAGGCATGCCTTATGCTTTGCTATCGTGCCATCCGCATGAGATATTGTTCTAAACACCCATTTGTTGTCAATGGGTTTCTTTCCAAGTGGTAGATCAACCAACTCCCATGTATCATGCCAGTGGATGGATTCTATCTCCCCTTCCATTGCCCTTTGCAACTCTTTGTGATCTTCTGTCTCATCAAAGGTTGATGGCTCTCGACACTTCAAGATGTCACTCATTAGGGCATAGTTCACATGATAACGATCGGGAGACTTCATTTCCCGCGTTGATTTTCTCACTTCTCCTTGTGTGCTAGATCCTGGTTGATTTAGCTTTGCGTCCTTCATGATCTTCTCATACCATTTTGGAATCTTAGATTCAGGTGATACACTACGTGGATAGTATGTATCCCAAGGAGTGTCCAAGTAATGTCTCTTACTTCCAACCGGTTTCTCCTTTATTACTCCTATTGGCAAGTACCTACCCCTAGGATCTTGACTAGGGGTAGGTACTTGCCAATAGGAGTAATAAAGGAGAAACCGGTTGGAAGTAAGAGACATTACTTGGACACTCCTTTCGTACTTGCCCTCTCAACTCTCATCTTCACGTGCATCATCTTGTGGAGCGTCTTCTTCATCTTCTTCTTCCAAAATTGTGGGAAGTCTTTTGATGCTTTCACCACTTGCATGGTCTTCATCTTCATACCTATGCGTCTCATCAAAGATTACATCCTTGCTAATATGAATTTTGTTTATTATAGGATCAAAACACTTGTATGCCTTCATCCTCTCGTCATAACCGACGAAGATACACTTGATTGCTTTGGCATCAAGTTTCTTTCGCTCCTCCTTTGGCACTTGTACATAGGCTTTACATCCAATGACATGAACCTTGTCAATTTTTGGCTTTACTCATGTAAATGCTTCTTCGGGAGTCACATTTGGAACCGCAAGTGTAATGGTGTAGCTGAAAGGAAAAACATGACTATTATGGAGAGTGCATGCTCCATGATGAAGCAAATGGGCTTGACCGATTCACTTTGGTCGAAAGCGTGCAGTGCGACAACGTCCTTGCAAAACAGGAGCCCTACAGTTGCGGTTCCAAATGTGACTCTCGAAGAAGCATTTATAGGAATAAGGCCAAAAATCGACAAGTTTTGTGTCATTGGATGTAAGGCCTATGTACATGTGCCAAAGGAGGAGCGAAAGAAACTTGATGCCAAAGCAATCAAGTGTATCTTCGTCGGTTATGATGAAAGGACGAAGGCATACATGTGTTTTGATCCTGTAATGAACAAGATACACATTAGCAAAGATGTGATCTTTGATGAGATGCATAGGTATGAAGATGAAGACCATGCAAGTGGTGAAAGCATCAAAAGACTTCACACAATTTTGGAGAAAGAAGATGAAGAAGATGCTCCACAAGATGATGCAAGTGAAGACGAGAGTCGAGAGAGCGAGTATGAAAGGACACCACTTATTCAAGAGCCTAGGGGGAGGTACTTGCCTATAGGAGCAATAAATGAGAAATCGGTTGGAAGTAAGAGACATTACTTAGACACTCCTTGGGATACATACTCTCCATGTAGTGTATCACCTGAATCTAAGATACCAAAATGGTATGAGAAGATCATGAAGGACACAAAGCTAAATCAACCAGGATCTATCACACAAGGAGAAGTGAGAAGGTCAACGTGGGAAATGAAGTCTCCCGATCGTTATCATGTGAACTATGCCCTAATGAGTGACATTTTGAAGTGTCGAGAGCCATCAACCTTTGATGAGGCAAAAGATCACAAAGAGTGGCAAAGGGCAATGGAAGAGGAGATAGAATCCATCCACAGACATGATACATGGGAGTTGGTTGATCTACCACTTGGAAAGAAACCCATTGACAACAAATGGGTGTTTAGAACAAAGTTTCATGCGGATGGCACGATAGCAAAGCATAAGGCACGCCTAGTAGTGAAGGGTTATGAGCAAAGCAAAGGAATTGACTACGAAGAGACATTTGCTCCAGTGGCTAAGTGGACTACGCTATGCCTTATCATTGCCTTAGCATCTCATTTTGGGTGGAAGAACCATCAAATGGATGTGAAGTCCGCATTTTTAAATGGTGACGTAGAGAAAGAAGTTTACATGGTCCAACCATAGGGCTTCATGGCAAAAGGGCAAGAACAGAAGGTATGTACACTACACAAAGCACTTTATGGCCTTAAGCAAGCGCCACGCGTATGGTATGGACGCATTGACAATTACTTTCTTTCTCATGGGTTTGTAAGAACAAATTTAGATCCAAACCTTTATGTTCTTATAAATGATGATAACATTGCCTTGATTGTACTTTACGTTGATGATATCATTATCACGGGCAATGATGAGAACCTCACTCGTTCTATCAAAGCCAACTTATGCAAGCAATTTGAGATGACAGATTTAGATCTTATGCACTATTGCTTGGGTGTCAAAGTATGGCAAACTGGCAATGATATCAGGTTATGTCAAAACAAGTATGTGGGCGAGATATTGGAGAGATTTCACATGACAGAGTGCAAACCTTCCATCATCCCTTGTGAAGCTAGTAAGAAATTATCTTGTATTGATGATAATGCACATGTTGACGCTACTCTATTTCGTCAGCTAGTTGGGAGTTTGATATATCTTACGACTACATGTCTTGATATCTGCTATGTTGTAAGTTTGATTAGCCAATTCATGTCATCACTCACTATGGACCATTGGAAAGCTGCAAAAAGGATTTTGAGGTATGTGAAAGGTACACGTAACCTTGGCCTAATCTACAAAAGACAAAGTGTTTTACCTAAGTTGCAGGGTTATGTTGACGCTGATTGGGCAGGAAGTATAGATGATAGAAAGTCAACAACAAGTTATGCCTTCAATTTTGGTAGCGGTTGGTTTTCATGGTCTAGCAAGAAGCAAGATACTATTTCTCTTTCTTCTACATAAGCCAAATATAAAGCGTTAAGTTCTGCTACCCAGGAAGCTGTTTAGCTACGTGAGTTGTTATATGAGATTGGCATGAAGCAGGTAAATCCTACTGTTATTTTCTGTGACAGTCAAAGTGGAATAAAATTGGCTAAGAATCCTATCTTTCACGCAAGGACAAAACATATTGAGGTAAAATATCACTTTGTGCATGAGAAGTTACAATCTGAAGATATAAGTATTGTACATTGTTCTACGTTATTACAAGTTGTTGATATATTTACGAAAGCTTTAAGTAAAGAAAAGTTTGAGACTTTTAGAGCCAAATTTGGCTTAGATCTGGTTATGTAAAAAGCCTTTACTTGTAATACTATCATGGAGGTATGTTCCATGAATAGAGTAAACTCTAAAATAAAGAGAGATGTTGATCATTGAGGGAGAGAGTTAAAATAGCAATGATTATACAGTGCTTTCTTATTTTGACGGCACCATGTGTGCTTAGTTCTAGAATTATCGAGTCGTCTTTCTTTTATGAGCCCTTTGAGTGCTTTTAAGCACCTTTATCCTTGTACTTACTGATTAGTTGGATATACAGTCTGTGGAGAGCAATTATGTTGTCTTGTCTTGTTGCACTTGATGTTGTGCTGTGGTGATTGATCCGGTCGGGTGTTGAAACTGTGTTCCTTAACTGGGTTTACATTCCTAAGACAAAGAAAGTTCTTATTTCTAAGGATGTTGTCTTTGAAGAGGAGAATGTGGATAAGCTTGATGTTGTTGATGTTGATCAATCCAACATTTTTTATGGTGATGAAGATGGTTATTTGGATTATGATGGTGGAGATACTTTTCCAAGTAAAGTTCTAAGAAGTTCCTCAAGGGAAAGACGAAAGCCATCTAGGCTTACATATGATGAGAAGAGTAAGCAAGTTGAAGGTACAGACTTTGCTTTACTCACATGTTTTGGTTCATCTTCTTGTCTAGATGATGCTATGCAAGTGGATGATGGTTTTCAAGGAATGGATGCAAGTAAAGGATCTGGAAAAAAAAAATTGTTCAATGGCTTTGATGGTCAAGTGGAAGATCAAGAGGTTGATCTCAAAGAGCTTCAACTACACAAAAGGAAATGTCGCAGTTTGGAGTTAGTCAAGAGCATCAAAGGGAAGTCCAAGTGGCAAAGATACTTTGGATATGTTTTTGCAGGTTATTGAAGACTCAATTAAGGTGAAGGGAGCATCAAAGAAGTCTTGTTCAAGTATATTTTACTTGTTCTGTCTCATGTTTGAGCTATTTCATGTCAATGTGTGCAATTTGTCAAGATATGGTGAAACTAGCTACATTGTCTTGCAATATCTTGTTGTTGGAATTGTACTAGCATTCTTGGATGGTTTGGTTGATGGAAATGAAGCTATTGGAGGCTCATTATATCACTCATTCATGATTAGGTCATCAAGTGTTGATGATATCTTATGGCAAGATGGAGATGGAGGCTCATTCATTGATTTTCATGGTGAAGACATATCAAGGAAGGACAAAAATGGAGGAGACATGCAAGCATTGAATGATAACTATCATTGATTGTTTTGTTATTGTTATTTTCCAAAAAGTTCAAATTTTGAAGCATGGAGGAATCATTACAATTACATTCTATTTGGTTCTTCATGTTCTAGTTACATCTTGATGTGTAAAATTGATTAAAGAAATAGTGAGACATCTAGTTTGGACCCTATTGTGGTAAAACTAGTTGAAGAGGGAGTGTGAAAATTTGTCAACTAGTTTTGTTGGTTTATTGGCAGTTTTGGAGGCATCTCAACTTGAAGATAGCTTCATATTTGTCAATAAGGGCCTAAATAGTGGATTTACTATTTTTGGCAAGTAGATAAGTGGATGATGTCGGATTTGGACCCATTTTAATTGGCTAATTTTGGTACATTGCATCTAGACTAGATTTTCTAGGTTTTTGATGAAGTATCTAGAACTTTCCAAATTAGGTCAAGTTTGGGCAAGTGGCCAAATGAAAATTTGGAAGCTATAAATAATTGTACTTGTGGAGAAATAATAATCATAGTTTCTTTCTTTGTGGAGAATTCATCTCTTGGGTTTCTATGTCCATCTCATGTGTTTCTCTCTTGATATCTTGGTTTTCTATGGGTAGAATGTTGATTTCTTGGTTGATCTTGGATCCACATGTGTGAAGTACTGTACTTTACTTGCTTATGTATGGACAGGGACAACAATCATATTCAAGTGTTTATGATCAGATGTTTGTGCATTTTTAAGGTCTAGCATGCATAAAGTAGTGATTTCTATCTTCTAGCTATTTCCAGATGTGCAACCAAATTGGCCCAAGATCTTGTTGATCCACTAACGTATTTTAAATCTGTATTTTTTCACATTATGCACCCCTGAATCTCTTATCCAAAATAGGTCCTTTATGTTTAGGAGGGTCGCCACTCTTAGTAATTGAGATCAAGATCGAAAAGGTTTTGCCAGCATGTATATGGTGTACTTCACATGGCCCAAACCCCCATCAACCTCTTTTTGTTTGACTTGCTATTTTCCAATTTGATGGTAACTTTTTTTTGTTAAAGGCTTGTGCATTCTCAAGAATCAAGCTACTTTGGTTAATAAGCTCTTTCATGCATCTCTTTCTCTTGGTCAAACAATTGTTAATGCCCCTCTCTGGCTCTCACATGCCATTCTTTATGGTCAAATAGATACATGTTCACTACCTTGATACAAAAAAGGTCCTCTCACCCTCTAAGACTTGAAGGATATTATTGACTCCCTTGGGCACAACTTATCCAATTCGACATTGTTCTTCTTTGAGTTATCCTTTCCACAAGTGGTTGTAGTGATTTTAGCATCATCACCACTTTCACCAAAGCCTCTTTTCTCCACTACTAGAGTCCTAAATTTCAACCCTCTTCCTTTGGGCATAGAAGCATCTACTTATGTAGTATCTTCTTTTTTCACCGATTTACTATAGCTTAGAAAGGGATAGAGTGACTTTGCGTCTAGCTCAAAAAATTTATTATTTATCATTTGCAAAATACTCTATGAAAACATTTGTAGTTTTGCTTTTTGTACTATGTCAAAATGCTTCCTCTTAAACCAAATGGCCTTAAAAACATAAGGTAAAATTTGCCCATTTTGTCATGTAAAAAAATAATCTTATAGATGCCTTTGCCATAAGTATCAATCCGCACATGGGCAAGGATTCCAAACTGGGTGGGCAAGTCCCCAACTCAGGCATGCTACATCATTGTGCCACATGTTGGCTATTACCGATTTTGTCAGTTTGCTAAAGAAATTGTGCAACAACTCCTTTTCTATTGGTTTTTTTCATTCCTCAATTGATTTACATAAATTTTGTGTCAAGTCATTTCATGGGATATGTGTAAATTGTGCATACTTCGGTTGATCTAGCTACACAAAGGAGCCAAATTGATGTAACAGTCGTCCTTCCACCCTCAGTGTAGTAACATGTTGGAAAGATGTTTTCATGCTATTTCGACTTATTGGTATTATTGGCCATGTGATGCCATGGTGAGCGGAGAACTTACTAAAGTTATTTTTGTTTTGCGTATGTTCGTAATAATAAATACAGCCTCTGTGTCATGTGTTAAGCATTTATAAGGATGAGCATTTAAGCGAATGTGCATGTCATAGGCCTGTCATAATCCGAGTGTGGTTTGATGTTAGAGAGAATCTTTTAATCATCCACAAGTTACAACATTCCTAGTAGTTATACCCTTGGATGGTTGTAGGCTCATGACTTTCATGACATTCATCATTGCCTATACTCTTATTTGTATTTGTGTGACATTATTGTAACTTTTCCTAGTTAAGCTCTTTGTCTTGACTTATGTAGACCTTTTGGGCTAGGGCCCTTGAGATATTCCATTGGGTTCTAGGACTCATTGATTCTTGTTTTGGCTACATTTGGAAATAGTAGGTGAGCATTTCGAGTTGTTTCAAACTAAAAAATAAGCTTGTTTTGACACTTATTCAAATAAATTCTCAAACAAAACTACACAGAAAGAAACATTTATCATTTTGCATTGGCACGTTGAATTTGGTCGATTGGCCAATTTTGCCCAGACTCTAGTTGTTTCCACATTGCAGTTGATGTCATGTTTTTTTTCTTCTTCCTTATTTCTTTCTTTTTTTGGACCTAAGGAAGGTTATGAGACTACCTTTTAGTTTCTTTCTCAATTTCTTTTACTTAACGCATGTTTGCTTCCAAGGGAGCTCCAATCTGGGATCAAAGAAACTTTGGATACCAAGTTAACCAATCGAGCCAATGCCGTTGGATTTCTTTCCTATCATGGAACTGCATTTAGACGAAGGTCAACACAATCTTCCTAGTGTCGAGACAAGCATTGGAAGGCTATGTTTGTGATCTTCTTGTGCTTTCATGGTCATTGTCGGCGTCATTGTCAGGACCCCTGATTTTGAGGGCTAGTATCCATGTTCCCTTTACAAACACAAAAACCAAAATTTAATTTTTTTCAAAGTAATGTATAAAAATCAAAGATTCCACTATTACTAGGTGCTTTGCACTTTGTATGTGCATTACCTACATTTGGGCCTTGCATTTGGGAGCCTTATTAGGTTTTAAGGTGTATGCACCAGGATTCAATCCCGTGAACTAACTCATATCTAACTCCAAACAACAATTTTATAAAAAAAAAAAACCACAGAAAAACTTTTAAAAAAAAGTTAATTGTTGATTAGCCACGTGGCGAGTGGGCCTGGCCACACGTGGGTCATGACCCTGCTAATTTTGATCGGTCACGTGGACATCTTTGTCGTGGCTCACCTGACTCTTAGTAACAGGGTAGTTTCGTAGAACCCATCGCGGCCGTATGAGATAGCGGGCCTTGAACGTTGAAACTTGACAGAACGGCTGACTACCATCAACGGGCGCTTGCATGGAAGATGGCCCCCCATAAGAAAAAAGTTGCACCTTATAAAATCATTCAGGGTCTATTTTTTGGACATTAGGTGTTGGTTCAATGTATTTTGAGATCCCCTTAGAGGCTTGAGTAGTCCCTTAAGATATAGATACCTCTTGGCCCCATGGGCCTTGGGTTGCATGAGGATGAAAATCTCAGAGGCGGTTTGCCAGGTGCCCATCTAACGATGCAACTTTCTTGAAAGATTGCTCCCCCCCCCCCCAAAAAAAAAAAAAAAAGAGTTTGTTTTTATTGGGAAATGGATTGGCCTTTCAAATTGTGAATCTTGCCATAAAATATGGGAATGTGAAACCATGTTTTATGGCTCGATGATCGATGAGCTAAGTAAAACCTGTACCCTTAACTAAAGGATAGCCAATGCTATCCAAATTGGCTAGTTATCATCCATACTTCTGTCTACATTTCTCTCACATATTGTGGTGCTCTTTACAATTTGATTACGAAAGCTTCATTAAACGTGAAAAGGCCATGCGTCAAGTGAAGTTTGGCAAGGAGGGACAAGAGTCGAGAGTGTCATCCTGAAGGCTTGATTGAGGGAAACAATGTATGATGCCTAAGGGCAAGTACTTTTCTATGGTTTTTTTTTTTCTATGATGTAATTTGTAGAGACAAATTGCCCCAAAGTAATTAAGACTTTCCCAACTTCAAACCCAGATAGACTTTGATGATATAGAATCATCAAGGTCGATATTCATTTAGGATATTGTATGAATTTATTTCCTTAATGAATTGAGTAACATGCATTGATACTTGTAGAACTAAGAATCTTCTATGAACTATGTTTGATGGTATTATGAACACTGACCTTTCTTTGAAGGGATGTGCAGGTACGCACGAACATACCTGATGAATCAGAGCAAGAATAAGAAGCCCTCTAGGCTTAAGGACTGACCTCTCTTTTGAGGGTATGTGCAGGTACTTGAGAAAGTGCCAGAAGGACAAGAATCGAAACAAGAAGCTTTCTGAGCTTAAAGATAGTATAAAGAAGGCTTCTTGATAAAGTCTATAAAGAAGGCTCAGAAGAGTCTATAAAGAAGGCTTATTACTAATTCTATAATGAAGGCTTAGTGGAGTCTATAAAGAATAGGATAAGGTCTAGGGTCTGATCACCCTAGTGACTTTTTCCACCATGATTGAGGATGGGCAACCTCTAGAAAATAAGTGCCAATGACCATGATTGAGGATGGGCAACCTCTAGAAAAAAGGGCCTAGGAATTGATGGACATTATGCAAAAACAAGAGGGACATATACATTGGCTCTTCCTTAGGAAGATTGCACTTGGGTGAATTCCCAAGTTGTAATCATGAAAAATTATATGTAATTAAAAGTCAAGTTTGAACCTTGTATCACCTACCTCCCACCTACTGTCCACATGCATTCTAGGCTATTTGACACCTAGAATGGGGCGCCCTTCTACACTCTCACTTCATATGCCAAATCATCATAATAACTCTCCCAAGCTAATACACATCACCCATTCACCCTCTCTAACTAATACACCTCATCCATGCACTCCACTCCACCCTAAGTCCAGTTGGAGTCTTCCTCACACCTCACGCACTTGAACTTGAGACCTCACTCACTTTGGAAGGACTCTCCACTCTCTATGTAAGTGGAAATGCGCCCCGCTACCAGGAGGATTGAAGGATATTGCATCCAAGCTCTACCCATTGAGTGTGTGTTTGTTGTGTATAGGTGCTTTGCCAAGAGGATTGAGGCATTACCTCAAGGAGGCTATGCTATTTTGTGGATTGCAAGATTTTTGGAGCTCAAACCCTCTCGGATTTCTATCCCTCTTTCACATCACACACAAACACACACACTCTCTCTCTCTCTCTCTCTCTCTCTCTCTCTCTCTCTCTCTCTCTCTCTCTCTCTCTCTCTCTCTCTCTCTCTCTCTCTCTCTCTCTCTCTCTCTCTCTCTCTCTCTCTCTCTCTCTCTCTCTCTCTCTCTCTCTCTCTCTCTCTCTCTCTCTCTTTCACCTTCTCCTGAAACCATGATATGCTCTTGAAACTGTTACCCATATGTAAGAATGGTTGACAGTACCATTCCATGTCAGGCTATCTGTGGCCTATTGTCCATGCATGTCAGATCTAGAGCTTGCATGTCAGGCCATCAGTGGCCTATGGTCCTTGCATGTCAGATCTAAAGCTTGCATGTTAGATTTTAAGCTTGCATGTCATACCATCTGTGGCCTATTGTCCATGCATGTCAGATCTAAAGCTTGTATGTCAGATTTGAAACTTGCATGTCACACCATGCATTGCCTAATGACCATGCATGTCACTTCATGACTGTTGCATGTCAAGAAACTAAGATCCATTTGGATTGCATGTCAAAAATCTAAGATCCAACATGATTGCAAGTCGGAAGGATTAAGACTTATGAAAAAATTTATATGCTTTTGATAAGCTAGAAATGAAATTAAGATCATTGAATATAAACTAAGTCTATGTTAAGTTGATTTTCCTACTTTGAGACCCCTATTGGATCCATTGTATATGTAATTGGCATTGGCCAATTGGCTCTGCATAATGACAAGAAAAGAATCCTTCAGGTGGGGGGGGGTCCCCATCTTGACCCCTCAGTGGTTCCGCTGTTGTGTGAATGCATTTATGAAATGCATTGTTTTCGAGTATTAGTTTCGAAGTCTACTTTGATTTAAAAGTCTTATTTGATTTTCATTTAAGATTCAAGACTTGATTTATGTGAATGATAAGCCAATAAATCTTTTGGCCTTTAAGAACTTAGGACATGCCTCCACCCTCGAGTTCACAGATGATTAGGCTTTGTTCACTCTAGATACATGCACACAAATTCACATGCAACTGAAAACCATTCACCAAAAGATCTGCATGCAATACAGGTGAATAACCAAACGATTCTTGCTTCTAATTAACTCTAAATATTCAGAAAACAGTAGTGCAGTCAGATTAACCTATTGATCTGAAATAAGAAATAAGAAACTAATTATATATCAGCATGCTAGCAATCCAAAGAAGAAACACCCATCTCTTGATTCTTGGATAGCCCAAGAACATCAAGAACTGAGATGTCAAGAATATGCTTGATCTACACCACAATCTCAGTCTGTTTAGTTTACTTGAATGCTGAAACTACTTTAAACAAAAACAAGAAATCTATTCCACTCTAATCCACAACTAACTCACAACCACATTCAAGAAATGGAAGTGCATGTTCATAAAAGATTATCACATAATAGTTTGGCTGTACTGATACAAACTAATGTTTGTTAGTAAATTTCTCAACCAAAACACTTCTTTAATAGATTGAGAAGCAGCAATGTATTTTGCTTCTGTAGATGAAAGAGCGATAGAGGTTTGCTTACGACTGTTCCATGAGATAGGACCACTGCTGAGGAAGAATGCAAATCCAGATGTGGACTTACGATTATCTACATCTCCTCCCTAGCTTGCATTGGAATATCCACTAAGCTGATGAAGATTGTCGTTGTTGACATCTCCATAGCAGATGCACTGGTCCATGGTAGCTCGAATACACCACATGACTCTTATGAGAGCCTTCCAATGGGTACTGCCAAGATTAGCCATAAATTGGCTTAGTGATCTTATTGCAAAAGAGATGTCAGGCCTTGTACAGACCATTGCGTTCATGAGAGGTCCAAGTATCGATTGATAAGGATACTCTCTCATCTGCTCCTCTTCTTGCTTGGTCTAAGGACATTGGTCCTTTGACAATCACAGGCCTGGATCCATTGGTGAGTGAGCTAATTTATAATAATCAGATTATATCTGACAAGAATATTGTGAAGATACCTTTGTTGAGTAATGTAGATCAGTCATCTCACTCTGTCTCAATATTATCACCAATACTAGCTTTCTCCACACAATTCCCCTATCATTCATCCCCATATCACATTTACCGCCTCTAAACACGCGGTTACCCTATTAGAAGTAATCAATAATGATTTTTAAGCGATAATGCCTCATTGTACCACCATGTAGTAGGTTTCATTAGCCAAAAATTGCCCCAAATTTGGCCCTATGGTACCCAAATGGCGAATGTAGCCCATCTCCAGGTCACCCGCACTCGGCTTGATATAATGGCAATAAATACTCCCCAAAAAGTGTTTCTCCCATGCTCAGTGACATCGCTCTATCCGCTGGCTTTGAGCAGCCAGTTTTAGGGGTAAATTTGGCTCAAGGATGGCCAAAATAGTTGCCTTCTAGCTCTAGCTAGGCCCATTTCAAAAAAGGCCTTGCATTTTTGAACTAAAATTTCACTTTGAAGTCTCTTTTAATGAAGAATTCCAACTTCAATGTCAGGTCCCTTCACTGAATTTCAAAGTGAAATTTTTTAATGAAAAGAAGTCTTATTTTGCCTTTCACTTCTTCAGGGCCCCTTCATTGCTGATCCAATGGCAGTTTAACATCTAATGGCCCATGTTTGAAGTTCCCTTCTCCATTGATCTTCCTTGATCAGGATCCAATGGCCTTGCCGTTTTTGTGCACCTAGCTTAGTTCTTAGACATGCACCAATCACTTCGGAGCACTACCTCTGTTCTCCCATGAGGGCTGTCGCGACCTATTCTCTCTCTCTCTCTCTCTCTCTCTCTCTCTCTCTCTCTCTCTCTCTCTCTCTCTCTCTCTCTCTCTCTCTCTCTCTCTCTCTCTCTCTCCCCAACGATGGTCGCCTTCCTCCTCATGCAATAGCTCGTTTTTGCATGATTATGTGGCATTTTCAAGGCTGTTTGATGCCACAGTTGGCTGCGTCCTAGCTCTACAACCAGGAGGAGAATTACCAAATGAGATTTGGCCATGAAACAACTGAGAACAGCTGGCTTTTTCGAAACACTCTAGTTTCATGCTATGAAACCCTTCATAGGTCCCTCTCGGGCAATTCTCAGCCTCTTTTTGAGATTTTCTTTGCAGAAACAACATCCTTAAGGTCACTCTAGTCCTACCAATCTGATGGGACTGACAACATATGATTTGGTAAAGATTTCACTACAAATAGTCAGCTTTTCTGAAAGAAGGCAAACAACAACCTTGCAATTAGTAAGTTGGAAATTTGTCATTTATAAATGAACTGATAATAGCTAGAACCCAACCTAAGGCGGAATGTTGGGTTCCCAAAATTTTATCTTGGAGTTATTTCTGACTATTAGAATTGTTCATGAATGCAAGTTCTCTGTATTGAAATTAAGAGCTATGGCTTTATTGTCCTTTATGCATTGGAGTGATTTGCTTTGCTATGTATCATACTATGTAGAGTTTCAGAGATCGTATATTTGAAAAATAATCAGAGTATGTGTAGCATATCGTATTTACACAAAGGTACAATAGGCTGTTATGGTGAAACTTATGGTTGAGGTTTATGTAGAATACAAGAGACATACATGGCCAAAAAGAACATGTTGGATAGAATGCGACTGTCCATTGGAATGCAATTATAGCCTAGAGATGAACGACTACAGTGCTAGCAGTTTTGAATCTTGAAAATGAGCTATCAGGCATTGAAGCACTCTACTTGGCTCATCATATGGTTTGGGTGATGTTCGCTCCTTTAGAAAGCTAGTATGCATCATGAATCACTCTAAACTAAGTTTCAGAGTTACTGTGAATCATTATAATTTTAGGCAAGAATTATTCTGCAAAAAGTTAGAAATACTTGTGGTTTATTATGAAGACACAGTCACTCTATATAGAGCTAATGTTAGGACACATGTGACAAACATTCATGATAGACAAAATTTGAAGATATTGTATGAATGTAAAATTGAAATAATAATGAAAAAATCTGAACATAGAGAAGTAGTGTCGAAGGTGTCATAGACCACCATGCACTATGTAGTAGATTTTCGGCTTTTTGTCGTTTCGCTTCGTCACCTTCGCGACAAAGTTGCAGGAGTTCACAATTTCTGACACACTAAATCAATGTAGTCGAATGTTGATCATTCATTCTACCAAGAACTAAACTACTTAGAAGCATTAAACCATAGACAACAATCTATAAATAAGAGTTGTGGAGGGCCTCTATGTCACATTTAGTAAATATTAAAGGCATCAAGAGACCTTGCAAATTTTAGATCTAAGCTTGTGGTGGGTGTCCCATTTTTTAATTTTTCCTTTCAAGGTTTCAAACGCGTTGAGGATGAGGACTAGCTGCGTATGATTATGGAGTGTTATGGGGCCCAACATTTCCTAATTTTATGTTGTGGCCGATTCGTTCTATAATCTCATTTTTATTTTTTTGGTGAAGAACGTAGCTAACTTTCTATTTAAAAATCAAATTTTTGTTTCTAATCAATAGAAAGTTTCATGTCAATGACAAGTTACAATATAGCTAACATAGCTTGCTCACATTTGAAGAGACTCTTATCTTCTCAATAAATAGTGCAACATCAACAATGACAAGTTACAACATGATAAAATGCCACTTTGATGTCCCTCTATCAAGGCCAAAATAAAATAAAAATTCAAACTGTAGTTAGTAGAGAGAGAGAGAGTGGAATCTACTCATCCCAAGTGGCATTTGTCATAGCGTACTACCCTACAAGTTAGTAACTATCGACCTCTCTAAAAAGATTGAGGTAGATTGCATGTCAACATGGTTGTCACCATTTCATAGCCTACTACCCTACATGTTAGTAACTATCGAACTCTCTAAAAAGATGCAAATATATGCATTTTGATTTCCAAGGGGGCTCAAACTTGGGACCAAAGAAACTTTGGATACCAAGTTAACCAAGTGAGCCAATGTTGTTGGATTGAGATTGCTCATATTGCTTTTTGGTTTCCAAGGGGAGCCTAGAACCTTGGGACCAAAGAAACCCTTGGATGTCAAGTTGACCAACCTCTTTGGGTGTAGATCGCTCATAATGCATCTTGGTTTCCAAGGGGGGGTTGAAACTTGGGAGTCAGGACCAAAGAAACTCTGGATGCCAAGCTAACCAACTGAGCCCACCTCATTGTATAGATCGCTCATAGTGGCCCGTCAAAGAGTACAGGACCTACTAATCAAATACACCCACCCAGCTCACAACCTTCACCGATCAATCACACTCACTCTGTATATTTCATTCGGCCAAGAGTATGTAGCTAGGTGTCTCTCGCGGCTCGGTGCCTCGAGGGACCCTCTACATCCCATAGATGGTCTCAGTATAAGGGCTAAATATTTTTTATGAATTTTGAGAATTCTGTAAATTCGCTTGCTGCCAAATTTCAGACGGCGGATATTAAAGCTGACGAGTCAGGGGGCTGTTACTTTTTGACGGTCGAGATTATTCCAAACGAGCGGCGTAGATCTTCTCTGGCGTTAACGGCTTCTGTTAGTAGCTAATCAGGGATTAATTAGCGTAAGTGGTTTAGTTAGGGTTAATCCAGTTCGGTAATCTCATCTCTCTCTCTCCTCTCTCTCTCTCTCTCTCTCTCTCTCTCTCGTCGGTAGAAGAGAAGAGAAGAGAAGAGAGATCTGACAGAAAAGTCAGGAAGACGATGGTGGGATCTATAATTTTCCACGATCTGATACTCTCTTGATTGCTCTCTTACATCTCTGGGTTTCTGAGATCTGGCATTCTCGTGATCTCGTACCATCTTCCAGTTTTTGCATTGTTCGAGGGTGCTGCTTCCTTCGTCTTTCAGGAATCCTGTTTTGGACTTTTTGTGTTCAACGTTTCGGTCGGATTTGTTTGCATTCGTGAAAGCGCCTGGCTTTTCTTGCTCTCTGTTGCGGATCTGGTAGTGGGTTTGGTGTTCCGGCCAGATTTGTGACAGATCTGTGTTGGGTTTGTTGCATTCTCTCATCAGAGTCTAGTTTGCAACTTCGTGGTCTTAAGCTGTTATGGTGGTCTGCTTTCTTGCTAAGTTGTAGGGCTTTACTGGACGTTTATAGACCGAACGCTGAGGATGTTTAGTAGCTTATTATGGGAAAATTTTGCACGCATTGGTAGCTCAACACAGTGCAGATCTGGTAGTTGCTTGCAAACTGATGGAAGTTCCTCTTCAAGATAGTTCGATATCATAGTCCCCTGATCTACAAGCTTGAACTTTGCATTCCGTGCTATGTATTGCCTCTGCCGTTCTATGATATGACATTGTACCTTGTGCCTTTGCAAAGTTCAACGTATATTTTATAATCTTAACAGACTTCATTGCTTATGTGTTTTTCCTGCTGTGAACTTGAAGATACCGAAGTAAGTCATAAGCAGATGCATTTTTATCTCACAATAAGTAGGCCATAGAATTCTGCACGTTCACTTCATTCCCTCTGGCTATGGTTTCTGACTTTCTGTTCACAATACTTGGAATCTGTTGCAGGTAACATTTTGAAGGAACCTCATGAGATACCGAGGTTGAAGTGAGTCTCATGAAATACGAACATCTACTCCATCTTAAAGGCATTCCATTGCCGCTGAAAAAGTCCTTGCAATTCCCTGCGTGGAGTCTTAGAACGTCCCCGTGAGTGTTGAGTGGGATGTAACTTGTGTCAGAGAATCAATCGGCCGTTTTTGGTGCGATTTGTTCTGACATGTTTTCAAGAGTCTCAAATCAACTCATAACGATTCCTTCTTAGCAAACAGGCTATCGGAAGAAAACAACTTCTTCTGAAGAAGAAATCTTGCATCTTATAGAAGGTACTACATTTCCAAGACTGTTATCGTTAACAAGTCACTGCTCCTACTCTTTGCCATTTGTGACTGCGAGAAAAATTGCCGGCATTTTGATTAACTTGTTATGATTCCCAGAATGGCACTGTAAAAATCGGGAATGGCAGCGCTACCAGATTCCTGGATACCATAGAGATACAGAGCCACATCACAAGATCTATGCCTGGCAAACAATCAAATCAGCTATTTGCTACTAGAACGTGGTTTGCAGTGTGTTTTACAGCCAGATCTGGACCTCTGAGAAGGTTCGCGCTATATTTAATAGGAAATGGAAATGGAGATCTTATTTGATGAACGTTGAGAGTTGAACAAGTTGCCAGATAGGTTTTCATTGGTGGAGTTATCATCTATGTAACAAGGAGGGCGTATCAAGTGAACATGTAAAGTTCCTGATAACGTAAAAGTTGTCATAGGTGCTCGTTTTCTCCATGTTTTGTATATTGTTGGTCGATCAATTAGGAACATTGCTATGTCAGAGGTGTAAGTTCTAAATCGAAGGAGGACCGGAGATGAGGCTTGGTTGATGAAACAAGCCCGTCCATAGTTGATTTTGTCAGTTTTCATCAAAATAGGTCCTACACTTGAGCCAGGTGACTGATAAAACTTGCTTGAGGGTTTCCAAAAATCTCCAAAGTTGTGAACACTCCGACGATTTCAAGCGTCAAGTATGCCTCCTAATATGCAAAGCCCAGTGCGGATTCCAAATGCTGTGGCTGTCCGGGATGCCAGTCATGGTGGAATGGGACCAAATATCCAGAGTTCTTACATGCGAGAAGTTGGCCGTCGTCGCATCTTTGTACAGGTGGATACGGGAAATGTGCTTGGACTGGAGCTGGACAGAGACGAAAAAGTACAATCAGTGAAGAAGAAAGTGCAGGCAGCACTGTGTGTGCCGACTGAGCAGAGTTCCCTAGTCTTTGGAGATCACGAACTACAAAATGATTTGAGGCAGGTAAGAAATGACTCCCCTTTACTTCTTGCAAGAGGTTTGCAGAGAAGCTCCTCCACTCCCTGTCTTTCTCCTACATCTGAGGTTTCTAAGCCAAAGGACTGGAGTCGACCAATAGAGCTTCTCGGTGGTCCAGACAATTGCTATACGATTAAGAAGCTGATCAGAGCATCAACTAAAGCGATTGAGAAGAGAATGGATCCTGTGAAAGCAGGTGGTGGTCTTGGCGGGGCTTATTTTTTTAAGAACAGCCGAGGGGAGAATATTGCCCTAGTTAAACCGACTGATGAAGAGCCATTTGCTCCCAATAATCCCAAAGGATTTGTGGGCAAGGTTCTTGGGCAGCCTGGACTCAAACGATCTATCCGAGTTGGTGAAACTGGTGTTCGGGAGGTTGCAGCATATCTTCTTGATCATGAACGTTTTGCCAAAGTCCCAGCAACTGCTTTAGTAAAGGTCACCCACTCCGTTTTCAATGTTAATTTTGATACAGCTATGAGCCTTCGGAAAGGTGACGGACTTCCTGTAGCAAAAATTGCATCATTTCAGCAGTTCATTCAGCACGATTATGATGCCAACGATCATGGAACGTCATGCTTTCCTGTGAGCTCTGTGCATAGAATAGGGATTCTGGATCTCAGAATTTTTAACACCGATAGACATGCTGGTAACATCCTTGTGAAAAACCGTAGTGACGGACAGAGGCTTTTTGAAAAGAGACATCTAGGTGTGAATGAAAGTGTTGAGCTGATTCCTATCGACCATGGACTCTGCTTACCAGAGACTTTGGAAGATCCTTACTTTGAGTGGCTTCACTGGCCGCAGGCATCTGTACCCTTTTCTGAGGAAGAGCTTAGATACATTAACAAGCTGGAACCATACAAGGACGCCGAGATGCTCAGGGGGAAATTGCCGATGTTAAGGGAGGCTTGCCTGAGAATGCTGATTCTCTGCACTACATTTTTGAAAATGGGGGCATCTGCAGGTTTGTGTCTTGCAGACATAGGCACAATGATGAGCCGAGAAGTATGTGGGATGGATGAGGAAGCGAGCGAGTTTGAGACTGTCTGCATGCTCTCAAAGCTCGAAGTTGAGGACGTATTGGCAGATGCAAGCGTTGAGGGTGAAAAGACGTTCACAGATTGTTCTTCAGAAGAGCAACTTCTTGTAGATCAGTTTCAATTCCACATGGAGCTTGGAGAGTCTTGGGATGGATTTTCAGATTCTCAAAGCATGCTGCTGGGTTTTTCTCCAAGTTTCTCCTCGTGTTCGGGATATTCATCGCCATCCACTCTTTCACCCAGGACATCCATCTATACATGTTACGATTCTCTTTCCTTCCAGCACAAATTGCAGCCTCTAGAGGAGGAAATAACAGAAACCTCCGCTATCCCCATTAAAGCCGTCCCCACTGCAAGTTACGAACAACTGCACAGTCCAGATAAATTGGGAGCTGTGCGTAGTCTAAGCTACATGGGAGGCAATCATCAGTCTTGTAGCCATTTGAAGATGAAAAAGATTGGCAATGTGCATGGCAACTCGGTGAAATCGGCATCGGATCCCACTCATGTCTTAAAGAACACCTCAAATGCAAATCTTACCTTCCTCTCAGACATGAGTGAAAATAAATGGCGGTTGTTTGTGGAGTACTTTCAGGAACTTTTGCAGGATGCATTCACCAATTGGAAGAGTAAGAAGGCGAGCCTGTCCCAAAAACTGGGAACTTCTTGCCAATTCTGAGTGCAAAAAGTTTTGTTCTTACCTTGTAGCTGTGAGAGAGAGAGAGAGAGAGAGAGAGAGAGACAGAGAGAGAGAGAGACAGAGCGGGGGGGGGGAGAGGGGGGGAGAACGGGAGTTGGGGTGTCTTGGCTCAAGTTTTGAGCAGGTTTCTGTTTGTTAGACTTTGTTACTGTAAGATAAGCTAGTGTAAAAGAAAACAAACCTGGTACAGCAGTTTTCTCGTTTCGTGTTTTAAAGGAAAGGAGTATGCTGAAGACACTATTTTACTAGTCATCAGGTAGATTGTGTATGCTGTATAGGTGCAAGTTACCATAGTTTGGGCTGTAATAAGTGCAAGTTACCATAGTTTGGGCTGTAATAAATCAGTCTGTAAGAGAGATCTAGTGTTCAGATATTTGAACTTTGTACACATTTCAAAGTTATATAAAGTTAAACAAGGCACATCTGTTTAGAGCACTGGTTTTTGTGCAATTGGCAATTTTTGAGATTTAATGTTCCTATAAGTTGAGGCCTGTTTTGTGCAATTGGCAATTCTTGAGATTTAATGTTCTTAGAAGTTGAGGCTTGCTTTAGTTGATTGAAGTGGAAGCCAACTGACATACTCCTGGTAAGCTCACCATTGCTGACAGTTTGTAGTTGACGCTGTCTCTCCTTGATTTCAGTCTCTTATTCTCCTATTGACTTTAATGGAAGCAGTCATATATCAAGAGCCAAAGCCTAGCATACGACTAGAAAACAACAATTGCATGAATTTCAAGTGTATCTGTTAGACCGTGCACATTAAAAGGAAAGTGCTACAAAGACTTCAAAAGGAAATTGTGGGCACAACCACTTTGTTACGCATGTAATTTTTCATTCTTTAATAGCATCCTCCCCTTTGTTAAATGTTTATAGTAGAGATGTGTGAGGTTGATAAGTACTAACCCTTCCACCACCTCTCTGAAATCTAACCATTGAGGAAAGATGTTCCAATGTAAAATCATGCACCTGTATTCACCAGTGATTTTATGGAGAATGCACGCAGGTGGCAGGATTCTGTAAAGTTAAGAATCTTAACTCTTTGAGTTAATAGATAACAGGCCTTCCCAGGCCCGTTACCTTTCGTTATTAGCAGGGTTTTGATATACGGTTTTGAAAACATAGAGCGTAGAGGTTACGTATACGGTTTTCGGTACAATGGAGAAGCCGTCGCTCATAAATCACTGATAGAATGCTGGAATCGCTGCAACTCATAGAATGCTGGAATCACTGCAAGGGAGGGTTGATCAGCGTTGTCTCAGAAGAACCAGAGTAGTTTGAATGCCCAGAAATCGCTGCAATGGAGAAATCGCTGCAATGGAGAAAAGTGAAGTATCTGCTGTTAGCCAGTATGTGCTGATTGATCTGATTGATTGAATAATCGCTTTTGAAGCTTTTGTGCCCCGTGGCATTGCCTCTTTTGGGCGGTTAGCCCTCCTAGAAAATCAAAATATTCTACCTGAGAAACAAGAGGCTGAACATCTGCACGCTGTTGGGAATAAGAATTCCTGGTCTGAATATCATCCGATTGAAGCTACATTGTTTTTCTGACTGTTGTAAAGTACTGTCAATTATCATTTTGTGTGGCTGTAGCCTTGTATACCTCATGAACACGGAAAGATTGGAGGACTAAAGGAGTATCGTCGAGGCGAAGATGGAAAATGTGGATGGTTTGCTTTGCACAGAAAATATGCTTGGAAGTCCCTGGGGCGATGAAGAAACGGTTGGGTATTTTTCAGACGAGGAGAACAATGACAATCCTCATTTGTTTCCCAATTTTCCTGTATAATTTGTGTATGTATAAAAGTGTGTATACATATTAGTATACAGATCTTTATGCAAATCGTATACAATTTTTCTTTACATACAGAGTGGCAGATTATGGCGTTTAAAAAGTCCGTTTTAAGCCCGTTATCAGCAGGCCCTGTATGGTGTAATTAGTTTCATTAAACAGTATCAATAATGGGCAGAAAAGTCACATGTGCTCATTTAGGGGAAGGGGAGGCTGGGTGCTTGTAACTGTGTCGTTTATTGTTTCAATTCCAAAGTTGCCTTGGCAGGCAGGACTACATGTTCCGGAAAACGTTACCCTAATCAATGGGTCATTCTTGTTGCTACTTGTAAAATCAATGTCATATTTTTACAAAGGAATTGAACACACCTCCTCAGCCGCAATGCATCTAAATTTCTTTAGATGCACTTTCCAAGCATCCGAAGGTGCATGTAAATTTTTTTGACCTTTTACTCGAAAGGTGCGTGTATGAAAAATTTATGACAAAAAAAAGTTCAAATAAATATAAAAAGTGTTTTCACTTTGAGGGAGATCCTTCCTCGGAAGAAGGGCCTTGGAAGGGGACCTCTCTCTCTCTCTCTCTCTCTCTCTCTCTCTCTCTCTCTCAATTTTTTTGTTTTATGAAGAAAAGGGAGTGCCTCCCATAGTAAAATTTGTGAACAAGTTTTCTTTTTAAAAGCACGTGCAACTTCAACTTTTGACACCTGGAAGGTGCATGTAAAAAAAAGGATATCCAAAGCTAGCCATGACCATGGCCTAGGGGAGATTTATGTAGTCCTCAATTGTAAGAAACATCTCTTGAAGGAGCTGGTCGTGAGTGACCATGGCCTAGGGGAGATTTTTGTAGTCCTCAATTGTAGGAAACATCTTTTGCAAGTTGTAGAACACATTTCACATTATCGTTGTGTCATGTCTGAGAGAAAGGTAAGTTTTCAAAAGTTTGAATAAGAAGTTTGCTAGTTTTTAAACATTTCAATTAGAAGTTTGCTAGGTTTTAAACATTTCAATAAGAAGTTTGCTAGTTGTTCGAATAGTTTACAAGGCTTCTAGAATCTATGGAAATTTTTCTAGCTTATGAGAATGCTTGTGCTCATAAAACAATTTCAACCTTTTATATATATATATATATATATATAGATATATATGTACACACAAACACACATATGCACAGCCTTGAAATTTGACCGGGTATTATAGGTCAAAACGATTTTGAAACTTAAAAAAAATGGTAATATTAAAAAGTAATTAGATTTTGAAAGTTAAAATTTATAATTAATTAGTCAGCTTGAAAGTTAAATTTCTTTTTAACCAGTAAAAAAAAAGTCTACTTTTTTTCTTGTTATGGTCACATTCTTGTGACAGGCAGCAGGCCAGGCGCATTGGGCTGGTCGTTGTACCCTATGCCATATGGGGCTTGTGTCGTGGCACTGTATTCTGTGCGCTGCTCTGCCCGCAGAATGAAGTCAACCGTCACTGAAATTTGAATGCTCTCTGAAAGTTGTCATTGAATGAAAAGTTTGAAGGTGGAACTTAGAAACTTATGAAAACTTCAAAAAATATAGAGGTTCGAAGTTTCCATAACGTCTTAAAAAAATTATATATATTCTATCATGATTCCTGCGTGGGCACTGGGCACTTGGCCGTGGGCGCTAACCGTCTGACAAGGAAACTTATCAAATTTCAAAGTTGGGTCCAGATTCCAGACTTCAGACTCCGGCCTCTGAATCTTTGATGATTAATCTGATCCTGCGTGGGCACTTGGCCGTGGCCCGTGGCGCAGAAACTTTTCAGTTTTCAAAGTTCGCTCCTGCCTCTGAATCTTTGATGATTGATCTGACACGTCTCTTTCAGTTTTCCTGCTGACTCTTGAGTCTTGACTCCTGAGGACCGCACTCTTGCAAGACACGTCTCTTTCAGTTTTCTGCTACTCCTGAGCACCGGACTCTTCGTAGTGGTCGTGGGCAGCGAGGATGAGCAATGAGCATTGAGAACATGGAAGGCTGAATCTGATCATCGATTTTTAGCAGTTGCTGTTTCCAAGCACGTACGTTAGTTTGACACGGCGAGGAAGGCTTTTCACACTCCAGAGTCCAATCTCGATTCTCTGTTCTCATCTGCTACCAGCCAGCCTTGGCTTTTCACGCTCATCATTGCAAGAAGTACATACTACGAACTACATTACTAGGTAATTTTTTCACCTTAAGCAACTAATAAGTGAAAAGGAAGATGTTTCCAACAACTTTGCTTGTATCATAGCTCCTTCACGTGCAGGCCTCTAAAACTTTGTTGCAAAGTTCTAACTTCTATTGTAACGTCTTGTTAATGGCTAGAAGTTTTTTTAAAAAATTTGAATGCACATGTGTGAAGAGTTGCTGTGTCTTTGTGAAAGCCTTTGGAAAGTTTATTAGAGAGTGAAACATATTATAAGGCATGTAATTAAAGAAGAAGAAGCCATTTTTACTACTAATTAGTTAGGGAGTTGTCAAAAAAAGACTAGTCACTGAAGGCATGCTACAGTAGTACGTGGTGGAGTCCTAGTCTGTAAATGATGGTGGCAGAGCTACTAGACAATATTGTATGCTAGAATACAATAAAGTGATCATGTGACATGCCACTAGTTTTCCTTTATTTTGGCAAGCCAACTATGGATAACATAACTTTTCTCAGAGTTATGGTTTTTTTCTGCTCAACCTTCATTTCTTTTACTCTAGTCTTTGACTAGATGACGTATTAATTGACGCACATAATACTGTGTGTATAAGGCTTTGCATTTTTCAACTTGCTTTAAAATTTACACTATAGTCTACAACCCCAATTCCCATCTATTCATTACAAACAAGGTTGTTGGCACCTTAATTTATATTATAGACTTAAATTATTGCATACAATATTGTTGACACCTTAATTTCAATCCTATTGTAGATCGTATGAACTCTTGACCTTTTGAAAATAATATATTTTACATTATGCTTTGAGATATTAAAATATTGCTTGTTAGCTACAAAGCCTATGACTCATGGAGGCATAGGTAAGATCTAAATGTTTCTCTAGAATCAAAAGCATACGACCATTTTAACTTGAAAATGTTGTTGTTTCAGGGTCTAGGTCTGATTGCCTTATCAGAATCATGTCTTCTTCTAGGATGGGCAGACCCAAGAAAGATACTTCCCAAACAAAACTATTAACGTTCTTGAGAGGTGGTTCATCTTCATCTTCTACACCAACTAAGGAAAATGAAGCTGAACTAGAATCAATTGAAACAATAGAACTAAGTGAACATGTAGCTAAATTCAAGAGAGTAGTTCCACATTTGATTGGAATCCACTGTATCGCTCATAAAGAAGCTCTTGCGGCAAGAGATGCAAGTGCAAAAATGGATGGGCTACATTTCATTGATAAGCTGGCAAATGATGTGTATGGGTGGATTGGAATGTCAATCAAGCGTCACCAACTTTTTGAAAGTGCATTTCAAGAATTTGAGGATCACAAGCTACAGCTTAAAAGGTATGTGAATACAAGATGGTTATCAAGAGGAGAAGTTATAGAAAGGTTGGTGCAAATCATGCCATCACTTCTAAACCTTATGTGCACAGAAGACGTAAGGTTATATGACGTCTTGACTATATTTCAAGTTCAGTTTTTCTTGCATCTTCTAGCTGATATACTTATAGAACTTAATAAGTTAAATAAAAAGTTTCAAGAAGATCACATAGATGTGACCCTTATTGGTATGCAAATTGATTTGACAATTAACATTTTGAAAAAACGATATATGAAGCCAAATGGAGAGTTCGGTCTAGGAGCAAAACATATCACATGGTTTTTACAAAATGCTGCTTTAGGGACTCTTGAGTCCAAAAACAAAGATGGCCAAGTACACACACACTTCTTGAGATTTGAGAAGATGCCCCAATGCACTCAAGGAGGATCTTTAGAGGATTGCATTTTGTTGGGTCGAGAATATGTGCAAAATGTGGTGGATGCCTTAAACAACAAATTTTTAGATTTGGCACTTTTCAATTCAGCAAAATTGTTTAGCCCATCTCATTATCATAAGCAACATGATGCACGAAAAATGTACACCACCCAATGGTTAGAACAAATGTTGGAAAAGTTTAACAGCTGCACATTTTCTTTCATTGTTAACGTCGAGCGACTACGTGGCGAACTTGATTTGTTTGTGGACACATTGTGGTTAGCATGTGCTGGAAAGGGAATGCATGAAGCATGGGAACAATGTGCAAATGTTAAAGAATGCTTCTTGGTTTCCAAGGGGAGGCTCGAACCTGAGACCAAAGAAACTTTGGATGTCAAGCTAACCAACTAAGACAACCCCGTTGGGTGCAAATGTTAAAGAATGCTTCTTGGTAACCAAGGGAAGGCTCGAACCTGAGACCAAAGAAATTCTGGATGTCAAGCTAACCAACTGAGCCAACCCCTCATGATGCAAATGTTAAAGAATGGCATGAGAACTTTCCTCAACTCATGAAGCTGTGGCAAATGGTTATAGTTATTCCTACAAGCACATCGTCTTGTGAGCGAGGATTTTCTAAACAAAATCATATCAAAGTTGATGGTCGAAGCAGATTAGGCATTGATCTTCTTCAAGCTTGCATGAGAATTTCTTTAAATGGCCCAACTATCAGTGATGTAGAGTGGTCTACTGTTTTTGAGCTTTGGAGATGTTCAAAAGATCGTAGAATAACCAATTTGGAGTAGATGAAAATTGGAATATATTTGGAGTTCTTAATAGAATTGACAATGGACTTCGAACAATGTACCCTTCCAACTTTCAATTTTATCTTTTTATTGTTGTGTTGTATCTCGTTGTTTGAGACTCAAGTTTTGTGTGATTTATGATTCAAATGTTTTTCTTTCAAAAGTTAACTTTTTAATGTAACACTTGTAGTGACAGAGCTTTTTTATGAATGGTTAAAATTATTTTACAACATGCTTGAAGTCTATATATGTTTTGAAAGGTGGTTTTGTTTTGGGCATGTCATTTGAAAGTCATATTTTAAGGTTAAAGGTTTTGCTGAAAGTCATTTAAAATTTTAAAGTGTCAATTTGAAAGTTGAGAGTGAAGGTCAAATTTCAAGGCTGCACGTGCATATCACTTTCATGATGGGAGTGGGAAATTGATTGAATAAACCTATAATTAAAATCTCACTAAATTATATAAAGATAAAAAAAATTCTAACTTTGAAACAAAGAGGCGAAATGTTAATGTCAAAAATTGACCTGCATGTCAATGCCAACAAATGGCTTGTAAGGTTATATTACATTTTTTGGGCAACGCTCTAAAGGTAACCCTTGTCGGTGAAAGGTCCTCTGGAAGTTACATGATACCATCATGGCACGGAACTTCTAAAATGCTTCTTGGTTTCCAAGGGGAGGCTCGAACCTGAGACCAAAGAAACTTTGGATGTCAAGCCACTACCTTAACTAAAGGATTGTGCAACATTTTAGTATCACTAGATTATGTGGAAATTCATATTCCTTTTGCCAATGCATGGTGCAATGGTGCACGATGCTTGGTGTGGGCTTGCCGAGCCCATTGAAACACGAGGAAAAAGAATTACATTTCTTTGGACTTTTTAGGTTGCTCAAAGATTTGGCAAATTTATCAATTCTTCAACATAAGCTATATGAAAGTGAGATGTCAAAATTTTGAAGTCCATAGAAATACTTAGAAGCAAAACTATGGCCTTTCCCAACATGGAATCACAGTCTGAGTTTCATTTATCACATTTCCTTGTCAAGCTAGCACATCACATAACCTTCAATTCAAAAGGTTGTGTGAAAGAGTAGCTCATATTAATTTTGAAATCTTGATGGAGAAGGTTGCGATAGAAGTTGTGTTAAAAAAGGAGGCATTATTTACGACCTCCAATAGTATGTTAACAAGTAGGAGGATATAATTCCCTATAAATGTCAAGACTTTTGTGGCTCATAAGGAAATTTCACTCATAAAGTATAATGCTTTGTTAATCCTTCACACTTTGGAAACAAGTTTTTGGTGACATTTGCAAAAGCTTCAACTATCATAAATTTAAGTGAAGTCCAATAAGTGGTAAATAACATCATGGGACATAAAGGGCATGCAAATTTTATTGAAAACTTTTTTTGTATTCTATTGAATATAGTGTAAGCTTTACAACTTACCAAGTATGTGACTTGTTTTGAACATGACATTTCCACCATGGCAGGTGTTTTAAATGCAAGGCAAAGTTCAATGTATTGGGCTTTGCCTTTATCAAGAGATTTTATACAAACTTTTATAGCTTACCAAGCACGTAAAAATTTTGGGCATGACATGTCAGCCATGTTAGAATTTGATTTCACACCAAATTCATTCTCTCACAGCTTGCAAAAAACTTTTTGAATTTTGCCTCAAATAAAAGTTTGCATAATCTTGAACAACGTCAAACCTATAGAAGTCAACAAGAATATGCTACAGTTTTGAACCCCTCAAAAATACTCATTATTTTGCAACGAGTTTGAGCTCAAGAAGAGTATTCAATAATCACACAATCATTAGCATGAATGCTAATACACAATAGAGAAGAAAACCACAATCCATGTATTACTCTAAAGAGGAAGATACAATCCCGAAGATAGAGAGAGAAAAAGTTTAGAAATTTAGAGGATTATGGATTGGAGTGATAAATTGCTGCACAATGTCTGGGCTTTGGCAGTACTTTTTAAATTTGGTAGAGATGTACTCTCCACCGTTGTCAGACCTCAGGGCTTTGATCATCTTTCCAGTCTCTTTGCTCCTTGAAGATTTTGAAGCAATTAAAAACCTCTGAATTCTTCTTGATAAAAGACACCATAGTTCTTCTGGAGAATTCATCAATAAAAGTTATGAAATACTTTGCATTCTTCAAAGAAGCATTCTGCATCGGGCCACAAATTCTTAATGTACAACATCTAACAATCCTCTAGCAGTATGCTGATGGCTTGATCTGAATGGTTTCCTAGTCTATTTATCAACTATACAGTCTTGACAGACATGTAATTCGACTTTATTATCAGGATAGTCTAGATCAAGAATAGTAGAATGTTTGGACATTTGTTGTATATAAGCATGATTCAAGTGACCAAGTCTATAATGCTAAAGTAAACTTTTATCTGCTTGAATAGAAGTACTGAGCACCTGACTAGAGGCAGAAAAGCAATGACTTAATCTATACAAGTATCCATGCCTCTTTTCGAGTGCTAGGATCTTGCCTGTCCTATCAACTACTTTGCATTGATCACATTCAAATTTTACTTTATGTCCTAGATCTGTGATTATGGTTACAGAGAGCAGGTTTGTAGACAAATTGGGTACATACATGACTTTAAAAAGTAGCTTAGACTGATCATTTGCAAAGCTTAATCTTATAGTACCTTCACCTTTAATAGCTTGTGTGCTATTGTCGCCAAGGTGAACATATTTGTTGGTATTGTAGGGTGTATAGGACTCAAAATAGCCAATGAGACTGGCCATATGTTGAGTGGCACCGGAATCCAGAAGCCAAGAACTATCGTTGGATGCTCCTTGATGGCTGGTCATGAAGGCATCATGATCCGCTTCTTGAATTGGTTGTGGAGCTTCTGTAGCTGCATTGGCCACTTGATTTGACTGTCCCTTGATGTTGTTTTTTGCTTGTAGTATCCATCATTCTTGAATCTCGCGGTTGTTTCTCTTGCAGTATCTGCAAAACGGCTTCTTCTTAGTTTGCGGATTTGAATGTTCTTTGTGCTGTGTTGGTTTCTGGTCTTGACAGTCGAGTTTTTTTCTTTTGCCTGTCTTATTTTACACGTAAATATGTAGACAGCATGAATGGAGGCGGATTAAAATAGGATTTAGGAGAGTAGAAGAGATAAATCCAACACCCCCCCTTAATCTGGATCCGTGAATGCCGTGATCTTTAGACTGAGCAATGCACAACATTTGTTGTGTGCATTAACACTTAATGCCTTCGTGAATATATCTACAACCATGTCCTATATTCTATAGTACGTTAAGCTCACCTCCTTGTTGAGAACCTTGCCCCTGATGTAGTGATATCTGATTTCAATGTGCTTACTCCTAGAGTAAAATCTAGGGTTGGCCGATAAGGCAATAGCACTTTGATTATCACAGAATAAAATTGCGAGGTTGTACTGATACAAATTAATGTCTGATAGTAAATTTCTCAGCCAAAACGCTTCCTTAATAGATTGAGAGACAGCAATGTATTCTGCTTCCATAGAAGAAAGTGCGATAGAGGTTTGCTTACGACTGTTCCACGAGATAGGACCGCCATTGAAGAATAATGTAAATCAAGATGTGGACTTACGATTGTCTACATCTCCTCCCCAGCTTGCATCAGAACATCCACTAAGCTGATGAAGATTGTCGTTGTTGACATCTCCATAGCAGATGCATTGGTCCATGGTAGCTTGAATATATCTCATGATTCTTATGAGAGCCTTCCAATGGGTAATGTCAGGATTAGCCATATATTGGCTGAGTGAGCTTACTGCAAAAGAGATATCTGGTCTTGTACAGTACATTGCGTACATGAGAGATCCAAGTATCAATCGATAAGGATACTCTCTCATCTGCTCCTCTTCTTGCTTGGTCTGGGGACATTGGTCCTTTGACAAATGCAGGTCTGGATCCATCGGTAAGTGAGCTAATTTACAATTCATTAGATTGTATCTGTTAAGAACATTGTGAAGATACCTTTGTTGAGTGATGTAAATCAGTCGTCTCACTCTGTCTCTGTGGATCTGAATGTCCAGACAGAAGTGAGCTTCACCCAGATCAGTCATGTCGAACTCTGAAAACAACATCTGTTTAGAATCCTTGACCAAATTGGTATTGTTGCTGAAGAGCAACGTATCATCCACGTATAAGGTGATGATAATGAAGGATTGTTGCACTAACTTGGAATAGACGTTACAATCAGCAGTGCTTGGTTTGAATCTTTGTCCGATGAGGAATGTGTTGATCCTCTAAAACCAAGCTCTGGCAGACTGTTTCAAGCCGTAAACTGTTTTGTGGAGTTTATAGACATGATTTTTCATACCTTCCAAAAAGTATCCTTCGGGCTGGATCATGTAGATGTCTTCTTTCATTCAAATAAGCTGTTTGTACATCAAGTTGATGTACTTCAAGGTCGGCAGCTACATCATAAGACATGAGTGTTTGGATTGATGAATGTTTGACTACTGGACTAAAAGTCTCGCTGTAGTCAATGTTGGGGATCTGAGTGAATTCTAGTGCTACCAGTCTTGCCTTCCTTCATGTTGGAAATTAACCCCATAGTTGTCTCCTTGGTGAATGACTAGTTTCTATTTCATGATTCGTCCTGCATGTTTATTGATCTTTGATCTAGAATAAGGTGAAACCTATTTTGGGTTCAAAGTCTGCTTATCTGATACCTATAGGAATCACAAACTTAGACAACCAATTTATTTGAAAATCGTCTGCTCCGGCTGATCTCCAGCAAAGGGTAACCAATCCTGTCATAATTTCAAGTTCAGATATTAAGTTCAATAATTTGAAGTCATTGAAGACTTGGCCATCTTCAAGGACTTCCACGAAATTAGCATTTAGAACAAGTATGCAGAAATACATTACCTTCATGACAGTCTACAAAAATACTCTAGTGTCGTGACGGTCCGTAGAAATGAACTATGTTTTCAATAGCTTCGGCTTTTTTGCATTTCCCTGAAATTCAACACTTGCATAGTTCAAAAAGTTTAACTTGTACAATTCAAAAGTTTAATTGTTTTTAAGACCTTCGGCTTTTTTTGCATTTTTCGGAAAAATGCAAAGAGAGAGAAAATTCTCGAAAGTCATCTATTTTCATAAGTTAAACTAAAGGGCACCTTCCCCTTTTTAAGGGCACCTTCAGCTTTTTTGCAAAATTTCAAAGAGAGAGAAAAATGTTGAAGGTCGTCTATTTTGAACGAGGAACGTTCCCAGTCACTTCCCAAAATTTGCAAAGTGAGAGAATACGCGCAGCTGACGATGTATGCCTAGTGCGACGTCGTGACACAGAAGGCGAGTCAAGAATGACGATCTTGTTGTGTGGACGACAATGACTATGCGAACTTGAGCCTGGTGAGACTACTCGGCCGGTGCTTCTTCGTAAACTGAAAGCACAGGATCCATGTGGAAACCATGGATTTTGTTTTCTAGGTGAGAAGGGCTAGAAGAGACAATAAAGAGCCAACAACGAACTGCTGCTTAGTATTGGCCTTAATAGCTCGTTTGAACTCACCAGAAACAGTCTTGAACCAGTTATATGGTCCAAGAGGGGCTTTGGCCAACTTGGCATAGGACTCCACTATCCTATGGAGGATCTGTGATGTGATGCGGTCTTTCCTGAGGTTGCCAACCATCAAGAAGTTGTTCAATAGCTAGGCAACAGCATGTATTGAAGGCTCAGTGATGGCTTCCAGAAGGTATCCGTCATTGGTCCAGTGCAGATCATTGGTGAGGTCAATGTATGGCTTGATGGCCTATTTTGTCTGCTTGTGATTGGGTGAGGCCTGTGTACTTGATGCTATACCTATGGCTGCAAGGGCGGCCTCAGTGACGCGCACCTTGTGTGTTGCTCCCTGAAAAGTGATATAAAATTTGGATTTCTCTTCTTTCCACGTACTGAAGGCAAGAGTAATGAAATCCATGTTGATTCTACTGGAAAAGGCTCTCTCATGGATACCCATTGCAGTGAGCAGAGGCTCTGCAAGGGTCATCCACTAAGTGACCATGCTTGTGCTAGGAAGGATCGTGATGTCCGTTGTAGATGGAACATCACGATGGATAATATAGCGCGGAGACTGGGAAGTATTGGTAGAAGACATGATGAGCAAAAAGGAAATGTAAGGCACATGAAAGTGTATCAGATAGCAATTCAGGAAGTTTGGAAGGCTTTGGTTGCTGAAAAAATTTGCAAGAGCTTCGCTAGCACAAGTGAGGAATGAATCGAATTCAACCAACTTATAGGTGAATTTGGTGTGTCCATTACACTGAATACTAGTTTGGCTAATCAGTTTTGAACAAAAATTTGCAAGCATGTATAGTACTATGAAATTAAGCTATAAAAATCTCGGCGAAGGTTTATGAGAATCTGAACCTATCAGACAAACGTTTTTCAAGGCTAGCGAAGGATGAACCTTCACCCAGGTACTGTCATAAATGCATTTTTTCACAATTTGAACCTATAGACAACCTAATTTTGACATTTTAAGATCATCTAGTAGGTCGGAGAAGGTTAATTATGAGGTTAAGGTGCTCGGCGAAGGTTCTCAAAATGGCATATCATTGATCCTTCGTCTGACCCAAAAAACTGGAGTTCTCCTGGTCAGGAACCTTCGTCCAGCCCAAATTAGATCAATCTAGAGTGGATGTATAGTCTGAGAGTTCAGTGAAGGTTTTTGGTACTATATAGGCCACATCTGACCAAAATAGTGATTTTCTAAGTCATTTTTCATCAAAAAATTACTATGCTTTCTTTGTCCCATGCTGATGACTTTCTACCTTTTGCTCATCAATCTTTTCTTTTCTTTTTTTCTTCTTTCTTTTACTGTCTTTTTCCAAAAAACTTAGAAATTTAAATACTGAAAACAAAAAATTGGAAAATAGCTAAAATCTAAAAAACCATTGAGATCATGCTTGTTGAACTGGCGGAGCAGGCTGCCAAAACTTGCGTAATCGGCTGTCATTCACCGGAGTATCAAATCGTTTTCCATCCAAGTGCTCAAGAATTATTGTGCCATAGTTCAGGATTTCCTTCACCTTATACGGGCCTTCACCGATAAACTTCAACTTTCCCTTGATCAGCTTGGTTTTGTACATCAATGCAAGATCTCCTGCTTTCAGATCTTTTTTGTGCAATCGACGACCGTGCCATGCCTTGCGACGGGCTTTTTATTCTGCTAAGGCATGAACTGTCATTAATCAGGTTTCACATAATTTGTGCAACGCTTCATGATGGAGTTGTAAAGATTGATCATCATTTAAGCTTTCCATTGCTGCTATGCGTAAGGATGGGATGAAAAATTCAATCGGCATGACAACATCTTGACCATAGACTAGTTGAAAAGGTGTTTGATTTGTACTATTTTTGTAAGCAGTTCTGAATGCCCATAACACTGCATATAGTTTATGTTCCCAATCAGACCGACTTGCTTCAACTGTCTTTGTCATAATGGTGCAGACAATCTTATTAGAAGAGTCAGCTTAGCCATTCCCTTTGGGATAGTAGGGAGTGCTAAATCTGTGTATCACAAAAAAAGCTTTCAGTAAACACTTATTGTTTGATTAACAAAGTGTGTACCCCGGTCACTGACAATCTCAATCGGACATCCAGATCTGATTATAATATTTTCATACAAAAAATTGGCCGTAGATTTCGCATCTGCAACTTTGACAGCTTTGGCTTCAATCCACTTGGTCATATAATCACTTGCTACGATAATGTATCGGGCCTGAGATCCTTGCACGGCAGGATAAATAGGACCAATATAATCCAGTCCCCATTTTTCAAACGGTGCTTGCGATAAAACCAGATGCAAGGGTTCATAGTTTTGTCGAGTAGGCCGTCATGCTCGCTGGCAAACATCACACGTCTGAATAAAATTTTATGTGTCCTTATGAAGCAGAGGCCACCAACAACCTCATTGCAAAAGTTTGCAAATAGTAATATCTGTAGAGAAGTGTCCTCCGCCCATGCCATCATGTGAAAACATGATTAAATCTGGTACTTCTTCATGCAGTAAAACACATCTACGTAAAATATTGTCTGATCCACGACGATACAATTGTCCGACAATCAATTGATAAGGTTATAGAACATAATGACTATACATCACAGAATAAATTCTATTCTAGCAATCAAGATAGCATGAGACAAGGAGATGCACGAATGCCCTTTGTTCGATCTCTTCTGATCTCCAGCCCGAGGCATTTTTTTTCTATCATTATGGAATCATCCACGAAGATACTCTGTATCACAAAATCTTTTCCTACTCTTTTTATGTAGACATTACAGTTTGGTTGTGTAGGATTGAAATCTAGAGACTTCAGAAGACTATCGAGCTTCTTATACCAAGCTCGTAATGCATGTTTTAGACCATAGATGCATCTCTGCCACCGTCAAACATATTGTCGATTGTCGGGGTCTTCAAATCCTTCAGGCTGTTTCATGAAGATTTCCTCCTCTAGATCTCCGTGGAAAAAGGCTGTTTTCACATCAATTTGGTAAATTTCCAGATTGTGCTATGATGGACTACAAAGAAAAGGCCACACCAATGATAGCTGGTGCCAAGCTGACGAAGCAGGATTGCCCAAAAAAAGAAGAGAAAGAATTGACTCGATGGCAGGTATACCCTATCAAAATCTAATTGGTAGTTTGATGTACCTTACAATTTGTACGAGACCCGATCTAGCTTTCTCTGTTTACGCCTTAAGCCAATTCTCTTCCAATCCTGGCATGGCACATTGGCAAATGGCAAAACGAATCCTACAGTATCTTAAGGGTACCCAGAATATGAGATCAACCTACAAAGCTGAAAACGAGAGAAAATGATTCGAGCTACACCACTACAGTGATGCAAGCTGGGCGAGCTGCATAGATGACAGCAAGTCCATAATTGGAGGATGTACCATAGCGTGTGGAGCTGCAATCAGTTGGATATGCAAAAAAGCAAACCTTGGTAGCTCAATCTTCTTGCGAAGCTGAGTACGTCACAGCTTCAAAGGTGGTGAACAAGGTAGTTCCTTTGCAACCAATTATCGCTTGTAGGCGAGACCGCCCTAATGCAGTGAAGCTATAGATCGAAGAGTGAAGGTTACTTCCAAACCCTTTTTTAGAAATTGAAAAAAAATTATACAAAAAAATAATAATTAAAAACCAACTTTTGCTTGGTCTACTGTATATAGATCTGACCCAAATCTACTTATAGTCAGGTCAGCGAAGGTTAATTTGAAAAATAGAAGGCTAAAGTGATTGTTCCACTAGTGGTTGGTAATATTTTGTAGAAAATTTTACACCTTTCTGCAAGAATGTCAGTTTTTTGAGAGGGACATTTTCCAGAGTCACAATCAATCCATCTTGTTATTTTTGGTAATTGGTAAGTTGGACGAACGTTAAGTCAAGGCTATTTGTTATACTGAGCTATTTTTGTCAACAAAACTATCATTTTTTGCAAAAATAACAATATCATCTCCAACCTTCATTGACTTCTCTGAGGTTTCCAAATTTAGTGATCCATTATTTTTTAGTTTTAGTTCCATCAATGTTGTTCAAAAAGTTTAACTTAACCCTCGCCAAGATGCAAAATAGACTATTGTTCGCCAAAATAACCTTCCTAGCTCTAGTTTTATTTGTCACATCTACCTACTATCAGACAAGCGAAGGTTAGTTCTTTCATATTTGTCAGAAACAACTAGTTAAGTGATTTTTTACTCAAAATAGTATTGAAAGCACCCTCATCGAGTTAACCTTCGCCTAGAGAACCTTCACCAGCAACATTTTTGAGGTCTGATTTATCTGATATAGCTACTGTCAAATTTGTGAAAGATTTTGTGTTGATTTGATATTGATTCATAGAAATTTCCATTTTTCAGAATGGCGATCGCTTGATCAAGATTTATTTATTTTTTCAAATTTAGAACTTGATTATCATCAAGTGATCAAGTTTTTGTAGAAGATAGGTTATAATTGAAAAGAAAAAATTTAGATCCAATCTCGTCCAAATCTAGATTCGATCTCATCTACAAAGTTTAACTTATAAAGTTTTCATTTTTTTGAAAGATATTCTTAAAAAATGGCTGACTTTGGAGATCTTGATCTTGATGGGCTTCATTTATGTCCTATTATTAGAAGGCCTTTGGGTTAGAATTATCTAGGTATAATAAATTATCAGATCCAATCAGATTTCTTAAAATCTTTACTGAATCTTGTAAAGTCCATGGAGAAGTTAATCCAGATTACAAACATAAACTATTTCCCATGACCTTGACTGGTGCTGCTCAAGATTGGTTTTATAATCAAGACTTGACGGAACGATCTGACTGAGAAGTGATTTAAACTGCACTCATTATGAGATTCAAACCTTAAAAATTCTTGGACGATCCTTCTCTACTACTAAGTAAAATTAAAATGGGAAAGAAATATATGGTGCATGATTATATTGAACGAATCAAACATTTGCGCTCTGAATGCGAACCTGATATTTTGAATGATGAGGCTCAAATAATGTGGTTTTTGGTCGGCTTACCAAAACAAATCAGACGTGAGCTTAAACGTCGCAAATAATACATCACATTGCAACAGTCAATGGATGAACAGATGGTGAGTGAACCAAATGTGAGAATGTTGTTGTACACAACTATGCAGACAACCACAACTTTCACAACTATTGCATCCATGAACATCAATGCAACAACCGAATTGATGATGGACGAGTTCAAAAAACTTGGTCAGAAGCAACAGTTGTAGTTGGATAAGATACAATCACAGTTTGATGCAAAGTTGAAAGCGTTGGGAGAACAAAATGCTAAGATTGATAAAGCGAGTGAGAAGATGGTTAAAAATTGTCCTAGCGGAGAAAACGTTTGGTGTGTCATCTGTGCTAGAAATCACACCATGAACAAATGTCCAACAATGAAAAGACATATGACAGATACCTATTGTCATTTGTGCAATTCCAACGGACACGAGACTGTTTTTTGTTCATTCAATCCTCGAATAATCCAACAAAGATATTCTAAGTATGATTATCAAGAAAATCCTAGATGGAAAGCACCCGATGGTAAGGTCCATGGCCTTGGATTTTCGAAACCACTAGCCTTATCAGGTCCTCTACTACAACAAGCTCTTCATACCCAATTGCATCATTGCGAAGAACCCTTTAAGATGACAGAGCCTGAGGAGGGCGCAAACAGAGCTGGTCGTGAATATTTTGTCTAGTAAGATGAATATTACATTGGGAGACTTCTTAAAGTTGGTGCCTCAAGCCCAGGAAGTATTAGCTAAAATATTGACCAAAATTGAACCAAAAGTCCAGCGGGACCCATTATATTGTGTCAGATTTGAAGAATCAAAAGAAGTACTCAATGTAGGGGTCATTTGGGAGAGCAAACATAGGAACATCACCTTGTCAATTCAACATAAACATTTTGATCGTGAGGCAACATTGATAGATGGAGGCTCATGAGTCAACCTTATTTCCACAAAATTGTGTGCCAAATGTAACCTACAACTTTTGCAATTAAGTTGGCCGATCAGTCAACGGTTCGACCTAAAGGCATGGTGAAAGATGTACCGATAAAAATTGCTGGTATCCAATTTGTTATTACTTTTGTAGTAATGGACTTACCATAAGCGATATCAGTTTATCAGATTTTATTGAACACCCTTGGTTGCGAGTCATGTAATTTTATTTTTCTTAGAAATATGTTAGCTAAAGAGATTGTTCGAGATTCTGACTGCGATAATATATCAGATCGTACAGTTTGTCAAAGTTGTATTCTAGCCAAGCATGCTAGAACTCCTTTCAAGTCTGATTTGCAACACACATCCAAAGGTGTGTTAGATATTGTGCACAACGACAAACGTGGACCCATGTAGACTCTCTCGATAGGGGGAGCAAAATACTTTCTGACCTTCATTGATAGTTATTCAAGGAGGACCGTATTTTCTAAAAAATGATTCAGAAGCCTTCAAGTATTTTCAACAATTTGAGCAAGAATCTGAGAATCAGACTTCCAAGAAGATCAAGACTATTTGAACTGATGGTGGTGGAAAATTCATTTCTACTAAATTCAAAGATGGTTGAAAAGCCCATGGCATTCTTAAGCAGTATACCACCAACAATTCTCCACAGTCAAATGGAGTGGATGAACATGAAAATCGTACACTTGTCAAATGTGCAAAAAACATGATTTTACATGTAGGTTTGTTGAAGACTTTTTGGGAAGAAGCAGTCTCAACAGCTGCATATCTTCACCAAAGCCTTAGTTGACAAAATATCCAAAGAGGTGTGGACAGGTTCAAAACCTTTGGTAATGTGAAAGTACTGTATTTAGGACCATAAATGGATCTACAAAAGATCCACAAGAGTGATTGGATGCTTGCTTAACAATCTATCAAAAAACTAGACACAAAAAAGTTGATCTAGATTGGCAATTCGACAAACAACAAGCATTAACAATCAAAAGCATTGATAAACATTGAAATCCGAGCCCACACGTGTGTACTACAGGCAGTAGAACGGCCTTCAACCTGAGAAACAAGTAGAAATTGATTTGGTTTCATTTGGATCACAAAAACTTAATGTACATATTGAACTAGCTTGAGATTGCCAATGAGCTCCAAAAATTTTCTTTTTTCTCACTATGGAGAGAGGGAATACGTAGAAAATTCGACTTCCTTCTTGAAGTTAGGTGGATTTCCAGCATGTAATAAGGAAGTTGACTCACTATCCTTGACCTAAAATGAAACCCTAGCCTAGATCCTAGAGTTATGCTTGGTAGGTAGCTAGTTGGTCAAATTTTCACCTTAAACTTAGGTGTAGGTCCTATAAAGTAGGGATGACCACCAAATAGACATGACCAACTCTCTTGACTTGATCTAAACTATATTAGGAGTGGCTTGCCACGTGGCATCTTGGCCTTACATGTGTGGAACCCAATTATACACAATATTTACAATGTTCTACATGGTCTTTGATCAAGCTAGATTTGCCAATTTTTGGCAATTCTTCACACTCCTCCTCAAATTTAGCTTGATCTATTTACAACTCTCTTGATAGATGAATGAGAGCTTTTAGAAGTGTCTAAAAAATCCAGCTACAAACAAGGAACTTTTGAGACTCCAATAGAGAATGATGTCCATGAAGGATCTTTCACCACCTCTTAGAGGATCCCTTACAAGATGTTCCATACATGTGTCTATATACATGTAGCACACTTCAAAAACTACACATCATGCCAAGACATGGATTCCAAGGCATTTTGTGCACTTGAAGGTACATCAATTAAAATTTTAAGTGCATAAATAATGTTGCCAAAGACAACTTGCCTTGCTTGATCCATATGATTGAGCCTTGATGGCTCCATCTTGATACTCAAGGTTCTTCTTGGAGTCCTTGGGTCTTGAGCTTGCTCCTCCACTTGACTTGAATCCAAACCATCAATGAATTGAATAAGGTGTTGATCCAAAGGTGCTTCTTCAAGTTTACAAATCTTCCACTTTTGAAAGATCACATTTCCACCATTGACAACTTCTTTGATGGAAAACAAGTAGATTTTACAATCTCTACTTGAAGAGCAAAACACTACCATTATTCCTATCATTGAAATATGATAATCTTTGGTCCTTACATTGGAATGATCATGCACAAAGCATGTGGACACAAAGATTTCCAAAGAAAATGATGTTTCATCTTTTATGACTCTATTCAAACTATTACAAAAATAGCTATCCAATGAAATTGCTTTATCAACAACAAATGTAGATTTCAAAGCATCCCATTTCATTGTCTTGTCATACAAAGTAATAAACACCATGAATCTTAAAGGTAAGAAACAAGTCACCTCATGTCTACTAATACTTTCCAAAAAGTATTCAAAGATAGTAGACTCTCCAATGCTCACCACCCTTGCAAGATGCACACTTGAATGGACAATTTGCATGCAATTTGATGACTCGGCCATTGTCATTGAGGACTCCCTTGGAACTCTCATGCTTTGAGGCTGATCCTCAAGATCTTCCTCCTTTTGATGCTCCTCCTCAATGCAAGCAAGATCACACTTTGCCAAGATCTCCTCTTGAGTGATCTCCTCCTTTGCCAAGCTCATTCTTTCAAAAGCAACACTAGCTTCCAACTTAAACAATCTTCCATGTTTAAATCCCTTTGCAATGCAAATATCATTCTTCAAGATGAAGCAAACACCATGCTTAAAGTGGACATCCAAACCACTTTCTAAGAGTAGACCAACACTAAGCATATTCTTGGTGATTGATGGTACATAAAGGACATTTTCTAGATCCATGCATTTTGAGGATTCTAGACACAAAGAGATGGTGCCAACACCATCTATCCTACACTCTTCCTCATCTGTAGTAAAGACAAACTTTTTAGCATCATTGAATGAGTGTAAGGTTGAGAAAAAGTCCTTTTCACAAGACATGTGGGAGCTAGCCCCACTATCGATCCACCAATTGTCTCTTGAATTGCTATTGCTTGTTGGTGAGGATGTAGATGCCATCAAGAATACATCTACTTCATCGTCCTCCTCCTCCTCCTTTGCAAGGTTTCCTTGTTTGTCCTCCTCCACTTGTGCTCTTAGCCTCTTGTAGCATTCAGATTCATAATGCCCCTTCTTTCCACAAAAGAAGCATTTTTGCTTTGACTTGTCCTTTGAGCTTGATGCATCATCCTCTTCTTTGGCCTCCTTTGGATGCTTCTTCTTTCCATTGGTCTTCTTTTTGCCCTTGAATGAGAAATTGGCTTTCTCATCACCATCCTGCAAAGACAAGGAACTCATCCTAGATTTTGCATGGAGCATCCTACACTCTTCAGCCACTAATACAGTTGGCAAAGTGTCTTGGATGGCAAAACTTTGGACCAAATTTGCAAAGTCATCTCCTAGACCATTAAGAACAATTTGTACAAGCTCTCCATCATGAATCTTCTCTCCAATGGAAGCCAACTCCCTATTTAGAGACTTGATTCTGAGTACATAATCTTGTGCACTCTCCTCACTTCTCTTCATGCTTTGCAAAATATGATTTCTAAGCATGAGTACTCTTGAAGTGTTACTAGATTCATGGATTGATTTTAAAGACTCCCAAGCCTCTTTAGCCCTAGTACATGCTGATACTTTTCTCAACAAATCATTGCTCACATCCATCTTCACACAATGAAGTAAAAGCCTAGATCTCTTCTTGTATCTAGCTAACTCTTGTGCACCTAGAGGTTCATCTTCATCTTCAATCAAGAACTCATGAAGGTCTTGGATCACCAAGAGTGACTCCATCCTAACCTTCCAAATAGCATAATTTGTAGAATTCAATCTCTCACTAGCCTCTAGAAGGTATGCTCCAGCAGATCCCATCTTACTAGTGACTTCTACGAATGAGAAATAGATTTGATTGACTTGAAACTCACAAAGGTCTCACACTTGTAGTGTTTCACTCAAATTTGATTTCTAATCCAACAAATGGACTTATAATCAAAGTTCTATCACTCCCTCACAAAGCTGGAATGAAGATAAGATGAAGTGAAAACTATTTTCAAACAAATCTTGCCAAGAAATGGATTTGATTGTCTCTAGAAACTCACTAAGGTCTCTCCCTTGTAGTTTTTCACTCAAATTAGATTTCTAATCCAACAAATGGACTTATAATCTCAATTCTAGCACTCCCTCACAAAGTTGGAATGAAGATAAGATGATGTGAAATCTACTTACAATCAAATCTTGCCAATTTTGGCTATTTTTGGACCAAAAAATGACTTAATCTCTTTCACACTTTTTGATTTACTTTCAAGACCTGTAAAACAAGTTTAGAGGACCTGATTTCAGCCTAGATTAATTAGATCTCATGACCCTAAGTCAAGTCTAAACAATGGCACTCAATCTTGGTAGCTTATCCTAAGATTTCCACCAAAAATTACACCAAAAGCTCACAAATTGAATTTATTTGGATCAAATGAATACCATGCATTAAATGCAGGTTCAGAGGTTCCCACACATGTGGACAGTACTGATTTGGACCCCTACCAAGTTTGGGATCAAATCTCCTCATAGCACCAAAACTTGCTAAAAATGGATTTGCATTAGATCAATGGATTATGCTCTTGTACTTGGCTCTGATACCATGTGAAAGTACTGTACTTTAGGACCATAAATGGATCTACAAAAGATCCACAAGAGTGATTGGATGCTTGCTTAACAATCTATCAAAAAACTAGACACAAAAAAGTTGATCTAGATTGGCAATTTGACAAACAACAAGCATTAACAATCAAAAGCATTGATAAACATTGAAATCCGAGCCCACACGTGTGTACTACAGGCTGTAGTACGGCCTTCAACCTGAGAAACAAGTAGAAATTGATTTGGTTTCATTTGGATCACAAAAACTCAATGTACATAGTGAACTAGCTTGAGATTGCCAATGAGCTCCAAATATTTTCTTTTTTCTCACTATGGAGAGAGGGAATACATAGCAAATTCGACTTCCTTCTTGAAGTTAGGTGGATTTCCAGCATGTAATAAGGAAGTTGACTCACTCTCCTTGACCTAAAATGAAACCCTAGCCTAGATCCTAGAGTTATGCTTGGTAGGTAGCTAGTTGGTCAAATTTTCACCTTAAACTTAGGTGTAGGTCCTATAAAGTAGGGATGACCACCAAATAGACATGACCAACTCTCTTGACTTGATCTAACCTATATTAGGAGTGGTTTGCCACGTGTCATCTTGGCCTTACATGTGTGGAACCCAATTATACACAATATTTACAATGTTCTACATGGTCTTTGATCAAGCTAGATTTGCCAATTTTTGACAATTCTTCACAGGTAAGGCATCTTCAAACTTTCGGTTGTATCACTTTTGCTCAAATTCTAGTAGAACTTAGAAATAGGCTAGATTCTACTAGTTGTAAGTCTATCTTTGTTGGATACTCTTGAAATCATAAAGCATATATAATTTACAATCTAGTGACTAAGAATATTATAGCTAGTAGAGATGTTATTTTTCTTGAAGATCAATTTGTCGATCTCAAGGAAAAGGAGAAAATTACAGATGTTGCATCAATACCCACTAATATCACATCAAGTTCAAATATCTACTCTACTTTAATCAATGATTCAGAAGCAAACAACTAGACACAGCCGCCACAATAGCAAAAGCCAGATATGCCAAGTTCTTCTAAGATCTACTCAACATAGATTTCCTCTTGACATATTTATCGACAATGCCATAGCCACTTGTTATTTTGTCTAGGAGCCAATCGATTATTTTGAGGTAATTTCTAGCCCAAATGTAGATCAATGGGAATCAATGATGAACAAAGAGTATCAATCTCTCATTAAGAACCAGACGTGGATAGTTACAAACCTTCTAGTTGGAAAAAATATCATTTTTTTAAATGAGGTTATCAAGTCAAGTACAAAGATGATGGATCATTTGATCAATGAAGACAAGACTAGTTGCCAAAGGATTTGCTCAAATCTCGAATGTTGGTTATTCGAAAACTTTCAGTCCCGTGGTCAAACATTCGTCGATCATATGATCATAGATTGATGTACATCAGTCAAGAAAGATACATTCATGACTTGCTATTCAAGCATTATATGCCATGATTTGTACTAGAACAGATTTTACTTATTCAATTAGTACACCAATTAGCCAATAATATGTCGAATCTAGGTTTTATTACACCAGTTAGTACACCAATTAACCAGGCAAAAAACTCAACACTGTCGTCTTTCCACCTTCCGGCCATCTTGAGCAACTAAGTGTTTTGCGACACTTGTGCTTACTCAGAAATTTCCACAGGCGAAAGACTCGACACTGTCACTAAAAAACCCGACATTGACGCCTTTTCACCTTTGGGCCATCCTTACCAACTAAGTGTTTTGCGACACTCGACAGTTGCACAATCTGCATGGATACAAATAAATTTAAACAGGCAACAAATATGACATTGCATTTTTACACGCAATTTATGACAAGCAAAAAATGCAGCAATATGACAGTCTGCAATTTTACTCGCATTTTATGACAGGCAAAAAATGCGACAAAGTGTCCAGAGCCAAAGATATCAAAACCTATATGATTCTTTCAGCGGTTTCATTTCAAAGCTATTTCTAGAGTCTGATAAGCTTCTACAGAAACAAGACTCTACTAGCTGATGTGAAAAATAGCCTATTTTGACAAGACTCTACAGAAACAAGACTCTACTAGCCGATGTGAAACATAGCCTATTTTGACAAATCTAGCCATGTAGAACTTTGTAAATATTGTGTATAATTGGGTTCCACACATGGAAGGCCAAGAAGCCACGTGGAAACCCACTCCTAATGTAAGTTAGGTCAAGCCAAGAGAGTTGGTCATGTCTATTTGGTGGTCATCCCTACTTTATAGGACCTACACCTAAGTTTAAGGTAAAAATTTGACCAACTAGCTACCTAGGATCTAGGCGAGGGTTTCATTTTAGTGCAAAAAGAGTGAGTTAACTTCCTTATTACATTCTAGAAATCCACCTAACTTCAAGAAGTAAGTCGAATTTGCTATGTATTCCAAGCTCCCATAGTGAGAAGATAGAATATTTTTGGAGCTCATTGGCAATCTCAAGCTAGTCCACTATGTACATTGAGTTTTTGTGATCCATATGCAACCAAATCAATTTCTACTTGTTTCTCAGCTTGAAGGCCATACTACAGCTTTTAGTACACACTTGTGGGCTCGGATTTCAACGTTGATCAATGCTTTTGATTGTTATTGCTTGTTGTTTGTCTAATTGCCAATCTAGATCAACTTTTTTGTGTCTAGTTTTTTGATAGATTGTTAAGCAAGCATCCAATCACTCTTGTGGATCTTTTGTAGATCCATTTATGGTCCTAAAGTACAGTACTTTAACATGGTATCAGAGCCAAGTACAAGAGCATAAGCCATTGATCTAATGCAAATCCATTTTTAGCAAGTTTTGGTGCTAAAAAACTAGTATTGAGAGGGCAAGCTAGAATCTTGATTTTGGTGAGGATATTTGATCCCAAACTTGGTAGGGGTCCAAATCCATACTGTCCACATGTGTGGGCACCTCTGAACCTACATTTAATGTATGGTATTCATTTGATCCAAAGAAATTCAATTTGTGAGCTTTTGATGTAATTTTGGTGGAAATCTTAGGATAAGCTACCAAGATTGAGTGCCATTGATTAGATTTGACATAGGGTCATGAGATCTGATTAATCTAGGGTGAAATCAGTCCTCTAAACTTGTTTTACAGGTCTTTAAAGTACATCAAAAAGTGTGAGGGAGATTTAGTCATGTTATTGTCCAAATTAGCCAAAATTGGCAAGATTTGATTGTAAGTAGCTATCACATCATCTTATCTTCATTCCATTATGAGGGAGTGCTAGAACTGAGATTATAAGTCCATTTGTTGGATTAGAAATCTACTTTGAGTGAAACACTACAAGAGAGAGACCTTAGTGAGTTTCTAGAGACAATCAAATCCATTTCTTGGCAAGATTTGTTTGAAAGTAGTTTTCACTTCATCTTATCTTCATTCCAGCAAGAAGAGATCTAGGCTTGAACTTCATTGTGTGAAGATGAATGTGAGCAATAATTTTTTGAGAGAAGTATTAGCATGTACTAGTGCTAAAGAGGCTTGGGAGTCTTTAAAATCAATCTATGATCCTAGTAACACTTCAAGAGTACTCATGCTTAGAAATCAGACTTTGCAAAGCATGAGGAGTGAGGAGAGTGCACAGAATTATGTATTCAAAGTCAAGTCATCTTTGATGGCATCTACATCCACTCCATCAAGCAAAAGCAACTCAAAGGACACTTGGTGGATTGATAGTGGGGCTAGCTCCCACATGACTTTCCAAAAGGACACATTCTCAACCTTACCTTCTTTCAATGGTGCTAATAAATTTGTTTCTTTAGCAAATGATCAAGAATGTAAGATAGATGGTATTGGTACCATCTAATTAAGTCTAGGATCTAGCAAAAGGATGGATCTAGACAATGTTCTTTTTGTCTTAGTGTTGGAAAACTAATGGATGATGGTTTAGATGTTCACTTCAAGCATGGAGTTTGTTCCATCCTGAAGAATGATAGTTGCACAACAAATGGTGTTAAACAAGGTAGTTTGTTTAAGTTGGATGCTAAAATTGCTATGGCGAAAGAGAAAATCATTCATTCAAATGTACACTCTTTTTCTCATGTACCAAGTAGTGATGATAAGATGCATGAAACATTCTCATATGTTTATACAAGAGATGCTTGGATCCATCTAGTATCTTGTGTGAATGAAAGTGAAATCAACAACCTTGGTGTCAATGATCTTGCAAGTATTGAGGAGGAGCAACAAAGTGATGGAGATCTTGAGGATCCACCTCAAAGATCAAGTGCTCCGAGAAGAAGCACAAAGGCAAGGGCCGAGCCTTCAAGGCTCACTTATCTTGGCAAAGGTAATCAAGGGCAAGATTCTCAACCATGCACTTTCAACACTTTTCTTACTTCAAAGCTTGATGAACCATTTTGCTATGAGATCTACATGAGGCAAACGGAGGTATGCTATGAGAACTACATGAGGCAACTTGAGGGCTTCATCAAGAAGGAAGTTGAAGATAAGATGTGTAATGACTCATTTGAGAACAAGTTTTTATGTCTTAGTGATCTAAAAATTGTTATGAACCAATTAAGAGTAAATTGGTTGTTTGATCAAATGAGTGCTCTCGGATTTTAGAAGAGCAAGAATGAGTTAATCACTCATTATTTTGAAAAATGTGTTTTTTTTTTGGAGAGGCAAATTGTAAGCTTCTTATGAGAATAAGTGGAACATCCTTGAAGGACACTTATATCCATAAGCAAGTACGTAGCCTCATGAAGTTCAAGATCACTTGTAATTACAAGATTAGAAAAATTATGCTTACTTTTGATGGTTTGTGGACTAGTCATTTTAGCATGATAAATCTTGGTAATAGTAGCAAGTACATGTTTTGTGATCTTGATCAATGTGATTTTCACAAGACATGGAGACATCAAATTTCCTTCAAAGAGAGGCATAAAGATCAAGGAGGAGCAAGTTTCAAGTTCATGCATCTTCAATCAACATGGAAGAAATCAAGTGCAAAGGTGCAAGGAAGAATCAAGACTCTTCAATTCATCTTGGAGGAGATCAAGATCAAAGAAGCTCTATCTTAGATATGGTGATAGATCATGTCATCATCTTTAGAGACTCATTGGTCATCTTCTAAACCTGAATATGATTCATTTCTGATGTTAAGATCAGGTCGTAGAACTGTATATAGATACATTATTGTTTCCAAGGCTAGATTTGAGGAGCGTGAAAAGTAGCCTATTTTGGCAAATCTAGCCATGTAGAAATTTGTAAATATTGTGTCTAATTGGGTTCCACACATGGAAGGCCAAGATGCCACGTGGAAACCCACTCCTAATGTAGGTTAGGTCAAGTCAAGAGAGTTAGTCATGTCTATTTGGTGGTCATCCCTAAGTTTAAGGTGAAATTTGACCAACTAGCTACCTGCCAAGCATAAATCTAGGATCTAGGCTAGGGTTTCATTTTAGGACAAGAAGAGTGAGTTAACTTTCTTATTACATGCTGGAAATCCACCTAACTTCAAGAAGGAAGTCGAATTTTCTATGTATTACAAGCTCCCATAGTGAGAAGATAGAATATTTTTGGAGCTCATTGGCAATCTCAAGCTACTCCACTATGTACATTGAGTTTTTGTGATCCAAATGCAACCAAAACTCTTTCAAGAGTCATTGCAATAAATTTGCAGGAAGACACGTGGAGGAAGGAAGCCTCTGTCAAAAATGGTGAACTCTTGCAACTTTGCCGCAACACAAACACGAAGCGATGGTCTAACGAAGAACAATTCGTGAAAGTCAACATCCCTTGACTCGAAGGACGAATGATTCGTGAATCATTCACGAATCACAAACATGCCTCCAAGACTGCAAGAACCGCAAAGTGACGCAAAACAAAAAGAATGAAAGGAAACGAAAGAAACGAAGGGGAATCTTTCACGCTGCCAGCTAACAGCTCAACAGGCTTGGAGTCTTAGACTTCACGCCCAGCTGAAATGGGTAGCAACAACGGAGAGTAACTGATTAGTTGATTAGCGTTAACTACTCTTGTAATTCTCTGTTTTAGCTATCTTGTAAACTCCACACAATGGAGATATAAACTATCCTTTCTGGATCAAAAGATATACTGTAATATTGTAGCACACAGAGAATGTGCGTGAGTAGAGCAGAAAAGAAAAACGACACAACGGTACATGAAAGTCTGCCAACGAGCAGAACACAACAAAAAGGAGCAGAGCGTCAGGTCGCCAACAAGTGAGACAATGATGATCTCGCTCTAAAAAAATCAAACTGATAATTGATTGCTCTATTCTTCGTGCATCTCCTTGTCTTACGCTATCTTGATTTCTAGAATAGAATTTGTTCTGTGATGTGTAGTCGCGTGTCTAGGTTCCTGTGAAGCTTTTGCACAAAAGAAAATTTCAAAAGAAACAAAATCGTTCACAACAACAAAACAAAAATAATTTTGTGACATGTTATCAGAGCCAACAAGTTATTACTACTAATATCTAAGCAGTGATTCTCTAGACAACACAATATGGCTACAACAATCCAAACATGAGTAGCAATCAGTCTTGATGGCACAAATTACAGAATCTGGAAATTCAAAATCAAAACACTTTTGAAGGGCGAAGGCATCTGGTCGGTGACCGAACTCTCAGAGGTGCAGCCTCCAGAGGGAGACCCGAGGAGAGTTGAATGGATCAGAAAAGATGAGCGTGCAATGGCGATCATTGTTTCATCCATAAATGAAGATATACTCATGCAGATTGAAAACTGCAAAAGCAGCCATGCAGCCTGGGAAAGATTAAAACATAAGTATGAAGTGAGAATTGCAGCTTCAGTCATGCACCTTCACAATCAGCTGCAATCCATACGATGGGATGACAACCAATTAGATCAGCACGTTGAGAAGATCAAAATGATCTTCGTTCAGCTCGCTGCATTAGAACAGGAGCACCAGGTCCCATCACCACAGTAGCTGATGTACTTCATGAAGTCTCTACCGACGTCCTATCAGCCTTTGAGAATGCTCATACTGAGTCTACCAGATATGACATTTGACAAAGCAGTCAGTCTTGTTACTGATGAGGGATGAAGGAGAGGGAAGCATTGATCAAGAGAAGGCTCTCTTCATGAAAGGAAATAAGAAAAATAAGAACAAGCCTAGATTCAAGAAGACGAAGTCCCCGAATTAACAATCTTCTTCATGTGATCACTGCCACAAACTAGGCCATACAGCCAACAAATGTTGGTTCAATCGCCTTGCATGCACTACAAGAAGAAGGGTCACTTTGCATACTTGCAAATTCAATCCAAAAAGAAAAAACAAAGCTAAAAAGACAAACATTGTAGAGTCATCCAAGGATGCAGATAGAGGTGATGAAGCCTTCACGATACCCGATGAAGCTTCAATGAGCTACACTGAACACAACTACGATGTAGTCATTGATTCAAGAGCAACATCACACATCACCTGCAACAAGAAGATCTTGATCGACTTCAGAGAACTCGAAAATAACGGAGCAATGATTCTAGGTGAACAAGAAATGTTTGAGCAACAACGAAACGAACCCAAAAAGTCAACAAGACAGAGAAGACCTCCAGACCGTTACTCTGACAATCTTCAATGGAGCAAAGACACACAGGTTAAAGTACTACAACTTCACTAAAGGGCCAACAACATATCAAGAAGCTATCCAAAGTCCAGAGGGAGAATTCGGAAAGTAGACAATGTCAAAGGAGATCGAGTCGATGAGGCGAAACGAGACATAGACATTAGAGCCACTGCCAGAAAACAAAAAAATAGTCGGTTGCAAGTGAGTGTACAAGAAGAAGATAAAATTGGATGACACCATTGGCTGCTATAAGGTAGGGCTTGTCGTGAAGGGCTACACGCAGAGATATGGTGTTGATTATTTCGACACATATTCATATGACAAGCATACGACTACTGCTTGAGTACCTTTCTGGCATATTCAGACTGACTAAATGTATTTAGTCGTTTATTCGATCTCTTCTGATCTCCAGCCTGAGGCATTTCGTTACTTCTCCTAGATCTGTGATTTCATAATTTTCAAAAATCTGACTCTTTATGTCTTTTATCAGCATCAAGAAATTTTCTATCATCAGAGAATCATCCACGAAGATAGTCAGTATTACAAAATCCTTTACTACTCTTTTCATGTAGACATTACAGTCTGGTTGTATAGGATTGAAGTCTAGAGACTTCAGAAAACCATCGAGCTTCTTGTACCAAGCTCGTGATGCCTGTTTTAGGCCATAAATGCATCTCTGCAATCGACAAACATATTGTCGATTGTCGGGGTCTTCAAATCCTTCAGGCTGCTTCATGAAGATTTCTTCCTCTAGATCTCCGTGGAGAAGGGCTATTTTCACATCAATTTGGTGAGTTTCCATATTGTGTTGTGTAGCGTATGCAAGGAGTAGTCGTATGCTTGTCATCTTGACCATCGACGAATATGTGTCAAAATAGTCAACACCATATCTTTCTGTGTAGCCCTTCGCGACAAGCCTTGCCTTGTAACGGCCAACAGTGCCATTTGATTTCATTTTCTTCTTGTACACCCACTTGTAGTCGACGATCTTTCTATTTTCTAGTAGTGGCTCTAGTGTCCATGCCTTGTTTTGCCTCATCGACTCGATCTCGTCTAACATTGCTTGCTTCCAGAATTCTCCCTCTGGACTCTAGACAGCTTCTTGATATGTTGTTGGCTCTTCAGTGAAGCTGCAGTACTCGAATTGTGTGTCCTCGCTCCACTGAAGATTGTCAACGTATCGATCTGGAGGTCTTCTTTGTCTTGTTGACCTTCTGGGTTCGCTTCATCGTTGCTCGAATGTTTCTTGTTCATGGGGTTGATCTTTTGCTTCATGCTGCTCTAGAGTCTGCAGCTCAACATTCATTTTGGTGCCGTTGCCAAGGAGCTACACCAATTTTTCATTTTCATCATGTTTTTGATCTATGGATGGATGTTAGCTTTGCATTTAGGCATCATTGTCTTGGCATAGTAGTGTTAAATTGCATGGAGGGTTAATTTTGGAGAGAATTTTGCTTGATTTGTGTGGATTTATTGCTTTTATGTCAGAAATGGTGAACTCTTGCAACTTTGCCGCAACACGAACATGAAGCGAAGGTCGAATGGAGAACAATTCGCAAAAGTCAATGTGCCTTGACTCGAAGGTCGAACGATAAAAAGATCAAACAATTCGCGAAAGTCAACGTGCCTCCAGGACAAACGAAGGACGAACGATTTATGAAAATCAAGCATGCCTCCAGGACCGCAAAAACAACAAAGCAATGCAAAACGAAAAGAAACGAAAAAAACGAAAGAGAATGTTTCACGCTGGCAACTGGTAGCTCATCGGGCTTGGATTCTTGAACTTCACGCCTAGTTGAAACGGGTAGTGACGACGGAGAGTAACTGAATAGTTGATTAGCGTTAATTACTCTTGTATTTCTTTGTTTAGCTATCTTGTAAACTCCACATAGTGGAGATATAAACTATATTTTTGGATCAAAAGACACACAGAGAATGTGCGTGAGTAGAGCAGAAAAGAAAAAGAATAAAAATGAAAGAGTTGTGCATGAAAGTCTACCAACGAGTAGAACATAGCGGAAAGAACAGAGCGTTAGGTTGCCAACGAGTGACACACTGACCATCTCGCCCTAAAAATTAAACTGATAATATAGTTGCTCTTGCAAACAACATCGGAATCCATTCACATATGAGGGAAGAAGAGTCAAGGAAGTTCTTGAGCTCGTCCACTCTGATGTCTATGGACTGATGAAAATGGATTCGATCTCAGGTTTGAGGTATTTTCTGATGTTCATAGACGATTACAGCCGGATGACCACGATCTACTACCTAAAAAAAAATCTGAAGTGTTTGATTCCTTCAAGAAGTTCGTGGCATTTGTAGAGCGACACACCTCAAAGAAGATTCAGATCATCAGATCTAACAATGGAGGTGAATACAAAAGCAAAGAATTTTCAAAATTCTGTCGAAAAAAGGGGATAGAACATCAGTTCACTTCTGCATACACACAAGAATATAGTGGTGTCTTAGAAAGAAGAAACAGGATGCTAGTCGAAGGAGCCAGATTCATGATGGCACAGGCTCGATTGCCAAGTCAATTCTGGACTGAGGCAATAGCTGCAACAGTACACCTGCAGAATAGATCAACAACGACAGTGCTGGAAGTTCAGACACCGTGCAAAATGTGGACAAGAAAAAAGCTTGATCTATCATACGTACGTGTGTTTGAATGTGCAGCATATAGGCACATTCCAAAAAAAGAAGCAAGCTCAATGATAAATCAGAACAAACAATCATGGTCGGGTGCTCGAACGGATCACAAGTGTAAAGACTCTACAATCCAACCACGAAAAAGGTTGTTTCGCGTAGAGATGTGAAGTTCGATGAGTCCACATTCTCTGGACTGAAAGATGAAAGAGGCCATGAGATCTTCGCACTGCTGCCAGCTCCTTCAAACCTGGATCCTAGCAAATGCAAAGAATCAAGAGATGAAGAGGATTATTATTTGTCACGTGGAGATTCGTTCTCATGAGAGCAATAACATAGTTTAGATTCAAGCACATGCTTATGATTCAACAATTATCACTACGATCATATTAACCCTAGTCCATCGAAGATAAAGCTCTCTCTCTCTCTCTCTCTCTCTCTCTCTCTCTCTCTCTCTCTCTCTCTCTCTCTCTCTCTCTCTCTCTCTCTCTCTCTCTCTCTCTCTCTCTCTCTCTCTCTCTCTCTCTCTCTCTCTCTCTCTCTCACACACACACACACACACACACAAACACACACACACACACACACACACAAAAATCAGTCCCAACAATTAGCAAATCCAAATAACATAAATGTCAAAATAAAACATGAGAGTAGGAGCAAGAAAGAAGAGCAAGCACATCCAATTCAATTTGATAGAAGTTCCACCTGTTTTATTGAAGTGAACATGAAAATGAACTACAAAGTACCACTATATATAGTGTATTTTAGGGCTTTGGCATCAAATCCTAATGGCCAATTTATACCTCACTAATTATTTCAAATTTGAGATTTGGGCAGAACCCTTTTTTATTCCCTAACTTGACTACTAGGCCTTGCGATATTTAATTCTCGCAAAAAGGCCTAAAGTCCTTTTTATTGACTTTTAACTAATCAAATAACTATGTGATTATCGGGTTGGACTTACACAGGTAGGGTGCCAAATCCCTTTAACTTATTAACTACTAATAAATGAATACTATAACTAGGGTTGCCTTGATATCAACAAACCCTTCAACAAAACAATCAATGAATAAGCTTCAAAAGATTGCCTCGTCTCTTTTTGAGTGCAAGTATCTTATTGCTTTTGTCTATATCAAACATGTATTAGAATCAAATTTGACTTTATGACCCAAATCGATGTTAGCCAAGATTCCATTTGACATAACCAATGTTATTTGATTCTGGTCATGGACAGAATCCATTCCACAATGGACACAGTCACAGATAGCATTTTCTTCAAATCTATGGATTGCAGTATAATGGTAGTGGAATAGTGATGTACCCCGCTTGTCAATCAGTACATCAATGACTTTATTCGATCCTTTATTGGCAATGGTAGCTCATCTTGGTTCTATGATCTATTAGGACTTGTTCACATCTACGGTTCTACAAACTGTTTTAGATTTCTTTTTGATTGTTTACAGTCTGCAGATTATCAATAATCTAATCTACACAAGAAACATGAACATAACTGAATCTAATTGTTCACATATTCCCACTGAATCTAAGAATACGATTCTTTTCTCGTTCGTTCTTCTTTTTGTTACTTCCGTTGGTTACAATTCTTTATGGTTTGGGCTACTTGTTAGAACGGTTTCTAAGCAGGAGTGCTTCTCATATTACAATGTGTATTCCCAGCCTGTCAGTGGGGAGAGACATATATATTACTCAACTACATGCATTTACAAGCCATGCAACCAATCCTAGCTCAATATAGATCAACATTCTGAATCAGAGAGCAAATGTACAATCTATCCACCAAAATCAGGGAACAAGGCAATGACAAGATTAAGCTACTCAGCAAGAAACAAGAAACAAGAAAACTAGCAACCTAACAGCAATTTAGCAGCCCAAGGATCAAGAAACAACCATTTTTTGATGCTTGGAATGCCCAAGAACAATCAAGGATAGGATTGTTAGAGAGTATGCAAATCAGATCCACAATCTCAACCTCTATAATCTACCTGCATGCTGAAACTACAAAATCAAGAAACAAGAAAGTTAATCCACATCTACATTCCACAAGCAAGAGAGTAGCAAGAAATCTAATTAATCCACAAACACAAAAGGAAATTAGAACATGCTCATAAAAATTTCACTCAAGAAGATTGCCATGAACAAGGAGCTTTACAATCATCAAGAACTCGTGGAAGATCTTCTTTATTCACTCAAGAGCATTGACAATACAATCAAAGCTCCCTCACAAGAGAGGGGGCCCCTTAAATAAGCAAGAAGGCTGCCCATGTGGAGCCCAAGTGGCAATTCCACTAATTTGAAAATTACAAGTGGAAAAAGCCCTTCCACTAGTGGTCACCATCAAAAGGTGGCTCACTCTAAATTATTTAAGGGGCTAATGGTCATTCCTTCTCTGGGATACACCATGTAGGCTCACATAGATAATCATTGTCATCCTAGCTAGTAATTTCTCGGCTCTCATGCTTGACTCTCAGCTTCTTCTGCTCTCCTCCTTCTGAGACCTCCTCGGTCATGGGTGAGAGATACTCTATGTCTTCAGCTTGGCTCGGCATCTGAGAATTCTCTGAAATCTACTAACATTATCCACCCTTAATCTGTTGCAGGACCCACTGCAGCATAGGTGATGTCGTTCGCTCGGCACCTGGAAAAGAGTAGATCTTCATTTGCTTCCGTAAAACCAGGTGCTTATTAGCCGCAAAATTGTTTCTCAAAAATGAAGGTCTCTCAATGGCCTCAACATTCCAACCCTCTTGAGACCCTCTTGCGAGTCCTGCTCGCCTTGTCATCTTGCCGTTTGTTTTCGCTCGCTCATTTTTTGTCCTAGGGCTTCAAATACTTGGAAGCGGAGTTTAATTCCGTAGTTTAATGGCTCCAGGTACTCTCGTATCTTTTCGATGAAGCCCATCTCCTGCCAGTCTTCCACCATGGTGACGTATCGTGATGACATGAAGGCCACTCTGTAGTATAGCCGGGCCATCATCTCATGGTCTTTCTCAGGATTTATTAACAATATATAATAGGGCTTGATGGTCGGTACAGAATGCAAAGGTTTGGCCTAGTAAAATAAACCATCGCTAATGCTTCTCGTTCAGTGGTTGTATAGTTTACTTCAGTAGGCACCAGCTGCCTGCTCAAGAAACGTATTGGGAAATCCTTGCCATACTCACTCGGTTGTGCAAAAATACCTCCAATGGCATACTTACTTGCGTCAGTATGCACATGGAACTCTTTCGTGTAGTCTGGCGAGCGGAGTATGGGTGCCATGGTAAGGGCTGTTTTCAACTCCTCAAAGGCTTTAATTCATTCTTTGGTCCAGTGAGGATCTACCACAACTAAATAAACGAGACGTGCCTTGTCAGCATAATCAATTATAAAGATGCGATAAGGATTTGTGTGACCGAGGAAGACGTACACTTCCTTCACTGTTACAGGTAAGGGCATTTCAAATATTACCTTGATTTTTTAAGGATCAGTAGAAATACCGTCCTTTGAAATTATATGTCCGAGTACCACCCCATGGGTGACCCAGATTTGACACTTATCAGGGTTTAGGAAAATTCCAAATCTATGACAGCGAATGAAGATTTCTCCAGTGCATCAAGGTCCCTAGCGGCTGAGGAATGTACACCCAGATCGTCGAGATAAATCTCGCCAATCCGATGTAACAGGTCTTGGAAGGCCAGTTGCATGACCCTCTGAAACGTTGAAGGGGCGTTGCATAAGCCAAAGGCATGACATTATAAGCATAAACCCCGTTCTTTGTGGCAAAGGCCGTTTTATGTTTATCTTCAGGGGCTATTTGAACAAGGAAATAACCGCTGAATCCATCCAAGAAGCTGAAAGCTTCAGCTCCTGTCATTTTCTCTAAGATTTGGGTCGTTACTGTATTTGAGATAGATCTCAAATATTCCACACCATCAAGCTATACATCAATATATTTGGACCAATTATGAAGGAAATAAAGAGGTCTGAAAATCTCTAATTTTCACATGTGCGGAATGCCAGAAGTTCGTACAATGTCAATTCTAATCTAAAAATCTACTTTATATCCTCTTTGATCCAAACACTTTTCAAGAAAGGTAAAGAAAAGTGATAAACAACTTTTTTGCTTGAATTAGGCTCACAGATTCTTGCACAAACAGAGATAATAGCATGCAAAGCTTAATTTGGCTCTGATACCATGATGAAATTCAAGCAAGTTCACACGTGTGAGGAATGATCCTCAAGTGTGAATGATCTTGTTAAGCTTTGTGTTTAGCACATAAATTGATTCTAGATTGAATGCCAAGATCTAGTACAAGATTTTATGGCTAAATCACAATCTAGCATGCTAAGAATCAAAGAATGATTGTTGTTGGCTGATTTTGACGAATCCTCGAGATACTCGGACAGAGCAACTCAAGAGCACCTCTCACCTTAGACCGAGGAGGTCTTTGAGAAGATGAGACGAACGAAGACTGAGAGCCGAGTATGAGAGCCGAGAAATGCTAGTTAGGAATGGCAAGCAAAAACTGTGCAAGTCTCATGGTGAATTCCAGAAGATGGAATGACCATGTAGGAACTAGTATTTTTAGGCAAATGTAATAAATGCAAGTAGACCCCTCTTAAAGAAAGTAGAGTGAGCCACCTTTTGATGGTGACCTCTAGTGGAGAGCATTATTCCACTTGTAATTTGTGAAATGTGAAAATTCCACTAGGATGCCACCTAAGGAGCTCTCTTGCTTATTTAAGAGACTCCCTCTTTGTGAAGAGGAGCTTTTTTGTGTATTGTATCAACTCCATGCTGAAATGAGAAGAGCCTCCATGAGTTAGATGCATCCATTGAGCTCCTTGATCATGATGGTTTTCTTGAGTGATACCCCTATGATCATGCACTTCCATTCATATTGTGTGTGGTTGTGAATTTAGAGTGGATTAGTTTTCTTAATTTCCTAGTTGTGGATTAGATTTCATGTTTTCTTGTGGATTTATGTAGGAGCCAGCATTCAAGTAAACTAAATAGGCTAGAAATGTGGCATAAATCTTGCATATTCTCTAACATTCTAGTTCTTGATGTTCTTGGGATGTCCAAGAATCAAAAGACTGGTTGGTTTCTTGATTCTTGGACTTCTAACATGCTGTAGATTAGTTTTTGTTTCTTGTTTTGTCAATTTATGCAAGTAAAGTAGTGTAGGATCTGATTTTAATTCATTTTGCAACAAAGTAGAAGTAGGAATCCATCGTTGTTCAACTGAGCAGTAACATAGATCATCTGTTGAAAGCGTTGGCTTGCGTTTTGGTTGATTATGCATGTGCATTCAGTTCAAGAGTGACCCATCCGGATGTCCTCTGACAGGCAGGACAAGACTACAATAATAATCTGCCCCTTCTGCCTAATCTGGGCCTTAAAACAAGAAAGGTAATCTCAAGAAGTGCCCACAGTCTTTGCTGATAGGCAGAAGAAGAAATAAACAAAGAAGAATTAATTAACAGGATCTATAGGCTTCGAAGATTTCAACATTTGGCACCGTTGCTGCTTGCAATAGTGTTCTTGAACAGATCCATAACAATTCTCATCTGCAATCTACCTTGCAAACAAACTACCCTACCTGCAAAACGACCTGCAAGAAACAACAATCGCAGGCAAATAGACTTGTTTGCAAATCCGTTTGAGAACCAACTTGCTTGCACCTGAACCTGCAAACCAACCAGCAAGCCACAACAACTGCAAACACAAGCGATAAGACTTGCTTTAGTATCAAACTGCAAAACCAGAGCCCACACCCATCAACTACACTCCTTCAGCCATCCCGTCATGCTCCATTTCTTTCATATCTCAACCGACACCCTCCGCTCACATCTCAGCCGATGTCCTCTGCCCATATCTCAGATGACGCCCTCCGCTCACATCTCAACCGACGCTTCCCTTCAAATCTCAACCGAGGATTTTTTTCAAATCTCAATCGACAATTTTTTTCGAATCTCAAACGACTCTTTTTTTCAAATCTCAACCCACGTTTTTTTTCAGATCTCGACTGACGGTCACGTCAGATCTTGACCGACAACTTTTTGATCAGCTTTCGACCGACGGGTTCGCTTCAGATCTCGACTGATGGATTTTTGATCAGATCTCAACTGACGGATTCGTGTCAGATCTCGACCGATGGGTTCGCGTCAAATCTTGACCGACGGGTTTTCGATCAGATCTCGACCGACAGGTTCGTGTCAGATCTCGACCGTCGGGTTTGTGTCAGATCTTGACCGACGGGTTCGTGTCAGATTTTGACCAACGAGTTCACGTCAGATCTCGACCGATGGGTTTTCGATCAGATCTTGACCGACGGGTTTGCTTCAGATCTCGATCGACGGTTCTAGGTCCAATTTCGACCGACAAGATTCCTCACCATCTCAACCAACCAACTCCATGCCAGACCATAGAACTTTCAAACGACATCTCTAATTGGCATTTTGATTGACCCACCATCTCCCCAAAGCCTTAGAGGCTAAAAAAAAAAAAAAAGCATAAACACCAAAAAAATTTCAAAAAATAGAACTCATACCACTAGAAAGCAATTTTCATATTGAGTCTCCACCTTCACTTCCTTCAACACCCTAAAAAATCCAAAAAGACCAAAAACTCTAAAAAATCCAAAAATACCAAAAACACGTACCCAACACAAAAACAACACAACATTATCCAATGGTCGACAATACAAATTTTGAAATCCTGTAGCTGAACAAATCAGACGCCATAGGTTCTATCGAATGCAGACCGAACTCCAAGAGCCATCCACAAACCCATTCGAGGGACAAGAACATGATAGACTGAGTCCTCACACGCACGACCCCGAATTTATGGTGCTGAACCCTCACAGGCCAGAACCAACCTTAATGGAGTCTCTGCTGCCCACAATGCTCATCATGAGAGACGTACACCCAAGCTAGATCTACCAAAGTTTGACGGTAGTTCGGACCCTCAAAGATTTTTGCAAATCTTTGAGAATGCATGTGATGTGTATGGCGAAACATCTCCCGATGATATGGTCCAATTGTTTTCGATGACCATGATCGCTAAAGCACGTGATTGGTTTTTCAACCTTGATCGTGAAGATAAGACAGACTGGTCAATCTTGAAAGAGTCCTTTATCAAGCGTTTCAAGCCCTTTCGCTTGATTGAGAGTCCTTTTGTCAAATTGAGTAACATCAAGATGGCAAAGGATGAACGAGTACGAGACTATATCGATTGTTTCAAACGCCTCAAAAGTCAAGTACAGGAACAAATGCTCATCATTTGGTTTTTAGTCGGCCTTCCAAGATGGATTAGACGTGAGCTTAAATCAAATGACGAATATATGAGCCTTAAATTAGCTATGTCTGATGCCATCAAGGAAGAAGACAAAGGATCAAATGTTGACGAATTTAGAGAAATAAGAGCACCACGTGCTCCTGTCCATGAGTCGAAGCCGATCGAGGATACCCGAGATCAGCTTTGGAAGTCCCAGTTGGAGCTGTTTAATAAGCAACACCAACTACAGATGGAAAAACTCACCAACAAGTTTCAAACTACCCTGAAGTCTATCCAAAGCAGTATGTCTAGTCAGCCAAACACTGCACAGGTACCTTATAGACGAAAAATAATATGGTTCCCACACTGTCGGGCTACGCATCCTGTTGATGCTTGTCCTTCATATCTGCCTATCCAAGCACATACAGTCCAAAAATATGAAGAACAACCGTCACCATCTGGACATTCCTTGACTTATCATGAATACCCACCAGAAAGTCCAGAACCACTAGCCATACAAGATGGTTATGCCGTTATACAAGGGCCATTGCACACCATATGTTTCATCTGTGGTGAAACTGGCCACTTCATGGGTGATTGTCCAGTCAAGACCAAGTACCATACTGAGTGTCGCGACTATATCAGAAAACACAGTTTCAAAGACTATCCAAAACAACCAACTAAGATCCTACCTGCCCATCATGTCAGTTATGAATCCCGATAGGGTCCTCACAACAACCACCCGAGCATGATAGCACCACCAGTTAAACCTGCTGCTCAATTGAGAAGTTTTTTGCGAACTTTTACATTACCGCACAATATACCAGTTCCAAAATGTCAGAAGACACTAATATGAAATGAGTCCTTGTCGAAAAAAAGTGAAACCGATATTCCGTCATCTGCTACAATGTCCAACCAAGAGCAACCTCCACAGGGAATTGACAGTTTTTCTCCTCTTCTACAACCTCAAATCTATTTTGTCTTTCCATATGTTGATACGATTTCCAATGTGCCAATACGTAATAAATCTAGGATTCGGAAATCCAGATAGAGATTCGGTTCTGAATCTCTTGTTCAGAGAGGTCCTCAGGACATAGTACCTCATCCATACCTGCATCTCAAGCTATATCTTCCAACATCTGCTATCAATGATGGTAGATTTAGTGTCATCCACCCTGTCTTGTTTTGACAAGGGCATGTCAGAGTAAGTCACATTACTCTACAAAACAAAAGGAATATTGCAATTGTCAAGGTACATTATCAATGCCGATGAATGCAAGTTTTGTTAGACAAGTGCACTACAGTTCTCACTCTCTGTACAATTTGTTTATTTCTTTGTTGCTCTTCATTCCTAGTGTGTGATTGATTTTTGCATGAGAAATAGCTAAGCACAAGAGTCTTCTATAGAGCATCTCCAAAACACATTTTCATTCATCTATCCATCTTCAGATTCCCTTGTATAGCAGTTTAGAATTTTTGAGAAATATGAGAAGTACATGTCAAGTTAGAGTTGATTCCTGCATCTCATTGCCATATTATTTTTTGAGTCAACTACAGCAAGATCGAAACAAATTTAGTTAAAATTTGTTCAATCTTTAGTCCAGTCGCATGTTCAACGAGTTTCAACTATGTGTTACACACGCCGATCCAATCTTGAGCATGAACAGTTACCAGCAACAACATCCCCACCAACAGATTTTTTTTTTGGGGGGGGAGAGAGAGAGAGAGAGAGAGTGGATCTGCTTGGATCCACTGGAGCAGTTACGCTGCCAACAACAACATCAATAAGGTCGACAGCCAAGATCACAAGTCAAATATGAAAAGACAAGGCTAAAGAAGGTAGATTGGTAATCCAAAGAGACTCCATCAGAAGAATTATCCTAGTCACGACGAAGATCCTTCAGAAAAGAGAAACACAAGCATTGGAAAATCAGTCTCCTTCTTCAACTGGCCTCTCGTCATACATCTGCATCCATTCTCATGCCTATCGCCCACACCATCTACCGTTGTCACTACCACCCTTCCTTCCATCTATTTGTTTGTCATCAGTTTACTGTTATTGTAAGAAATTTCTAGTTTTTGATAGTCTTACCGAAGCATCTGATAGATCATTGCAAGTGTCTTGCGGAGACCAACTACCACCTATATTGGTTGTTCAACCGAAAAGACCTACAAAAGTAGGCAAAGCAGCTAGAAGAAATAAAGAGAAAGATCTAGGAAGCTGAGGAGAAAAGGACAAAACTTAAGCAACAGATGAGTCAGATCAATCTTGATCAAAAGAAACTCTCTGGAGCAATGATAATTGAATCCCCTCGCATGAAGCCCAAAGAGATCCAAAAGTAATGGATCAAAAGAAAGAGCTGCAGGAAAAAAAGATGAAGACAACCGTGAACCTACAAAATAAAGCAAACTCCTCACCCAACAAGTAGTGGTCAAAGTTCGACATTGCAAGGGTCCAAGGCTACAATTGTAGAACTATCGGTTCCTTCATCCTTCCACTAAGCCTTCATCATGTTTCCTTACCGTTATCAAACTGTCCATCCAAATATGTTCCTACCACCAATTTCTTGATGATGAGTCCATCCCTTGAGACTAATAACCAAAGTTTGTGCAACCTACAAAATGAAGATTTTACTTGAGACAGGAACTTCAACAGAGAGAAGAACCGCAGAAACATCCAGAGGCAAATGGAGGATACAGACCTCCCAGAAGATAGAATCTGCCAAGAAACCAAAGATGAAACCGTCAATGGCAGATACAAGTGACAAAACAAAGAGACATGAGGAAAGCACTCGAGCATGCAAGTTGTGAAGCTGTTGAGAGCTCTCCAATTTTAAGAATGTCAACCAATTGCAGCAATAAGACAATATGGTTAAATCGCGACAATTCATGAAAAACAGTCTTTGTGATAGCTTCTCAAAGAGGATGAAATAGTTTTACCACCACGGGAAGATCATCATGATGATGATGAGGGACGTGGTACTCCTCCCACCATAGAGATGAGATGGAGAGTAAAAAACAAATCTATTGGATCGGAAAAGACTGAGGTAGCAGGTGTTAAAATGAAGGAGCAAGATGCACCATGGGATTCCTATTCACCTCGTAGCAGATCACCTCAACGTAAGTTACCCAAATGGTATACTAAACTCATGAGTGACAAGTAAGGGGAAATTGCTGAGCCTAGCAAGGAGGGAGAGTTGCGGCATTCCACACGAGAGAGGAAGGAGCTTGACAAGTTTCAAGTAAATCTTACACTTATGAGTGATATTATTTCATCTATTGAACCCTCTTGCTTTGAGGAGGCCAAAAATCAGGAGATATGGCAAAAAGCAATGCAAGAGGAGATTAATTCCATCAAACACCATGACATATGGGAGATAGTGGATCTTCCAAAGGGCAAAAGACCCATTGGCAACAAATGGGTATATAAGACAAAGTACAAAGCCAATGGAACTATTGCAAAACACAAAGCAAGGCTTGTAGTGAAAGGCTATGCGCAAAGTAAGGGCATTGACTACGAAGAGACCTTCGCTCCTGTGGCCAAGTGGAATACAGTTCGCATGGTGATTGCTTTGGCGGCACTATTCGGATGGAATCTACATCAGATGGATGTAAAATCTGCATTTTTGAATGGTAAACTTGAAGAAGAAGTGTACATGGAGCAACCTAGTGGCTTTGTGACACATGGCATGGAAGACAAAGTGTGCAAGCTGAAGAAAGCCTTGTACGGATTGAAACAAGCACCACGTGCTTGGTATAGCCACTTTGATGAGAGCATCTCCTTTCTAGAGGTTTGATACGCACTTCTTCATAGTTCAATCTTTACTACTTTGCTCGTGACTCTAGTATCACACTAATTGTGCTGTACGTAGACGACCTCATAATCACATGAAATGATGATGAGTTGATTGGTGCAATCAAGAAAGACTTCTCCTCTAGTTTTGATATGACTGATCCTGGCTTGATGCACTATTGTTTGGGAGTGGAAGTATGGCAAGGTTGCAATAGCATCGCACTAACACAGACAAAGTACGTGAATGAGATTTTGAAACGTTTCAAAATGTGCGACAACAAGCCAGTATCCACACCTATGGAGGTTGGTAAGAAACTATCTAATCACGATGAGAGTGTACTAGTTGATGCCACTTTATTTCGTCAATTAGTTGGTTCACTGATTTATCTCACAACTACTCGTCCTGACATAAGTTATGCTGTAAGCGTTGTAAAGCAATTCATGGCTACTCCTAGAGAGATTCATTGGAAAGTAGCAAAGAGAATTCTTCGTTATGTGACCCATGGATTGTTATATGAAAGGCAACATACTTTACCAGTTTTACAGGGTTTTGTTGATTCAGATTGTGCAGGCTATATTGATGACAGGAGATCTACCACAGGTTACATATTTCATGTTGGTAATGGTGTATTTTCTTGGTCAAGTAAGAAACAAGACACAGTTGCTCTTTCTACTACAGAAGCAGAATACAAAGCACTATGTTCAGCTACGCAGGAAGCAGTTTAGCTAAGAAGAATGTTAGAAGACATTGGAATTCCACAAAATAAGCCTACTGTGATCAGATGTGACAGTCAGAGTGCCATACAGCTAGCTAGAAATCCTGTATTTCATGCACGCATGAAGCATATAAAAATTAAGTATCATTTCATTAGAGAGAAGTTGTTATCTAATGAAATAGACATAGTACATTGTAAGACAGAGAATCAGTCAGCTGATATATTCACTAAACCTTTAAGTACTGATAAGTTTGAGCTTTTTAGAGAAAAGTTTTTTTGTAAGAAAGATAAACTAGGGCTTAAGGGAGAGTGTTAGAATAAGTAAGCCCGAGTTTCTCTCACAGTTCATGACTTTCCATGTTCAGCAGTGATTTCGAGTTTTTTACTGTCTTTGTGATAGTATGCATGTGTACCAGTTTGACGGTACACGTAGTGTAAGTTGGGACACGCGTCTCGTAACGGGGACCAAACTGTCATGCAGCGGTACTCCACAGAAATTAGACTCTGTATATATATCTTTCAGTCTCTTTTGTGAATACAGTTCTGTTACATACCTATGTACTTTAGACCCCCGTGATCCTTGGATAAGGGGTACCCTTAGTACTAAGGGTAGGTGCCTTAGATTAAGGTACTAGTGTCCTTGGTTAAGGGCAGGTAGGTGTCTATGCCTTGGATGGAGGTATGGAACTGAGAGAGGTGTTAGAAAGTCATTGGATGACTATTTTTCTAAACCTTGGGACTCAACCTTGAACCATATCACTTTATTGGTCTAGGACCAAAGTATACTTGCACAACTTGGACAATGGGACCTAGTAGGAGGGCGCCCTTCTAAAGTGTCCATTGAGTTTCCAACTCCCACAAGAAAGGCATTCAAAGAGTCATAGGTTTCGGGTCGCATCAATATGGATTTCATCACTCTTGCCTTCAGTATGTGGAAGGAAGAGAAATCCAAATTTTATATCACTTTCCAGGGAGCCACACATAAGGTGCGCGTCACTAAGGTCGCCCTTGTAGCTATAGGTATAGCATCTGGAACGCAGGCCTCACCCAATCATAAGCACGCCAAACAGACCATCAAGGCATATATTGACCTCACCAACGATCTGCACTGGACCAATAATGGCTACCTTCTGGAAGCCATCACTGAACCTTCAATCCATGCTACTGCCCAGTTACTGAACAACTTTCTGATGGTTGGCAACCTCAGGAAAGACCGCATCACATCACAGATCCTCCATAGGATAGTAGAGTCCCATACCAAGTTAGCCAAAGCCCCTCTTGAACCGTATAATTGGTTCAAGACTGTTTCTGGTGAGCTCAAACAAGCTATTAAGGCCAATACTAAGCAGCAGTTCGCTGCCAGCTCTTTATTGTCCATTTTAGCCGCTTTAAAACAGAATCCATGGCTTCCACTTGGATTCTGTGCTTTCGGTCTACGAAGAAGCACCGATTGAGTTATCTCACCAGGCCTCGAGTTCTCATAGCCATCGTCATCCACGCAGCGAGATCATTATTCTTGACTCGCCTTCCGCGTCACGACGTCGCACCAGGCATAGCTCGTCAGCTGCACTTCCACCCCCTGCTGTTGTTCGCACTGAACTTCTCATTCCTCCAGCCTCTGATGCTTTCCTTGCCTCTGCTTTCATTCAAGGACAGTCTGTGACCATTGGGTCTACCATTCCCATCACAGCTGCCCAGGCCGCCTCACCCCCACACACCAAAGCCACCTCACCAAACACACAGTTCTTCATGGATATGTTCGATGATTCTGATCCCCTTGGGGCCACCGAAATTTTTGAAATGTCCCAGAGCCCTGCGCCCTTTGAGCTCCAATCCCCTAGAAGAGGATTCGGACATATCCATGAATCTATTGTTGGTGTTGAAGATGTCAACCAACAACCTCATACGGAAGATAGTCCAGCCGCACTTCGGGTCGACAAAGCTGTAAAATCAGCAAAACAGTTCGATGCCACAGTGCCTGAAGGGTTTGAAAAGAAAGACCATTTTGAAGAAGAAGACGTAGTTGCACCTCTTCCACGCCAACCAAGGACAGCTCCATCAGGTCCTCCTGCTGCTGCCGCCTCCACAACCATTGATTCAGGAGATGCTCTAGGTTTGGTTTCAAGCCTTGCGCAAGTGATTCAGTCGATGTTGGATAAAAAGAAGGAGATGGAGCAGAGAATCTCTGATCTGGGGTCCGAAAACACTCTGATCAGCCAAAAACTTGTCCAGCTAGATTGAGAGTTGAAGATTGTCAAACAACACAAAGACAAGGCTGAAGCCAAAAAGAAGTTGGCCCAGCAACAAGCTGATCGCTTGGAAGAATACATCAGCTCCCTACAAAATGCCCTGACAACTGCACAGGATCAGGTGGATAAGGCCATGCAAGATGTCAAGCAACAGGTGCAGCTGCGAAGGGGCAATTATAGATGGCTGAACAAGATCGCACGTGGCTTCAAGGTGAATTGGATGCGACCACCCTTGAGCGTGATGCGTATTTTCAAATGCAAATACCAGATCATCTGGTCACACCGACGGAGATTGCATATTTGTTCAAAAAAGTGGAGACATACAAAGTGGTCCTTCAGGCATTTCAAGGCCGCGTTGACAGGTTCAAAGGAGCAGCTTCAACCAAGTTGGCAAAGGCTAAAGAGACCATTACCACCTATGAAAATGTAGCCACTCGAGTGTTGAAAGCCGGACCACAAATCCCCATACCGGTCATGCCACAATTCTTCCCTCCGCGCCAAGAAGCCATACCAATGGACCAGGGGGGAGCTCTAGATATAGTAGACCAACCGCCAACCATACCGGCAGTACAAGCAAGTCCATCTTCATCAAGGACAACACCTCTATTCAGAAGGCCCATCAGCGTCAAGGACCAGATCCAGACCTCCTTAAAGCAACATCAGCATGAGTCCTCGCGTGGTGGATGGATTCTGAAGTTTAAGACCTCTGAGATCAAGGCCGGCAAAGAGTTCGACAAAATACCTGCTTGGGGAGAGTAGCCGGCATGGAGAATCACGGTTTTTGAGAAATGTCCAGAATCAATTAGGAGTTGCGTCGCCATCCCTCGCCAATTGCGAGTAGATCCCTATTACGTGCCAATGTCGCGAAGAAATAAATGGAAAGATTTGGGATTGGCTATGGACAAGATCACCATTCATACGCCCAATTGGCTAGTCATCCATCAGACTTACAAGTAGACCATCTCAGTGGATTTCCACCGTGCGACAAGCGGCAATGTTTGCTAAAGATCTAACTCTATTGGTGTTAGTGGCAACCAGATGGGACGATTGCCTCCCTCCTCTGGCATTCGATCCAAATAAGCCGATGGCCTCAGAGCAAATCAAAGATCAGTTGTCGGTTGCTCATTTATATTTTCGTGCAGCAATGATGGGAGGCTCTTGGGAATCATGTTTCACATCATGGACAACCTCCAAGTGGATTGTCGGAGCCCACCGTTGTTTTCTGCCACACAATTTGGATTTTAATACTGCACGTCTTGATTTTAAGGAGAAGGTGCAGCATCATTTAATCAAGATTCGACGGAAGCCATTAAAAGTCCCCAATAACTGCATATTGCAGGTGTCGTGGGACCGCCACCAGTTTTGGTGGGGGATACTGTTGGAGGGTTTGTGGATCTCAAGACAACTCTAACCCTAGTTAATAAGTGAGAGAGATTTGGCACCCTGCGTGTGTAAGTCCAACCCGATGATCACATAGTTATTTGATTGATTAGTTAAAAGTTAAAAAGGACTTTAGGTTTTTTTGCAGAACTTTTAATGTCGCAAGGCCTAAATGTCAAGCTAGTGAATAAAGTTGGGTTTCCCTCCAATTTTGATGGTTCCCACAATTTTTTTAAATTTGAATAAAAAGAGAAGCAAGACTGGACCAATAGGATTCAGAGGCCAGGTTCCTCCTCTCTACTATAAGAAGGGACCAACTCGAGTTGCTCCTCATGTTCATTTTCTCATTTCAATAAAGCAGATTGGTTCTCTTCAGAAATGGATTGATGAATGTCCTTTCTCTCTATCACTTTTTCTCCATCTCTCATGTTTATTTGGATTTTGCTAATTGCTGGATATGAGTGTTATTGGGATTGTATGTTATTATACTTTTTATGAGAGAGAAAAGGAGAGAGAGAGAGAGTAAGCTATCTCTGTTGTGGATGTGTAGTGTTAAGAGATTGTAAGTGTTAAGGGATGAGTAGTGTAAAAGAGTAGGGTTAATGGATGTAGAGATAGATGTGAATCCTCCATTCATGTTGAATTCTGAACTAAACTATTGCTCTCATGGGAACGAACCTACGCGTGACAACTAACTCCGTCTCTTTGATGCTAGATTGACTAGATCTTGGATTCAGATTAGGCAAGGAAAGAAACTCACTACACACTCAAATGAAGTCCAGCAACCTCACTATCTAGAGATCCAATCAAAATTAGGATTTTGACAAAATCACAAAAAATTGACTATTCCAAATCTACATGCAAATGCTGAAAATTTGATATGCAATCTATTAGCCATCACTTAGGCTGATCCAATGATCCAAAAATCGGCCAAATCTAGTATGTGAATTCAAAAAGCGGAATTGATCAAGTTTATAAACCTATATAGGATTTTGATCTACAAAAGATCCAATCTACAAAAACAAAAAACTCGATTTTGGTGTAGAATCCTCTCTAGCATGCTCTAGACTTGATATCTTCACCAAATCATTGATAGATCTGATTTCCTCCTTCATAACCTGAAACACAAGCTCTAATACCATGTGAAGAATTTTAGATCCTTAGGATCCAATCCACTTAAATGATCTTTGGTTAGAAAGAGAAATACACTACCAATCTCACCAATGTAGAAAAATTAACATCTACACACAAATTCAGATGCAAACACTAATAGAACTTGATCAAACTTGAATGAAATGATAAAGTACTATTTTTGTCCGTAAAAACCAACAAACTACTATATTTCACACGTGTGGATCCAAAAATAGCAATAAATGATCATTCTACACATAGAATTGCAAGCAATCACCAAGATAGTGCACCAATGGATAGTAGAATCCAAGAGAACCATGTATAAGCATGAAATGAGATAGAGAAGAGAGAAGATTGCTCTCTCCACAAGTTACATCCTTTTATAGTAGGTCCAAGCCCTATTTGGCCACTTGGCTTTCCCACCAAAATGCTAACCCTACTATTTTTGGTGTAAATTCAATGTATTCAACTATTCAAATTTGAATCTACTCAAAATCGCATTCTAACTTTCCCACACTTTCAAAAAGTGTTTATGCAAATGATATTTAGACTAATGAACTTTGAAAAGTCAATCTCTTAGTCTAAAACAAGTTTTGGCCTCAATATGCCAAATATGAAATTATAGCAAAATATGATGAAACTAGTTGAATCTTTCACAATTCATTTTATGTAAGCTCTAAATGTGATACTGTAATTAGTGTACAGTTAATTAGATTTGATGTATTCAGTAGCGATCGAGATGTGACCCACTATCGTCAAATCAGTTGGGCACTGATTCCGTAGCCGGCTACTTGGGTTAGCCGAGTAGCCACATGAGTAGAAAAATTAGCCTGTACAGTATATTTTGGTTTCGTTATGCTTTACTCAGGGGCATGTCCTGGGTTTGTTAGTATTTTAGCCCATGTTGGGCCTTTTAGTGAGACATGTGCCTTTTTAATCTATTGACACTTGTTGAGCCTATGCATGTTGGGGCTTTTGGCATATGTACAGTTTTCTCTGCAATGTAGTCTAAAGCTTTTGTTGTGCCATCTTTGAGAGCTTGTGAGGAGTGTCTAGTTGAGAATACGATTTAAAACCCGACCGAATCAATCACCATAGCACAACGCCAAGTGCAACAAGACAAGACAAAATTGCTCTCCCACAAACTGTATATTTATACTGATTAGCAAGTACATAGATAAAATTGCTTAAGAGCACTCAAAGGGCTCGTAAAAGAAAGACAGCTCAATAATTCTAGAACTGGACACACATGGTACCGTCAAAAATAGAAAGCACTGTATAAGTCGATCATTGCTATTTTAACTCTCTCCCTCAATGATCAACTTCTCTCTTTATTTTAAGGTTCACTCTATTCATGGAACATACCTCCATGATAGTATCATAAGTAAAAGCTTTTTACATAACGAAATCTAAGCCAACTTTAGCTCTAAAAGTTTCAAACTTCTCTTTACTTAAAGCTTTCGTAAATATATCAGCAACTTGTAACATCGTAGAACAGTGTGTAATACTTATATCTTCAAATTGGAGCTTTTCATGCACAAAGTGATATTTCACTTCAATATGTTTTGTTCTCGTGTGAAAGACAAAATTCTTAGCCAACTGTACTCCACTTTGGCTATCACAAAAAATAATAGTAGGATGTACCTGTTTCATGCCAATCTCACTTAACAACTTACGTAGCCAAATAGCTTCCTCAGTAGCAGAACTTAAAGCTTTTTAGAAGAAAGAAAATCATGTCGTGCTTCTTGCTAGAACATGAAAAACAACCGCTACCAAAATTGAAAGCATAACCTGCTGTTGACTTTCTATTATCTACATTTTCTGCCCAATCAACATCAACATAGCCTTGCAATTTAGGTAAAGTGCTTTGTCTTTTGTAGACCAAGCCAAGTTTAGGTGTACATTTCATGTACCTCCAACTAACCATTGAGTTCAGGAGTATGAGCTTGCGTAAATTGTCTTTTGATCCCACATTGATCACAAAGATCATTGAAGTCGGTAGACTTGTACTCACCTCCACTATCAGATCTTAGAACTTTGATCTTCCTACCTGTTTGATTTTCGACCAATGCTTTGAAGATCTTGAAAGTGGCAAACGCATTCGATTTCCTCTTCAAGAAGTAAATCCACTTCTTGCGTGACATATCATCAATGAAGGTCGTGAAATAGAAGGCTTTACCTAAGGACATAGTCCTCATAGGCCATAGATCTGTGTGGATCAAATCTAGAGTTTTCTTTGCCCTTGGAACACCACCTTTATTGAACTTCTCTCGATGCTGCTTCCCATACGCACATGACTTGCACATCGTCTTCAAGTGGTCTTCCATCATAAGCAATCCTTTTACCATTTCCGGTTTCCTCATCAAGCTAAGGATTCCTAGGTTCAAATGACCAAGGGCATTTTGCCTTCAATAGAGCTACATGGAACTCTATTCATCAAATGGTTAGCACAAGTGAGAGCTTCTCTCCAAAAAGCTTTTGGTAAACATGCATCAATCCTTAAGGCCTTAGAATATTCACACAATGTCCTATTCCTCCTCTCGGCTACCCCATTTTGTTGAGGGGTGTAGGGACAAGATAATTCTTTTTAAAACCCTTCTTGATCACAAAAAACTTTAAAAGCATTGGAGATATATTCTCCACCATTATCACTTCTAAAAGTTTTGATCTGTGATCAATATGCTTCTCAACAAATGCTTTGAACTTAAGAAAGCTTTCAAATACTTGTGCTTTAGATGAAAGTAAGAATACCCAACAAAACCTTGAGTAATCATCTATGAATGTAACAAACATGGTGGCACCTCCGTTGGACATTGTACTTGCAAAGTGTATATCTGAGTGGATCAACTCAAGTTGATGAGTTGTCTTTGTGATTGAATTTGAGAAGGGCTTCTTATGTGCTTTTGAGAGAGCACATGTTTCACATACTTTCTCCTCTTTTGCCAAGGATGAATTGCATTCTATTGGTGAGCGCATACGTGATGTTGAGTTGGTGCACAATGCATTGTGCGACATTGCAGAACCTTATCAGATGTTTGTGAGTGGGATAGCATCAAGAGAAAGATTCCCAACCTTTGATGAGCTCACAAGAATATTTATGCAGGAGGAGCAACAACGAGAAATGATGAAAGCTAGACGTCAAAATACTGACGATCAAGCACTTGCGACATGCCAAAAACAAGGCAAAGGCAAGGGCAAGAAGAAGTGTAAGCAGCAATTCACCAAGACTCAGGAGGATGAGGGATCATCCAACAAGACCAAGAAGAAGGGCAAATGCTTCCATTGCGGCAAAAAGGGCCATTGGAAGAGTGAATGTCGAAAATTCTTGGCGGAATCAGGTAACCTTGTCGACGAAAGTGAGATTGAAGACTCTAGCGTCTTCATATCAGCATTGTCATCTAATCAAGATGATCAAGCGTGGTACACTGACTCAGGAGCCACAAGACACATGACATGTAACAAAGATTGGTTTAGCAGCTTGAGAGAGTTGGATAATGGAACATCTATTTCACTAGCACATGATGATGCGTGCAAGATCAAGGGGATAGGCACCGTTTTCATCCAACTACCTGATGGCAAAAGCAGGACGATCAAGAAGGATGTGAATCAAAAGCTCAAAGTCATTGTGGATGGAATAAGGGAGACCAACACTAAATTGTACAGGTTGAATGCTACAATCAAGGGGCAACATGGACTTTTCTCATCCATTTCATTGCAAACTGAACTTGGCATAGTCTTGTATGGGAGGAAGCCAAGTCTCAAGGACTTAAAGGTGTTTGGATGTATTTGCTATCTGCATACACCTTTGGAGAAAAGGACCAAGGAAGATCCATCATCAATCAAAGGTATTATGCTCGGGTATGGCAAAGCAAGCAAGGGATATAAGGATTTCATCTTCCAACAAGTTTGTGGTTTCTAGAGATATCATTTTTTATCGATATGCATAAACTTGTTGATGGCTCAATCGAATCACCTATCAAGAGGGAGGTGGCCGAGGATCAAGATGGCTTAGATCTTGAGGAGGAGCTAGAGCCAAGTAAACCAATCACTCCAAGAAGATCATCAAGGGTAAGAATGGCGCCATTGAGGCTCACATACCAAGACAAGGGGAAGCAAGTTGAGGGTAATCCATCTTCATCCTTTGCACTCATTTCAAGTTTTGAAGAACCTTCTTGTGTAGAAGATGCATTGAGTTCAAATGAATGGTTTCAAGCTATGATAGATGAATATAATGCTTTGATGGAGAATGGCACATGGATCCTTGTTGATAGACCTCTTAAGAATGTGATTGGATGTAAATGGGTTTTTAAGCTAAAACTCAATATGGATGGAAGTGTAAGCAAGCACAAGGCAAGGTTAGTTGCCAAAGGATATGCTCAATCAAAGGGCATAGATTCTGAAGAAACTTTTGCACCCGTGGCCAAGATGGTCACAATAAGGTTACTTCTTGCATTTGCTTCACATTTTGGTTGGATGCTCTTTCAAATGGTTGTTTCTAATGCATTCTTAAATGGTTATTCGGAAGCCCCCCTCCTCTCCCTTCTTGTAGGTATTTTGAAATTCATCAGACTCTTTGTGATCATCGAATTGTCTTTTGATCTCCTCTATGGATTTCTCTGGCAGCTTCCTTGAGGGCCTTGCCAAATAGTCGTCTAGTGCGGTGGCACTTTTGGTATCAGGAGCCTTTGAAATAGAACTCTCGGGCTTTGATCCAATGAAGGTGTCGCTCTTACTCTTCGGAGGAGATGGAGGAAGTCCCATAGAAGGTTGCACCATCTCATCAAGTGGATCTTGATCGAAAGAATTGAAGTCGTGGTGAAGGAGGTGAGAATGGTTTACGAGAAGAGGGTGGTCGGTTAGTTATGAGGTTATAGTGAGTTGTTGGCGAAACGAATTGTTTAAAAAAATGGTCATCAAATTTAGAGAGGATGTGGTGGGTATGGTGTTAGAAGTAAATACGGAGGTAGTCGAATGAGTAAATGGAAAAAATGATGGTTGGTAAGACGAAAATGGATCAGAAAAATAAGAAGGGTCAACCGTCATCGTTGCATCAGTTAGTCTCTTATTTTCCTAAGTCAAGAGATCTAACCGACGCTCAAACTAGTCTTGCACCTCTTGAAGGGACTACAGCTGATTTGAAAATTGATTTTGCTCCTCCAGTCTCTTGGAGGATTTCACTTCTTCCAAGGCTGTCAGCAACTCCGCGTCTTTCAGCTATAGGTCTTGCTTTGTCGTCTTGAGCTCATTCGTTTGTTGTGCAAGCTGGTGCACCAATCAATGTAGATGGTATGAGGTCCCAGTATGGCACTTCAAGATTTCCGTGGTTTTCTCGAGCAAACTGTCATAGGCTGGAAGAGTTGGAAGTTCCGAAGGAAGACGATGGTAGGTAGGAAAAGGAAACTGAGAAGTTGTGGGATGGGTTGGAAGTCGAACAGTTAGTTGTGTCTTTACATCAGTAGCAATGGAGGTGATAGGGGTAAGAGAGACGGTAATTGAGGCAATATCAACAATGGTGGTGGTGGTGGTGGAGGTTAGTGGTGAGACTGGTGCAACGAGCCCTAGAACGATCTCCACCTCCTCATCTACAAGGTCACCTTCATCGAAGTATTCTTGTGCATCTACATCGATGAAGCCATCTTGCTTCAGAGAAGAGTGATCTTCAGCCTTCTCTTCAACCCTTGGGCTTTCTTGGACTTTGACTGTTACTTGTGCTGCTTGACCTTAATCTTCTATTGTTTGTTGGATAGGATTAGCTGCAATTGTTTGTTCTACTTGTGTGGTTGTAGGCAGCTCCCTTTCTTCCTCCCCTGAAACTATTGCCTGTGTCTACTGGGCATGAGGAGGTGAGTTAACAGCATGAAAGAATCCCAATGGTGATTGGGATCGGGTGCTTCTAGCTGGTGATTGATGGGTGATCCGAATCTGGTGCTGAGGTGAGGAGGCAGCAGGCGAGGTTCTTCATTGGCGGGTACGTGTTGTCTGGAGGCTGCCCTCCTTTTCATCCTCATTTTTGTCACTGCTAGAAGGTACATCTTCATAGTCGACAATCTTTGGTGTCAGCTTCCTAGGGGTCAGCTTCGTGGTGGATATTTGACTCTATCTTGGACTCTGGAGGTGGTCTGCGAGCGGTCATCTTGTTTCTTGACTTATTTGCTGGTGTTGTCGTATCAGCAAGTTGTCATGGCTTGTCATGTTTTCTTCTTGACTCGACGTTCATGAAACATAGCAGCTTGTGGAGAAGGTGAGGCTGAAGCTATTGATGGTGCATAGCCTCGGCTAGCATCCCTTGGAGCTAGAGCAATCTTCAAGTCAATTGAGAACTGACTTCGAGCCACATCAAAAAAGATATAGACCAAGGAAGTAATTGGGGCTCTCTTCTGCAAGACAATAATAAGTTTTCGGGAGATGAGTCCAATCCAATTGTACATATTTTGGCGGCCTTCGTAGGATTCTCCCAACATGGCAAAAATCTGGAGGAAGGTCCTCAGTAGATGTGCCTTTCGCGCATAAGTGTACTTTGTAAGATAAGCACACGCAGCTCCCAGTTCCCAGTTCCTGGCACTTGATGGCCTCGAGGAGAATGCCATCCTTGTTCTTCTATTTGTCGATAGATGTGTCAAGAAATCTGGCATATGGCTACTGGAGCATATTGGTCAGCTTTACTGGCTTCTCCTTATGGCCACTGGGAAAGCCAAAGGTAGTGAGGCTACCAGCCAGGTAGATAAATGATTGAAAATTTTGGAGATCAGTGCGAAATGTGAGCTATTTCTAATCAAAATTTGTATGCTTGGTACATAAAATAGAGGCTCTGGTGGCCCTTCTAGGGAGGAATTTGAAATTCAAGTAACTTAAACACTGGGCTTGTGTATACCACTGATTTATTGTGTCTTATTCACACAGAACGAGCTTGAGTGATTGAGGCATATTTGGAATCTTGATTGGAATCCGATCCGGCCATTTTTTTGAAAAGTTTTTAATTTTTTTAGAAGTTCTTTGGAGTGGCGTCAGATGGAATCTAGCAGCTACAGTGGCGGATGCAAATCGGCGAAGACAATAGCAGATGCAAAATGGTGAATGCAAACTCGTCGGATGCAGTGGCGGATGAAATCTTGATGGCTAGAAATGTGTCAGATGCAACATGGAATGTTGATGGCGGATGCAAAAATGCAATTTTGGAATACACTGGTGGATGGAAACGCAAAAGTAAACTGAAACAACTTGCGGATGCAAGCGTAGAAAGGTGACCTAAACCATTGGCGGATGGAAAAGAAAAGGTAAGTCAGCGGATGCAAAAACAAAAACGTAAAGTAGGAGGCAAAAAACAAGAAAATCAAATGGGATGCAGATGGCAAATGGAAGTGCATTGATGCTAGAGTTGGGAGAGAAATGTGATGTAATCCTGAGGAAACTAAGGAAATGGAAAAATAGAAAGATGGAGGTTTCGAAAAATTAAGAAACATTGTAAGGTGGAAAAGATGAAAGGGTGTGTGAGTAGGGAGAAAAAGGCGTGTGTAGAAGTGATGGAGGATGGATCAAACGAAAGAGGGATGGAGCACATTCAGAATGTAACAATCAATGGCTGAATCGGATCAGAATACAAGAAAATTGTATGAACGACAATGTTAGGTGGAACCCCCTTCATTTCTTTATAACTCCACGAAAACACATCTTTGTATTCACACAATAACTTTTCCAAATCCCATATTTGGGTTGGCTTCAAGTGGGCTCGTATGTGCACAATACGATCTATGTCTTCTTCGTCATCCTTCAGATTGAGAGGTGTAGTCTTTGCAGGTCCCTCAAAAGAAGTTGATGGTGGTTGAGGCTCCCGTTTTTGTTTTACCATACTGATGACGACATCATTATTGGTGTAATCCTTAAATTGTTGGGGAACATCATATAGTGAATCATCAACTATTTCAGGTGGGATCTTAGGAATGTCCTCTACAGGTGACTTGTAGATGATGAAGCATGGATAGAATTTTCTTGATTTTGTATCAAAGGTTTGATTGGCTGTTTCAGCTTTTCACGCATTTGGAATTGCTTATCAGTCAATCATACATCAACCTTTGATTTGTTTTTTAGCATGCAGGATATTTGTGGATTTGTAGTAGTAATCATGCATGGATTTTTTTGTGGTTTTTTTCGAACTAAGTCTTCATCAATGGTATTCAAGATTTCATCATTATGTATGTCAAATTGATAGACTTCTACCTTTGGTCGATATACACGAGCATTTATTGGTTGTAGATGTTGTAGACAAGCCAATGGTGATGGAAGTTTAATCTCTCTTGGTATAAGACGTTTTTCTAATCGCTCGGGATCCAGCAAGTGAATAAGCTGGTTGTCAGATAAGTCATGTTCTCCCACAGAAGAATGCCATCTTCACTGATGGATAGTTCAGTAATAAAAGCGGGTTCAGGTATCCACTCAATAGGGAGTGCATCTATCATGTACTAGGGCAGGATGGGAGTGTCGATATCCGTGGAGTTTATGGTGATTTCGATTGTAGCCTCTTCTTGAACCTCACATTCACAAAGAGTGGCATTGACACAATCGATGGTCGCTAAAGCATGACCACAGTTGATGATATCGGTACTTTGCACGTAATGACCCTTTATGGTGGAATTGATATCGTCAGGGTCATCATAGGTAGTTGAAGACCAATCGTCTTCAATTCGTGTAGGCTTTATCTTCTCGGTGGCATCGATAGAGATTCTTCTGTCTCTGTTGCCAGAAACTATTTTGTTTTTCTTCCAATCTTGAATCACTCCGGCCATTTCTAACCAAGGTGTTCCAAGAAGGAATTGATAGGTGTGCAGGTCATCAGGAAAATCTAGTACTACACACTCTATGGTGAAAATCAAACCGACAATTTTAATCGGTTAATTGCTTATGTGATCGGCAGGTGTCGTCATTCGTTGGTCAGCCATACTAACTTGTACTTAGGCTTTTCCAATGTGGATATTCCCCATGCTTTAGCTAAAGACAGAGCGATAATATTCACGCCAGACCCACTATCGAGAATGGCTTGCACAGATGGATAAGATTTGTAGTGCATCGGTAAAGTGATGTTGTTACCTTCAACAACACCTATTTGAAGTAAATTCATATCACATTATGAACCAGTTCAACGTTTTCCGGTTGTCTCAACTCGTCTGGTACATCAGGCTGCTAGGAGCTTTGCAGTATGGCATCCCGCAAGTGTTTGGAAAACTTGACAGTCGTGTAGAAGGGCATGGTGATTTGAGCTTGTAAGAGATCGGAAAGAACCTCTATTCCTCATGGTGGTTGCCTCATGAGTAGGTAAATGGGCAGATGGCGGAGTAGAAATCCTAGCTTCAGCTCTATCAAACTCATCTCGGAACTCATGGTATTGCCTTTGGGCTTCTACAGGGTTAGGGTAAGATTGTGGCATCATGGAAGTATTAGCAGGAGGGGGTGATTGTGCTAGGTCCTCAAACTGATCTAAGGCCTTATGTTGCGTGCATGTGACTATATGCAACGGCTCTTCAGATACCCTACGTGCTGGAACTGTCTTTTTTGAATGGTTGGGGCAATTTTTATAGCAATGCCTTCTAATACAATCAGCACATTCGATATCGGGAGAGTACCCAACACACCCACGATACATCGAGGTCCCGCTATTAGCAGACAACAAAGCACTTGTTGAGCCTGTATTATCTCCAAGGAGATCAGCAAGACAAAGAAGAGCACCAATCAGATACGTACCTGATAGCTCATCTTTTACTCAAAAAGAATTCTGTAGATTCAGTTGTGAACCACAAACTTATGAAGAAGCCATCAACTGTCCAGACAAGGACAAGTGGATCACGGCCATGGAAGACGAAATGAGCTTCATGAAGCAAAACAAGATATGGACTCTCGAGCCACTACCAGCCGACAGAAAGACTGTCAAGTGTAAATGGGTCTACAAGCACAAGTATGGACCAGACGACAATGTACTGAGATACAAAGCCAGGCTAGTTGCAAAGGGCTTCTCATAGAGGTATGGGATTGATATACAGAGACATTCTCTCCTGTTGTGAAGCACACGTCCCTATGCATATTACTTGCATACGCAGTTGCCTATGATCTTAAGATCCACATCGTAGACGAGAAGATAGTTTTCTTGCATGGGGAGTTGTCTACATGGACCAGCCACCAGGTTTTACCTATGATTCACTTGTCGACTATGCCTGCAGAATGCACATAAGCATCTATGGACTGAAACAATCCGCCAGGCAATGGTACAAGAAAAAGGATCACGCACTTAGATCCTTGGGCTTCCAGCCTTTAATGGCTGACTGCAATGTTTACGTGAAAATCATAAACGGAGAGATCATCATAGTCAATGTCTATGTAGATGACACTTGTTCCGACACGCCTAAGCACGTAGGCAGGGTGGGTGAAAGGCCTCCTCCTCTGGAGCGCCAAAACCAGCGACCTGCACAACGAGCTCGAACTCGCGGAAAACGAGCGCCAGGTGGGTCCAAGCGCACCTTGGAGCGATGATCCAACAGTTTGCACGACGGGCCTTGGACGTTGGAAGCCCGACAACAGGGGAGGGGGACTGCAATCTTGGGAGCGTGATCCTGTCACGGAGTGACAATCTGATTGCATAGGTGAAGGGAGATATTTCGAGGCACTTCGAAATATCGGACCTAGGAGAAGCCAAATGCTACCTGGGTTTACAGATCGACAGAGATCTTCAAGTTGGGAGATTGTATCTACACTAGTCAAGATATATTCAAAGGATCATTGATGATTTTGACATGGCAGATTGTAAGGGAGTAAATACTCCAATGATTCCTGGTGCAGACAAACGAAGACTATCCCAGCGATGAAGCAAAATGGCAAGCAATGGAACATAAGCCTTACAGAAGGCTTATCGGTTCTCTGATATACTTGGCAGACAATACGCAGCCGGACATGGCTTACCCAGTATGCATCACATCAACCAATCACCATAGACACTCCTCACAAGCTCTCAAAGATGGCACAACAAAAGCTTTAGATTACAAAGAGAAAACTGTACATATGCCAATGGGCTCAACAAGTGTCAACATACTAAAAAGGCACATGTCTCACTAAAAGGCCCAACATGGGCTAAAATACTGACAAACCTATGACATGCCCCTGAGTACAGCATAACGAAACCAAAATATATTGTACTACATGTGTGGCTACTCAACTAACCCAAGTAGCTAGCTACGGGATCAGTGCCCGACTGATATGACGATAGTGGGTCACGTCCCGATCACTACTGAATACAACAAAACTAATTTCTAACACTCTCCCTTAAGCTCAAATGTGATAGGAATAAAGAAATTTACTGCAGCAGCGTCTGGAGTGTCCAAAAGATGTTATGCATATCTCTACAACCCTGTACTTGACTCACACTCAAGCACACCATCAAACCACCCAGTTTGGCACATACGCACACACCGATAATGAGTGTCCATTACACCGACCTTACGAAACGCATCACTATATACTTTGTGATATGACCACTCATACCACTTTCAGCTGTAGGTACAACCCACGCAATATGCAATACTCTCGACCACAACAATATGCACCACGAAGACAACCACAAGCACCATATAACTCCCGTTATATGAGTCCAATCCAAGCCCAAGAATTGCCTAGACAAAACCACCTACACCACAACAATGATTGGCACTTCCAGGTCCAAGAGTATCTGCTCAGCCAAACAGGCCAGACCAGCAGACCCGACTCCAAGTTCAGGCCAATGTAGTGCAGCATACTACCTATAATACCCCAGCCTATGAATCTACTTACGATAATAGTAATCCTAACACACACGTAGATGAGGCATCTGCCTCTTATTCCAATGACCAATACCATCCAGAGGAGCAACCTACAAAGTCGACCAAAATGGTTATGCCATTTTCCCTTCAACACTTCAGAAGAGATGTTTTGTATGCGGAGAAACTACTCACTTTCAAAGTGAATGTAGACTTCCTTATGTCTGAGTTAGAATTAGTAAGCTCAACTGCGATTGGACTGTTAGTGTAGTTAACAGTTGTTATGTATTGATTCAGTTTAGTAGGCTTTAGTTAAGAAGCCAGCCCGAGGGCTTGTCCCGGGCCGATAACGAGAGTTTACTTGTATATAGGCTAAAATGCCACGTAGAGGCCAATAGTGAATTGAATGCATTTATTAGGTCTATGCCACATGGAGTCCCCATGCAAAAGGGACCTTTGCTTGTATATCAACATTCTCTTTGTAATGAAGATGCTTTTGCTTAGTGAGCTCTTTGCTTTATGTGAGCTCCTCCATCACTTTGTTACTTGTGGATGCTGTTTATGGTTTCGATGGTTGGCAATCAGTCAGTGATTGCATCTCTAATCTGCACTGCAACAATAAGGATGTCGTACGGGGGGTGCAGGATGGTCCGGGGTGATCGGTGACACAAAGCCCTTTGATTCAGTGCGTACGAAGCCAATTCGTAGAATTAAAGTAAAAAGAAATTCCATAGCATGCAGGCTATGAGACAGCCCACAAGAAATACTGATTACGGGAGCAATTTTTAGTGAATTGACGAACGGTTTGGTGCCAGGAAGGGCTGACAAGGGTCGTTGGTGGACAGTTGAGGCACCTACAACAATCTGGTTCTCAGTATTTGGATAAAAAACAACTCCAAAAACATGCAAGGATACCAGTATTTGGATCAAAAGCAACTCCAAAAACATGCAAGGATAGGTTGTCAACCAGAGTCTGATCTTGCACTCTAGGAGGAGGTTTTGGATTTGTAAGAAGCTAGAGTAGGGCGCCATGGTACAAGGATGATGACTGTAAGAAGCCATGCTCAGCCTTGGAAGGATGGAGCAGCAATTGGAAACTCTCTCACATAGCCAAAAACAAGGCAAGGGTAGGGTTTTCAGAAGAAAAAGCATGGATCTTGTGATGTAGGATAGCTTTTTGCGATAAAAATCTGAAGAGGGGCGCACTGGTAGGGCGAGACAGCCTATAGAGGGCCGTGGCTGGCCATGGAGCCATCAGGCTGCAGGATCGATCCATAGCTGGCCATCTCCATAGGAGAGAAGGAAGAAAGCATAGAGGATGAAGAAGAAGGAGACCATGGCTGTCGCGCTCGTTGATCCGAGGATTGCCATAGCGTTCCTAGGTGCATAGCGGCCATAGGACTTTACTTCAGCACGCGGGTGTAGTGATAGCCATTCGATTGAGAGATAAAATGATGAACGGTCGAGATCCAGCTTGTGAAGAATTGATCCTCTCAATACTTCACAAACAAGGGCCGCTTGAGCCTTGGAGGATGGCTCTCACCAGCTTAGAACCACTCAAAAGGGTAGCCAGTTAGAGCTGAAGGAGCATCAAAATTCTGGGAAAGGCAGCCCACAAAGCAACAAAAGAAGGAGCAATCAAACAAGCAGACAATCATCAGAAGCTGTCAATGCCAATCAAGGTCTAGTTGGTTTGCTGTTCAAACAGCAGGCTGGGAATCATTATAAGGGTAACTGCCATTTGAAATTCTTTATTCTCAAAGATGGCTAGTGAACGTTAATAACATTTGGTCTTTTTGATCTTCAGTCTTCAAAATTGCTGTGTGCCGGGCTTCATCTCGGACTCCTTTTAGTGCGACAGGCTGCAATAATTTAGCAACATTCTCAAGGCTTGTATTCATGCCCTTCCTTTTCAAAGTTAAAATAGTTTACTGGGCTGTGCTAGTGTTGAGTCGTCGCTGACTGGGGGCTTGAATGTAGACTCCACATAGCAATTCCGTCAGGTACAGTTAACATAGCTGACAATGGCAAATCAATAGGAAGAAGTACATTGGAAAGATTCAATATAAAAGTGTCAGCTTATGTATGGGTGTGAGACAGTGGGAAGCCTACAATCTATCCTGACTGACGTCAAAATCCTCATTTTAATCTTCTATATTTTCCTCAAAAGATTCTTTATGATGGATGGAACAATGAACCTTTCTGCTTTTTTAAGATATGGATTTTCTCATGTTGCATACTCTCAAGGTTTTTCTTTCATGAAACAAGTACTTATTGATTATATGACATTCCAAATCGATGTTGCCTTTGTAAAGCTTTAAACTCTTCTGACTGAACCAGTATGCGCACTTGATTAATTTTCAAATGTAAGTGGCATTTTGACCTACTCACATAAAACGCTACCTTTAACATTAGCGTGCAATTCTAGCTTGTTAAATAGTTGAAACTCTTTGGAACATTTTCTAGAGTCTGCACTATCTTGGTGATACTTTTCCACTTTTGCCCAAAAAGAAGGTCTTGTTGTTTAAACTCAAGGTACATTCCACAGGCCATCAAACGAATTCTTTTTACAGTTTATTGAACTATTCTCAAATGTGCACAAGCTAGTTGTAAAATAGCTTACATATAGTTTTAAGGATGCTTCACGGGCATTGTTAAGTTGTAAAATAGCTTACATATAGTTTTAAGGATGCTTCACGGGCATTGTTAAGTTGGACGTTTTAATAGAGTTATATACTATGTATATAGCCCCTACTCGTATACCCTTAGGTACTAGGCCACTACCATTGAGGGCATGTCCTTATGGGACCCATGCTAAGTTGCATCGGAAAGGTGTTCCGGAGGCATAGGGTTCTGGAATGCAGTATCAAGGAACGTTGGAACCCGAAAGAAAAAAACTTTTGAAACTTAAAACTTCCTACATTGTTTAGATACATGGTATTCTTATGCCTAGCTCCATCTTACAACTATGGTGATGCTGTGTGAACTATGTTCATAAAAAAAAAAGATTAATGATTAAAATTTAGACGATAGTATTTCTAATGATGTTGGCAATGCTGTCATTTGCTAGTTTATCCTAAAGAAATGGATGCTCGAGCATAGTCACAAAGAATGACAATTCAAAGGTCTTGGATTTGATCCCAATTAGGTCCATTGAAAATTTTGCTAAAAGTATGAGTTTGTTTTGCAAATCTAGCTCATAAATTTCACTAGTTTGTTAAAATTTGTGCACAATGAATAGGATTGCTGAAAATTTGCGTAATTATATGCTACAAGTGATTAGGATATTTAGTCACTATATCATAGTTGCATCGAACCGCGGTTCGAACCATCGAACCGTTGGGAATTGATTCGAATCGGGAACCGGTTCAAATTCGTTTGAATCCTTTTTGCCCCAAACCCAAAAAAAAAAAGCAAACGGCGATTCAAACCTAGCTAGACGGTTGGAACCGGGACGAATCGGCAGATTCGAATCGGCTTGCAACTTTGCATTGTATTACCTTTCTTTTGCACATCTATTTAGTATTGTAAGTAAAATTAAAGTTTTTAGCATGTTCTTACATCTTGATTCCGGAATGCTTAGAATATGATATCTGATATAAGTTATTTGAATGTGTTTTAGATGTTTCTTTATAGCTATTTTTCTTTTCTAAGACAAATTTTTTTAACAAAAAAAACTTGAAAAAATAAAACTTTCTAGAACGTTCCCAAACAAGCGTTCGGGAATGTGATCGGAACTCTACATTCCGGAATGCAACACATCTATGGACCCATGATAGCTTAGGTTCAGTAACCTTATCCAGGATAGCCTAGGTTCAATAATTGTTCACTCCAATCTCTAGGAGCTCTCCAAACTCTGAAGAATGATCCACCCAACAGTAGCTGCCCTCCTCTTGAGTCTATCCGATTACTATTTTGGGCTTGGGACACATGGCTGCCATGCAAGGGTGATCAGTCCCCATGGTTCCACGAAATCCACTACACGCAATCAATGCGTGACTCCAGGCACCGCCCCTAACCCTCGTCATGGACCTGTGACACTAACAGTCACCCCAGCCTGCAGAGGCATTTCTGCTATTGACGACTAGGGTCCATATGGTCATAACTCCGCCTATTGACATCCTATCAGGCGGTCACACCGGGTCACTGCTTGTGACGCACCGAACCCAACTGGTCCCTTGGTGTCCATCCTGGTCACTGGCCCTTGCCAATGCCATGGCCCTCGGCCCCCTAGTAACCAGTCATGCCAGGATTGTGCTAGAGCACAATTGGCGTCTAACAATCCTTCCCTCTTTTGGCAAGTCATTGATCCTCGATGACAAACTCTGGGTAAGACTTTCGCAACGCCTGGCGAGTCTCCTAGGTAGCATCAGATAAAAGATGGCCTTTCCAAGTCACTAGATACTCCTGGAGGAGACGATTCCTCAATCGTCGCTCCCTCCGCTCTAGGACTCTCTTCCAAAAAGTAGCTGAGGAAGCAGAGTGGAGGGAGCGAAGGAGGTAGGAGGAACGGGAAGAAAAGTAGGCCAGTTTCTTTTTGCGGAGAAGGGAACGAAGTTGCTTTTCTGCGGAAGAAGACAATGTAGAATTGGAGAATTTGAGGAACTCAACGTATTTCTGGAAGAAAAAACAGTCGTTGTCATACCATTTATTATGGGTACGACGATGAGAAGAGAAGCGGCAAGGGGGTGCAATGGCATGAGCGGTAGTAGTCAGGGCGTGTGTTAAAAAGGAGGCTTGGGTAGTGACATCAGACGAGGAAGAAAGTGGTCCAGAAGACGAGAGACGTGGGCAACATAGGCCTGGGATTGATGAGGAGGTATACGATAGCGGGTGGGTCGAACAAAGAGGGAAGGTGGAGGCGAAGGCGGACTTGGCGCTGGGGAGAAGGAGAGGTAGAGCAGAGAGTGATCAGCGAGGACGGGGGTAGAGATGGTGAAGGATGCCAGGCGGGGCAATAAAGCAGGAGATGCAATGATAAAGTCCACTAAATTGTGACCGCATACAAGAAACAAACATACATGCACTTTTACGCAGCTGCGTCGCCGTGATCAAAGGTCCTAGAGGCAATCAGGCTCTCCACGCAAAGAGTGAATCTTACCATTGTGCTGGAACTCATACACATGAGTATCCCAAGCGATGTAGGGTTTCTTAGCCACATGCCAACAAATTCAAGCACCACATGAAAGCGAGCCAAACGGGTAATCTCAAAATCTAACTCCTCAGTATAGCTCTGAATGGTTAGAGGCGTACCCACAACTCTGGCATCCCACACATCCGCACCCTTTCCATCAGCCATTTCGACTGTGTACTGGTACAGGGATGGTTGTGTGCTCACTCTCAACCGTTTAATCAAAGCGGAGTTAATGATGTTATGTGAGGACCCAGTGTGAAATAGAATTAAAACATCTCTACCACACAGCTGTCCACGCATAACAATCTAAGAAGTGCAAGGAAACTGATACTGGTGTTGTGCCGCTCTCGACAACTGTGGTAAAGGAACCAAGTCCACCTTCCGAATCACCTACACGTTCATCAACCGTGGAACACCGTGACGTTCTTCCTGTTCCAATTCCTCAATTTTCATAGGATCTGCCTCCTCAACTTGCAAACTATAGGTGGTCCGTGAGGGATTGTGAGGACACTCCTTCCACCTATGTCGCCCTAGATAGCCAAAGCAAAGGTTCTCTTTCTTTGCCCGCTCCAAGTCCTACGATGATAGCGTAGAAAAGCGTTGGCCCCCTTGGGCATTGGACGTCCCATACCGCCCTTTGCCTTTTGAGGCGCCCGCACCCTTACTCTTTTTAGCACTCTGAATTTGCTCTTGCGAGGATTGACCCTTCCATTTTTTAAACTTTCTTTTCCCCCAAGGTTGAGACCCTCCTAAAGTAGGTGTCTCAGACTCCTTGGCCTTTTTCCCATCTTCGTAATATAGGGCCATCTGCAAAGCCCTGTGGAGGCTTGGAGCCTGCTCCTTCCTTACAAAAGGCAAAAGGCTTTCACGCAAGCCCTCCACAAATTGAAACACTTGTAAAAACATCGGCACCTCCTCAGGTATCCGCATCAGTGCCTCCCTATATTTGTCCACATATTCTTGTATGGACGCATTGCCTTGTTTGAGACTTGACCACGCTTGCATCGACTGGTTTTTCTCATCCAACGGTACCCAATTCTCTGTAAACATATGCTTGAACGCTTCCCAAGTTGTAGGTACCAGATTGTCTTTCTCGATTTTGTGCCACCAACGATGTGCAGTCTCTTGTAGTCGATATGTGGCCTCCGCAATCTTCTGATCATCATCCTCAATGCCACACATCTGAAAAGCCTTTTCCCACTTTTGTATCCAGTTTTCCACCACATCGATATTCTGCATAGCAACTGCTCCCATATATTTCGGCGGTTTCAAATCCCGAATTGTGGGTAATTTCTGCGTCTTCGATGGATGTTCGACTTCTTTCTCAACTGTCACAGGTTCAACGGCCACCATAGCCGTTCCACTGACTCTCTCGGGTTCCTGTGGGGATTTGGTCGACTTCAATTGTTCGAGAATAACTAATCAAAAATGTCAAAACCAGCACTTTCGAAACCCTTGTCCACTCAGCCACAAGCTGCTTCTTCGATTTTGAAGGATATTTGGACCTGAAATCGTTGTTTCGGGACTCCAACCTGTCAACGCTGGATCTGCAGCCCCCTGTGCAGAATTTCAGACTTATTTGCGCCCGTTTTCGGCTCAGAAATTGCCGATCTTCTAGCTGTCCCTCAGCGCTGGACCTGCCCTAGTTTCTGGGTTCCAAATTCGTCGAAATTTGTGCCCTTCCGCTGCCACTGATCAGCAATGGTCCTCCTACACTGTTGCTGAAATTTTTACACCTCTCTCCCGAACGTAAGCCTCGCTCTGATACCAAATGTCAGGCTCTCCCTAATCTTCCAACTAACACCCGTCCAAACATGCACTGATCGCCAGAGATTTCTAGCCTTTCTGATTCCCTGCAAGCACATAGCATCAAACGCAAACACAGTGGAGCTGGCTGCGTCGTCTCCTCCCAGCCTTTGCTGCATAGATTATAATCATGAATGCCTCTCTCCAGGCTCACTTATACACAATCCTCAAGCACCCCTTAACCTTGATCTTTCCTTAAGCTCGACACATGGCCAAGTCCATGCACAATCGACACTTGCCACTTGGCAGTACCTTGACACATAGGAAAGTGGGTAGGCTGACATGTGTCACTCATCCACTACTGGACCAAGTGTCCCAGTGAGCATGTGACACGTGTCATGTTTGACCGGTCAACTCTGACATGTGTCACTCATTCACTGGACCAAGTGTCCTAGTGAGCATATGACATGTGTCATGTTGACTAGTCAACTCTCCTACTTTTTAGGAGTCCAGCCACTCCTAATCAATGACCCAGTACCCTATACCCAAGCAACATGCGACTCTGAGGCTCAGAAACTTAATTAACAACTTTATTTACATTTTTGTTACAAGTGTCACCACAAGCCGGTGACCTAGCCATTTACAAATGTCACCACAGGCCGGTGATTGAGCCATTTCTGTATTTACAAGAAGTACATCTATAAGTAAAAACAGTAAACAACCGAGACAGGGAGTAAAAGCTGTAACAGATTGTATAAGAAGCAAAAGAACTAGCACATAGCTCAAACATAGATGTAGAAAGTAAAGCTCGAGCATAATGAAATGTAGAAGCATATGACATGTTGCTGAATGAGTAGGCAAATCATCTAAAAGAGCAACCATAGAAGCAGGAACAATGTCGAAGCACAGGCTACAACATCTATAGCATGGCACTCAGGACCATTTTTGACTAGACATTGCCACAGCTATCAGCCAACTCTTTTGCACTACCACTACCTTCAATATTGTGCCATTTGGATATACACAAATCACAATACTCTAATTCATATACCTTCATATATTTTACATCCAGAGTGTGTAAAAAAAAAAAAAAAGCCCAAACCACACAACACCAAGGTACTCTAGCCCTTCCACATGGATCGTCATTACGATCCCAATTCTACAGAGGACTATCCACCCGAGATGGTATCTCCTTCCCCAGAGCAAGCCAGATACAGTCGGTACTCTCACATGAAATCACAAGTCCATGAGCCATCCACAAACCCTTTCGAGAGATGGGAGCCTATGAGAGTTGAAGTTGCCTATGACCGACGACAATTTCATTTTGCTGAGTCTTCTCACGCAAGAGCTCACTTAAATGGGGCTTTTGCCAACCATGGTCCTTGTACTGAAAAACGCACACCCAAGCTAGACCTTCCTAAGTACGACAAAAATTCAGACCCTCAGAGATTTCTCCAAGTCTTTGAGAATGCATGCGATGTCTATGGTGAGACATCTCCCGAAGCCATGGTCCAACTTTTCTCGATGACCATGATCGATCGAGCACGTGAATGGTTCTTCAACTTGGATTGTGAAGATAAACGAGATTGGTCACTCTTGAAAGAATCCTTCATCAAGCGATTCAAACGATTTTGTTTGATAGAGAGTCCCTTTGTCAAACTAAGTAATATCAAAATGACGAAGGATGAAAAAGTACGTGACTATATCGAACGATTTAAACGCTTAAAAAGTCAGGTACAAGAACAACCCACAGAATCAATGCTCATCATCTGGTTTCTAGTCGGCCCGTCACATCAACATCCTCCACAAAACGATCCCCAAGTTCATATCCAAGAGCTCCTAGACAACCCAAAAACGAAACTCAGCCTCAACTGGCACTCTTAGGTCCGCCTCCAAGGGGCCATCCAGACATAGGAGCACAAAAACATCAACCCCATAAAGAATCAGCTCAAACCCATTTTGTCGATCACTCCTATGATCCATCATACCATCAAGATGCCACACCTACTTCTGGTAGTTCCGCACACTATCATGAGGATCATGCTCAACGAGATGAGTATTCTCCAAATCCCGAAACTCCAGGACTGCTAGCCATCCAAGATGGCTATGTAATTGCCCAAGGGCCCATGAGCAACAGGTGTTTCATCTGTGGCAAAACGGGCCATTTCATGGTCGATTGTAAAGTAAAAAACCAATACCATGCTGAGTGTTCGGAGTTTGTTCGAAAACACAGCTTCAAAGATTGCCCCAAGCAACCAAACAGGATCCTACCCGCACGACACATCTCTTCCGAACCTGTTAGGGTCCTCACTTGAGCTCAACGCCAAAAGCAGCAACGACCCCTAGAAAACCTGCTGACAATGCAGGAAGCTCTTTGACAGCTTCCACATTACCACGAGACTACCCCGACCCACGAGTGGAACAATGACGATACAGCGAATTCCGAGATGAGTTTCTATAGGAGGAACAAAACACGGAACGTCCGTTATTTGCTCCGATCATCACAAAAGAGCAACCTCTACAGGGATTCGAAGTTTTCTCTGAACTTCTGCAAGCTCAAATCACAATGCCATTCCATAGTGCCATGGAATCTTTCACCCGCCTCCATAGCTATATCCATAGAAGTTTTCAGCTGCCCAATATCCCAGATGAATAGCGAAAACCCGATGAGATTCCAGAAATTCCTCAGCTTCTCATGAATCTGATGAATATTGGTGTTGCTAAGGGGACTAGCATCACCTTACCTATGCACTACAAAGATTATTTAGCAGTATTCGCTATCCTCGATAGTGGATCAGGCGTAAACATCATGGCTTTGTCACTAGCAAGGTCATGGGGGTTCAATAACTTAGATCTGCCACGATACAAACTCCGTATGGCCGATCAACGAGTAATCGACCCTGCAGGTCACTTATCAAATATACCAGTCCGTATTGCAGGAGTCAAGTTTACCATAGATTGTGTCATCCTAGATCTACCTAACGATACACACACGTATAAACTTCTTCTTGGCACACCCTGGCTACAAATGGCAGGCGTCGTCCAAGATTGGAAGCGCAGTAAAATAACCTTTGACAACAATGAAAAATGAGTCACTGTTGACTCAGCTAGACACATTAAGCCTGCCAAGGTATATGATGATTGGTAATCTACAACATATGACGCATCCGATAGTGTTCCAATCCAGCCGAAAGGACAATATACAAGATCAACCGATATAATCAATTGAGATCAAGCACTGGCCACTGTGGACTGTGCCGATTCCAATAGATGCCGAATAGAAACCGCCGCAGAAGACACATATATTCATAGGCTGAAAATGATCAATAAACCATGGCTGAATATGCTGTCCACCATCTTCAAGAAAAAAACCAGTAGCTTGCCACTTTGAACACCCAAAAAATCCAGCAACACACCACTTTGAACCAATGTACTAATTGACATGATTTTTTCCCCTCCTCCATTAGTACAAAATGGCTTCAAAGAATGCTTGATTTCAGCCTTTTCCAAAACATTAACTTGAGAAGCTTGCTCATAAAGTTCTTCACTAATGCATCCATCATCTTTAAAAGTGTTTCCCAAGCACTTTTAGAGGTCTTGCAAAATCTCAAATGATATAAGATAGATCTTGTTAGCGATAAAATCGTGATCATCATGTCGATGCCAAACCTCAGCTTGCAATTCCATGAAGAATAGTTAGTGCCATCCAACATATCGTCGCCCGAACAAGTACGAATTGCTCCAAAATCTTTTGCCATAAGATAACTTTTTCAAACCCTAAATGTGCCTTAAAAGACACAAAAATCAGCAAGTATCAAATCTGAAAAATCAGCACCGGAATGTGTCGAAACCACACATTAGGTGGATGCAGGAACTCGCCCTCCTACAAGCCTTGTGTGTTGAAAATTTCAGCTTGAAATTGCATTACAAACTAAAAAAACCAGCAAGCAAAGAATTAAGTTAGCCTCCAACAAACCTTTTTCCGGAACCCTTCTTTCTTGCCAAAAAGTGTGAACAATACACACACGGATAGGGCTGTTGCAAACACCCTACAAATGGTAATATGCTGTCCAATTTTCAGCCTCGGAATGTGATCGGATCATCACAAAAAATTAGCGCCTTCTTCCACACCTGGAAACAAGCAAGAGGAAGCGGATCTTCACTTTGTAAAATCAGCAAGGGTGATGATCAGCCAAATCAGAAGATAAAAATTGCTTGTAAATGGGCGCCCTCCTGCATAGGAGCAAATCTGAAAAATAGGGCAGCAGCGGACCAACGGAAGTAGGAGAAACCTACACGGATGTGGGCGACCTAAAAGCATCCCCGAAGAAGATAATTAATGGCGCCTTCCTGCAACCTGAAAAATCAGCAAACAACCAACTGATTTTTGGGCGCCCAAAATCCTATTATCTCCTTTGATGTGTGGCGCCCTCCTGCAAAACGGAAAAAAGTCAATATTGAACAGATCTTCACTTCAAAAAATCAGCAAAGGTGCTGAATTTTTGTGATCCCTAAGTGAAGATGATCTCTTTTGGTAGGGCGCCCTAAATCAAGCATAGAAGATCCATGGCTCTGATACCATGTAGGAAATCAAAGTGCCAAGATCCTTCTAACATTCAATCTCCATATACAAGAAGAAGAAGAAAAAGAAGAAGAAGAGGGAGAGGGTTAGGTGCCCTCAAGGAGAGAGAAAGTAGTAGCAATGCTTGAAAGGGAATGAATTACAAATGAACAATGAGTACATATAAATAGGCCTTCCAAGGGCCTAGACTCTTCCAAACCGTAAGCTCTAGAACTTACAAATTATAGGGCACCTCCAAAAGTCAAGATAGGGCCAATAATAAACCTAACCCATGGTTAGACAAATCTCCTCCTTTTGGGTCAAAGTAACCTATGGGAAACTAACATTATCATTTATTATTTTTAACACAGAGAACTTTGTGGAACCTCCCTTTGACCTACCAAGCAAATTCAAAGATTTCACACTTGATGACGAAGTCATCCAGTTGCCGCAACCTGCCAGAGACACGAAGATTCTCGCCCAGACCTGCTGACTTTAATGCGGGCGAAGCTGAGCCCTCAACAAGTGAAAGGGCCAGAAAGAGTGATACAGGTGCCAAGGCATTAGATGAGTACCTGGCAAGGCCGCCACAACAACGTAGGGCAGCCTCACCAGTCAAGACAAGGCCCTATATGGCGGATACACGAGAATCTGAAAAGTTTGAGAGGAAATACCCCCGCAATATGAGGGGAAGAATAGACGATATTGATCAGAGCCAGTACTCTACGAGGGCCGAGATCATTGCTACGTTGCAACCCTAGCCTGAGTGGCGAAATAAAGTCCTTAAGGATAGCAGAAGGTTGCATGAATATATGAGGACACTGGCTTGGAAGAGGGTTGATCCCTTCTATATGCCAATCAAAAGAAGAAACCCCTGGCCAACGGAGCGACCGCGTGTTGAAGTTGTCAACTGGCCAGTGATCCCAAGGATTTCTGAAAGCACATCAATGGATGACTTGAGGCTGCAGCTATTGGATTTTGGCCACAAGTATAAATCCAACGCTGACCTATGCGTACGAGAGAGTGCCGAATATTGCAGATCCATGGCCTTTCTCATTAATCAGGAATGTTTTTGGGATCAAGGCTTAGATCCAATACGGAATAATCCCAATGTAGCCCTCCAGTCAGAAGACGACCACCAGATGATGGCCCAGCTCTATTACAGAGCGGAGCCGAGAAGTACTAGCTAGGATACAGTTTCAAATCATGTGAGCCTCATGGTGAATCCTAAGAGAAGGAATGACCATGTAGGAGCTAGTATGTGTAGGCATTTGTAATTAATGTGGTAGACCCCTCTTAAATAAATTAGAGTGAGCCACCTTTTGATGGTGACCTCTAGTGGAGGAGCTAATTCCACTCGTAATTTGTAAATTGGTGGAATTGCCACTTAGGCTCCACATGGGCAGCCTCTTGGTTTATTTAAGAGCCCCCCTCTCTTGTGAGGGAGCTTTTACATGTAATGTCATTTTGCTCTTGAATTGAATAAGAAGATCTTCCACGAGTTTTTGGCATTCTTGAAGCTCCTTGTTCATGATGGCTTTCTTGAGTGATTCTATTATGAGCATGCCCATCCATTCCTTTGACTGTGCTTGTGGAATTAGATTAATTTCTTGCTTTCTTTCATTATGCATTATTGTGGAGATCTCTTGTTCTATGTTTTTAATGTAGATTTCAGCATTCAAGTAAACTAAATAGGTTGGATTTGTGGTGTAGATTTTGCATATTCTTGACATTCCAGTTCTTGATGTTCTTGGGCTGTCCAAGACTCAAGAAATGAATGTTTCTTGATCCTTGGACTTTCAAAATGCTGTTTAGTCTTTAGTTTCTTGTTTCTTGTTTTTCATTTCTGTTGATCTGTAGTTTAATCTGAAAATCTTGTTGTTCTTTAACGTTTTACAAGTAGTTAGAAGTAGGAATCGAATGGAATTCATTAGCATTGCACACATATCCTTAGATGAATGTTTAGGCTTGCATGGTTTTGATCTTGTGAGTGCAACTGGAGTGAACGTAATCTGAGCAACCCACTGACAGGCTGGGAAATATACTACAACGAAACCGCATCTTTCTGCCTGATCTGGCTTTGTAATAAGAAGATCACAATAAGAGAGCCAACCGCCTGGTAACGGGCAAAAACACCCGGTAACCAGAGTTAAAGAAACGAGGAAAACCAAAGAAGAAATCACTTCGCGGATTCTACAAATCACTTCACAGATTCTATCAGTGGTAGAATCTGCAAACAAGTACTAAGATGAGTCCTTTCGAGCTTAATTATGGTTTAGGCCAGCTAGCCCCGTTACGGTAGGAATTTTTCAGAGTGTGCCTAGTGCGGCTAATTTCCTAACTCAAATGAATGAAATGCTTAAGTTAGCGAAGGTTAATATTAGGCAAGCGATGGATCGAGCTAAGTCTTACGCTGATCAGCATCGCACGCCTAGAGAGTGTGGTAGGAGACATGGTGTTTCTCCAAGTACCCAAGGACTCCAAGACCCTTAAGACGGGCAAATGTTACAAGTTGTCCCCGCGTTATTGTGGACCCTTAAAAATTGTTAAAAGAATCAGTGGTGTTTCTTATAAGTTAGATTTTCCTAAAACCTGTAAAGTGCATTCTGTATTTCATGTTTCTAGATTGAAATGGGTTTTACATAACGGTGATAACTTGTTGTCTGATAGTTTGTTTGCATTTCAAGAGCAAGGAGAAGTAACCCATGGGCCAGCGAGGGTATTGGATAGGCGGGAGAGTCGTTTACACAACCGTCTGATCCGTGAGTACTTGGTCGGTTGGCATGGCAGGCCTCTTTCTGGTGCTACCTGGGAGACCACACACAATTTGCGTGCACAGTACCCTAGCTTTGCCATTGTGGACGATGTTACCTGAGGGGGGAAGGGATGGTACAGCTTTTACTCCCTGTCCCGGTTGTTTACTGTTTTTACTTATAGATGTATTTTTTGTAAATACAGAATTGGCTTAGTCATCGGCCTGTGGTGACATTTGTAAATGGCTAGGTCGCCGGCTTGTGGTGACACTTGTAACAGAAATGTAAATGAAGTTGTTAATGAAGTTTCTGAGCCTCAGAGTCACATGTTGCTTGGGTATAGGGTACTGGGTCATTAATCAGGAGTGGCTTGACTGTCCTCCTAAAAAGTAGGAGAGTTGACTAGTCAACGTGACATGTGTCACATGCTCACTGGGACACTTGGTTCAGTGGATGAGTGACACGTGTCAGCCTACTCACTTGCCTGTGTCATGGTACTGCCAAGTGGCAAGTCTCGATTGTGCATGGACTTGGCCATGTGTTGAGATTAAGGAAGGGTCAGGGTTAAGGGGTGCTTGAGGATTGTGTATAAGTCTATGCAGCAAAGGCTGGGAGGAGATGACGCAGCTAGCTCCACTGTGTTTGCGTTTGATGCTATGTGCTTGCAGGGAATCAGAAAGGCTGGAAATCTGTGGCGATCAGTGCATGTTTGGACGGGTGTCAGTTGGAAGATCAGGGAGAGCCTAACACAATTCCATCAAAGGATGTTTTTCATATCGTCGATGCACCTTATTTTGTTAAGCTCCTTCTCGATGTGCATGCATGTAACCTTCAGTATTCTTGTGTTTCTATTTATGACTTTGCTAAAGTCGATGCTGATGCTATACACTCTTGGGCCTTATGGATCCCTTGGTGTGTTGATTTCAATTTCCTAGATGCTATTTTTCAGCTTTGCGGATAGCTTGAATTCTTGCACAGGAGTCCGTTCTAGCGATGGCTTTTTAGGGTGATCTACCATAGTTTCCTTGGCATTCATGGTTGCTGCACGATCTCTTTATACTTCGGGTTCCTTGGTATCTTGGTTGTTGCATATTGCTTGGCATTTCGATGATGTTCCAGAGTTGTTGCTATGGTTGCCGAGTTGTGCTTTTCATGTGGTATTCTTGGGCTATCAGAGTGCCTTGAGTGAGTTTCCTTCTTGCTTGGTTTCCTTTATGCATCTACATCGGTTTCTAGTAGTTGTGACATCATCGAATATGCGGGTGCTACAGATCTCTTGATCCATTTGTAGTTGTTCATTCTTAAATAGGATCGCACAGAGAGCTAGTATGAACAAAACAAGATGCAAAGCCCATGCAACATGAACCCTTACAATCTTGTGGCAAATAGTAACTTATAAGCAACTTTACCCATTTTTTAATAGTTTTCTATTGTTCAGATTACCTTGAAAATAATCTGTAATACTTGTCTTAAGAGAAGCCGAGTAATATGGAGAAACATGTTTCCTTCCTTGAACACTTGTCATGTCCTGCATGTAGTTAGCCCATGTGTTCAATAATTACTGTTGCTAAATATATACCTACCTTTGCCTAATTAGGTGAAGCTTTTTATGATTTGTCTAGTTTCTTGGTTTCTTACTAGTTTCTTAATTTCTTGCTTTAAGCTGGATTATTGATGTTTATGAGTGGATAAAATGTTAGGATGCTATACAATTTTGGTATCAAAGAAGTAGATTCTTTCCCTATCAGATTAAGTGGTTTTCATGAAGTTTTGGTGAAGTTTCTGTTCACTAGTTAGTGAGTTTTCGTAATTTTTTCAATTTCCAGATTTTTTTGATTCAATTTCAAACTTATTAAACATTGTTTTTTGTATGATTTCTTGTTTAAGATTAGTAGTCCTTGATCTTAGCTTTTGGAAGTACTAATCTTTCCTGATTTGAAGGTGTTATGCGAAAGTTATGGCCATTTTAGTAGAATCACTCCATTTTCGTTAACTACAACTTTGCTGTCCGTTTTTCTCTATTTTTGGCTGATTGTACTTTAGTTGAATCTTTCAGATCTGAGGCTATGGATTTATTTGAGTCAATTTTGACCTAATTGGGTTAAGGTTTGGCAGTGAAGGGGGGAAGAAGATATGTAAACAACTGTATTTTCGAACTAGTTATCTTGCATAACTCAAAATTGAAACTAGTTATGTTGGGCCGAGTGGGAAACGAGTAATTCTTGGAATTGTATATTTTGAAAGAAAAAAGAATTCCACGTCTTTTTCTTTCTAGCAGACTGATGAACCAAAAGAATCAATGTTAAAATTCTTTTGACTACATGTTCAACATCTTGGACTGTTCTAGATCTTGGAAGGGGAAATAATTCAAGAAATCCAAATTTTCCTTGTTAAAGGCCCCTTCCTTGGGTTTTTGCATTTCTATTTTAAGTTCTTTCGATCCATTTTTGAACTTCCATATCTGTTTTGTTTTAGCTCAGAATTCAATGTAGTCAAAAGCAAACGTGATTAGTTCGATGTGCCCAATAGTGTGCAACTATTAACACTTTAGTACTCGTCACTTTGGAATTTTTTAAAGACCCCCCTTTCTAAGTTGTTACATTTATACTTTCTTTTATCCATTTTCGAACTCCCATATCGTTTTCATTTGAGCTCTGAATTCAAAGTCGTGAATAGCAAATTCCATCAACTTAGCAAACCTATACTATAGAAGTGTCATTTATACTGGTGGAAACTATAGAGGTGTTATATGTAGAATATTTTGACCCCCAAAAAAGGCCTTGAAGGTACCTTGTGCCATCCGTGTGCCATTGCTACTTCTCATTCATGGGCCTTATGGATACCTTGGGCTTTTGACCATGCTGGTGCACATTTTTCCGTTTTAGCTATCCTTTGTCAGGATGATCTCTTTCTGATCTATGTTTCCTGGCATATCGCTTGCTTTTCCATGCTATCTTTCTATACCCATTCCTACTTGTTAGTTTCCTCTTGGCAATTGCGTGTATATACATATTATAGTCATCATTCCTTTTGACATTGTATGGTGTGAAAATTGAATTCCATTTTGTGATAAAGTTAATTTGGAGCCTATAATTCATAGTTTTCGTAGACTTTGCTTGGAATCTGTTTATTGTGTTCCTTTTGCTTAGCATCTTGTTTACAGATTTGTTTTGCTTGTTCTCAGGCGTGTTTGGGCATTTCTTGAAATTATCTTTCTTGTTTAAGGCCCAGATTAGGCAGAAGGGAGAGATCCTCGTTGTAGTAAATGTCCTGCCTGTCAGAGGACAATCTAGGGACGTCACTCTTGAACCGTATCACATGCATTCAGAACCAAACATGTAATCAAAACGTTCAACCACGAAATTGGCATGCTACACAGTTGAACATTCATGATTCCTACTTCTACTTGGTGCAAAAACGAAATGAATCAGATTCTAAACATTAAAACTAATCTACACATTCATTAATCCACAAAACTGAAAACAAGAACTAATCTAACAACATATTGAAGCTCCAAGGATCAAGAAACACACATTTCTTGATTCTTGGGCTTCAAGAACATCAAGAAAGGGACTGTTACAAGATTTGCAGGACTTACACCACAATCCAATCCATGATGGTTTACCACAATGCTGATTCCTACATTAATCTACAAAGCATAAATGAAAGAAAGCAAGAAAGCTAGTCCTCCCTAGAAGTTGAAGGAATAGTATGGTGTAGAACGAAATCTCAATCACCAGATTTCTTGATCCAAAGTATCTGTAGTATCAATCCTACCACATGCTAATGTCACTAGCACTAGTGGAAATACCCAATAGAAAATGAACATACACATTCATAGTGGATATTATGCAATTGGGTAGCTGAAACAAGTGGTTTAGGAGGCACATCCCACTCACCATAGGGGGAATGAAGCCTATCGCCATACTAAAACTTGTACATATCGGCATCCTAGAATCTGTAGGGCTTCCACATTGCTTGCCAACGAATGTCCAATATCACATCAGACCATGCTAGCAATCTGAAAATCCAGCTTTTTGATGTAAGTATGTATATTTATTTGAGTACTCACAACCCCCTCTCCTGTCCCACACCTCTATACGCTTCCATCAGCTATTTCGATTGTTCGTTCAGGCTATGAAGTTTTTGCCTTGACACTTAAGTTCTTTGCTATAATTCATTTCACAATGTGGCAATGAAGGTCTCGCTTCAATCACACATACATTAATTGTTCTTAAGCAACACAATGCAAGCATAAGAGAGATTCATACATGTCAAAGAAAATAGATTAGATTAGATCACCTTCGTTAATGTCTACTGAGACCAATATGGTGCATTGGAGCGGATGCCAACACAATGTACATTTCTATTTCCATAAACCATCAAGAAATTGTTTTTGCAAGATTGGATCTCAATTTCTAAGTCTTCCCCACTTCCATATGAGAGCTAAACCTAACATCCCTAACCTTAAAGTCAAAAGATCTCTTGACCTAGGATGAGTCACCAAATGTATGACGCTACTTTTTATAGATTCCCTACATGATAGGGGGTTCGATTCTCCCCACTAGATGTCAAGTATGTATTGACTTTCTAAATAGGTGACGTGTGTCAAGAGACTGTAAATTACCTGTAGAGTACAATTTAAACTTAGTAGAGGTTGAGGTCCACTAGCCATACCTAGATATGAATGAACGACCAAAAACTAGTCAAGTTCGATTTTTGTAAATTTAACACTTCTCATAGCTAATTTGATGAAACTATCATGGATCAATGATTAATACAAATGAAATATTTTTTAGGTTTTTGATATGGGAAGTGAGTTTAATGACTCATAATTATTACAATGAAAATAGTGTGATTAAGCTACAAACTCTCTAGTGTAGTGAGAGCTCAACAAAGATTGAGATCCAAGTTTTATCTTCAATAGCTTGTTGAATGAGCATCTAGGCTGATAATAATGTGATTTGAGCTCCAAGTTCTCAAGTTTAGTGAGCGCTCAACTGAATGAGCATCATGGGCTGAAATACGTGAGTCTCCTCCTTAGCATATTTGTGGAGAACAACAACTTTCCACAAGGTCCAACTTAGATAAGTTTGAAATGCCACGTCTTGACTACATTTAACAAAAAAATGGACTTTAAATTGCCATCCTTCCAATGAAGATCTTCACTCGAAAATTCAAGAGTGAATGGGTCACAAAATGATTTTTTGAATTTTCCTTTGTAAGTCCAACTGAATCAGTAATGAGCTCTATTTCATCATCATAAGATAAAGGATAAAAAACAATGATTATATTGTCATCGCAGAAGGAAATTGTCAAATTCATGACATGCTTTCTATCAAACATAAAGTAAGATGAATAAAGGGAGACATGAATAAACTTCTTCGTTACTGCTTTGCCTTAAAAAAAAATTTCTTCATAAGAATGTGAATTTAGATTTCGCTTGCCTTGAAACAAATGGTTCTCCTCAGGTTTCTCCTTGATGTCTTGTTCGTCCATCATGCCAACTCTCTCTTGGTGTGATGATGAAAACAAGGATCTAAACCATGATCTTGTTCAAGACTCTCAAGAACCTTGTTCTTTGCAAGATTTTCAGGTTTCAAGCCCTGAATGCACTTCTTCTTAATATTAGGATCTTCTAAGCCAACAATAGGATCACAAACCAAGGATTTTGGTAGCTCCTCCTTGGCAACAATCACACTCGGGTTAGATCCAACCAAGGCATAAAGCTTGAACAACCTTTCATGTCTTAATCCTCTAGCAATCATGTGAAATGACGCTCCACTGTCAATCCAGCCAAGGATATTTATCTATGAAGCTTGTTGAGGTGATTGTTGACATCATGAGTGATACATTCTCTTGACCATCTTCATCTTCATCCTTGTCGTGGTTTTCTTGCTTGTCATTGCATTTTGTCTCTTAAGGCACTCGGAAGCATAGTACCCTCTTTTACACAAAAGTAGCACATCACCTTGGACTTATCTTCCTTTGAATTTTCTTGTGGTGAGATGCTTCTCCATCCTCCTTGTGATGGTCTTTCCCCTTATTGCCTCCTTTGCCCTTCCATTTGCCTTTGCTTTGTGAAAAGCATGCACTATCATCACCTTCACTCTTGGAGGAAAACTCCCATTTCCTCCCTCAACAGTTTAAGCTTACTCTCTGTGGCTACAAGGACTCATTGCAAGCTTTCAATAGAAGGAAGTTGAAATTGGATGGCATAAGATTGGACAAAGACTGAGTACTCCTCTCCTAGTCCATTCAAGGTTATTTTCACAAGCTCTCTCTGTGTGATTGCTCTTTCAATGGAAGCAAGGTCTCTATTTAGAGTCTTTACTTTTAACACATAAGAGTGTGTACTTTCTTTTTTGGCTCTAGCCTTTGCATCACTTGATTTCTCAAAGTGAACATTTTGTGAAGTGTTGTTAGACCATAGATGGAAACGAGCAATCTCCCATGCCTCTTGAGCTGAATTACAAGCTCCTACTTCTCTAAGAAGTTCATTAAAGACTTTCAATTCAATAAAATGTAAAGCTTGTCTTGCTCTCCTCTTGTACTTTCATTGCTCTTGTGGTTGATGTGGCTCCTTCTCATCCCCCAACTAAATGTTCCTTAGGTCATGCGTCAAATTCCATGCAACAAAGGTTGGGAGGAGACAAGCCACAGACTCCATGAGGTTTCATGCTTGATCATGCTATGTACTTGTTGAGAATTGAATAAAGTTTGATATTTGTGATCAATTAGTGTATGATAGCTGACTTTGTTGTTTGTAACTAGAGTTGAAAGAGAGTCTGAGATTTGGTATCAGAGTGGAAGGGAGATCGGATCAAGCGTGGGTTAGAGGGTTGCAAACCCTCTTGTGATTTCAAAATTGGTGAACCTACTATCTAGCGCACCTTCTGTAGCCCACCGGAGCAAAGGTGCGGGGGCCTTGAAAGGCAAAGGGTGGTATGGGACGTCCAATGTCCAAAGGAGCTAGAGCTTTTCGATGCTATCACCACAAGATTTGGAGTTGGTCAAGAAGGGAAACTAGTGCTTCGGTTGTCTAGGGCGACATAGGTGGAAGGAGTGCCCATGTAACCCTTCATAAACCACAAAGAGGTTGCAAGTTGAGGAACTGGAACATGAAGAACCCCAAAGTGTGCTCCAGGACTCATGAATGTGTCAGTGACTAGGAAGGTTGACTCCCTTTGCCACACCTATCGAGAGGAGCGAAACATGGGTATTGATTTCCTTGCACTTTTTGATTGTTATGTGTGGACAACTGTGTGGTAGAGATGTCTCGATTCTATTTGACATTGGGTCGTCACATAACGTTAGTAACTTCTGCACACAACCATCCCTGTACCAGTACACAATCGAAATGGCTAATGCAAAGGGTGCGGAAGTGTGGGATGCCAGTGGCTATGTGTATAACCATTCAAAACTATTCTGAGGAGGTTGATTTCGGCTCATTTCAATGTGGTGCTTGGAATTTGTTGGCATCTGGCAACTCTACATCGCTTAGGATACTCATGTGTACAAGCTCCAATATGATGGTAGGATCTATTCCTTGCATGGGGAGCCTAATATTCCTCTAGGACCTTCGATCATGGCAACACAGTTGAGTAAGATTCATTGTAAGTGTATGTATGTTTGTTCGATATGTCAATTTTGCTTGTGAAAATGATGTGTGTCAAGAACCTTGCTAAGAACCTAGATCGCCAAATTAGGGAGGAGTTTATAGATATGTACATTGATGAATTTCCATCTACTTTACCCTTTAAGAGAAATGTGGAATACAAGATTGAGTTAATTCTTGGATCATTTCCTATAGAATGAGTCTAAAAGAGGAGGAAGAGGTGAGAAGCATGATGGACGATTATCTCGCCATGGGGCTGGTAAGGCCTAGCTTTTCTCCCTTTGCCTCTTCGATCATTCTTGTTAAGAAGCAGGATGGGTCTTGGAGGGTGTGTGTTAATTATCGAGGCTTGAACAAGATAATTGTTAAGCATCGATATCTTATGCTACGTATAGATGATTTTTTAGATGCCCTTCATGGTGCTACAATGTTTAGGGAGATCAATTGAAGAGTGGTTACCATCAAATAAGAGTTTGTGAAGAGGATGTACATAGGACTGCCTTTTGAAGTTGTTTTGAATACTATGAATTTTGAATTATGCCCGTTGGATTGACTAACGCCCCTGCAACATTCACAATGTTGGTGAACGATGTGCTAAAACTTTATGGGCAAATTTGTGGTTAACTTTGTTAATGAATTACTTGTTTACAGTTGTGGTGATGTCATGCATGTGAGTCACCTTAGAATTGTGTTGTAAACTTTGAGAGAAAACATACTAGTTACTAATTCTTGGGTTTTATGGTGTCAACAGATGGGATAAAACCATATTCTAAGAAAGTAGCTATTTTTCTTGCTTGGCAAGTACCTACAAATTTGACATCATTAAGGGGCTTTCTTGGATTAGTTGTGTTTTATCATAAAGGTGTAGAGAATTATTCACACGTAGCTGCACAATTGACTGATATGTTACAAGAAAATAAATGGAAAAAATGGACGGAAGCTAATTGAAAATCACCTAATTGCTGAGATGAGACAAGCTCAACAAGAGGATCCTCATTGTAAAAAAATTGTGAGAAAGGCAAATATTGTACAAGTAGAATTTCACGAGGAGAGTTTTGTCTCTTTGCTCACACTTGCCTTCAATATACCATAGAAGATGATATGGTCAATGAAATGGAAAACTTCTCATTCTAGCTTGTCCTACGTAACTCTGGTGGCCTAAAGTTAAAACAAAGATGTTTACTATTATGTGACGCAAAAAAAGGAATCGAAACTTCGGAGTTTTACATCCACTACCTGTGTCGGAAGGAAGATGGGAGTGTATCTCCATGGACTTTGTCACCAACTTGCCTCATATGCAGTTACAACATGATTCTATCTTAATGATAGTTGACAGACTCACTAAGATGGCTCATTTTATTCCAATGTGTAAAAAGATTGATGCATCTGGAGTAGCTAACCTATTTATCAAGCATATGTTTAGACTTTATGGATTACCATCATCCATAGTGTCTAACAGAGATACTCAATCTACTGGGAACTTTTGGACTGCAATTATGGCCAAACTTGAAGTCCAATTGAAAATGAGCAATACAGAATATTTGGAAATGGACAACCAAATTGAGAGTCAACTAGACCTTAGAGGATATGCTTAGGGCATTTGTTGGGGATGAGCAAACTCAGTGGGCCTTACTTAAGAACGTTGGAGTTTGCTTACAATAAAAAAAAGAATGAAAGTATTATAATGATCCCCTTTCGAGCTTAACTAGGGACTTAGGCTAGCTAGCGTTGTTACGATAGGAATTCCTCAAAAAGTGCCTTGTGCGGTTATTTTTCTAACTCAAATGAGTGAAGTGCTTGAGTTAGCTAAAGTGAGAGAGTTTGAGGTGGGAGACATTGATGTTCTTCCAAGTACCCAAGGAATTTAAGACCCTTAAGATAAGGCAAATGCTTGGCATGGCAGACCTCTTACTGATGCTACTTGGGAGACGGTGCACGGTTTGTGTGCATGGTACCTTGGCTTTGCCATTGCGGACGACGTTACCTAACGGGGGAAGGGATGCTACAACTTGTACTACCTATCTAGTTATTTATAGTTTTTATGGGCAAATGTACATTTTGTAACTAATTTAATTATTGAAATGGCTAAGTCATCAGCCTTTAGTGAACTTTTTAGTAAATTGTAAATAATCTGTAATTAGACCTATTGGACCTTAGAGTCACATGCTTAGCTTTGGTTTAGGGTATTGGGTCATATATTAGAAGTGGTTGGATTGACCTCCTAAAAAGTAGGAGTTGGTTGGTCAACTTGACACGTGTCATATGCTCACTTGGACACTTGGTCTGGTGTATGAGCAACACATGTCCAAGTTTACTAGTCAACATGACATGTCGTATGCTCAATGGGACAATTGGTCCAGTGTATGAGTGACACATACTAGCTTACTTGCTTCTCTGTGTCAAGGTACTACCAAGTGGCAGTGTCAGCTGTGCATGGAGTTTGCCATGTGTCAATGTTAGGATGTGTCAGGGTTGGGGGGTGTTTGAGGGTTGTGCATAAGTTAGCCTAGAGAGGCATTTCTCATCACAGTCTATGCAACAAACGTTGGGAGGAGACAAGGCAACTAGCTCCATAGGGTTTCATGCTTGATCATGCTATGTACGTGTGGTGCTGAGATTTGAATAAAGTTTGAGATGTGTGATCAACCAGTGTACGATATTCTACAGTTTGTAAGTACAGTTGAGAGAGACTTTGCTACTCAACTTTGTTTAAACTCAATGGGCACTTTGTTATCCTTAGTCTAAACATCTAGGCTTTGTTCAAACATCACATCAATGCTCTCAAATGGATGATCCAATTCCCTAGGTGAAGGTACTTTTAGATTCCTCTCACCAAGCTCCACACTTTAGTTGAGTACCTAGATCCACTACACCAAAACTTATCAATTTGGGGTGCCTTAAAAGTTTTGGGTCCTTTTGGGTTTTTGAGTTACACACAAAGTGACTTGAACCTACCATGGCCCAAAATCACCTTATCACCTCTGAGAGATGGATGTTTATCACAAATCAACAATCGAGTCCTCCCAAATCACAAGGTAGCCAAATTTTGACTTTCAAATAAATTTAGACTTTGATGTAGTGATTCAAGCTTGATGCTAGTTTTCATACCATGATAAAGTTGTTGCAGCCAAGGATTCTCTAGGAGTATTGTATCATCATAGTCCCAATTCATTGAGGCTACTATGCAATGTGCTAAGATGGCAAATCTTCTAGCACTCGATTGCACTGAAGATTTGAATTGTTATAATGTTTGAATCTTTTGGAAGCACATCTCACTATTAAACCTATCTTGTATCTATTATTGGCAACTGTCAAAGGTTAGAAGACATATAGTACTTAAGGTTCTACATCTTAGGGCACCTAAGAGTTGGGTGCATTCTTTTCCATTATTATTCAAATGATCCATTAGGGTTTTATAAAAGGTTCCTTACATTTCCATAGAAGACTATAAATAGGTATCAAGGATACTCATTCATAACCTTTTGATTATTGAGATTCTTGGACTCTTCATGGGAGAACTTAGTTGCTTGTAGGGCTTTCTTTGGCCATGATTTTCTTTGGTGATCTTTAGTAGTTTTGAAGGAGATTGTTTATTGTTCATCATTTATAGTCTTTCTATGATTTAAGTGATGCTATATCTGTAAGCCTGTTCATGACCTGGTATCAAAGCACTTTCTTGAGCAATTGGAAAGGTGCCAATTTCTTTTTTTTTCTTGTCACTTTCTCTCTCTAGCTGTTTCGTTTTTCAAGGCACTCTTTGTCCGTTCTCTCTAGTCGTTTGTCGTTTGTCTCTCTAGACCTAAATAGATACTTTTGCCTTAACTTTCTTTGTTGGTGATCAAGATTGAGTTATGTCACTTGCATTGGTTTTGTAGCTTGCAAAGTGGTTTTTTTTCTCAAATTTTTTTTATTGACCCTAATGTTTCAGGTAGTTGCACAGTGATCTGAAGCACGAACGAAATACTCATTCCGAAATGACTATGAATCGGAGAGTTCTCGATCAAAACATTTTAAAAAACAATCTGATCTAATTTTTTTTCTGTTTGGGGTGAAATAAACCATAATAGAAAGTTCAAAGTGGTGCATTAATATGTTTTAGGTCCATTTACTTTTGTGACCACAATTTTCTTGCAGAATTTGGAATCTAGGATTTCATAACTTTATAGGGTGATGTTTAGAGTTTTAGAAATCTAGATTGATGAGTCATGAGTATACTGTGCGATGCTTTTGGCTTAGATGTGTCAAAAATAAATTTACATTGAAAGATGTCCACTTGTTATGGTGTGTCAGGTGTCATTTGTTGGAAGTATACATCTAGATAGCTGATTTGTGGTTTGGCTAATTAGCAGTCAAGTTTGTGATAACGAAGCATCTGCTGTATGTTTTACTCCTCTGGTCTGAAGTATTTTGACTTGTGCATTTTCGCTTCCAAAATTGCACTTCTCAATTAATAATTGGGAATTGCCAATTACATAGTTCAATAAGGCATTTGCTCATATAAATCTGAACAATGTAGATGGCTAGCAACCAAATTGATTGAGAAAAACAGCAGTGACCGAAGAACTGGGTGCAGATAGAGATGATGCAACTCATTAGTGCTGGAAAACAATAATGGTTGGGACAAAATGGAAAACTCCTGTGATAAAGTGGCATTGGACTGCATCCAAAGCACAATTTAAGGGGCTAGACAGTGCATGTGAATATGGATATCCAAAAATACAGGGTATCAAAAAATTCTGGATATCGAATAATGATGCGGATGCGAAAAAGTCCAGGAGCAAATGTGAAAATTTGGTCACTAAATCTTGGTTAGACTTTAGCCCCTCTGTCCTTAACATCGTGAGGCCAGGCAACCAGACTGTGAAATTGTAAGAGGGTCCCTATAAATTAATGTGGATCACTGAGCCTACTTAACAGTGCACGGTTACTTATGACACTTGGAACACGCACAGAGCGTTTATACTATGATCACTTAAAAAACAGAACATAGACCTGATTGTTCATGCCTTGGTGTTCTCTGAAGTCTGCCTGAACTTTTGTTGTTTTGACTTGTATGTGATGGTTCCATATATGATTTAAGAAGCATCTTGTAAGTCTTGTAAGCAAACTAGAGATTTCAGAAAGGTAGAAAAGTTGTAACTTATGGATCTTATAATTTTCCAAGAAAATGAACATTAACAGAATGAAAACGTGCCATCACCAGATTAGAAATAAGATCACAAGCAGCAGTGAAAATAAGTGCTAACCAACATCCTTCATTAGCAAAAACTGTGTCACCTCCTTTTGTGGTTCTGTGCTACAATTCGAGAAAACAGTGGGTTCAATTTAGTAATTATCCTTTTGGCACACATGTTTTATTGGTATTGAAGTGTGTCAAAGCTTTGAGATGTGATGGTGGTGGAGAGTACATCTCCAACAAGTTTCATGATTTTTGTGAGCAAGAAGGAATCAAAAGAGAATTCTCTTGTGCTTATTCCCCTTCTCAAAATGGGGTGGCTGAGAGGTAGAATAGAGCTCTATGTGAATTTGCCAAAGCTCTAAGATTTGAAGCATCCTTGCCTGAGGATTTTTGGGGAGAGGCCATCAATTGTGCCAATTATCTATGCAATAGACTCCGTCATCTTGCTCTTGGAGGAAAGACCCTTTTGAGATGTTACATAAAGAAAAGCCTCAGGTTGATCACCTTAGAATCTTTGGATGTGCTTGCTTTGCTCATGTTCCTTTGGAGACTAGGAAGAAGGATGATCCTAGCTCAAGCAAAGGAGTTGTGGTGGGATATTCATCTACCAAGAAGTAGTACATACTCTCTACTTCCAAGGTTATTGAAGAGATGCTATTTTTTATAAAGACCAAAAGACTACCTTGGATGGGGCCGAGATCAAGGCATCTCATGATGCATCTGCTGGTATCTCTATTGATGACAAACAAGATATGATGGGGTCATTGAGGAGGAGCATCCTCATGTATTCTCACCTAGAAGATGCATGACAGAAAGATCCGAGATAAAGGCAAGCAAGTAGATGTTGAATTTACCAATTATGCATTTTTAATCTCAGATCATGAAGAACCAAGAAGTGTCCAAGATGCACTAGATTCAATGGAGCAACTTCAATATGCTTGCTCAAGAGGAGTGTGAAGGTTTGTAAAAGTTATCTGTGTTGAGTTAGGAGGTGTATTCACTTTTTTTGTCTCCACCCACATGTTAGTAGTTGATTAGGCCAATTTTGGCATTAGAGACAACTTGAGCAAGTACATATGTAAAGTGATGATTAGGCCAAAAGTAGAGTTTGATGTGGCTCGAGCTAGCTTAGGCTTGTTACATTTGTCATGATGAGGTTGGATGTGTGACACTTTCCTATGTGTTGGCATGAGATCTAGTGACCAATCAAAAGAGAGAAATCCACCAAATTGGTCCAATCAAGTTTGAGGGCTTCTATGTCACCCAACCAATCAAATTTGGAGGAGGTGAAAAAAGGGGTCCATTTATAAGCTACTCCTCTCCACCTTGAGTTCCTATTAGAGAGAGTGATAGATTCATTTCTAGGTGAGTTTTTTTGGAGTTAGTAAGATTTTTTACACTTAGAGCTTTTTTGGCTTTCTCTCTACCCGAGAGGTTGTACTTGGATACTCTCTCTACGCGAGAGCAAGGCTTTTTTATACTTAGCTTTTTCATCCACAAGTCTCTACACGTGTGAATGTACTTTGGTGAATGATATATGCATGTTTCATTGTGTTCTTGCCTTAGATTTGTGAGATAGATTTTGGAATTCAATCTATGCTTGATCTTTGTGCAATCACCCACATCTTAGGAGATCAATTACACTTTTGGGGTGTCCCACACGTGTGAAATTTAAGATTTAGCATGTGGTAACCTCTACAAATGATTGGATCCATGATGTGATTGGACCTCAGAAGTCAATGTGAGGAGGGTTTTGACCTATGGTCCACCACTTGCAATTTTGCACTTCTACACTTTACATGTGTCAACACCTTATAGGACTCGAAATGGATGTCTATTTGCCTATCATAACCATGCATTTTGATTTGTACAAGTCATGAGGGGATTGGGGCCCAACCTTTGGCATGCTTCTACATGACTAGCTTTTGTCTAGTTTCATGTTACTTTGAAAAACAAGCTATTTCAAAGCATGAATTGGCTAATGCAAATAGGCCTACTACTCACACGCGGGAACATGCTCCACAAATGTATGATTTACATATGTACATAAAAAATGTAATGATTTAGCTAAATTTTGCATATTTTTCACATAAATCACAATTCATGATTAAAAATTCAAGTCTATATCTTATTCATTATCGCAAAATGGTAATGAGGAGGTTGAAGATGTGATTGTTATTGATGTGGAAAATCTTCTATTGGAATCTCCCAACAAATTCATGATATATATGATGGTTCTTAGATGCATACAAGGAAGAATAAATTTCTCCACACAACCCACCAAAAATAAAATTTCTAGTTACACAATTTTGATAAAATTTTGTGCTAAGATCTTTTCTTAATTGAAAGACATTATCAACAAATAGTCTTTCAATACTTTTGATGTCTATCTCACTATCCAAGGATTCTCCTTACCAATCTCACAAACACACTTGTACAGCATCTTGATTCTTTTATGAATGCACAACTTGATAAAAATCCACAAGTCTAGAATGTCACTTTCAACATATCACTATAGGTAAAATCCACAAGTCTAGAATGTGTCTTTCAGGATATCACTATAGGTAAATCAAATAGGTCATGCTTGTAAGCCTCAATAGCTATTCATCCACTTTATTGATTTGTGAATCACAACACATGCTTGATATAAATAATGTGTTTTTTAACCTACTAGTGTCTACTGACTTGATTTCTAATCAAAGCCAAATGTCCTCTAACATGCAGTCAAAATATCTCCTTTTTGCTCCCACAGTCAAACTAGCTATTAACACTTTATTTCCTCCCTGTTATACATAATGTTCATTCCTCCCAAAACAAATACCGTCAATGTGTTTAAAGCTTCTTATCAAGGATCCTCAACATCAACAAAAGCAACATTTCAAACTTTCTCATCACAATTTTGAGCTAAAAGTAATAAAAATTATTATGCAAATACGGACTGTGTATAATAAAGCCAAACACTTCCTAAAGATGCGTTTTGTACTATTGCATCAAAAGATTCACCATAGAAGCAAATTTTCATATTAGTGACTGTTTCTTGGACCATCACTTCTGTACTATGTGCTTTCAAGTTAAATGTTAGTGCCTCCAAGCATTCAACAAGCTCTGACCGTGGTGTAGTTCATAAACTAGAAAGCTTGTCATGCTTGCCAAAATTGAACTAGTGTAAGTCACATTTGACTTTTTAAATTAGAAAATCGCCAATGAAAATTTGTCACACAACAAAATAACCGGATATATAGAATCCATTCTCTTTTAATTTTATGTCTTTTGAGCTCATTTAGAAAAAATAAATTCTTAAGAGTGCTTTCCAAACCTATCTTGAGAAAAAAGTGGGAGTCAAAGAGAGACATAAAGAGAGAGTTTGAGTTTATGGAATGCGCAATTTGCAATGTTTTGCATAATATTGTTTGTGGTATTGTGTGTTCCACCATTGAATACTTCACTTGTGCTATTTATTTGTCAACTATGATTTGGTGTTATGCCTTAAAAAGCATCCTTTCAAGTCAATAGTCTCTCATTTTGCCGTTTCAACATGACTGATTGGTGGTTATTACTTTGAGCTTGAAGACTATCAACATGGTTTACCATTATGTCATCATAGAGGATTTAAAGACACTAAAAGAACTTCAAAGCAACTACTAAACAAGTGTGAAAAGTACAGTACTAAGGACCATAAATGGATCTTTAGATGACCCACAAAGTTGATTGTGTGTTTGTTAAACAATCTATCAGATACTAGTCATCAAAAAACAAGATCTAGTTTAGCAGCTTGATAGAAAACAAGTAGAGACAATCAGAGCATTGATCGTAAACTGAAACCCGACTTCACACGTGTGAAAGTGAAGCTGTAGTACGGCCTGTAGATAGAGTTTAAAGTGTGCAAAAGTTTAGTTGCATTGGAATCAATCACAATCACCATACATAGAGAGAAAGTCCGAGTTTCTCCTTGAGGTTCCAAAAAGTTTCTATCTTCTCACTATGGAGAATGGGAATACATAGTAAAAGACACTTCCTTTGCAAATTTAGGTGAAAATCCAGCATGTCATAAGGCAGTAGACTCAACTTTCTTGCCCTAATGTGAAAACCCTAGCCTAGATCCAAGAGTCATGCTTGGTAGGTGCATGGTAGGTACAGATCTCATCATAAATCAGGGTCTAGATCCTACAAAGTAGGAATCACTACCAAATGGATACAACCACTCCTCTTGACTCGTGGTAACCTACATTAGGTGTGGATTGACAAGTGACACTTTGGCCATTCAAGTGTCTACCAAAAAATATACAATATTCTACATGGCTAGATTTGCCAATGTAGGCAATTTTTTACACTCCTCAAATCTAGCCTTGGAAACCACAATACTTTTATCAATCACTCCAATTGAAGATGTAAGCTTGACAAATGAATCTTTAGGTAAAGATTTAGTAGAAAAATCATCCAAGCAACTTGATGATGACACATGTTGGAGCTTGATCTCTTTGGCTTGCACTTTCTCGATGTGTTTGCTCCTTGCATGGAATGTAGGATTAGTTGCAAGTGATTGGGCTGATTGGTTGTCACAATAGATGATAGGGATCTCCTCCTCCATAACATGAAGCTCCACCAATAGCCTTTTGAGCCACAAGACTTCCTTGCATGTTGATGTCAAGGCCTTGTATTCGGATTCTGTGGAAGATAAGGGGATGGTATCTTGCTTTTTGGAAAGCCATGATACTACTCCATCACATAGAAAGGTGGCAAAAGCACTTGTTAATCTTCTATCCACTTTGTCACCTACAAAATCTGAGTCATTGTAGGCTCTTAAGCCAAGATTAGTCCCTCTTTACAAAATGCCAAAATTCTTAGTAGATGACATGTACCTAAGAACTCTTTTGGCCATCTTCCAATGTGAAACTAGAGGACTTTGCATGAATTAGCTTAACTTTCCAACACTATATCTAAGATCAGGTCTAGTTATAGAAGCCTTCTATATAATGTGATGTCCTCAAAGGATGCTTCATCACCATCAATAGATGCTTTTACATGTTGCTCCATTGGTGTCTCAATGCCTTTACAACTCCTCATTCCAAATCTATCTAGGATGGATGTAGCATATTTAGATTGACAAATGAAGCTAAAATCACATCCTCTTATAACCTCTATTCCAAGACTGAAGCTTAATAAGCTGAGATCTACCATCTTAAACTCTTTTGCTAAAGCAATTTTTACATCTCTAATTCCATCTAGATCATTACCACTCAAGATAATGTCATCTACATACAAAACAAGAATAATGATCATGCCGTCATGAAATCTTATGTACAATGATGGATCATAGGCAATTAATACAAAATTGATGGAATTGAGAAAAGAATTTAGCCTAGAGTACCATGCTCTAGGTGCTTGCTTGAGCCCATAAAGGCTCTTCTTCAAGAAACACACATTTCCTTCATACTTTGCCTTGATGAAGCCCTCAAGTTGCCTCATGTAAATCTCTTCCTCCAAATAACCATTGAGGAATGCATTTGTGAAATCAAGTTGGAATAGCTCCCAATTGAAGGTTGTAGCAAGAGTAATGATCAACCTGATAGTTGGCAAGCTTAGCTACAGGAGCAAAAGTCTCATCATAATCAATGCCTTTGGTTTGTAAAAAATCTTTGGCTACAAGCCTAGCTTTATGTTTACTTATTGATCCATCTTTATTATACTTCAATCTAAATACCCACTTGCAATCAAGAGGTTTCTTCCCTTGAGGAAGATCCACAAGATCTCAAGTATGATTCGTACGAAAGGTGTAAGATGTGAAAGATGATGAGCCTTCCCTTTGATCACCTTGACCATCATAGGTGAGCCTCAATGGCTCGGTCTGTGCCCTTGTAGATCTTCTTGAAGTTCTTGCATCTTGAGGTGGATCCTCAAGTTCTTCTTCACTAGGAAGCTCCTCCTCCATCCTAGCATGATCCTTGGCATCAAGATGATTAGTAGCATTATCATCCAAATCACAAGCATGTCCTTCATAAAAAATAACATCCCACTATCACCTTGCTAGTGATGGGATTTAAGACTCTATATCCTTTGCTATTCTCACCATATCCCACAAAGATGCCTTTGATGGATGTTGCATCATCCTTCTTCCTCTTATCCAAGGATTGGTGTACATAGCAAGTGGATCCAAAAACCTTGAGATCCTTGAGATTGGGCTTGTCTCCAAATAGAGCTTCAAATGGTGTGATTCCTCAAATGGCTTGGTTTGGCAATCTATTGCACAAATAATTAGCACAAGTTATTGCTTCACCCCAAAATGGTTTGGATAGAGAAACATTTAGCCTTAAGGCCTTAGCACACTCACAAAGAGATCTATTTCTTCTCTCACTCACTCCATTTTGTTGAGGGGTGTATGCACATGACAACTCCCTCTTTATGCCATTACAACTACAAAATTCAATCAACTTACTGGAGATATATTCACCTCCAATATCACTCCTCTATACCTTAATCTTGGTACTAAGTTGATTTTCTACCAAAGTTTTGAACTTTACAAAAGAATCAAACAACATTGATTTGCTAGACAAGAGGTACATCCAACAATATCTAGAATAGTCATCAATGAAGATTACATAATATTTGGTACCACCATTAGACTCATGTGAAAAGCTATGAACATCCGAATGGATGAGTTCAAGAGGAGAGGTTGATGGTGTGGATTGACAAGTGGCACTTTGGCCATTCGAGTGTCTAACAAAAAATATTGACAAAATATACAATATTCTACATGGCCAGATTTGCCAATGTAGGCAATTTTCTACAACAAGGAAAAACAACTAAATGAAATATTTTTGGCCTTTTTAAGATATTTAATGGCATGTTCTTTGCTTAAATATTGAGGTCAAGTTGCAATATTTCAATGATTTTTTATGCGAGTAATCGTAGCTACTTGCATCACAAATTATGAATCAAACCAATCACATCAAGGGTTCTCACTTGTTTAAAGTAATTTTTTTTTTACTAATTTTTTTTTTCTCTCAAAGGTTTTAACTAAATTTTGAATTTTGGAAATATTGGAGTTCTTAGCTGTTTACTAATACAAATAAATCTCACTTCTAACTATTGCAATTATATGTGGCGATGCGAGAAGTCCATACTACTTGCATCATTACATGGATTATGACTTTTTTAGAAATTTTCACTTATTTTACCAATTTTTAAGGTACTGCATTGCCTATTGCCTAGCATCCATTTCTTGCTTTAGCTCTTTATTGTCATCTTTTGTTTGATCGTGACTAAAAGTACTCGAGTTGAATAAGTTGAGAGCATTAGAGAAAATTTGAATTAAAAAAGGTTGCATATGAATTCGTGCCAAGATCTCTTTTGCATTTTGTCACTATTTAATATCTTTGGCTCGCTATAACTTTTTAGTAGTAGCTTAGAAGTATGACATGCAATATATCATTGGAAAGCGCTTGACGACGAGCGCTTTCCAATGCACCAATTTTCATCGCATTCTGTGTGACTCAAAGAAGTAACATTACGTTAAAGCCACTATGTCAAGAAACTATTGGGCCACATGTACAAAAGAAGTGAATAAAAGTGAATAAAAAATAAAAAAGGAATCTTGACAAAAGGCCCTTTTTGTGTTTAAACTTCCTCTAATGCTTACACTTAGAACGAAAAGTTTTCAAGTCCCTAATACAAGAAGTTGAACATATATCATCAAAGTACTTGCATCAAAAACATGTTGTACGTATTCTACAACCATTTTTGAGATGTCGATTTGTTCAAAATTTCCAAGTCAAGTACTAGTGCAAAATATTGTAGCTGCTCGTATCAAATAGAAGATGCAAGAAGTTGGTCTACTTGCATCGCCACTACTCACATCTTTAAGTGACCAAGCTAGCATGATTCTTATATAACCATACCAAAGAAGTTTGTAATATGAGATTCAAAAATTTGAGAAATTATGACATTACTTTATTCTGTCTTTATAATAGGATGAAGATTGGTACTTTATATGGAATCACATGAGAAAGAGAACCGTAAATCACTATAGAAGACTTTCATCATGAGATTCACCACCCTGTAGCGCTTTATTTTAATCGAGAGTTTTTCTAATGAGAATGGGTTAAAAAACACTCACGGATCAGTGTGAGCTAGCTTACATGCCTATTGTAAATATGATACCCTTGTTCATGTTCAAGCTACTCAACATGTAAAGTGACTTATGAAACAACAAGAAAAGTATAGGACCTTGAGTGAAGCACATGTGAATGTCATACAAGACTCTGATCAAAGTTCTTTAAGCAATTCTGAAGGATCTTCTGAGCAATACGAAAATATCTATTGAAAAGACTCGATCGAGGATAGAAAAATATGGGTGTATGTCCTTTGGCACTCCTAGCACTAAGGCCTTCACAAAGCCATAGAGAAGCTTCAAATTCAATAAAAGAGATAGATGACAAGGTTCATCTCTAAGTTGATAAAAATAATTAGTTAACAACAAATTGAATTAAAGGCTTTGCAACCCCCATCCTACTACAGAAAAAAAGCTATGTGGTGCTCGCATTGTGCTAGTAATACTACAAAGGCATGTCTTTAGATATTACACAATCTCGAGTGACCCAGAAAGTACTATTATTTATGTAACTTGAATGATCATGACACAGCAGCAAGGGATGCTCATACTTCTCAATGCACCTTTAGCAAATATGATTATGGGGACCCACAAGATAGTTGTTCATATGTAGTTGACAAATTATCAGTGCTTTGATGACTACGATGGTGAATTGGTCTTTTTCTAAGTTGTTCATATTTGAAGAGCTAATTGACCTTTGATTAAGTGTTAGGACTAAGAAGATAACCATCAAATTCCCAAATGCCCTAGAAAATGAGCCATCTAGGAGCACATCAATATTGGCCATCCTCATTTGGATTGTCCTATTTTGAAATAGAGAAATACAAAATGGGCTCTTACTAAATCCCTCAATGTGGTGTGTGACAAAGGAGTCTCAGATGTGCTCATGTGAAAAATGAGTAGAAGCGCCCCGAGAAACCCTCTTAAATAGAAGTATATATTACAGCTTCCTATATCTAGGTGAGTTGTTGAGCACTAAGTGGCAAGAGAGGTTTTTTAAAGGATAAAAAAAGAAATAGAAAATGAGCAGCTTCAACCAGATTTAGATTGAGTGAAACAAGGCATACAAAAATTTGACCTTATTCCAGCACTAACTCAAATGCCCTCGATGCCACCGATTATACTTGATGAAAAAGTACATGGATAGCCTTCCTAGAGCATGAGATGTAACCCTTGTGTACAAAAAAGGGGATATGACAGTTACTGATATACTATCTAGTATTAACTACAATTGATATGTAATTAGGAGCGGCGTTGAAGCATTGTTCCATAGTATTGGAGATCTAAAGAGCTAAGTGACAGCGATCATCTTTGTGAGATTCATTGACCTACATCTAAGAGTGAGTAGTACATGGGAAAGGATGACCCAATTCATAATGATGGAGTCAAAAAAAATTAAGAGGTACACAGCATGAATGTGAGATGGGAAACTAATGTCTCAAGCTTCATGTTATTTATTTTGCCACCTTATAAAGAATCTGCTATCATAAACCATAAATGGAAATCTTATTGTAAATAGTGGCCAGCCAGCTCTGATACCATGTGAAAAAAGTGGATCTTGAATGGATCTAAGATCCCAAATGTTCTGGCTAAGATCTTTGCACAACAAGCTACAAAAGCTAGAAATGGCAAAGCATCCTAATGCTACCTTTGATACACATGAACTTGACAAAGCATTCAAGAGACAAAAGAAACTTATGAAAGATACTGATGGCAGCCAAAAATAACAGCAAATAGGCCATGGAACAACACCCTACTACTTCTGGATAGCACCTAAGATCATACACAAGAGCTTGAAGACAACACACAAAGCAATGCTCACAATGGAGGAAGAAACTGTGACAATGATCTATTGATCTCTCTCAACAATACAATAAGTTTCTCCAACCTGTTCTCCACAAATTTCAGCCTAATATAGGTGAGAGAGATGACTCTCTCCTCTCTCTAGAACTTAGGACTCAATTTTAGGACACCAGTAGCCTAAAATAGTCAATTTTGGCCTATATGTCCAAATAACATGATTTTGGTGTCATTTCGAAGGTCCTGAAGTTTGAGACTTTTTCAATATAAAATATATACTAAAATAAAAGTATCTAGGCCTCTTTCACACATGTGAAAGGTTAGATCGAAAACTATGTACAAAAATTGCCAATTTAGGCCTCAAACTAGCTAGGAAATGTTGACAATTTTCACAATTTTCATTTGAAGTATGATCAGCCTGAAGCGCCAAAATTGATGATAGAAGATCTACCAGTGGTCATATATTCAGTTATGGTACAGCTGCAATTTCACGAAGCAGTCAAAAGCAACCTACAGTAGCCTGATCATCAACAGAAACTGAATATCGAGTACTCAGCAATGCTACACAAGAAGCGGTATGGTTACGAAGGTTGCTTGTGGATCTAGGTCAACCGCAGGTAAATGCGACTACTATATCTTGCGACAATCAAAGTTGCATTCACCTTGTCAAAAATCCAGTTTTACATGTTCGAACCAAGCACATTGAAATACACTATCATTTTGTTCGAGAGAAAATTCTTGATGGACCATTGATCTTGTTTTTTGTAAATCTGAAGATCAAAGTCATTAGGTAGATGTAAATTTGAGAGGTTTTGTACTCTATTAGGAATAGAAGAATGTAACTTTATCATTGAGGGAGAGTGTTAAAAATCAATGATAAACTTCATTCTGTTACTCTTTGAAAGACAAAACTTTAGAGGATGCAACTTTTAAGAGAATACTCCCTACTCTTTCAATTTTGCATTCACAATCATTTGCAGTATAGATGGATTTCTTGACTCCATAAGGCACAAGAGTAGAGAAAGATTATTTGGAGCTACACATGTGAGAGCTAGCTCCACTATCAATATACCATAAACCATCCTTTTTGAAAGGAGATGATGAAAAGCTTGATACCATAAGAGATCCTTCTCCATCACTTGCATTTCCATCACTCTTTTTCTCATTGGAGATGTTGGCTTGCTCGAATTGGTTTTGCTTCTTGCGATTCCCAATCAAATTGCCGATGGCCCACCTATGCTCGAAGCATCTTTCTTGCCACAAAAGAAGCATTTGATCTTGTTTTTCTTCCATTTTGACATAGAAGCTTGAGAGGAATTCTCCTCCTCTCCATTTTTGTCCTTGTTTTTGACTTTGACTTTGTTGAAGAATTGTTGGTGTTGACATTTTCTCCTCTCTTTGCGCTTGTCTTTGACAAATAAAGCTTTTCCATCTCCATCATGATTGATTGAGAGTTTGTCCATCCTCATAAGCTTGTTTTCTTGTCTACACTCTTCAGCAATAAGTACACCATGTAAGGCCTCCAAACTTGGTAGCTCTTCTTTGATGGCATATGATTGGACACGATTATAAAATTCATCTCTCAAGTCATTGAGAATGACTTGCACTAGCTCACTTTGATTGATGTGGTCTCCAATACATGCAAGCTTTCTGTGGATGTCTTTGACTCTCAATACATAATTGAAAGCACTCTCATCACTCCTTTGGCAACTTTGGAAGATTTGGTTCCTTAGAGTGAGGAGTCTAGAGGTATTCCTGGCCTCATAAATGGCATTGAGTGTGTCCCAAGTCTCCTTGTCTAAGGTGCAAGCACCAATTTCTCTCAACACTTCATTTGAAACTTTCATCTTGATATAGTGAAGAGCCATTCTAGCTCTTTTCTTGTACCTTTGGACTTCTTGAAGCAATTGAGACTCCTCCTCAAGTCCAAGGACAATATCCATTACATCTTGTAGGATCAAAATCGACTCCATCTTTACCTTCCAAATAGAGTAATTGGAGGTAGTTAATCTCTCACTAGATTCCAAGAGGACCAATTCCAATATGAGTTCTTGCAACTTGGTGTGAGATCTATCTCACTAGCTCTACCAATCTCTCTCAAAATAGATCAAACTTTCAACCAAAGGTGAAGCAAGGAAAAAATTTGGGTCAACCTTACTCAAGCATGTGGAAAGCACTCAAATCATCCACAAAAGACTCAAATACAAGTGGTTTGCATGAAACTATGTGGCTATGACCTCAAAAAATTGTCTAGATCTCAAATAGACAAGATTGGTAAGTTTTTTCTTGAGTTTTGGGATCAAACAAGCAAGATGTGAGTCAATCTTGGTGTGTCCAACTAGGTGCCCTACCCACATTTATTCAAATGGCTATACCATCTGATTAGCAAATCCAATTGGTTGAAACAAATCACAACACAATCTAGACTCTTCTAGCTTTCTAGCAAGCTATCAAGCATAGATTTTGGATCATTCTTGGAGGAGAAACACTGGGTCAAAGTTGGCTGATCCTCACATGTGTCTGAGCACTAAAATCCATACAATAACAGGCTGGTTCAATCAATGTGATTTTGACCCTTCTTGATCCAAAAATCTCCTTGGTGGCTATGGGGATGCAACTACACTCTCTAGATCTTAATTTCAAGGCAATTTTTTCTCATCGCTCTTGATGTATGCATGGATATATTAGGTAGACTCTAATATCATGTTAACTTTCACACGTGCGGCACACCCCAAAAGTGTGTCTGATCTCCTAAGATGTGGGTGATTGCACAAAGATCAAGCATAGATTGAATTTCAAGATCTATCTCACAAATCTAAGGCAAGAGCACAATGAAACATGCATATATCATTCACCAAAGTACATTCACACGTGTGGAGACTTGTGGAAAAAGCTAAAAATGTAGAAAATCTCACTAACTCCAAAAAAACTCACCTAGAAATGAATCTATCACTCTCTCTAATAGAAACTCGAGGTGGGGCGGAGTAGCTTATGATTGGACGCCTTTTTAACCTCCTCCAAATTTGATTGGTTGGGCGACATAGAAGCCCTCGAACTTGATTGGATCAATTTGGTAAATTTCTCTCTTTTGATTGGTCACTAGATCTCATGCCAACACATAGGGAAGTGTCACACATCCAACCTCATCATGACAAATGTAACAAGCCTAAGCTAGCTCGAGCCACATCAAACTCTACTTTTGCCCTAATCATCACTTTACATGTGTACTTGCTCAAGTTGCCTCAAATGCCAAAATTGGCCTAATCAACTACTAACATGTGGATGGAGACACAAAAAGTGAGTACACCCCCTAACTCAACTTTTACAAACTTTCACACTAAATAGAGTAGGAACTCGAGCTACCACTATATGGATGTGGAGTCTCATTGTACTCGTAATGATTTTGATAATTAATCAATTTTAACTTTGACTTGCATACTTTTGGTCTATTCTCTTTCTACTTGAGAGCAAGGTGCTTGTTTGGCTCTTCCATAATGAGATTTACTTAGTTTTTGCCATAAAAGGAGAGGTATTTGCATTGTAAACAACACTTTGTGATCAAGGCAAAATTACTATTGTGATTATCTTGCATTTCATTGTGTTCCCATTGAAAAGTGCATAGCTTGAGGGAAGGTGCTCAGGCCTCCTCTTGCCTCCTTTCATTGGCCTTTAATTGTAGCATGGTTTTAATTGTTTATTGCTTAGTTTAACCACAATTTTTATCATCTCCCTTTGGGTGTTACGTAGGATTTAGCAATCTTGGTAGTTGGGTTTGTCTTAAAGGAATTTTATTGTTGTTATTAATTAGCTTTATTTTTGTTTCGGGCACTGGTTGGGTAAGCCTTAGTGCTCTCATTCCTATTGATTCTTTCTGTATATCTGTTGAAGCTTGTTGTAGAAACTTAAAAAGTGGACGAATCTCTACATCCCTATACTACACTCGTAAATAGATCTAGCCACTGCACACGCAAGAAATTCTTCCAACATTGGTGTCGTTGCCACTTTTTAAGTATTTTTTACCTTGCTTCTTCTCCTTTTTTTTTGTTTTCTTGCTTCCGTCTTGTATGTTTGCTTGTTTGTCTGTCTCTATCTACCAACAAACAACACGCGTCGTCTCTCCAGGTCCTACACGGGGGAAGCAACAAAAGAGTCAACTTGGGCATTTTCTTCAAAAGAAGTGACCAAAGTGACCTTTTTCAAAACCAAACAGGTATATCAGAATTTGCCAGCTTGTCTGCAGCCCTAATAGACCTTGATCTTTCATTTTATCACCTCCACGAATTTTGACCACGGTCTTGATACTCACCAGAATCTAGCAAACAGGTTATTCCATCTGGAGCAACTCTGTGAAACACGACAGATCAACATCCATGCTCAACAAGTCCACAAACGATGACAAAAAGCATGACATGATCGATCATTGAAACTTAGAGACTTCTAGGTTGGAGATAAGGTCTTGCTATGCCAGGCCAAAGCCTTCAAAGGCAAACTGAAATTTTTTGGCCAAGGACCTTACGTCATTAAAAAAATCTTTTCCTCTAGATATGTACAACTCCAAACCCTTCAAGGCGATATCCTCGACACTGTGGTCAATGAGAGCCGACTGAGAAAGTACAATGAACCATGTTTTTATCTTGATATGCATTAGTTGTTTTCTTTCCTACTGTTTTTTCTTCCTTTTTTATTGCCTGCATGCCATTTTGACAACATTTTTGTTGTGCTTTCTTGTTCAAACCATCAAGATACTATCAGATCAGGTATACCAACAGTCTTCTCTGAGAAAACCACAAAAATGGCTCCACACTACAATGATAAATAGATTTTCATGATAGTTTCAGAAGAAATCTTTTCACAACATCTCAGATAGAATTTGCCTTACCCCTTTTCCACAGAGCACAATTCATTTTGGCCTCCGCAAATTCTGTCTCAGATAAAACAATGTCTAAATATAGAAAAATGTAGGAGCCAATTCGGCTAGCATGCTGGCGTACTAGTCGAGTTGGCTCCTAAGAAATTAGACTAAATCCATAAACATTTTTCCATAATAAAGACCTATTTTTGGGAGGTAGAAAATATCTTTTAATGGATTTATTTAAGTGTCTTTGCTACTTTACAAATACAGATTTATTTTTATTATGAAAAAATATCTATGAAGATCTTAAGGCTAGCCAATGTGCTACTTTACAAAAATGAAATTTAACAGAAAAATTTTAAAAATTATATTAAGCTGATTTAGATAGCACACTGACATGCTAGCAAAATTAGCTCTAAAGACTGATAATTAATTAATTTTTGTACGTTTTGTAAAAACATTTGATTTTTGTTTGTTTGGCTAACATGTCAATGTGCTAGTTTTCTTTTTCTTTTCTTTTTGGTGGATACAGAGCTGCGTCACTAGTGGGTTATACACAATATATACAGCTTGGCCACGCCATATGGGCAATGCCAAGAGCGGAGCAAGCTCCTTACAATGTCACTACGCAGCGGCTGGGATTCGAGCTTGCACCATGCTAGTCGCAGTTAATTACTCTACAAGCATCGTGCTGCGATGGACGTGTGCTAGCTTTTACAACTTCATGAACATTTTTCCATAATATAAAATATTTAAAGTAGCAAAGTGTATTTTGATGAAATTTATCTAGAATTTGATGGCTAGTGAGATTTTCAACTATATAGCAAACCACAATCCATATGGAAAATCATGTAATGGCATGAAAATAATAGCACACTATGTGCTACCTTTTTGTTGAATCATGGCTAGCAAAAGACCTGCAAAAAAAAAGTACTTACAAAATGTCAAGGTCCCTCACATAAATATTCATAGGTTTTGCTATTCGCATTCACAAGTGTGTGAATGCGAGGAATTTTAACTTTCAAGACTCTTGCCATATATATGTGTTTTTTAGGGAATTCATATTATTTCCTCAATTTTTGAGATATTTGCCTATAGTATGATCACCATATTTTATATTTTTGTGTTGATATATAATCTTATTATTATTATTAATAGACAGAAAAATGAAGTGCTTTCACTTGTACAAATTCCTTTCTTGCTCTTTCAATATTTTTGCTTGAGTTGCTTTTGGCCCTATTGTTGATTTTGCATAAATATTGTAGTCTTTCTTAAATTGTGGATTTAGAAGAATATTCAAGCTAATTGACTCTAAAAGTTCGAATTTACTAGCATTGGCTAGATGTTGTAACTAATCTAAACACTCACACCTTGACATATATTGTCAATTTTAAATCTACTCTCAGAAATACCATTTGAATTTTTTTATTCTACCATGTCTAGATCTTGACCACTCTTCCATCAACTTATCTAGTTCAAGAATGTTAGTCTAGTTATGAGATTATTGAGTTGCCAAGTTATTAGATACCATGTTTTTTTCTAGTCAATGATCAGTTACACAAATTTAGCGGTTTGTCCTAGATTTGATGTTAGTTTGATCTTCGATTGCTTTTTGTTGTTATTTATTGATCCAATATGTGGAATCTCATAAAAACTTAAAAGATCCATAACCATAAAATTATGATGTAGATCAAAATTCCATAAACATATGCCAAATTGATAAATACAAAAGGTATCTCAGACCTAATTTTCTTAGAAAGGCGATTTCCATAATAATTAAACTAGAGTAGGGAGCTTCACGGACAATCTTAGTTGATAAGGTAATGGCCTAAGAATCAAGGACTACAAACTACTCATATATATGAAAAACCATATATTAAAGAGAAAAGTTTCACTTCCATTTCTCCAGCTAAAGGAATTGCTTCTTGGATTTCGGATTGGTAGTTCCATGAGCAAATGCCCCTTCCTTATTCGGTGGGATGGCAATAGTATACAGTATCCAGGAGTAATATTTTAAATGATCTATACCATATCATATCTCCAGTAACGCTAATCTAAATGCACCTTAGATTTAAATAAAAAGTTTTGAGTCCCACTATCAAATCATTTGAATCGATCAATACTTATGGAGATTGCATATCCTATCGAGTCCCTATCCTCAGTTCGTAGTCCTTTCATGGCTTGATCTTGTCAATCAAGATGGAATTCAGGCTTTCCTAAAGTAGAATTGCTTGAATTTAATGGTCAAGGTGATCTACTGTGCTTCTTGCAAAACTATACAAAAGCTTGTGATAGGTAGGAGATCTCAAAGAGTTGTGTTGCTGTTGAATTTCACACGTGTGGATTGTCCACTGCATGTACTTGTGATCTCCTAAGGTGTGTAGATGCACCAAGATCAAGACTAGATTGAGATTCAAGATCTATCTTTGATTCTATGGCAAAAACACACTACTACATGCATTCAATCACTTCCAACTCTCACTCACACTTCCAACTCTCACTCACACGTGTGGGAAGTGTTCCAAAAGTATTCTAAGTAAAAACAAGCTGCTCTCCTTGGGTAGAGAGAGAAAAACCATCATGAGCTCTCGGGTAGAGAGAGAAAGCTAGAAATTCAATGACACTCAAAATCCACTCAATCTCAAAATCAATTAGATCCAAAATGAGGAGTACAATGATACTAGTAGATTCATGAGCTACCACTATACTTAACTATGATTGGATCACACTTTGCCACCTCTTAATCCTATTGGACCATTGATCCATGCACCTCTATATTCTATTGGACTATATTCAAGCACACCTCAAATTCCTATTGGACCACACATGGTTCCACCTCTAAATCCTATTGGACCTCTTAAACTTCATCAAACAAAAGCATTACACTTGTCTACACTCTAATTGGCACAAGTTTGGCCTCCTACTCTATTTTGGCTCAATAGTGGCATTACAAGTGGAAATGGATAATTTGCCATGTATGCCAAATTTGACCCTACCAACATCCTACACCTAAATGCTTGACTATGAAATTCTATGAGACCCCTATATCAAACATTTTGATTTACTTTACAATTCTCCACACGTGGGAACATCACACATGTGAGATTCACTTACAAACTTCTATCATAAAAAATACCAAGCTAGATTTTTGTCAATTGCTCACACTCCTCCTCAAAAAATAACTTGGAAAGGTACTAGATCACTTGAGAAGTTTGTAAATCTTTTTGAGTGAATCCTTTGGCATGCATAAGAAGTGAAGATCAGCCAAGGGATCCATCATAGCAGCACCCTCACCATATCCATGATAAGATCTCTTTGGTAGAGATCTCCTGCCAATGCCTTTGAAGAGTGCTCCACCAATATGCCACTATGATCATGGGCTTCCTCCATGCTTGATGATGATCTTTGCTTTGAAAGTTCCACTTGCATGATGGATGCACCATAAATAGATAAATCTGAGGCTTCCAAGCCTCATAAGGATCATGGAGATTAAGATCATAAGATGTGAAACAATGATGATTATCAAGATTATGCTTTCTAGCTTGACTAGTCCACATACAATGAACTATATCCATGATGGATCTAATCTTGATATCAAAGACTACCTTGGTCTTTTTTAGGCTAGTTACTCTCTCAAGGATGTAAGTGTCCACTTTGGATGCTTCACTTAATCTCAAGAGGAGTTTACAATTTGCCTCAAAACATGTGAAAACATGATTTCAAAAAAGTGAGTACCAAGCTCAATCTTGTTCTTACTAGAATCAAGAGCATACTTTTGACAATACAATATCTTGCTTTCAAAAAGTATCGGAAACACATCTAAGTCAATAATGACAAGAAACATGTCCATACCATAAGCATCATACAAAACTAGTATAGCTTTTCTTGAACTTTGGGATCCAAAAAATTCAATGAAGCAAGATAGCATTTCAAGCAAAGGAAGAGAAGCATATATGAATGTGTTGTAGTAGATACAACATGAAAGATGCCCCTCTTTTCCATGTAAGGTGAGCCATAAAGACTCGGCCATGCATCTTGAAGATATTCTTGAGATCATATGAAGTAGAAACTCCTCCTCACACATTGGCCCCATCATAACTTGAATACCTTCAAAAAAGATAACTTGTGATGCTTCTTGAGAAGCCTTGATCTGGGCCACTTCCAAGATTGAATCTTCATGCAATGTGACATCTCTATTCACAATCACTTTTGAAATAGAGAGTGTAAAGAAACTAAAGGCCTCCTTGATGGATGAGTATCCAATCATGATCCATGAGCTTGGATCATCCTTCCTTCTTGTTTCCAAGGGAATATGTGCAAAGCAAGCACTACCAAGTTCACTAAGGTGATCAACCTTAGGCTTCATCTTGAATAAAACTTCATATGGTGCTATTCCTTCAAGAGCTCCAATACTCCTCAAAGCTTTGATCTTCAATGAGAATTTCTTCTCAACATATGCTTTGAATAATAAGGAATAATCATACACCATAATACTTGAAGAGAGAAGATATGTGCATCTTGTGTGATCATCCTTCTTTGAAATATTGGACATATAAAAAACATCAAGAGAGTTTGCACTCTCACTTGGATCCAATTTGTAGATGCTTTCAAATCTTGGTCCATATGCAAGGATCTCACCATCCTTCTTAATCACACAATTGTCAATATTGAAATTGACATCAAAGCCACTATCAAGAAGTTGGCCAACACTTAAGATGTTCTTTGTAAGCTTTGGAACAAAAAGAACATTGTTGAGAAAGAGATCTTTAGAAGATGCAAGCTTCAAGGGAATAATCCCTACTCCTTCAATATTGCACTCATGCTTACTTGCAAAGTATATGGTCTTCTTGACTCCATCATAAGGCAAAATAAATGAAAAAAAGTGCTTGGAGCCACACATATGTGAAGATGCTCCACTATCAATATACCATGAGTTATCCTTGTTGAAGGTGGAAGAGGAGAAGCTTGATGCCATAAGGGAGCCTTCTCCATCACTTGCAATATAGTCTTCTTTCTCATTGGTGATGTTGGCTTGATTGAGTTGATTCTTCTTCTTGAAGCAATTGGTGGCATAATGGCCTTTCTTGCCACAATAAAAGCACTTGATCTTCTTCTTCTTGAGATTTGAAGTAGAAGCATGAGAGGTATCCTCCTCCTCCTCTCAATCTTGGTCTTTAGCTTTGTCATTAGAGAAGTGATGGTGTTGCTTCTTACTCCTCTCTTTGTGCTTGGCAAATAGAACTTTGCCATCATCATGATTGAGTGATAGCTTGTCCATACTCAAGAGTTTGTACTCTTGTCTTGATTCTTCAGAAATAAGCACACTTTGAAGGGCCTCCAAACTTGGTAGCTCCTCCTTAATGGCATAGGATTGGACAAGGTTGTCATATTCATCTCTCAAGCCATTGAGAATGACTTGGACTAGCTCACTTTGATTGATTGAGTCACCAATACATGCAAGCTCCCTATGAATATCCTTGACTCTCAAAACATAATTAGATGCACTCTCATCACTCTTTTGACTACTTTGGAATATTTGATTTCTAAGAGTGAGGAGCCTAGAGGTGTTCTTAGCCTCATAGATGGACTTGAGACAATCCCAAGCTTCCTTGGATGTAGAACAGTCACCAATCTCCCTCAATATCTCATTAGAGACATTATCTTAATGTAGTGGAGAGCCATCCTAGCTCTCTTCTTGTATTTTTGTACTTCTTGAAGGACTTGAGGCTCCTCCTCAATCCCAAGTACAATGTCCATCACATCTTGGAGTATCAAGATGGACTCCATCCTCAACTTCCATATTGAATAATTGGAAGTAGACAATCTCTCACTTGGTTGCAACAAGTATGAACTCATTGAAGTCATGTAAAGTGGAGATAAATAAAAGTGATGAACAAAAAATGTTGCTTCTCTCTCACTATAGGATCCAATAATGGTGTGCTACCATCTCCTATGCAAGATCTTGCAACAAACTGTGAGATGATTCTCACTAGCTATCTCGATCTCTCCAAAACTAGATCTACTTCACATCAAATATTGGAGTATGGGCAAAGTTAGGATCAAACACTCTTAGCACGTGTGAAATACACTAAGAAACCAAATTTGACTCAAATACAATGACATTGCATGAAATAAAATGGCTAAGATCTCAAAACAATGCCTAGATCACATATAGATGAGATTGGTAAGCATTCAACTGTGATTTTGGATCAAACAAGCAATCTCTTGACCAAACCAAATGTGTCCACCCAGGTCTAGGTGCCCTATCTAACCCTCTTCAAAAGCTTATAACTTTTGATTGGCTCAACCAAATGGAATGAAACTGATTGCATCAGAAACTAGACAAAAATAACTTCAAAACAAGCTATCTAGCAAGATTTTTGGATCAAACATGAAAGAGAACTCCCAAACTGAAATTGGATGTTCCTCACACGTGTCTGAGCACCTGATTTTGTACAGTACTAGGTCAGACCCAATCAATGCCCTATTGATCTCTTTTGATCCAAAATTGAACAAGATATCTTTGACAATTTCTAGCTCAAGATTGATGAATAGTTTTCACTCAAATGGATAAAAATGCATGGTAACCTTAGGTAGGCTCTGATACCATGTTGAATTTCACACGTGTGGATTGTCCACTACATGTACTTGTGATCTCCTAAGGTGTGTAGATGCACCAAGATCAAGAGTAGATTGAGATTCAAGATCTATCTTTGATTCTATGGCAAAAACACACTACTACATGCATTCAATCACTTCCAACTCTCACTCACACGTGTGGGAAGTGTTCCAAAAGTATTCTAAGTAAAAACAAGCTGCTCTCCTAGGGTAGAGAGAGAAAGCTAGAAATTCAATGACACTCAAAATCCACTCAATCTCAAAATTAATTAGATCCAAAATGAGGAGTACAATTATACTAGTAGATTCATGAGCTACCACTATACTTAACTATGATTGGATCACACTTTGCCACCTCTTAATCCTATTGGACCATTGATCTATGCACCTCTAAATTCTATTGGACTATATTCAAGCACACCTCAAATTCCTATTGGACCACACATGGTTCCATCTCTAAATCCTATTGGACCTCTTAAACTTCATCAAACAAAAGCATTACACTTGTCTACACTCTAATTGGCACAAGTTTGGCCTCCTACTCTATTTTGGCTCAATAGTGGCATTACAAGTGGAAATGGATAATTTGCCATCTATGCCAAATTTGACCCTATCAACATCCTACACCTAAATGCTTGACTATGAAATTCTATGAGACCCCTATATCAAACATTTTGATTTACTTTACAATTCTCCACACGTGGGAACATCCTCCACACATGTGAGATTCACTTACAAACTTCTATCATAAAAAATACCAAGCTAGATTTTTGCCAATTTCTCACATTGCTACTTCAATTTGTATCTAGATGGTATAGAAAAAAAGAATTGGTACTGCAAGCTAGATCTACATGAAAATGAGAATTGTAAATCTCGAAAAAGGACTTTCATAGACTCACGGGTGATTCACTGAAGATTCACTCTTATAGCTTGTATGTGTGCAGTTGTGAGTGTGTAAAAAATTAAATTTCACACATGAGTTAAGAAATTAAAAGTTCAATGAAAGCTAGCAGGCAAGCTCTGATATCGATTAATATCTTAGTTAATGGCTCCATTATCAAAGTACATTAGGCACCATATAAAGTGACAAGACAAGTATGGAACTTTCAGCAAGACATATGTTAATGCAGTATGTGAAGTTGATAAGAATTTCATGAGGCGATTACGAAGGCTCTCTTGAACGATCTAGAAGGCAACATTGAGAAAATGAGCATCCTTTTTTTTTTTTTGTGTCTACGTCCTTTGGCGCTACCACTATCGATGCCCTTGTGAGGACTATTGAGAATTTCCAAATAGAACAAGTGAAATGATTCCCTTTTGAGCTAGTTGAAATGGAAGATAGAAAACTTAAGAGTACATAAATTATATTGTCCACAACCTCCATCACATTCGAAGAGAAAAGCAGTATGGCACACACATTTTGCAAATAACCATATTGCTAGTGAGTTTTCTTAAGTGCGACAACATCTCAAGCAATCAAGGTGGTGTTGTTACTACTATTACATGAACAATTATGAGACATTAACATCACTACAATTCACGTGTAGAAGTCACAATATAGTACTATCAACAATAACAAAGAGCACCAACTCAATTTGCTTAAGCCTGAAATTCAAAACTTGCACTCACTGCATTACTCTCAACAAGCAACAAGGGATGACTACTTGTCCTCCTATGTCCCAAGTTAGCATAAACATACTACTACTTGACTTTGAATAAGCATCAAGGTTGTTAGGAATATAATTTTTTTTCCCTCATAAAACTCCTTTGAAAATAGAACATTTTGAGATTAAGTGGGGGTGCCAAGAAAAGGATGTAGTATTTGCTATAGAAAGCTTAGATACATGTTTATTTGTTTTATTGACACACTAATGTTCCTAACTAACAAAACTATTGTTAAGGACATCTTGTCACTTGTAGTAAGTTTTGATCAGCCTTATTGTAGTAATCTACTTGGAAATCAAGTCTATTATCAATCATTTCTCATTTTCTTAAAGTAAGGAAATGCACTTAGTAGCATGGCAAGTGTGTATTTGACCTCTTATTTGGATTCTGAAGGGGGTGTTTTTTTTTTTTTTTTTTTGGGGGGGGGGGGGGGGGGGGTAAGTATTTGCAAGCTATAATATTATCCAAATTTAAGTTTTCAAGTTGTATTTGTCACACTAATGGAAATAAGTATGTTTGTCTAATACAACTACATGATTATAGCTTGAGATATCCCCATAGCACCTTAGCAATGCCAAATTGATCTTGCTTGGGCATTATTGATGTGACAAGAACTATTTGTGCTTCTTCAACAAATTAATGTGTCTCGGATGGTGGCAATATATCATATGTGCTAATGCAAGAATAACATCTTTTAATAGGGGCAAATTTTTTTAAGCCATTATCTTGTAGAAATCATGGTACAAATTTGACATTAAAATTGGCATGACTTCAATTTTTATTAGTTACCTAGTTTTATACTCTTTCAATAAAAGCCATCAAAGAGATGTTTCTACTAGGTCTGAAAATTCTCCTTGGTGTTTCATAAGGATAATATGAGATCGTTTGTTTTTCCTTCTTTATATGGTGAAAATTTTGAGTAGCTTTTGTGTTTGAGAGTTTTTCTTGTACATCTTGTAGATAATTTTAGTCTAAACTCAAGGGGGAAATAGGCATGTTATGAAAATTTGTTTTTTTTTTTTTCTACTGGCTTTGTAACGCTTCACCAAGCTCATTAAATACACAACTCATGAACCTTCATATTTTGAACATACACAACCACATTCCATAAAAGTTACCACCAAACTAGTCACATCATGTTTCAAAGTCTTGTACTAAGAAAAATCTCAAGCTAAAGTATTATAAAGAACATATGAGAATATTTTAGTTAATGATTCTACATTCATTGTGGATCACAGTTTTAGTTGTAACTATCTTTTTGTTTAGTTATGCAAATAGACATGCATACTTATTCTATGACATTAGAAGTGGTATATGAGCTTGAGTTATTTTGAAGTAACAATCCATGAGTTTTGTGTGCTCTCATACCTTTTTATATGGAAAACTTGTGAATTGAAACAAAGATGCTCTCAAACCCATAGAGCATGGATTCTAAGAAGCTAAAGTCAAATTTTGAATGCACAAAGCACATTGTATTAGTTCTTGAATTTCTTTTGCCAACGTGCCATATCTTAGTGCTTGAAGATGGAAAGTTGGCATGAATGCCCTACATAGTCTATCAGTTGAAGAAGAAAATCCAAACAGATTCCAACAGTGTGACATTTTTGTTTTTTGTTATGTGCTTTATTTTTCTTGATTATAGTATGAGATTGACTTTGTGCAATAAAGTCATCACCACAAAAAGCCTCCTTATTAGCATATAAACTTTCAACAAAGTTGTAGATGCTTTACCAAAACATTAGTACAAAAGCCTATTGAGCAAAGAAAATGCCATATTTTCTCCTTTTTTGGTCTATTTTATTTTCATTTTGAAGATAAAGAGACAATAATTAGATTCGTGTCTATAGAATGTCAAACACTAGTAGAAGTTCCTAATTTTGGTCAACACGTTACCAAATTTTGTGTACGAACATAGAAAACCATTTATTGTTGGAGATCATGCACGTCTTGCATTATATGCATTTGACAGATTACATTTCTTAAACTTTGTGTCCGATGGTAGTTTTCATGTTAGATGAGGATCTTCACATGGTTTCAAGAAAGTTTTAAAGTTTGATTCCTTTTTCTCATACTTATGATATGAAGTAGATTATAAGATATAAGTCAACATGAGCTTGAAAATTTTGGAAACCAAGCTCAAAATATGTTATTTAAAAAAAAAACATATTAGTAGATGACTCACTTTTTTGTCATTTTAGTAAGATAAAGTCACAATTTTCTTTTGCATAGTGTTAAAGAAGAAAATAATGTGATTATTAGAAATAATTGAGGCAAAGGATCTTATTTTGCAAAATATTGTCAACAAATCATCAAGAGAGCACTATAGTTATGAAGTTTCAAATTAACATATTTATTAAACTTCACTATGCTATTTGGTAGAATAGATTCCATTTCTCCATTATGGTGCATGGTATGACTCTAGGGCAAACCAATATCTAATCATTATCGCCAATTTTCAAAGTTGTTGCACATAGGTCTTGTAGATTTTTAGGCATTTGTTCATAATGCTTTAATTGCTAACAGGCTACCACAATAAAAAAAGAGAGAACATGTGTAGAGCCCTTGTATGAGTGAAACTCTTTGCATGATATTCTTATTAATCAGGTTAAAATATGACATCCCTCATAAATTTAGGCATGATCATATATTAGCTTGTGTGTGTGTGTGTGTGTGTGTGTGTGTGTGTGTGTGTGTTGCAAAAGTTAAGGGCTTGTGCAATGATGGAGCAAATGGTACGCATCTTGCACAAGAGCTAATGCCTCCTCAAAATTAGTTCTCTCTCTTTGGACATACTACCAAACAGGCCTTGCGCTTGTGTACCATTAGATTTGTACTTGATTTTGTAGACCTATTTATTAACAATGGGTCTCTTCCCTTTAAGTAGTTCCACCAAATTTTATGTGAATTTTTTATGATGGAAGTGTAGATGAATAAAAAAAAGCATATTTGTTCTTCAATTTATTGTGTTTGCAATGTTCCTCAAAGATCACTATGGACAAGCTTAAAAGTATTCTTCATCTGATATCTCCCCCTTGTAGGAAAATGTGACTTGGACTACTTGTCAATCATGCAAGCCTCACAAACAATTGAATCACTAGCAGTTATTTCATTATTTCTTTGTCAAACAATAGCTTGAGGCTTGAATAATTAAATGAATAGACCATTCATCCCATAGTCGGTACTAATCATCTTTGTGTGTGACAAAAGCTTGTTGATCCATCATGGATTGAAGCTTGCAAAACTTCCCATTAGCTCTAACACTTGTGAAAATGACTTTCGAAATTATTTTAAATATAATATATAAAGAGCTTGTTCTTTTAGTATTTCACTTTCATGTCATGATTAGTTACTCATCCAAGTGATAGAAAATTCTTTGTGAGATTGTAAAGTGTGTTTCTAAGAGTGAAAAGCAATTGTGTTGCTAGTGTGGCCTCAAAGCTTGAGTTGTCATTGTAGTTGAGCTTATACACGGAATCAAATTCTCATGCACTTATGTATTGATGATACAAAATGTTCTTTTTATATGTTGGCAATAATGGACTGCATACACATAGGCACTTAGTTCCTAGCCAACTTAAAGAAGACTTTCTCCATCATTTGAACTTTGATTTTGAATATTTTGGTTTAGAACGGAGGCCAATCTACGTAGAACATTGTTGTGCAACAAAAATTTGGTCTCTAAAATGTTATCCACATTGAATCAACAGTCTATGGCTAATTTTCTATCCAATTTTGCCACAGTGGGCATTTCCTTAAGTTGTGGGGTAGCCCTTCACTAATTTCTCTTAGAAAATAGATTAGAACTTCAAAACAAATTTTTTTTGAAGAAGAATTGGGAAATTTGAATGTCAAGCCCTTTCACTATAGTTCAAGAAACAATTTATTGTCTTTGAACTGAAGAATTTCAATAGAAGGGGAATTTCAAAACTTCAGAAAATGCTTATTGGTATTATCAACCAATGGAATCATAAAAAATCAGACCTAAGTGGACAAGCCAACTCAAGCATGATACGCCAACTCACCATGTATGGAAAGATCAAAACTTCGAAAGTGATGGAGAACCAAGTCTCTGAGTAATTGGTCTTGGGCTTTATGTGCTAATTATGGACATTCATGAAATCCTTGAAATGATCTAGTGGTTGTGACACATGTTGTGTGGCGATTAAGGTTGGTTTTTATGCACACTTCATTGTTCCTTAACCAAATCATTTGAAATTCAAAGCACTCTCCTTGGGTGCCTTGGAGCACGCTTTGAATCAACTTGTGCACATTTGAATTTTTCTCAAGTTCCTTTCAAAACTTGTTGAATATTAGCCACAACTGTAAAGTGGTACAATTTTCACAGAGCTTCACCTTATTTCTCACTATAAAGTCTTACAATAGGGTGACATGGCCTTCCAAAAATAATTGCTAGCTCCTTACTACCTATGTTATGCATTCAACAGAGCCAATAAGCAATTCTATATTTATTTTTGGAGAAAACTATTGAAAACCATTCAAAGAAAACTATTTGAGGTACATTTTCTACATTTTCCAAAGTTTATGTTTCTAAAAGCTTCGTTGACTCCTTTTTGGTTATCTATACTACTCTTGCAGTCCACTAATTGTTGAAATAAGCCACTTTTTGCTTTTTTTTTCCCCTATTTTCCACTTTGTTGAGGGACTATATCACTCAAAAAGCATATGAGTTAACTACTCAAAGATAAAAAATATTAGTGATTCATATTTGCAGCATTCTGGCTTTGGCCTTCAAAGTAGCCTATCATCCTCACTCAAATATTATGCTTTTTGGTTGTGGTCGTTGCTAGACATAGATTGCACATTAGCCAATAAAGATATTTCTCAACTTCCACCAAAAGCACAATGAAAAATTGTCCTTTTTTTTGTGAAATCTTTATGATTGCTGACATCTGTAGTTTTTTTTTTCCAACTATTGATATTTTCAACCTTTTTCTAGATTGTAGAACCACATTAGCTAAAATTGCCACCCATTTGAATGCCTATGGAGGTCTAAACATCCTACTAGCAAAAACATATTTGTTCAAGATGACTTTCAATATAATGATGTCACTTTCCTATTAGTGCTTCTATTTTGCATACATAATTGTCACAATATGATGGTTGATTATCTATGATATGTATAGGAGGTGAATATCTTGTCTCTTATTATTTTTGATATTATATATGTATTCATGCTGGTTTGTTGTTTGTATGGTTGGTTTGATTTTATTAAAAAAAATACCTTTTGTTCTGGTTCAATGTTTGACTATGGAATGCTTGTAGATGATGGATGTCAAAGATGAGGCAATTCTTCCTACAACCAATCTTATACAATGTTATTTCTTGAGTTGTTGACTGGAGCAGTGACAATTTTTTTGTAGAAGTTTGTTGGGTTACTTCGGGGGGGGGGGCGGCCAACAATGAAAAATATTATGGAAAAAATTCTCTCTAGACATTGCTCCTGTTAGGAACTACATTACCACAGAGAAGACAAAGCTAGTCTAATCCACCTAACCTTTGCATCCTCTTATGGAATGCCCCTCCTAGCCCAGTGTGGGTTTGCATGCTGTAGGTGGAAGTTACTACTGACATTGACCGTACATGCTGCATGCATGGGTTATTAATGCATGAGGAGTCCCAAAGGATTGCATGACCCCCTAATGTCATGAACGTTTCTGCATGGGCATTACTGGCCCTCATACCTACTGCATAGTATGCATGCATGGCACTGATTCACATTGCCTTTACCCTCCAGTGGTTAGCTGCACATAGAAGTAGTATTGGCTTGGTACATTTACGGTCTCGTAACACTCCCTCCTCCTTAAGAGCTATCTTGGTCTTGTAAGACAAAATCTGGATATAACTGTTGACGTATGCTATCTTTCTCCCAAGTGACAAGTAGTTACATATTGTTGGACCTCCCTTTTCATACTAGGCTAGAAGAATTGCCTAAAAAGAAGCTCATAGGTCTTCTGTACTCCTGGCTGTCTCGCATTAGGGCTGCCATGACATTTATACACTACGTGGCACCTAAACTCCTTAAGTCGGGAACACAAATTCTGTTTCTATAAAGTAGATACTCATTCCTAATCAAATATTGTTTCCATTTGAATCCTCAAGAATTGGGTCCCTCGACCATAATGGTGTACTTAAGGTCTACAAACTCAGAATTCTCAACGCAATATGGCATATACTTGGATTCTTCATCCTCAACAAAAGCTGTCATATACCTAGATGAATCTTCTCCAGGCCTAAGAACTGGTTCAAAAGTCTACATATCTCTGTTATGGACTGTTTTCCAGATTGTGGAGAAATATGGATTACTCTTATATTTTTTTCTCAAGAACTCGAGTAATGCACTATAGATCTGGGTTAAACTTAACTCAATTACCATTGGCATTCTAGTAAAAGCATCTGCCCCTGTATTGAATTTTTCTCATCTATATCTGACAGACAAGTCAAATTTTTGCAATCAAGATCTCGAAATTAGCACCATCAAATAATGTCGCCAAGTTTTAAGGACGTGAATAATTAAATAGAGTTCTTTCTCATAAGCATTATATCTGATCTGGACTGGTTCGAGCTTCTTACTTTCAATGCTACTGGTCGTCCGTTTTGGCTCAACACCGCACCTACTACAAAGTCACTAACATCTGTTTTGACCACAAAAGACTGATTTGGGTCCACAGCTTTTAGTTTTGGTGTTGTAGCCAATGTTGTTTTGAGAGAGTCAAAAATCTCTCGTGGCTCTAGCCCCTAGATGAGAACTCTTTTTCTTTTTAGGGTGGCTTAGCTATGGGTGTTGTACCAAGTATTAAATTACTGGCACGATCTACTTCTCTACTGAGAGAAAAGCCACTAGATAAATCATCAGAAAAAACATCATAATACTTATTCAACAAGACATCTAAATCTTTTATTTTATGGAAACAGAGTCATTAAAAATAAACTACAAATCATAGAAAAGTACCTCAGGTTGATCATCTTCAATAAGCTAGAGAAGCTCTAAGTTGCACACCAAAGGATTGTTGGGAGCTCCATGCTTCCCAAACAGCTGAACCGCCCAATCATTTTTATGAAAATTAAGGGTATTGTCCTGATAATTCCTTTGGAGAGTGGGGCCCAAACTGTAAATCCAATCTCTCTCTAATACTAGGTCAGTACAGTCCAAATGCATAATATGAAAATTCAAGTCATCCTGATGGCCCTGAATCTCTAGATCTAGACTATTGACCAATGTTTTTCACACTTTGTTATCATGATCCTTAGCCAAAGAAACAATATACCTATGATGACTAGGTGCTTCTGGGAGTTTTATTTTGTTGACTAGGGTGTAATTGATGAAGTTATGGGGTGCCCCCATTATCCACCATTATCTGATTGTCTAATTGCAAATATTTCCATGCATATGTACTAGGTCATGAGACCCAAAGCTAGACTTTGTATGCTAAAAAGCCAAATCATGCTTGCTATTTTCAAAAGAGTTTGTATGGGCTTAAGCAAGCACCAAGTAGTTGGTATGCTAAGCCTAACACTTTTTTACTCTCTCAAAACTTTGTTATGAGTATATCTTGGGACTAGAGGTATTTAGAACTTCTCAACCTACATTCATATGTCAAGAGAAGTATTCTCATTCTATTCGAAAAAGATTTCATATGGTAGATGTAAAGTCTGGTGATACACCAATGGAGTCAAATGTAAGCTAACTATAAGAGGTAGTGAAAGATCCTTCAAGGACATTACTCTCTATAGAAAGCTAGTTGGTTCACTCATATATCTAACTATTACAAGACATGATCTAGGCTATTGTGTTGGTAGATTAAGCCAATTTATGCAAGATCCTAGTGAGAAGCATTGGAAGCTAGGAAAAAGGATTTTGAGATGTATCTTGGGAACTCAAGATTTTGGCATTGTTTATGGAGAATCATCACCTAACTTGTATGGAATTTCATATTCAGATTTTGCAGGAGATCAAATGGATAGGAAGTCCATAAGTGCACATGCTATCTATTATAGGTATCTCATTGTCATCTAGTGAGGCCGAGTACAAAGCACTTACATCTTGTGCAAAGGAGATGTTATGGATCAAGAGGATGGTAAGTGATTTTCACTTTACGGATTTTTCAGAGATTCCAATCATCTTTTGCGACAACATTTCAGCCCAAATATTGGAAAGCAATCCTATTTCTCTTCTTGAATCTCTGAGCCTCATCATAAGCTTCTGGTTCAACTTCAATTTCTGTTACAATGTCCATTACTCCATAAAGAATCAACAAGGATTCTATCCTATCCTTCCAAACTGAATAATTGAAGGTATCTAGTCTTTCACTAGCTTCAAAGAGACAATCTCCAACAGATGTCATGAATGTGAAGACTCTTGTAATTGGACTACAAAATGGAATTGAATGTGTTGCTTCTCTTTCACTATAGGAACCAAAATAATTGGGTGTACTACCAAATCCTATGTAAAATCTTGCAACAGAATATGTGAGACGTATCTCACAACAAAGAATCAATCAACTTGAATTTGGATCTAGCCTCTATCTATAGATGAAGCACTTACAATTCTGATGTCAAACTTTTCCATGAGTTTCAAATTAATGAAACACACTCAAGAAACACACATACAACTCAAAACACAACACACTGTGTGAAATGATGTGTCTATGACAACAGAAATTTGTCTTATCCAATTCTATCTTAGATTGAGTACTAAAACTGTGAATGATGAATCATGCATGCAATATATTCAAATCAAAAAGTGTCCACTCGGGTTTTGGGTCTCTCCCTACCCTCTTTAAGAGCTAATAACTCCTACTAGGAACATCAGAATGAAATGAAACCTATTGCAATGGAAAGAGGACTCTTCTAGATTTCAACAAACTATAATGTTAGTATCTTTGGATCTAACATAGAGGAGATAGAGTCAAATGATGTATTTTGGTTTTCACATGTGTGAAAAGTCAGAATTCCGTACATCCTCTGTTCTGGACTAAAAATATTAGCTCTACCCTCATTCACCAAAAACTGTTCAAGAAAAGATAGCAAAACACTACTAAACAGCTTCCTAGCTTGAATTGACAGAAAAATATTCATATACCTGATGTTAGTAGCATTCAAAGCATGGTATGGCTCTGATACCATGTGAAAAATCCAGCAAGTTTACACATGTGGGGATCCACAAGAAATGTGTGAATGATCTTGACCATGCTTTGTGATGGCACACAGAACACCTGTAGAGCAATCTTGCAATCTACCAATGGATCTGAGGCTAGAGCACAATCCAGAATGCTACATATCAAAGCAATACTAATTCCTTTCAAATAGAGAGAATACATAACCAAAATAATGTATGAAGAAGACCTTCTACTCGAGTTAGAGAGAGAATATCAAAACAAGCAAAATAGCAAGAGATCCAGTTTTGACATTATGACATTACCAAAGCTTGATTTATCATTAGATATGAATGAGAATGATATGTACATATATAGGAGAGCCAAAATCGTGGGGGCTAGGAGCAAGCATATTGAGGTGGCAAGTCACTTTGTGAGAGAACAAGTCATGGCAAAGGAGGCGGAGCTTCAACATGTTTCTTCAAGGGAATGTATGGCTGATATCTTCACCAAAGCATTGGAAAAAGACCTGTTCATAAAACATAGAACATCACTTGGTGTACTTTCTAAGTTTATGCTAAAACTAGTTGAAGAGGGAGTGTGAACATTGTCAACTAGTTACATTGTTTTGGTTTGCAATTTTGGCCTCCAAAGTGAAATCTCAACTTAGAGTTAGTTTCATAAATGTCAATAAGACTATTAGTTATCAGCTTTTTGTGACATATTGCTATGGGATATAGCAATGTCTAGTAGAGATAGATTGGTGTTTGAACTTCAATATGTATCATATATATTGATATCAATGTAGACTTTTATTTTATGCCACTTGGTTGTCATATTGTTGTGGACAATATGGCATGTTTGAAAGTGACATTTTCATTATTTTGTTATATGCTTCTTCATCAATTCATGCCATTATGTTTCATATATAAAGTAGTTGATTGCTCAATTTGCTTCCACTCCTTGGCTCTACCTCCTTTGCTCTCGCTCCAATTATTTTCAAGAAATGTGATACTACGTGCATGGTTGGTTGAATGCATGATCAAGTCAATAAACACTTTAGAGGGTCAAAGCCATTGATTCAAGTAATAGATTTTGTTGCATCTCCATCATATTGCTAGAGTTTTTAGTAGCTACATTACTTGAACACTATAGATTGTGGTATAAAATATAACGTAATCTTCAAAACATAGATTGCCTATCACTTCAGACTTGGGTGTGCTTTTTGTGACATATTGTAGTTATTGTTGATTTTCACACGTGTGGACTGTCCACTACATGTACTTGTGATCTCCTAAGGTGTGTAGATGCACCAAGATCAAGACTAGATTGAGATTCAAGATCAATCTTGAATCCTATGGCAAAAACACACTACTACATGCATTCAATCACTTCCAACTCTCACTCACACGTGTGGGAAATATTCAAAAAATAATCTAAGTAAAAACAAGCTGCTCTCTTCGAGTAGAGAGAGAAAATGCATCAAGAGCTCTCGGGTAGAGAGAGAAAGCTAGAAATCCAAAAACTCACAAAATCCATGAAATCACCAAATCAATTGATTTCAAAATGAGGAGTACAATGATACTAGTAGGTCCATGAGCTACCACTATGCTTAACTATGATTGGCCCACATTTTGTCACCTCTTGATCCTATTGGATCATTGATCTATGCACCTCTTAATTCTATTGGACTATATTCAAGCACACCTCAATTTCCTATTGGACCTCACAAGGTTCCACCTCTATATCCTATTGGACCTCTTGGAATTCATCAAACAAAAACTTTACACTTGTCTACACTCTAATTAGCAAGTGTTTAGCCTCTTACTCTATTTTGGCTCAATAGTGGCATTACAAGTGGAAATGCATAATTTGCCATCTATGCCAAATTTATTCCTATCAACATCCTACACCTAGATGCTTGATGTAAAAAACATAAGACCCCTATATCTAACATAGATAATCTTTTTCAATTCTTCACCCTCCTCCTAAAAAATTATCTATGAAGATTTGAGCATTGGTCTTGATATAACTCCAAGATTGCTTGATGAAAGCACTTTTGCTCAAAGGCTTGGTGAGTAGATCGGCAATACAAGAGGACGAGTTGACATGCTCCAAATAGATTTCTCCTCCAATAAGCTTTTCTCTCACAAAATGGTGTGCCACTTCTATGTGCTTGCTTCTTGCATGAAATATGGGATTATTGGCAAGAGCTTGGGCCGAGATGTTATCACACTTGATCATTGGTAGATCATCCTCCTTGATGCACTTTAGTTCCATTAATAACCTCTTGATCCAAAGCACTTCTTTGGTAGTTGTAGTGAGTGCTTTGTACTCGGCCTCACATGAAGAGAGAGATATAGTATCTTGCTTTTTGGAAAGCCAAGATATTAGATTGCCTCCAAGAAAGATAGTGTATGCACTAATAGACTTTCGATCCATTTTGTCACTTGCAAAGTCCGAATCCGAGTAGCCAATAATGGATAGATCTTCACTTTTATATAGTAGACCATAATCACAAGATGAAGATACATATCTTAAAATCCTCTTGGCCATCTTCCAATGATGGATCTTAGGTTCTTGCATAAATTGACTCAATTTGTGCACACAAAAACTAAGATCCGGCCTAGTAATGGTAAGCCAAATCAAGGAGCCTACAAGACTCCTAAGAAGTGTGATGTCCTCAAAGGATCTTTCATCACCTTTATTAGGATCTTTTACAATTTGCTCCATTGGAGTATCTATGCTCTTAGAATTTTCCATATGGAATTTTTTCAACATAGAGTGAGCATATCTAGATTGGCATATAAAGACATGTTCATAAAAATCAATTTCTAGGCCTAGGATGTGATATATCTCTCCTAGATCTTGCATTTTAAACTCACATCCAAGTGCTAGCTTGGTTTCATCAACTAGCTTGATACAACTTCCACAAAGAATAATGTCATCAACATAAATTAGAAGAATGACAATATTGCTATCAACAAACTTTAGATACATGGAAGGATCATAGTCACTAAGAGTAAATCCTAGTGAGATAAGGAAAGAGTTAAGTCTTGAATACCATGATCTTGGTGCTTGCTTGAGTCCATAAAGACTTTTGAAGAGCAAGCACACTTTGGACTCATCCTTGATGAATCCTTGAGGTTGTTCCATATAGATCTCCTCCTCAAGATAACCATTTAGAAAAGCATTGGATACATCTAATTGGAACACCTTCCGCTTGAAAAAACAAGCAAGAGAAATAAGAATTCTTACTGTCACCATATTTGCAACGGGTGCAAAGGTCTCCTCATAATCAAGACCATGGATTTGAGCAAATCCTTTGCCACATAATCTTGCTTTATGCTTGTTGATGGTGCCATCATGATTGAACTTGATCCGAAATACCCACTTGCAACCAATCACATGCTTGTTGGAAGGAGGATCCACAAGCTCCCAAGTATTGTTGGTGATCAATGCATCATACTCTTGCTTCATGGAATCATACCACTCCTTGGTATTGAGTGCCTCTTGTACATTCTTTGGCTCTTCATGAGAGACATAAAAAACATAATTAGTGGAATCAAGATCCACTTGTTTGCCTTTGTCAACATATGAGAGCCTCTTAGGCTCGGATCTATCTCTCATGGATCTTCTTGGTGAAAAAATCCGAGGAGAGTCTTCTTCAAATCTCGACCCCATCACATCATGATTGTCTTCAGAATCAATAATTGATGATGCATCCATAGATTTCTTGATCTCGGAGTGTTGACCTTCATGAAAGACAACATCTCTACTTTCAATAACTTGAGAAGTAGAGAGTATAAAGACTCTATAGGCCTTCTTGGTGGATGAGTATCCAACCATGATCCCTTTGCATGCACTAGGATCTTCCTTCTTCCTTGTTTCCAAGGGAATATGGACAAAGCATAAGCATCCAAAAACTCTAAGGTGATCAACCTTAGGCTTCTTCAAAAATAAGATTTCATATGGTGACTTTCCTCCAAGAGCTATATGTGGGAGCCTATTGCAAAGTTAATTTGCACAATTAATGGCTTCTCCCCAAAAATCTTTGGGCAAAGATGCCTCAATTCTCATAGATTTTGCACATTCACATAGAGATCTATTCTTTCTCTCGGCCACTCCATTTTGAGATGGAGAGTAGGCACAAGAAAACTCTCTTTTAATGCCTTCAAGCTCACAAAAGTCTTGAAATTTATTGGAGATATATTCACCACCTCCATCACTTCTAAGAGCTTTAATCTTGAATGAGAATTGCTTCTCTACATAAGCTTTGAAAATAAGGAAATGATCAAACACCATAGATTTTGAAGCAAGAAGATATATCCAAGTGAATCTTGTGTAATCATCAATGAAAGTAACAAAACAAGTGGCTCCTCCCGTGCTTGTAGTTGATGTGAAATGCACATCCGAGTGGATTAACTCCAAAGGATGCTTGCTTTTGATAGAAGATCTTGTAAATGGCTTTTTGTGAGATTTAGCAATAGCACAAGCCTCACAAGGCTTGATCTTCTTGGAGAATGACTTTGGCAAGCCAATAGCTTTGGATTCTTTGATCATAGAGAGCATGGATTTGTAGTTGGGATGTCCCAACCTCCTATGCCATAATTCTTCCATAGAGAGCTTGTTCACAAGAGCAACATTACAAGCATTCACATACTCATTTGGATCTAGTTTATAGATGCCACCAAATCTAGATCCTAATGCAAGTATCTCATCATTCTTCTTGATAGTGCAAGTATCAACATTGAATTTTACATCAAGGCCATTATCAAGCAATTGGCCAACACTAATAAGATTCTTGGTAAGCTTAGGTACATAAAGAGCTCTAGAGAGAGAAAGAACTTTAGAGGATGCAAGCTTCAAGGGAATGTTCCCTATGCCTTCAATAGGACATTCAAAATCATTTGCAGTGTATTTCTTCACTCCATCATAAGGTGCAATAGAAGAGAAAGAGTCCTTGGAGCTACACATATGTGAAGAGGCTCCACTATCAATATACCATAGGCCGTTTTTCTTGAAAGGAGTAGATGAGACATTCATATCCCTAGAGTACCTATCTCCCTCAATATCTCATTAGAGACATTCATCTTAATGTAGTGGAGAGCCATCCTAGCTCTCTTTTTGTATTTTTGAACCTCTTGAAGAACTTGTGGTTCTTCTTCAAGGCCAAGAACTATGTCCATCACGTCTTGAAGAATCAAGATGGACTCCATCCTCATTTTCCAAATTGAATAATTTGAAGTGGTCAATCTTTCACTTGGTTCCAACAAGGATGAACCCATTGATGACATTTGAAGTGAAGAAAACTCAGATGATGAACAATAAATGTTGTTACACACTTTCAATAGGATCCAATAATTGAGTACTATCTCCTCCTATGAAAGATCTTACAACAATTTGTGAATTGATTCTCACTAGCTACACAAATCTCTCTAAAACAAAATCTATTTCACATCAAATGATGGAGTATAGGCAAAGTTAGGATCCAACACTCTTAGCACGTGTGAAATACACTAAGAAACCAAATTTGACTCAAATACAATGATATTGCATGAAACAAAATGGCTAAGATCTCAAAACAGTGCCTAGATCACATATAGATGAGATTGGCAAGCATACAACTGTGATTTTAGATCAACCAAGCAATCTCTTGACCAAACCAAATGTGTCCACCCAGGTCTAGGTGCCCTACCTAACCCTCTTCAAAAGCTTATAACTTTTGATTGGCTCAACTAAATGGAATGAAACTGATTGCAACAGAAACTAGACAAAAATAGCTTCAGAACAAGCTATCAAGCAAGATAAATGGATCAAACATGAGAGAGAACTTCCAAACTGAAATTGGATGTTCCTCACACGTGTCTGAGCACCTGATTCCGTATAGTACCAGGTCAGACCCAATCAATGTCCTTTTGATATCTTTTGATCCAAGATTGAACAAGATAGCTAGGAAAATGGGCCTTGACAATTTCTAGCTCAAGATTGATGAAAATTTTTCACTTAGATGGATCAAAATGCATGGTAAGCTTAGGTAGGCTCTGATACCATGTTGATTTTCACACGTGTGGACTGTCCACTACATGTACTTGTGATCTCCTAAGGTGTGTAGATGCACCAAGATCAAGACTAGATTGAGATTCAAGATCAATCTTGAATCCTATGGCAAAAACACACTACTACATGCATTCAATCACTTCCAACTCTCACTCACATGTGTGGGAAGTATTCAAAAAATAATCTAAGTAAAAACAAGCTGCTCTCCTCGGGTAGAGAGAGAAAATGCATCAAGAGCTCTTGGGTAGAGAGAGAAAGCTAGAAATCCAAAAACTCACAAAATCCATGAAATCACCAAATCAATTGATTTCAAAATGAGGAATACAATGATACTAGTAGGTCCACGAGCTACCACTATGCTTGACTATGATTGGACCACATTTTTTCACCTCTTGATCCTATTGGATCATTGATCTATGCACCTCTTAATTCTATTGGACTATATTCAAGCACACCTCAATTTCCTATTGGACCTCACAAGGTTCTACCTCTATATCCTATTGGACCTCTTGGAATTCATCAAACAAAAAATTTACACTTGTCTACACTCTAATTAGCAAGTGTTTAGCCTCTTACTCTATTTTGGCTCAATAGTGGCATTACAAGTGGAAATGCATAATTTGCCATCTATGCCAAATTTATTCCTATCAACATCCTACACCTAGATGCTTGATGTAAAAAACATAAGACCCCTATATCTAACATAGATAATCTTTTTCAATTCTTCACAGTTATCTCATTGTGGTCAAAAGGCCATATTTGAAGGTAATATTTCTTTTGGTTTTTCTTGCCTTTTTACTTTTTGATTAGTATAATTGTTTTCTTGACAAAAAATTATTAAGTGCTCACAATTCTCAAAGTCCCTTTCTATTTTTGGAAATGAGCTTATATGTACAAGATGAAAGGCTTGATTGTAAGTAAATTTTGCAAATCACTTTTAACAAATAAATATATATATCCTCTTCTTTTGTCGACAATTTGAAGATTGTCAAAATATATGATTTGGCAATGCATAAACTCATATGACTGATTTTTTTTTCACAACTAAATGAGACTAGTTATAATCTACATCCTAGATCTTGCATTTTCTTAGAAAATAACAACAAAATACCATTAAATATCGCTAATTCTATAAATAAAAAAAAAGTAATCTCACTAGATTTAATAAGATACTTAAGATTCTCTTTATATTCATCCTCTCACCCTCAATTTTAATTCTTCTGCCACTCTCAGAAGCCTCACCATTTGTTTCTCAATCTGTGCTAGTGGCACCAATGTTTTTTATACATAATGATGATAATTTTTTTATCTCGGAATAAGAACACTTTTCTCTTGCAGTATATCATTTGGTAATCTATCATCGAGGTTTACCACCTTTTTTCATTGTAATTTAGTGATAATCTAGTGGATCGTTCCAATGTCAGATTTATCCTTAAACACATGCATATTGGTTTTTGAGGTTCCTCAATCATGGAAAACTAGTCCGAAGGTTACATGTAGAAAATTGTCGAGTTCTATCTTCAGTTACTACTTGAACAAATTTGTCCAACTTTCTCAAAATGAGGTAATTTTGATTACTAGTTATATAGTATTTTTAAAATCAAGTATATACTTGTCCTTCATCACCTTCTTTTTGCTCCTTCAAAAAATTTGTTTGACTCGTTTGTCTTCCTCATCGTGATCTTTGTCACTTTCATCCATTGTGCCTTCCCCCCATGTATTTAAGAGCAATTCACTTCCTTGTATCCAATTTATGATCATTGACATGCTTTTCTGATTGCACATAGTACCATTCTCATTAAACAATATGCTTGAACTATCCAAATTTGTGATGCTCAAGCCATGACATCAATTGGTCAATATAATTACCAATTAAATTTCTATGTAAGATTTTTGTGCCTTATTAGTTCCATATACAAACAAAATCTAGAATTTTAATAACACAAATATACTATTTTCTTGACCTAGTAGTGTCCAGTGATGTTATCTTTGTAAAGAATATTCAAGCTAGTCAATGATTTCTAGACTAAGCTAGATGTATCAATTTGTGAATTTGTTGCACATAGTCAACCTCGTACCATAGTCAACAAAAATGAGATATCTACCCCACTTTCCCCAAAATAGTCAAACTCTTGGAGTATGTGTGGATTTGCTTCTTCTCTCTAGAAATGTCGGGCATTCGGGCATTCTTACTTTTATTATTCATCTTCAAGCATCAAGATACTTTAAAATCAAAAGACATTTTTCAGTAGCTAGTACATGTGCATTGAGTGTTTGACTTTATCATCGTAGAATACATGTTATGATAGACTTGAGATTCCTTCATCTTGGTTCATAGGATTTCCAAGCTAACAAGATTGCAAGAGCTCATATTTAACTTACAAAATAAATGTAGATTCACAATCACTTAGTGCATCTCATTGTATTGATCTTATCAACATACGTCTGCATGTGTATCTATTTTATTATGGGAAGTAATTAAACCTTAGCATTTAAGTTGTTCATTCTAGATATTGTTAGCTCATTGTGATTCATAAAACTTAGTCATAATAAAGAGTAATTGCATTACAAATCTTTCACATAGTAGCAAAATCAATTGTTATTGATTTTTCAGATATAGCAGCATAATCTATCTGTTATCTTTATGCATAAAGCATAAGTTGAACATATCTTCTCTTATTGAAATTCTAGATCTGTGCATGATAATCGAAATTAATTATATGTTTCTTCTGCATTATTAGTGGAGTATATCATTGATGATGGAGACATTTTTATTCTAGGCAAGCGTAATCTAGAAAGTTACAAGTTAATTGTACACCCACAAGTATTTTGTTATGCACCCACAAATAGCTCAACATTATAAACTCAAATAACCTAGCATATAAATATTTCTCTTCTTCGCATCTTGAAGTTTTTCATTTTCCAACAAAATCAAGATACTATTTGATATCCATTATGTGGACATCATATCAAGAGAGTTACCTTGACATATCATTTGGGACATTCCAACTTATCTCCACTTATTAAAATGAACTAGAAACACAAGTAGGAATAATATCCTTTAGAACATATCTAACTAAAGATAAAACGCCTTAAGATAACATTTGAACCTTATCATATGACAATACTACAAAAATTAGGGCCCTTTTGAACTGGAAAAAAAAAAAAACGTTTCTCCTTTTTTTTTCTGCATTTTTGTTTTTAATTAATTTGTGTCAATCGAGAGGGAAAAACAAATTAGAGTTGAGTAGGCAAAAATAACATGCAACTTGAATGCAAAGGGCCAACAAAATAAAAAGATAATGCTTTGAAGGGCGGGGGGGGAAGTGTTTGGATTTGCCCATTCCCTCTCACATTTTCTTTATACGGCAATTGAAAATCTGACATTTAAACACTTTAGGGGGGGGGGGGGGGGGGGTGAAAAAAACCCAAATTTTCAAACAGAGAATTCCTTGCCCTGCCCCACCCCCTCTTTTGATTTTGAGGCCATTATCAAATTGAATTTTCAAGTGAAAGAGGAAAAAACTTTTAGCTAAATAGTCGTAAATGGGCATTTGTCAAAATAAAACAAGCAACTTTAATGGTTTGGGAGGACGGGAGGATCATGTGAAAAGGGGATGGACTATGGTAGGTGTTAAACAACAAAATCAGCAATATTTTTTTGGTGTAATTACAATTTAGATTTCAGCATGATCATCAATTGAAATGTATCATATTTGTCCAAAATGAATTGTGTAGATTGTCTAATTATTAACTGATATTTGAGTACTCTGGCAACCAATACCACTGAGTGTAGCTGTTTGTCATGTAGAAATCAATATAGTTGTTATAATATGACTTTGGCCATATCATTTGAAATAGATAGGTTCTGCCAGAATATGATTCAACATACTAATATCGATTTGTTCATTTTAGACGGTTACTAAAAGAAGACTAGTAGAATGCTTGCTTGAGATTTTGAACTTCAATAACTAATATTGTGTTTTCTCTAACTAGTTCTGTCTTCAAAGGAAAGTAATGTAAGTTATTCTAATCCTCAACAATCAAAAGCTTTTTATCTATCACACAAGAGATTGACTTCTTGAGAAAGAGCTAGCGGACATGAGCTTTGATTTAAATTCAAATGCACAATCAATGGTCTTAATTTTGAAAATTCAATGTGAATATATTTGAGTAAGTATATCCCTTATAGAGTGTTTGAACAAGATCTAAGTTATCACACTTTGAAAGAAGTGGTAGCAAGTTTTGTCCTATAGCATTTCGTTAGCTTGATTGATTATTATGGAAAAATGATATGTTATTTCATTATCAAGTCCTTATTTAATAGAGAAAAAGCATGAACATTCATGACTTTCATTTGCAATGTTGTCTTCTCCTTTGGATTTTCTGGACTTCAACTAGAATCTGTGCTACTTGACCTTGATCTCAATCTTCTTGGTCAGGATTAGCTGCATCAGTCTTCTTAGCTTCTTTGTCGTGAGTGTAATCAGCTACAATATTATGTTTTGCTCATGTATCATGAAAAGATCCCGACGGTGATTGGGATCGGGTGCTTCTGGCTGGTGATTGCATTGGTGTTTGTTGCGTGATCTGGATCTGGTGCTGAGGTGAGGAGGCAGCAGGTGAAGTTCTTTGTTGATGAGTACATCTGGTTTGGAGGCTGCCTTCCTCTTCATCCTCATTGTCTTCGCTATTTGATAGGACGTCTTCGTAGCCTACCATCTGCGTTGTCTTGGTAGTCTTCACTTGTGGGGTATCTAATTTCGTCTCTGGTTCAAGGGGTGGCTTGCGGGCGGTCATCTTATTCCTTGACTTCTTGGGTGGTGGTGTGGTATCAACAGGTGGTGATGACCTATCGTGTTTCCTCTTGACGCGACATTCATGAAACATGGCAGCCTGTTGAGAAGGTGAGGCTGAAGCTGTGGGTGTATAGCCTCAGCTAGCTACAACATCCCTTGGAGCTAAGGCAAGCTTTAAGTCAATTGTGGAGTGACTTCAAGCTAAGTCAAAAAAGATATAACCCAAGGAGGTGACTAGGGCTCGCTTCTACAATGCAATAATAAGTTGTTGGGAGATGAATTTGGCCCAATTGTACATATTTTGGTGGCCTTTGTAGGATTCTCCTAACATGGCAAATATCTGAAGGGGGATCCTTAGCAGATGTGCCTTTCTCGTATAGATGTACTTTGTGAGATAAGCACACGTAGCGGCCAGTTCCTTGCACTTGATGGCCTCGAGGAAAACGCCATCCTTGTTCTGCCATGTTTTGAAATTTTTTAAAGTTTTTTGGAAGTTCTCTAGAGTGGCGTCGGATGGAAACTGGCGGCTACAGTGGCGGATGCAAATTATTAGGGACATTGGCAGATGCAACGGGGGATGCAATGGCGGATGCAAACTGGCGGTGAAAAATTGTGAATGCAAACTCGTCGGATACAGTGGCGGAAGAACACTAGGCGGCTGGAAATGTAAAAACAAAGAGCAGCTGAATCGAATCAAGACACAGGATGATCGTCATAGATTTGCCAATCACGCATGAACTTGTCCGTAAATTGTGTGAAGTAAGAATGAACGGGACGGCCGACGTATTTATACTCAAAATTTTAGGTCAAGCATCGAATGCAAATTTCATCGGATGCAAATGGATTTGTCAAATGCAAATGAAACGGGAATTGGCGGATGCAAATCATCGGATGCATCTTGTCGAATGCAATCTCGTCAGATGCAAATTAGAACATTTTGTCAGATGGAAAAAATAATTTTGATTTTTGAATAAGTGTAAAGCCAATGAGTTTATAGAAATTGTTGAAGAAATATACATAGAAGGGAAAAAAACAGAAAAGTATAAGGTAAAATATCATAGAAAGATATTTCTACCCAGGACTTATTGAAAAATTATCCTTGTAGTATCTCCGTAGTCGGCTACCATTGACTAATGTGTCAAGGGGTATGCCTTCTAGGGTTTCTAATTGGACTGCACCATTGGTGAAAATTTTATTGACAACATAAGGGCCTTGGCTACGGAATTTCAATTTCCCGGGATGGACCTTGGAAGATGTATAAAGTAAAACTTTATTACCATCATGAATATCCTTAGTCCTAACATGACGATCATGCCAAGCCTTCTGCCATCATTTATGAACTAACTATGCATGATAAGAGATAAGACGTGTTTCACACAGTTTTGTCAATGTAAAGTGTCGATTTTGAACTTGGTGTTGATAAGCACTATCGCCACACAAGTCAGTGGCGTATGATAAAGTGATGCATAGAGAAGGAATTAATAACTCTAGTAGCATAAAAGCCTCTTGGCCATATACCAGCTCAAACGATGTTTTACAAACCTAGCAAAAAATAATTTCATTTCCCAGTTTGATCGACTTGTTTCTACTATCTTGGTTAAAACTTTGCAAATCATTTTATTTGTAGATTCAACTAATCCATTACATCTAGGATAGTACAGGGTACTCTTTCGATGTATAACAAAGTAATGAGTTAGTAAACTATTGATTACTTCATTAAGAAAGTGAAAACCTCGATCACTAACAAGCTCTATTGGATAGCCAAATCTAGTAATAACATTTTTATAGAGGAAGCATGCAACAGATTTGGCATCTGCTTTGCGCGTTGCTCTAGCCTCTATCCATTTTGTCACATAATCAGTGGCAATCAAGATATATCGTGATTGTGTGCCACGTGTTGCTGGACTAATAGGTCCAACAAAACCCCATTTGTGAAATGCTTTGATTTCAAGTATTGGAGTAAGGAGATTGTGGTTTATCTTTTTGGTATTCTTTGCGTGTTGACAAACCGTCGCAAACTTTTACATAAGCATGGGTGTCTTTGAAAAGGGTTGGCCACCAAAATCCGGCGAGAAGAATTGGCCTAGCAGTAGCATCGGAGGAGAAATGCCCATCCCAATACCTTCAAGTGTCAAGGCAATAATCTGTCGGACTTTAGATTCATGGGCACAACGACGGGTAATACCATCAACACCTAGCTTATATAATTGTCTCGCAATAAGATGATATGGCAAAGATTTGATGATAAGTTTGATTTTTTGCAGATCAACTAAGGATCTATTTTCCCAATGGCTAGATATCTAGTGATATCATCTGCCCATAATGGAGTCGCATCTATATAAAATAGACACGCATTTAGTAACTCATCATTTATTGGCTCATTAGATGCTTCAGCATTGGGTAATCATGAAAGATGATCAGCCAAAAAATGTTGTGATCCTTTTTGAATAACAATTCGAAAGAATTCTAAAAGAACCAATAGCCATCATGCAATTCGTCCAGTTTGACCCTTTCTTTTCCTCCTCTAAATCCTATTGGTTGAGTGACATATGAGCCCTCAATCTTGATTGGACCATTTTGATAGATTCTAGCATTTCGATTGGTCACTAGCTCTCATGCCAGCAAATACTGACATGTCACACACCAAATCTCAACTTGGCAAATGTCATAAGCCTAACTTGGCTCGAGCTACATCACAACCTACTTTTGGACTAATCACAACTTGCCATGTGTACTTGCCTATTTTGCCTCTAATGACAAAAATGGCTTAATCAACATCAAACACTTGGCTAGATCTCTACTAAAAAATTGAGTACCCCTAACTTAACATAACTAAGATATTTTTGTCTATTTATCACGTGGGAACATGCTCCACATGTGTGAGTTTTCCTCACAAACAAGAATTGCAAAATAACAAAGCTAAATTTTGCCATATTTTCACACTCCTCAAAAACTAGCTTGATAAGGTACTAGATCAACCAAGGAACTTGTGAAACTTGTTGAGTCGATCCTTGACAACACCTTTGAAGAGCATTTCACCAATTTTCCACCATTTGCTTGTGCTTCCTCCATGCTTGATGATGATCTTCGAGTTGAAAGCTCCACTTGCATGTTGATGGCTACACCATAAAGAGTGAAATCCGAGGCTTCCATGCCTCATAAAGATCATAAAGATCAAGATCATGAGATGAGCAAATGTGATGATTATCAAGATTTTCAATTCTGGCTTGACTAGTCCACATTCTATAAAATTTTTCCATAATGGATCTAATCTTGAAATCAAACACTATCTTGATCGTCTTGAGGCTACAAACTTGCTCAAGGATGTAAGTGTCCTTCATGTATGATGCACTTAATCTCAAGAGAAGTTTACAATATGCCTCACAACATGTAAAAACATGATTTTTCAAACTATGAGTAACAAACTCGTTCTTGCTCTTATTAGATCTTAAAATCACAAATATAGACAAGGAGATGCATCTACACTCACAAAAATCATGATTTCAAGGCAAATTTTCACATCAAACTTGACATATGCATGGAGATCTTAGGCTAGCTCTGATACCATGTTGAATTTCACATGTGTGGGAGTGTCACAAAGTGTGTTATTGATCTCCTAAGACTTTGTGATTGCACATAGATCACACATAGATTGAAAACTAAGATCTATTCTATAAGTCAAAGGCAAGAGCACATTACTACATGCATAAATCAACCATACAAGTACTTTCACACATGTGGAGACTTGTATTACAACAAATTAAGTATGAAAATGCCCCCGTCTCAAGTAGAGAGAGAATCCATAATCAAGAACTCGAGTAGAGAGAGAGAAACCAATTTTGACTCAAAATAGTGTAGAAATCTCATAACTCCAAAAACTTGACTACAAATGAACTAAGTCACATATAAGTAGTAATCTAGGGTGAAGGGGAGTGATACAAAAAAGGACCCCTTCTTTTCCTCCTCTAAATCCTATTGGTTGAGTGACATATGAGCCCTCAATCTTGATTGGACCATTTGGATAAATTCTAGCATATATGACAAGATAACCTGCTCTGATACCACTGATGAGAAGAGGATCGTGATATGCTCTCATACCACTGATGAGAAAAAGAGGGTGATTGACTAATGAAAAATTCATCGGATTCGCGAAACTTTCGCAAAGGCGAATTAATCACGACTCTCTTCAGCACGGATGGAGTTCAAATGTGACCGTTGGACACTCCCAACTGAATTGCTCCTACAATCCTCCAGAGTGTAGTCAGTCACTGCTGATCTACGTTCATAAAATTAATGCAGCATTCGACTTAATTTCAACCAAATTGCAAAATTCAAATGAACAAGAAAACTCAGACATATGAAATATCAGCATAAGCATTCAACATTCAAGATTAGACATAACAAGAAAATAATCTATATTAATTTTCTTTGAATTTCTTCAAGCACTGCATGTGAATCCATGCAGTGCATTGGTGTGAAAGAAACGTGGTTCTCTCACGACTAGTAGTCTCGCTTCACTAGCGGACAGTTGGATCTTCTGGTCCTAGACAAAATTGTCTTCATGCGTAGGCGTAGAGAAAATTAGAGCCTAATGAGAGCCTTCAGTCAACTCGAAAGATTCACAAAAGAGTGTCTTGTGGAAGCTCGTGGCTTTTTTGTTGAAGCTCAAAAGATTTGCGAACAAAATCTTGTCGCGAAATTCTCTATTTCTTGTTCAAGCCTCAGATGTCGCAAAATTGTCACGAATAATTCACAAAATCTTCTGGACTGTTCTTCAAGCTCACTAGTCGTGAAACTATCTCAAACAGTTTGCGAAATATTCTAGCTTCCTTCTTCAAGCTCAAGAATTGTCATCTGCTGCGAACAATTCGCGAATGACAAAGATGTCACGAAGAGACAAGTGTTGCAAACAATTTGCAAAACACAAAGCTGAAATGATGAGACAGACTGTCACGAGATATTCACAAACAGAATTTATTCAAGCTTGGAAACAAAGTGTCTATTTGAATATCAACCGTCATAAACGGTTATATTTCTCTTGTTACATTATTAAAAGGCCAAAAGACCTGTAAATAAAAGGCCAAAAGACCTGTCTTGTAGCAATATAATTACATATGCACCACTCGTTGAAACTAATTCAATCATAGACACAACAACAAGATAAGACAACAAGAGATGTATATTGATGAATCAGATTCAGAGTTATAAAAATTTGTTTTTGATCAATAGTTTATTACTGTCTAAATGGTCTTGAGTTGTCTCATATTTCCGCATATAATTTTCACATGCATATTCAGTCAGAATAAATATTGTTCTACTAGTACATAGATCAGATAAAATCACGATTGAAGACACTGATTTTAATTTAATTCATTTAAACTTGCATTGTGTTCTCTGTGGAAGAATAATTGCTATTTTTCCTATAGAGTTTGTGTTTTAGGTTATGAAGGAAACAATCACATCTATCAATGATTTGGAGAAGATATCAATGCTAGAGCATGCTAGATTGGATTCTAGACCAAAATCGAGTTTCTTGCATATGTAGATGGGATCTTTTGCAGATCAAAACTCAAAATAGATTTATATTCTTGATCAATTCTGATTTCACAATGTACTTACTGGATTTGGCCAATTTTTAGAGCATTAGAAAAGCCTAAGTGGTGGCTACAAGATTGCATATCGAGTTTTAGGCAATTGCATGTAGAAATTGAAATAATCAATTTTTTGTGATTGTGTCAAAACCCTAATTTTGATTGGATCTATAGATTGTGAGGTTTTCAAACTTTATTTGAATGTGTTTCAATCTTATGAAGTGGCAAGAGTCATTAGATTGTTTATAGATCATAGGTTGATCAAGATTTCACTATTCTACGTGTTGATTTGCTTGGTATAAGTGCTAGAAGAGAATTGAGAGGTTCCATATATTTGTGATTTCTTTTTGAAAATATTTGTTGTATTTCAAAAGAGTGCTTTGTGCATTGGAACAGGTTGAAAGAGAGGATCAGGTCATTGATACATGGCTACATCAAATGGATTCATGTTGGAAGCAATGATAGGCTTACCTCAAGTAACTATTCATTGTGAAAGTGAGGATGAAATCACTTCTTGAGATGAATGATGTTTTGGATATTGTTGTAGGTTTGGAAGAGAGGCCAACAACACAACAAGATCAAGTGAGGTATGCCAAGAGGGCCAAAAGAGCTCTACATACGACAAAGATGAATGTTACCAATGAACTTCTCAAGGAAGTTGGTAAGTTTACTTCATCAAGTGAGGCTTGAGAATCTTCAAAGAAGCTTTATGAGTCCAAGTCTACTTCTAGAGTGTTGACTCTAAGAAGACAAATCTTTCAGAATTTGCAAAAGAGTGGAGAGAGTCCAAATACTTTTGTTTTGAGAGTAAAAGCTTTGAATGATGAGTTAGCTTGCATTGATGAGAGCGTTAAGGAAGGAGAGCTTGTTCAAGTTATTCTTAATGGATTTTTTATATGCTAACGCTAACATTGTTTAAAGTCTTGTTATTCAAAGAAATTTGCCAAGTTTGATGGATCTTCAAGAGATCTTAATCAATGAAGAATATAGGCTTCAAGCAAGAGGTGGATCTTCATCAACATCTCAAGTTGGAGAGGAAGCTATGTTCATCAAGGAAAAATTCAAGGGCAAAAGCAAAATTAAGTGGTCTAAAGGGCAAGATCAAGGGGAGGCTTCTTCAAATGGCATAAAGAAAGATAGATAACAGATCAAGTGCTTCTATTGTGGCATCAAAGGACACTTTTCAAGTGAGTGCTACAAAAAGAAGAGAGATCAAGGAGACAAGCAAGGTATTATTATTGTTGATGAGGATGGTTTGGATGTTCAGAATGCAAATGATGATGCTTTTGTAATGTCTTCATGTATTCTTGCTAATGATGGAGATCTATATCCATGGTGGATTGATAGTGGAGCAAGTTCACACATGACTTTTCACAAAGAATACTTCACTTCTTTGTTGGCATATGGAGATGACAAGAGGGTGATCTACACATCCAATGATGGTGAGTGTGCAATCAAAGGGATTGACATAATTTCTATTTCTATTTCTACAAATAGGAATATTAATTTGGAGGATGTTCTGTTCATTCCATCTATTACCAAGAATTTACTTAGTGTGAGTCAATTGCTAAGAAAGGCCTCAAAGTTGTGTTTGATGTAGATGCTTATATGATCAAAAGGAAGGATATCTTGATTGCAAACGATAAAAGACAAGGGAAATTGTCCAAACTAGATGCTTGTGTTATTGCTAACTAAGTTGGATGTGTTGCAAGAGAGCAAATACCTATTCAAGAGGTTTGGCATAAAAGGATGAGGCACCTCAACCTCAAGTCATTGGAGGTAATGGCTAGAAAGCAAGTTGTGATTGGTCTTCCAAGCTCCTTAAAAAGTATCAATCATGTTTGTGACTCATGTGCTTTGTCAAAATCACATAGACGACTACCTTATACTAGATCTACATTTAGATCTACAAAGCCTTTTTCAAGTTGTACATTCAAATATTCATGGAATTAATACAATTAGCAATAGTGGAGCTAATATGTATGTAACTTTCATTGATGATTTTAGTAGATTATGTTGGATCTATATACTAAAGAGCAAAGATGAAGTGTATGATGTCTTTGTCAAGTTAAAGAATGCAAGGGAGAATCAATTTTCTACAAGGACCAAATGCTTGAGGAGTGACAATGGTGGAGAGTACATATCTACATTCAAGGCCTTTTGTGATGAGCATGGGATCAAGAGGGGGTATACAACACCAAGGACCCCACAACAAAATGGAGTGGTCGAGAGGAGGAATAGGACTTTATGTGAAATTGATAAAGCCATGAGGTTAAGTGCTAACCTGATAAGCCATTTTGGGATCAAGCTTTATTGTGTGCTAATTTCTTGTGCAATAGGTGGCCGAGTGCTATTTTGGATGGAAGGACACCTTTTGAGATGCTATTCAAGACGAGGCCAAGTGTCAACTTTCTTAAAACTTTTGGATGCACATAACTCTTGATGATAGGACCAAGGAGGATCCATCTTCAAGGAAAGGTATATTTTTTAAGTATATATTGAGGTGATTAAAGCCTACAAGGTTTACAATCCTTCTAATAACAAGGTGATTGTTGGTAGAGATGTCATTTTTTATGAGGGGAACATTCCAAAAGTATCTTCAATTATTATTGATGGTGATGTGGATGGATCTAACATTCTTGATGTTAATGTAAAGGATCCTACTTTGAAGGACCATCATCAAGTCAAAAGCAAAGGAGAACATCAAGGGAAAGACAAATTCCTTCAAGGCTCACTTATGATGAAAAGAGTAAGCAAGTAGTTGTTGGAAATTATTTTTCTTTCCTAACCTCTTTTGATGAACCTACATGTGTAGATGAAGCAAGGAACAAAGAGGAGTGGATCCAAGCAATGGATCTTGAGTATCAAGCTCTTATGAAGAATGGAACATGGAGATTGGTGGAGTTACCAAAAGAAAAAAAAAAACTATTGGATGCAAATGGATCTTCAAGGTGAAGACAAACCAAGACTATCAACAAGTACAAGGCAAGGTTGGTGGCAAAAGGATATGCTCAAGAACATGGTATTGATTATGATGAAACCTTTGCACCCATGGCAAAGATGGTGAGTATTTGGGTCATCATTTCTCTTGCTACTTTATGGATGGGATCTATGGCAATTGGATATTACAAATGAATTTTTGAATGGTGATCTTGAGCTTGAGGAAGTGTACATGGAGCAATTCGAGAGCTACATTTCATCTACAAAGCAAATCATGCGTGTCTTCTACAAAAGAGTTTGTATGGCCTTAAGCAAGCACCAAGGAGTTGGTATCTAAGTTTAACACTTTTTTACTCTTTCAAGGCTTTGTTATGAGTGAGTATGATCATTCACTTTATTATAGGTTTGCTGGAAATGAGGCTATCATCTTGCTAATCTATGTGGATGATATCATCTTGAGTGGTGGAGACAATCAAGATGTGGAGGATATCAAGATGTGGAAGTAGATTGAGAAGATCTAATAACCTCTATTCCCAAAATGTATTGCAAGTGACCAAGATCATGCACCTCAAGAGAAGTATGCTAATTCTATTCGAGAAAGATTTCATATGGTGGATGCAAAATCTTGTGATACACCTATGGAGTCTCATGTAAAAGAGCTAATGAAAGATCCTTCAAGAACATTACTCTCTATAGGAAGCTAGTTGGTTCACTCATCTATCTAACCATTACAAGACCAGATCTAAGCTATAGTGTTGGAAGATTGAGTCAATTCATGCAAGATCCTAGTGAGGAGCATTGGAAGCTAGGAAAACGAGCTTTGAGGTACATCATTGGAACTCAAAATTTTGGCATATTGTATGAGGGATCATCATCTAACTTTTTTGGATTTTTAGATTCGGACTATGCTGGAGATAAAATGGATAGGAAATCCATAAGTGCATACACTTGCTCCATATATTATCTAAAGGGCCTCAAGGGATTCTCCATAAATTTGTAAGCTAAATACTCTACGACAATATATTCACTGACAATAACTAAAGTGGGGCCACCATCTACCTTAAGTATCATTGAACTTAATGAAATATGTGGACATGAAATCTCAAAGCATTTCTAATTTTGACCATGGGTGGAGGTATGCTCCTCAATTGTTGAGAACAAGGGCTACACCCTCAGTTACTATAAGGAACAGAGTCCCCCCCTTTACGCTAACTACAACTAGGGCCATCACCTTCCATTGGGGCATAATCAATCCTCTCCTAAGTGCAAGTCTCTCCCTCTTGTGTTAAGAAAGCTCTAACAATCAAAAAATGGAATGAACCTTTTGTTTTTTCAATAACCAATTTCATGGATATTTTGAAGGATGCTGATTTCCTGAGAATCAATAATATATTTTTCGTAGTAAATTTTATGGCTAGTAAAATATTTGTAGACCTTAAGCTTTGGAACACATAGGATTCATATGGCTCATCATTTTAATATAAGAGACCATAGAAATTTTTGGATTTCTTAAGATCTATCTTGTGGGAACCAAACTTTTGCACAATTCATGATAAAGTTACGTATAGTCAATTACTCGACAAAATCATAAATTGAAACTCCCAATGAAGCTTCTTGATGGGGTGGGCCACGTCGAGGCTCGACGTATTGGTTAGATACCGAAAGGCTATGAAATTTTAAATTATGATAAGTACATTATAAATGAAATGATTTAGGTAATTTAATTGATGTCTAGAGTTTTCCAACAAGCTAGCTATCATAATCAATGACAATGTTCAAGTAGTTGGAAGATTTAGATCGACGAAAGTTCTGAGTTTAAGGTTTTGGAAGACAACATATTTTACAAGGCGGCATGCCTCGTAAAACGCATGATATTGAAGGGAACTCTTTAGATTGGAATACAATGCTCCCATTAACACAACTCGTTCTTCGACATTGTGAGTTAGTGTATCATGCGTGGCCACCCAAGTTCAATTCTTTGCGATCTCATGAGTTGATAATATCAAGAATCTTTGACATAGGTGTCAATTGGAACCACCATCTTCCATCTTATGTAAATTTTTACCTCCCCCAACACCCAGTTTTTTCTTCAAAATCTACATCTATCAAACATTGCACATAAGATGTTATTAGTTAGCCAGCTCTTTCTTCTGCTGCTGCTGATTGCAATTTTCTGACGGCCGTCAAGCTTCAACACGAGGGGCTATCCGTAGATGGCTGTCGTGGTCGGATCACTGGATTCAGGACAAGGGACGGACGAGTGTGTGGAGCGGTCCCAGACTCAGCCTGCCAGTGACACTAGCAGCAGCGAGGTGGGCGCTGTCATCGCCGCAGCTGCTGCTCTGATGCTGTTGCTACTTACTATTATCACTGATCACTATAGTAGTATAGTATTATCACTGCTAGCACTATAGTAGTAAAGTGTTACTCTGTAACTATAGTCTATTTACTCTAGTATTACTATCGTCACTGTCACTTTTACAGCTAGTGCTCATGAAAACGTCGTCTTCTTTTCCTTGTTTCTCAATGCTGTTTGTATGTATGTACCTCGTGCTTACTATTACTATCAACATGTAACTATTATTGCTACTGCTCATAAAAACCTCTTCTTCTTCTTCTTCTTCTGGTTGATTGTAATTTGTATGTATGCATGTACATCATGCAATATTTATAAGGAGCTGAATCTGCCGATACAGATTGTACATCTGAATTTTGTATGGATTGTAAGGAGGATTTGAATGGCTGCTTTAGTGTGCCACATGGAGCTGTCTCAGGCTCCTATGTGGTCACTTCGACATTGGTGTCAGTGGATCTATTAAGATATCCCAAAGTACTCAAGTTACCTTCATCAAGAACGTCATGGATGAGCATATCACATGACGCTCTCATTTAATAGATGCAAATCTCAAGTAAGCGTGTCACTTTTGGTTATTCGTGGGCTTCAAATGCCAACCCGAATGTTTTTTTCCTCACTCATTGAAATTTAGAAGTTTAAAGTTGCATTTGTGGAACGATGTCTTGATTATGCTTTAAAAGGCACTTTAGCATGTTTTCTTCCTCAATCTGAGTAGAATTAAGGAGTCTAAACTGACATTTGTGGAATGATTTGCCTATGCTTCGTGATCATGTCTTCAAAGGCTATTGAGTACCCTCATATTTGCTCCAAATTTAAATTGTCTTTCTTTTTACAAAGGACAATAAGCACTATTATCACGTTGGAAACACATGTGCACTATAGGATGATACAACAATTGATCAAACGAATATGGAGACTATATAACACAGTCAGCATAACACAAGTACCTCAATTAAGTAATAGCCAAAACATATAAGAGATGTGGGCCATGATCGTAGATCCATCAATGAGACATGCCCCTAACAAAACTTTTGCTTCTCTTTTGTAACTTTTTTCCAAAATAGACAATCGGAACAAAATTCTTGCTTGTCTTTTAATCAAGATTGTAACTTCTTTCCATTAGAGACAATTAGGAACAATCTTTGAAAAAGTTGGTTGTAACACTTGGATTTTATTTTACCATCTCTAGGTACCATGCTAGTGAGCTTGTGGTACAAAAAGTTGCTACTTAAAAGGAAGTATTAAAATACTTTATAAGTGTTTATTTCCTTGGTGTAAAAGCAAGTTAGAATAGATATAATAAAAATGAACCATTTATTAAATTATCTCGTGTAGTTGCTATTAGGTTTTACATTAAATCTACATACTTGTTATAGGTTTTATGATGCCCTGTGAGTTCCTTAGATATTCTATCATGATTAATAAGCATAGTGATTAATAATGGTCCTAGAGGCTAGGGTTTAGAGGTTGCTACTTATAGTATTTGGACATAGATGGAATTCATGAAATGTACTAGTGCTAGGAGGGCACGTGGGAGGAGCCTACATATGTGCCAATAACCTCTCTATTCAATTTACTCTATTTTATGTTTGTATATTGAGAATACTTCTTGGATGTCTCTCCTCCTCGTGCTCTTTGTAGTTAGGTTTACTCTTCTACATGCCATGTGATAGTGTGGGATGTCATAGCTAGGAACCTAACAATAGTTACCATTGTGACTTTCATATCTTGGGGGTGAGTTATATCGATTGTGTGTACATTTATAATTGGTTGGGTCAAATTGTGTTATGAATGTGTTCCTTAGCCTTATTGATATCTAGTTAATCCTTGGTAGACTTTACTATACAATTATCAACAGATTTTGATTTTGTGTGATTTGGCTAGATCAAAGTATTATTGTCAATGATTGTGATTTTTGAAAAAGAAAAGACCAACTTGATGAATGAATGATCATTAGCTTAATTTTTATCTTGTCTTAGATAAGATATGATTCTATTAGCTTCATTCCCTATATGACACATGAATTGAATCCAAAGAAAAAGTTGGGAAAATTAGTATTACGTCATGATAGATGTGTGGAATTAAAGTTTTAACATTTGTAGAGTTGCTTATTTGTTCATACCAAACAATTCTCCTATTTTTGTTCTTATGTTTCATGTATTTATTTATACCCTACCAACAAAAAAAAAATGCGCATTGTTGGCAATAGTTCATTATTGTAGCAACAAATGAAAATGATTTCATTTATGTCTTCAAGCTATTATGTTTTTCATATGCCCTTTTTTTTAAAGAAAAAATTGAAGTCTATTTATATTACATGTGACTTTTAAGTTTTATCATGTTTTGTGAAAAAAAAAAAATGCTAAGATACAATGCTAAACCAAATCTATACAGCAGAAATGAGATAGATCATATACAAATCAAAGACATTCACATGTGCACAACATTTTATCTTGGGAACTTCTTTCACAAAAAAATAAAAAAAAAATCCTTGTTTTGTGCTTGATTAAAAAATTTGGATATCCTCATCCTAACTCGTGATGACCATCCTTTACCAAATTTTTTTTTTTAAAAATACTTTTGTTTGAGTAAGTCACCTTGTTTTGTGAATTCTCTTATTATGCTTTTTTTAAAAATCTGGATATCCTCATCCTAACTCGTGATGACACTCCTTTTTGGTATTCCAGTGTTTTTTCCCATGGCATGATCTTTAAAGTTTTCGGTTTTCAACTGGGTGCTTCTCTTTCTAACCGTGATAGATTTATGGATTTTATCACAGTCATTGTCAAAATTCTTCTATGTCAAACTCATTGAGTTTTTTGCTCATCTCATATTCCTTACACATCATCTACTATAATATTACACATTTCCTGTTTTTCTAGTCTCTCCCACCTTCCTATATGCTCTTGATTGCTAAAGCTTTCAAAAATTTCTTTGAAAGTATGTCCTTGATCTTCTTGATTGAAATCCTTGGTTTGCTTGATCCTTTCCTCTCCTCTCTCACTCTTCTCTACAGCAAGGGCATCCACTCCAACTTTCCCTTCTCCCAACCTTGGGAGCATTGGATGGTCTCTATTTTCCTCGTCATTTCTTCCCCTAGTTTAGTCAGCCTCTTCTCCCTCCTTGACTTCACCTCCTATTGTTGTCTTTCCACAAAAGAGTCATGAAACTGATTGCAAAATCCACAATTTCAATAGATCAAATGATCAACAGAATACACAAGAAGAAAAAGAGCAAGAGCAATTTGCCACATGAGCTTCATAAATAGTGCAAAGTAAAAACTAAAAGCTAAACATTGATTAGGGCTTTGATATTTAGGTACTAGCGCATAGTCTAGTAGTCTAGAGAGGGAGATCATAAAAGAAAAGATTAAGCATTGTACTTTTAACTCTCTCCCTCAAGACTAAACCACTAACATGCATGGAACATGCCTCCATGCTAGCATATCAACATCAAGCTTAATTTAAAACTATATCAAGTCAAAGCATCATGATTTAAGTAGAAAGTAAGTGCTTTTTTCAAAATTTTATCTCTTTCTTAAGCTTTAAATGACAACTTTTACATCAAGTTTAGCTCTAAAGAACTCGAACTTATCTTTGCTTAAGGATTGGGTAGATATATCAAGTATTTGTATTATTGTGCTACAATGAGTCACATCCACATCCTTTTAGTACAATTTTTCACATATAAAATGATACTTAACTTTAATATGTTTTGTTCTATCGTGAAATACTGAATTTTTTGCTAGTTGTATATCGCTTTGCCTATCACTGAAGATGATTGTACTTCACATTTGTCTTATACCAGTTTTACTAAGTAGCTATCATAGCCATACTACTTTCTAGGTTGCTAAACTCAATATTTTATATTCAACTTCTATGGTAGAGATACCATATCTTGTTTCTTACTTGATCAAGAGAAACAATCGTTACCAATACCACATGGTTCATATTCTATCATCAATGCAGTAGTACTAGTCCAATCAACAACATTGTTAAATTTATTCCTTCTCTCCTTAAATCCCATTATTAATCTAGATTCATTCATGTTGCTACATATTTACTTGGATTGTCGCACAGTCTACAGAAATATACAAGAATCAAAGACATGTATCTACACAACAATCAAACTATTAAGGAAAATCAAACTATCAAAGGAGTGCCGAGTGGTGACTATCAACAAGTGCTGCAGTGTTAGATTCGAACAACTATTGATAGAACATTTGAACTCTTGTCAGCCTCAACTTTAGAACACTTGAACTCTTGTCACCCTCAACTTTAGCTATGCGACTCCAACTCAAATCGACAAATGGTCGACTATCTTGATGACATGGTACTACTCTAAATAAAGCTAGTCACCTATACGATCTAGTTACTGCACTGTGCAACTGGTTTAACAATGACAGCAGCCATGATCACCAACTATCCAAACAGTGATAGCCATGATCGTTGCCAAGATCCACCTCATGAGGCATAAGCTCAACATCTTTATACATTTGTATATATGTCTATAATGATCAGGCAATAGGCGTCGATACATGTCAAGCAAGCAAGTATTCGAAATTAGATTATTATTGTAATTAATCAAATCATTGTAGCCATTAAAAAACTAAAAGTGTTGGAGGGTTTGTGGACTTCGAAAAAAACCTGACTCCTAGTTAGATGTTAGATCTACGTGCAGTTAATAAGTGAGAGGGATTTGGCACCCTACGTGTGTAAGTCCAACTCTATGATCACATAGTTATTTGATTACTACAAGCTAATAAAATAACTTTAGGCCAAATTGCGAGAAAAAAAAATGTCGTAGGGCCTAATAGTCAAGTTAGTGAATAGAAGTGAGTTCCTCCTAAATTTGAAATTTAAATAAGGAGGGAAGTAGGAATTGGCCGATAGGCTTTGAGGCCAAGTGCCCTAGAATTCACTATAAATAGTGATGCTTTGTAGTTCATTTTTATGTTCAATCAAGAAGGTGGAAACTCTACCAATATGCAATTGTATGTCCTTGTTATTTCTTTCATGCTCCATCTCTCATGTTTTCTTATGATCTTGTTGTTCTTTGGATTTGCTAATTGTTCAATTGAATCTTGTTATGCTTTTTTTTTTTTGTGTGTGTGTGTGTGTGTGTGTGTGAGAGAGAGAGAGAGAGAGAGAGAGAGAGAGAGAGAGAGAGAGAGAGAGAGAAGTAAGCTTGATCTTGGTGATTAGGGTTAGAGGATCTTAATGTTAAATATTGAATCATAAGCATGTGATTGAATCTGAAATACGAAATAACTCTCATGGGAACAAACGTAAAGAATAGTCTTTCGTTCTTGATGCTTTGCAAGTGCTTAGATCTATGGTTGAAGGTGGATAGGAAAGCCCACAACAATTTTGGCATCGTTGCCATGGAATTATGCCAATTTTTTGAGCCGAATAGTCGATGTCGGATTGGCCGAATAGTTGAACGGTGAATGGTGGTCGAACAATCGGACGGTGGACGAGCAATCAGATGGTGGTCGGATGGTAGCCGAACAATCGATGTCGGATGATTTCACAGAACATTGTCATCGATTCCTTTGTGTTTCTACAGACTATTAGAAAACGAGTGTATTTTTGCAGACTGTGCAACTGTACAGGTATATACATACAACTAATGAATGAATCTAGATTAGCAACGAGATAAGGAATGGAGAGGTTAGAAATCCAACATATGAAACTATCACATGTTATTAGAGCTTTGTTTTGTTATCTTCCAAATTTATTCAAGTTTTTGTGCAAGGTTAAAGAAAAGCTCAAGATTGGAAGGCTAGAAAGACAGTTTTTTTTACAACAAGAAAGGGATGCCCTCCAAGCTTTTGGGTTAATGTCCCAATGCCTCAAAAGAGCCCCTTGAGGTGTCTTTCCTCCAATGTCCCTAAGATTCTTCCAAAGTAGACAATCAAATGGCCTCAAGAGATCACTACCCAACCATAGCTAGATCCATGCATAAGCAAGCTGTTAAGGCCTATGTTTGCACATTATTCCACTAATTGATATAAAATTTTCAATTTTTCAATTTTTGTACATGTAAATATGCGATAGTGCCTAAATCCATATAAAGGCCTATTTGCATCTTAGAAATTCAGAGCATTAAATGACTCGCAACATTTTAGAACGATGTATGGTTGTTCCCAACCGATACCCTAACGATTGGTGAGCGACACCTAAGCCTTGTGTGCGTCTCTATAAAAGAGCGACTCCTGCTTGTATTCACGTAGAGATTTTAGCTATCAATAAAGAAAAGAGAGCCAGTTTCTTGAGATTCATTTTCTCTGTCTATACAACATTTCTTCGTATCAATTGATCAAATACACTCTAATTCTGTTGTATTGTTGTTGATACGTGCCTATCTATGGCACACTCTCCATCTTGTACTGAATTTCACTTGCTAACATGGATTTACATGCGACGTCTATGGAGATACAATTCTAACCGATTGTGTGGAAGGAATCGGTCGAAGTTGATAAGCATACGCATAACCAAAACTTCTTTTATTTCTGAATGAGTTATGTGCTCAGATAAGGAACATAATTGTTGTTCTACTTTGTTGCTTTCTAGTGATAAGAACTAATTTCTTGTAGAGAAATCAATTGCCTATCTTTTGTTCTGTGGAATTTATTCGTTTGTCTCTAATAGATAGTTGCTTAGTGTTCATTCTGTTGCCTGGAAGATAAAATACCCTTCTACAATTTCAGGCCTTGACCAAATCGTTTCATGTTGGTGTTTCTGAATGCCAATCTACTCAATATCTTTGGATAACCAGACATGTCATTGTAGTATCTGTTTCTAGATATTATACTCTTCACACATTCCATTACTCTTTGTATACTTATCAATCCAAAAGAGCAAATTTGTCTCTTTCTTGGGGAATGATAAATCTTTTATATTACACATTTTACAAATTTTGTTGAATTCTATAACGAGTAGGCCACATAACTTGGCGTCGTTGCCATGGAGATGAATTTGTCTTTGTAATTTTTTAAGTGTAGTAAGTCTATGAATCTTGTTCATCTAATGCATGCCAAAAGATCAGCCGCAAATAACTATTGAACAGAAATGTTTAGAACTTGCATAGCGATTAGAAGCTTATAGAAAAACACGCGATCTGTATTTTCAAAATTTGCAAAATTCACCAATAAAAACCATATTAAGTCTTGAAGTATTAAATAATCTTTACAACACCTTGTTCGATTATTCTCCTTCTTACCAATCATCTAATTGGTTTTAATCTTCATCCATTGTTTATCCAGTTTTCTGGATTTTTCCGTGTTTTTATACAGTTTGCAGAATTACAAGTGTTTTTACATAGTCTGCAGATATAAACGGAGTTTACAATAGTGTCGCCTTTTTCGCCTGTTAGGAATCCCATTGAAAAAAGCAGTGTTGCTTTTCGTATTTTTCACCTGACAGAAATCTTGTGTGAAATCACAGTGTCACATTTTTCGCTTTTTCCAAAGAGCCTCAAATGTTAAGGAAATGACTCTGGAAAAGTGTGGGGCAACCCTAAATGAGATTTAAGGGCACCTTCGCCTTTTTCGCAATTTTTGCGCAAAAAGAAGGACACTCTAAAACTAATTGTCCCAATCTGTAGACTGTATAGAGAGGAAGAACTATTCCTCTGTCTAGTCACTAACCACAAGGAGGTAGCATATACTACTGTTCCTCCTAACCAAGAGAATTTAACATCAAAACCATACACTAGTCAACAATATACTATTCTGCGTAGAGGAGGGGTGCGAGACTCCACTCCACCATCCAGAATAAGGGGCTTGTGTTATAATTGTGGAGCACCTGATCATTCTTCGGCTGATTGTCCCGAACCCAGGAGGTCTATAGGATATGTACCGCTTTGTGCTAACTGCAAGAGTGAAGGACATGTAACTGCAGAATGTCCTCAGCCACAACAACCGAGGACTAATAAACCATGGTTTAATGTAAATTCACCTAGGGAAGATGAGCCTCGGCCATCTAAGTCTAATCATGGAGAATAGAAGTAGAATCAGAAATACTAGAAGACCAAGACTAGAATTGGCTCGATTTGGAATCAGATGTAAATAAAGTTACAACTAGAAGTAGGAAAGATATATTGACTCTTTGACATAAGAAGAAAATTAAGAAGGTAAAAAATGCAAATTCTGCGAAAAGTGCGAAAAACATAAAAATCTGTAACAAACAAGACGCAAACTCCTAAATAACGACGAAGGGCAACTTGAAATTTAGATAGTAATTAATGGTTGCATTTTAGATAATGTACCCACAGATTCTGGATCAAATGTAAATATTATGACCCAAGAAACTTCGACTTAGGCATTCACCATCAGGTTGCACCTACTCTTAGACATCTTAGGTTAGCATACGCAACCCGAAGAACTCCAATAGGGGAGTTGTCTCAGGTCACGGTGTATATCAGTGGCCATAATTTTTTTATGGACTTTATCATATTAAAGACCACTAGGGAGTCATCCTATAAAGTGTTATTAGGAAGACCTTGGCTATACCAAGCTGATGTAATAACCCACTAGAAGAAGAAGGAAATCGCCTTCAGAGACCAAATGGCTACATCATAAGGAAAGCTTCATAGAAGGATCACTGTATTATGGGAAAAAGATAAATATGAAGGCGAAATGCCAACATCATCCTCAAGTTACACTTCAAAGGACAAAGTAGTCCATTCCGCAAGGACTGAGAAAGGGAATGACTTTAGGAAAGTATCAACACCTGCATATAGTAATAGAGTTGAGTACGTAGATAGAGGAGACTGTGGAGTTTCCAAAACAGGTGCAACCATAGGTGGTTTTGTTATATAAAAGATATTAATAGATTCAGGATCAAGTATAAACTTTCATAAAAAAATGGCTAAAGAGTTAGATCAAATCCAGCCCACTGTTCATCATGGAATACATTTAGCTGATGCATCTTGCCGCACAAGCTAGCAAAGCTTTGCCAATAGAAACATTTTATTTCTTCAGCTCCCTCTCAAAGTATGATAGCTTGACGACTCCAAGACTGCTCCTCTATTTCTCAAATAGACCTTTGTCTAGGGATTTTGTGAAATTGTCAGCAACCATTTCTTTCGTTCCAATGAAGGTGGTCTGTAGCATCTTCTTCCCAATTAGATCCCTTATCAAGTGGTACTTGATCGCAATGTGTTTTGTCCTTGAGTGAAACATAGGGTCTTTTGTTAGATGTATTGCAAATGTGTTGTCCATCTGCAAAACTAGAGGTTCATTCCTCATTTCACCCAATTCGCCAAGGAATTGTTTGAGCCAAATTATTTCGTTGGCCATCTTTGCTGCTTCAACGTACTCTGCTTCGCAGGATGACTGAGCTACAATGGTCTGCTTCTTGTTGACCCAAAGAATTGCTACACCTGACGTGATGGTGCATCCTCCTGAGACACTTTTGCAGTCGTCCTTGAGGGATGCCCAACTAGCATCACTGTAGGAAAGCATCTGAAACCCTGCATCACGACAATAACACAAACCAAAATCTTTTGTTAATTGAGGATATTGCAAAATTTGTTTTGCAATCTTCCAATGTGTTGAGCCTAGATTTGTGCAGAATTGGCTCATCCTGAACACTGCATAAGCAATGTCAGGACGCGTGTTATCTGCAAGGTACGTCAATGATCCTATCAGTTTTCTGTATGGTGTGAGCTACATCAATTCTCTCTCTTCTGCAGTCCTCGAACAATTTTTGTACGTCAGTACTATTCCTGCAAGCATTGGAGTATTCGCTCCTTTGCAAATCAGCATCCCGAAATCTTCTAGGATTTTCTGGGTGTATCTGGACTGATGAAGGTACAACTTACCTCCCTCATAGTCCCTGTCAATCTGTAAGCCAAGGTAACAACCGGCTTCTCCCAGATCTACAATCTCGAAATGTTTCGAGATGTCATTCTTCACTTCAGCAATCAACTTCTCACTCTTGCGGAGTATCAGAGTGTCATCCACATACACAGCCACAATGATGATCTTCCCATTTGTAATTCTCACATAGACATTGGAATCAGCCATAAGTGGCTTGAATTTTAAGGATTTCACTGCTTGATCTTTCTTTTTGTACCATTTTAGGGCTTGATCTTTCTTTTTGTACCATTGTCAAGCTGACTGCTTTAGACCATAGATACTCCTATGCATTCTGCATGCATAATTAGGAAGTGAATTCAAGACATATCCTTGGGGTTGATCCATGTAGACCTCTTCGTCTAGCTCACCATGCAAGAAGGCTATCTTCTCGTCCACAATGTGGATCCTGAGGTCATAAGCAGTTGCATTTGCAAATAGTAAATGTAGGGACAAATGTTTCACGATAGGAGAGAAGGTCTCAAAATAGTCAATACCATATCAAGCCAAATAGTAGTCAAAAGGCTAGTAAATGTTTCCATGCGCACATTGAAACTTAACCTCATTCTTTTTAGACAAGAATGAGACTGACAAAGACATGCACATGCAAGCTTATGAAAATGTTTTATTCATTTCAAATGATGGACTAGACTAAGCAAAGTTAGGAAAGAGGATAAGTTGGTCAACAAATAGGGAATCAAATGGCCAAATATTGAAAACTTCTCCAACATGTATGCTAGTGTGGTTACTCCATTTTCTAGATTAATCCATGCTAGTTATAGTTAAAAAAAAGTTGCACTCAATCTTTCTAAATCTTTCATGCAAAAGGTTTTGAAAAGATAGATCATAGGTGTCAAAGGAGCAAACACAATTTTTTCTCCTTGCACCAAACAAAAGGAGAGAGAGAGAGAGAGAGAGAGAGAGAGAGAGAGAGAGAGAGAGAGAGAGAGAGAGAGAGAGAGAGAGAGAGAGAGAGAGAGAGAGAGAGAGAGAGAGAGAGAGAGAGAGAGAGAGAGAGAGAGAGAGAGAGAACAAAATACTACTACGTGTGGATCCACAATGTTCCAAAGCTATCAAAAGGCAACTCCTGTATTAGAGGATAAGAATCTTCTAGTTACACTGATGGGTCAGTGATTTTCTTAATTGGGTATAGGTACACTAGTTCCGTTGATATTTTGGATAATAGAGAGCTGTAGAATGAACTTCAACCCTAAGAACAAAGATCATTAACACGTAAGCCAAAAATGCTAAAGTGTTGGATTCCCCCCAATTGAGATAAGACAACCATGTGAATAGTAATGAAATCGATGGTGTGTTTGATGTTTTGACTTAAAAGAATACACCTATACCATCTTTGTTCTTAATGTATGTGAGTATCTAGATTGTCTCTAATTGAATGTTGACCGTTGAAGCCCTTTTCTCTTCTTGTAAATAGATTGATATTGAAATAGTTTGAACAAGCTTTGAAGATACTTGCAGTGTTGAATACTATAAATGTAGCTTGATCATGGTGCGGGAGATTGAGGGACATTGTATGGGTGCATGGAAAAGTGATGAAACAAGTTAGAAACGTTGCATGCATAACAACAAAGTTGGAGAAGGAGAGAATCCAAGAAGCGTTGATATTGAGATGGGCAATGACCAATGCATGAGAGAAAGCACATCAATAAAAAGCTTTTGTGATAGTGTTGGATGGAGAGATAAAGGAAAACAACTACAAAACAAGAAAGTGACATAATAACAAGAATGTTAATGCCATTTCCAACATCCAGGGGCTCCCATTTTGATCGTCATCACCAATTTTCTCTCTAGGACTGTTATGTCCATAAGCGTGTGTTGTTGTTCTTAGCTTGACCTAAAGTGTAAGGTGATCCTTAACCAAAAATAGGTCTCAGCCCTTGGTTGGTTGAGGCTTTGTCTCATGTGCAAGTGGTTGTGCATGACGTCTATATTTGGATACTGTAGCTATACATGGAAGGGGAGACTCCTGAATGGAGAATCCACATGTCAGAAGGAGGCTAGGGTTTTTAAGCGTATATCTGTACCCTCAACCCGTCAATTTCGAGATATTGTGAGTATGGTGGATTGCTCAAGAGTTATATGCTCTAGGTACTGTAATATCTTGCATGGATATTGGCTGGAGGGAGTCCAGTCGTTTTTTAGACTGCTGATTGGGCAGAATGTGCCACAACCCGAATTCTTGTGTGTTGTTTCTATTCCCAAGGATCTTGTGTACTTGTTTCTACTCCAAGGATTGTGTGTGGGCCTAATAAGGACTTTTTTTTAGCTTCAAATATTTCCACTGCAATAAGTCTAGTCCTAGTATCTAATTAGCACATCTTATTCATCCTATTGCCATCTTATTACTATATTTAGTTAGTATTCCATTCGTTGGATGACATTTTTATGCCATTTTTAGAGTCAAGGGTGTTGGCTGTTATCTTGACATCCAAAGTTTCTTTGGTCTCAAATTCGAGCCTCCCCTTGGAAACCGGGAAGCATTTTTAACATTGCCATAGGATGATTGTTAGTATTAAGGACCTCTTTGTAAATACATGTACATTGTGTATTGTATGGTCTCTATGCCTCTAGTTTACATATCATGCATTAAAGGTTTGTTTGCAGCTTGGATACTTTGCATATTGTCCTATGTTTTAGGCAAGTTAGATGAGTTGTTATTACGCCTTTGAAGGTGTAGGCTCGAGTCTGGTTGCAAGTTTAGAGGCTTGAGGATGAAAAAGACACACACATTCAATGCTAGGTGCCCATCCAATGATCTAGCTTAAGTGAAAGTGTGTCCCAGACACTCTCTCACTTAAGCTAGATCGTTGGGTTTCACCGACATTTAATGCTTGTGCATACTCTAGTGAAAGCCACTTCAGAGCCTCAAGCTCCTTCTTGGTTAAGCCTAAATAAGAATGTACATACAAAGTACATAGTGATATTGTCATGTGAAATTCTCTCTACATTTCATCGCTCATCAACTGAATCGATTAAAATTTGAAAATGTCTTTTCAAATTGGCCGATGGGACTCGAATCTCCACTCACAACTAAACTTGTTGGGCAACAATGCCAAATGCAAATAACAAGATCGACTTGTCCCTTGCCACCTCATTTGCCAAATGTCGTCAATTCAAGCTCACTAAAACATCACCAGTTAGACCTTTGTATAAAACTACGGACTAGTGGCGACCATCCATTTTGAGCGAGGGACTTGTGGGCTTCTCAAGTCGAAATGACCCACCGCCCTTGCGTCACTTAACCTTTCTTTTATACATGTCAGCATTAAACACATACACGGCCCCATGTAGATGCTGTGATACAGTCTCCATAAATTTGTGGAGGATTTTATTTTGCAGTTTGTACCATTGGGCAAATCAGACAACCACTGGTCCTAGGCTAGGCCCCGAGGGTAGGTACCAGGAGGACGTGGGCAGACAGAGAGGAAGGAGGCGGGGACCAGCGGGTCACATCGCGGACCGGTGGGCCACTGGTTTGGGCATTACCTAGATTGAGCCAGTCGCATCGCATGTCAATCTTAAGTAAACATTTTTCCTCTATTTCCGACCGGTCCTCCGATTTTGTGAGAATATTTTATTATTTAAGACATGGTATTTTCTGATTGGTTCGTCAGTCTGCGCGTTTAGTCGGTCTGGGGACGAAAGGGTGGCGAACTGGACAAAGCTCAAGTACACTTCGTTATAGGTGGCAGCCTCGCATGTTTGTGGGCCTGGGCCTCGGGCCCTTTTGCGAATCCCAGTCGGGATGACACGCGCCAGTCGTCTTCTGCCATCTGGCAGCACGGCATAGGTCCGTAAAGGCAGGCCAATTGCCATGTGGCACCATGTTCCCCACCCCCCGTATCTCAACAGCACTCCGCACATCTCAGCTCGCTACCGCTGGATATCCCCAAAGCCGTTCCGATCCGGCCACGTGGATTATAAACTGGCCGTTGATAAGTATACTGGTGGATACGAGACGCGTGGCTAGCATCCAAGGGGACTGCGCTGTGCCATTAAGGCGTGTGATGGTCCACCACTCATGAATCATAGGCTTTGTGTCAGAGCTAACCAGCCCGGGTTAAAGTGACCATGAAGGGGTACCAGAGGGGTTAGGCGTAACTAGCCCGGGTTCAGATGACCATGAAGGGTTACCAGAGGGGTTACGAGCAACTAACCCGGGTTAAGGTGACCATGAAGGGTTGGTTACCAGAGGGGTTAGGCGCAGCTGTGAGAGAGAAGGCTTGCTTGCTTGCTCCTGGCTGTTGAGGTCGATGTCTCTGGATCGCCAGTTCGTTTCCGGCTATGGTTGCCGTATCGTCTAGATCCATCGTTCTCAGCCTCCATGTCGAGAAAGAAGAAGCAAAAGCGAAGCATGAAGCCTACAAAACGGACGCATCAAGATCAAGCCTACAGAAATCTTTACCAACTGGCTCCTACTGTAGGCAAATGATGCTTTAAATGATGCATTTATTGATAATATTATGGCTGAATGCCGGGCTTCAGTTTCGATTTTGATCGTATAAGTTTTGAGGTGTAATTTTCTGTGCCTGAGGTTGTCTCTGTGCAGTGCAGGAGTTAGAAGGCTTGAAGCTTGAAGATGAAGCATACGAGGTGAGAAGTGGTGGATTATATGATTGTTTGCTGATTGGGAGGTTTGCTGATTTGCGAGTATATTGTTTGAGGTGAGAAGTTTGGTGTGATATATACAAGGCGGTGTGTAGGTGGGAGGTAGATGGCAACGATGCTGATGCAGAGAGGCGATTTAGTAACTCCTGAGAAGATATTGTTCTCGCCACTGATGCATTCTCGTTTTGAGGCTGAAGGAGGGATTGAAAATCCCAAGGAGGAGGCTGGCCTCCAGCGAGGATCTGAAGGAGGGCGTTACAGGTCCAGGAAAGGGAAAAATGGACAAAAGAAACAGCCTCAACGAGGCCTTGGTGTTGCGCAGCTTGAAAAAATCAGGTTGCAAGAGCAGAGCAAGCATGAAGCTGCGTGTCTGGCATCTTTGCAATATCTTCGTGGCATGTCTTCTTTCTCACCCTCCGTTACACTCGGAGATCATAGCGATGCTTTCAGCATCGCTTCTCCGTTTGTAAGGCAGTTCAGAGCTGGTTCACGCCATGCTCTCAGTCAGGACGACGATAGAAAAACTTTCGGCGTGCTTTCTGATCCTGTTTCTGCAGGTTGCGGTCTAAATACTAAAACTGTCGATGGTAAGGCTCAAGTTTATGAAGCACTGATGCCCTTTCCTTTGGATCCTTCTACTCCAGTTCCGTATATGAGGCCAGGACATGGATCTTCGCTTTCGATTGTGATTTCGCGCAAGGCGGATTATGAGCCTCCTCTTTCTTGTCTCTCTCATTGTCAACAAATTTCAGGTTTGAAGCGTGGAGATACCTTAAGCGATAAGGCAAACATTATACTTACGCAACGAAGAAAAGCTGAAATGGACGCTATCTACGAGCTTGAAACAGACGGTCTATTTCCCGTTGGTCTATCTTCGCTGAACGGTATCTCCAAACCTGAGTCTCAGCTTCTCGCAAACTACGCTCCTTAGTTAGGAATTGTTGGACAAATTCATGCATGAGATTATATTTGTTTTCGGAAATAATATCTGAAGAGTCTGTTTTCTTATTGCCAGCAATGCGGAACAGCAAAACAGCTGGGCGTGCAAGTGCAATCAAAGATGCTGAAACGGGCGATATTCTTCTTTCAGGTCATAACTTATGCAAATCTAGAGACGGCCCGTCTCTTACTCTGGGGGTCTTCGATCAGTCAATAGACCCGCCCGGTCTGCACCCTCACAAACAAGACTGTATGGATATGCCAGCTACAGTAAGCAATGAAACAAGTTCTCTCCATCCTAGCACGTACATAAGTTGAAATAGCATGCTGAGTTTATTGTCAGTCAAATAATTTGGTGCTTTGAATCGGAAGGTAGCAGCAATTGACTTCGCGTTTTTTTTATATTCTCAAGCAATTCAGATATCTCTCTCAACGTATGCTTGTCCTTGTGTCAACGGCTACAGATTGAGCTTTAGTATTGTCGTTAATGTCCAGACTCAGTTTCCCGTTGATGTGCTCTCTCTTTTCGTGTTTCAGTTAGGCATTCCATCAATTGGCCAAAGGCCAAAGGAGCTCTCTTCTTTCCAAAATTATCCAGGCAACAATCAAGTCTGGGCTTACGAGGACAAGGTACTTCTGTCTTTTCCGAAAATAAAACGTTACATGCAGCTCCTTCAAACTACTGCTTCTACTAGTTATTCTGGTTAAAAATTGGCCTCTGGTGGTAACGAGCTTCGTGTTTCCTGTTGCCAGATGTCCACGTTAAAGCGAAAGTGGCAGTCAATGCAGGAAAATCAAGCAATATTTGCTATGATTTTGGATCCGAGTGCTGGTATTGGAGATTGTGATAGAAACCAGCACAAGATCGATCTTTATGGCGAATCGCAGACACCAGAAATAGTGAACGCTGGAGCTCACTATACTACTGGTACTGTGCGGTAAGCGTGTTCAGCGTAGTTGGGATCTTGCTGATTTTGCATTATCGGATACCGATCCTTATTCACATGTTTCTCATAAGCAACTACGGGTCTATAAAGTACATAATCACCTGGTTTTGTCTACAGGAATGCCTTGGGAAGCTCGCATTGGCCTCCAACGAAGGTAAAGTATGACACAGCCACGTCGGACTGGCTAGGAGCTTTGAGCAGATTCCAGTCCAGGTCTAACTGTAAAGCCATTTCCAGCGATAATCATTCTTCTCCAAGTAATATCTTCCAATCTCATGCCAAGGATGGTGACTCAAGTAAATTAAGCTTGACCACTCGGTTACGAGCTGAAGATGCAACAGCTTTTAACATAGAAGCTTCTTCTGGAGATTTTTTGGCACTTCGGCTTTCTGGTCCTTACTGCATAAATAAAATTGACGCGGAAGCTGGTAGTCGTGAAAATGCATGTGCCGAAATTGAGCTAGATTTCAAAAGTGACTCTAGTGCTCTACCAGGGAGCTTTACGGTTGATACCGAGGGTGACTTGGTTCTGACAGCTAAGGTTCTCCACAAGGTATTGCTACTTAGCACTGAATGTATCTTCTGCATTCTGGATAAGATAGTTGATATGGTGTGTATAAGCTGTTGTATCTTGGTCAAAGCGAAACCGCCGATATGATCAGTTAACATACTAAAACCTTGAAACTGTGCTGTATGCCACTTTTAAACTTCACAAAGCTGAGTTTCAGAGTAGCTTAACTTCCAGCATTTTACCAGTATAACATGAAAATCTTTGCCTAGACGTTCTGAGCTTCTCAGTACCTGCATAAGAGGATCTTTTCTGATCCAGTGCAGTGTAAAGTGGATACAATCCTTCCTACCATATCCCTTGCATTGCATCATGACTTATCTTTTATCTATAGATGGAGTTTATGCCTGTTAGGGTGCTCGGTGTTTGTCAGTCGTGCAATTATCAGTGTCGGTGTTTTATGTGCTTTTCAGGTATGTTGAGTAGCCTTTGAAATAAATTGAACTTCAATCCATTTTGTATACTCCGATATGCGGAGGGCAGGCAAAGATCCATTTGGGAGTGATATTCCTCTCTTATTGCTTAGTATTAACATGAAATCTGAAACTATGAAAGCTGGAACAAAATAAGCCGCAGAGAGAGAGAGAGAGAGAGAGAGAGAGAGAGAGAGCTGTTCAAATGATGTCCAAAAGGGACCATACAGAAGTACATCAAATACCTTGTGTTTTGTAAATCCATCTGTTGCTTTGATTTCTTTATAGCAAAAGCTATTAGTCAAAAAATCAGGAGTGCATAGATGCTACATGGGTTAATTCTGAATGATGCATGTCACGCTTTCCTCTGATATTGTATATGTGGCAAAAGAGAATCATATGTGCTTCATCATCCGCGTCTGGCGCATGTCATAATTTTCTGCCTGCTAACTTTTATAGCGAACCAATTAGAGCTTGCTCTTATGCTACTTATTTCCGTGTCTCCTTTGGCGCATGTCATAATTTTCTGCCTGCTAACTTTTATAGCGAACCAATTAGAGCTTGTTCTTATGCTACTTATTGTTTTCTTTTCCAAGTCAAAATGCTCTTTAAATAGTTTTGTACTACATAAAAGATCATGGGGCTGATTTCACTTCGTAGAACATTATTTTCATTATATTAAGCTCGCGTTAGAACTTATTAATAACTGTATGCTTAACGAATTCTCTAATGATTTCTCTAGCTTGTGAAAGCTCCTTATCATCTAGTTCCAAATTATCCAGCCAAGAACTTTCGGATTTGCACCATCCTTTGTTCTTTGTTGCCTCCATGGCCCCGTTGAGTAGATTGCCGATCTTCCCATAGTGCATATATTAGTACAACCTTCTTGGGGGAGCATTCTTGTTTCTCCTTTTAAGATAGGACATGTATGTTTCACTCTGACCCCCAACTCCCTTGTCAAGAACCTTTTGTATTACCACCTCCCAAGACTCATTTGCCAATCATGTTGCCCAAGCTTGACATCTGTGGAGATTGCAAGAGAGGTTTTTGCCCTCCCAATCATCTTATTTCCACACATTATTCTAGTTGTACTTTGAATGAAAATTCAAGCCCAAGTATTTATGTGCTTGGACTATTTCCAACTCCTTGCCTTGATGTGTGTGTGTGTGTGTGTGTGTGTGTGTGTGTGTGTGAGAGAGAGAGAGAGAGAGAGAGAGAGAGAGAGAGAGAGAGAGAGAGAGAGAGAGAGAGCAAGGTCATGATTTGCCACCAAATCTATCTAGGGCACTCAACTTTCAAGGTTCTATTCAAGTTTTTTAGCTCAAATGCCCATTCTTCATAGCTTCTATCAAAAGCTTTAATCATAGCACTCACAAGAAATGGTTTTCCTTGTAGCTTTGATCATTTTCTCTAATCTTTACCCAACGGGGTTGGCTCAATTGGTTAGCTTGGCATCCAAAGTTTCTTTGGTCCCAGGTTCGAGCCTCCCCTTGGAAACCAAGAAGCATTTTCTCTAATCTTTGCACGAGTATAGTATGCATGCTTCCCTATGAGCACCTGACTATCTTAAAACTTTGTATGAAGCCTCTCTATGGTTTGGTTTGCAGCCACTATCCATTTTTCTCTCAGATTTCCAATTTCTTCCTCATTGAAAAAAGTGAAACCATACCCAAGCCACTTAGTATTACCACAAACCATTTCATAGCGATTTTCTTAGTTTTCTATAGAAACTCTTGAAGCCTACAACACCATTGTCTTTGGTCTCACTATTTGTATGGAATATTTGCATCGTCCTTTGAGTCGGACTTTGTCTCTATTCGAGGTTGAGATAGGGAGAAAAAGGAAGTAATCTAAGATTGCATTTAGGTATTGTGATTAGCAAAGCACCATGTCTCACTTTTATGGTGTTCATATAAAATCAAGGAACAAAGCGTGATTCGTTGATCTCAGAAAGGCGGTGTTATTCACCCCTACTCTTCTAATATATCGAACCACAAAAATTAGATGCCTTTGTCTCCACCTCAATATGCAGAGCCTCCCTTTGTGAAACAAAGCCCATGTGACACCCTTGGATCTAGGTATAGTGGCAAGATTAGGTTCCCATTCGCTCCTATATCCAAGAAACGTGTCCAATTTGAAGTCCAATTTGAGCCTTGAAGGATTGTTGATCAAACTCTTCGAACATAGGATTTGTTGATGAATTGTTGAATATAGGAATGATCCCCCTTTGTGAGATGTTCTCTCTGTTGATGTTCTGAGTTCTCTTCGTTTGGGATTACCTCGTCCATGCCTTTATGCTCATATCCCTTTTGCTTTACATCAAGAGGTCCAACGAGCTTTGTGTGTGCCTCTGTCTCGTTTGGCCAAAGACCCTTTTGATCTTGCCGCATGGCATCTTCTCCTGCTTTTTTCTGTGTGGTGTTTACAACTCCCACCTCGCGGTGGTGAAGTTGGTCATTGTGAAACTAGAACTCGTCTTCGTCGTTTCTTTTCTGGCGATTGGGAGAATTTGCAAGATGAATTTTACTTTCGATGCAAGGCACTTGCCGCCAAACGTGAGTTGGGTCCTCCTACTCAAGAATGTTCCATTGATGCTCGTCTTCGCCGTTCCTTTTTCTAGGTCAAGCGGGTGAGCTCTCTCACACGGCTCACGCTTTGGTCCCTTCTACACCGGCGCCTCCTTCTACTCACACTGTTTCGGCACTGCAGTGCTCCATCCGCAAACTGAAGATGAGTTACCCTTATTTGTTGAGGATTTTGAGCTAGATGCAGACCTTCAGCTTGGCCAACAAATATAGCTTGATCAAAACCCGTGTAGAATAATGAAAATTATGTACATAAGTGGGTCCCACACATGTGAGGCTATGGAGCCACGTGGGAAACCTACCCTACTATAGTTTAGATCAAGTCTAAAGGGTTGGTCATGTCATTTTGGTAGTGATTCCTAGATTATAGGACCTACACCTAAGTTTAAGGTGAAAAATTGACCAACTAGTCACCTACTAGGCATGACTCTAGGAATTAGGGCAAGAGAGCCAAGTTAACTTCCTTATTACATGCTGGAAATCCACCTAACCTCAAAAAGGAAGTCACTTTTGCTATGTATTCCAAGCTCCCATAGTGAGAAGATAGAATATTATTGGAGCTCATTGGCAATCTCAAGCTACTCCACTATGTACATTGAGTTTTATTGATCCAAATGCAACCAAATTAATTTCTACTTCATTCTCAGTCTACAGGCCGTATAGAAGGTTGTGGCTTGCACGTGTGGGCTTGGATTTCAATGTTGATCAATGGTTTTGATTGTTAATGCTTGTTATTTGTCAAATTGCCAATCTAGATCAATTTTTTTGTGTCTAGTTTTTTGATAGATTGTTAAGCAAGCATCACTCTTGTGGATCTTTTGTAGATCCATTTATGGTCCTAAAGTACAGTACTTTCACATTTGCCAGTAAATGTAGCTCTTGCAATCTTTGAATAAGCATGTGGCATGGAATAGTGTAAAGATGTCCCCAAAGTGGAGGGACATAATTAACTTTTCTTGTAGCATGTAGATGCCTAGCATCTACTTCTCTCTACTTACTATAATCTCCAAAATGGTCCCATAGGCCATGATATGTGTGATCATGAAGATGCAGTAGTTTTCTAGCTTCATGGGGTCATAGATTTGTGGATGGGATGGATGATGTTGCTACACTAAGAGGATGCGAAAGTAGAGATGGCATTGGTGTAAGGAGGGTGGCCAAGACAGGTGTGACAATATCTCTAGCATGAATGAGGAGTTCGGAGCCAAGGAACAAAATATCGTGGGCATGGTCAAATTTCAATCTTTTGATAACTTCTTAATCTTTTTATGGTGTGAAGAAAGTTAGATGACCTAAGAGGGATAAATCGTGATAAAAGTGGAAGTTGGAATGCTATATAGTCATAGCATATTGTGTCCAAGTCTGGAGGTCATTGCTTGTGGGAGAAATTCACGCCAAAAAGAGCTTACAACAAAACTACGCAAAAGTCAATGAGCTCTTGATTTTTAGCATCTATTATCTAAAAGGAGCAACGTTTTCTGTTTTTGTTTTTCAACATTATTCTATAGTGACTTGAAATGTGATAAGATGGCCCACCATTGATTGCTTTCTTCTCAAATCAGCTCGGCTACATGCATTTAAGTTCTTTTCTTCTAACCGATCACTCATTTTTCTCCTAGTATACTGGTACACAGTTGGGATAATGTACGTCCCACCATAATAACTTGATAATAAGCTAGCTCTTGTAGCCACCGCTCACGCCTAAAATTTGACAAGTGGTTTCATGTGTCCATATATGTGTCTACAAAGGTGATCCTAGGGGCATGCTTGAAGAGGTCTATTATACGAATTGCAGCCATCTTTTCTAACAATCTTGAGTAATTCCACTTGTACGCCTTGAATCTCTTATGCTTTTACCAATTTGCATCCGTCTTTTATGAACCACAACTTCACTAGTGTTCAAATCCCTTGTGGGTTGGAAGTCTCATTTCCTCTTCCTTCCTATAATATTTTTGTATAGATAACTCAAGCTTACAGCTATATCTTATTGTGCTTAGCAAATGTGGTCCTTTTGCCATGAATTTGCCATGTCATGTTGCTGGATTTCTATGCAGCTCTGCGTTTTTTCCTCGATTAAGTGCTTGTATGTAAATCTCATGTGACTGTTTGCATCATTGTATGTTGAAAATCTTGGTATTTACTTCATCATAATAGCAAGTTATTTGGTGGACTTGCAACCTTGAAATAGATGTGCTCAAGGAACTTTTTGGATTTTTTTATGCCTAGCAAATACGGTCCTTTTGCAACAAATTTCCCATGTCATGTTGCTGGATATCTATGCAGCTCTGCATTTTTTCCTTGATTAAGTGCTTGTGTGCATTTCTTTCATATCTCCTTACTTCCTCGTGTTATTACTTGTTGACCACTCATTACATGAGGCTTCATTGTGTTTTTGTGCTCCATGTCAAAAAGGTTTGGTGCTGGTTTGCATCATTGTATCTTAAAAATCTTGGTATTTAGTTCATCATAACAGCAAGTTGTGTTTTCTTGCAATGTGCTCAAGGAAGTTTTTGAATATTTTTACGCTTAGCAAATATGGTCCTTTTGCAATAAATTTGCCATCTCATGTTGCTGGATTTCTATGCAGGTCTGCAATTTTTCCTTGATTAAGTACTTGTCTGTATTTTTCAGATGTGTCTTTGCTGCCTTGTGTTTGTTACTTGTTGACCACTTGTTACATAAGGCTGTGTTTTTGTGCTCCATGTCAAACAGGTTTGGTGACTGTTTGCATCATTGTATCTTGAACATCTTGGTATTTACTTCATGGTACAGCAAGTTATGTGGTGGGCTTGCAACCTTCAGATAAATGAGAGAGAGAGAGAGAGAGAGAGAGAGAGAGAGAGAGAGAGAGAACTGTGCAGTGTGTAAGGACTGTGGTTAGACAATAGTATCTAACACAAACTGATGAAAATTCAGGGATCGGCAGAGAATGCTATCGTATGTTCTGAGAATCTTTCGGCCATTGAAAACCGTTCAATGTTAGCACCTTGTTTTGCAGTTCAATCTGGATGGCTTCCATCGTCAGAAAGCTGTGGTTATCAACCAACAAGCCCGCTGTCATGTGGGAAACCTGAGAGCAGTCTAATCACTGCACCTATGGTGAACACTCCCAGACTGATAGATTTAAGCTTAAAGCTAGCTCTCTGATTGTCAAGGATCCTGGACAATCTTGAGAAACTTGTTGAATAAGTATTCGAAACGTTTTTCTACCTGTGGTTTTCTTCATTATGTTTATAAGCCATACAGAACTCCCTTGGTTCTCTGGTAGTCCTTGCAAACATTGCAGTATGCACCTAATTATATTGTAGCATTCATCCCTGCCTGTCGATTGATTATTATGTGTTTTAGATAAACAAATAATCACATCAGTATAACAAAAACCACCTGGATACTAAATTTCACATTCGTAACATGGCTGGACAGGCTTTTGCTTGCTTCACAGCATGTGAAAGAAACGTTCTATTGCTACTGTTCCTATTTAGTTCTGCAGGCATGTATTTAGAGATCCTAAATAATCTACTTAAGCACTATTTGTTAGCAAACTTTAGGTTACTTGTTGCCAGCTGTGTGAGGGAAAGTGCATTGGGCCTCAGTTTGTTTACTAAAGGGTCTTGGAAAGGAAAGTAAAGTAGCTGGTTGCTCAATCTCAATGGGTTCTTACTTTAGGTACGAATCTCCTTGGCAAGTCAAGACGGCAATCTCGACTACTTGGCACTGGAATATGGGGCTCAAGGGCCCACCGAAGTTTCTGGCTAGAGCGTTGCTTGTTTGGTTTGCCTTTATGAATTATGTACTTCGAATCACAGCCTGCGAGTTGTGGTGCTGGGCATGAAGTGCAGATCCTGTTTTCATAACCTGGCCAAGCCAGTGGTGTGTTTAACCTTTCATTGAAAATGGCTGCGGTCATGGACTTTGTGTAGTAGCTAGGTGGGAGCACAGATTGGACTTTTCCATTGGATGTGTGCCAGTGGGGGGAGAGCCCATTGTCTTCACCTATGGAGGAGGGCTCGAGATTAAAGATTTCACACATTAATAAAGTGCCGTGGAATTTCCACTGTGTTGGGGTGTTCCAGAGTCACAATGGACACGGTAACCTAGTGGAATCAACATCATGCAAAAGCAAATATGCTTATTGAGTTGAGAAATGCATACACCAGAAGATAAAATATTGTTGTATAGTGTACCTTAGATTGCAGTCTTGGCTTCTGACTATTATTTTTTTAATATTTTCTCTCAAAATTTATTCCTCCCCACTTTTTCCTAACAAAGTATAGATCAAGTATATGCAGAACCTTAGAGGAGTGTTACAAAGAGTTTTGATTATTTTATTTCTGAAAATTTCCTAACCACATATATATCAAATACAAGCAGGACCTTGGACAAGTCAGAGATAGATTTTATCTCAAACTTGTCAACTGCCTATGCCGACTTACCCCCTCAATTTTACTAATAGTGGATTGCTTCCAAAAGATGAATGTAGCACGGTACTCCAGCATGTGACATTCTGGCTTTCCTCTTGGATATTTATATCTACTAATCTTCCAACTTCCAAGCGCCTTGGCCAGAATTTTTAGCTCTTTATGTTTTCAGACTTAATTCAGCTCTGCACATGCTCTGTCACAATGTGCGTTTATACTACTTCTGTGCTTTGTTCTCCTATGAAAGAGACATCATTAAGATGGTTACTGCTCCTTCCTGCACATAACCTAATATGTCTGGCACTTTCGACCAAATAACTTTCTTAGTGATCCAGAACTCTGCCATAGTGGTGGAGCTCTGTGGCATTGTTTTCCATGGGCTAACAAGAAGCCACTGCCAATTGCTGACTTTCTCATCTGCATCTCTAGTCCAGTCTACATCAGAATAGTGTGTTTTAGCAAAACCATGCAACCCTCCCATTAGTTTCCAGCTACAAACACAAGATTGGATGTTCCCCTCATTGCAGCCTACCAACGAGGCTTACCCTAGGTTGTTCCTGAGGGTACTCAAAGCTCCCACCACAGTTTGCTTAGTTGGGGTTTCTGCCCACCATTGCATGCTTGAAGCTTCCAATATCATTTATATCAAGCTCAACTTCCATGGCGTCCTTCTGTTCATCCACAGTTGGATACATTGCTTTGGAGTGCATGTAGCTTCAGGAATGTGGTAAATAACTTCAAAGGTCACATTGACTGTTTGAGAATGTCAGAATGTTTCAATGTACTCTAGCAGTTGTATTCTGGAAAAAAAAGGTGTTTTTCCTAGTCTCTGGTACTAATGTGCTACTGAATTGTCCCTTACAATTGCTGAGTATCTCCTGATTGCTGACGTTTAAACTTTTGGTGAGGTTTCCACGTCTTGCTTGCTGAGTCTATGGATAAGATATAAACCCAAAAGCTGAACATCAAAACTTTAGTAACAGTTCTACCACAGGTTGGCTGGACTAGGATGCCAGTCCAGGCCCACAGCACTATCAGTAATAACTATAACTAGAGGATTATATATATATATATATATATATATATAGTTATAGTTATAGTTATATACATTCACTGGCTTCTCGAAAAAAAATTTGACAATAACTAGAGGATTATGTATATATAGTTATAGTTATAGTTAGGTTGCACATGAGATAAATACTTATAAGAAAATGAAAATCTTCTTGAATGATGGACACAAATACTCCCATATGATTAACAAACAAATTTTGAGAGAGTCCTATTCTCAAATCCTAGAGGCATCCACAAGTTTTGATTGAGAGTTTGCTTTGATTCTTTGATAGAAGGGAGTGCGATAGCAAAAATTAGACATTCTTTCTTATTTGACTCCTCTGCAACATAGGATAAGAGAAGAAAAATGATCTTTGATCTCTATTCTAGAAGTATCATAAGGATTCTAGTACGCTCCTCTAGCGCGAATAACAATAATCAATACCAAAAAGCCTTTGCATAATTCTTTACCATTACACATTTGCTTGAAGGAGTGCACAATAAAAGTACAAAATCGTCTTTTTGAATTATGTAATCCTCTCTTGTATGTCTCTTTTCAAGCCAATCATTGTTTTCAAATTGTCCAAGTCTCCGCACAATGGAATCAAAGGGGGAGGGCTTGGATAATGCAATTTCAATGCCTCCAAGAGAATTGATAGCATGTACAAGTGGAATGAAAGTGGAGCAATATCAATGTCATCCTCCACATCGTTTGATTTCTACATTTCTTTTGCATGTTCTTTGCATTATAAATGGCCTCATCATACATGCACATCTCCCTCATCAAATCTCTCATCTGTTGCAACATCCATCATTTTAATATCCACAACAGAACTCTTTGTTGTCACTTCCAAGTCAACAATGTTTTTTTGTGTGACAGTTCTAATATCCTATTATAGCCATCAAAGCAAAGAAAATAAATTAAGCAAAAAATGAAACACAATTTGAAACTAAACAATTTTACAATAGAGCACACTTTCATAACCAATGTTGAAATCTCGCCTTTTGTAGCAGTATCCAATGTGGCATTTGTGTCCATAACCTCCTAGCATATCATGGTAAACTTAAATTTAAAATCATGCATTTGAAATCCCATTCAATTTGAAGGATATAATCTGTAGGCTATAATATGAGTGCAGTAGATGTAGACAATGTGTGTGAAGAGAGAGTAAACACATCAACCTTTGCTATAATTAACCTCTTTAAACTCTAGGAAATTGTAGCATGACTAACTTTGTTTGAGATCTCAATATACTCGAACCCCAATCAATCTACCAAAGCTTGTTGTTAGTATTGCCATGAGCAACACGAATCCACTATATCATCACAAATATGCAAAAAATGGATGTAGAACCCAAAGAAATATCTTCCATAAGAATGCATTAGAGAAGAATGAGAGAGATGAATTTCTCCCACACTTGTATGCCTATTTATAACAGCCTTTTGCCCTATTTGGATCATCTTGTCCAAGCTTATCAACTTATGAAAAGTTTTTTTAGAAACTTTTCCAAAAAGCTAGATAACTTGACTAGATTCAATGTACCTCTTCTAACCAATTAGAGTAGGTCCAAATTCGACCTTATCAACTTGCCTAAGTTGCCACAAATAGTAAACCCACTATTCTTAGGCCTTATTAACTTTATAAAGTCTATTTTTAAGTTGAAAATGCATATTGGCCTCAAAGTTTGAAACCCTCAATAGTCCATTGACTTTGGTCAATTTGAATATTGTTCGATAATCCCTCAAATATTGAATTGTTTCGACAATATGTGTATATTTGTAGATGGTCTCGATAACTTTGACACTATCTTGATAATGCGAGTAAAATTGCAATGATTTCATATTACAAATGATTTTAAGAATGAAATTTAACACTCCCCCTTAATGTGAACTCATAAAAATGGGTGATATATATTTGATAGATAGGAATTTTTGGTTTTAATAATTTTCTGTTTGGAAATAAATGTATCATGTAAACTCAGATGGAGTTGGATAACTGGAATAACCAAAAGCTAGGGCTTCACGTAATGAAGTTTAATATATCGTAATACTAGATCATATCTTTGAGTTATTGGGGTCTAGATATATTCTAGATGAAACCTTGACTTTAAAACGACATGATGTGCCATGTCTAGAGTGAAGAATATGGAGACTATAGTTCTTAATAGGCATCGTAAGGAGAGTAGATTCGCATAACTCTAAAAATTTTCTAGTGGAAGGATTCTTGTGGAGTAATACGTCTTTTAAGAATAGTAGCATTCACGTTCTCTTATATTCAAGTAAAGAATAAAAATTTGGTGAATTGTGATTGGCGAATCATAGTTCAGGTTCCAATAAATATTTGATGATCAGGATTCATGGGAACTAGAAGGTAATCTAAAGAGGAGTTTCCATGACTTTAAGTTCTGAGGACGGGACTGAAATAAGGGGGGAAGTATATCATGGCCCTAATGGGGGTTTGGACCATTAGGGGGTGCCTTGGACGTAGGGGCCGAGCCTAACCTAGATAATAGTCGAGTAGGACTATGGGGTCGGGTGACTACATGCATGCGGTAATAGCATGGGTGTTGCATCCTAGTATGGGATAGGATGTACATGCACTGTGCTATTCCATGGGTCTTAGTTACTATAAATTAGGGGTACCTACATGCATGGGAGATTGGCATGATCATTAGAGTGCTTCCATGTGGATTTGATTCATGGGCAGGTGGGGTTGGCTCTGTGCTCTATATATACCCTCACCAGTGTCTATGAGAATCATAGAGAGTCTTGTGGCCGTTATGCTATCAGACTTTGAAGCGCTTTTCTTGTGGTTTTCCTATCTCATGGATTTCTTGGGGGCTAGATCGGTATTAGATCTTGATTTGGTTGGGATGACTTCGTCTACTGATATCTCCCCTTGTGTTCTAGGAGCTCTATCTCACTTGGAGTCATGGGTGGTTGTTTTATCTGAGCTACACCAGAGCTAGTTTTAGAAGATGATGGAGAAACAACTTATTATGTATATGAGCATTGGGTTTCATAAGCATATGAGAGCTTTCTGAGTGTCTCTACCTAAGACAGACTGCTACTTGAGCAAGATCTTGAGTGAGTCACATGAGTAGAATGTTTCTACCAAGTTTCCTCTATTCTTACCAAAGTGTTGGATTATTCTCCTTCTTACTAACGACTAATCGGTTTTAATCCTCATCCATTGTTTATCCAGTTCTGCGGATTATCCCGTGTTTTTATACAATCTGCAGAAATATACGAAGTTTGACAACAGTGTCACATTTTTCGCATGTCAGGAATCTCGTGTAAAAATGTAGAGTCACGTTTTTTGCATTTCTAAAAGTGCCTCAAATGTTGACTTTGGCAAAGTGTGGGGCTACCCTAAATGAGTTTTAAAGACATTGTCGAGTTTTTCGCAAAATGCCGACACTGTCGCTTTTTGCGACACTGTCGCTTGTGGCAGTTTTAGTTCATTTCTGCAAAGTGACAGTTTCAGTTCATTTATGCAAACAAACTATTTACGGCCAATTTTCACCACTTATCAGCAATCAATTTCTAAGAAGGTACTGGATGAATGCCAGTGGACAGCAGCCAACTGGCAATCGCATTTGATGACCTAATTGCTTAGTATATATAGTTGTTTATATTCATACAGATTTTCAAGTTCATAAGTTAAGAAGTTTTTGATCAATAGATTAGCAAGAAGCATTTGAATAGTTAGCTCTTTCTCTCTCTCAAGCCTACGAGCTTGAATACTCCTGAGCATTCTAGCTCACTTCTTAGAGTTGTTTAGAGATTGCTATTGTGCTTACTGCTTATCAACCTTTGCCTTAATTCAGACTTTCATTTTAGCCGCTCAGAGATAGCATAGAGTTCGCGGCTTCGATCCGCAACTTATTGTACTCATTTACTTTTGTTTCATTTTTATACTGAATCAATACTATCTTTTATTGCGTTCAGGTTCGTCTTAGAATGTATATGTTTTTGTAGTTCTTCACGACTCATTATTTGTCTAGTGATTCGCGACTAATTATTTGTCTAGTAATTCGCGACAAATTATTTGTCTGATAATTCAATGCTTAATGTTTGGCTACATAATTACTATAGTACTGATGATTTCAAAGTTAGTTACTATAAAATCGAACGTGATTTCTATCACTATTGTTTTGTTCGAAATTGATAGGCGTAGTCATGCATAGAGAAAGAAGAAGATAGTTTATTCCATTGCGCATAATAAGTTTTCTTTCTTGTCGTTCGAATATTTTTCATTCGAGATTGTTTCTTTTCGAGTTCGACCTATCTTTTACACACCTCTTTCCAACAGGGTATCAGAGCTGGATTACTACTTTTTTATATGATTCCACATGGTATCAGAGCTTCTATCATAGTATCAGTACTAGATCATTACTTTTTTATCTGAACCGTCACAGCATCAGACTTGTGATCTCTATTAGGGCGTAATACTATTTCGATATCAGAGCGAAAGCTCTAATACTTGATATCAAATTAATATCAATATCTTCAGTTCCTTTCAACCTTTCAATATCAGAGAATTGATTTCCTGTTGTTGGCATTACTACATCTTAGCATCATCGATACAATCGACAGACTAAGTTCTGGATGGATTCTCAAAGTAAAGTTGGTCTTATTGCAGACAAGCTAAATGGATTCAATTATCATTTGTGGAAATTTAAGATGAAGACCTTGCTAATCGCCAACGAGTTATGGGATGTTGTTAGAAGTACAGAAGTAAAATCTGAAGACGACACAGAAGACTCAAAATGGAAATCGAAGCATGGTAAAGCTTTGGTGTTCCCAAACAATTCATGAGAAGCAGCAAATGCGTGAGTATCCTTACCATTTTATTATAGGATCCCTTATGTATGCCATGATCTGTACCAGGCTAGACATAGCTTTTGCAGTCAGCTCTCTCAGTTAGTTTATGGCTAATCCTGATGTAACACATTGGAAGGCTCTTATCAGAGTCATGAGATATCTTTGAGCTACTATAGACTTTTGCATTTGTTATGGAGCAGTCGGCAATGACAAACTCAATTTACTCAATGTTTACACATATGCATTTTTCCTCAACAATGGTCCAATTTCCTGGAACAATTGTAAGCAATCTTCAATAGCTCTATCTTTCACTGAATCAGAGTATATCGCAGCCTCTCAAGCTACAAAGGAAGCAAATTGGTTGAGGAACTTACTCTCAGATATCGATCTGAATCAATATGCTCCGACGACATTATTTTGTGATAATCAAAGTGCCATTGCGTTATCAACCAACCTCATATTTCATTCTAGGAGTAAGCACATTGAACTGAAGTATCATTTCATCAGAAGCAAAATTCTCAACGAAGAGGTCAGATTGCAGTACTATAGAACGCGAGATATGACAGCAGATATTTTTACCAAAGCATTAAGTTTGGAAGCACATACAAAATTTTGTGTAGAACTAAGTTTGAAGGTCAAGACATTCAAGGATTCAGATTAAGGGGGAGTGTTGGATTATTTTCCTTCTTACTAATCGACTAATCGACTTTAATCCTCATCCATTGTTTGTCCAGTTCATCAGATTTTCCCGTGTTTTTATACAGTCTGTAAATTTACAAGTGTTTTTACACAATCTGCAGAAATACACGGAGTTTGACAACAGTGTCGCATTTTTTGCATTTTTCGCTTGTCATGAATCTCATCTAAAAATGCAGAGTCGCATTTTTCGCATTTCTAAAAGTGCCTCAAATGTTAAGGAAATGACTTTGGCAAAGTGTGGGGCTATCATAAATGAGATTTCAGGACACTATCGGGTTTTTCGCAAAATGCCGACATTGTCGCTTTTTGCGACACGGTCGCCTGTGGCAGTTTTAGTTCATTTCTACAGAGTGACAGTTTCAGTTCATTTATGCAGACAGACTGTTTACAACCAATTTTCATTGCTTATCAACAATCAATTTCTGAGAAGGAACTGGATGAATGCCAGCGGACACCAGCCAACTGGCAATTGCATTTGACAATCTAATTGCTTAGTATATATAGTTGTTCATGTTCATACAGTTTTTCAAGTTAAGAAGTTTTTTATCAATAGATCAACAAGAAGCATTTGAATAGTTAGCTCTCTCTCTCTCTCTCTCTCTCTCTCTCTCTCTCTCTCTCTCTCTCTCTCTCTCTCTCTCTCTCTCTCTCTCTCTCTCAAGCTTGCAAGCTTGAACACTTTGAGCATTCTAGCTCACTTCATAGAGTTGTTTAGAGATTGCTATTGCGCTTACTGCTTATCAGCATTGCGCTTGATTTAGACTTTTATTTTAGCCACTCAGAGCTAGCATAGAGTACGCGGCTTCGATCCGCAACTTATTGTCCTCATTTACTTCTGTTTCATTTTCATACTAAATCAATACTATCTTTTATTGCGTTCAGGTTCGTGTATGCGTTTCTATAGTTCTTCGCGACTAATTATTTGTCTAGTGATTCGCGACAAATTATTTGTTTGATAATTCAATGCTTAATGTTTGGCTACATAATCAATGTAGTACTGATTATTTCAAAGTTAGTTACTATAAGATCGAACGTGATTTCTATCACTATTGTTTTGTTCAAAATTTAAAGGCGTAGTCATGCATAGAGAAAGAGGAAGATAGTTTATTCCGCTGCGCACGATAAGTTTTCTTTCTTGTCATTCGAATATTTTTCATTCGAGTTCGTTTCTTTTCGAGTTTGACCTATCTTTCACACACCTCTTTCTGACACAAAGTACCAAGGAGCCTTGGAGTTGAAACTCAAATGGAGAGTTGCAAAATTTTGAACAAATTGAAGACCCATGTAGTTGATCTTGGTCATGATAGACTTACCTCTCTTTGGAAGTCTTTGAATGCTCTCTGATTTTTAAAAATTTGTGGATTGGAGTTGCCAAGAGGAGGTTCTGTAAAGTCTACAAATAAGTTTACATCTCCTTCTCACGTTTCAATATGTGGATGTAGTTTTCATGTTTCGTATGTCATGGTAATAGTCTATTAAGATATGGCTTCTATGAGTTTTCTATCTTCTTAGAATAATAATCACTTTATAAAGATTCTCCAGTACGTAGTCTCCAACAAAAGATAATAAATAAGAAAAGATATGCCCTCGCATGAAAATTAAAAAAAAAAAAAAAAACAGTTGAAAGACATGTATTGTATGCAAATTAGTCTTTGAGACGTATGCATTTGTGGGTTGTCAATATGTATTTCATGGTATTTTTTAAATAAGTAAGAATTACTTTGCATCTTAACCTATTAAAAGGTGTATGAAGTGGTGAGAGTGCATACTAGTCCTTAAGAAAGTTTTTGGTTTGAAAACGAAATGAAAACAACAAAAATTAAAAGTTGAGAGAGAGAGAATCAAGGTGAGTGAAGAAAGTATTGTCAAGAGAGATGGGCCTTTGTGTAATGTTTTGTACTTTGCTTAATGCATGAGCTTGAATTTGTTTCCGGGACCTAAATGCAAATAACCTTTACCTCCTTAGAACACAAGAATGAGGACTAAACCCGTGATAGTGGGAACATATTGTCATGGGCTAAGAATTAATCTCGTCAGTTACTCATATAGTTTTACCATGATAAGGACAAGATTCCTGATCATGCACATGCAGTTATCCTTGAATCAGATAGACTGAGGGGTAGACATTGAGGATGATTAAGACGATAGTGAGAATCCCTTTGTACACAGAAACAGAGAGTGATAAAGAGGAAGCTAAAGGCAGTACAAACTGATGGTGAGGGTGAATACGCCTCAAATGAATTCATTGAAATATGCTAGAATAATGGCATAGTCGGATAGTTGACGATACCCTATTCACCTCCGTCCAATGGTATTGCTGAGAGAAAAAAAATAGGAATTTAGTAGAAAGTGCCAAAGCGATGTTGGCACATGCATTGTTGCTTAAGCAATTCTAGGCCGAAGTTGTAACCACAACAACCTATGTCGAAAAGTGTCGAAAAATGATGCATTACAAAACCCCTATCAAACTAGACCACATGAATTATGGACTAGTAGGAAGCCCATTCTAAAGCATTAAGGTGATCTAATTTGGCAATTTCGAGGCCAAAGTAAAATTTCAACTTAGAGATAGATTTTTATATGTTAGTAAGCCCTAAGAATAGTGTCCTTACTAATTTTACCAAGTATAAAAGTTGATAAGGTAAAATTTAGACCACTTTTATTGGTTGATATAGATACATTGCATCTAGTTATAAAAAATCTAGGTTTTTGGTGAAGTACCTAGAAACTACCATTTTAGGGCAATATTTGGCAACTATAAATAGCTGTATTTTTGTGGAGAACAGATCTTGATGTTTTCATTTTGTATGGAGAACTTTTCTCTTTTGATTCTATATCCATCTCTTTCATATTTCTCTTGATATCTTCTATTCTAATGTGTAGATTGTTATACTAACCTTCACAAAGAAGGATTTCTGTTGTCCAAATGCTATGCTCAACATATCATTCTGCACACATGTGAAATGCTATGCTGAGACACGTGTGTAGCTTGAATCCACACGTGTGAAACTCTGTTGTACGACGACTGTTGTAGTACGACACAATACAACACCATGGTGATTTTGATAAGATATGCATGTATTTTCAAGTTCTAGCATGGTAGATGCATGATTTCTAGCTTGTTGATGAATCTAGATGTGCACTCAAATCTAGCCAAAGATCAATCCATTAATGATATTTTGGATCTGATTTTCTCACACTCAACATACCAGGGAAGTATCTTGGGCTTCTTGGAGTATTGGGTGGGGAGTAAGTGGTGGGCCCTTGCTCTCCCCTCCAATAAAACACACAGATTCCTTATCTATTTTGAATTTAGGCAATAAATGCTTTGCCCTCCAAATGAAAGGGCCAATGATGTGGAAGGACCTGAGATTTCAAATTGGGGGTAAGTGCAAATTTTGAAATGGCCTTGGACTCTTCCATGTGAAACTACCATAACTACATTCACTCCCAAATTATGTCTCAAACCTCAACAATTACTTGCACTCATGTCACTCAACCCACAAGTTGCCCGAAGCCCTATCATATTGCCAAATATTTGGGAATTCCTCGTGCCATAGCATTGCGCAATGACTCCCACACAGACAAGGGCAACAAATGAAATGCCTCATGAGCCCTCCTGCAAGTCATGATAACAATCCTCCAATCAACTAAATCTTCCACGCTCGATACTTTTCAAATGCCCTATATCACCCTCGAACACCCTCCCTGTATTGCTCTAGCAGCCGTGAGAGCGACCCATCTCGTTGCATGAGCCTCAGCCTATCACATTCCCCAGTTGAATTAACAATCGTTCAATTGCCAGTTGCCAGTTGCATGTTAAAAAAGCTATGTTTTGCAGTGATATTTTCCTTCCCCAATCATGAACATCCCATCTCCGCACCCGCTCCCCGAGAAGAAGCAACCCCTGAATTCAAAATTGCTAGCTCGAGCATCCCAGTGTCCGCCTTGCCACACGTTGTGTGCCCATTGGCACAAGCGTTAACCGCTCACCATCGACGATATTGCCATGTCAGGAAGCCCTATGAAGCCAACCACCACATATTTACTTATAATAATAATGTTTATTATAATAATAATATTTATTATAATAATAATAGTAATAATATATTATAAAAATATTTATTATAATAATAATAATTTATTATATTATTATTAGGGTGAATTATAATAGAGTCATAGCCCCCCCCCCCCCCCCCCCCCCCAACATGTGGACCGGCTTATTCACAAACACACGTCAATTGTACGCACCCCCTCCCTCTTCTCCTCCCGCACCCCCCCGTCCTCAACTGCCTCTCTCTCTCTCTCTCTCTCGCCCTTTCTCTTTGCTTTTCTCCCTCGATCCTCCTTCCTTTTCTCTCTCTCTCTCTCTCGCCTCGATTGTTGCGGAGAAACTCCTGCATCAATGCTACTCGCCATTACTTTATCTCTGCTTTGATTGCAGGGTTTGGTTATAGTTTTCTCATCGGCTTCGTCTCTGTGCGGCAGCGCAATCTGTGCAATCGGCCGGTGTTTCTCCAACAACAGGTCATGCCGCACTTTTTCTGGCTTTTTCTTTGGAAGCAGATTGCCTCCCAGCATTGTATATCGAGTGTTTATCTCACTTAGACATGGGTGGGCTAGCTTTGGCAAACTGCACTTCAGGCAACGCTCGGCGATGGCAGATTTGTGACAATTATGTGACAAATTCAGTGCTAGGGTTACGCAGATTTCGCTAGGCTGTTTGGTTTGATTATAGATTGCGGTTTTTCATCTCGCTTAGGTTTTCTGTTAGCACTCGGCCAATTGCAGAGGTTTGTAAGGGTTGTGTCTTGCAAATCCCAATCGTAATGTTATATAGTTGCAAGGTTTCTCCTCGACATTTTGAATTCTCAAAGAAGCCAGGGCAGTAACACTCGGAACATCTTTATTATCCGTTCTCGACTGCTTTTAGCGATCAATTAATCTGTATTGGCTCTTCTTTGCTCGCATGCTGTTGTCCTTCTTTCATAACATGAGCATGTAGTTTCTAGGAATTGCTGATGGCTGACTTCAAAGGTACATAAACCCTAGTCGTCTGAATTGTGTCAAAAGTTTATTCCATAGGTTGTTTCAAATCAATTAACAAGCCGCAATGGCAAACTACTTCGAAGCACATCAGTAATCAGCGATAGTAGACTGTGCCATTGCTGAGGTTTGTTCAGTTTATCTGAGTAGGTGGTTCGAAATGCACCATTACTCCTTTCCGGTAATTCCACTGTTTGGATGCCATTTTCTAGGAGAAAATTTTCTTGATGCGCTTTCGCTTGCAAGCCCTACAGTATGTAGATGTTCGTTTCCAATGATCGCAACTGGGGAATCATGTACGAATTGCAGCAGTTTCTGCGGTTGTAAAAACAGTGGATGAATCACTGGGACAAGATGTTTTTAGGTTTTCAAGGATGGATGATCATGATGATGAGATAGCCAGGCGACATAGGATCAAACCTGACAATTTCGTGAGGCCTAATGCCACAAGTAGCTGCGCCACACCTAGACACAATTGGCGCATTGCTTCATGGTGTTCTCAGTCACGTGATACTCAGTCAAGTAGTTCTTTAGGAACTAGCACCGATTCCCAGGATAAGAGCAATGTAAGCGAAGAAACCAATTTTGATGACAACCATCCAGATCCACATACTGACCCTTCACAAAATGGAGGCATGCAAAATCTCTGCCCTCCCCTGCAATCTCTTCGAGTTTCAAGGCGAGATTCAGAAAAGGCAAAAGAGTCAAAGAAAAATATCCGAAAAGGTAAGCATTGTTTGGAAATTAAATTAGACCTTGGATTGCTAGAAAAGGTGAGCCAAGAGCCAGATGGGCCAGAATTATCTGATTCAGATAATGAACTGCATCAACGACGTGAGAAGATGGCAGAATGTGATAAACAGTGCACAAGGATAATGACACATTTGTTTCTGGGAGGGAAATCCGTTGCCCAAAACCTTGCTATTCTTCAAAGCTGTAGGATCACACATATTCTCAATTGTGTGGGGTTTGTATGCTCTGAATATTTTCCAGATGACTTCATTTACAAGACATTATGGCTCCAAGATACTCCAACTGAGGATATACTTTCTATCATTTATGATGTGTTTGACTATTTTGAAGATGTGCGTGAGCAGGCTGGTGGTCGGGTATTTGTACATTGCTGCCAGGGAGTATCTAGATCAGCTGCATTGGTTATCGCCTACCTGATGTGGAGAGAGCACCGTGGCTTTGAAGAGGTGTTTGAGTATGTAAAAGGTTTGAGAGGTGTTGTTTGCCCCAATCTAGGCTTCGTATTCCAGCTGATGCAATTGCAATCAAAGATCCTGGATCCTTCAAAACGGCAGCCAGTGTACTTGCTTCGAATGGCACCTCACTCTGTTCATGATCCTCTGCACCTTGTACCAAAATCAGTGAGCTCTCCCACTGCAGATGCTTTGGATTCTCGCGGAGCATTTGTAGTGCATCTACCAAAACGTCTTTACGTATGGCGAGGAAGGGTTTGTGATAGGATGATGTTTGCTGCAGCTGAACGAGCAGCATTCCAGCTAGTGCGTTATGAGCATGCTCAGGGTCCACTTATCAGCATAATGGAGAGCTGTGAGCCAAAACAGCTACTTGCAGCTCTGGGAATAAGGTTGTCATCTATGGATGGATATCTGGGCATCAATGATGCATGCCTGTGCCCGTCAGATTGTGCTTTACACAATAGGCTAAAAGACAAATTTGTTGCTGCTTACAGTAGTGATTATGACATGTATAGAAAAGCTCGATCGAAGGAGTTTCCAGCCACCTCTGGAGTTACCAACTCTTTGTCAAGAAGGGAAGGAAGCTGGAATCAGTTTTCGCAAGAGATTGGTTGGCACTCGAAGTAGCACTTTATACATCAAACCGGATTCGTTGAAAGCTTGTAAATCTAATTTCCACCCTCAAGGGTATATAGCTTCTGTTAATTCATGTCTGGATGATTGTCCTACCGTTGCTTTTTGCCTTCAAACAGATATCTTGTTAAGGTAAAATGTATTCTGAATCCTGATTAAGGACACATATACATTTCTGCAGCGGGTTTGTCCTCAAAAAGATTTCTGGTTAATCTCTCTCTCTCTCTCTCTCTCTATCTCTATCTCTCTCTCTCTCACACACACACACACGCACACATTATCTTTGGCTAAGGCATTTCTAAGAGTGTTTTGATTGCTAGAGCTTTATGTCTATTTTAGGCAACTGAAATATCTGAGATATGGCTTTATACCTTGCAGTAGTTAGTTGTCAACTTTTCTTCTACGGAGAAGCTCATTTGTGATGTATGGCAAACGATGATGTTGCAGCCAGTTGCTTTTGCATTTTAATTTCAGTGTGCATGAGCTTGTATATCTGTGGCCAGTGCTTCAGTGAGTGTGAGATCAGACTAAGCGTTCAGCTGGCATAGAATCACAATTATGACAAGAATCCTTTAGAGTCAACATGTTTTCGTTTAAAAGCTTTGCATCTTTGTATGCAATTTGAAATCGACCCCGTTGAAGATTTTTCTGACAGTCATGTAGAAGGGTCTTGTAAAGCCCGTTTCCCCTTCTGAAATAACTGCACAGCGCCTGGTAATGCATCTTCGTATCCCAGGGGGCTTGAACTTGGGACCAAAGATAGTTTGGATGCCAAGCTAACCAACTGAGCCAACCCTTGCACAGTGCCTGGTAATGGAGGAGTTAATATACCGTAAAATTCGAAACAGCAATCAACTTCTTTTTACACAATTTTTGCTCCAAAGTTTCTTAAAAACTTTATTAGTTCCTTTCAATATCCCATTCAAGCACCATGTTTTCTTTTTCTCTAAAAAATTTCAACACTTTGCAAAGTGCACCATCAACTGCTTTGGTATCAGAGATTTTCTTTGGGGCTGTATTGAAGCTTTAGCATCCAATTAACTGGCAAGTAACATATAGATTCTTGATGTGGTTCAAGAAGCGAGTCTAGCTATTTAGTACTGGTCTTTAAGTAGAAATGGTATAAGAATTGAATGTCAAGTGTTGGTCCTAATGATATTCTATGCAAGCAAATAATTCTGATGTATAAGCAGAATAACTGTAGCTTGTGAGGTATCTCCATTTATTCTCCAGATTGCTTGATTCTTGAATGTAGATGATGCTATGTTGATTGTCTTCTCTCCCAACTGAGATTGATTTTAAGGCTTTAGTCAATAAATGATCAAAGAATACAGTTTGTGATGTATCCTTGTGACAAAAAATTCCTAGGGCACTGCAGGTCCATAATGAGGTGTGACTACTCAATTGTAATTAAACTGATTTGAATCAAGATGAGAATAGGCATATAACCCAAGCTAAGAGTTTTGACATTTTGTGAGTAAATTTCCTGTGAGTTTTGCAAGTAATTTGCAGATTTTGTTGCTTGTTTTTTCAATAACTTGCAAAGGTTTTGCGAGTTAGTCGCAAAAAGTTCTACGCCACATCATGAGATTTTTTATTACTTTAGCAAACATTGTTTTTAGTGCTCAAGTTTCCTTTGTATTTTGGAGGCACCTCTACAACACATCGTTCATTTGGATTCTACAACCAAACTTATAGGTGATCATTCTTTTCATAATCAGCCAATCAAATGTTAACACATAGCATGAGCTTTTCGGTGGAATGTGCATGTGGACAGCCAATGATGGGCTACCACATAGCACATGCACATTGGTGAAATGCGTGTGTGCTATGTGGCAGTCTTTCATTGGTTGTCCACATGCACATTCCACCAAAAAAACAAAAACATAAAAAATTTGCGCTATAAATGTGAAAAAAAAAACCTCTACCTTTGCACATTGACATTACGCAAGGGAATGCCCTACTTCTCTTGATTGTTCCATCCTGCTCGGGCTCTCGCCTTGAGCATTAGGCCCTCCAACACCCTCGAGGGAGGTCCTTCCCCCCAAGAAAACTAGATACCGAGAGCACACATACGTAAATACCTGCAGATTTTTTTGCAGTCTATTTGAGAGTTGCCTTAAATGGCATAATTTTGTACTTCATTATAAGCAATAAATACCTTGTAGATTTGTAAGGTGCTTATAGAACCTTACAAAAATATAAGGTTTACTTTTTATTTTTAGAAAGTCACACAAATCCAAGCTTAATATTTTTGGATTATCGACTTTCTAAAAATAAAAAATAAATTTAAAAAAAAACCATGTTGATATTTTACAGTGGGGAATGCCCACGAGCGGTGGCCTCCCGCATTTGGAGGCGAAACGCGGAAGGCCCCTGCCCAGGGGCCTTCCCCTACGGCTCCGCATAATTTTAGCACCTTCACGTGTGCTGGCACGCGCCACAAGGTTGGACTTCTTGGATCTACAGATCCTCTAAAGAATTGTCTCCCACGCAGGCGGACTTGTATTTTGTATTTTTCATCTTCTGACTTCTTGTCTTGCTTACTAGTTCATGACCTTGTTTTTTTCGTGTCGCGTCGTGTAACTTACATATTAGAAAAGATTAAACATATACAACTAATCGCGAATGGTAATTGGCTACTGTTCTTGGTCAGTCGAGGAGCACGACTGATTTCGTGTTTTGTCGTGTCGTCTTTTGTCAAAAAAAATTCAGGAGTGAAAGCTAGCAAAGCTTTGGCATTAGAAGCATTTTGTTTCTTCATCTTCGTGGACTTTCAAGACCTGTTTTTAACCTTAATAGGACTTGAAATCAGCCTAGATTAATTAGATTCCATAAAACAAATTCAAATCTAACCAATGGCAAATGATCTTGGTAGATTATCCTAGGATCTCCACCAAAAATTACACCAATAGCTCACAAATTGAATTTACAATGACCAAATGAATGTAGTGCATTTAATGCTAGTTCAGAAGTGCCCACACATGGGAACAGTATGGAATTTGATCCCAACCAAGTTTGAGATCAATTCCTACCGCCAAAACTTAGCTTGTAGCTTGCCCTCACAAGACTAGTTTTTAGCACAAAAAACTACTAAAAATGGATCTGAATGGATCTATGATCAAATCTCTTGTACTTGGCTCTGATACCATGTGAAAGTACAGTAATTTGGGGACCAAAAATGGATCTTAGAAGATCCACAACAGAGATTATGTGCTTGCTTAACAATGCATCAAAAAAGTAGACAACAAATCTTGATCTGGCAATTTGACACATAACAAGTATTGATAATCAATAAACAAGAGCAAAGACCCAAATCTGAGTCCACATGTGTGAAGAGCAGGCTCCAATATAGATTTACAACAGAGATTGAAGTGCTTGAAGTAATGGTTTCATTTGGTTCACAATATCAAAGTACATGTAGAGCTCAAACTCGAGATTGCCAATGTCTCCCAAAAATAATCTAACTCCTCACTGTGGAGGGATGAATACATAGCAAATCTCACTTCCTTTGTAAAGTTAGGTGGATTTCTAGCATGTAATAAGGAAGTACTCAACTTTCTTTCCCTATAATGAAACCTAAGCCTAGATCCTAGAGTCATGCTTGGTAGGTGCATGGTTGGTGGAATTCTCATCACAAATCAAGGTCTAGATCCTACAAAGTAGGAATCACTACCAGATGGACACAACCACTCCTCTTGACTCGAGCTAACCTACATTAGGTGTAGATTGCCATGTAGCACTTTGGCCATACAAGTGTCAAACATAAAATATAGACAAAATGTACAATATTCTACATGGCTAGATTTGCCAATATAGGCAACTTTTCACACTCATCACTTTGTTGCTTGCAGAAGACATCATGATGTCCATTGTGGACTATGTCAACTAGCCACGATATGTGGGAAAGGCTACAAGCCAAACATGAACAAATGTCAAGTGCAGAGATCTTCCATCTCACCAACTAACTTCTGAACATGAAGTGGGATGGCAATGATCTAGACAAGCATGCTGGGAAGATGAAGGTCATCTTCAATCAACTAGAATTTGCATATCTTAATCATGCTATCTCATCAATCTGAGCCCTCCTATTGTATGTTGTAGCAGCCCACCTAGAAGTACATCAGCTCGATGTACAGACAGCTTATCTGAATGGAGTCATTGAAGAGGACATCTACATGCTACAACCTAAAGGATACATCCATAAAGGTATGAAGCATCATGTTTGCAACTCCACAAGGCACTTTATGGCTTGAAACAATTAGCTAGTGCTTGGTTCCAGAGGATCAACACATTCCTCATCCGACAAGGCTTTTAACCAAGCATGGCCAACAATAACGTCTACTTCAAGTCAGTGAAGCAATTATTTATAATTATCACCTTGTATGTAGATGAAGGATGCTAAGTAGATGTTGTCTTCTGAGTTTGACATGACTGATCTGGGTGATGCTCACTTTTGTCTGGGCATTCAAATCCACAGAGACAGAGCAAGACGGCTGATATTTATTACTCAACAAAGGTCTCTTCACAATGTCCTCATCAGATATAATCTGATTAATTGCAAGTTAGCTCACTCACCAATGGATCCAGGCCTACAATTGTCGAAGGACCAATGTCCTTAGACCAAGTAGAAAGAGGAGCAAATGAGAGAGTATCTTTATCGATCGATACTTGGATCTCTCATGTATGCAATGGTCTGCACAAGACCTGACATCGCTTTTGCAGTTAGCTCACTCGGCCAATTCATGGCCAATCCTAGCATAGCCCATTGGAAGTCTCTTATAAGAGTCATGAGATACATCTGAGCTACAATGGACTAGTGCATCTGCTATGGAGAAGTCACCAACGACAATCTTCATCGGCTCAGTGCATTTTCTGATGCAAGTCGGGAGGAGAGGTAGATAATCGTAAATCCACAATTGGATTTACATTCTTCTTCAACGATGGTCCTATATCATGGAACAGTCATAAGCAGACCTCTATTGCTCTTTCATCTATAGAAGTAGAGTATATTACTGCTTCTCAATCCATTAAAGAGGCATTTTGGTTGAGAAATTTACTAGCAAACATTAGTTTGAGCCAGTACACCCTGATAATCATATTCTGTGATAATCAGAGTGCAATTGCCTTATCACCCAACTCTAGATTTCACTCTAGGAGTAAGCAAATTGAGATCCGATATCATTATGTTAGAGGCAAGATTTTTGACAGAGATGTGAGCTTAACGTACTGTTGAACGCGGGATATGGTTGGAGATGTGTTTACCAAGGCACTGAGCATTGATGCACACAACAAATTTTGTGCAGTGCTTAGTCTGAAGATCAAATCATTCACGGATATCCAGATTAAGGGGGGGTGCTGGATTTATCTCCTCCACTCTCCTAAATCCCATGTTAATCTAGTTCCAATCATTGCTGCATATTTACTTGCATTGTCGCACAATCCAACTATTGAAGATGAGCAAGAGAAGATGGCTGACATATCGGAGTTGATGAACTATCAGATAGACCCAACTTGGTCGACATATCGGAGAAGTTCGACTTATCGGCCTCCTCACGCTCATCCTTTGTACTATCCTCTGTATTGCGCAACCAACTTGACAATGACAGCAGCCACGATCTTCTCCCTGACAGCACAACGGCTCCACTCTTTCTCTTGTACACTCATCTGCATAAATGAAAATAGCACACAGATCATGTAATATGAATGCAATTGATCTATGATCAAGAACACGAATTATCAATCCAATGACACATACATAGTAGATGCTTATGCATTGATTCTCTTCTTCAGATGAATTGTCAGTAATAAGCTCATAGCTTTTACAAATTGTAGTTAGCATTGTGAGCACGCGGCACGCGGTTTTGTCCGTTATTGTCTTGTGCTCACCTACATCACTGACTTGTATCTCGCTACAATTAATCTATATAAATAGTTCTGTGTTCAGGTTCTGTCAGTAGTTGCAATGCTTTCTGCTCTTTCTGTCTGACTTTTTGATTGCTTTGTCTGATAGTCTGCTCTTGCTTTCGCCAAGTCTGTAGAAAGTCTACAGAAATATATTACTTTCGCAACAGTCTGCAGAAATACTCTGAGTGTCACGATAGTCTATAGAAATGAATCATATTTCACAGTGTTGCCTTTTTCGAATTTTTTCGAAATGCGAAACTTGCATAGTTCAAAAGTTTAATTGTTTTTAACACCTTCGGCTTTTTACATTTTCTCGAAAAATGTGAAGAGAGAGATTTTTCCCGAAGGTCATCTATTTTCATGACTTAGACTGTTTTAAGGACACCTTCACCTTTTTAAGGGCACCTTCATCTTTTTGAGGGCACCTTCACCTTTTTAAGGGCACCTTCAGCTTTTTCGCAAAATCCCAGAGGGAGCCAGACTTGCCTAATCTATGAATGATTTTATGGTGCTTGCTATTAGTAGATTATACTTCCACTGTTTCTCAATCCTAGTTGATTAACATTATCTACTGGTTATAAAGTTTTTACATCAGATTTGTAGTGTCAGTCTATAGTTTGGAGGAGGATAGATCACAATATGAAGCAGTAGCTCCAACTGCATAGATCGACTCCATCTGAACCTCACATTAGTGAATCGTGATTGTCCAACTTTGAAGTGCTCAAAATCTTCGACTTTCCTAGACGCGATCAGATTCACAACAGTGGTGTCAAAGCACGTTGAATCACAACAGTGGTATCAGAGCACATTGAATCACAACAGTGCTATCAAAGCGCAATAATCCGGTTCACAGCAATGCACACCATCACATAAATCAATGAGCCAATAAGTGAGTGGTACGCATAGTTCTTTATGTTAGAATTCTCATCAGGTGTTGAGAGACACATATCTTTACTGATTTTAAGTCTTGGATCCATTGGTGAATCAATTGTCTTTGATTCGAGCATTCCAAATTTTTTCAAAATGTTTTGTAGATACCTATGTTGGCTTAGAAAGATGGCTTCTTGACTCGAACACAAATGATTTGAATACAAAGCAGATAACGAACTAGTCCTAGATCTATCAATGTTGAATTCTTTAGAAAGATTCGACTTAGTAATTTCTAACCGAGAGTCATCAGACAGTCATCTACATAAAGTGCAATAATTATGTAATTTGGACCATCATGTTTGATATAGATATTTGAGTCAACATCATTCAAATGAAAATCAATTTGCAATAGATATTTGTTGATTCGTTCAAACCATGCTCTAGGTGCTTATTTGAGCCTATAAAGAGCTTTACGAATCTTACAGACTTGATCTTCAAAGCCTTTGAGAATGTAACCTTCTGGTTGCTTCATGTAGGTATATTCATGGATGAAACCATTTACAAATGCAGTTTGTACATCCATCTAATGTACTTCGAGGTCTTCAGCTATTGTAGTTACCAACAAGGTCTGGATAGATGCAAGTTTGATGACAGGACTAAAGGTCTCTATATAGTCAATATCTAGTACTTGTGTGTAGCATTTGGTTATGAGTCTTACCTTCCATTTTGAAATCGAGCCATTAGAGTTGTACTTCATTTTGAAGATCCACTTGAAATCGATGATCTTCCTTTTGGCTAGTGGTTCAGCTCTAGTTCTTGATTAGTCAATTGTATTCACTATCCATCATTGCTCTCCACATGTCAGAATGTGCATTTGATAGTGCATCATGAACAATGAGGGGATCCTTTATTACTACACATAAAGCTTGACGTGTATACCTCCTAGTGGATGCATAGTTGAGTATATCTTTGAACATTCAATTATTCATTATGATCCAACTTAGAAGAAGAATGACAAGGTGTAGAAGTGGAAGGAATTGAGACAGAGTTATCTTCAATATTGGCAATCGATATTTTGTCATTGGAACTAGAAATAAATTCATGTTTCATCATCTTGAAACCATCAAATTTGTCTTTTAGGAAGACTACATCTCTGCTAATGAATTCCTTACCAAAATTAATTCCAGATCAAAGACCTTGTAAGCCTTATGATTTGATGGATATCCAAGAAATATGGCCTTGGTGCTAGTTCAGTTGAATTTCTTCCTTAGATTTGAGGGGATTTCAATGTAGCATACACATCCAAAAACTCATAGATGGTCTATGAATGGATTTGTACCTAACCAAATCTCCTTAAGGATTTTCTTGTTGATGACCTTGGTACTGCAACGGTTCTAAATGTAGTAGGCTATTACAATTTTTTTTGCCCGTAATTTGTTCAGGAGATTAACAACAATTAACATAGATCTAGTAGACTTGACAAGAGTCTAATTCTTTCTTTCGGCTACTCTGTTCTACTATGGAGTGCAGCTCAAAGAGTATTGTCTCTGAATCATAGATTCGCTTAGAAAGTCATTTATCATTTGAAATGAACTCTCCCCTTCCATTTGTGCATAAAGCTTTGATTTTTCTTCATGTTTGGGTTTCAGATAGTCGTCTGAATTGTTGGAAATACAAATATGCTTCTAATTTGTTCTTGATGAATATGATAATAGTTCATTGAGAATAATCATCAATAATGTAATGAAGTACATTGATCCATCACATGATGGGATCTACATCAGGCCACAAAGATCACAATGAATTAGACTCAGAATGCCTTTAGCTCTATGAGCTTGGCCTTTGGTAAATCTTGACCTTGTATGCTTGCCACAAATACGAGTCTCAAAAGTCTGTTTCGGTGAGGACTTATTGATGTCTAAGCCTTTGACAAGTTTTTTGCAGAACATATAAGTTATAGCTTTCCTATGGACATGTCCTAGGCATTGATAGTTAGAATTAAAGTAGAATCACTGTGCTACTATATTGTGGGTCCTATTAGTTGATAAGGATCAGTTGGCCTCGCCACGAGGCAAGTCGACGGGACACGCGTCCCGCCAACGGCAACCTGGGTCATGCATGGGTTGCCTGAGTGAACAACTATATGTATAATGTAATTTCATTTTGAGAAATACAGTTGCTATGTGAGCTTGCTGTGGAGAGTGTTTTCTGTCTGTGTTACTGTGTAGCATGATCTGTGTTCCTGTTCGAAGCAAATTCTAAGTTGGTATCAGATCCGTACATGGAGTGTACACATTACAACATCGTCGTTGAAGAGAGGTTTGGGAGAACTGTCTTCTGAGAGTTTGGGGTTTACGGCAGGTTAAAGACGGAAGGAGAAACACTGGTGCAAAGAGTTTGGCAAACAGAAGCTTGGTGAGCTTGAGATTGTGTGAGGATTCAGAGACAATAGTTGTCAGCTAAATTAGAACCTCAGCAAACCGAATTTTGAAATTTTGAAGCAGGCTATTTGGTGTTTGCAATTAGTGTGCATTCAATCGGACATCGTTTGACAAACGGATTGAAGCATCAGAGTTCTAGTAGTAGGGCAACCTCAGAGCAAGAGAATAGGCCTGTCAGAACACTGTGAATTGGAAGCCAAGAAGAGTTTTGTGTGAAAAACCCTGGTTTGGGGTTTGGGATTTGGGAGCATAAAATCAGAGATTTCTCTCTATTCTGAACTGTTTTGCAAGCTGTAAAAACCCAGAGGAGGGCGCCCTAGCAGTGCAAATCAGATCAGAGGAGGTCGTGGACAGCCGCGACCCAGAGAGAGAGAGAGAGAGAGAGAGAGAGAGAGAGAGAGAGAGAGAGAGAGAGAGAGAGAGAGAGAGAGAGAGAGAGAGAGAGAGAGAGAGAGATGGTTGAGAGATGCCATAGCTAGCAAGCTTGGAAGCTTGAAAGTGGAGAAGAGGCCGTGAAGAGTCCGCAGGCAGATCGCGCGACGTGAAGGAGGGTGGCGACTCCGTGTATTAGAGTGTGTCGCGGCTCCAAGGATGTGGTTTAATGCCCAAATGAAATCTAGATCGTTGGATCCAGATACAAGATAATCAATGGTAGAGATGAGCTTCTTGTGGGACGTTGGATTGCTATAATCCATTAGATGTTGAAGAAAAGGTCTTGAAGGGTCTTGAAGTGCATTTTGGCCTTCAATTTCATTAAAAATTTTCATACTGAAATTGGAGTTGAGTCCCTCAAGGTGAAGAAACAGTTCAAAAACAAGGAAAATCCCTATTTTTGGGTCCTTTGCCCGTTTTGACCCAAACGAAAGGCTATAACCTCCCACCGAAGGGCACCCGAACTGTACCTACAAGTACGGTACAGCAAAACAAAGTGATTGCAGCGGAGAAAGTGTTCGGAGTGCGCCAAAAGTGATTTCATCATTCCATTGGGCACGTAGTTGGGAGTTGACGACTATTTTGTGTCTTTGAATTCTCTTTTGCACGGAAGCTTCACAGGAACCTAGACACTCGACTGCACATCACAGAACACATCTTATTCTAGCAATCAAGACAAATGACACAAAACAAGGAGATGCGAGCAACTGTATTCAGTTTAGTTTTTAGAACGAGATCGTCAATAAAAAATGATGTCCATGAAGGATCTTTCACCACCTCTTAGAGGATCCCTTACAAGATATTCCACAAATGTGTCTATATACATGTAGCACACTTCAAAAACTATACATCATGCCAAGCCATGTATTCCAAGGCATTTTGTGCACTTGAAGATACATCAATTAAGTGCATACATAATGTTGCCAAAGACAACTTGCCTTGCTTGATCCATATGATTGAGCCTAGATGGCTCCATCTTGATACTCAAGGTTCTTCTTGGAGTCCTTGGGTCTTGAGCTTGATCCTCCACTTGACTTGACTCCAAACCATCAATGAATTGAATAAGGTGTTGATCCAAACGTGCTTCTTCAAGTTTACAAATCTTCCACTCTTGAAAGATCACATTTCCACCATTGACAAATTCTTTGGTTGAAAACAAGTAGATTCTACAATCTCTACTTGATACAATTCAATTCACCATAGGCCCACCATTTCAAATTTGAGCATGAGGCAATGATACCTTGACCTAGCAAGCAAGGCAATGAAAAGAACACATAGAGATGGTGGTGATTAAAACACATATAAAGCAATAAAATAGGAGAAAAAGATATAGCACCTCTCTCATGGTTGTATATCCACACACTTTTTTTTTGTAAAGCTTGAACTAGGATTTTTTTTTGCAATATGATGTGTTGTAAAGAGTGATCATATAAAATTCAATACATAGTATTGTCTAGTAGTATAAATTGGTGTATAAATACATCGTGAAAAAGTGGCATCATAAAAAATAAAATAAAAAAAGTGGGATTGTGAGCACATTGTGTTTTCGACGGCGTTCATGGGCCTTCATGTCCTCAATCCTATCAACACATGAGGCTTAACATGGACTCAATGCTTCTCATTCCAATGAATTTCAACTTACTTTGCAATTTAATTCCCTTTAAAAAGAGGATCACAAGAAGAAGACACGATATGCCTTTGAAATTAAATACTGAAATATTATACTAAAGTAAATATAAATCATTCTAACTTTGAAGTAAAATGTCTAATTTGTTGACTTTCACACGTGTGGACTGTCCACCACATGTACTTGTGATCTCCTAAGGTGTGTAAATGCACCAAGATCAAGACTAGATTGAGATTCAAGATCAATCTTTGATTCTATGGCAAAAACACACTACTACATGCATTCAATCACTTCCAACTCTCACTCACACGTGTGGGAAGTGTTCCAAAAGTATTCTAAGTAAAAACAAGCTGCTCTCCTCGGGTAGAGAGAGAAAAACCATCATGAGCTCTCGGGTAGAGAGAGAAAGCTAGAAATTCATTGACACTCAAAATCCACTCAATCTCAAAATCAATTAGATCCAAAAGGAGGAGTACAATGATACTAATAGATTCATGAGCTACCACTATGCTTAACTATGATTGAATCACACTTTTCCACCTCTTAATCCTATTGGACCATTGATCCATGCACCTCTAAATTCTATTGGACTATATTCAAGCACACCTCAATTTTCTATTGGACCTCACAAGGTTCCACCTCTAAATCCTATTGGACCTCTTAAGCTTCATCAAACAAAAGCATGACACTTGTCTACACTCTAATTGGCACAAGTTTGGCTCAATATTGGCATTACAAGTGGAAATGGATAATGTGCAATCTATGCCAAATTTGACCTTATCAACATCCTACACCTAAATGCTTGACTATGAAATTCTATGAGACCCCTATATCAAACATTTTGATTTACTTTACAATTGTCCACACGTGGGAACATCCTCCACACATGTGAGATTCACTTACAAACTTCTATCATAAAAAATACCAAGCTAGATTTTTGCCAATTTCTCACATAATTTAGCCATGTTGATTGAATATCATTGTAAAAAAATGTCCCATTCTTAGAATATCAATGAGACTTGATGCAATGCTCACACTCTTCTTTTTCTCAACACTCCTCCTTTTCATCCCATTTTTTGGCCTACAATAGGAAGCTTAGGATATGTATGCTTAAAATATGTAGTTTATGATTTTTTGCACATGCCTTAATCAATCCTAAGCATTATGAAACCTTAAGTTTAAAATCATTTATGTAATTAATCGACACGTATTTTCTTTAAAATGAAAAAAAAAATTCTCATAGAAGTGTAGATCCTATTTTGTATTCATAAATCAGATGAGTGAAAGTTTCATCTTTGCAATGGCATTTGGTGCAACTAGATGTATTGTGAAAATAGTTAAAAACTAGCTAGTAGTTATTGTTATGGCCAAATATCACATACTCTTGTACATAGTTACATGCTAACTTAAAGGTGATTTAAATCTATTCACATGCTTAGAGGTGGCCAAATTGAGCCCCAAAATCAAGGGTCCTAAATTGCAGTTTAATCTTGAGAGATTTGGTAACAATGCATGTGACACACCTAATCCAACCACCAAGTGGGGGGTGTGATTCCTAGATTAGGGGCTTAGATAGTAGGGTTCCTAATGATGGACAACCCTAATGCTCAGATCCAAGCCAATCCAATATTAGTTTGATGAGAATCATTTTGTACATACACTTTGATGAAATCAATATTGATGGTGATTTCGACAATTTAGCTCTTGCAAGAAGATTTCATGCTTGATGAATGTGATATTTTTTTGTGTATAATAAATCGATCTAAACTTGATAAGAGTTCTATACTATCTACACCTATGACAGGTCGTGAGGATTAGCAAGTGCTAATTTGATTGTGGTGTTCAAAGGCAATTGCCAATCTACATGCAAAATAGCTAAAATTGTTGTCTAGAATCCTAGCAATCTAAACTAAGTGAAATCCTTAATGCTTGATTCATGTTTATAGATCCAAATGAGGCTAAAAACTTCTAATTTTGTACTCTCTTTCATTCATTGTGATATAGTGTGATGGTGTGTTCTTCCTCTTTCTCTTGGAATGGAATTCGTGTGCATGAAAGAATTGTAAATGAGAGGATGAATATCCTCAATGTTATCAAAAAATTTGGATGGCATCAACGTACACAAAAGCAAGGAAGAGAAGGGTAATTTGTTAGTTATTTTTGCAAGCAAATAAAGAGTAAATGAGAGTGAATGAGAGTCGTGTGAGCAACAAAAGTGCCACCAAAATTCACAAGCAATTATGAAGCCAACTCAGCTTGAAAGGATGGGAGAAATTGGAAACAACAGAGAGCACACACAAGCCTTTCTAGAAACACTTTTCGGAGTGGCAGGGTCAACATACAAGCATCCAAGATACTTGCAAGGTCTACCAGGGGAGGCAACCAAAGAAGACGAAGGCAGAGACTTTAAAAGATCCTTTACTGACAAAAATCTGCACACAATACTGAAGAGTATAAGTAGGAAGAAAAGGCTTGGGACAAATGGGATGGGCATATATGTAGTCCTACATTAAGAACGTACTGCATATGGCCACTGAACAAGAACAAGAAATCTCCTAACCACTGCACTGACCGATGCAATAAATTGTAGTAACTAGGAAGATTTTAACAACTAAGATGGACCATAGACATTCAGGATGGTCAATGTAGCCTATAAAATAATAGCTAGGCTGATCATGAATATATTGTCAGCAATTGTCCAAGACCTTACAGACAAAAAACACCTCAGATCTATTAAGGGGAAATTCATTAGTGACAACATACTAACCATATGGACAACTAGTAATCCTTCATACAAAAGCAACACAAATTGAAAAGATTCTTGACGAAATTTTACAAGCATTCCTGTTGCTTTTTGTGTGAAGATACATAGACCATGGAGTCTAATCAGTACATAAGCTTTATATAAAGCGGCAATCTCTAACATTGAGATCACTGGGTAACTTACATCACCAATCAAGCTATCTAGTTTAGTGAGGCAGGGATGCAATTTGTCACCTACACAACTTCGTATTTCAATTTCCAGAACTGTGCAATTCAATTTTTTATCTATTAATCTTTATTTTATTTTTTTGTGATTTTTTGTAAATAATTCTTTCTCTTAGCTTTTAAGAGCTACTGATTTTTTCTGATTTGGAGCTAAAATGAGCAAAATATGGCCATTTTAGTAAAACCATTCCAATTTTAGTTAGTTGTAGTTTTTGCTGTCTATTTTTCTCTATTTATGGCTGTAGTTTTGGCCGATTTTTCTGATTGTAACTTTTTAGATTTGTAGATCTCTATCTAAGCTTGAATTTGCACCAATTTTGACAAGGTTTGGTTAAGATTTGACAAAGATATGAAAATTTTACTAATTTACTAGGTTGATTCAAGAACTTTGGTACGATTATTGGGAGAGAAGCACTTCAATTTTTCAATCCTGAAGTAAAACCCAAGTAAATACGCAGAATTACCTAGCAAATTCATCACTTTATTAATCTCAAGCAAATGTACATAGATCAACAAGCAAACATGAGAGCTCTGATGCAAGTCTCCTCCCAACCCTAGCTGCATAGGAATACGATAAGGAATGTCTGGCAAGGCTCACACTATATCCCCTCAAGCGCCCTTTAACCCTGACACATCAACACATCGCAAACTCCATGCACAGTCGACACTTGCCACTTGGCAGTACCCTAACACATAGGCAAGCTAGTATGTGTCACTCATGCATTGGACCAAGTGTCCCAATGAGCATATGACACGTCCTATTGACTTGTCCATTGACCGTTCAACAAGAGTCACTCATGCACTGGACCAAATGTCCTAGTGAGCATATGACACGTGTCACGTTGACCAGTCAACCCTTCCTACTTTTTAGGAGGTTAGTCCAGCAAACTCTCATGAGACCCAATGTCCCATTGGCCATCTCCGAATTAGTCACTATAACAGATATAGCTTCCTCTTTCAAAACCCCAACTCCACTTCATGGCCAGTTGACAATGTCTTTCATAACATTCCACTAACTCTCTCAAAAACACTAGCCCCTTAACCTTTGAGTTGCTCCAAAATCAACTTAAGAGTGGCTTCGATAGTATCCACCTTGGAACATACTGCATCTAATCTTTGTGAATCTTGACTGGTGTTGCTTGCGGATGCCATAGCAGAAGAATAGGTACCAAAAACAAGGCATTGTACAAAAAACTATACAAAATTAAGCAACTAAAGTTCTTGAAACAAAGCAAAAACAAGCTCTTAGCACCTACACAGATAGGTCACTCTGAATTCCTAGAAGAACTTGATAGAATAAACCTATGTTCTAACTACATATAGACTCTTGTTCCCAAAAATCACCCAACTAGGATTTCAAACTGACCATTGGCAAAAAACAATGGATGATCACCGAATCGGAAGGTGAAATGCCCTACCCTACCAACAACCTCCCCCAAGAAGCCTATTGCAACTGACAGATCTGAAAAATACTGAGTATTGAAGAAGTTACAAACAAATTCACAAATCCTATGTGGGATGGATTTTCGCAAAAGTGAAGAGAATAATCAAAAACCACGTAGTAGAAAATGCTCAAAGGCTGCCAGAAGATCAGCAATCCACCATAGGACTTCAATCCGCTATCTTATGGGCTCCAAATCTGCCAACAGATCACCTACAGTAGGGCACTAGCTCTCCAAGAATGCACCAAACCCTAACTGGAGATGCCAATGATGCCAAATCCCACACAAGTCTTGAAAGCAACTGCTCTAATACCAAATTGTTACACACCAGCTCACAAACTCTTAAGTAAATACACAAAATTAACCAGCAAATTCATCATATATTAATCTCAAGCAAATGTACATAGATCAACAAGCAAACATGAGAGCTCTGATGCAAGTCTCTTCCCAACCATAACTGCATAAGAATACGATAGGAAATGTCAAGGCTCACACTATATCACCTCAAGCACCCCTTAACCCTGACACATCCTAACGTCGACACATGACAAACTCCAGGCACAATCGACACTTGCCACTTGCCAGTACCTTGACACATAGGCAAGCTAGTAGGTGGACAATCCAACGGTCACCCATGCATTGGACCAAGTGTCCCAATGAGCATATGACACGTCCTGTTGACCCGTGACCGTCCAACAAATGTCACTCGTGCATTGGACCAAGTGTCCCATTGAGCATATGACACATGTCACGTTGATCGGTCAATGCTTCCTACTTTTGAGGAGGTCAGCCCACCAGACTCTCATGAGACCTAGTACACCCTTGGCCATCTCGAAAATAGTCACTATAACAGATATTTACATCGCAATTTACATTTGTCTCCACAGGCCGATGACAGCCATTTACAATTTACAATTTACATTCAAAAGATATTCAAAGTTATAGCACGTTGGGGGGGGGCCGTTCGTGGCACCTTGCCCCTGTCCCCGTTCGTTGTTGTGTAATTAGCACAAGATCATGTACAACGACAGGAAGCTAAAGGAATTATATAACCCATCTTATCAAGGTAAATACTCAGGAAGAAGACTATTGAATGTCTTTCTGCATGTATTATGTCAACCCAAACACAAATATATGTTACTTAAGACAATCCTGTGTTTCGTAACACTCTTCTTCAGTGATTTTATTAAACATATGGGATAAATTTGTAGATGAAAGGTTTTTTCTACAGAAGACTTGCCGCAACCTTGTTCTACAATGATCAGCTGGAAGCAGAAGCAGAGGCAGCAATGTCTGATCTACTGACAAGAACAATACATGGAAAGACCATTCCTACTTTAAGGTGGCCAGAAATTTTCGACTACTACCAAAGGATTCATGGAGCATGGCACTCGACAAAGAACTACACGATCTTCATTTTTTAGGGCAAAAATGCTTAAGTAGGGCAAGTGTCATGTTCTGCATGTAATTAGCCCATCTGCTCAAAAAATGCAATGCTAAACATAGCCATGGAGCTTTTGGAATAGAATTAGTCAATAGGACATTGAATAAAGTGGTTTGAACAACCGCGCTATATTTTGTAAATAGCAAGATTGTAATAATGGTTGCGAGGCCCACTTTACCTAAATATTAATACTACAGGAACAAAGGCAATGGCATATATCAGGTCTACTTTCCTATAGACAATTTATAAGCGAAAAATAAGGTTATTTTCAGCATAGCCTAATGTTTCCCTCATGTTCTGCAGATCTGCATGCTTGCTTTTAACAAATTAGCCTCAAGTGGCCTATGCCAGGAGTCAGGGAAGATTGTCTTAAAAAGCCTGGAAGTGCAGGCTTACATTAGTTATTTTTCCCATGCCCAACTATTATTTTCAAAGATCTTTTTATGACTTTGTTAGTAGTGACAAACACAGACTGTAAACAGACAGAATACTTGCAGATGCCATATATACTTTTGAACTTTGAAGAAATTAACCTAGACTAGTAACAACTATTGATTTATAAAGTACACTGCAGGTGATAAATTTCAGAATCCACCATTCAGAACCCATTTTCAAAATTTGAAAGTCTTACATTGTCAGTGAGTAGATGCCAATCCATATCTGCTTAAAGCTTAAGCTAATCTGAAGAGACCAGACCTCTCTTCAAATCCAAGGCCAATAATTGGGAATACTCATAATTAACATTACTGCTATAACCATTTTGTGATTGAAAATCCAAACCGCTTTCGTATTATTATCACATATCAACTATTTCTCAGGAAATACTGCAGGTATATTGACTGTTACAGAACTTTTAGGGAACTTGGAAAAACAAAACGCAAGCAGAATTTTCCTCTACTTTTGAAAAGTACAAAATTTATGAGCTAATATGGGGACACACTGCCCGAGTCTATGCCATGCTCATCTTATATGATACATAAGAACGAAAAAAAAAAATGTGGATAAGAAACCCTGTACACTTCATATATGAAGTTTGAAGCCTGTCATGAACTTGTTAGCTGGGAGGGGTGTTTGCAATTTCACGACTTGAAGCTAGCTTGAAAACTTCAATGAATGACTCTGGTGGCTGGGCACCTGACAGCTGATAGCGATTATCAATCTGCAACATACAAAGCACAGGTGCAATCATCCCTTTTGCAATGTAATGTGGTGTTTGCTAAACTGAAATAAGAGATTGCACAGTAGTAAATTGCATCTTTTTCAGAATATGTACCAGGAAATGAGGGACACCAGTAACACCACGCGCATATTTCCGTAGTTCCTTCTGCACCTGCTCATCGTATTAGACTTCAACTTCAAACAGGGAAAAAACACTTGTCCTTCCTTAAACTTCAGGGGATAATCATTTTTCAGAAAACATTGCCTTAGATCAGCCACTCGTGACTGTAGAGTGCTTGGGTTGGGAAACCCCACCCAGTTTTGAATCCCTGACCAAAATTGACATATAGATTGCTTCAGAGTTGTAAAGATTTGTTTCCTACCTCTTCAAGTCCAGCATTTGGGTCATCAAGAAACTCCTTTGCCCCTTCTATACCTACCTTATCGGCAGCACTCAAAAGTACCTCCCTACATGATCAGAAACTTTATCGTCAGATGAATATGACTTGCACAATCATGTTTCCAAAACTTTGGACATAGAATCCAGTGCCCGATTGACGTGTCATACACCAAACCCAATTGCCATGTGAATAGAATTATAGTCGCATTCATATCACTAATGGTACATATCGCTATTGCAGGGATAAACATGCCTCACAAACACCAGTACGTAAAAACCCCATCAGGAAGAACTACCCACCGATCACCAATGTACTTCTCCTGTGTGAAATAGTTGATGAAGAGCTCCTCGACAAGAGAATTTTGTTTTTCTATTCCCTGCTGACCAGCTAACTCAATTAACCGGTGACTATCCAAAGTGCTACCCCTGTAATTGAAAAACTCCAAGATTAGAATGGCTTAGTGAGACAGCAGTCAATTCATAAGAAATTGCTGTATATGGAAAAGAGGAATAACAAATAAAAAAATTAATCTTGAAATATTCTCCTGAATCAACCCAAGATTGTAAAATTTCAGTGTGACTGTAAAACAGAAAAACTTTCACTACCAGAAGAACATAGACTAGCACATTACCCATCCTCACTTTCAGTCAAAGGAAATGAAAGTGTATCTTAAAATCTTCATACTGGGCAAGCATGTCCTTATACTTGGTGAAAGGTTTTTGACTCGGTTCAAGGACTGACTTCCAGGTATCTTCCTACATTTACACGTTCACCAGTGCTTCCAATGCTTGGTCACACACTTCCAAAGATTCACACATGATATGTCTCCTCCAAAGTGCTATATGAGTAGGGCCACCTCTCTTCTTAGAATTTAGAAAAATCCAAGAAAGTCTATGTGCATTTCTTACATGAGTCTCGACTCTCCTGGATGTAAGTCACCTATATGTCTGACAGTACTTACAATAAATATGTTAATGATACACTCATTGTGTTTCGGAGGGTCCTTTGGCGGTCAGGCCACACTTTTAATAGACAAAATTGAATGAAACATTGACTTCTGATTTGCAAACTAGATTATCAAATAGCCTCAGATAAACATTGCAGTAGTTTGGAGTCACATCACATCAATTTCAAATAAAGAGAGGTATATCTTTGAGGGTTGCCCGAGACTAGCACTGTTTCACTGAGACATGAAACTCCCTTGCGAAAATTTGTTTCAAACGGGCCGTTCGAAACGAATCTTAAAATTAGCAAAAAAAAAAAAACCTCGTAATGTGTGGGGTGAAAGTTTGGCACATAAAGGAAAGAGTAGAATAATGAATACCTTCTACATGTGCATTGTGTGACGTATCTGAATGTCTCATTGAATTGTCGTGTGTCGATCACCAAATGTTTATATTGTCATTGTATGGAGCTATAATCACTGTCTAGACACTTAAACAATGTTGGTTTTTTCTAACGAAAGTATAGGAATAAAACCAAGCCCAAAAAAAACCCGCCGTTTCTTTCCTAACAAAACCAATTCTTTCCCATTTCAAAAATGTTTCAAAGACCTTGCAAAAAGGCTTTTCGAAAAGGTCCACAAAGTATTGAAGACTAGAGGACTCAATTCCATAATCATGCACGGTAAGTAAGATTGAAATTGAGAAGTGCTTATTGTTCAATGCCCTTTACATTATAATACTAGGATAATATCATCGTCTATCTAAAGATTTCAAATGCTAACACTTTAACCTCTTATGAGTCAAAGGTGGTGCATTGTTGATTGAAGAGATATCTGTACTTCTGGGTACTTGCATGATCTCGCTGGTACTCTTTGGAGCGTGGAGGGCAGGAGAAGGTTTCGTTTCCATCGTTAGTTTCGTTTTGGTCGTTTGCCTTCTCTCGTACTAGACTGCAAAAGATTCTCGTGCCAGACCGCAAGTAAGCCTAGGTAACACCTGGCTTCTCCCAGATCCACAATCTCGAAATGTTTCGAGATGTCTGCCTTTACTTTAGCAATTAACTGCTCACTCCTGCAAAGTATCAGAGTGTCGTCCACATATACAGCCACTATGATGATCTGCCCATCTGTAACTCTGACATATACATTGGAATCAGCCAACAGAGGCTTGAATCCTAATGATTTCAGGGCTTGATCTTTCTTCTTGTACCATTGTCGGGCTGATTGTTTCAGACCGTAGATGCTTCTATGCATTCTGCATGCATAGTCAGGAAGTGAATTCGAGACATATCCTGGGGGTTGATCCATGTAAACCTCTTCGTCTAATTCGCCATGCAAGAAAGCTGTCTTCTTGTCCACAATGTGGATCCTGAGGTCATAAGCTGCTGCATATGCAAATAACAGACGTAGGGATGAATGTTTGACGACAGGAGAGAAGGTTTCAGAGTAGTCAATACCGTATCTCTGAGAAAAACCTTTCGCTACCAGTCTTGCCTTGTATTTCGTCACATTCCCGTCTGGTCCGTATTTGAGCTTGAAGACCCATTTGCATTTCACAGTCTTGCGCTTATGTGGTAATAACTCCAACGTCCATACCTGGTTCTTCCTCATGGACTCCATCTCTTCGTTCATGACTTGGATCCATCTGTCCTTTTCTGGACCTTCAATCGCCTCCTCGAAAGTCTGTGGTTCGCCACTGAACCCGTAGAACTCTTCTGATGTGGAAGCTGAGCTGCCTGGCACATATCTTGCTGGCGCTCTTCGTGGTCTTGTCGACCTTCTAGGAGATCCTCCTGGAACAGCTATGCCTTTGCCCTTGTCTGCTCTGCTTGGTCCGAAACCATTTTGGTTTACAGGAACTGCGGCAACAGGTTGCCTCTCAAATCTTTCTTCGTCAGATTCGTCGCTCGAATGGGAGACGACTCGAAAATCTTCGTTTTCGTGTTCGTCCTCTGCTCCCTCTGTCATTGGCGGCAGGTCATAGTACTGTCTCTCCAAAACTTCGTAGCTGACAGGATCGTCATTGGCCATTGTCCTGCTCTCATCGAATCTGACATCTCTCACTGTTTTCACAGTGTTCGTGTCTGGCATGTAGACTCTGTAGTATGACGAGTTGTTGTCATAACCTACCAGAAATCCCTGCTTGGCTTTCTCATCAAGCTTCTTTCGAAGCTTATCAGGAATATGTGCATAAGCTGCACAGCCAAAGATTCTCACGTGAGACAGGTTGGGCTTTCTACCCCACCATAGCTCATGTGGTGTCGTGTGAGGAACACCAGACTTGCCTGTTCTGTTCTGGATGTATGCGGCTGTAGCTACTGCTTCAGCCCACAATGCCCTTGGAGCTTTCGAGTTGGCCATCATGCATCTGGCTGCTTCCATCAGGGTCCTGTTCTTTCGTTCAGCAACACCATTGTGTTGCGGTGTGTAGGCTGCAGTTCTTCTGTGAATGATACCACGATCATTGCAGAAGTCCGTGAAGCGATTCGAGATGTATTCGCCACCTCGATCTGTTCTGATCTACTTCACTTTGCTACATGTACATCTTTCAACCCAATTCACATATTCTGTGAATTTATCAAGTGCTTCAGATTTATTCTGAATAAAATACACTCTGGCAAATTTGCTATAATCATCAATGAAAGTTATATAATACTTTGAACCTCCTACTGAGATCACGTTGAATGATCCGCAGATGTCAGAGTGCACTAGCTCCAGAATCTTTGTCGTTCTATAGGAGTCTTTAATGAATGGTGTGCGTGACATCTTGCCTTTCACACATGCATCACAGGTGGTTGAATTAGTTGCATTCGAGATGCTGACCCCTGTTATCGCTCCATGATGGCTTGCCTGGTAAAGTGCCATTGAGTTCATGTGGCAGAGTCTTCTGTGCCACAGAGTGTCTGGTGAGTCGTCATGAGTCAGATGCACCTGATCTGCAGGTAGGCGTACCTTCAGATGATATAGGTTCCCCTTCCTTCTGCCTTGAGCGATGAGAGTACTGGTACTGGCATCAATCACGTTGCATGCTTCGTCAGAAAACGTCACACGCATCCCTGCATCTGCTATTCTTGCTACAGAGAGCAAGTCTTGTTGTAGAGTAGGCACGAACAGAACGTCTTCGAGTCGTCTGTCTCTGCCGTTTGTGTTGAGCCATAGTGAACCAATACCGTTCACTTGATGTCTAGATCCATCTCCAAGAACTGTGAATCTTGAGGGATCTGCACTTCTGAAATCAGACATTATTCGTCTTGATGTCACGAAGTGTGAGGTGGCTCCTGAATCTAGGATCACCTCATGTGTGTCAGATGTTGATGCTGCACACACGTCTTCACAGAAATAGGCGGTCGAACAATTTCTGTTTGTTCTTTCTTCGCCCATTTTCGAGCTCTCGGGCTCCTCGACATAGGATGAACTATTGCCGGTCATCCTGTCATATTTTGACATAGCCAAGAAGCTAGCAGATCCAGGGGGCCCAACATTCAAACAAACAACCATCAACAAGGGAACAGACTCCAAGAAGCAATGGCTTCAATCAGCAGCATGCAGAGCAAGATCTGCACAATACTTGATTCTTCAGGATCTAACTTTCTAGCCTGGAAAGTTAAGACATCTTTGATACTCAAGGGCAAAGGACTATTCCCCTGGGTGGATGGCACAGAAGAAATGCCTACAACAACATGCAAGGAGCTACGCGAATGGTGGGAGACAAGGAGCTACGCGAATGGAGGGAGAAAAACGACAAGGCAGTAGCCTTGCTATCATCTTCCATCAAAGATAGTCTCACACTTGACCTGGCTACACTCTCCAAAGCTAAGGAGATGTGGGATGTATTACTCACCAGATTTCAGACGAAATCAAGAAGTCAAATCATGATGCTAGAAGATCAACTGACGAATTTGCAGTGGGATGGAAAAGACTTCACTTCTTTCGTAAGAAAGATGAAGGATCTGTTTCTTTCACTACATAACTTTGGAGCAGAGAACGCTGTGTTCGCGAACACGAAAGTCAAAGCAGACGAAGACGAATGGTTCGCGAACACCTTCATCAGGCTAAGGGTTGAAAGCTAGCAAGGCTTTGTAGTTAGAAACATTTCGTTTCTTCACGTAGGGATTCTTTTTTTGTCAACCCTTGCTCTCCCCTCACCCCTAATTCAACTACCTCCAGCTGTGCAGCACCCCCGCCCCCCTCTTCTTCATCTTCTTCTTCTTCTTCTCCTTCCTCCTCCTCCTCCATGTCTCCATCTTCCTCTTCATCTTCTTCTTATGTTTCCCCTCCTTCTGTTGCCCCTTCTTCTCTTTGACTATTATACTCCAATTCAAGGATGCTACACTCCCACAAAGGCAATGAAATCCTATATTGCATCTAGCTTGAGTGCACTACTGCAGGATTTTTAAGGTTTTAAGACGGAGTTACACATGGTTTAAACAGAGATGTTGTCACATGTACTTTGAATCCCTTGCCCAATGTAAATTGTAAATTGTAATTATTGAATTGTAAATGGCTAAGTCACCGGGATGTGGAGACAATTGTAAATTGCAATGTAAATATCTGTTATAGTTAATAATTCCAAGATGGCCAAGGGGGTTGCTAGGTCTCATGAGAGTCTACTGGACTAACCTCCTAAAAAGTAGGAAGGGTTGACCGGTCAACGTGACATGTGGCATATGCTTACTGAGACACTTGGTCCAGTGCATGAGTGACACTTGTCAGGTCAACAGGACGGGTCATATGCTCATTGGGATACTTGGTCCAATGCATGACACGTGTCAGACTGTCCACCTACTAGCTTGCCTGTGTGTCAAGGTACTGCCAAGTGGCAAGTGTCGACTGTGTATGGAGTTTGCGATGTGTCGATGTGTCAGGGTTAAGGGGTGCTTGAGGGGATATAGTGTGAGCCTTGCCAAACATTCCTTATCGTATTCCTATGCAGCTATGGTTGGGAGGAGACTTGCAACAGAGCTCTCATGTTTGCACATTTGCTTGAGATTAATAAGGTGACAAATTTGCTAGGGAATCTTGTGTATTTACTTAGGGTTTGTGAGCGTGTGTGTAACAATTTCATATCAGAGCAATTGCTTTTGAGACTTGTGTGGGATTTGGCATCATTGGCATCTTCAGTAAGGGTTTGGTGCATTCTTGGAGAGCCAGCACCCTACTGTAGGTGATCTGTTGGCAGATTTGGAGCGCATAAGATAGCAGATTGAAACCCTATGGTCGATTGCTGATCTTTTGGCAGCCTTTGAGATCAATTCTTCTAGGAATTCAAGGTAACCTATCTGTGTAGTGATTTGAGGTGCTGAGAGCTTGTTTTTGCTTATTTCAAGATTTTGCATAGTTTTTTGTACAATGCCTTGTTTTTGCTACCTATTCTTATGTGTGGGTGGAAAAGGATGACCTAGTTCTAACCACATGGGAGGGCATTCCGACAAATGTTTACGCAAAATTGGGTGCCTCTGGATGAAAACAATAGAGCCATGCAACAATGGACTTATTTGAAGTAGGGTAACTTGAGTGTGCAGGATTGTGTAGACAAATATCGAGAGGCTTTGTTAGGGATTCCTCAAGAAGTTCCTATGTACATGCAAGTATTGCACTTTGAGGGACTTCAAGAAAGTATTCGCCCTTTCGTGCGGAAGGAGCATCTCATGATTTGCAAGGAGCCATCCATATGGCTTTGTATAATGAAGACGGAAAAAGAGGCCCGGATCCTGTTGCGGTAGTTGTACAGGTGGTCAGCAACCTTAGGGACGCAAGGGCAAATAGAACAAAAAGAGAAAATTTGAAGGTCAAACTAGTCAGTGGCAAGCTTGGGTTCACCAAAAGGGAAAGGGTGCACGGGCCCCCAAAGGGTTGTATGGGCAGCCCAATGCCCAAAAGGGTCATCATCCTTCAATGTGGCGCCTTAGGACCATTAACGTGCAAAGAGGGAGAACCTCTGTTTTGGATGTTTGGGGCAACATAGGTGGAAGGAATGTCCATGGAACTTGATGAGAACCACGTCTAATCTTCAGGTGGACCAGATGAACCAGGGTGATGACCCTATGACAATGGAAGAGATCGAGCAGGAAGCCCATCTAGATGTTCCACGCCTCATGAATGTTTCGGTGGTTATGAGAGTGGACACGACTCCACCAACGCTTTTGTCAAAATCGGCTCGCCAAGGGAATCAATTTCCTAACACTTCTCTTATTCTTATACGAGGACAGTTGTGTGGTAGAGATGTTGACACTAGGTCCTCTCATCATATGTTGAAATCAACTTTGGTACAGAAGTTAGGTGTGAGTACTCAACCATCCCCGTACTAGTACACAGTGGAAATGGCTGATGGAAAGGGTACAGAGATTTGGGATAAGAGGGTTGTGGGCATTCCACTAATTGTACAAAGTTACACAGAAGATTGGATTTTGAGATAACCCGGCTTGCGAGGTTTGATGTGGTGTTGGGCATTTGTTGGCACACGATGCGGAAGCCACACATAGCCTGGGATACTCGTGTGTATGAGTTCCAGTTTGATGGTGTGATGCATTCCTTTCGTGGTGAGTGGGATGTGCGTCCTGGACCGCTTGTTTCAGCTACGCAGTTGCATAGGACCCATTGTGAGTGTGTTTGATTTCTACTTGATATGTCTACTAATACTAGTTAGAGTAGCATGCAATGTATGCAAACCAGCACTATTGCCAATTTGGATCAAGAGATTACGAGAGAGTTTTCAGATGTGTTCATAGATGATCTTCCATTTGTTTTACCTCCTAAGAGGAATGTTGAACATAAGATTGAATTAATACCTGGATCGTGTCCTATTAATAGACGTCCTTATAAAATGAGTCTTAAGGAGGAAGAGGAAGTGAGACGGATGGTCGATGATTATTTGGCCAAGGGGCAAATATGACTTAGTTATTCCCCTTTTGCCTCTTCGATCATTCCTATAAAAAAGAAGGATGGATCATGGCGTATGTGTGGATTATAACAAGATACTGGTTAAACATTGATATCCTATGCCACATATAGATGATCTGCTTGATGCCTTGTCAGGTGCCACTGTGTTCAGTAAAATAGACCTAAAGAGTGGATACCATCAGGTTCGAGTTCATGATGAGGATGTACACAAGACTGCCTTCAGAACTTGGTTCGCTCATTATGAGTATCTTGTGATGCCATTTGGGTTGACTAATGCCCCATCTACATTCATGATGATGATGAATGATGTGCTCAGACCGTATATGGATAAGTTTGTCGTAAACTTTGTTGATGACATTCTGACTTACAATGTAGGTGAGGTCGAGCATATGACTCACTTTAGAACTGCGTTGTCTGCTTTGAGGGAGAACACTTTGTTTGCCGATAGTAAAAAAAGTGAATTGTTTAAAAAGGAGATTGAATATCTTAATCATATAGTTTCTGCTGATGGAGTTAGGCCAAATCCTAAGAAGGTTGTTGTGATCATTGCGTGGCCTGTGCCAATTGATTTGACGGCACTTCGTTCTTTTCTTGGATTGTCAGTATTTTATAGAAAATATGTTAAGGGATACTCTTATATTGCAGCACCTTTGACTGATTTGACTCAAAAAAAAAGATTAGTCCGACTATTGTTGTCTCTAATGTGACATCTAATAAAACCCACTCCTGAGGGCACAAATCACTAGGTACCCAAGTGGTACAAAAAGCTCACATATGACATGGAGAAAGATCTAATCAAATCAAACAAGAAGGGAGAGGTACACAAATCTACAAGAGAGCGAAGAATTCTTGATAAATTTTAAGAGAACTATGCACTAATGTCTAGCATCATACAAAGTAGAAAGCCATCTACTTTCGAAGAAGCAAAAGATAGCGACAACTGGAGCAAGGCAATAGAAGAAGAGATGGCCTCAATTGACAAGCATGACACCTAGGAGCTTGTAGATCTCCCACATAACAAAAGGCCAATTGGAAGCAAGTGGGTCTACAGGACCAACTATCACGCAAATGGATCAATAACAAAGCACAGTGTGCCTCATAGTGAAAGGATATGCTTAGAGCAAAGGAATCGACTATGAGATGTTGTTAGAAATAAATGACTATGCTAAAGTTAATCCATAGGTTACTTTGACCCAAAAGGTCAAGATTTGTGTCACCATGGGTATTTATTATTTAGGCCATCTTAAGTTTGTCTTAAGTTCAGCTGGACCCAATTTTGGTCATGTACTGACTCGTGGGTCCTTAGAGGTCTAATTTGGTTTAGGGGCCCTATCTTGACTTTTGGGGGTGCCCTACATTCAGTAAGTAGGTAGAGTACATATTGGCTTATTGTGTCACATTTTTCAGTTTGGCTAAGCATTGCTCTCGATTGCTTGTGTTGCTCTTTTTTGTCTCTCTCTCTTAGCCTCTTCTATCTTGTTTCTTGTGGAAATTGATTGATAATTAGATCTTGGTGACTTGACTCTTGCTTTCCTACAGATGTGCGGCTCCAATGGCAAAGTGGACGACACTCAAGCTCGTTGATACATTACCATCCTGCTTTGGGTGAGAACTTCACCAACTGGATGTGAAATCTGCATTCCTTAATGGTGTATTGAAAGACGAAGTGTACATGACACAACCTAAAAGATTGCTGAAGGGTAAGAACACAAGGTATGCAACTTTCATAGAGCATTACATGGTCTTAAACAAGCTCCTAGAGCCTAGGATAGTCACATTGATGACTATTCTCAAACAAAATGGTTGGTAAGTACAAAGGACTTGTTTAGACCTAAATCTCTATGTGTTGGTGCAAAACGATAGCATTAATTTGACTATGCTTTATGTACATGACTTGATCATTACAAGCAACAATCAATGGTTAATCGATTCTATGAAATTTGAGATGATGGATCTACATTAATTGCACTTTTGTTCGGGGGTCGAAGTTTGGCAACAAGAACGGGCCATTGCATTGATGCAATCTAAGTATGTTGCATGCTACTAAAAAGGTGCAAGACTATAAGCTAGTTAGCACTCCCAATAGGGATTTGTATTAAACTACTTAAGTTGATGGTACTTTAGCAATGGATGCAACCCTTTATCGTCAAGTAGCTGATAGTTTATGGCATCACCTAGTCAAGATCATGATTCATTAAAAAGTAGCTGAACGAATATTGAAATATGTTAAAGGGACATCACGATTTGGTTTATTGCAGGCAAGCCAGAGTCATTGACCAATGTTGTAGGGTTTTTGTGGATGCGGATTGGGGTGGTAGAAGTGTTGATCACAGGAAATCCACAAGAAGCAATCTAGCTTAGGAAAATCTTGATGGTATCTCGACACCTGTGACGATCTCCCAATATTCTCAATCCTGGAGAATATTTTGCTTCTTGAACTTCCATATACTATAATTCGTTCCATCTAGCTTGCTACGCCAGCATCGTCCAATCCTGCCATTGTTCTGATCCGCAACAATTCTTAACAACCTGATTTTTATAGCCTGATTTTTCAACAATCAGTATCTTATCAAACTAAATCAAGATTTCCCTCAAAAATCGGTAGTCAAAAAACCCTACAATTTTCCAAAACAGCAGTGATCCGTAGCAATCAAGTCTGAAATTGTAGTGATGTAGTCTGTTTCTGAAAAAATAGCAGCGATCTGTCAAAATCAGTTCTATTTCTCTCAGCGACCTGCCTGTTTCCAACGATCAGAAACCAAAATAGATAGCGACCTGCCTATTTCCAGCGATAATAAACAAGAATAGACAGCAACCAGTCAGGCAGTGATTAGCTTGTAGACAGCGATCTGAGACAGCAAATAGTAGATAAGGGTTCCAACAGATCTGATTCCTGTTAGAAGTAATAAATGATAATGATAGTTTCTCATAAGTTACTTTGACCCAAAAGGTCGGGACTTGTGTAACCATGGGTTAGGTTTATTATTTAGACCATGTTAAGTCAGTTTTAGTTGAGTTGGACCCAATTTTGGTCCAGTAGTACTTCGTGGGTCCAAGTAAAGTCTAATTATGTTAAGGGACCCTATCTTGACTTTTGGGGGTGCCCTATAATTAGTAGTGGGTCTTGGAAGGTTCTAGAACTTAGAGTTTGGAAGAGTCTAGGCCCTTGGAAGGCCTATTTATATGTACTCTTTGTTCATTTGTAATTCATTCCCTTTCAAGCATTGCTACTACTTTCTCTTTCCTTGAGGGCGCCTAACCCTCTCCCTCTTCTTCTTCTTCCTCTTTTTCTTCTTCTTGTATATGGAGATTGAATGTTAGAAGAATCTTGGCACTTTGATTTCCTACATGGTATCAAAGCCATGGATCTTCTATGCTTGATTTAGGGCGCCCTACCAAAAGAGATCGTCTTCACTTAGGGATCACAAAAATTCAGCACCTTTGCTGATTTTTTGGAGTGAAGATCCGTTTTTTGACTCTTTTCTGTTTTGCAGGAGGGCGCCACACATCAAAGAAAATAACAGGATTTTGGGCGCCCAAAAATCAGGTTGTTGTTTGCTGATTTTTCAGGTTGCAGGAAGGCGCCATTAATTATCTTCTTCGGGGCTTCTTTTAGGTCGCCCACATCCGTGTAGGTTTATCCTACTTCCGTTGGTCCGCTGCTGCCCTATTTTTCAGATTTGCTCCTTTGCAGGAGGGCGCCCATCTACAAGCAATTTCTATTCTTCTGATTTGGCTGAAAAATCAGCACCCTTGCTGATTTTACAAAGTGAAGATCCGCTTCTTTTTGTTTGTTTCCAGGTGTGGAAGAAGGCGCTAATTTTTTTGTGATGATCCGATCACATTCCGAGGCTGAAAATTGGACAGCATATTACCATTTGTAGGGTGTTGCAACAGCCCTATCCGTGTGTGTATAGTTCACACTTTTTGGCAAGAAAGAAGGGTTCCAAAAAAAGCTTTGTTGGAGGCTAACCTGATTCTTTGCTTGCTGGTTTTTGAGTTTGTAATGCAATTTCAGGCTGAAATTTTCAGCACACAAGGCTTGTAGGAGGGTGAGTTCCTACATCCATCTAATGTGTGGTTTCGACACATTCCGATGCTGATTTGTCAGATTTGATACTTGCTGGTTTTTGTGTCTTTTAGGGCACATTTAGGGTTTGAAAAAGTTTATCTTCTTGGCTGGTTCTTGTGGCAAGAGATTTGGGAGCAATTCGTACTTGTTCAAGTGAAGATATGTTGGATGGTACCAACTATTCTTCATGGAGTTGCAAGCTGAGATTTTGCATCGACGTGATGATCAAGATTTTATTGGTAACAAGATCTATCTTATATCATTTGAGATTTTGCAAGACCTCTAAAAGTGCTTGGGAAACACTTTTAAAGATGTACCGAATAAAGGATTCATCATCATGCTTTCTCCTCTCTAGTTCATCCTCTTTGAAGGTAGAAGGGCAAAGTCATGCAAAGTTTGATCATTGTCTTTCTACAAGTACAAGTTTGCATCGGAATGTTGGTATGGTTAAGCATTCTTCTTCTCTTGAGCCATTTGTTGCAAATGATGGATGCATCAGTGAAGAACTTTATGAGCAAGCTTCTCAAGATAATGTTTTGGAAAAGGCTGAAATCAAGCATTCTTTGAAGCCATTTTGTACTAATGGAGGAGGGGAAAAAATCATGTCAATTAGTACATTGGTTCAAAGTGGCGTGTTGCTAGATTATTTGGGTGTTCAAAGTGGCAAGCTGTTGGTTTTTTTCTTGAAGATGGTGGACACCAGATTTAGCCATAGTTTATTGATCATTTTCAGCCTATGTTACATCGTGAGCATCCTATTATGCATCGGGAACGGCCTGCGGAAGGTTTTTGGACAGCAAGGTCCACATTTGGAACACTTTGGACAGCAAAGTGTTGGTGATTTTGTGGCTGTTGGACAGCCTGCTACAGCCTCTTGTTGGTTGTCCGAGTCTTTGCGAGATAGCAAAGCATCTTTTTACCTTGGAGGAAACACACATGCCTCACCAAAATCAGTACCTTATGCTGATTTTCATGTTTTAATGCTTATTTCTTATGATGACGGTGTTGTCTTACCTAGTGTTGGTGAGCAGATCATTGATAGTAAGATTCGGGAGGATGTGATGGTAAAAGAGTATCATACTCTTCTTTATGTTTCTTGTGGTAAGAAGACTTATGGAATCATGTGGGAACCATTGATGGATTGCAAATCCATATTTCGGCTTGTGGCTGGTTTTTTGGTTACCTACTTTGGATGGAGCATGCCTGTCTTCACTTTTCGACTTGATGCTACCGCACTTCGTATTCTACATCTCTTCTACATCGGGCATGATTGGGGCTGAGATTTCGGCTACTTCGACTACTTCAAGCTGAAGTTTTTTTTTGGCGGCATTAAGCTTGGACAGCAAGCTACATCTTTTCTTTTTCGGCTACATGGAGTTTTGGGCAGCATGCAACACTTTGCATTTTTGTTGCAATTTTTCATACTTCATGTCATGTTATGTTTTTTACATTATCATTTAAAGAGGAGGGTGTTAGAAGTAATTAATGATAATGATAGTTTCTCATAGGTTACTTTGACCCAAAAGGTCGAGACTTGTGTAACCATGGGTTAGGTTTATTATTTAGACCATGTTAAGTCAGTTTTAGTTATGTTGGACCCAATTTTGGTCCAGTAGTACTTCGTGGGTCCAAGTAAAGTCTAATTATGTTAAGGGACCCTATCTTGACTTTTGGGGGTGCCCTATAATTAGTAGTAGGTCTTGGAAGGTTCTAGAACTTAGAGTTTGGAAGAGTCTAGGCCCTTGGAAGGCCTATTTATATGTACTCTTTGTTCATTTGTAATTCATTCCCTTTCAAGCATTGCTACTACTTTCTCTCTCCTTGAGGGCGCCTAACCCTCTCCCTCTTCTTCTTCTTCCTCTTTTCCTTCTTCTTGTATATGGAGATTGAATGTTAGAAGGATCTTGGCACTTTGATTTCCTACAATTCCAGCGAAGTGATCAACATGCAATCAACGATCCAACGCGCAGCTACAGCTAGAGATCCACTCCTCCAATAATCTTTTTTTGGCAACCCTTCAAAAGCAAACTCTTTCTCACTCAAAAATTCTTGGATCTTGACAGCTCTACGGTCACAAAGCCTGCTCTAATACCATGTCAGAATTTTTCATACAAATTCTAGATGGAGTTACTAGTCCTATTAGCACTCACACAAACCAAGCATAGAGATTAAAGAGAATTCAGATTATCGAAGAATTGAGCAAAGCTCTAAAACACTGGAAGTAAATTGTGGTGGGGCGCCACCCTACATATATACTTTCTCTAATCTATGTGAAAAGCTAAAAGCATAAAGCTAATAGCAAAGAACACAAAGCTAATTGCTAAAATTAATACCTATATTGGGTAAAGACCCAAGATGTATTTCTAAGTAATAAAACAAGTCCTAATCTAGTAGTAGTGCAAACTACATGCATGAGTAATGAAAATGACTTACTATAAATAGTAATGACCCCCTATAACATGACTTACTAAAAATAGTAATTCCCCCCTATAATAGCACGCAAGCATGGCCATACTCACACTCAGGGGTATCAAATAAACATTTATTCCTAACAGTTTCGAGTTTGAACAAGTGACACGGTGAAAGACACTTGTCGATTTGGTATGACAAGCACTGAACTAATCATACCAATGTATAGCCCGTTTGTGATCAGTTCATTTTAATCCAATTTAGTATGTTTCTCGCTAATCCTCCATGCTTATGGTAAATGACCTCTCCGTATGTGCTACTGTAACCCGTGAGATCCTGCTGTCATAGTGAACATAAAAAAGGCCTGGGCAGCTAGGTGGCCCGTAAGCTGTGACTCGTGAGGGTGGGTGAATTTTCGGTTCACGTCGATCCAAGAGCATAGTTGCAGCAGCCCATACAATGCTCAACTTCTTATACGGGTCTAATTAGTATATACTAAAGGGTCTGCATTAAAACCTGTTGCTCAATTCCAAACACAAACATGTTATCTTGCAAAGTTATGTCAGAGAGTAACCTGAAGCCTTCAAACACCTACGCAGAAATCAGGATATCTACAGGACAAAATAGACTCATGATCGAGTACTCACGTCAAGCCACCAATCTTGAATTTGATTCCCAAGTCATTAAAAACCTGCAATATCAGATGAACATATATCAGATTAGTCTACTTGCAAAAATTAAAGGGCATGTCATTAAAAACTATACCATTTAATTGCTGTTTTCTGTAACACTGATTATGCTTTGCATAAAGAACATTATAATTTATTTACCTTTGTCACACGCCCAATGATTGGAGCAATACGAGACTCTCCAAATTTCTGTTTATAATAATCTAATTTGTTGACACCTTCTTTTGGTGCAGTTGGATTTAAGAGATAGGGGTGCCATCTGACCTGCAATGGCTCCCGTATGTTACATACAAAAGCCTGGATATGTTTGAACACCCAAATAAGCCTCATGCAATGGCTTAGGTGTCATACTACATTCAAATATGTCATGAAAGGCAGTCTTCTGTCAAACAAGTTACAACTCCTCATCTTTGGCATTTATAAAACCAAGACAATATTCATGAGTAGTAATTCTTTACAATTGAATGGAACATTACATAGCACATGTTAGAGATGATCAGCAGCTGTTCTTAGATAGAGTTGCAAGGATGTGTTCATAAGAATCATTCAAACTTGCAAAGAACTATGGTCAAACATTTGACCTCAAAGTTATAGTCATTGCTGCAGGCATGCATCGCTTTCTCCAGGTACTTCTTGCCTATGAAACACCATGGACAAACTGTGTCTGATGTAATATCAATCTTTATTAGCTTCTTTCCAATATCCATTGGCAAAAATTTGGCAATCTATAATTAAGTCCAGGAACAAAGATTGATATGCAGCAGCTTCCCCTGAGAAAGAAATGGCACATCATTAACATGAAGTCCAAGAGATACAAATGACACAAAAGATTGTGGCCTAAACTTCCTAAATGAAGAATGAGATCCATAGTGTTGGACCAAGCTGTTAGTGTTTACAACTAGGGACAATCGCATAGACAAAAATTAGCAAGAAAGCATTTTCAAGTTTCACCACTATGTCCTCAATGAATTTTAAACCCAACACCATGCATGTATCTAGTACAGGAAAGAACTTGAGCAGCCATAACATGAGTATCGTATTTGTATTGAATGAAAAACCAGCCAGTAGGATAATCCTTATTCTGCCCAAAAAAATCAAGCATATAAACATTTAACAGCAGGAGAGAAAGAGAAGGATTGGTGCTGGTTCACTAAACGCTTCAATTTATTTTATTTGCTTATCCACACCCTTGCTTCATAGTTGCACTCGCGATTCTAGAATCGCTGTCAAAGAAAACCAAGAATCGCTCAGAATCGTTGTTGTTTTTTTTGCTTTTTTAAAAAAAAAGCCAGGCAATATGGGTATCAGTAGATAGGGAAAAAACAGACCCAGGCAGCTATCAGTAGAGGGGAAAAACATATGATTACAATTACAGTAGTTTCAGGTCTAATTTCAGTAGTTTCAGAAATTTTTCTGGACCTGAAATGAACCTGAAAATGTTAATTTTAGGTCCAAAAAAATTTCTGAAAAGTAAAAAAAAAAAAAAAATCTCTGCGACTCTGGGCAGCGAATCACGATTCTGGCGATTCGCAAATCGCTGTACGCCCAGAATCGCAATTCGCTGCAACTATGCAGGCTTGCTTACATATAACACAAAAGAAACCACAAGCTAAACCTTTTTATAGGACATATGTAAACAGATGAATTGAAGGTAAAGGAATGAAGTGGTTTATTACTGTTTATTGGTGAGGTGCCTTAAATTATGTTAAAATTGGCATTCCTCAGGAAATACCAGGCCACAGCAGGTTGGTGAAAGCCATGGATTCTTCTTTCAGAAACTTTTTGAAAGGAGTCCGCAAAACAAACAAAATCCAGATTATGACTTTTAAAAGCTACACTTCCACATATTATCAATCTTCAAGTCCATAGAGATTTCAATAGAAATATTATGGACATCAAGAGTAGGTTGGAGAAGGATATTCAACTGTGTGGGCCCAACAACAAATTTCAGCCATGAAGTGAAATGCTTTGCCAATCCTTTATTTTCACAAAAGAATTCAATCACTTTTAAACCAGGTTCAATGGGCCTTCAATAATGTCTCGAACCATAATTAAATGGCTGTTGACCAATGGAAAGATCACTAAAAAATCATTTTCACAATACAAATATTCCTGCAAAGTGTCACGCAGTTTGGCCCAAACCCTACTGCAAATGAATATGAGCAAGAAATGTTAAATATCACAAAAATATATCAAGAACTTTTAACAGAAAACAAATCATCGTTGGATCGCTGTAGAATATCAAGAACATCACTCGACTATATTAAGATCTGGAATAGAAGACAAATAACCACTACAACATATTAAAATCACTAAAATATATCAAACACTGTAATAGAAAACAACGCATCACTATAGCATGCTAAAACAATTGCTTAAATGTATCAAGAACTGTAATAGAAAACAAATCATCACTAAAACATGTTAAGGACACCACTAACACATATAAAGAACTGCGACACAAAAGAAATCATATAAACCTCACTAATAAGATACCAAATCGACGTTGCTTCTATTCCTTGATCGCATACAAGAACTGTTATATTGTAATAACAATAGCCATGGATTGATTACCTGCTTCAAATGTAGGCGAGATGCGGAGCTCTTGATGCTTCGAAAGAAAACAAGAATTGCATCGTCTTCATTTATTTCCTTGAATACAAGAGAAAATGAAAAATTTGTTTCCGTGCTTCGTCGCTGCTTCTTCTGAAGACGAGATGTATGGATCGATATGGCCCGATTAACCATTGCAGCTTTGCCACGTGTCAAGGCAATACAGCTTAACGACACCCATGTATTTTTATGGCAACTCCTTAGGTGGTAGTAGCCATGTGTCAAACCACCATTGCTAAATTTTGGTTGTTGGAGAGGATTGGGCAAAACCTAAATGTTGGTTTGTGTGTGTGTGTGTGTGTGTGTGTGTGTGTGTGTGTGTCAAAAAGAAAAAATGTATGTTGGTAAAAAACTTGAAAAAAACTCAATTTGTGACTTTTTAATGAGCCACATGTGCTCTCAAAACCTGATGACCTATAGTTGATGATTTTTTGAAATCAAAACTTGCTTGACCGATTGACATTTTGGAAAGTTCGGGACGTTGAGAGCGCTTTCTAGAGAGAGAGAGAGAGAGAGAGAGAGAGAGGGAGCGCGCATATAAAGTTCATAAGACAAAAGGCGCGATGTGTGTGTGTGTGTGTGTGTGTGTGTGTGTGTGTGTGTGAGAGAGAGAGGGGGGGGGGTGTGGTCACATGAGGGCTTTTGAAGTTTATTTCCTCACTGTGCACCAAAAAAATTTTAGAATAGACAATCATTTTTGTGTGTGTGTGTGTGTGTGTGTGTGTGTGTGTGTGTGTGTGAGAGAGAGAGAGAGAGAGAGAGAGAAAACACGTCGAGGCCACATGGAAGAGGTAGGAGGGAATATTTCGAGAGTATTCTCTCTTATTTTTGAAGGTTGGCTCTGACCTTCGACGGTTGAAAAAGCCAACCTCCAAAGGTAGGCCAGCCTCTGAAAGCAGCCAACCAATTGGCAGATGATGCCCTATCAAATGAAAAAAGTCAACCTCCGGAGGTAGGCCTCTAGAGGCGGCCTCTGCCAACTGGCATAAACATGTCCAATCAGATGATAACGGAGGTAGCACTCTACCTCTGACATGTGACATGCTCCCACATTTCTTGAGGCTGCCACCAGAGGCAACCACCAATGGCAGCCTCCTTCATGTGGCCCAGCTAAGAGAGAGAAAGTAGAGGCTGCTTTAAATTAAAAAAAACTTCGCAAAAAGATATAGCACGGCAAAGTTGAAATAGTTCCACTCCAGTTAGAACGAGACCAACATGTTTCGTTGCCTATTAAATATTTACAATTTTGTCCTATGTCGAAGTTGGAGCTCTTTGTTCAAAGATGATAGCCATGTGGAAGATTGCAAGCCGTACATGTGGATTAAAATTGATGATCAAGATTAAATAGTAAGTGATTTGGTAAAAAAAAAAATTATGTATTTGTTGTCATTTGACTTTTTATTTGGAAAGTCTCTCTCCATTTGACTTCCTTTTTTATAAATCCTAGAGAGAAGAATGGCACTCCGTAGTAGAGAGAGAATGGCACTCCGGCAGTGTGTTGGAGGCGGTTGGAGATGAACGGTGGACAGAAACGTGGCCGTTGTGGGAGTCGGTGGTGTGAAGGATTTGAGATCATTAAAGATCCAATCCATGTCCCTGATCTTTGGTTACAAAGAGAGCAAACCAACGATCCTGTGAATGTAGAAAAATCAGCATCTACATACAAAATGAGATGCAAACTCTAAGAGATACTGATCGAACATGAACCAAAACATAAAATATAGTTGTTGTCCATACAATTACAGTACCCTACTGTATTTCACACGTGTGGAATCGAAAATAGCAATAAATGATCATTCTACACATAGAATGGCAAGATAACATCGTAAGAGTGCACCAATTAGTAGAACTCAAAGAGAACCATGTATAATGATGAAATGAGAGAGAGACGAGAAAAGATCCCTTTCTCCACGAGTAACAACAATATATAAGAGGTCCAAACCCTACTTTGCCACTTGGCTTTCCCTCCAATATGAAACACCCTACTATTTTGGGAAAAGATTCAATGTACCCAAAGTTCAAATTTGAATCTCTCTCAAACTCGACCGCCAACTTTCCCATAGTTTCAAAAAGTGTTTATTGAATGTATTTTAAACTAATATAACTTCAAAAAATTTATCTCTAAATCTAAAATGAGTTTTGGCCTCAATTGACGATTTCCCAAAATATGACTAAACTTGTTGAAATCTCTCACACTCCCTCTTCAACTAGTTTTGGCATAGTTTTAACCATACTACTTTGATCCAACCTTAGAATGATCTCCATCCTAAGTATAGATCTCCTTTCTTAGGTTCTAAAGTAGTTTCCATAATTGATATAGAGAATAGTGTCCAAATTGGATGCTTCACTATTTCTTACATCAATTTTACACATCAAGATATAACTAGAACATGGAGAACCAAATAGAATGTGAATGAAATGATTCTTCCATGTTTCAAACTTTGAACTCTCTAGAAAATTACAGCAACCAAACCATAAATGTGAGTGATGACCATTTGTTTGCTTGTATCCTCCAACTTTGTCCTTTCTTGATATGTCTCCACCATAAAACTCCATGAATGAGCCTCCATTTCCATCTTGCCACAAGAAACCATCAAACCTTGGAAATCCATGAGTAAGTGAGTACATCAATGATGCTAATCCAGCACCACCTGACTCCATATAACTAAGTGGTAGCCCTAGTCCATCTTCAAGATCTACTTGACACAAGAAAATGACCATGAATTCACCAAAAATTGACAATCTCCAAGTATTGGCACCAAGTAGCTCAACACTTGAGAACTTAACCATGGATGAGTGACATAATGAACCTCCATTAGCTTTATTTCCATCAGCAAAATCAGCCAAGAATGCTAGTACAACTCCAACAATAAGATATTGCAAGACAATGTGGCTAATTTATCCATATCTTGACAATCTGCACACATCCACATGAAATAGCTCAAACATGAGATAGAAGAAGTAAAGTAAACTTGAACAAACTTCCTTTGATGCTCTTGACTAGGTCCAAATTGTCACCTTTCCTTTTGTGTTGTTGAGCCCTTTGAGACCAACCTCTTGATCTTCCTCTGGACCATCAAAGTCATTAAACAAACTTTGTTTTTCAAATTCATTAATTGATTTTCCAGCATGAAAACCATGAGTACCAATATCCACTTGAATAGCATCATCTACACAAGAAGATTCTCCAAAACATGTGAGTAAAGCAAAATGTGTCGTTTCCACTTGCTTACCTTTCTCTTGAATATCAAAGATATGAATATCTTCATACCTGAACCTCAAGAAATACTCCCTCTCAAACATATTGATAACAATATCCTCGGAGAAGAAGTTATCTTTGATGGAGATTGAGTTATAGTAAGCATTTGGCTATCAGTTATAGCACGTGTGTGCTTATGTACAGTTTTGAACCTATATCACTCATTTCGGTAGAGACTCATACGATCAAGTTTCAAATGGTAGCGGATTTCCTAGATGATATGCAGGAAATGCTACGAAGAGTACGTAAGATATCCAGTGTGCCCAGGATAGGCACCGACATTATGCTAATCTGAAAAAATCACCGAGAGACTTCAAAGTGGGGGATTGGGTATATTTGAGAATCCTAAAGGATTCTAGTGTAATGCATACCGGCAAGCATTACAGATTGTCCCCTAGATACAGAGGATCGTATAAGATCTTGAAAGAGATCGGATACTTAGCTTACCAATTGGACCTCCCGAAAGGATCTCGAGTGCGCCCTTATGTGTACATGGTCATAATTAATGGTCGTAGGCCTAAACTCATGATGGTGGATTTGTATAAGTCTATCAGTGAGTCATTGGAAAACTGTCTATGTTACTGTGTAGCATGATCTATGTTCTTGTTCGAAGCAAATTCTAAGTTGGTATCAGAGCCGTATAGGAAGTGTACACAATACAGTGCTGTCGTTGAAGAGAGCCTCGGGAGAAGAGTCTTCTAAGAGTTCGGGGTTTATGGCAGGTTGTAGACGAAAAGTGAAGCACTGGTGCATAGCTTCTAGCATACATAAGTCTGCTAAGCTTGAGACTGTAAGAGTTGGAAACAGGAGTTGTTGGCTTAATCAGAACCCAAGAAAGACGAAATTCTGAAAAATTCGATAGGGAGGCTGCTTGGTGTTTGCAATCGGTGTGCATCCAAACGGACACCGTTAGACTAAAGCAAAAGTTTGCTTAGTAGGGTGACTTCAGGGAGGTGTGCAACTGCTAGAATAACCTCATAAAAAGACTGAGTAAAGCTCAACAATCTCTTTTACATCAAGGCTAGGGTATGGAAGCTTAAAAGTTTGGATCCTGAACTGTAGGAGACCATTTTATGAGCTATAAAAGCGTGGAGGAGGGCACCCTAGTGCATGCAATCAACTGAGGGAGGGCCGTAGTAGGCCGTGGGACAATCGAGGAGTAGGAGTGTATCAACCACTTTCTGCCATGACCAGCCTTGGTGAAGAGAAGGTGGAGAGAGGCCGTGGAGAGGTCGCGAAACCTCGCGCACGCAAGTGTCAAGATTGATGCACAGTCGCAGTAATGGCCATTAGATCAATCTTCATATGAATCGTTGGTCGAGATGAGAGTGACTTGGGCCGTTGGTTTGGAAGAATCCATTGGATGAAGGTTAAAGTGGGCCCTGAAGAACTGAAGTGCATTTCACATTGCAACTTCATTAAAAAATTTCAAGTTGAAATTGGAGTTGGGTCCCAAGTTTATGAAAGGTGAAGTTTCTTCACTTTGAAGAAACAGTTCAAAAACCAAAAAAAAATCCCTATTTTGGGTCCTTTATCCGTTTTGACCCAAACGAAAGGCTATAACCTCCAAACGAAGGGCACCCGGATTGTACCCGCAAGTACAATATTGCAAAACAGAGTGATTGCAGTCGAGAAAGTGTTCGGAGTGCGCCAAAAGTGATTTCACCATTCCATTGGGCACATAGTTGGGAGTTGGTGACAAAGTGCATTTCGGAAGGCGACGCCAATTTGGCTTTCAATTCGGCTAAAAAGCAGTGGGTGGCCTGGTAAAGAAAAAATAGTAGGTCATTATTCTCAACTGCTGACATCACAGTTAGCCTTGGCATATAGTTTGTAGCCTACAATTGCAGTTTTGAGCAATTTTGGGATGGCAAACATAAGAGAGTCCATTTTGAGTGAAAGTAGCAAATTGGATGGGATTTCCAACTATGTAGTGTGGAAATTCAAAATGAAAAACATACTGATGGAGAAGGACGTGTGGGATGTTGTCATAGGTGATGAGAGAAGACCGCCAAATGAAGCGGACATCAAAGTGTTCGATAAGAAGGTGAAAAAAGTTTTGACCTTCGTCAACTTGTCAGTGAAGGATCACATCATTACCCACATTTGTGATGCTGTTACACCCAGACAGGCATTAGAAGTGCTAAAGGAGCAGTTCAAGATGTCAAATCTGTCAAGAATCATGTTTTTGAAGTCAAAACTGAATAGTGCCCACATGGAGCAAGGAGAGCATATTCAGACGTATATGACCAGAATCAAGACAATGAGGGATGAACTGCACTCTATTGGTGAGCGCATACGTGATGTGGAGCTGGTGCACAATGCATTGTGCGGCATTGTAGAACTCTATCAGATGTTTGTGAGTGGAATAGCATCAAGAGAAAGATTGCCAACCTTTAACAAGCTCACAGGAACCTTGATGCAGGAGGAGCAACAACGAGAAATGGTGAAAGCTAGACGTCAAAATACTAATCATGCACTTGCGACATGCTAAAAGCACGGCAAAGACAAGGGCAAGAAGAAGTCTAAGCAGCAGTTTGCCAAGACTCAGGAGGATGAGGGATCTTCCAACAAGACCAAGAAGTAGGGCAAATGCTTCCATTGCGGCAAAAAGGGCCATTGGAAGAGCGAATGTCAAAAATTTCTGGCAAAATCAGACAAGGGAAAACCAAAGCAAGCAGGTAACCTTGTCGATGAAGGTGAGATTGAAGACTCTAGCATCTTCATATCATCATTGTCATCTAATCAAGATGATCAAGCGTGGTACATTGACTCGGGAGCCACAAGACATATGACAGGTAACAAGGATTGGTTCAGTAGCTTGAAAGTGTTGGATAATGGAACGTCTGTTTCACAAGCAAATGGTGATGTGTGCAAGATCAAGGGGATAGGCAGCATTTCAATCCAACTACTTGATGGCAAAGCAGGATGATCAAGGAGGTACTTTACGTACCAGGTTTGAATAAAAATCTACTTTCTGTTGGCGTCATTACTGATCAAAAGTTGAAAGTAGAATTTGCCCATGATCGTTGCTTTGTGAAGATGTGAACCAAAAGTTCAAAGTCATTGCGGATGGTATAAGGGATCCCAGCACTAAATTGTACATGTTGAATGCTACAATCAAGGGGCAACATGGACTTGTCTCGTCCATTCCATCGCAAACTGAACTGTGGAATAAGAGGCTTGGTCATTTGAACTTAGGAAGCCTCAGTTTGATGAGAAAATTGGAAATGGTGAGAGGATTGCCTACGTTAGAAGACCACTTGAAGTCGATGTGCAAATCATGTGTGTATGGGAAGCAGCATCAAGAGAAGTTCAATAAAGGTGGAGTTGCAAGGGCAAAGAACATCTTGGATTTGATCCACACAGATCTATGCGGGACTATGAGGACTAAGTCCTTAGGTAAAGCCTTCTATTTCATGACCTTCATTGATGATATGTCATGTAAGACGTAGATTTACTTCTTGAAGAAGAAATTAGATGCGTTTGACACTTTCAAGAGCTTCAAAGCATTGGTCAAAAATCAATAGAAAGATCAAAGTTCTAAGATCAAATAGTGGAGGTGATTATAAGCTAATGATTTCAATGATCTTTGTGATCAATGTGGGACAATTTACGCAAGCTCATACTCCTGCTCTCAATGGTGTAGCTGAGCGCAAGAATTGTACGATTGTGGAAAGTGCCAGATCTATGCTAGTTGAGATGAAACTTCTAAAAGATTTTTGGTCAGAAGCATGCAATAAAGCAATCTATCTTCAAAATAGAAGTCCTACCATTGTCATACGAAAGATAACACTTGAGGAGGCATTCACAAAGAAGAAGCCAAAGGTGAACCACTTGCGAATCTTTGGATGTAAGGCCTTTGTACACATTCCTAAGGAAGAGAGACGTAAGCTTGATGTGAAAGCTATCAAGTGTATATTCCTATAATATGATGATCGTGTGAAGGGCTATAGATGTTTTGACCCAGTGGAGAACAAAATACATGTCAGTCGTGATGTTATCTTTGACGAATCTAAGATGTATGAAGACGACGATGCTGAGAAGACAGACACATCCAGTGAGAAAGATGGTATAGTGAGGATACCTCCTATGGAGTCAATTGCTAAGCATGGCACATGGGACTTAGTGGAACCACCAATCGACAAGAAACCCATTTGTTGTAAATGGGTGTACACAGGACTAAGTACCATGCAGATGGAAGTATAGCAAAGCACAAAGCAAGATTGGTGATCAAAGGGTATGCACAAAGTAAAGGGCTTGACTATGAGGAGACCTTTGCACCAGTATGTAAGTGGACTACTATACGTCTACTTGTTGCTTTAGCTTCACATTTTGGTTGGCCTTTGCGCCAGATGGATGTGAAATCTGTTTTTCTAAATGGTGAGTTAGAAGAGGAAGTGTTCATGGATCAACCTGAAGGCTTTGTAGCGAAAAGACAGTAGAATAAAGTATGTATGTTGAAGAAGGCACTTTATGGTCTTAAACAGGCACCACGTGTGTGGTACAGTAGGATTGATACAATTTAGACATCTAAGATAGTCATGCTTTTCTCTGATCTGACAAATAAATTCTGATAAGATGTGTCAAAAGACATTCTAGGTTCTTTGTCTGACCTTCCTTTCCACCTAGCTTGCAACCATTAGTAAAAACTTTTATTAGAAGTAGATATTCGTGTTGGCCACTCCAATCACCATTACCATTAAATGGAACACCATTTACGTATTGGGGTCGAATGTACATGATCATGCCTAGTGAACACTTTCCTGAGGCTGGTTTGGGCCTTTTTGCATTGAGTAGTATTGAGGTCCCTTTAAATAGTGTTGTGACATTGATACCATATGTAGGACCTCAATACAATTGGGGTGATTGGCATACTTTGTGTCGTCACCAATGGAGGATGCAAGTATATGGCTTGAATTCAAATGCTTGTTCTTTAGAGGAGCAACGCATGCAAGGAGGCAACATCTTAAGGGCAAATTGTACATACATTGATGGACGTCCAGATGTGCATGGAAACATTGCTGCATATATAAATAGTTCCATTGGCTACCCTCTATTGACGAATTGTGATTTTGAAGAACGCACCAATGGAAAAGAAGAATATTTTACTAGGAATGTAAAGGGCACTTATGTAATGGTATGTGCCACTAGATCTATCAGGTTTGGGGAGGAATTGTTCATCAAGTATAGTTTCAACCGTCCTCTACCCAAATGTTTGCAAAAGACAATAAGTCAAATGTGAAGATTTAAATTTTGTTGATATGTAGAGATGTATAATCCATGCATCTTGATTGTATTTGGTGTGTGTCATTAAATATGTCAAATGTTAGGAGCATTATTCGTCATTTGCCTAGATTAAATGTTAGGAGCATTATTCGTCTTTGAGTTCATTGAATGTTAACAAGTTGAAAAGACAAATCTGTCTAATAGATACATTGGTATGTTCATACTTTTCAGACTAAGAGGTAATTTATATTCATATGCAACATTTAGATCTATCAAGTATTGGGAAGAAATGTTTATCAAGCATTGTTTTAACCTACTTCTTGTTATTTTGATATATAGGATTCTTCATCCTCATTTAGTGTTGGAGACAATAATCCTCGTAATAGTCGACGTAGACGACGAATGCAATACAACGTTCCACATATAAAGCAATTACCTCGTCGTCTACGTCAAGGCTTAAAAGAGATGATGAAAATTGATGAGCGCATTAATCAAGAGACTAATGCATCTGAATCTAGCTCATCTAGATCTACTTCTTCGCAAACAAGTTCCAACGATGAAAATGAGCTTCCAATGAATGATGAATTTGAAGTCATGGGAGACATGTTGGATGATATGTACGAGAACAATATTGCAGCTAGACACAATGAACAAGATGAGGAGGCACTTTTGTCTAAAGAAGAAAAGAAATTGCGAGAAGAATCAAAGACCGCATTGTATCCTGGAGCAAAGACATCTCGTTTGGCAACTTATCTACTTCTATTGAATCTTCAAGCCAAATATAGATGGAGTGACCAAAGCCTCACATTATTATTTGAGTAAATGTTTTTTCATCTACTTGTCATTTCTGCTTTGAAACAAAATTTACAATTTGGACATCGAGTGATATTTTTTTTACAATGACTTCTTTCATCATATACAGACTATTGAAAAACAAAATTCTCCCAGAAGGGAATGTCATGTCTGAGACAAGAGATGAGGCACGAAAGATGTTGTCTAACATCGGGATGGACTACAAGCAATATCATGCATGTCCAAAAGATTGTATTTTATATCGAGGAAGGTACGAATCACTCAAGAACTGTCTCATTTGTGATACTCCTCGATATGTAGATGATTTGCAAGGGGCAACCATTCCGTGCAAAGTTTTACGACATTTTCCAGTAATTTCACGATTGCAATGTTTATTTCGTTGTAAATCTCTTGCACAACTTATGGACTGGCATGCACACCATACCTCTATGGATGGGATGATGAGGGTAACTTCAGATTCACCTGCATGGAAACACATCAACAAAGAGTATCCAAGCTTTGCCAATGAATCAAGAAATGTGAGATTTGGTCTTGCAACAGATGGTGTGAACCTCTTTGGTGTACGAGCAACTACGTGGTCCATTTGGCCTGTTTGCTTGGTAAATTATAATAAAAGGGACACATTATGTTGGCACTTTTAATTCATGGCCAACGCAAGGTTAAGAACATGGATGTGTATCTTGAGCCGCTTATTGACAAGTTGGAAGATTTGTGGAAGGGGATAAAAGCATATGACATTTTGCGCCCCTTACATGAGAGGGAGTTTACACTACATGTCATTGTAATGTGGACAATGCATGACTATCCAGGATTAGGTGAATGCTCAGGTAATCATTCAAACAATGTCTATCTTGTGTACATAGGAGTTTGTTTACAGTTATATACAACTAGTAATTCTTGACATTTACATGATATACTACAATGGCTATAATTATTCTTTGACATATACTTTTTTTAATAGTGATTGATAGTATCCATTTGTTGGGCAGGCGTTCAAACGGCTAGAAAAAATGCTTGTTTTTTGTGCGGGCCAAATCTTGTGGGAAGATACTCTTTTAGTCTCACAAAAGTGGTTTATGAAAATCATCGTAAATACTTGCATGAAGGCCATCCATTCAGAGACACTCATAGAAGGGGTTTTGGAGGAAGAGTTGAGAGAGAGATGCCTCCAAAGAGGATGTCCGTGAAAGATTGGCGAATACTATGGGAGGAATCTCAAGCAAAGCCAATCAATGGTATGAAAAGATTATCTATATTTCATCGTTTGGAATATTAGTATAACCTTTTGATTAATCACCTACTTGATCCCATGCACATATTTAAAAATGTGGGTAAATATATTTGGAAACACTTGATTGGTGAAAAAGATGCCATTGCTGCAAGGCACGATCTAAAAGAATCAAACACCAAAAAAGAATATTGGATAAAGGATGGTGAAGATCATGCTCCAAAAGTACCTTGGACATTCACTAAGGAGGAGCTTAATCATGTGCGCTCCATTATTCATAACATTAGAACACCATCTGGTTTTGCTCATTCTCTACGGTCATCATTCACAGTGCATGGAAAGTTGCAAGGTCTCAAATCTCATGATTGGCTAAAGATGATTCAATTCATCTATCCATTGTCAATTCATGAGTGCTTGTCAAAAGATATTTGTGAGACCATATACAAACTATCAATCATTGTCAGGTATTTACATGTACTTGGTGCATTTTTTTTATTTAGTATTTATTGATTGAAAATTCAAATAGACATAAAATGGATTGAATATGTTGCAGATGGATGTGTTCAAAAGAAATCCGTGAGCTGGATCTTCGCAAGAGACATGAGGATATGGTGGAGATTGTGTGCATGTTTGAGAGATATTTTTTGACTTCCATCATGGACTCACAAGTGCATTTATTGGTGCACTTGGTTGAAGAAGTTTCTATTGTTGGTCTAGTGCACACTAGGTATAAGTGCATAAATTATCTTTTGCATGTGTATTTAGACTAAATCAATTGATACATGAAATCATTAAATAAAACACTTATTTTTAACCATTTGTGACTTTTTAGGTGGATGTTCTTTATGGAAAGTTACATGAAAGTCTAAAAGATTTTGTGCGTCAAAAGGCAAAGCCTGAAGGTAGCATGCCAGAGGGATGGTTAGTACATGAATCTCTCTTTTTATGTTACTAAAATTTTGCACCAACTACATCCATCTGCTCCACTATTGTGGCGTGATGAGGAAGTCGAAGAGGTAACTAGTGAAAAACCTCAAGGGATGGGAAAGGTCCATAGGTTGGCACCCTTCCAACGAGAAAAAATTTCTACATTCATGCTTTATAATTGTGGAGTTATGGATAAATGGTTAGACCTATATGAAGAAAAAAAAAAAAAAAGGGCCTTGTCTAGAAAGCGCCAACGACAGAATAGAGATAGACACATGGCCTCAAGTTCACATGATCTTGAGCCATTGCCCAAGCAATGCACTACAGGGTGGATGCATGACACACTACAAAAAGCAACAAAAGAGGGACAAAAATATCAAACGCAGAATGGGACTTTGCAAGAAGATGCAAATGGAAGGTATTATTCTTTAGATACTTTATTATTAGAACATTCTTGTTTATAACAATATTTGTTTAATCAATTTGAAACACCGTGTCCATTCATAGTGATTATTTATGAGATTCATGTTTGTCATGTGGCAGTGCAAAATGTATAATGCTATATGGGCTTTTGGTTTCCACTTTCGTGTTGAAAGGATTGATAACAAGAGACGCACACACGATTGTGGTATAATAGCATCTTTCCAGCAAGAAAGTCAAAGCAATGCACAAGATCAGAATCCCATCTCAGGAGATATAGAATACGTAGGAACTATACAAAATATTTATGATGTGTCATTTGGTGAAAGTGGACACTATTTTTTATTTGATGCGAAATGGTTCAAGGTAGTTTGTAGAGGGCCAAATGCAACCGTAAAATCGGATGTGGACTTTTTGCGATTGATTCATCAAAAACATTAAGCATAGAGTCCTTTGACACATTGGTGTTGCCTCGTCACTGTGAGCAGGTGCACATGCTATGCTATAATGTTTTTCATTTTATTGCAAGTGACTTCAGTATTTGAGTTTTTAATATGTTCTAAAATAGTGATTTTTGCAGGTGTTTTTTCAACCAAATCGACTAAACAAGATATGGTGGTTTGTAGCTCAAGTTGAACCACGTTCACGACGAGTATTTGAGGGTGCAAATGTTGAGAATGAAATAAAAAACCTTCATTTTAACTATGAGATTGAGCTACCTAGAGATGTAATAAATCGTCAAACCATACTTGAAGCACCCACTTCCATAGATGTTGAGAATAGAAATTCTAATAGTCAAGATGATGAATAATTTTTGAAAGTGAGAGTGATGATGAAAATCATCTAAGAGGAGATGAATTGCAAGATGTTGTCGCTGATGAAATTGATTCTTGTAATTCTGAATAAAAATTGATTATTGTAATTCTGAATAAAATTGATTCTTGCAATGCTTTCAAATGATTGTTATTTAGCCAAAATAGAGTCTCATTTATGGTCAAGTAAATGAAAAGAATAGACATAGTTTGACTTCAATCCCATTTTTTGGAGATAATGTCGATGAAGATAGATGTACGGCTTCATGTTCCAAGAAAATTCTCATTTTTTTACAAATGTTGCAAAGACAGTAAATCACTAAAAGCATGTGAGTTAATGAAATCACCACCACAAACTATGACAAAATCAAGTGTTTCATCATAGTCAATCCCCTTGAATTGAGCATATCCCTTGGCTGCTATTCTTGTTTTATAATTGTTCACACTACCATCTTGATTAAGCTGGATTTTAAAGACCCATTTGCAAACAAAAATATTTTGTATCTTTGATGGAGGATCAATAATTTTACAAGTATCTCAAACAATGCATCATATACTCACCTCACTTTTCATTACATCAAATCACTCTTTTGTTGCTACAGTTTCATTCACACTTGAAGGAACATCATCAAACTTAAGGTAGTAATAAGAGCAATAAAAATTAAACAATCATCAACTTGTAATTGCTTCTCTCTTTCTTGTATTTGAGTCTTGATGGTTGCATTTGGGCTCTGATACCATGTTGAAATCAAAGGTTATGAACCTCGTTTGGATACTAAAACCTTGAAAAAGCATCAAAGGTTTCACTTATATCTAATAGATAAAAAACTAGCACACAATTCAACCTATTTTGCATCTAATTGGCAAGAGCTTTGAACACCACAATAAAACTAGAAATAATTGATCTTCACATCCTGTCACACATGTGGAAAGTATAATACTTTGTTCACATTCAGATCTATTCATTAGACACAAAAAAATATCACATTCATCATTCATCAATTCCTCATCAAAGAGCAAACTTGCCAAAATCACCATCTCTTGATAATCTCTCGAAGTATGTACAAAATGAGCTCTTAATCCATATCAAATGATCTCGAATATGAGATTAGGTAGAGTGCCATTAGGGTAGACCACTCAACCCCTGGCTCTCAAAGCCTCTAGATCATGCATAATTACCCTCTGTGGTAACTCGAGTCAACTGTCATATAAAAGTAGGTGGCCGCCCTCAAAAAAAAATCCCAAACATCTAGGAACACCATGATGTAATTCACTCTAGAATAATATTTATTTAACTAATTCCATTTCATTATGAACATGCAAAAAAAAAATTCTCATCATAATATAATTCACTTTAGAAAAAAATATATATAGCCTAATCATAATATAATTCACTTTAGAAATATATATATTTTTTTAACTAATTTCATGTCATTATCAACATGCAAAAAATAAAAAAAACAAAAAATAAATAAAATGCGTGGATAATCCACGCAGAAGATATCCACGCGTGGATATCTTTAACTTCCGGTCTGGTTCTCGACGCCGCCAACCTTCCCTCCCAAACAGTTACCGAAATTTTCAAAATTCAATTTTGCGTGGATTTTCCACGCGCATAAATTTTTCGACGTCGTGTCAAAAAAACATCGGTGGACTGGCCGAAGGCATATTCAAATTTTTTTTTGGCGTGTATAATCCACGCGTGGATGTTCCACGCAAACAAATTTTCGGAAAATCGACTAAGTGTCGGGTCTCACGTGGATAAACACAGAGTTTTCTAGTTGTGCATAGCAACTGTATTTATCAAAATGAAATTACACTGTACAAATAGTTGTTCACTCAGACAACACATGCATGATCCAGGTTGTCGTAGGCGGGACGTGTGTCCCGTTGACTTGCCTCGTGGCGAGGCCAACTGATCCTTATCAACTGATAGGACCCACAGTACAATAGCACAGTGATTCTACTTTAATTCTAACTCTATCCCTTAAAGTAGAGTCTACTTTTTATACAGTCATATACATAGCTTTAAAGTCAACAAACTTTAAGTACAGAAAGTTTTATCACACTTTTCTCCAACAAGTGGCTTAGTGAAAATATCAGCTAGTTGTTCTTCTGTACTACAATAAACAACATGAATTTCACGACTCAGCAGCCTCTCACGTATAAAGTGATACCGAATCTCAATGTGTTTAGTTCTCGCATGGAACACTGGATTCTTTGCTAGCTGAATGCCACTTCGATTGTCGCTATGTAATGTCGTGGGATTTTGTTGCTTCATGCCAACTTCTTCTAAGATTTGTCTCAACCATATAGCTTCATGTGCTGCACTACACATTGGCCTTATACTATGCTTCTGTGGTGGATAGAGCAATTGTACTTTGTTTCTTACTAGACCAGGAAAAGCAACTACCACAAAACTGGAATACATACCCTATGGTGGATCTACGATCATCATAGTCACCTCCCCAATCCGCATCCACATAGCCACACAACTCAGATAAACCATCATGCTTCCTATAAATCAAGCCATAATCTAAAGTGTCTTTCACATAACACAAAATGCGTTTAGTTGTCTTCCAATGCATTTTCGTAGGTGATTGCCATAAATTGACTTACAATGCCAACGACATAGCATATATCTGGTCTAGTCGTGGTAAGGTAAATCAAGCTCCTACTAACTGCCTATACAGCGTAGCATCAAATGACTGTGACTCATCAAGCTTAGAAAGCTTTTACCTGGTTCAATAGGAGTATTCACTGGTTTGCAATCCTACAACCTAAACCTGTGCAGTAATTCTTTGACATACTTCACCTGTGTTAAACTCACTTCGTGTCCTTTTTGCCACACCTCTACTCCAAGGCAATAATGCATCAGGCTGAGATCAGTCATCTCGAATTGTTCCATGAGGTCTTTCTTGATCATGTCTATCATCTCTTGATTATTTCCAGTAATTATCAAGTCATCAACACAAAGAGCAATCAAAGCAACCATACCATCAAAGCATAAGACATATAGATTTGGATCAGAATGTGTTCTCACCATCCCCTTAGAACGAAAGTAGCATCAATCCTGTTATACCACGCATGTGGTGCCTGTTTAAGACCATAAAGCGTCTTTTCAAGCGACATACTTTATTTTCATGTCCCTTCGCTACAAAGCCTTCAGGTTGATCTATGAACACCTCTTCTTCTAACTCACCATTTAGAAAAGCAGATTTCACATCCATTTGATGCAAAGGCCAACCAAAATGTGAAGCTAAAGCAACAAGTAGACGTAGAGTATTCCACTTACATACTGGTGCAAAGGTCTCCCTCATAGTCATGCCTTTACTTTGTGCATATCCTTTAAATCACCAAGCTTGCCTTGTGCTTTGTTATACTGCCATCTGCATGGTACTTAGTCATGTATACCCATTTGCAACCAATGGATTTCTTGCCAACTGGTGGTTATACTAAGTTCCATGTGCTATGCTTAGCAATTGACTCCATCTCCTCTCTCATGGTCTTGATCCAAATGGATCATTCTTCGCTTCACCATAAGTCGAAGGTTCTTTTCTTGAATAATGCTAGATAAGAGAGCATAATTTGCTTTAAACCTTTCAGGTTGTGTCTTCTCTCTTGTTGATCTTCGTTAGCTCTCCCTGGCTAGATGATCTTGGAAAGTCATCCATGTCGCGGCTCTCCAACAATCACTCAAACCACTTAGGGAGCTTCATGTCAGGTGATCGGCTTGCTTTTGAAAATGTATCCCACGATACATCCTTCTCCTTGCGTTTGTCACCTACAACTTCAATCCTTCTTGCACCAAAAGGTTTGTCTCTACCTCTCCAACCTGTCTCTTGAGGTTGAGTAGTAGTATCTTGAGATGTATCCTCATATTCATCACTTAGAAGGTCAATGAATGGATCATCATCAGGAGGGTATCCTTACTATACCATCTTTCTCACTGGATGTATCTATCTTCTCAGCATCCTTGTCTTCATACATCTTGGATTCATCAAGATTAACATCACGGCTTACATGGGTTTTGTTTTTCACTAGATCAAAATATCTATAGGCCCTTTTACACGATCATCATTATCCTAGGAATATAGACTTGATAGCTTTTACATCAAGCTTACGTCTCTCTTCCTTAGGAATGTGTACAAAGGCTTTACATCCAAAGATTCGCAAGTGGTTCACCTTTGGCTTTTTCTCGTGAATGCATCCCTCAGGTGTTTTCTTGGTATGGCAATGGTAGGACTTCTATTTTGAAGATAGACTATCGTACTGCATGCTTCTGACCAAAAATATTTTGGTAGTTTCATCTCAGCTAGCATAAATCTGGCACTTTCCACAATCGTACGATTCTCTGCGCTCAGTTACACCATTGAGAGCAAGAGTTGGATTCAAGTGGGCTCCTAGATGAATGATACGGTCTTATATCTTCATTATCATTCTTCAGATTGAGAGGTATAGTCTATGCAGGTCTCTCAAAAGAAGTTGATGGTAGTTGAGGTTCTCGTTTTGGCTTTACCATATTGATGATGACATCACCCGTCGTGTAATCCTTAACGTGTTGGGGAACATCATAAAGTAGATCATCAACTACCTCAAGTGGAATCTTGAGAATGTCCTCTATAGGTGGCTTGTAGATGATGAAGCGTGACTAGGATTTTTTTGGTTTTTGTATCAAAGGCCTAATTGGTTGTTTCAGCTTTTCACGCATTTGGAATTGCTTATCAGTCAATCGTAGATCAACCCTTGATTTGTTTTTTAGTATGCGAAATTTTTGTGGATATGTAGTGGTAGGCATGCATGGATTTTTTGGTGGTTTTTCTCGGACTAAGTCTTTGTCAATGGTGTTCAAAACTTCATGATTGTGTACGTCGTCCCAATGATAGACTTTCTTCAACTTCTATTAAGATCACAAACTAAAATTTTTTTGGAGAAGATTATTGACTTTTCTAGTAAGTGTGAAGCTTGTAGTTGAAGTACCCAATAAATCTAGTTCTTTTGTTAAAGAGTAGTGATGCTTATAGAATTGTTTAGGGGCTAATTTTTTATTATGTTAGAGAAGTTTGAATGTGGGATTTTGGTTTAGAATCTTTTTCAAAAAGAGTTTGTGGAATGGTTGGAGGAAGTCTTCCTCTACATCCACAAAATTGTTTTTGGAAAAAGATTGATTCTAGCTTGTGTTTCGGATCAAACAAACTAATGTTTATTTTTTTGCATAAATGAAAGTGTTAACACTTTTGATTTCCTCATTATGAAGTTCTTTTTATCAACCTGTAAAATCTGAAAAATCAGATTTGAAACAGTGAAGTTTTTTTAAGGACTTCATTAGTTATACCTTCTACCTACTAGTGTAATGTTATTGGCAATGTAAAAAGGAAATGGGTAGTACAACTTTTGCAATAAAAAAATGGTATTTGATGTTCTGTTTGTTTGTCACTTTGAAGTTCTAATGTTCATACCGTGTGAATCTTGAAAAATAATCTAAAAAATGAATTTTTTTCATTAGTTTTCCATTTCTAGACACTAGGTTTCATGGTTTTGAAGAACTAGAAAAGTGAGAAATGTGAAAATTTGTGTTGAATTTGAAATGACAAATGGAAATGGAATTGGAATGGGAACTTTATGTAAACATTAGCTTGAAGTAGTTAATTGAAGTGTACATAAAGACTTTGTTTTCACATTTTGCTTTGGATTGAGGCAAAAGTAGGAAATTGCTTTGATGTAGTTTTCTTTTAAACTTGGATTGAGCTTGTAAAAAGTAGGCTTGGATTGAGCACACAAACAATAAGTATTGAATGAGTAGAAGTAAATGCTTTTATTGCATTGGATTATGTAAGAATTGATGCATTTTTATCATTCTAATTGGAATTGCTTGTTGTTGTATTTGCATGATAGGAAAACACACAAGCAACCTCAATGGATCAAACCAATGAAAAACTCATCATTTGATTTATCAAACCCATCCAATGTGGCACAAGCTCTTGACTTTTATACCAACAAATTCAAGCCAAATAAACTGCTTTTTCAAACTAATCAAAGGAACCAAGACTTAGAGTCTAGGTTAGCTAACCAGAAGAAGCATGTAGTTCCGTCTCCCGTAAAATTGTTTAAGGGGGAGAAGAAAGATATGAACTTGCAAGTGGTAAGTTCATGGCTTAATGTATGGAACAAATACTTTGGCATGAACCAATTCCTTCAATGTGAAAAGTGGTCCACTGTAACTATGTTTCTTGAAGGAAGAGCCTTAGTATGGTGGGATGGCCTAGTTGCAAAGGCAATCAATCTTGTACATGGGATGATTTTTGCATAGTTTTTAGGGAATATTTCCTACCACTATTAGATGACTATACACTTTCAAAAGTTGAGTCATTTTACAATGAATAAGATTTGGAACAATTTATTCAGGATTTTCATGAGTACCTTAATCCACTTTATAGTGACATTCCACCTAAGGTACAAATGTTAATATTATTGATGGGTTACCAAAAGATACCAAGTCGATGTTTGTAGGAACCATCCAAAAATTCTAGAGGATGTTATTAGGGCTATAAAGTTTTTTGATGACACACCTAAGCCATCTAGGGGTCACCAGCCTAATGAGCCAAATAAAGGTTTTCAATTTAAGAGGAAGGATAGGAAGCTATTAGTGAAACACATCCCAAATCCAACAATCCTTAAAA